>CM051512.1:46183809-47608809 GCA_028015205.1 Mytilisepta virgata | reverse complement strand
CTATGGACCGATTTGATACGACATATTCATTGATACACTTCAAGGGGCACTGGAAACTTTCCTTGTGAATCTAGGTCAACACATCTACAATTAACTACAGAAAAGCTTTGGCTAGTAAATTTTTATTTTGATAAATTGGCGGTGTTAATGCTTACCACATAGTGAAAATTTATCAAATATCAGCGCTATGGATTTTCCACCGCCCGCTAAGCTATACTATTGGATCGCCCAAAAGTTTTGATGTCACAAGGTTATTTCTTGATGGCCAGTTGAACCAGTTGATATTGATGTTGAACAGTCGAGTTATTTTTTTCATTGAATTGTTTCCCATTTAAAATTGAAATAAATGTCACGACCAATTACCAGCCAAACCAATAGTTAGTTATGTATATGCCAGTACTCGTCATTTTGTTTAAGTTGGAACATGCTGAAAACGTTAATGTCACTGAGGTTAATTTCATCTTGACCGGTTACTGGAATTGATAGTTGAAATGGTGTCATGTTTGGTTGGTTGAGAGGGTAATTTGCTGCTTTGTCTGTTGTTGCCAATCAGGGCTAAAGTTTAAATACCCATTGACAGTGTTGTAGTACTTTTTAATAAATAAATTCTAAAAAAAAAAAAAAAAAAAAAAAAAAACAGTTGGGAGAATGTTTCAGCAAAATTTAATACAAATTAGTAAAAAAAAAAATTGTGTGTTTTTTGGTGAAAAGAAAAGCTTTAACTATCATTATCGGTTTGAATTCAATTATTTAAGGAATAAAAATCTGAAAATATTAAACCACAAACTATCTTGAATCCTTATTTTAGTGATTGGGGAGGGCCTCTACAGCCCCTCCGTGTTGAGAATAGACGTATTGTGCTCTCTCCCTTTTCTTGAATGTGGTAGTCTCTCCATCCTCTTGTTCTTCCGACCACCAGTTATACCTTATCTAAAAATTATTCATACAGCAAAGCTGCCGTGTTTGTTAGATTGACACTAGTTTATTTGCAAGGCCAGTTTGATTGATAATACTTGATTACTTTGTTCCGATCGCACAGTATGCAGTATCAAACTTTGATGATATCTACCATGCTATCAAGGTTGAAACCGTAAAGGAGAACCAGGGTTGGATTCCAAAGACAGAGGATGGCCTTATTGACCCACCTTCCTGTTTTTGGTCTTGGTGCTCTTTTGAGTTTCTTAGATGCTGAACTTTACTTTGAAATAGAGTTTTCAAACAGGTGCTTCGACTGAATAATGGTAAATGGAATAAAAGGACATTGGCTGAAAACTCTGGTTTTCGAGCTTGAGGTAATGGATAAAAAGGACAGAGGGGACATTCGTATTACGGCATTATAGGTCAAGTTCTTGAATCGTCTAAAGACGAACTACTATGGGAGCATTTTCCAAGAATGTTTTATTATTCAAGACCCCAGAGAACCAACGTTTTCGGCTTCCAGGGAATTTATGATTGCAAAGCTGAAACATAAAGGGTTTGACGGAAGATCACCATCACTAGTGGTGCCTGTCGTTTAATTTACCTGAAACCGGGGACTCAACCTGGACACTATAAGGATTGAATAATTGAAAACTATTTCTTGATCTGGTTGTTGGTGCTGTTTGGCATTTCTTAGTTGATGGAGTGATTGATCTTAATCCCGACAACGAACTAGACTCTAGCCTACTTAATAGTTCGGCTTTCCTTTCCAGACAGTGCAATTTCGTAGATGGACAAGTGACTATTATTTTGGAAGAGATTGATCAATAACAGGCTAAGACTCTCTTAGTTATGTTGAATACAGTCGAAGCAAACTGAAGGAATCAGCGTATCTTTGCCTTTACATGGAAAAGTTGGGTTACCTGCTGAATCTCCTTTGTTCCAGGGATATTGAATTACTAATAAGTGCGAATCATCAGCTCACTTTAATTATGTTCTTGCCCTTTGTACGCACGCCGTTGCTACTGCCGATTGGATGTGTAATTGAAGTATATGTATTGGTCCTAGGCTGGTTTGTGACAACTGCACCATTGCACAAACAAGACGGTGCAGAATTAAATGCCAAGTATATGAATCAAAAGTAATCGTGATTATAATTTAGAATCTTTTTAAAATGAAGGATACAGATTGGACAAAAAGTTCAAATGCATATTTCACATATGCATAATTTAACATTGAAAGTGCACAAACTCCAGAACAAAAGAACTTATAGCATTCAATATTGAAATAAGGTAGTGGTTTATCTTTAAGAAACAAGTCGATATCCAACTGGCCTCTATAATTTGTTGCGTTTTGGAGTAAAAAGGATCAATTTTATGTTCCTCTTTTTTTTTTACCTCGAGTACCTTTGTATCACTTATGTGATTATAGATTATATCGTGGCTCTAATCCTTTAATCCTGTAATTTAGGCAATGAGCATCAGTAATATATATAAAAAAAATATCACCAAACAGACACTCAGGATAGTCTGACACTGAGGGGTAATTGTTCCATGAATTTTTTTCTGTACCATTTTTACAATGTTACGCGTACTTTTAGTGATTTCTAATTTTTGCTTCTTTCAACAAGAGTAACCTGTAGTGCAACCGGATTTAGACTTTAATTGTAGTAAACATGCGTGATGCCTTGTAAAGAGTAATTTATATAGATCAAAACACACATCATAGACTGTTCTTGTTAAAATTAGCTTTCACCGAGAAATTACAGAAAGGGTCTCATTTTCCCGGCGTTACATTTTGTACCTGTGTCAACGGTTATTTCCTTTATTGTTACGGCCGAAATCACCTTTAAATTGTAGCCAACAAAAGACACAAATCAATAATAAAATTTAACAAGATTTATTATATACAAGTTTCCCAAAAAAATATTACACAAACTAAAATGTCAACTTAACTGTTCAAAATCCTTCGCCTTTTCCTAATCCGAAATTCTTCTCGTCACTGTTGCGGGAATCCAAACGGAATATTATATCCAATCAGTCACAATCTAGTATGATGTAACGTAAATAAAAGTATGTCAAGGATGATGTGTGAAACGTAAATAAATCCAACAGCTGAGAACACAAGAATGTCTGGTCCAATACGTTCTGCTCTGAAAGTCTAACTTTCTTGTCCGTATATATACTGTAGAACGGAATCTCCTGGAATACGGTAGAAGTTTGAATTACACCAGAATTATTACGTAAGTCAAATAGAAAGTTCTAGTCATTCCATCAGTATCTATTTTCGTTCCAGTGATTTCTAAACTGCACAGTTATAACATTATTTGGTAAACAACTATAAGTATTATGTAAACATATTATACATGTTATAAGGCTACGCAAAACAAATTAGGCCAAGATATAAATAATATAATAATTACAATATCATAACATTATATTATAGCCCATATCGAACTTTGTTGTATGCTATAATCGGACGAGTAGTTTCTGTTTGTCAGAGAGTACACAAAAATAGTCAAGAAAAGGATTTATAGAACTGGATATGAAGAAGGAGTCAGTTTCGATCTTTCTCACGTATTTTGTATAAAATAGTTGATAAAAATTCTATATTTTTTCTTATAATGAAATAGTATCATTTACACTCCGGTCTTACGTAGAAATATGTTAGTCCAGCGTTGGCATGTACGTACTTCGTTTTGGTGAAATTCTTAAACGTTAAAATGTATGAGGAAAATGTTTTATTTGAATAGGACAGATAAAGCTAGCTAATACCTGACACCGGCAGTAAATTAGTCAAACCTGTGAAAGATGTTTCCTGATGTTGTCTTAATTGAATTCAAAGTACAAATACCGCTTTATGACAGCAACTCTATGTAGCCAGCACACACGTAAGGCTAATGAAAGATTATAATCATCTCTTTATTGAGCGCATAATGAGTAATTTTCTGTAGCATATAGATTCTGTTATGATATATTCCAGTTTACCCAATATTCAACGCGACCTCATCTCGACATCATATATTAACTTTGAAGAGTGATAAATGAAAATTGTTTAATCAAAACTATCTTACAGTTGTAAGAAATTGAGGATTGTCCTTTTTCCAAAATATCAAATGTAATGCTTATATCTGTAAATTCGAAAACTTGGACTACTTTTGCGATATTCATTCTATGCAAAAACTTTCATATACATACTGTGCAATAATGTGTTAATAAAACAAACAACAATAGAACAAGGCAGCACAGACACTAAAGCTCATCAAATCTGTGTATTCCATATCAATTCAAAGATAATTTATTATAACAATTTAAAGTCGGATTTTAAAAAAAAAATTTCTAAAATAATTGTTTTGGTAAAAAGTTGTAAATCTTTAGCATGTCTCTGTTTATGAGCTATTCTGAGAAAAAATACGAAAAGATAGTTTGTTTATATTATTGTTTTGAATATACTTGCGCGGATGTTTAAAAAATATGTAAAATTTTGAAGTTAATCTTACATTTTCTAACATAAGTTAACAACTCAGCCACCGGTAGTTCCATTTGTTTTCGAAAAGAAATTAATCCAGACATCTGCATTGTCGTCCATCATTTTACATATTTCATATTTAAAATGATTTTCTTTTGTTTTTATTTTTATACTATAAAATATAAATTTTTTTCAAAAGAGTTAAAAACGGAAAATGTTTTTTTTAGGTTATATTTCCCATTTTTATATCTAACGTCCAACGGCCCGACCCACTTCTAAAACAACCTGATGGATGTCAGAGGAATCTACGTACTACATATATAAAACGACTTGCAGTTGGAGATCAAATTTAGGGTGAAAACTGTAACAGTTAAAAGACGGCATCTTTTTTGATAATGGTGGGGATATTGGATTTAATGATTGTATTGTGGTATTTCTTACAAATCGCAAGTTCGATCCTAAGAAGTTTAAATTCTTTTTCATTCAGTTGATATAATTTTGTTTCATTACCCTTGAAATTCCTCTGTTATTGCTATTTATATATGGACTAATGACGGAAGTCAATATATTATACGTGCAGTGGTGTTTTCCATTTTTAGAATAATTAAAACGATTTTGAAATAAGTTGACATCTATCTCATAGGTGGTCTTCTTTTGTTATATATTTGTATCAGAATAGATTCTTCCACAATTTGCATTAATTTTCAAAATAAATTACCACGATTCAGTTCTTTGGTGTTAAGCAGTATACGCGTAGTTATTAGTAAAAAACTGATAAGAGACTGACATTTACGTATATTCGATACTGCAATGGGTAAGCAATTTGATGGTATGATTTTGAAAGTCGAATGAACTACTAAAACTACGTCAGATTAAATTAATTTGTATTTAATTGTAATTAAAATTTGTATAAATTTGTTAAAAAACCTGAAAAATCAACATTTTAAGCAGTTACTGTTGCAGTTATAATGCAGAAGTCTACATTTTCTACGTTTTGAAAAATATTGAAAAAAAAAAGCATTCATGAAAAGTTCTTTTCAATCAAATGACATTTGTGAAATACACTCCAGATAATATGTGACATCCCCTCGCCTCATTTTTTTCCACTTCCCATCTTATAAATCAAATCGATCTTTTGAATACACATTTTTCAGCTTTTGAATAGAACATTTTTGAAAATTATCTTTACATTACAAGCATTTCATTACAGAACAATAATCCTTACTTCAAATCAGTTCAAAAACAAATTTATTAACCTGTAGTAGTAGTAGCTGTAATATCCATTTTACCAAATACAAATGACTTGGAGGTCTCTAACAAATAGTGCCGATATCAACTTAACTCCATTACAAGATACCATGAAATACTTTATTAGGTTTATTTCTTGGTATTTTGTTTGATACTACAACAGAATCCATAAAAGTTTGAACTAGTTCTACAGTCAAAACGTGTATATTTTGATTCTGATATCCAATTGATGTACCCGACCAACCGATGTTATAATTTCTAGATTGGCTTTACCTCATTGGTATTTGTTGTGTTTTAGGCAAGTGGGTTTTCGGGAATATTTCAAACGTTTCTTTAACATGAAAGTAAAAAGTATTACAGTACCCTTTGTTTCCAATAGTCGTAATGAATCATTGTCTTTTCCACTGATGAATTATCCCAGATATTTTACGAGAGCTGATTTTCTAAATTTTGTTTGCATTTCGCTGATTTTTGTATCATATATGACGTCACCACAAAAAATAATTGTGACCTTGCAGAATATGTTGTGTTTCCAAAATTTTGATCAATGTGGTCTTTTCAGACATACCGAATTGTTAATTTTAAATGTACAGAATACTAAATGAAGGCCTGAGTAATTCATCCAGAATCTGTTCCGAAGTATGAGAAACACAGTATTGCCCGCATAAAGCCAGACTATACTGACTTGCTGTTGATAAAATTTTTGTGTTTTATTTTCTTTGGTTCTGTTCTCACCTAGAAGTTTGTTGACAGAACAATGTTAAGTGAAAGGTATCTGATTGATTACCTTACTGTTCACATTCTTTTTATTCATCTGTTCTAAATTCACATCCTATTAGGCTCATCGATTTTGCTGTTATCGTCGTTGATGATTATTTCAATAACAAACAAAGAACCCCAAATTGTATATGAACGTTTCCCATTTACTTAAAATCATTAAAAATAATAACCAGTTACTTAATAAAGATAGCACAAGATATGTCTCCATTAACATTAAAACATTAAGAAATAGTGCATTTTGTACGTCTCTGTAGCATACGATATGGTTGCAAGATTCGTAGTATGGCTTTCAACTTCCATTTCGTCTTATGGAAGAATTCTTAAGCAATATTTCTAAGAATCGTACAAAAATATTCGAATCCAATTTAAATGGGATGACGGAAAGGACACGTCTGATAATATCTAATATAACTTATTTTCAAATTTACCTGCATTCGATTTATACATTTTCTTTTCTAAAAACATCATCAATTGTTAGTTTCCTAATTCTTTTATAACCATGATTTTTCATGAATTTTATTATATCTGACCGATGATAATCTGTTTCTATTGTAAAGGTATCAATGTGAATGTGCTGCCAGTCTATGGAATTTAGTACAACTAATTCGGCTCCCTCAACATCTAACGAAAAGTAATCTATATGTGTATGGTTAATTTCCCTCAACAGTGAAAGCAAAGTGCAACATTTCACTAAAACATTCTCTCCTACGTGAGACCACTGGGGATTTTTCTCATACATGTGTCTTTCGGTATCAATTCGGAATCTATGGCGACCTGTCATCGTTTCTTTTGCGCTAGAAAGACCACCAGCTATATAAAATGTCATGTTTGTCAGTTCATTGCTTATACAAGCGTTGACCATGTAGCATTTTCTATCTCTTTTTACCATCATTTTATAAGTATATGGATTCGATTCAACTAACAATCCAGACCAGCCACGCTCTTTTTCTAAAAATAAAGTGTTTGAATGCATCTCTCCATCATATCCTCCTATTTCCAAGAAAAATCCTTCGCGTTTATGTTTAAACAACTTATCAATAAAACGATCCTGGTCATATTGTGACCATGATATTTTATCTTTCTTTGTACCATTCATTGATTTTAACAAATATTTACCACTCCCTTTTAATATTGTTGGCCCTGTTTCCTTAAAGTAATGAAAATTTTCGGTTGTTACATTACGAGAGAACAAATATATAAAAAAACAAACCACCGTAAAAAATAAAAATAAATGAATGAAGCCTTTATTCGGTAAAGTCATATTAAAAACAAAAATTTAAATTGTTATATAAGTTTCAATATCTTATAAGATTGCTTTCCGAAATGAATAAGCCCAGAATCAACTGATTCTTAATTCTTTGATGTGGTTCAGTAATTTTGATCTGAACAAAAATATTTGAAAAGCGTCTTATTCAACACTAGGTTCAGTAATTTTGATCTGAACAAAAATATCTGAAAAGCGTCTTATTCAACACTAGTAATCAATATTTTGTTTTAAACGATTATTCTGATCTTTTTTAGGCCAAAGAAAAACATAGGTTTGTTTTGGGTGTCATGTTAATAAAAAGGACAAATATACCTAAGGAGCAATAAAAAAAAAACCTAATCCACTGGACAGACAAACCCGGGAAGACAAATGAACAACTACCAACACAACCAATAAACACATAAATAAAAAAAAAACAATGAACGACACGAGCTCCTATAAAAAACAGGAGTGAACCGAGGTGTATGGGAAGGGTAAGTAGTTCCTGCTCCGTATACGGCACCCGTCGTGAAGTTCAACAAAGTTAATCCGGTGGAAGTCACAAATCGGCGGAGGCATATGAAATGTTACGACAGTGGGAACAGGTCCAACATCATCTTAGATATTGGAACACTGTAATGGTCAATCAATTCGTGATGACGACCGTAAAATTTCCTAAGCGATGACATCAACTTATCCCTGATAAAACCCTGGTTAAAAAGCTTTTTGTGACAGCAGTAATCCTCTTTCTCGAAAGTCAGGGTAACTCACGCATCCTTCAAAATCGGATAAGCTGAGAATCGTAAAAATCAGGGTAGGTAGGTAGGATTTTTTTTTTGCTGATTTTTATTAACCTGGTCTCAATGGGAATACATTTTGCTTGTCCAAAACTGGCCCAAAAAAGTTAGGGTAGGCATTTTCTTTCATATGTTTTTATTTAGTCTTATAAAAGATCAAACGACGACATCTGCAGTTAAAAAAAACAAGTTTAGATTAGCCGACAGGCAAAGTTAGACATTAAATATAAGTCAATTTCTACTTTAATAAATTGGGTTTCAACCAGTCTTGATTCACTGCAAGATAGTATAGCTTGTTTTGACATTGTTACCTTGATTTTGTCTGAAATTTCGCAAATAGAAATTAAGAAAAGATAATTAAAATCACACAATTCTGTTTTTGATTCATAAGCCAAGAAAATTTAAATGCGATAAATTATAAACTTAGAATTATAGACGCCACAAAAATCTATTTTCCCTCATTGAAAGGTTATGAAAAAATACACGAACAATAAAATAGTCGTATTTTTATTCTGTAAAATAACAAAATCTACAAATTCAATTAAAAATACAACATTTCTTCTGCCGTCAACGTCAAAATGAAAAGTTTATTACATAAATACAAACACACATATAAATATGAATATAAATACGATGAATTTAATCATGACTGATAATGAATAACAAAAGATGAAATACAATCTACTTTTATGTAATTACAAAATTATGCGGAGACATATATTTACATCATACATGTGGAATGCACACAAAGACATTTTTCGGCTTTAGAATCAGTGATTAAGTACACTGCAAATATAAATACATACAAATTATAACATTGAAATGTGAAGATTTAAATTGAAAGAGTGTGTTGTAAAATGCCACTGTATGTTTTCATGTATTACCGATTACGAAAATCCAGGTTCCTTGTTTCCTGCTTTATATGTGTTTATTTCTTGTCGTTCCACGTAGTTCAGCTGTGGTGTATATTGAAAGACAGGCATTTATTGTCAAATGTTTGAAAAAATTATTTGGAATTTATCCAAGCAAATATTCACGACATAACTCGGCATTTGAAAAACTCATATTTCTAGGTTCTATTGATAAATTGTCTCAACAAATAAATAAAACATGTTACGCACAGGTTAATTTTGGAGTTACAGGTGGGACCTCAGTGATGTTTAATACAAGAAGTGCGTTTTGTGAAAACATTGAAATTAAATGTTTAAAAAGATGCATTGTTATTGCAATTTTGTTTTATCTTATTAATTATTAATTACTCTTTGAATGTATTTTTTATAAAGATCGATAATAACACAGCTGGAATGAGATTTTCCATTATTTATCTAAAATTAATGAACCAGAACAATAATATTAAGTAGGAAAGAATGTTGATAGACTCATTGTTTATCGTCGCTGCAATTGAAAAAATCGTGCTAATGACATGAGCATTTCATTTAAAACGTGGTATGTGCTTGGTTGAGCTTAGAAAGTCGGACGAAGATATAGGTTGCAATTGGTATATTTTTTTCTAATTTGTCTGCATCGCCACATCTTCAAAAAAAAAAAAAATCAAAATAGAAAGAAAACACAGGATTTGTATTTTTGCTGTGAATAAAGGCTAATAAAAATAAGTGCAGATCGGTTAGCAAATAAAGGTAAGCATACCATTTTTAATTTGCATAATACTGGATTGACCCCAAGGCAATATTCTAAAAACTTATTGTGGATTTACAGGGGTAGTCTGCAACCATTATATAAACAAATTAAAGTCCTAAAACAAAATTGAAGGAGAAATTGCTATCTCAATAACATGTGACGAATAGAGGGACGGAGACAATCGCAATATCAATGAATTTTCTTTATAAATATTGGGACTAAAATAATATTGAACAGTCTGATAAAATAAGATAAAATAAATAGACCATATTACCAAATTATATTTCAATATTAATATATTTAGAAAATAAATTGTTATCTCAATCCCAGTCGCTGAGTGAAAGACAGATTGATGTTTGGAAAGTCAGATGTATCATGCTTGTAATCGAGGTCTTTGTTGTTGTTGAACCATGTTTTTCGAATGATGTTCTCAATTATGATTATATATATATATATATATATATATATATATATATATATATATATATATACACATATATATATATACATATATATATATTCATGTGTATGTATGGGTGTTCAACTAGAACGGGAGGTAAAGTTCGCTATTTGAAAAAATAACTAATTCTGTGATAATCAATATTTTCAGGTTAGTTTCAAAAGCATTATAAGAATTTATGAATTTTCAATAATGATCAGATAAGGCTTTCTTTTATTCTCTTAATTTCTTTCGTAAAATGTTATTGTTAACTTATTTAATAATTGACAGATAAATTGGAGGTAAATAATTCAATTTTGAATTATATGAACAAATAGTTCCTCTGTTTACAGAACAAATCACTGTAGACTGTAGATGACTGCAAAAATAGTTGCAAATGACTGCAAACGGTGTGTCAGAAAAAAATATTTGCTGCTATGGCTGAAATATGACTGTTTCAACCTTTTTTAGCGTTGGGTCAGACACAGTTTAACTGACACAGCACATACCTGTGTTGTGGTAGTTGAAATCTATTTGTGACAACCTTTTTTAAGTTTTAACAGATGCATTTTGTTCATGTCAGTCGATTTTTTTACTGTTAAAACGTTTTTTGAGTTGTCACAACCCAATTTGGCTATTTACCTGGGTTGTAATAGACTGATAATGACTGCATCAGCTTTTACATGTTGTCGCAGACATATTTCGCTGAATTAAACACCATGAGGTGATCTGTTTAACTTTTTGGGTGTTAAGATTCAAATAATTTAATTGAAAAAATAATCGGTTATAAAATCAAATAAACGCATGGAGAAAATTTATTTATCTCAGATTTCTTAGAAAATATACAAATAATAGGTAACCTATTTCATGTGTATTTGACTTTTAACTTTATGACTTTGAAATTAATATATTTCATAAAATATTAGGCTTTATGACAGTGTCCACCTGCACAATATAATTAATAGACACCTTCCTGTGATGAGAACAGTAGGAGGTGTGAAAGCATCTCGCAGTTATGTAGATAAACTTAACTGCAGTACAAAAGAGGCGTAATTTAGGAATTTTTAACTAATAACATTTCATTGAGTTGTTCAGTGGTGAATAATAATCCATTGATTAATAAAAAAAAAATATTATGGAATGAATTAATAAATGTATCAATATTTTTTAAAGGTATTATGCAAATAGATTTTATATCGCATTTTATAATAGAAATAACAATTTATCTTTCACATATTTTGTCTTTGATTGTCTTTATTTTAATATCTTATTTATTTATTTTGTACACATTTTTTATAAAGTAAGGGGCTGAATGGAATTGATCCATTTATACAGTCTGTAAATGCACACAATAAAATTTCAAGGAAAGGATTAACACCTTTTCACTGTTTCGCACCAAGTAAATTTTTTTTTAAAAAGATGAAGGAGAAAAGTATTCGTTAATGTTGAGAATTTTCACCTTTTTATGATAAATTCTTTAAATTTACTATTATTATTTCATTTTTTATTATGTTTGAGTCCAAATTTATTTTATTTATATTCTTTAATTTGGTAAAAGCTAAAAAAGTCTTTAAAGGTCTAAAAACTTGAAGGTAGAATTATTTATTAACATATAAAGACCAAGCCTGAATTTCTTATTAAAAAATATAATATACTCTTGACATTAAATAAAACAATTACTGATATGGGCTCATCAATATTTCTTATTTAAGGAGCTGTTTAAATAGCTTCAGTCATGTACACACAGTGAAATACATTTCAAATACATGTATCATGATCAGATTAAATCCACCTGATCTTTTACAACTGTTTACAGGATGTTTATTTAACACCTGACACATCTTGTCCTTTAAAATTAATTATTAACTATCAGTTTCTGAAATCTACAAATAATGAAACTGCATGAGTTGTTTAATTTGATAAAAGAAGAATAAATGGTCATATAATTACAAAGTCGTATTTTTTAAATAACTAAACGATAGTCAAATAAAACAATATGTTATAATGAATACAATTTCTAAATTATAGAATATGATAAGATCCCAACTTAATAATGACTGAATGTCTTTGTGTTGATTGTATATAAAATGTTTAATGTTATTATACTATATGGCGAACAGTTTATTAATTCGTTAGATTTCAGATATTCTTAATATAATAAATATATATTATTGAAATTTCATTGTGTTCATTAACAGACTTTATAATTGGATTTAATTCTCCAGCCCCTTCATTTATAAAATATGTGTAAAAAAATAAATAAATGAAATACAATGAAATACAGACAGTCGACAGCACAATACATGACAGATAATGTTATTTTCTATTATAAAATTCTATATAGGTTTTTGCATAAAAAGTTTTCAAAAAACATATATATTTATTAATTCAACACTGAACTATTAAAAACATCAATGAAATCTTATTAGTTGAAAATTCCCAAACCACGCTTCTTGTGTACTGCTATTAAGTAGCAACGTGTCTGCTATTTATATTTTGAAGGTAGACACTGTCATAACAACTCATATTTCACGAACATTTTTATTTGGAAATCATTTAAGTTTAAAAGTCAAATACACATGAAAAATGTTACTTATTACTTGTATATTTTCTAAGTAATCTGAGGGAAATACATTTTCTCCATGCGTTTATTTTATTTTATAACCGATTATTTTTTCAATTAATTTATTTGAATCTGAACACCCAAAAAGTTAAACAGATCATCTCATGATATTTGATTCAATAAAATATGTCTGCGACAGAATGTAAAACGCGGATGCGGTCATATTTAGTTTAACTCAGGTAAATAACCAGATTGCATTGTGACAACACAAAAAAGGTTTAAACAGTTAAAAATAGACTGACATGAACAAAATGCATCTAGTAAACTTAAAAGGTAAGTGCTGTGTCATTTAAAATGTGTCTGACCCAACGCTAGAAAAAGTTGAGGCAGCCATATTTCAACCATAGCAGCAAATATTTTGTCTGACACAAAGTTTGAATCATTTGCAACTATTTTTGCAGTCATTTACAGTAAAAAAAATGTCCTTTGCAGTTAAAAATCGACTGACATTGGTTTGTTCAGTCATTTGTTCTGTCAGCAGTGAATTCATGGTAATTCTTTGTCACAAGCAAATACATTTTCTCCATGCGTTTATTTTATTTTATAACCGATTATTTTTTCAATTAATTTATTTGAATCTGAACACCCAAAAAGTTAAACAGATCATCTCATGATATTTGATTCAATAAAATATGTCTGCGACAGCATGTAAAACGCGGATGCGGTCATATTTAGTTTATCATAACTCAGGTAAATAACCAGATTGCATTGTGACAACACAATAAAGGTTTAAACAGTTAAAAATAGACTGACATGAACAAAATGCATCTAATAAACTTAAAAGGTAAGTGCTGTGTCATTTAAAATGTGTCTGACCCAATGCTAGAAAAAGTTGAGGCAGTCATATTTCATCATATTTCAACCATAGCAGCAAATATTTTGTCTGACACAAAGTTTGCAGTCATTTGCAACTATTTTTGCAGTCATTTACAATAAAAAAAATGTCCTTTGCAGTTAACAAACGACTGACATTGGTCTTTTCAGTCATTTGTTCTGTCAGCAGTGAATTCATGGTAATTCTTTGTCACAAGCTTAAATTGACAGTTTTCAAAGTTCGACCTCTATAACCCCAGTTTCTGAAAACTAAAATTCTAAAACTCTATTGCCCATCACTATATGTTAAATGATAATACTGTATAGGCACAGAATGCATAGTTTGAAAAATAAATAGGCGTTTACGTTATAAACGTATGCACAATCAATTTCATCATAATCCGATAAAGCAAACGACATGTCCTTAAACGGATTTGTGTACAGGGGATTAACATCATTATTTGTTTATATAATTTTGCAGTTAATTTCATTGGTAGAAATACATGCATGTCAAACATAATGCATTATTAATCGGATTATATAGCAAACACTATTATGACGCAGAAAGTTGGGGTCTTCTATTATTAATCATTTTTTTAAATGTGTATAACGTTATTGCAAGTGGGCAGATATATGCCCTTATAGGGGAACGCCACAACACCACAGGATTTTCGGTTGCTTAAAAAACCTCATACTATACAACTGATTAATATAAGTTTCAGAAAGCTTGCGTGCTTCCGAATTCAAGTATTGTATTGTCTGTATGTTACATATAATTGCTTGTTTATTTGAATACAAATTCCTAAAGTAAAGCGTTTCCCAATGTTGAATTAACAACAAACGATAAAAACAAAAATAACATAACTTTTAATCTTTTGCGGATATCATATAATTTTCATTTTATACTAATTTAAGATTAAATTTGGTGTTCAATAATTAGTTAAACTTAGGTAATCAGTTAAACTTGGCCTTGGACTGTCGAATAAGTTCGTGATATTGTGATTGACTCCGTCCGTCCGCCCGTTTATGGGTCTGTCTAACGTGCATATCAATGATATCAACTCAACCTGCAATTGTACGTGGATGGATAAAATAGATGCATCTACCTTTACATGCGCAATTATTCAAACCTGAAATCTAAACTCCTCATTGAGTTTGAAAGTTATGCTTTAATTTCTTTACAGTTTGTCAAATACCATAGATAGACGCGGAATAAGGTTTTAGAAGTTTGAGTTTTTACATCTGTATGCTACAAAGGCGAATTTTGATTAAAACATTGACTTGTCATCTTAAGTTTTCTTTCATGTTGCGATTTGGGAATTTTATTTCTTTACAGCATTGTCATTTACTTTATTTCAATGGGGAATAAGGTTTTAGAATTTTTAATTTCAATTTAAATTGTAAATTGTAGGTTTTGACCTTAATCCCCTTTCCATCTTAAATTTATGCCTTCTATTTCCTTATAGTTTTGCCATAAACCGTATTGAAATGTGCAATGAAATTTTAGATTTTATATGAATTTCAAAATGTAGGGCCCACATACAGTTGCGACCAATCATAACCTCTCGTCCAAGTTAACTTGCATGACAGCTTAGAGCGATCACAATCTGCCAGGATTCTATTATAAAGCATTCTAAGGCATTCAGCAGAAATGCTCTAAGTTAACTTGGTGAGAGGTTATGTCTGCACCTAACTGTAGGTCAAATGTCAAAAAATGTTAATTTAAACTTATAGCTGTATTGGATGGTGTCCTCCTACCTAGCCAACATTTCGTGTTTTTGTGTATACAGGTAAGATATTTTGTGTTGGTTATGTGAGAATTTACTTGTTGGCCAGATGGTAATTTTTAGTGTGTTTCTTTAGTAATTAACTAGTTACTAGTTATGAAAAATCTTTCTACAAAATATTTACAATATTATATTTATTGATAAATAATAATAAATATATATACAGAAATGATAAGAAGACAATAAAATGCATTATTAGTTATATTTAAATAAAATTAAAAGAAAAAAATATCCAAATTGATAAAATTATTCAAAAGATTATATATATATATATATAAAAAAAAAAAAAAAAAATGAAAAAAAATAAACAATAGAATACACACTAGTATTTCAATTTTATTACAGAATGCAAATGAATTTATCACAGATGTTTTCAATAATAAAACTTAAATTAATAGACTTATCTAAGAGGGTATATAAATATTTGAAAAAGAATAAATACATAGAATATTAAAATTTATCACTGAATATTTAAAAAAAATAGTCAAAGACAATAACATTAAAACCAATCATACGTTCATTTGACCTATGAAAGATGTGATACTCAAAATGGAACAGTTATTTATTAAATGTAACAAGTGAGATGCCGAATCTGCTGCGTAGTCAAAGACATTGATGTCTTAAAATCAAAATTGTGTATCTTATAAAGCGTAAAAAGTGAAATTTCAAGATCTTGTTAATTAAATAATTTTTTACTAAAATTAACCCTATTATTCTTTTTGTAACTTTGACAGTTTTTTTTCTTTTTAAATTCATATTTTTAAACCAAATTTGTTTAATGTTGGCTAGATGGGAATTGAAATTTTCGAAATGTTTGCTATGTGGGAGTAAACCTATTAGATTTAGTGTTTTAATATCTTCATAGAATGATTGTATAACATCTTTGAATTTTGTATTTTGGGTAAGTGTCTTTATTAATTGCAGGGACCACTGTCCACTCACCACTGGTGGGTTTCTAGTAAAGTAAGTAATTTTTTCGTCAACAGATTTATTTTTCCAACTGTCCAAAGTGAATTGGAGAAAAACATGCTATTATTTTCATTTAACAGATTTTACAAGTATTATAACTATTTAAAATTTCAATATATGCTTTTTTTTCTTCAAAACTTGAAAAAACCTTCCATTACTGACTTAATTAATCACTAGAATTCCTTTATATATTATTATTTACCAACCTAAAATTCCATTATTTTGAATAAATTCAACGTTGCTGATCATAACTTCTTATTTTCAATTGGAAGAGATAAGAATAATTTAAAACCGTTTGTCGTGACCGAATGGTTAAGAAGTTGTACTACTACTAATCGAAAGATTTCTGCTTCGAATCCAATGAGTGACAGGAAATCACATGACATTTGGAACTATATGAGCTCTTGGCAAGTATGATACATCTTTACTAGACGGAATATCGAAGGAGAATGAGTGTGCTACAGTAGTATATATCGCATCGAAGTTTACATAAACTACGAAATAACTTTAAAATCAAACCTGCATTCATTAAACAGTGTCCTGTATGATATATGCCTTCATGTGTATTAGTTTACTGCCACAAAAAGCTTTTGTTGATAATTGCAAAGAAATTTGACTAAATGAACAAGTTTTCCTAATATCTGTGCAACAAAACATTCTTTCAAAACATCACTTTAGTTACCAATTCATAGAGTGTAGAGTCTGGTTTTAATAAGCTGGAAATTCTTGTCGATTAATAGGAACCAAATGCAATGGACTAAATTCAAATGTTTTACATTCCGATATTGAAATAATGGGAAATTAGGTATACAAAATCACATGTCGTATTTGAGTGTGTTTAGCTGTATATTTTAATTCCTGAATTCGCTCCTTGGATTTGGATTTTGGTGTAGTTTGATCTCATGAACACCTCAATTTGATTAATTTGGTATACCCTTAAAAATATAGTTTAGAGCTTCTGATCATATTTTTTAGAATCATGATAATAATAATGAGTTTTCAACGTATCATATCACGTCCCGCAGTTAGAATCTACTCTAATATTTTGCTTATAAAATGTTAACTCCGATTAATTTAAACACTCTTTTCAGAGGTTTCGGTATTCCTGTTAAAGACATAATGTTTAAAAGAAGAAAGTTCTTCATCTTAGTGTTGGTATTTGTAGCGTCATTATATTTCGTTACTGTGAAAAAGATTCCGGAATCCAACACCATAGATACACAGCCGGAACATTATATAATTAAAACAGAGATACCCATCCGGGTTGAGATGACAAATAACAACGAAGAGAAAAAATCACCGACCGGGACCAGTGATTTAGTTTCTAATAACCTGTTACAGAGAAAAGAACAAGTATGTGCACATGGTTACATATTCAATTATTTTTTTTTCAATACCATGGATTAATTTGTATCCTTGGATTACAATTTTAGCGCCTTGGTACCAGGAATTTATATACACCGCACCAAAGTTAGTTACCATCCAATTGTTTTTCCTTCAGTCGCTCTTAGGAAAAATTTGGAAAAATCTTAACTTTACTTATCCAAAATAACAAAATTTCACCTAGTCAACATTTATAATTATGATCACAAATGTATGATTATTAGCTATAGTTTATTTCAGAAGTCTTCAACTTTTTTGTGTTATCGGCTTTCAAACTTTAAGGCTTGAAACAATTGATGAGTCGTGAATCGGAAAAAGGTGCATCATTTTTTAAAAATTGGTTTTATAGAATTAAGATTATTACAACGGAATCGATGATGGATGCCACACTTCCAAAGATATCAAAAAGTTCAGTTTATTATATTTGGATACCAGTGAAAAACTGACACTTTAAAATAAACGTGAAGATAATGATCTATTATGGGAAAAATGAGACTTATCCCTTTCGTGCACAGTCCTGTACTAAGATGGTTTTGACTTTACTACTTTGGTCATTTTGACATTTGCTTCTAAGTTTCGTGTAAAAAATTGGCGTCCGTTGACTCATCTGTTGTGCTCAAGGCATTAATTATTGAAAAAAATCCATAATCCTAAACGTGAAAGAATAAAATGTCAAAATCATGAAAAGGGTAAAGCTAAAACCATTTAAGGACAGACCTGCACGACGAAAATATTCCTGATTGATCACGTTTTTATGACATAATTTAAAATATCAACGTCGGGCTATAATCGATATCGAAATGATAGCAACTGAGCTCATGATACCATCGGGGATTTGGAGTCCATCATCAAATGTTTCGACTGAGTGATAATTATATACTTTATGATACAAATTTGGTTGCCAAAATTGGTACACTTCATTGATGTACGACTCACCAGTTGTGCTCAAACAATAATCCAAAGCTTTGAAAAATGATTTAAACAATTTCAAAATGACCCTAAAAAGGAGGGTAAAGCCAAAACCATGTAAAGACAGAACTAACCATGGAGGAGATGCTCCCTAGTTATAACACAAATTTGCTGTAAAAGTAAATTATGATCAATTTCAGTGAAGTACAATATACTAGCAAATGACCTGTTGATAGTTGTCGGGGCTTTTAGTCTACCATCAGCTGTATCGACTCAATGGTAATAATAAATTCTATCGTTCCAATTTGAATCCATGACATCTGCTATCTTGCGCATCAAAATTGTTATCTTGGAATACTTATTAGTACTATAGATAATAAAATAATTAAAGTAAAGAAAACATTTCTTTTTGACACTTTTAATGACAGTAATATAAAACATTATAACATAACATATTAACTCATAACACAGTATAGCAAATTGATTTATTGTATTGCTATTTTAAGGAAACATTTTACACAAAAAATGAGATACCGTCCAGCCACTTTTGATAATCAAACTGTATTGGATTCTAGATTTCGTCAATATACTACTCATCAGTTGTGTCCTAGGCGTAAAATTTTGAAAATAAAATTAATAATCCCAAGACTTGAAAATGCAAAATGTCAAAATAGTAAAGCTAAAACCATCTAAGAACAGAGATATTCAGACCCCATAGGGTCACGATAGATGAAGGAGAGGCTTGTGTAATCGGATTTAACCCCGCCATGTTCAATGTCTATACCACTTTAAACTATCCCGACTCTCTTTTCTTTCGATGTTTGGTGATTTTCTTTTTTCTTACTTTAAAGGTTTCTCTATTGAATATTGTCCATTGATATGTGGGTAATTGTTGACCTTTCCAGCTTCCTTTCGGAAAATCATATAGAAAAATCTCGCATAAAAAGCGTATCAAACAAAAAGAAACAAAGGGAACAATTAAAGTATATGGATCTGCCTAAGACACGCGAAGATTGCTGTGGACTGAAAAAACATTTATGAATTTCCAACCTCTCCTTAAATGCTGCACCAATGGATACAAGATGGAAATAAAAACCAGTTTAAAAACAACTGTACGAAAAATGACAGACAGTATAGTTAAATTACTGTCTAAAGTACAAGAATATCAAAACGATTTTCAGTGCTAGACTGCTAAATTGTCTAAATGTTTCGGAAATAAGAAATTATCGTTCAAAATGTTGTAACGATAGCCAACTTATGTTCATATTTACAGACTATTTTGAATGCTCAAAATCCTGTTTAGTGTAAACATATTAATTTAAAATCCAGAGGCTCCCAGGAGCCTGTATCTCTCAACTGATAGTGAATTGCCTAATAAATATAGCGACCAGTTCCAACAGAGTTCGGCTGTGCTGGCCATCTTAGTTGATAGCTTGGGCCAAACGACACAAATCTGAAAGAGGACTATCTAAGGACCATTGCTACTACGTTTGGCTCCAACCTCTCGGTAGTTTCAGACAAGAAGACTTTTTAATGCATTTTCCATAGGGTCCAATGTTAAACTATATTCGTCTGTGGCGGCAATCTCGGTTGACAGTCAGGGTCACCCGAAAACATACTGAAAGATGACAATCTAAGGACCATTGCTGCCAAGTCTTGTTGTAATTGGCTAAGTTGTTTCAGGCAATATGATAATTTGATGAATTTTCCCATAGGGACCCATGTAAACTATGTTCGGCTGTGGTGGCCATCCTGGTTGATGGTCCGGTTCATCGGACATATTTCTGAAAGAGGACCATCAAAGGACCATTGCTGGTAAGTTTGGTTGCAATTGGCTCAGTAGTTTCAGACAAGAAGATTTTTAAATGAATTTCCCATAGGGTCCTATGTTAAACTAAGTTCGGCTGTGGCGGCCATCTTGGTCAGATGTCAGGAAAATCGGACACAGTTGTGAAAGGGGACTACCCAAGGATCATTTCAGCAAAGTTTGGCTGAGATTGGAATAGTTATTTCAGAGGAGAATATTTTAAAAATTTTGACCCACCTTTTTTCCACTTTTAGCTTGGCCGCCATCTTGGTAAAAGGTCGGGACACCAGAAACAAGTTTGGAAGGACCATTTCACCAAAGTTTGGTCGCAATTGACCCAGTGGTTTCTTACAAGAAGTTTAAAATGTGGACGACAGACGACGGACAACGGACAATAGACGGCAGACGACGGACGCCAAGTGATGACAACAGCTCACAGGACCATTCGGGTCAGGCGAGCTAAAAAGACAAATTTAAAAATGATCTGAAAACGGGTTATTAGACTTAAATTAATTAATCTCACTATTTGCTGAGAATGTATTATATTTAAACGATAGATTTAATTTAAGTTACATACATACAAGTATTACACAGAGTAAAGATGAAAAAATAAAAAATGTTAAAACGATAGTTACATTTTAATGATGATTGCAAGAGAATCTGAATTATCAGATTCGATGTACAGTTTGAAAGCGTGAACTGACACTTATTTTTACGCAAGACTGTTTGAAAACCAAATATAATCTATATATTAGTATAATATGATACATATACATATTAAAAAAATAGTAATTTATGGACGTCATCATGCCTTAGTTGACAGGTATGAAAAAAAACGTTTACAAAATGAAAATGGACCTGTTCTATTGATGCTATCTCTTCCTCATACTGGATTTGACATGGGCAGCATGGCGGGTGTCCTGCAGGGAGCAGAGACTGTTTACTCTTCCGGAGCACCTGAGTCTACCCCCGGTTTTTTGGTTGGGTCCATGTTGTTCATATGTTTTTAATTTTTAATTGTAGTGGATGTATTGTTTTGATCTTGTCTACTTTGTTCTCCGGTGTTTGCCCGTTGTTTTGATTTTTCCCTCCTTCGAATATCCCTTTGATATTTCTTGACTTTACTTCGTTAACCGTGAACAAGTGTCAATTCGAATATTATCCCGGACACTTTTTTTTTATCTTTTTGTAATAAATACAGGCAACTAATTTATTTTCATTTTTATGATACTTTATTTTCTTTGTTTTTCACTTTTTGCAAAAACCAATTATATATTGATATATGATTTTGCTAAGATTCATCCTTAAATGATCCATAAAGTAGATTTTTGTTTAGTCTAGTTGTGAAATATCCTCAAAAGAATACCCAAGCTGGAAAAGCCCACAAATTCGAAGTCCAAGGAAACGACAATGTCAGGAGATTGGAACACAACAAACAAACGCCACAAGAATACATTTATAACTAGAAGAATTAAAAAACGTATAACAAACTAAACATACTAAAACAAGACAGCACAGAATCTAATGCACTAGCAATGTGAAATTTAACATGTTTACTTTTAATTTTTTTAATATGCTCACATAAATATACAAGTGTATAATACTATATACTCTGATCTTATTTTAGATAAACAACAATAATAAATAAAAATGGGTGTGATTCAATTGGTTACATTCATTCAAACAAATCTCAAAATTAAAAGTATCTAATGAGTCCAAACATGTTATTAGGTATTGTTTGAAAACGTCTGGTTTGATACAATAAAATGTGCTTGAAAATGTGTCTTATTATCTATACAAATAAACCACTTTGTAAAAAATTCCATAATATGTAATGACCCTTTTCTATTAACAATGTGTATTATATATGTATTTTAACATCCATAGATTTAATTACCTTTGCAGGGTTTACAAATGTTGCACTGGATTTTTCAGAACTATCAAATTCTATTTTCTGTCATCCTATATTCTGTCATATAAATCTGAAATATAAATCCTATACAATTAGAATTCGATGATTGCAATAAGCTACAGATCTGTAAAAGTGCAAAATCTTGAGGCTGTTACGATTGTTACAGCTTCCTATGAATATTTTTACATGATTCCTGTATGCCATTTCTTTTATTCAAATAATCTGCAGTATCCTGAATTATCATGCAGTAATTTCTCTCATCCAAAACAAACGGATTCCATTTCTAAAAATTATATGATCCATGAACGTCATTATTCTGGTCAACCATCTTACCATGCTGAAAATAGTAAAAAATACTATTAAAATAGCTATATTTACTATTCACTTTTTTGTATAATCCATGGTAAATAACATACGCATATTTTTACTAAACTGCCAAACAAAAATGGCAAAGAAAGTTACATGGATGAAACAACTGAAATGTAATATTTTGTTTGTACAGGAAAGTCATTTTACAGGAAAAAAGTACCTTGGAAAATGAATATAAAGGTCAAATTTATCATAGTTTTGGTGATTCACAGTCAAAAAAAGTTTCTATATTCATTGATGATGAATTGAATTGTAAATTAATCGGTAAATTCCAAGATGCAGAGGGTAGACTTGTTTTGATAAATATAGAAATTGAAGATAGTATATACACATTAGTAAATGTATATGCACCAAATAGTATTGAGGAAAAATCTTTGGTCTTGATTATTTTTTGGGGAGACAGATATGACACACTCTCAAAGACTAATATTTCCACCAAATATTATTGAGGAAAGATCGTTGGGCTTGATTATTTTGGGGAGAGACATATATGACACACTCTCAGAGACTGATACAAAAAATGACCGTGCTAGCAGGAAAAAACCGTCAACAATCTAACAGACTAATAAAGACACAAAAACGTAATGACACCTGGAGACAACTAAATGGAGGGAAAATACAATGTACATGGACATGATGGAGAACAAATAATATGAATGAAGCCACACGCATTTACTACTTTCCAACGACTTTTGAAGTATGAACACAAATGCTTTCTGCTGATATAAGACCTGCGCTTATTTCACATACAGATCATCAGTCAATTTCATTCAAAAATAGTAGGCCACAAAATAAAGGGAAAGGGTACTTCAAAATACATAACAATATTTTAGAAACAGATGAATATAGAAGCATAGTTAAACAACTCATTAATAAATACAAAACAAAATCGAAACTTACCAATGATATAGTTGTAGGTGTTCTTTGGAATTTATTCAAAACTGAAGTGAGAGACCAAACTATGGCATTCTGTAAAAGAAAAGAAAAAAAAACATAAAAATGACATACATATATTAGAAACAAATTAAGCAAATTACATAAAATTGTTGATAAAAAATGTAGTCAAATTGTTATTGAATATTCTAAAAAAGAAATTTGTGAAACAGATGAAACAAAAAAGCACTGTATGATACTGAAACTAAAGGGGCACAAATAAGATCCATAATTAAGTGAGTAGAGGAGGGAGAAAACACACAAAATATTTTCTTGGGTTAGAAAAGGCAAAAAAAGCTAAAAAAAACATTTTAGCACTTAAAGATAAAAATTGACTCATTCCTACAGACTCATCAAATATTTTAGAATAAGAAGGAAATTTTTATTTAGATATTTACTGTAGTACCAATCCAAATAAAGACAAGATAGAAAAATATGTTTTAGAAACAAACAATTGATCATCAAATTTCCATAGATAATGGACGATCTCTAGAAGGTTTATTAAACTGTTCATGAACTATAGACGGACTATGTGTAAAATTTTATAGACACTTTTAGAAAGAAGTTTAAGATTTTGCTGTCAAAACTTTCAACTGGTCAAAAGAGGAGTTAGCTAATACCCCAAAATTAGGAGTAATGTCCCTTTTATATAAAAAAATATAATCCTATGTGTTTAGATAATTATAGACCTATAACTTTATTCTATTTGCTTACGCCATTTATTTATAATTATTAATAGGAACCAAGATTGATACGCCAAAAATAAATATATTGAATATAATACTAGACAGATACACGATGTTATAGACTTTTCAAATAAATTTAATATAGATGGGCCTTTTCTTTATTTGTAGTTTTTCAAAAGCCTTTGATTCTTCAGAATGGGATTTCATGTTTAATGCAATGCCAAAATTTGGTTTTCAAAATTCTATGTTGAAATGGATCAAGACTTTATATACTGATATAAAAAGTTCAGTTATGAACAATGGATGGATATCTGAGCCAGTGAAAATTTTTCGTGGGATAAGACAAGGGTAATTGCTATTGAGATTTAGCCTGTAGAATAAGACAAGATAAAAACATAAAAGGATTTGAATTAAAAGTGATAGGAAAACACATTTTGTTAAAATATAACAACATGCAGATGACACAACACTCTTTTAAAAAAATAAAATTGATATCACTAAAACACTTCATGTTATTGAAATCTTCGGATCATTATCTGGTTTAAAATTAAACCGATCAAAAACAGAAGCTATTTGGCTAGGAAAGCCAAAACATTGCAAAGAAAAATATGAAAATATAAATTGGTCTAGTAAAGCAGACAAATTCCTTGGTGTGTATTTTGGACACGACAAAAAAATACTCCGATGTTAAATGCCAAAAAAATACAGTTTGAAAAATCTGAAAAAAATCTTACATAACTGAAAAAAAAAGAAATCTTACTATGTTGGGAAAAATAAAACAGTGGTTAAATCATAGATCATATCAGACATAATATTTTTGGCATGTGTTACATGCTTTGAATAAGAATTTATAGATAATTAAAAAAAAATGATATTCGAATTTTTAGGGAACAATAAAATGGACAAAGTTAAACGGTCAGCTTTAGGTATACATATGACTGAGGGATGTTTAAACACGTTTAAACATGATAAATATAGACAAATATATTGATGCCATTAAATTAAGTTGGGTCAAAAGATTAATTAATGGTGAATTCTTGAACTGGAAAGCAATTCCTAAATTTTATTTTGACAGATATGGAAAAGATTTTCTTTTTTCCCCCAAATGATCAAATAGTCATTTTATATACAATAATTACAAAGACAACAAGTCATCAGTTCATTAAGATTAATAAAAAAAATGCATCATTTTTGAAAATTTGATTAATAGTAACACTATATTTATAAATGATACCATTAAAGAAAGGGGGAAACCATTTCTTAAAAGTTTTCTAACAATAATAATTGGATTTGTGAATTTTTACAGTTAAAAAAAGCACTACCAATTGATTGGATGACAATATCAGAACAGGAAAATTCAACAAAAACCAAAGTCAAAACATATGTTAATACATATGTATGTGTCAATAATAATGTATAATCAGATGTGGATTCTTTAAAACTCAAAAAAAATTACTACAATATCTAAAATAAAATATTTTGGCTACATGCAAGAGCATTCAAACATTCGACTCTTCTACACTCTACACTACCATACCACATTCGAAATTAAAAGAACGCTTAAAACAACTAGTTCATCAATGTTTTTTTCAAGAAAAATGGGACGCGCAGGTATAAATTTCTAATTTGTTGAATTTGCCGGTCTAATATTTCAACAAACAATCAGCATTCAATGGGAACTGTTACGGCCAGAAACCACCTTTCAATTGTAGCCAACAAAAGACACAAACCAGTAATAAAATTTAACAAGATTTATTATACTCAAGTTTACAAGAAATATTATACAAATTGAAATGTCAGGTTAACTTTTGGTCTTTTCTTTATCCGGAATTCTTCTCTTCACTGTTGCGGGAACCCAAAGATAATATTATGTCCAATAAGTCACAATCTAGTATGATGTAGTTAACGTAAATAAAAGTGTCAATCCATCATCTGAGAATACAAGAATGTTAATGTCTAATCTGAAAGTCTAATTTTAGTGTATGTATAGATATAGTTGTCACGGAAATCTCTAGAACACTGTAGAAAGGAAACTCCTAGAAAACTGTAGAACGAAAACTTCTAGAATGCGCTAGAAGTTCGAATTAGACATCGCATATCATGATCATTCCAGAATTATCTATGATTGTTCTAGTGATTTCTAAACTGCACTGTTATAACATTATTTGGTAAACAAGTATAAGTATTATTTAAACATATTATACATGTCATAAGGCCACACAAAACAATTAGGCCAAGATATATAAATATAATAATTATAATATCATAACAGAACCAACGTTCAACTGTGCTCCTCTTCTCGCCAATCTGTTTCTTTACTCATATGAAGTGGACTTCTATGAAGGGCTACGTGGAAACAAAAAGGAACTTTAATTTCACTTTTCGTTAAATAGATGACGTGTTGTCGTTAAATAACGACAAATTCAGACTTTCTACATCTCATCTACCCCGGTGAGCTTGCAATTAAGGATACTACAGATACACCAAAGTCCACTTCATATTTCGATTTGTTTCTTCAAACAGACAACCAGGGACACTTGAAGGTAAAACTTTATGACAAACGTGATGACTTCAACTTTCTTATTGTTAACTTTCCCTTCTTGAGTAGCAATATACCAGGATTGCCTGCACATGATGTCTACGTTTCTCGGTTTATCCTATGTTCAAGGGCATGCGTGAGTTACCCTTACTTTAATCGGCGAGGATTACTGCTGTCACATATTTCCTAACCAGGGTTTTATCAGGGATACGTTGATGTCATCACTTAGAAAATTTGACGGTCGTAATCATGAATTGATTGACAGTTACATTGTTCCAATATATGTAATTTAATGTTGGACCTGTTCCCACTGTCATAAAATTTCATGTGCCTCCACCGTTTCTGACTTCCACCGGATTGACTTTGTTGAACTTCACGACGGGTGCCGTATACGGAGCAGTAACTGCTTACCCTTCAGGATCACCTGGGTTCACACCTGCTTTTCATATAAGTTCGTGTTATTTTTTAGTTTTCATTGTTTATTTGTTGTGCTTGTGGTTGTTTTCTTGTCTTCCCGGGTTTGTTCAATGGATTACGATTTTTTGATTGCTCCTTAGGTATATTCTTCCTATTTGTATAGACAACATGAATACCAATTTATACTCAATTTTGCTACAATATGATACAGAAATGCCAATTGGGTTTTTAAAGTAGAATCGTATAACTCTTTCATTTAAAAACAAGAGTACAAAATATTTTCAAGTGTGTTCATCATTATCTAAAAGAAAACAATTTAAAAATATTAAGATGGAAGCTCCTTCATTTTATCTTACTATATAAAGAAATCAGTGGAGAATATGTGGGAACATTGATTATGATTTTTGTCAAACCTCAGAGGATTATGAACATATCTTTTTAAAATGTACATATTTAGAAGAATTTTGTGGTAAAATCTATATAGTATTAGATAAAATCAAAACTGGGAAGCACATATTAACATTGAAAAACCTAGTATGGGGATATAGGATTGATGATGAACAATACTTTAAATTAAATTACTTACTTACAAGGGACGAGATCAAAAGTTCAATGTAGGATAAAACACTTAATTCACATAGTTTTTTCCCTGACCCCCCCATCCCCCTCTTAATTTAATTTCGGAAAAAATGATTGACCAATATGGCCATATCCAAAAATCGATGTCGGATAACAAAACTTGCAGCGATTTTTACCCCCCCCCCACCCCCAAACTATTTGAATTAAGTTTTTTATCCGACATTGAACTTTTGATCTCGTACCTAATCATGTATAGTATTCACAAAGTTTATTACTCATCAGAATACAGAAGTAGGAATGTAAATGTTTACTCTGTTTTTAAATCTGAATCCATTTCAAAATGTAGACTACATGTACAAATGAGTGGTGGTGACAAAAAATTCATGCTTGAAAGAATCAGATATTTGATATAATTCATGTAATGAATTAGACTGTACTGTATAAAGAAAATACGGAAGATGCTGTTTCGTCTCATTTTCCTTTTCCAATAGGGAAAACATAGCTGTTTATACAATTCCTATTGATAAATTATTTTGTAAATATATTATTACTATTGATATTCATAAAAATTCTATTATAAAACATTAGGTTGATAACATTCACATTCTGTCCACGTGGAGTTTTATAACGAGACATTGTTAGTTTATCACTTTAATTGTTTTAAAAGGATGTTGGGTCACAGCTCTATTTAGACACATGCATCCACATGGTTAGTTTATCAGAAAGTCTTTAATTTAAGATGTGGATGAACTAAAGAATGTTGGGGATTAACATAAAGATCTTTGATCCTAAAATAAACTTTGTAAGGTTTATTTTAACTGGAGGTAAGTTTTGTCCTTAACACTAAATTTGCATCCAAATCATCACTTGGATGAAACAAATGTAAATATAACCGCCGTTTCCGGCATTAGTCTAGTTTTGTTTAAAAACATATGGTCAATTGAAAAAAGTATATATGGACGTGCGGCTGGAATGGGTCTACTTTTTGTACATCAGGTAAATGACTGGGTAGGATATAAAGCCTTAGATGTATATCAATGGGTGGTAAATTGAGAATAAATAGTATATCAATAGGTTATAATATGTTGATGAGAAGATACCCTTCTGCCTGGATGCTGTATCAATTGATTTTGAAGCATCGAGTATATGAATAGGTTTGGTTTTGAAGCATCTAGTATATGAATGGGTATGGTTTTTGAAACATCTAGTATATGAATGCGTATGGTGTTTGAAAAATTCAAGTATATGAATGGGTATGGTTTTTGAAAAATAAAAGTATATGGGTAGGGTCATAAAAGTTCTGGCCGCACGTCTGTACCCAAACATAGGCCAGGTTACCCCCCTCCCACCGGGAATACATGATCTGTCCTGGACAAAAATCAAAGCCCTCCATGAATATCAAATGGTTCATTCATGATTAAATCATTTTTTTTATCTAAGAAATTGATTACTGTGTGTCATACCACGAGCTTGAAGATGTATGAAATATTTGTTTTTATAAAATAATCTAGAATTTTAAATAAAAGCTGTTTGGTTTCTCGCATCCGGCAAGTCTTGTTGCTCTTTGTAAGGTTGTGCAGAGACAGGATCCTTTGAATTTCATGAACTACCGATTTTGTACTTTGTTGTATCAAAAGCTCTAACATATGAAAGAGGGACATAATTTTATCCCCGGACATTTGACCTCTTTATAGATATACTATTATTCGTAATATTCCATGTGTGATAGATACAACAATTTGTCAAAGAAAAGATAGATGCCTGAAGTTAAATGCATAGTTGTTAACGATTGCTAAGATCTGCTGTCAATGTTTGCCATAAATATATCCATCTGCAGTTCAAGACAGCAACAACATGTTGACCGGTGAAATTCAATTGATTGTATTAAAATTATTAAACAAAATACAGGGTCCTCCGGTAGTAGAATGGTCGAAAAGATTCTAAATTTCTTTAATAAAAAGAAATTAAAAGAGATAAAATGAGACAATGGAGTTGCAGTTTTAAAGAAATTTGCTCCCATGGACCAAATGTTCATTAACGACGGCTGAAACACAACTTTATTCTTTTATGATATCGTATTACCAATACTGGAAACCACCACATATTACTAAATATATGCGAAAAAAATCACCTACCTGTCATATCGAAAAACATTTGGCGCATCTGTGTTTACGATTGCATCGGCAGTCCAGGTTGTCGGTAAAAGGGTGTGTACAGGGACTTTCTATGGGTTGCTGGTCTATAGAAGTACAATTATTAACAGCAAAATGCAATATGTTGTTGATTTAAAAAAAAACAATGTGAACTCCCATAAATAATCGAGAGTGACATCTGCTCCGGAAGGGTCTGTGAAATTGAATGTTTTCCGTTTCTAGCAACAGCTGCCTTATTTTTCGGGGAGGTTTTGAAGATAGTAGCCAAAATTGTACTTCTTGAGAAATTATATCGTTTTTCATATTTTGAAAAGCAGATATGCATATATAGAGAAACTCCGACCTCCATCTACCAAACTTAAAAAATCATAAAAAGGCTATTAGAAACCATAGGTTTTTTAAGATAAAGATAATTTATCCATATGAAAAAATAAAACTTCTATTTTAATATGTTGATAGCTTATCAAATTATGACTATATGTGAACAGAATTATGTTGATGGTCATGTTGATGGACAGACGTTCAGAAATATGTTTTCCTTTTCCAAATTATTTGAACTCTAAATGGTACAATGAAATAATTGGAAATAAAGTAAACTATCTTTAGATTATGAGTCATATCCATCGATCTTTAGACGCAAAAGACGGAAAGGGTAGTAGTTAAGATCATGCTACTGCTGTAAATAAAATGGGAAACAGTTGTCCGTGAAATGCGAATATTTCTACTAAAGACGTAGCTTTACATTCTCGTATATTTACACCATATCATCTTTGTTTATATTTATTCAATATGAATTATTGCTTTTTAACATTTTTTCAATCAATGAAATCTCCAATACTCACTATCCTAACCATAGACAACTGCAGAAACATGAATTAAACTTTCACAGCCATGTGGGCGAATAACGCGGTTTATAACTTTTAAAGATGTTTGAATAGAAATGAAAACAATTCTGACCTTATTAATGAAAGACAATTTATAGACTAATGAGTTGATCTAACATTTTTTCAGAGTACTTTTATCCCAAAGGAAGATTATAATTGCTTAAAGACAGTAAGTATTTTTTCTGTATATTGTTGTAACTAAGACAAGATGTGTAGTTGAAATCAAGCTCCTGATATAACAAGCTATTTCTCGGTCTGAAAGTTTTTTAAGGCTATGGAGGTTGCCAAACAAAACACGAATAATGTATTAGATGTGCACTTTTATATTTAAAGCAGGAAATAAGATAACATTTTTTTTTATAATTTCACAAATGAAAAACAAATACTGAGTAATATTGATTTCGACCTTTCCATCATTTTATTTAAAATCAATTTAGCAATATCCAGTTTAAATCAACAGTAGTTGTTCTATTGTCATGGTTTGTTTCGTTACAACATATTAAATCAAATGGGACAGTAACTTACCTAAAGAGACGTATTACTCTCACTTAGGTTGTCATACTTGTATTTAATTTAGGCGTTCCAGTAAACTAAAACGTGAAAAGACGAGATCATTTGTTGATTTTGTTTTGCAGAGTACAGCTTGATTTATACGTGGTGTGACATATTTATATAAAACATACACAGAGTTGTGTTAAAAAAAAGAAAAGAAAAATAATCGGTTTTTGTTTGTCACCGTAGCTCTGTTTAATTGGTATTGTGTTTTTAAAAGACTATGCATTGAACAATGCAATGCAATTATTAAATGAACCATCTGACATTTCAGTGTCAATTTCATTCTCAAACCCATATATGAATTCAATTTTTTCAATTCTTTCAAGAAAGACCATAAGGCGCATCATTGCTCAAAAATATTAATACCATTTTTGTTCTTTTACAAATTTCCCAAACTCTATAGTTTTTTTCTGACTTAAAAACAAATTGTTCTCATATCTTTATCAAGTCTTCTAATGAGATTAAAAACTAGATATGAAAGTTAGAACATTTCATGTGTGAATGTTTTTTTTTATGTAACAATCAGCGTCAGGAAGATAAAAAGTACTTTTGTCTATAGAGCATTACAAATGTTACGACAGAATTAAACATATAAATACGATGTTATGCGTGCTCAGTTCAAATGTTTTTGGACTAATTATTTTAAGAATGTTTGAACTTTTAAGAAATGATTAAGAACTGATAGATATGATTTGACAAGTTAATAAATGTTTAGGCGAAAGTTGGACTTTTGAGTAAAGTTGGTAAATATTAAAGATACAGAGTTTTGGAGAAAGCTAGGACTATTAAAAATACAAATTTCTCTAATTTTCAGCCAATTTAACCAGTGTTGGAAAATTGATAATCTCACTAGTGAGTTTTTGGTTCCCGGAATATGATTGGTCTTCAAAACATTTCGTTAGTTAAATATCAACAAACGAGAATTCTGAGAATATTTCAGACCATGAGACATGCCATGCACATGTTATCCACCTTCTGACAATAAAAATGTTTCTGTTTGAAAATCTCCATATAACTTTATATTATTGATGAAATCCTCTCCATTGTTTTTACATATAAAATCGCTCAGTTCAATAGATCAACACAATTTTGTACAATGTTCTTATTATGTTATCAAGACTGTCTCATCAAATGGTATTGCGCATGTGTCACACAGTTTAAAACATCATTGGAGCTTGATCCAAATATATAAATTACGGCAAAAAACGTTCAATTTTGTGCTGTATTTTTCTTTCCAACATCACCAATTCTAATAGGATTCGGGGAATCGCCGCATATTTATCCCAATCTTTAATTGTTGGTTGCTGTACATGTTTCTAATGCTGGTTTTTGTAAAGAAAAATAGTCTGGTTGCACAGTCTCATATATTTGGTATTCTGTGCAAGTTTTTTTTAAATATGTCAAAGAAGTAGTGAATATATTATTTTACTGCACCACTATAAAACAAAACATGGCCACAAAAAAAAAAAAAAAAAAAAAAAAAAAACAATTGTAAAAAAAAATGTAACACGTTTGTGAAAAAAGGGAAAAGGGCTTAATATCTTTCCAAGAGAAAATGGATGATAAAGATCAATACAAATTCAATTCATTCAACCAATTTTAACATTAAAATTCACATTAGCTTGATATCTGTACTTACGCCGAGTAGTCATGCATTGATAAACAGAAACGATAAATGATGATCGATGATTTCGCTTCTGTACGAGTGTAGCCCGTGTATTTTTTTTCAAATATTTGAATTTACCTTCGACAGAACCATCTATTTATTTAAAAAATTAAACTGGAACTGCGTTTATCGTGAACCTTCTTTCCCACAATTCGAAATGAAAATTTATTATCATTGTCCGACGACATAAAACGTGGAAATCATGATTGATATCTATTCCGCGTTTTTAAAAGCTTTTCTATCGTTGAATATTTTCAATTAAATTAACAAACAATCTCTCTGTACCCAAAACGAAAGCTTTATTCCCGTCTGCCGCCCTAAGTCTGGGTCGTCAATTTCCATGTTTTCTATATGGAGTGCGCTCTGATGTCCTATGACCCCACATGTAAAATATAGGCTGTCGGACATCAGAGCAATCTCGGACAAGCCTTTTTTAAATACTTTATCAGAGGAAACATTGTTAGAACTAACTAATTACACACCAAGAAAAAGTGTGATGATATTGCATTAGGGCGGACAGACATCCAAATTTAGCGTAATGAAAGTAAAATGGAGCAAACCGAATCTTAGCTGAGGCGTACTGAATTCAAAGAAACTCATAGCTGTGTCCTGTACTAATTTTCAACAGGTAATACCAGAATATGTTTTAATCTATACAAATTCATCAATTGTCAGGTGTTCTTCCATTTTTTAAAACTTATTTCAAATTGTATTTAACAACTAAATAGCAATAATGAAACAAAATTACACTATACAAACAAAGTCGAATATTTAAAAAAATGTATCTAATTAAACAGCTGGATGTAATTATAGAGAGAGACGAAGAAGGAAATTTTATTATACCATCCAGAGAAGTTTTGTCGAAATTACCAGAAAATGTGATCGATTGTCTATATCACAGGTACGTTTTTCTTTTATCAAAATTGTGTCGTATAAATGTGAAAAAACGTTCTAAATGTAGTATAAACTAATTATATTTCGGAATATAAGTTAAATTCCGAATAGACCGACCGATTTTCCAATCATTTTTAATATATTATAAATAGTGTAAATCGGTTACACAAATGATCTTGTCGTTAGTACTCGCTTTATCCTGTAGTAAATATGACAGGAAACCACATTGTCATATAACAACATGTACAATGCATTTTTTCTGTATATACACTTGGTTGAACGTGTAAATCACCAAAAACATCGTGTAACGTGCAAAACGTGCGCGTGTAACGTGTGAATCGTGTGCGTGAGGTTTGCGTGTGGTTTGCGTGTGGTGATAAACTTACGATTTTAATCGTGTAACATGTATGAGATTTCATTGGTCGAAACAGATATTAAAACGTGTTAATTCAAATCGTAGCATATATCGAACTCGAATTAAAATATTGTTGGAACGAACCTTCATCGGTGTCAAATATTTGGAAATACTGATATTAATACTGATATTAATAATCCAGCAACAAATTCTATTTTTTTCTATTACTACTTTAAATTATTCTATTTATTTGGTTTGAAAAGAATAAATTAAATAAACTGTTCCCTAAACTAAACGATGATACAACTTGCATACAACATTTGCAATTATACATAGATTTGAACTTTAACTCTCTAAAAAAATATTTTAAATTACTCTTAAAATATGTCGAATTTATAATCCTTTGGCAAATATCATTTATCAATTTATATTTTCATAATACATCTTTTACATAAGTAATTGTTTGATCGGGCTTAAACAACATCTATGTAGATAACGGAATAAGAAGTCCTATGAGGATAAAATGTCTATTTACCTTTTAATTTACCTAAGAAATCTGACAGTTAAATATCAATTGTTAATATGCAATAGCTAATAGGGTAATCACAACATGAAAAGGTTTGTTGATTTTTAATAAATTAAAAATATAATTTCATAGTCCTGTTATACAGTTTAATAAATTTCTCATTAAAAAATTGCATGTGCAAATAAATATTTTTTATTTATGAAAAAGTCAAATATGCACCGTTTAAAACCGGCTTCCTTTCATCGTACTTATTTATTTAAAATAAAATGCATTTTCAATATTTTACTTCTATTCATATCCGGCATCAATTTATTTATAATAATTCGTTTCGTTATATTCCGTTCGTATCTTACAAAGAGAATTTTTAGAAATCGCACGATCGGAAATCGTGTTTTGTGTAACGTGCATCGTGTGGTTTGCGTGTAACGTGCAAATCGTGTGCATGTATTGTGCGAATGGTGTTCATGTAACGTGCGAATCGTGTGCGTGCAACATGTGAATCCTGTGAGTGTAGTTTAGTGCATTACACGCTCAACCATGTGTATATTATCTATATTTCAAAAGGTAATTGGAATTTGTATTAAAAATCGTTATAGTTTTCGTTAAATTTTCTTCATGATGAGTTAAAATTTCGTAGTGAGATCGCTTTGTTATAAGGATTTTGCAAATGTAAATGAATTTTTGTAAGACATATTATATCGTCGAGGATGTCGGCACCATATTCCTTAAAACCTTAATAAAGGTTTAACTACCGCTGAAAAGGGTATATTTTCCAAAAATAGCGAAAACTGCAAGGAACAAAAATAATTGATTGAGCGTTATAGTGTTTCAATATCTAAGATGATGTTGGACCTGTTCCCACTGTCGTACCATTTCAAGTGCCTCCACCGATGTGTGACTTCCACCGGATTGACTTTGTTGAACTTCACGACCGGTGCCGTATACGGATCAGGAACTGTTTACCCTTCACTCCAGGTTTTTATAGAAGTCCGTGTTATTCATTGTTTTTTTAGTTTTCAGTGTTTATTTGTTGTACTTGTGGTTGTTCATTTGTTTTCACGGGTTTGTTAGTCCAATGGATTACGTTCTTTCATTTGTCGTCTTTCACAATGTTTTGGAGGTGGGGATAATATTAGTAAATAGCATGTGAATATTACATATGTACTTGTAAACTAACGAGAACTCTATGAATACAAATATTTGAAAAAGTTATAATTAAATAATGTCTTTTTAACTCTTCGAACTTTTTACTGACACACATTTCATCATTCAAAATAGTTTACGGTCGTCGGCACGAATGGATGGCCCGATAGGAAGTTTGTATCTGTAGACGTATCAGACTAGATATCTTTAATTAGATTTCATGTCCATTCCGGAATGGACACTTCATGCGACTTGGCACTTCACTTGCAATGTGACTCCCGGCTTTTAAATGAGAGTTTACAATGCTAGTAATTTAGTTTAAGTTGTGTCTTGTTCCAATTTTGTTAATTGTTTTTTTTTTCTAAGTTATAATTGTATCCATGTGATACTTTGTCTGTTATATTTCACTTGCATGAGTGTGTCTTACATTTTTATTACATAATGATTCTATTGAGATAATCTAATTGGTCTGTAAGCAGTCACATGATATCCAGTTTATTTGATATTGTTTTATTAAAAACCATATTGACTCCTTTCGCTTTCATTTTGAATTAAATCACGCGGTTATTTTTCAAGCCGTCCAATCAGAACAGCGAGATTCGTTGTATTGTCAACAGAATAAAATGCCAGACTGAAAGAACGGTTGCAGACGTAAACCAAGATGTGAAAAAGCTTGGCGGTGGTACAAGGCTATTCTAGTGCAACGCTTTGCAGTGTTTTTCTTTTTAACTTTTTTCGTATTTGATGGTAGATATTCGTTTCACGGTGCATGTCAGTTTTCTTGACTTTTCGTTCATCTTGTATGATATTTTTTACGTATTACGTATTTATTCCACTGCAAGAACCGAGTTAAATTGAAAACTGAACCATGCAAACGAAACAGTCAACATTTCCGTGAATATTTTAGTGACTTGAAGATGAGTGTTGTGCCTTGCATGTTTTATGCAAAATCATTCAGTTCGATTATCGAAATCACATTTTTAATAAAACGTAATTTTTCCAAATTAGACAAACCTAGATAAAACCCTTCTCTACACGGTCTTCTGAAATTTCATTTATTGCATGTATATTTATACCACTTTTGAATTAAAAACAGGACTTTATGAAGAAAACTGTTTTTGGGGTTTTGGAGTACGAATATATAAAAATATAGATTTAAAATTATAGAACTAACGGATTATTATGTAATAAAACAATTACCGTCTTTTGTATAGGTCGATATCAGTTATAATAGACCTAATAAATTGATATTGACCATCGCCAAGACTATAATTGTAAAGAATTTCGCTTATACGGATTTTTCCGATTGTTTTATGGTTTAGGTTTTCTATTGTGAATGAACATTTTAGCGATTGCTAAACGGCAGTTGGTTAGAACATCCATATATGTCGAATATAAAATGACAATCGAACATATCAAAATTTTCTGATAACTGATATCTACATCAAAGCTGCTGCGTTGCGAAATGAATAACTAATTACACCTTTAAAACAACAGGGTTAATCCTGATCGTGAACTGCTTCCTGTGGAGTAACGCATACAAATAAAGATTTGAGTAAATAAACCATTAAAATAGGATAAAATAGTATGTTATAGAATTATGACATCATAAATGTCGACAAAGGAATACCAAAACGACAAAACAGTGGGAAAAGTCCATGAATTTGAAATCACAGGAAAGGATGAGTCATGAGAATGGAACACAACAAACAAATACCACAAGAATATAGAAACTAAAGCACAATGTGAATTCCCATTAAAAACCGGGAGTGATATCAGGTGCTCCGTCCCGAGACGTTAACGTCACCCGTCACATTACCACTAAGTAAATGGGAGTGAAGTTTCTAGTCCGGCGAGGTGTCAATTCCAGATAGACGTGAAATCTAACTGAAGATATCTAGTATCATACCTGAGAAGGAAACTGCGTACCGGCCAATAAATTCGTGATGACATGATGACAACCGTAAAAGTTTGGAGTGATAAAATAAACACACTGAAGATAACCCTGTCTTGGAATTTATCTAAATCACATGCGCGGCAGTTACGAATCAACTGTGAAATGCACACCCCATGGTATGTTACTGCTAAAAATGGGGAAGATAACGATGCAAAACTACATGAACATTTATATAATACACCAATAAAGTTAAAACAAGGTCTAACTTTGAATGTATCCAACAGCTGTATCCATAGTAAGATAAGTGGGTACACTGGCACAAGGAAGACAACCAAATGTTTTTTTAACTGATAGGAATAAACAATAAATTATGTTGAATACTAGACATATCTTAACTTGTCATACATAATTTTATTCATATAAAAGTTCATTCCATTGTATCTACAGTATTAATACTATTTTACGTATTGAAACACAACGACGTCGCCCATCGTGTCGGCAGAAATTTAGGTACCTACAAAATGTATCCTAAAACTAAAAAGAAGTTTCAACAGTATGCCATTATTTACATATATATCCATTTATGAGACATTAACTGGTGGGTATCTCGCACTGATTTAAAGGTACAACATTTAACAACAGTAGGAAAAATTATATTTCTGGTTAAGTTTCTGTCATTCTGGTTAAATTTCTGTCATGAAATTTTACCACAAATCAATATATAAATAACAATCCAAAGATACTAATATTAGATATAGTAAATTTATACTATGCTGTATACGACGCATTTCAAGGAGTTACCTCTCACCAGCAGCATTAAAACAATTCCAAACCTAAACGGTTGGGATATTTATTTTCATTACGACGAGGCATGGAACACAACATTTTTTAGAAACGGAAACTTTGGTACAGAAGTAACGAACGCAGAGACAGCTATAGTAGATCAACACTCGTGTGTGCACAATAACAATTTTCGTGCAATAGATTTAAGTCGTTCTTACACTCTATAATCGTATATATCCGATCATGAGAAGAATAATTCCGTTTGCACATGCAAGCTTCGCATCCAAATGTTCTTCTATAACTTGATTGGATAACGTGAGAAAAAACACATGGTCATTTGATTTGGTTTTAGACAATATTGCAGTAACATATTAAAAAAATATATTAAGATGTTATATTAAAAAAAAACAATTTGTGGGGATATATTTTCTAATGTATATTCATGTTGCAAAAAAGTGTACATCATAACACGTTATTTCCTATTTAAATAGAGTTCTTCTACAATTTAAGAAAATGGATACTTTCAAAATCAGATAGGTCTGAACAAAATCCGAAAAATGACACAGCTCTATTTGTTTTTGGTTTCCACACGTATATTTATAAGTTTAAATTGAATTGAAAAGAAGTATCCCATTAGATTTGATACTGCTTGATCTTTTTAACTTCAATTTACAGTTTATAATATAGCAAACAGACATATTTTCAAAGTAAGAGCTAGTACATGCACCTGTTATATTCCATTTTAATTTATAATCATTTCTACCTTATCCACGGAGTCTGAGTATAAATATTAGTGAAAGTTGAATAAAATTAACGTTAAATTATTTAAATACAACTTAAGAGCATAAGTGAAACTTACATTTTTTAGTTATTGCAGATTCCACTTTTTCTGGTGGAAATTTGCAACTTATTAAATAGAAAAATTAAAAAATAAAATAAAACTGGAACACTGCAAGATGCACTGCATCTAACCTAAATAAAAACATATCTAATCTTAACCATCACCTTGAAATTGAGACCACGGGAAGGCTGAATACAAAACTTTCACACAATTACTTTTACTTACAAATCGTGTACTTCCCATTTTGAGCGGCAAAATCCCAGAAGCGCCGGCGTATGGAGTGTATGTTTCACGACTCCAGAGCTTGTGACATATACATTGATTCCTGGATACATCCCAGCTTTTGATAGAAAAGTTGGTCAAACAAGGGTATGTTGCTCCTAAGTTTTATAGACGTCATCATGACTTTGTTGACAGGTATGCAAAAACCGTTTCCAAAATGAAATGGACCTTTTCCATTGAAATTGTCCATTCCTCATTCTGGATATGACATGGATAGCATGGCAGTTGTCCTGCAGGAAGCAGAGACTGCTTACTCTTCCAGATCACCTGCGTCTACCCCCGTTTTTTGGTGTTGTCTATGTTGTTCATATGTTGCCCACGCCTTATACAAAATTTAATCAATCATGTTATATCTTCAAAATATTAAAAAAGTATGACCAATGTACATCTGATTTCAAAGGTCAGAGGAAGCTATCTTCATTTATCTCAAACCGAAACACAGGGAAACATATAACTAAAAATGTCTTATTATTATTTCCCTTTTTTTTTTTGTTTCTCTTTAATTTTTTGGGACTTATTTGGAATATTACTTTTCTATATTTCTAAATATCATGTCTCATTGACGTATACTCCATTTTCTAACATTTTTATATGATTTAATTAGTTGTAATGAAAATAGTAATGAAAAATATTTAATATTTTTTTTTTACTAAAATGAAACTTATTTCCGTTTTAATAACTAGTTGAAGCAGCCCCTCTGCATATTCCCGTGGTACTCTTGTGTTTTTGAAATCCATACAATCCAAGCTAGTGCTATTGTTATAAAAGTAGTCTTTCAAGAAATTTACTAAAATTGGAATCACATATTTTGAAATTCAACTGATCTAGATTAGTCTTAAAGCTAATATGATAAAAAAAATCTATAATTGCTAAGTAAAATTCCAAAAGTAATAGTGCTTTCAGGAAATTTACCGAAATTGAAACTGATCTAGATTAGTCTTAAAGATAATATGATGAAAAAAATCTATAATTGCTAAGTAAAATTCCAACAGTAAAAGTGCTCTCAGGAAATTTACCGAAATTGGTTACCTGTTGGTATAGTAAATATATGGTATTCCAAATATATATAGTTGCTTAGTAGAAATCACAGATAATGTCGTCTTTGAGGCTTTCAGAGAATGTACCAAAACTGGAAGCAAATATTTTTGAAATTCAAATGATCCTGGTAAATCTTAAAGCTAATATGATCCAAAAATCTATAGTTGCTAAGTAAAATTCCAAAAAATAGTATAAGACACTTTCAGGAAATTTACCGAAATTTTTTGAAATCCATACAATCCAAACTAGTGCTGTTGCTCTAGTGATTCCAAATATATATGGTTGCTAAGTAGAAATCACAAATAAAGTAGTCTTTGTGTTTTTCAGGAAGTTTACGAAATTTGGAATAACTTTTTTTTTAAAATCCAAATGATCCAGATAAGTCTTAAGCTAATATAATAAAACAAAATCTATAATTGTTATGTTAAATTCCAAAAATAAATGGGGAACCGCATCTTAAAAGAATTCCGAAACCTTTATCAAAATCTACATTAGTGGTACAAATAACATAAGAGGAGTTACACGAGAAAGGAATAACATATCCTAAGGTTACCTCTGTAGCCCGGCCCCCAGGGGCGCTATTCAATTTCCGAAACATTTGGCACAATCTAAATTGGCAGGGTATTTACTCAGCAAACTTTCAGTTCCATATTCCAAATAACATGAGAGGAGTAGCGTGACAGAGGAATAATGTTTCCTTATGCTGCAGTGTAACCCGGCCCCCAGGGGCGCTATTCAAATTTTGAAACCTTTGGCGCAATCTACATTGACAGGGCGATTACTGAGCCAACGTTCAGTTCCGTATTCAAAATAACCTGAGAGGAGTTGCCAGACAAAGAATAATGTACCCTTAGACTCCCTTTGTAGCCCGTCCAATATGGGAGCCATTTAAATTCCAAAACCTATGGCACAGTCTAAACACACAGTCCAATCAATGACCAAATTTTCATTTTTCTACATCCAGTGGTTACTGAGATTATACTGGACCTTACTAACATAAGTACGCCGAACAGCAAAACATAATCCTCGCGCGTCGCCAAATTGCTGGGATAATAAACGATATGAGTATGATATTGTTTTGATACTCTGAAGAGTTCTCTATTTTAGCGAAACAAAATTTTTGTCACAAAGCAGTTGCTAAAAATAAGCCTGTAGAACCAAAAGGCAGTACAATATATGTTTTCTCACTTTTGTTACTTTCGACAAGAGTAAACATGCATGAGTGCACTAGGATCCCTCTGCGTAACATAAGAAAGACGAAGTTTGTTTAAATTTGGATGTATCCAGCAGTGTCATCGACTGAGTGGTCATAATAAAATGCTTTGGTACCACTTTTGATGCATAAAATGTGCACATTTCGTCAATTCACGACTGATCAGCTGTGTTCAAGGCCTAAAATGTAGAAAATCAAAAACGGCAATCGAAAAGGTTGAAGAGCAAATTTAAAAATACAAAAAATGAACAGAAGAGGTAAAGCCAGAATCACCTAAGGACAGAGCTATGTACAAGGGAGATACACCATAGTTGTGACAAATTTAACAATTTTGTAACAGTAAATTGTAAATTGTTTTTTTCGACAGAAAAGTATGTAACAATCATACACGTAAGTTTTGTGAAAAATGTAGGCAGAAGTAATTATTTCTTCAGAAGTATCGAATATATGTTCGTTTTTCAATATATAAAATAGAAAATTTAGATAATTGTTAAAATATGTTCTTTTATATTTTGCATCTATCGCTTTCTAAGATCTTTTTGTCACTCCATTCGAACTTAACTTGCAAACTGAAGATTTCACACTCCATGCTATGTATATATCATCACTTTTACTGATATCGTTAGTTAACTTGCCACCTGTTCAACATTTTGTCAATGTCTGCATGCGGTACAGTACGGATAATTTAAAACATCATCCCCAAGCAGACATTTGATTATGCGCGTTCCAAGTTAACTTAGACCAGATATTATGACTGGTCCGTTTTGGTTATAATCGCTGCATAAAGTTAACTTGAGGACAGAAATGGACCTATGACTGTTCTCTGGACCACGACTAGGACGGCGTATTGTTTCGTCTTTAGGACGGGGCATGCACACTAAGTTTGTTCTGGCGACCGTTTTCGTCCTTATGACCAAGTCCGTCTCTGCTTTAGGACGGCTCATGCGTCAAATGTACTTAAATTCTGGAACTGGTCATCAGGACGGCGCATGCGTAGTTTAAATTCTTTAAATCAAAACGAATAATTCGCTTCCAAGACGTTCAGCTGATGTTGTTAAAATGTTTCATGTTAATTAAAGTACGCAGACTTACAAAATTATTCTTATTTGAGTATATATAATTTTTAAGTAATTTTTTTTATTTAACTTGTACTCTATTTTTATTTATTCATTCTTTTTCTCTATCATACCTTATTATCCTAATTAGGGATTATAAATTTGTATTTAAAAAATATATTTATTTATTTGGTTTATTATTATTATGTCATTTTTTTTCTTTTTATTCTATTGTGACTACTAGGTTCGATCATGTTTAGTATTTTGTTACTATCAGAATAATTTGTGTGATATAAGATTAATATGACTTTTTATATTGATATTCTTTTCTAAAGTAAAAATAAAAGACCTTTCAAATCTGACATATGCTTATCTCATGTTTTTATGAAGTTTTGACATGGATTTAGTTTATACATTTCTTACGGTATCTTAAAAGGCTTCTCTGTGACTTACCGTAATACAGATTAGAGGAAAACATTTCAATTTCACAGTGAAAAAACACAAAATTTAGCTTTTCAACCAATATTATGTTCATAATAAGTAAAATTAAGATCTATTAGGATGTGCAATATAAGACAAAAGTGATTTTTGTAATCACAGAAGTGGTTTTTAAAGTGAAAATACAAGTTTAAACTTGAAATGTACTTATTTTATACCTGTAAATATTTTTCAAACGAGTTAAGTTCATAAATTTGATTCAACATCCTAAAAGTTTCTCTGTCGCTTGCCGTCATATTTGTTTGATATAAAATTTAAATTTCAGTGTGAAAACACAAACATTTTTAGGATAACAAATTTGTTAATTTTAGCCCCAGAGGACAAATATGATTTTTGTTAAAATAATACTAATTTAAAAAAAATACAAGTTTCTGACTTGTCATATGCTCATTTTTACTTTCTTTCATTTTGATAGAAATATAGTTGATAAAATTTTATGATATCCAAAAAATTCCCTCCGTAGAACTTTTTTGATGAAAATGATTTCAATTTCACTGTGCATAAACACAAAATATAGCTTTTCAACCAATTTTAGGTTAATATTTAATCAAATTCCGCTCTATCAGGGCGTGCAATATCTGCCAAAAGTGATTTTTGTTAAAACAGATGTGCAATTTAAAGTGAAAACATAAGTTTCAAACTTGATTGGTACATCTTTTATACTTTTAGGAATTTTTAGGTCAAAATATTTCATATGGTATCTTAAAAAGCTTCTCTGCAATTTACAGTAATACTTATTTCATAAAAATATTCAACTTTACTATGAAAAAACACAAAAGGTAGATTTCCAAATATTCTTGGGATGATACTTAGTTCAATTTAGCAATATAAGACTGTGCGTTTAAATAAAAATGTGATTTTTTGTATAATTTTACTCTTTTTAAAGGAAAAAAAATACATGTTTCTAACTTGTCATATGCTTATTTTTACTTTCATTAATTTTTGATAGAAATTTATTGATACAATTGTTATGATATCCAAAAAGCGACTTAAAAGAGGAACTTTTTTTATGACACATTTTTTAATTTAACTGTGCAAAAACACAAAATGTTTAGCTTTTCAAACAATTTTAGGTTGATATTTAATCAATGTCAGCTGTATCAGAGTGTGTGCTAATGACAAAAGTGATTTTGGTTATAAAAGAATATTTTAAAGTGAAAACACAAGTATCAAACTTGATGAATAAATATTTACACTTTTAGGAATTTTGACATTAATTTACTTAAACAATTTCATACGGTATATTAAAAAGCTTCTCTGCAATTTACTGTGTTACTTGTTTGATCAAATATTTCCATTTTACAGTGAAAAAACAAAACGTTTGGCTTTTCAAACATATACATAGAATGATATTTAGTTACATTCAGCTATCTAAGAGATATGCATATTTTATACATTTATTAAATTTTGACTTAAATGTAGGTCAGAAATTACAAACTGTTTCTCTACGACTAACCGTAATACTTGCTAGATAAGTTATTTTTTTTTATTTCACAGTGGAAAAAAGCTTATTTTGGTTTTGAAACATTTTAAAGATGATACTTAGTTAAATTTAACCTTATCAGCAGTTCGACCTTAAGATATCTATCTTTATTCTATATGAAGTCAAAATATAAGGTTCAGAATTGATTCAAATACAATTTTATACTTTTATTTTTATTTAATATTTCAAAAGTGATATAAATTATATTAGACCGAGTGGTCGAGGTAGTTCGTCATGACTACTAATGATCACTAGCCTGTCAACGCGGAGGTTGTGTGTTCGAATCTTACCTGTGGCGGGGTGTGTTCGACTCCGATCTAAATTGACAAGGATAGCCAATTTTCCTACCGAAGGTCAATGGTTCTCTCCGGGTACTCCGGCTTCCTCCACCAATAAAAACTGACCGCCGCGAAATAGCCAAATGTGCTGAAAACGGCGTAAAACCCCAACTAAACAAACAAGCATTTGACAATAGGAACACTTTGTGGACATTAGAACTTGTTGAAACCAAAAATATAAATGTAAATATTTGAAATTTTTGCACGGAATATTATTTATTCATTTTAACATGATTAACCAATAATAATAAAATAATAACATTTATGTATTCCCGGGTAATCGTTTTTTGTGCTAGGACCGTCATAGGATGGCTCATATGCAGTTAGCAGAGACTATTATTAATCAAATCTCTGGTTTTGTCAAGAAAACAGCACGTGCGCAGTTGAATAAATCGGACCAGAGATTTGAAAAATCAATAAAGCATAGATTATGACTGGTCAGACCAGACATTTGAACCTGTCCTAATCTCTGCTTTCAAATCTCTGTTGACTAGTCGCAAGACTGGTCCTAGTTGTTCTAATCTAAATTTTTTTTGGTCTTAGAGCAGAGATTTGAACCAGAGGTTATGTTTATTTGAAATTAACTTGAGGCGATGTTTTACATAAAGTCAAGAAATACCAAAGGGATATTCGAAGGAGGGACAAATCGAAACAACTGACAAATTCCGGAGAACAAAACGATACATCCACAACAATTAAAAACTAAAAACATATGAGCAACATGGACCCCACCAAAAAACGTGCGTAGACTCAGGTGCTCCGGAAGAGAAAGCAGTCCCTGCTTCCAATAGGACACCGGCCATCCTTTCCGTGTCAAATCTGGTATTTAATTGAGCCGTACTATATATCCAAGTCTTGTCCTGATGTAATAGACCCTCATTTAATTTTAATGACCAAAACAATTGTGCAATATACATTATATTTAACCCTTCGGTCGATCGTTTTTTTCTGATGATAAGATTTAAGCATGCATATTGAAGATTCAACCATTATCTAAAAATAAATAACATTATATCTTCAGTTTTTCCCAGATGAAGTGGCACCTTTTCCTGATTTTTTTTTGTAAATATTTTTGTAATTAAAAAAAAAAGAGTTTGAAGATGAAATATTTTTTTAACTTCGAAAAAATCCTTGTTACATGTACGCCGCAAATCGCTTCCCATTACAAGTTAAAGATAAACCCCCACGTCCACTTTGAGTATTTTATTTTCTTCAAAAGTTTTAAATCAAAACGTGTTTCCATGTAAGAAGTATTATAGGTAAAAACAAATAAGTACATGTCTGAACATTTTTTAGTATATATTATGCTGCAGTCTTTTGCAAGAAAGTTCAATAACTATATGCAGATATGGTTTATTCTTGGAGTGCCAACATCATTTGATCTTATAATGAAATGCCGCTAAAATCTTGTTGGCATTCAAGGAATAGGTATACAACTTAATTCATCATTATCAAAACAAAATACTAATCAAGTCTGTCCTGGTAGCAATTATCGTAGTTGATAAAATAAATGTACGCTGCATGGGGTCTGACGGATGGTTGTGGTTATCAGCAATTTTGACAGGGATGTTGTTATGTGTATTTATGGTAGCTGGGTACCTCCAGTAACGTCTGTTACCACGATTTGTTTTAACTCTGAACTTGTAGTTATTGTAGAGCAGATTGTTTTTACGTAATCTGTACTGAACAAACTTTATATTTAACTGAGCATTTTCCATGATTGTAAAGGAATGATCAGAACTTACAGTGGGATGAGTACTTATACCTTTTCATTGGAGTTCATGATCTTACTCAAAACTTTCTTTGACATGTTACAATTCATCAGCTTGAAATGTTCAAATTAGCACATGCCATTATACTTGGCTTTGATTATTGTTATTGAGCAAATTTATTATTTTTTTATATTTATTTATTCATATTTCTTCATCATCAGCTTGGAATGTTCAAGTTAGCACCTGCCATCATAGCTTTGATTATGACATAGATTATTTTATCATATGTTTATTTATATTTCTTTTTATATATTTTATATATTTTGACATAAATTACCAACTCAAATAATTTGATCTTTTATATCACAATACATGTAATTTTATTAAATTTAAACAGTGCGTTTATTAGAAAATGTGTTAATATCTTAAAACAACACGTATTTTTATAATAACACCTACTGAATTTATTTTGTTGGCATTCCAATAATATATATATTTTGTTTATAAAAGTTGACATTCCAAGAAGACACCGTAGACGTATGTTTATAATAAAAATAAGTTCGCAAAACATCTGACTGTAATTACTCCACAATTATTTAATTTGTATTTTAGTTCGTATTAGACAGTTTTTTTTTTTTTTTAATTTAATAGATAAACATTCTCCGACAAGGTTATTAATTTAGATATCTGCATATTTAAAAAAATTGACAGAGATTTTTTCTATTATTTTAGTTGATTTCAAATTTTAAAAAAGTTTGTTTTCTTTTTATTTTCGTAACCTTTGTCATACCATAAACTAAATTAAAAAAAAGGAAAATTGCAAAGTTGTTGAAGCATTTTTCCTAGTTTTACATCTTACTGTAGCCTGGGCTCTAATACCTCACGACGCAAACCACTTCTTAAATGTCATAGGAAACTCAAACTAGGTACAAAAGTACTTGCACCCTTCAAACTCTACCTGTTAAACATGGTATCAGTTTTGGTTCGGATATTGCACGTTACGTGACTGTAATCTAGTGTGGGTCTGACATACAATGGGACACCTAGAAGTTACCACTCGTCTCCAATGTACATCTGATAGAATGTTGTTTCATTGTCTCATATTCCAGTATCTTTATTCTCATGTCGACCCAAGAGAAACTAGAAACGCGATGAATTGTAACTATGAGTGCAATATGTGTTTAATTTAGACTTTTGCAAAGTACGATAAATTTTAATTGTATTTATAAAGATCATAACGTTGTGATATTTTTTCATTTATCTATATTTCTCTTATGACTGACCAATATTATCTAACTCTCGGACGGTTAGGGAAATTTGATATCACATGGTGTACAATGTAATATGATCTAGTGATATCAAAAATTTGCCTATTTAATTGGTCAACGCGTTATTATCTAGGAAAATTAATATATTTTGATCCGTCAACAATTTTGCTACACAATGGTGCCATATTTGAAAGCCACCGTTGCATAGCAACATTTGAGGTCAGAAAACTGAACGTTAAACTTCCCGCCGGTCGGACGTCGAATAACAAACAAATATTCGTAAAGAAACATAAGAGAAATAAAGAATACTACCTGGCTGAATCCGTATCACATGTTGTATCACCCCGAGATTTCAATATCAAAATGATATTGATCGAGTGGTGACACGGCATGTGATACGGATTTTGACATGTTTATACGTTTTATCATATATTTCAACAGTGGTGAAAAAATTTGTTCTTGTCACGTGACCAATATCTTTCTAAAGTGTATGATACAGGGGGATGATATCGATATCATCAGGGCAGAAAATACAGTTGAAAATGTTCTTTAAGTATCGTACATGTACTTTTCCTTTGTTTTGTACTAAGTATATGATAAATAGGTTTAACAAATCGTACAAACTACATACCGCTTGATATCAACTCTCGTTATTTAATTTAGACTTAATAGGAACTCGCCAAAGGTTCGCTTATTTTCATATGACGCGATATCTAATTCTCACTCATTGTGAAACCTATAAATATACTATGTTTGTTATTTTGAAATAGAATCTGTCAACATGAAACCTTGATCTTAATATGATATTAAGCTTTATTGTTCCCGTTGTGTTCATATTTCTATAAAACGAACCACACAAAATATGTAGGATTTGGCTGATATGAATTATAAAAACTAGGAGTGATACTTGGTGTTTCGGAATGGTAAAAAAGTAATGTTTTGCAAGCGATCCTTGGTAACTGGGATAAGTTTGGGATTCAAATGTGAACACTCTCATTATAAATCTTTTATCTCATGTTATTATTTAGATAAGTGCTTCGTTAGAGTTAAGCAGATTTGGGTGACGCCCCCTTCTTTTTCTTTTTTAGAAAAGCATGACATAACTGAATTCAAGTGCACTTATTGTTGTTTTGGAGATGTCGCTGTCGCCTTCTTCTACCGTAGAGCCCTCCATAATCTGAAATTTACAAAAACAATAATTCAATTTAATGCTAGCACTGTAAATGTAGGTCAATCAAACTATCCCAACTATCAGCTGCAGCTGTATTACTCTCCAAGACGCATCAACTGACCAAATATCATTGAGTTATTATATGTAGTATCAAAGCTCTGGACATAAACGCAAAGCTAAACCAAAGTAACTCATGCGGAAAATATAGGTTTAACTGTCAAAATGCTATTAAGCTACAGCTAAATTAATCGCCAAGACGCATCTACTGACTAAATAACATTGACGTATGGCACCTTGTATCCTGGCTCTGGACCAAAATTTAACATGAGTGCTAAAAGGAATGCACAAACTCGGCACCTTAATTGCCTCACACTGAAGAAATCAGGTCGAGCAAACTAAAAATATAAAGTATTTACAATTAAAATGTGGAGCCTCAACGATGAAAATGCACAGCGTCTACAATTAAAAAGGTGACATTTCACCTTTTGTATACGATTAAAATTCAATACCTGCTAGTTAAGAGGCCGTGGGATTTTTCTGATATCAGCCCATTGAGTAATAAAAAATACTAAGAACATCATTAATTTACAGAATAGCTATCAAAGTATATAAATTTTATAATAATACTTACATTTTATCTTGAACTCTCCAGCACGAAGGGTTGCGTGTCAATCACCTGTTAGTGTACTGATTCCATCCTCCACTGAATTGAATTAGTAGATAAACAAGTGGAGTAGGTATTAAAACTACTATGACAAATTATCAATACACATATTGCAGTATTTGTACTCAACGTATTTGTATGTAAAAAATGTTGTTTTGCATACATTTATCGTCTGTTTATTTACAAAACTACAGTTAAAATGTATTACGTAAACATTTAAATGTTTGTAATTGATTCGCACTTTCCATAGACTGTGGGAACCAAGTGAAAAAAGAAAAAGTAAAAGAAATTGATAACATATTACTATCAAATACTCCTCCCAAACCTTAGGGCCAGCCTAAAAAAGCACCATTATTCCAGTATTTTTAGTAGGATGATTTTATTTAAGATATGTTTACAAAATAACAATCCAAAGAAACTTTCAGCTAGTTCAGGTAATTTCTATAACCAATCAATAAATAATCATGTTATTTCCTGCTCCATATACGGCACCCGTCGTGAAGTTCAACAAAGTCAATCCGGGGGAAGTCACAAATCGGTTGAGGCACATGAAAGATTACGACAGTGGGAACAGTTCCAACATCATCTTAGATATTGAAACACTGTCATGGTCAATCAATTCGTGATGACGACCGTAAAATTTCCTAAGTGATGACATCAACTTTTCCCTGATAAAACCCTGGTTAAGAAACTTTTGTGACAGCAGTAATCCTCTTTATCGAAAGTTAGGGTAACTCACGCTTGCCCTTGAAAATCGGATAAGCTGAGAAACGTAGACGCCATATGCAAGCGATGCTGGTTTATTGCTACTCAAGAAGGAAAAAATAACAATAGGAAAGTTGAAGTCATCACGTTTGTCATAAAGTTTTGTCTTCAAACGTCCCTCATAGTCTATTTCAAGAAACAAATCCAAATATGAAGCGGACTTTGGTGTATTTGTAGTATCCTTAATTTCAAGCTCACTGGGATAGATAAGTTGTAGAAAGTCTTGTAATTTGTCGTTATTTAACGACAACAAATCATCTATGTAATGAAAAGTGAAATTAAAGGATTGGGCTAGTTTCGTTTTGTTTTCACGGAGTAACCCTTGAATGAAGTCCACTTCATATGAGTACGAATATGTTATCTATGAGAAAATCTAACAGGTTTGTAATTTCATCTTCAGAATACTTTTTGTCAGAATCAGAGTGGTTCTTCACGAAATAAGCCTTTTCTCTAACCAGGATTAGAAATTTATACCTGCGTGTCCCATTTTTCTTGAAAAAACATTGATGAACTAGTTGCTTTAAGCGATGTTTTAATTGAGAATGTGGTATTGTAGTGTAGAGTGTAGAGAAGTCGAATGTTTTTATGCTGTTGCATGTAGCCGAAGATTTTGATTTTAGATATTGAAGTAAATTTTTTGAGTTTTTAAGAATCCAGATCTGATTGACGCCACTGGTGGAATATGATGTTTCACAGTGATTCTGAAGGCCCTCTTTAATACATGTCAATATGAATGTTAAAATCTTTGAAAGAGGTTTTGTAGAGCAATTAGCTGACCAAGCAATGTACCTTTGTTTAAATGGATTCTTATGTAATTTAGGAATCCAATAAAGAGCAAAAAGGTTCATTTCTTCAACCTTTGTAGAAATGGCAAAGGAATGAAGAACGGTCTTGTGATTATCAAGGACTTCCTGCTTAGTTAGTGTGGTCGGTGTATAAGTTGTGTTACCCGTAGTGTTATCTATTCCCAATTCGTTTCTAAGACACTCAAAATAATAGTTCTTGCAAACGAAAACGATGTTATTGGGGGCTTTGTCAGCTGGGAAATCTACATACTTGTCATGGAGGCGAGTCAAGTTTTCAACAACCTTAGAGTCTTTAAAGATGGATTTAGCTTTAGGGCTCATAGATCCTTGGAGGCTAATTAATTGGCTGAGGTTCTCGGTATTTGGGGCCTTTAGCTAGCATATGTTTTAGCTTTTGATTATCAACTAGATTGAGATCTCCAGTGATAACATGACCCACAGAACTATAATTGGATAGAGATGTCATGATGCCTGTAATTGAGGAAAAAATATAAACAATTAAATAATGGCAAAACGCATTTCTGCAGCATGACATTCTAACTGTTGCTGGATTAGAAACTGTATAGGACGGAAATATTCTTCATTTAGATTGTGACCCAAACGTACAAGGAGATTCTCATGTTTTCGGCAGAGGTGTAGATTGTTCCCAGCTGTTGGACGTATCAATTTCCCGAAAATATTAAAATTTGTGGAGAAAATTCGGTTCAAATCTTGATCGCAAAAATAAAGAACTTCAACGGTCGTGTTCACTTGACATACCTTGTCAACAATATACACACGTGTGTACACTCGGCGATTCGTTTGAGTTTCGAATATACACGACTCGTACACCCACCGAAATGTTGTCAATCAAAATCGTATGCAAAAGAAATGAGCACATTTATAAACACAGTACAAAACAAACGCGAAATGTTGTGTGGGTCAGTAACTGTACTGTAATAGTAAAAACCTGATTGAAGGAATAGTTGTTACTTTTGCGTGAACAGTTGTAGCTAATATAAGAAATTCGGACAGAAAAAGTAGCAAAATATCGCTGATTATTTATAAAAACCTCAATTATTATTCTGTATAAATTTATCTTAGATACACAACAACTCTGCAGACATTCTGTGCTAAACGAAGTCGTCATGGCGGATTATTGCATGGTTGGAATATGTGTATAGATGGATGTTACAAACCAAACAAAGACACCCAATTCTATATTATTAGGTAATGATATATATTATACTAGTATGTCACTCAGACTTTGAAAGACTAGACCAGTTAAATCCGACGGCCTAAATCCATTATTTCATTTCTGTATACGTACCAGTTTAGTAAGTACACGTCCTAATGAGCTTCACTACTTTGAAAATTGTTAAGGGTACTCACAAATTTATTACTTACAACAATAATTATTAAAAGCATCAACAAAAATACTTCTGCGTTACGGGAATACACAATCTGTTGATCAACAGAAGTGACACAAATACAGATAAGCGACAAATGCATTGTAAATGTTAATTATTTCGTAATTTCTAAGTCCCGCTTCAGATAAAACAAAAATCTAAAGCTATCGCTCGGTAATTACACGTTATAAAACCACTTTGTATAGATACTATATACCCACAACTCCGTGCGTGAATTTAAATTAGGTTTGTATAATGGAATTTTGTTCATGGAATAATAAATTTAAATTTCTTCAGAAGATATCCATCAGATATAATTAGCATATTCATAACTATAACGATCAAATATAACGAAATTTCATCATGTCATTTTTCGAGAGAAACTGATATATCTTAAACGTAAAATAGTTCCAGACACCAAAGTTCTTGTGTACATATGTAACGTCTAACAAAGGAGATAAAAGTGAAGTTTTTTGAAATTGATATTAGATCATACGTTAAAACAATAATGACGTTAATGATGAATAACATTTAAAATTTCAATGTTACATTTTATGGAAAATATTTAAATTATCAATTTCCATTTGAATATTTTCATATTTTCATATGCATTGTTTCTTGTTAGAATATATATATCTCCCCATTCAGATTTTTATTTTAGAATCAATGATTCCTTCCATTGTTACCGCGATGATTTAAATTATCAACACAATAAATTTTACTTTAACAACTAGAAGTTCAAAATTTGAAAACGCCATACCAGTAACTGTGGTTTCCAAACAATAACTATTCTTTTGGAAAAACTATTCTCAAATGCTCGAATCAATAAGTCTTTCTTATATTGATTGTCATAAAATACTGGTACTCAAATGTCCCAATTTCATTAATTCGATGTTGGTTGGACGGTTAAAAAACTGCGGAAAGGTTCACTTAAATATCTTTTTATGTGAGACAGTTCGAATCAGACTTATTAGTATGTGTCCTTAGGTGGCCCCCTTTTATTATTACTATCATTATTATAATTATTATAAAATATTTGTATAGCGCATTATATAATATAACAATTACTCTAAGCGCTTTACAGCATAAACATATCACACAAAGTCTTAAACACAAAGGAAAAGAATAACTAAATATCAATAAGTACATAAGCACAACAAACCGATAAAGTACAAACGAATATGTGGTAAAACAAAAAATATGGAAATTATTCAAATAGTAATACTTTGAAACAATGTTAGAGAGAGAGGAAACATTTTTGAAAAGATCCGCATTTTTATCATCCAGCAAACAATGTTCTTGTCACAATCAATTATTTGATTTTGCTTCTTGCATGCAAATTAAAGTGAGCCGTAGAAACCCGTGAGAGGCTCTAATTCTGATTATTCTGCTTTTTGCTTATGTTGTTTGTTCGATTTTCTTTTCCTTGACTTTATTTTTTGTTATCCGGTAATCATGATTTACCTTCTATTCGGTATTTTTGCCTTTTGTACTCAATATTGTTATGATTTAAAACCAGTAAACATGAATAGTAATATGCCAACTGGAATTTGAAATTAATTAATGTATTTAATAATTAAATCTGACTAATGTATTGCGTAACACATGTCTATGAATCATTGTTAAACAATCGAGCTAACACGATAAAAAAGATAATTACAATTTGATAGATTCCGAAGTGGATTTACTAACTATGCAGACATAACATGTATTTTCGATAATCCTGGGGATGTTTAAAAGGAGTTTAATAACGAGCAAAACAGTGGTAATATTCCAATAACTTATGCTTTTACAGTGTTATCTATCGGGAATATCATATCCTGTCCATTTTTTTAAAACTAAGGAGTCTCTTTCGTCGTGCATAGATCTTTCCTTTATTGGTTTTTAATCCGATGTTCTACTTTTGTATAATTGTTTCTGTGGGTTTTCAACATTTTAGGCATTGAGCACAACCAATGAGTCGTAAATAAACAAATTTGTACAGGTTAAACATCAAAATCGCTTTCAAAGAATTATTTATTACCACTGAATCGTTACATTATTCCAAATTCAAAAAGATATCTCCAGGTCAGTTAATAGTATTTCTATGATATTCCAACATTTTAATCTATATGTTACGTCAATGTTAAATTTTGTAAAAATTAAGGAGTATCTCCTTCGTGCATAGCTCTCTCCTTAAGCAGTTTTAGCTCTACCCTTTTGGTAACTTAGCAGTTTTTAATTTCCCCTCAACTTTTCGGTTTAAGGTTTTTGTCTTGATTTTCAACATGTTTGGTCTTCAGCATAATTAATAAGTCATAAATTGTACATCAAAATTGGTATCAACGAATTTATTATTAACAAGTTTTAGTTTTGATAAACGAAGTCGGAATAGAATAATTACTCAGATAATGAATGAAAAACTCCCGGAAAAACCTCTAAAATTGATGAATTGTTGGGAGAACCCTTAGAATTTCATAAGTCCAGCAAAATCCATAACACTCTGTTATGCTTTTTTCTCTCACAAACTAAAGTACAATAGTACAGAGAAATCATAGACATAAATATCCATAATCAAAGATATACACATAAAGTAAGATGGAAGCTTGGTTAACCTGCAGACATCATTCGAAATAGTTGTAGTTTTATCATTCATTACATCATGGCATTTCGGCTTCATTGGTATACTTATATAAAAAGACACCTGACGTTCTGTTTATCAAGAAAGAAAAACAATATTTACATAATATAGTGTAATTTCATTCTCTCATTCAAATTTTGTGTTTCTGACATGCTTTCCCGTTTGAAAACTTAATATTTACATTACACTTAACCTTCTCTTTATTCTGAACAAAGAACAGTTGCATCATAATGATAGCAAATAACAAAAAAAAAACAAAACAAAACAAAAAAAAAGACAAGATAATAAGATCGTTTTCAGTTTCATCTAACATTATCTCCAGTCCTTTTAATTTCTTATTATACAAAACGTTTTCCACGTCACTAATATAGAAGTAAAAAGAAAAGCCCTTGTCGTAAGCCAACATTACAACTTTGAAAAAAACCTGTTTTCGTTGAATACACGAAACTTAATATTACTTGTATCTTTATAATGATTATAACATTATAAACCTTGTCCTTAATTTTTCACAAAATAAGGTTGACATCAGACCATAATTCTGAACACGAAACGGTTTTTGCATTTTTCGAAATCAATAAAGGAACAAATCATTTTTTTGTGTTTTCTTGTAAAAATTTATGGACTACAAATGGTATGTTTAACAAAAATGTTTAATGTAGAATAGTTGTTTTTAGAATGTCGAGTATGATGTAAACAACAAAACTTGTTAATCTTCTGGACTGCATGATTGATTATGCAAAAAAGATGGTAGTCACACAATATAATTACTGTAGTAAAATACACAATGCCATTTATCATCAAAACAGTTGCACTTTTATAACAAATTTACTAAATATCATAACAAAATGATATTTATTTAAAGCTTGATTCTGGTTCCCAATAATTCAAAACGATGTCCAATTTACATGACAATTACCGTCTAACGTTCACCGTCGGACAGCTGATTATTGTCCTTAGGCCCAACATCTTAATCGTTCAAATGTTTTGATAACTGACTGTTTGTAATAGAAAGTATTGTATGTGTTGAAATTACAAGAATTTTAATTGTAAAGGGAAATATAATTCTAGTGTGATCGTTGTATCAAAAACTATTCTCTGTATGTTCGTTCTGTATTTTGATTCTACCTATTTGCTATTTTAAATTTCCTTTTTACAGCATGAATAATGAACATGAAGGAGATGCTAGTATTAAAGAGACGTATAGTAGTAAAATACGATGGTATTTTCTGAAGTACGTATTTTAACTAGAGATAAGAGAAATGTATTGTGATACATGTTAAATATTTGCTTAAGCAAATGTTATGCAAAATTAATGATCAGATCTGGAAATAAAAAAGGAAACAATATAATTATTGCCAATATAACTTTTGGGAAAACCAATATTGAAATAAGGCTAATGTAAGCAACAGAGTAAATTGACACAGTTTTCAAAATTTAGCCGGGTAGATGAACGCCCTACTTTAAAAGAATTGTACAATTTATTTTTTTCAAGTAAACTCTGTAAATCACATCTAGAATGAAGCAATGGCAACTGAGTGGACAATTCCAAGGAGAATATAGAGTTTACCCGCAGCGGAACGTTTCAGTGGTAGTAAATTAAAATGGGACCACCCATAAACAGAATATCTAGAACAGCAAAATATATTTAATCAATCCATCATATTATTTATTTGTTGTAACACACAAATCTTTTAAAGTCTTACAGCTGTTTTTCAAGTGTTAAAGTCATATAATAAGTATCAAAAATTGAGAAAACAACGTTTTAATAAAATAAGATTGTGAGATACGAAAATTTATCTAGAACTAGAACATGTTTCGCTTTAATTATCTTGTCAAAATAATACTGGAAAGTAACGCTTAAGATAAAAAAAGGCTAACAACTGAAAGAAAAGTTAGAAAAACATATATATTAATATACAAAAGATTCAAGTTAAGGCATTCTGAAAAAAACATTTTGGATCAAATCCGACACAATGTTGTGATGCATTAGAACTTACAAAAATATCAAAGAAATGGTTGAACGTTCTATTCATTAACAAATAGTATAGTGTGCGTGTAACTTGCGGTCGTGTGTCAGTGGTTTGCGTATGGTAGGAATAGTGCGACATAAATCGTTGTCAAGGATGAACGAGTTATGGCTGTTAAATCAAATTTGAATAAATTAGACAATACTTAAAAATAAATAAATTTAATAAAATATATACGAAAATTAAAAACGTTCACCGATATAGAAAGTTACTTCCTTTCATGTAATACCACGGATGGGTTTTATCAGTTACTGTAATTCAGGCGATGTACATCAGGCAACGGATGTGCAAACTCAGTTATTGTAATTCAAACTATGTCCACCGTACATGCATAGTTTGAGCTTATATTCATATAGTTCTCAAAACGAAACATTTCTAATATAACTGTTGATATCACGTCTTCCAGTAATGCTGCTAATTATTAGTTATTATATTTCATTATCACTTGAAATAGGTATTTATAGGTATATAAAAAAAAATACCCAACGGGGAAATAAAAGCATAAATACAATAAGAAAAACTTGTTAATTTATTGTTTGCAAAGAAATAAACTGCCCAAAAATACATCATTCATGTGTTGTTTTATTGTTTTATGTTTGGATGATTTTAATACTTGAATTGTGTTTTAATACATGAATTTTCTTTTATAAGTTTTTATCGTGTCTGAAAATGCTTAATAATTATCTCAGAATTGGATAAATTTGTAGTGCAATTGGAGCTGAAAAATCTTTAATGGTTAAAGTCCATTAATTTAAAATCCAAGAAAAAGACAGGGTCAAGAGAATGGAACACAACAAACAAACGACGCAAGGATATATGTATAAATACTCTTTAAGATTTATCGTAAAATGTTGTGACATAATCAGATTTAAAAAACAAATATTTTCGTGAATTTATTTCATCAAGAAACGGTTTCTCAAAATATTCTGTCGGACTTACCATAACACTTGCTGGGAGATAACAATTAACCATCTTGAACATTTTTAGGATGGAAATTTGTATAATTAATAGTATCAGATGATGCAATAGAAGACCAATGTATTTTTTGTCATAAAATACCTAATTATTGAGAGAAAAAAAATACATTAAATATACTTGAAATCTCATTTATTTTGTAATACATTCATGCGCTTGTGTCATCACACGAATTTTTTAATACATACATGCATTTGTTTCATCAATAAAATTTGTTATTTTATTTAAAAATCTTCTTTGAGACTTATCGTAACACTTGTTAGGAGAAAAAAATCCAATTTCATAGTGACATTACATAAAATTGACCTTGTTGGACATTTTTGGATGTAACATTGTGACGTTATGCAACATTAGATGTTGCGATATAAATAAAAGTACCTTTTAAAATCATATTTAGGTACCTGTCGGTAACATTTCCCTTGGAGTTTAATTTGTTTGTTATGGAACTTTATTTATCATACAATAACTGTATTTTGAGATAAGGTATATATAATTCATACATGATAATTATCAGATTTTTTTTTATACTTTTATGAAATTGTTACCACCACGAAAGAAAAGATGTAATACATCAGTCAATAACTTTTCATATAAAATTCAAAACGGTAAAAAGTTAAAAATAGTTTTCTAGTACTTATAATAATACATACAACTAATAATTGTCAATATAGTTATCTATAATGTCCAATTTCTTTCAATGGCCTGGCAATTTCGGAGTCAAATAAAGTTTGTCCAGCATCAAATTGTTTCTTATCAGTTTCCAGAATAATGCCCATAAATCACGGTTGACTTTTCCCTCAAAGAATAGTTTATTTCACTCCCAACATTCCTCCAATTGTAAAGAGTAACAAGTCCAGCAGTTTAATTATTCTACATTTGAGAATTTAGGATAGAAAGTGGTATAATTAAGAAGTATCAAATGTCCCTCGTCGTTGTCCGTCGTTGTCCTTTGTCCGGCATAAACTTTCCCTTAATGATCTTCTCCTATGAAACCTATTGGCAAATTGGGACCAAACGTTGGTAGAATTGTCCTTGGGTGGCTGCCTTCCAAAGTATGTCCGTTATCCCCGAATTCCAACCGACATGACTGCTGTTACTAAAAATAGATGGCGCCACAGCCACACTTAGTTTAACATAGAGTCCTATGGTAGAATTCATTGAAAAATCGTCTTGTCTGAAACCACTTGACCAGTTGGAACCACATGCAATGGACCTTAGATAGTCCTCTTTAAGAAATGTGTCGGTTGACCCAGACTTTCAACCAAGATGGCCACAACAGCTCAACTTAGTTTGACATAGGACATAATGGGAATATTAAAAAAAAATTCCTGTCGAAAACCAATAAGCCAATTGGAACCAGACTTAGCAGCAATGGTCCTTTGGATGTTCTCTTTAAGAGGTGTATCCGATGACCTGGACTGTCAACCAAGATGGCCGCCACAGCTGAAATAAATAACAATCCAAAGATACTAATATTAGATATAGTAAACTTATACTATGATGTATACGACGCATTTAAAGGAGTTACCTCTCATCAGCAGCATAAAACCGAAACATTTGGAATACCAAAAACCAAACTTATTTTTAAACAAGAAGTACTCATAACCAAAAATAGGTTGAAATAAGACTTAGTGTGAATATTAAAAAAAAAATTCCTGTCTAAAACCAATGCGCCAATTGCAACTAGATTTGGCAGCAATGGTCCTGAGATAGTCCTCTTTCAGAATTATGTACGATGACCCGGATTGTCAACCAAGATGGTTGCCACAGTAAAACATAGTTTAACATATGGCCCCAAGGGAAAATTAATTGAAAAATCTGCTTGTCTGAAACGACTTGACCAATTGGAATCAGACATGGCAGCAATGGTCCGTAGATGTTCCTCTTTAAAAAAATGTGTCCGATAACCCGGACAGTCAACCAAATTGCCCGTCACAGCGTAACTGAATTTTAACATGGGAAAATTCATTTAAAAATCTTCTTGTATGAAATGATTGAGCATATTAAAATTGGAATTCGTAGCAATTGTCCTTAGATGTTGGGCTGTCAGATTTATGGCCGATGAACCAGACTGTCTAACAAGTTGGCCGCAACAGCTGACCTTAGTTTAACAAAGGATAATATAAAAAAAAATCATTCGAAAAAGCTTCATGTCTGAAACCAGACTTGAAAGCAATGACCCGTATATGGTCCTGTTTCCGCAAGGGTGTCCGAATACCCAGATTGTCAACGAAAGATAGCTGTCACAGCTAGTTTAACATTATAGGACTATATGGGGAAATGAAAAAAAAAATCTTGTCTGAAACCACTGGGGCAATTGGAACATGACTTAACAGCAATGGTGCTTAGGTGATCTTCTTTCAGAATTATTCCGGATCACTTGGACTGTCAACTAAGATGGCCGCCACATCCTAACTTAGAATTTTATGGGAAAATTCATTTAAAAATCTTCTTGTCTGAAACAACTCGACCGATTGGAACCAGACTTGGCAGCAATGGACCTTAAATGGACCTCTTTCAAATTATTTCCAATAAATACATGTTTCAATACTTCCAAGAAATGGTTTCATCAATTTAATTAGAAAAGTTGTTATGGTTTCACAAAATTTTGTGAACTATTTGCAGCACTTACTAGGAGACAACAGATCCCATTTCTCACTGAAGTAGAGAAAATTAACGTTTTTGATTGTTTTCAGGATGCAAAATTATATAACTTACCAAATGCAATGGAGCAACAGTATCCGACCAGCATGGTAACAACCAGTAAAGTCAGATGTTTTGATATTATTAAAAGTACTTTTTTTATACAATATCTGTGGTTATACTAAATTTAAATGGCGTTTATTTGTAATGTTCTAATGTTAACTGTTTTGCTACCCAGTCTGCATCGATTTTTTTATTTAATCAACATTTCTTACTGACATTCGAAAACACTGTAAATATTTTGTTTTGTAGTGTTTCCGCTCGTATTATAAACACAAACAAATTAGAAAGAGTAATATATTGCTTGTAGAGTATGAATCATTGGTGTATCATGCAAATCGTGAGTGTGTTGATCTTGTGCGAGTGGCTGCATGCGTTGTATGTCAATCATGAATATGAAGAATATCAACAGTTCTTCACTATTTGTTCTCTGTACTGTAAATATGATACAGTTTCGAATTTTCTTGATTTCAGAGATGCAATTAATTCAGACAGACAACTTGATCTGGTAGAATACGGTCAACTGAAATCTAGTGAGGGAAATACAATGAGATTTCCTTTAACCATGACAGTTAAGCAGTCTAAAGTAAGTGCGACGCCGTATACGGAGCAGGAACTGCTTACCCTTCTGGAGCACCTGGGTTCACTCCTGGTTTTTATAGGAGTTCGTGTTGTTCATTGTTTTTTAGTTTTCTATGTTTATTTGTTGTGCTTTTGGTTGTTCATTTGTCTTCTCGGGTTTGTCTGTGCAATGGATTACGTTTTTTTGATTGCTCCTTAGGTATATTTGTCCTTTTTTTAATAATCGTCAGGTTTTACTTGGCAGTAGTAATCTGGGTGCGAGGCATATCTAATGTTTCAATTTTTACAGAAATTACCAGTATTTAGCAAAATTAAAAAATAGTAGAAATACTAAGGCTTCATTCCTTGTATTGAACATGGTAGATCTCCTTTGCTGAAATTCGGATTCCTGTTTTGGTAATTTTGGTAACAAGTACTTCTAGTTTAAAATAAGTTTGGTTTTTGATCTTCCAAATGTTTCAGTTTTAATGCTGCTTATGAGAGGTAACTCCTTGATATGCGTCGTATACAGCATAGTATACATTTACTATATCTAATATTAGTATCTTTGGATTGTTATTTTCAATATGTGCGCTCTTATTATCCAGAATGATTTTACGTCATGCATTTTATCTAACAGTATTGAAAACAGCTAAGATAAAAAGCAATCATGTTATCGTTGTTCTTTCCGCGTTCATGGAGCGTTCGTTGGTCGTGTACTTAGAGTTAGAATATATCGATTATACATTGCTCGAACATCGTTTGTTTATCTTTCGTGTAGTTAACTTGTACTTTACAGGATGTGTAATAAGTAAAGTCAAGAAATAAAGGGATATTCGAAGGAGAGAAAAATCGTAACAACTGACAAACTCCGGAGAACAACAAAGACAAGACCAAAACAATACATGCCCTACAATTAAAAACTAAAAACATATGAACAACATAGACCCCACCAAAAAACCGGGGGTAGACTCAGGTGCTCCGGAAGAGTAAGCAGTCTCTACTTCCTGCAGGACACCCACCATGCTGCCCATGTCAAATCCGGTATGAGGAAGGGATAATATCAATGGAACAGTAAATTTTCATTTGGGAACGGTTTTTTTTTTTCACACCTGTCAACCAAATCATGATGACGCCATGAAACTTTAATAAGCTTCGGAGCAATGTGCCGGGATCTATATCCATTCCTCAAAGTATTTCATTGACGCTTACTGCTTAATTTGGCGAAAAAACCCCAATGATTATTTTTGCTTACCAAACCAAATTAAATATAATGGGATGAATAAATAAAAATTTGCAGCTAATGATGGATACTAATTTTTAACTGTAATTAGAATAGTATGTTTTTTTTTACAGAATGATGAAGGCGTCATCATTATAGATATTGGTAATTTTACGGAATTAGCCTCCAATCATATTTTGGAAAATGATATTTTAGCACACATCCAACAATTGTCAATTTTTACTTCTTATGGTGATGATGAAAATACACATATAGATTATATTACTGCTCTTGACCACCTGCGGCAATTTTATGACCATGGATTTAGGATATATTGGTCTAGAATGGAACGCCGATGCATTTTGAAAAATAATCCAAACAGGACCAGTTGCGTTCAGTTGGAGATGGTATGTTAAATTGAAACGTGTAGCATATAAATAAACTACAAAATATATACAGGAAAAGTAAAAAATGACATACCTATCAATCAAAGCGCAACCCAACAAACAGAACAAAGGACAAAAAATAACATTAAAGGGCATAAAATACAAACTTAGACACAACAGAGTGTCAGGATAGATTTGGTAGAGACATTTTGTTGATGTGTGAATATGCAACTTTATACAAAAAATCGTATCGTAGAATAATTAAAAAAGAAATTGAATTAGACGTTAAGTATCTGCTACAGTCTGTGAAAAGAATACCGAAACAACAAAATAGTGAGAAAAGGCCATATAATTGAAATCATCGCGTTAGACAAACATGTGAGAATAGAACATAACAAACAAATATCAAGGATACATGTAAAACTAAAAGAATAATAACAAACTAAACATAATTGGAACAAGGAAAAACAGTAACTAAAGCAACATGAAAGCCCACTTGAGACTTCAAGTGACATAAGATGTTCAGGAATGGTAATAAAAAACAAAATGGAAAACAGGAATGGTCAACAATGACATACCAATCGATCAAAGCAACCCCACTCACAGAACTCCGGACAAAAAATAACATAAAAGAGTACAAATCACAGACATGAACAAAACAAAGAGTCGGGCTAGTCTGACCTGGTACAGACACTGAACAGTGACGGGGTTAAACCGGTTTTAAAATTCTCACTGATCTACACTTGGTTGAACGTGTAAATCACATAAAACGTGTAACGTGCGGATCGTGTGCGTGTAACGTATGAATCGTGTGCGTGCAACGTGCAATCGCGTTGTTGGCGTGTGGTAAGAAATGTACGATTTCAATCGTGTAGCGTCTAGGAAATTTCAATGGTCGAGACAGATATTAAAACGTGTGAATTTAAATCGGACTATATTTCGAACTCGAATTTAAATGGAGTCAAATATTTAAAAATATTGATATTAATAATCTTGCACTGATTCTAATTTTTTCTATGTTTAATTTAAATGATTAAATGTATTTGGTTTGAAAAAAGTAAGTTAAAGAAAATGTTTCCTAAATTAAATGATTATTAACCTGCATGCAACAGTTGCAAAAATATTTTAAATTAATCTTAAAATCTGGCGAGGACTTAATTTTTTTACCAGTATCATTTATTAATTTATATCTTCATAGTACATCTTTTACATAAGTAATTGCTTGATTATTTTGTTCCCAAGCCATTTTATTGCCCCAAGACAATTATATTCTGGCCTCAGATTGACTATGTTATTCCGACGTTTGTTTTGTTAAGTAAAAGCAAACACGGTTGATGATGTTCCTTTGGTTAGTGACACGAGGTTTCCCATTTGAACCGACTTCTTTGAAATGTTGTGAACACCATCATTTCGATTTCTGTCGAATGAGGATTTTATATTACAAAAACTTAGTTCGCTACTAGCTGCCTTTTTGCATAGCGCTTTCGACATAACCTTTTCACGAAGAATTCCATTATAGTTCATGTATATGAAGTTAGGAGTATTTAACTGTCGAAAAAATGTTTCAAGTGGTCCTCAACAAAAGCTGCGTTAAAAATATATTGGAGAAGGTATTCATTCCTCACATCGGCTTCTCGAATGAAGTCCTGTAGCATTTCAACATCAGTGCGGGCATCGTTTGCATTGTAAGATTTTTTGACAATATTCGCGGCAAGAGATCTCTATGAATACAATTTACGACCTGGTAATTTCGCCTTGAACAGAGGAAGAGTGTCGGAGAAACCAGTTATAGGTCCTTTCAACATACCAATACTGTTGGACTGCTGATTTTGGAATCGAAGTTTTTACAATTGTGCAATGAGAAGCCAGTTGATAAAACGATTGAAACAATCTAAACCAATGAATGAAATTCTATGAAATTTTCACAGATTCCTTATTATACTATGCCACTGAGCAGCGCCTTATTTTAGATTTGGATCCTATGGAATTCTGGGGTTTCCCATAGTTAAATATGGTTACTGAAATTACTATACATACTAGGAGGTACCTATTTTTTGTCCGCACCTCCTCTTAATCCCTTAAATGAAATTTGATATATTTTTTTCAGAATCTTTATGACATAATACCATTATGACCACCTATTTCATATTCTGATCCCGTATAGCAAAACGTGTACTTTATCAAATCATCAAATGGGGGAATTGAATATTTAGTCAATTAGTATATTTTTCACAACTCATACACTATTTCAGAGCTTGTGGCATATACATTGACTTCCTGGATAGAGCCCGGCTCCTGACAAAAAAGTTGCTCAAACAAGGAGTATGTTGCTCCTATGTTGGAGTCATCCTTATTATAGTTTTATGGACGTCATGACTTGCTTGACAGGTATGAAAAAACGTTTCGCAAATGAAAACGGATCTGTTCCATTGAGGTGATCTCTTCCTCATACCGGATTTGACATGGGCAGCATGGCGGGTGTCCTACCGGAGCATCTGAGTCTACCCCCGGTTTTTTTGGTGGGGTCTATGTTGTTCATATGTTTTTAGTTTTTAATTGTAGTGCATGTATTGTCTTGGTCTTGTCTTTGTTGTTCTCCGGAGTTTGTCAGTTGTTTCAAGTTTTCCCTTCTTCGAATATCCCTTTGGTATTTCTTGACTTTACTTAGTAAGCTGTGCTCGTAGTTTTTGTGGATAATTTTTGTTTTAATTGCCGGCAATGTATATATATTCGGTGGGTTTTATTTCACTTTATTCTTTATTTTAATATATATTTTAGTCTTGAGAAACATTATCATTTTTCAGAATGTTTTTGTTACCGAGAGCACAATTGGAGTTAACATCCCATATTCCAGCACCTCTTGTGTCCTATCTTCATTTCAAAGCGTGTTGCTTTACCGTTTAAATACAGATAATAGCGTTACACTGCTAACATATTATATTCAAATTGTTGCCAAAAGCAAACCTGATTTCTCCTGTACAATCGGATAACTGAGTTGCTCTCCCAAATATCCTAATTCAACAATTCATCACCCTTCATTCCACATACAGTATCATGTTCAGTTTGTGCAGCTGTACATGTGGTCTTGTGATATTCTTCCGATTCCATCTTCCGTTTTGTCTTCACAAATTTGCCGTCTTTTCCTTGGACCGGAATACTCCGTTCCTAAGACATATGGAGCCAATGTCATAAAGCAAAATTCCCAGCTTTTCTCTACATTTGCAAAGCGATACACATTGCAGAAAAAATCATATATTTTTATGCCTATTTTTGTATTCAATAATTGCTGAAAACTTCTAGAATGAATTATTATGGCCATCATTTGGTGTTTCCTGTTGTATATGATCGCCAATTAGTACAATTTTATTCATATAATTTTCTATTTCTAAATTGTTTGATCCCGAGCATCACTGACATCTACGCATTAAGTTTTTTCAGTATCGAAGTTTTAACTTTTTGAATACTCTGCAGTATTAAAATACGAGAGGGGGGGGGGGGGTAATATTGCATTGCTTTTATTTGTGACTTTAGATCTGTTTTATTACGAATGATATTCATTACAAATTCAAATCTTTTTTCTGTTTGTCATCCCTGTATAACACCGGTCTCATTGTCTTGAATGATATCACTGTTTTACGTGTTATAGCTTTTTATGTCTCGATAAATTTGCAATACAATTACGATATATTAATGTATAAGACAATGATATAAAAGCAAATAAACCGAGGGTTTTATTTATATATCCCATAGGATGAGCGAGTCGCGAGTGCTTCATGTTCACAAGCGCCGTAACGTTAGGGACGATAACTTGTGACGTTACTTTTTTCAGTATTGTGTTACCGTAAGATGTCTTAAGAAGATGAAATGTATATTTACATGTTAATTTACCTAAGAAATTTGACATAGTTAAGCATTTCTCTTAATAAAGTCAAGTATACATGTATTTATTGAAAATGAAATAGATCACTAAAAACAATTTATTGACAAAATGAACATTATACATGTATACAAGTTTATACATTTAGAGTTATATTTTCAGATAAACATCAATCCATATTTTAAATATATTTTATGTACACATATTTACAAAGAAAATATTAAATATTTTTATTCACTTATGGTTTAATTATAATTTCAATGAATGCATAATAATCAATTACATCTATATCATTTAACTTAGAATTAAGCCATTAAACAGTGTATATCTGAGGTTGATGTACAGGTTAATAAGTAGACCAGTAGTTGTTCGAGGAATAAACTACATGAAATGGCATATTTTGTTTGAAAAACGCCTTAAATATTGTGGAGTATTGTTTTTTTAATGACAAATTTATTCTTATCATATCAATTTTGGTTAATATGTCATAGTTAATAAGTTAAAAATAACACGAACAGATTTATTGATTTCTAATAAATTTAGAATATAATTTCAAATTTCTCTTATAAAATTTGATAAATTTCTTATTAAAATATAGCAAAAGAGTTGGACAGTTTAAAACCGGCCTCTTGTTATCGTACTTATTTATTTAAATCAAACGCATTTTAAATGTTTCATTGCTATTCATACCAGGCATACAATTTGATTAATTCATTTCGTTATATTCTGTTCGTATCTTACAATGCGAATAGTTTGCGTGTAACGTGCGAGTGGTGTGCATCATGTGAGTGTGTTTTGGTGCGTTACACGATCAACCAAGTGTATCATAACACTGTGGTGTATAAAACACTACAAAAACCAATACAGCATGATTACTAATAAGGTGACCGCTTGCTAGAACTGCAAAATTAGGCCGGACGGTACATAATTTAGAAAATAGGGTCCAATATTCTCGTTTTAACTGTAACACCAGCTAAGGCTCTCAAAACTGCAGCTCGGATACTGTCACCCTACTAAATGAAACAATCTGAACTAGCACTCCCATAATCTACTGTATGCAATAGAAAAGATATACATGAGTTATTATGACACGTTAGTGCTTTAAGGTAAATTTTGTTAATATACCATATATATGATTTTTTAGTACGATTATAACAATATCATATATGATTTTGTTTAACTTGTCACATGGGTAATTCTATGAAAATATAAAATATACACATGTTGACCATCCAAACCACATGTACACGATTACACGCAAACTGCACGATACGCGTTAAACGTTACACGATTTGAAATCGTTCGATTTTAAAAACATTTTTTTTATAACGAACAGAATTAATTATAATCTTGCCGGACATGAATGACAGTGAAATACTGACAATTACATTTGATTTTAAATAAATAAGTCACATTGAACTTTTTTGTACTAAATACAACATATTTATTTGTATACAGATAGTTATGTATAGTATTTTATTCATTGGAAATTTATTAAACCTATGAAAATTTAATTTTTTTTTTGTAACTCTCTTTGTCGTAAGGATTAAGAGTTGTTATTTTGCTTGTTTCGATTTTGTTTTTTTTTTGTTGTTGTTGTTTTTTCTAGTTGTTTTTTCTTTTCTTTTGTTTGTTTTGTTTTTGTTTTTTTACTATACATATGCTTTCTTTTTTTTTACTAAATTATATTTTCCATTTTGTTTACCTGTTTATATTTTAACTTTCAGAGATTAATTTGTCTTTTTATTTTGTAATGCTTTGCTTTCGTGTTGGTAATTTTATAATAGATTTTTATTGATGTTTGGCCCCTCTTTTTTTGATAAAAACACAATACTCTAAAAGAGCAATTGAAGAGAAAATATATTTTAGCAAAAAAAAAAAAAAAAAAAAAAAAAAAATTACAACATAAAAAAAAAAATCAAAAACAAAACCAAAGAGAACAAAAAAAGAAAAAAAAACAAAAGAAGTGCAACAACATCGAAAAAAAACAAAATTACTACTTTAAATCCCTACGACAAAGACATTCACACATATAAAACCGCTCCACAAGGACCAATACCAGCTGTACAATCTTTTACTTCCAACTAAAATAAAAGTTAGCAGCAAAACTAAACACTCGGCGGTTCTCTCCGAACGTTTTGCTTTCTTGTTGGTAATTTTATAATAGATTTTTATTGATGTTTGGCCCCTCTTTTTTTGATAAAGACACAATACTCTAAAAGAGCAATTGAAGAGAAAATATATTTCAGCAAAAAAAAAAAAAAAAAAAAAAAAAAAATACAACATAAAAAAAAATCAAAAACAAAACCAAAGAGAACAAAAAAAGAAAAAAAAAAAAAAAACAAAAGAAGTGCAACAACATCGAAACAAACGAAATGACTACTTTAAATCCCTACGACAAAGACATTCACACATATAAAACCGCTGTACAATCTTTTACTTCCAACTAAAATATAAGTTAGCAGCAAAACTAAACACTCGGCGGTTCTCTCCGAACGTTCCGGCTTTCTCTGTTACTTAAACTGAACGCCATAATATAGCTGACATACTGAAGAAAGTCGCATTAAACCCCATTCAATCATCAATCAATCAAACGATTAAAAGAAAATAGAACTGATAGAGAGGAAAATGATAAAATATTCGAGGTTTTTTTTAAATTTTGCTCCTAAAAGCAATACTAAAATGACTAGGTCATTGTTTGATGTAAACGATGAAATATTGCCTTATAAGTTGATCTTGCAATACCTAACAATATATGTTCTAATTAGCATATATTCCTTTGACCTACGAAGCCGCTAAATAAATGTTGTTGAAGCAATAAACAAATACGTAATTACTGCAATATACATGTGGTTTAAGGATTATTGAAATATATCATTTATACAGAAATATATCTGTAATAACCAGTTGGTTTCGGTATCGGTTTTGATTTCGGTTTCGGTTTCGGCGCAAATAATTGATATGTCTATCAGAGGAAGAAACATCCTAAAATATATCTTTTTACAAACATTGATTGAAAGATATTTTTTGTAGGTTTACAAAAACTGTAGAAATGCATCAAAATCGGTAAGTCTTTCGATTTTAATTATCCTAGGTATATCCTACCCTAATTTTTAATGTGAATTATAATAATTATAGAAAGAAGACGAAATGTTAATTTTAATGAAAAACACTCTTAATATAAATTCCAGTTTAGCTCACATCCACAGGTTTGTGCCTTGTAAAACGTTGCAAAAATCATGACTTAAAAGAATAAACAAGACAGAAATAGCCGAATGATAGTTGTAAACCAAGAAACAATAAAATGAATCGATATACGAATCAAAAATATAAATAAAATATTGTTTTAATTTTAGCCCTTTCGAATAGTCGAACGCGTTTGTTCAAACGGCCAGCATATTTAGATGACATTATAATACATATACAATGTACACTGCACCTACTAGATAATATTATCAGAAGGTTTAGATAAAATGTTATACCCCGTGATAGATGCATAGCCAATAGAGCTTATTTTCAAATTGTGAATTCGTGTTTGATCACTGAGTTCAGCAACGATTGCGAATATATTTAACATTAATAGAATATATAAATTAGAATTACCCGATATATAACCGACATTGTAACGTTTTTGTTTTTTTTTCATAAGAGAATGACTCCAAATTCAGAAACAATTTGCTAGAAATGTGACAGGATTAAAATTACAATTATCCAGCCATACACAGTCATTCACAGAAATAAATTATCGGTACGTTCATGCAGAAATCCATAGTGTTTTGTAAGTTCAGGATACAATTGAAGTTAGTTGAAAGACTTATCAGATTAGATGCCGGCTATTAAATCGAACAAAAAATTATTCATATTATCCAGACACAATTGAACTGATTTGCCGTCTTGTTTTGCAGATTGAGCATCAACACCTAGTCCTTCCAAACAACACAATACTTTCAAAAATGTCCAAACCAGAAGTTGAGAACTTGTATCATAGGTATGAACGATTTAGTCCATTTGTGAAATATTTATCTTGATATAATATGGTCTTTTTACAAACGTAAAAATGCTTGTTTACAGACGAAAAACCTACTTTTTCGTTCTCACATTGCAACAGAATGATAACGTGAGATGTTGCGATTAGTCACCATAAGTCATTGTAATTAACATCTTATCCGCTGAAATCATATAGTCTAATTAAAACCATAAATTGTTGGAATGATCCTTTTGACATACAATATAATCAGCCATTTTTTATTCTCGTAAACTTCTGACACACATAATACTAAACGTTTGTGGCTCCTTTTAGAACCTTTGTCTCAATTGTCTGCACAGCCACATTATCAAACAAAATCAACATAACAAGATCAAATTAAGTCGTGTTCTCATGCAGTAAATAATGAGATCTGCCTGCCACAAGATAAACATTGCATAATTCACTTTTAAGAACCGAGCAGGACCAATTTTGGCGGCATAGCATTTTAACGTACATGGATAAGCAAAACAATCGAAATTTTACAATACCAGTTGGTAAAGATAAAACGTTTTGCTGGCGTCAGTACCTAATTGCAGTTAACAAAATCCTCAAGCTATCTATCACTGTATTTGTGTCAGTACCGACCTGTCCCAGTGAAATTACACTAACTAGAAATGTATGAAAACTTATGATAAAGTTAAGAAGAAATCCATAGATTTTATCTAAGTTACAATTAATTTCGGTAATAGATTTTATACTACAGGCATTTAATTAAAAAACTGTAGAAACAACCTTTGCCTTTAAGGACTAAAAAAATTACGCAATAAAATATAATGACATTCATCACCTATTTCATTTAAGTCACATATTACAGTGGGCAAGTCATGAATTAACAGACAAACACAATAACAAAAAATTATAGGCAATATCCGCAAATAATACAAAATACATGAATTTAAATATTCGATAGCAATTTGTTTTAGAAGAATAAAAAAAAAAAAAAAATGTTAAGAAAAACGGATGTGCAATGAAGTTCCAAAGATAGCACAAAATCCCAAATATATAACTAAAGTTCCCTCGTAATTAAACTATCTTTAGTTTTAATTAAACACCTTGTTCACCAATTGCAATTCTGGACAAAACTAAAACTAATATCTGTAAACAATTTTGATAAAACTTTAATAAATAATTAATTGCTGTTATTTAAATTACGAAAGGGCTATCTTAAATACTGGTAAAAGTTTGCTCTCACCATCATATGAGTCTAAGATGCACAACCATATGTAATTAATGTATATCTATATAACTATAATACACTTTCGAAAACGATTTAAAAGGTTATGATATCCTATTTAGTATCCTTAAATTAATAAAAAACGAAAAAAAAAAAAAAAAAAAAAAAAAATCTTTCATATACAGAATGCATAAATCTTATCTCTTGGTTTTTAGGTTCAATCTTCAATTTTGTTTAATTATGATGTAAAGATATAGAAAAAAGGTACGGACAATACCTTTGATATATTTGATAAGCGTGGGTTCTTTAGAATTACAGACAAAATTTAGAAAAGAAACTTAAACATCTACATGAACAAGAAGGTAAAAGGGGGAATAAGACATTGAGGAATTAATTGAATCAACAGAAGAAACATTAAATGATGAAAAGTTGAAAGAGGCACACATTCGTTCGAGATAAACATTAATAGAAAGCTGGGTAAAACACAAAATGTTTCTTAGGTCTGGAAAAGACAAGACGATTATAGAAAAATATAAGTGCTTTGAAAGATAATTTTGAAAATTTATATGAGTGAACAGATCCTGATCGAAATAAAATAAAAGATTACGTTGGAAAAACTGAAATAATCCGTACCCTTTCAAAAAAAAAGATACTAAGCAACTAGAAGGGCTACTCACTGAAAGCGAATGTACAAAATAAGTTTTTAGTATGAAACTTAATAAATCCACAGCAATTGATGGCTGACCAATTGATTCTATAGAACATTTTGGAATACATTAAAATAATCTGTTTTTCCATTTTTTAATAGCCGTTATGAAAATGGAGAATTATATAATTCACAAAAATAGGATTAATAATATTGATATTATACAATTTCTTTTTAATCCATATTGCCTATATAACTACCGCCTTATTAATCTTCTGAATGTTGATGATAAAATCATAGCTTACACACTAGCACGAGAGAATAAAGCATGTTTTACATAAAATTATACATAGCGGTAAAAATGGGTATGACAAAAACAGGTACATAGAGTTTAATATTAGACAGATCCAAGATATGATTGATTATTCAGAAAAATTTAAAATAGATAGGGCTATTATGTTTTCAGATTTCTCCAAAGCTTTTGATTCATTGGGATGGGATTTCATGTATCAGACATTAATGGAATTTAGATTTAGAGATTCAATATTAAAATGGATAAAAACATTATATGCGGATATAAAGGGGTGTACTTTAAATAACGGCTGGATTCCTAGTCTGTACAAGATATCACGAGGTATTTGTCAGGGATGTCCGGCCAGTGCATTTAATGTTGTAATTGCAGTAGAAATACTAGCATACAGATTAAGACAAGAAAAAGGGTATCAAATTAATTACATATCGTAACTGTTGCTTTAAGCTAAGCCACTTGGCTGATGATACAACTGTTTTTGTATGTTCAAGACGACAAATCACCTTATCTTTGAATAATTTTGAAATATTTGGAACTCCTGAAAGCCCGAAAGCTTGAAACTCAACAGAAATAAAACAGAGGACATATATCTTGGCAGACTTAAATCCTCAAGAGAAAAAAAAATGAGAAATTTAAATTGGAATAATGATTTTGTTAAATGATGAAGAAGAATGTAAAAAACTAAATTTAGAAAAGCAATATAAAAAAATGATCAATTACTAGAAAGAAGACAGTTGACTATGTTAACTGCTGTTAAATCTTTTATACTCCCGAACATTATATTTGTTGCATCAGTAACAGGCATAAGTAAATAATGTTTATCAACATTAGAAAAAAAAATTATAATTTTATCTGGAATGATAAGAAAGAAAAGGTAAATCGAAGCAGTCTTAATCTAGATTATGTACAAGAGGGCTTAAAATGATTGAAATTTATCAATTCATTATATATATATATATATATATATATATATATATATATATATATATATATATATATATATATACACTTAAAATTGGTCCAAAGACTTATTAAAGAGAAAATAGAAATGCAAGCTAGGCGGATATCCCTAGATTTTATTTTGACAGAAATGGGAAAAATGGTCTTATCTCCAATATGAATAATGATAACACAAGTTCCATACAGAATATAAGGAAAAATTACCAGATTTTTTCTCTTCAAATAGTGAAAACCTGGTTTAATACAAAAATGAAAATGGGCAATAATGACCCTTACGTGAATTTCAGATAAATCAGACATCAGATGATATTGGTAATAAGAACATTAAATTAAATGGGAACTGTTTAATTTATAAGAACTGGATTAAAAGTGATATATCATTTTTGAATGATATTATAGGTGACTCAGAAAATATTAATCAAAATTTATAATGAACAAGCTCAAATCATTCACAAATTGCTTTCTAGAATATAGTTAATCAAAGCCATTCAGAAGATCTAGTCTGACGAAAAAAAGAAAGAAAGTTCAATAAAGACAAATGTAACAACAAAATTTCAGGTTGTTTCAAACATAACAAAACAATTTTTCCACTTATAACTTTAACCTCAAAACAGATATATTTAGTAATGATAAATAAAATTTCTGAAAAACCAACTGGGTTTTTAAAATTAGACAAAGTAGTAACATCATATTATATACATATTAAAGAAAAAATATACTGAACTTTAATTTTAAATATTTGAATGATAATAAACTAAAAATGGTAAGATGGAAACTTTTATATTCTATTCTTCCGTTTCAGGAATTACTGTAAACGTGGAAACTTTCAAATAATTCAACCTGTCTTATTTGTAAAGAGGTAGAAAACTATCAACATTACTTTTTGAATTACAAATATTTGGATCGTTTCATCCAAAAGGTTAAGATGCCAGTCATTAAACTTCATGTCGGTGATCATATTCTAACCGTAGATAGTTTAATGTATGGTTATAAAATAGATGATTCAACCTTTAATTGTATTGATTATTTACTGACAATTTTTATTTTTCAGTATATAAATCATATTGCCTATAAAAAAAAAAAAAAAAAAAAAAAAAAAAAAAAAAAAAAAAAAAAAAAAAAAAACTCTGACAATAAATGTTTTTAACATTTTCAAAAGGGACTTCCTGACAAGAGAATTTGAAAAAAAACAATATGATATTTTAATGAAAGACTTTTTAAACCTCGTGTATATTTTTTGTACTGTGCTGTAAATGCATCACATGTTATTTAACTATCATTATTAATGAAATAGAATTAGGTAACATAATAAATGAAAGAAAAACTCTTATTTGATAACATAATGAGTAATGAATCTCAGAAGAAGACCCAAATTGGTTATAAACATGTGATTAACGGTAATTCGTCTGTCAACACTAATTACACAAATACATTTTGGAAAGTAACTATTAAGCGACTTCAGAGAGCAACAAAGGTTTTTGTCCGGAAAATATTCAATTATTAATGACCTGTTTCCATTAAATATGTGATGTGTTTACCCTTTCATCCTATATTATAAGTAGTATATTCTGTAAAGATTTTGTATGTGTAACATTGATATACCGTATGATTACACTTAGATGAACGTGTAAGTAAAATCAAGATATACCAAAGGGATATTCGAAGAAGGGAAAAATCGAAACAACTGAAATCACCAAAACAATCGTGTAAGATCCGAAACGTGTGCATGTAACGTGTGAATGTGTGCCTGTGATAAGAAACGTGCAATTTGAATCGTGTAACGTGTATTAGATTTCTTTGGTCGAGACAGATATTAAAACGTGTGAATTCAATTCAGAGCAATTGTTTGGTTATTATGTTTCCAAGACGGTTTATTCTCCGACGACTACTGAGCTGAAACAACATCTAATTAGACAAGGGGTTAAGAGGTCCTATGAAGAGAAAATGTCTATTGACCTGAGATAAGCTTTCTGATTGAAGAAAGAAATACATAAGAAATCAAATATTGTTAAATATGTTCCTTGATAACGTCAAGTATACATTGACAAAAATAAACATTATGTCTGAATCTATACATTTAGAGTTACATTTTCAGATAAACTTCAATCTATATTATAAATATGTTTTATGCACAGATATTTTACATAGAAAATATTAAATATTTGTATTCAGTTATGGTTTAATCATGTTAATTATAAATTAAATGAATAAATATTAAAAAAAAATATATATTTATATCAATTTTATAATAACATATATTGACAGTTCATATTAATATTATATATCATATTATTAACAAATAAATAAATAATTTTAAAATTAACATATAATTAAACAATTAAAGATTGTATATCTGAGGTAGATGTACAGGAAATAAGTATTTGTCCATTCAGAGGACCTCCTAATCCCGTGTTTAATTAGATGTTGTTTAGCAAAGTAGTTGTTCGTGGAACAAAGCCTCTAGGATATGATATCTTTTGTTTGAAAGACGCAATCAAATACTTATTTTACTGACAACTTTATTATTATCATATTAATTTTGGTTATTATGCGATCGCTATTTAGGTAAAAATAACATGAACAGGTTTATACATTTTCAATATATTTAAAATATAATTATACAGCTCTTTTATATAGTTTAATAAATTTCCCGTTAAAGAATAGCTTATGGAACTAACTATTTTGTATTGAAGAAAAAAGTTTAATGTGGACCGTTTAAACCCGGCTTCCTTTTATCCTACTTATTTATCTAAAATCAAATGGAATTTTAAATATTTCACTCCTATTTATATCCGGCATGAAATTAAATTAATTCATCGTTGTATTCAGTTTGTATCTTACAAACAAAATATTTAGAAATCGCACGATCGAAAATCGCATATCGTGCAACTTGCATCGTGTGGTCTGCGTGTAACGTGCCAATCGTGTGTATGTAACGTGAGAATTGTGTGCGTGTAATGTGTGAATCGTGTGAGTAGTGAGTATGTGCTCAACCATGTGTAATTGCATGTATTGCTATGCTTATATAGGCATTTATATATGTATGAATGTTGTGGTGCATAAAGTAATTGTTATTTATTTATTTATTTAGTTGGGGTTTAACGCCGTTTTCAGCACATTTTGGCCATTTCGCGGCGGCCAGTTTTTATTGGTGGAGGAAGCCGGAGTACCCTGAGAGAACCACCGACCTTCGGTAGGAAAATTGGCAATCCTTGTCAATTAAGATCGGAGTCGAACCCACCCCGCCACAGGTGAGATTCGAACTCACAACCCCAGCGTTGACAGGTTAGTGATCAGTAGTAGTCATGACGAACTACCTAGACCACTCGGCCACCGAGGCCCCCATAAAGTAATTGTAAACAGCTGTATAAGTGCAATAAAAATGTTGTGCTTGTAAAAAAAGAAGAATAAATTTCTTTTCCCAAACTGAAAAAGGGATTATTCAAACGCAAAAGCGTCATCCAAAAGTGATGGTTTATCTTTTGAATGTGTTCACATGGTAAGTGTTTAAGTGTTGTTCTTGTCATGATCCGAGTCTGTTTGGTTTCTTTTGTGATTTCTTATTGTTTTGGTTGATGTCTGTAACATTTGATTGGTGTGTCAGTATTCTCACGAATTTACCTAGTCGTCTATTTTGATCTTTTTCTTCACTTTCTTATCGCTTCGTGTTTTGAAGGGTCGTTGTAATGGTCTAGCATGTACTGTAACTCATTATAATAGAGAAACAAGTCCATAGTGAACCGAGCGCAAATCACAAAACGAACACTGCAAAGTACAAAATAACTGAAGTAGATTATTTACTCAATGCTGAAACAAAACGGCATTTACACGGACGTAGCATTAAATGTGTAAGTACATGTTCTTAAACTATTAATCAGTTTGCTCCGAAGTACTTTGAAGTTGTGTTTTTTTGTCAAATTATGAAGGTGTCATTCGATGTTTTATCAGCTTGAACATATATAAACCTTTGATCTATGTTCCAGATGTTAGCCCTGGATTTGTTAGATGATTATGATTACATTTTCTTGCTATGCTGTTCACTTTATTGACTAACTTTACAACTGGGTCGTTCAGTGTTACTGGCATGAACTGATCGACTTTTATCTTTTAGCTTTTAAGTCTTGAACTTAAATTTTTCAGAGTATTAGTTTCAGTTAATAACAACTAGAAGCTGAACTGGTGCTTTTATAGTCCACTTATATCTTTCAAGTTGTGTTTAACTTTTTTATACGTAAGAGCTACCATCGAACAGACGGAAAGGAAAGAAAACAAAAGGAAAATACAAATGTTTATATTTTTTCGATGTATTTATAACATAACTGATAATCATGCTTACCAAATGGTCTACAAGGTTTTTTTTAGAGTTTTATAAAGATTTCAATTGGTATGTTTTTATCAATATCTGTAATGTTCTAAATGAAAAAAAAACAATGTGATATAGATATCTGACATCAACACAAATATACTGCAAAGAGATAATACGTCTTGGAGGTATTAAAGATGGTGGATGGGATATCTGCAATGACAGAAAGTACAGACCACAAGATAGGTGTTTGGTGTATTCTTTTGGGTAAGTTTGACGAGTACATTCCTAGCTTTTTATTACCTGTTCAACATGGTAATAAGAATAAAGATAAAGAGTCCATTTTTATACATAACATTTTGGAAAAATAGAGATTCTAATTAATGTGATTATAAATTATTTTAAACAAATTCTTGTTCACAAGATGTTGACATTTTGTCGATTTAAGAGTCTTCAGTTGTGCTCAGGACCGAAAGTGTTGAAAACCAAAACAATAATTCAAAAGTTAAAAAAATATAAAAATGACCGAAGGGTTTGTTAGGAAGTAAAGGGTGAAATAATTTTTTTTTATTTAAAATTAAATAAGAGTAAAAAAGTTACAAATAACTATCTACTACTGACTAGAATGCATTTACAATGATGAAAATAAAGTTCTGTACAGCCTTTTGAAAAAAATTTGAAGGCAAGGATAGATCGTTTGAGGAATTTGGTTCATTAAGCACGAAACAAACAAGAAAATACAAACTAAAATAATAACAATGAAACGCAGCAATCGGAGATTGCACATCCCCCCGCTCCCAGCAAAGTCGGAATGCGCAAAGTCTGAACCCCTCATAATTTCAAATTGCATAAATAGAGAAAAGGTTTGACACTGATCTTTGGATATCAAGAAACAACACAGAAATATGAAATTGGACTTCTACTGCTCGGACAAAGTCGAATGCAAAAGTTTTAAGATGGATAAAATTGAAATGGCCTACATCAAATGAATGTAAGTCTTAACTTGTCATGTCCATTAAATATATATATTGTTTAGGGGTGGGGATCTAAAATGTTTGTGAGAAAACTTGCTTCCAATTTATTGGTATCATTTTGGTTACTGAAGAAAAGAGCTGGAAAAATATAAATGTTTACTATAGATTTCATAAAATACACAACACCAATATTAAACATTTTAAAATATCTGAACTGATCTTTTAATAACGAATACAAGTAGCTATGGTTAAGGGTTGGGCATCTCATTTAGAGATAACTTGTAATTTTCTAAATAAGTGGGGTGGGGCCGACCCCCGGGATGACCATTAAACTGGTCTTGTCATGCCCACTAAGAATATATATGGTTTAGGGGTGGGGATCTCAACTGTTTTTGAGATAACTTGTAATTTTGTAAATGAGGGGGGTGGGGCCGACCCCCGGGGATGACCATTCAACTGGTCTTGTCATGCCCACTAAGAATATATATGGTTTAGGGGTGGGGATCTCAACTGTTTTTGAGATAACTTGTAATTTTGTAAATGAGGGGGGTGGGGCCGACCCCCCGGGGATGACCATTCAACTGGTCTTGTCATGCCCACTAAGAATATATATGGTTTAGGGGTGGGGATCTCAACTGTTTTAGAGATAACTTGTAATTTTCTAAATTAGGGGGGTGGGGCCGACCCCCGGGGATGACCATTAAACTTGTCTTGTCATGCCCACTAAGAATATATATGGTTTAGGGGTGGGGATCTTAACTGTTTTTGAGATATCTTGTAATTTTCCAAATGAGGGGGGTGGGGCTGACCCCCGGGGGTGACCATGTAACTCGTCTTTAAATGTGGAATAAAAATATATATGGTTAAGGGGTGGGGATATGAACTGATCTTACCATTTTTTTGAGATTTTACATATTAGGGTGTAGCCCCACCCCCCGGGCAAAAATCAAAATTCCGAAACCTTTGGCACAGACAACTCTTCAAGTGTTACTAGTGTACCTAATTTCATGTTTCTATCTTCTACGGTGTAGGAGGAGTTCTTGGACAATCGTTTTTAGACATTTTTTAACTCCTTAGGGCATTGCCCCTAGGGGCGGGACCAAAATTTTGATACCCTTTTTCAACTTGGGAAAGGCAATATAAGTAGTGACATAAGTTCCAATATCCTAGCTTTAACACTTTTTGAGATATCTCCATTTATTGGATATCGCGAAATTCGTTTTTCGCTCATAATTTGGCCCCAAGGGGTCGAATTCCAATTTTAAGGGGTCTATTCCCTAGTGGGTCATATACTTTTCCATGATGCCAAATTTCAAGTTTCTATCTTTTACCGTTTCAGAGATATGCCTTGCCACTACAGACGTACGTACGTACGGACGGACTGTATTACATGATCCCCCCGCTTTCGCTAAGCGCGGGGATAAAAAAGAAAAATAGTTTTTTTCTATAATTGTTTTCAAATACTAACAGTTTGTTTGTCTGTTGTGCACGTGAACTCGCCATCAATGCTTAAACTGTTTACCACAAATGTGTTTTACGTGATGAACAGCTCAACCATTCGTACTTTATTGTCTACAGACAAATCCTCATAAAAGTAAATGTGTCAAAAACAATCTTTATTACGTTCTTGGTAATCTTTTTCTCTAAACGCAAACATATAGGTTTTTAAGCAGGGGTCGTGATTGGCTTCGGCAAAATCGTGCATTTCTATTTATTATTCCGATATTCCGACAGAAATGTATGCTTAGGGATAAATAATTATCCATTTTGACACAAATCTGCCTCATAAGTGAAAACATCTTGCACTGATGATATTTGAACAATTTACTGCTGGCTAATAAACCCAGAAGTTTGAAAGTAAAGAAATACATGGGAGTCAAATACCCCCACGTTGTACTGAAATTATTTTACAATTGACTGGCGTCCCACTAGCGACAATTGCAGTTATGTACACAGAGCAAATAACATCTATACCATACATTTTGTCATTTGATTGGTCAATGTTTTTTTCGTTTATCATATCTTAGACTAAACGTTTTTTTGTACTCTAACTTTTTAGACGTAAAAAAAACCCGTTAGAATCAAGGAATTTTAGGGATTGAATGTAATTTTCTTTTCAGTATATTTGAAATAACCTCAGTTGACACGGTGCACACTGTCAAATAAACCACAACGCTGGTTATTTAGAGTGCACTACGTATTTGAAGTTATTTCTTCATAGACTGAAAAACAAAATCCTGTCAATCCTAAAAAAATAATTTTTTAGTAATGCATATTAAAATAATTGGCTTTTGTCACTAATAAAATCTTAAAAGCATAATATTTCCATTCTGCATGGATTAAGATGTCACATATAGTATAAGAGTTGTTTTGAAGCAATTTATCGGTGTATAAAGGAGACCAGTTCACCCACAAACTGAAGTCCAAAGGTCGTGTTAAAACCCTGATGAATTGCGGAAAAAAACAACTCTTATTACTTACAATTACATTTTTGGCAAAACACGAAACAAATGAGTTGTTTACCATGGCGTTGCGTATTCATACGCTGAATATCATTTATCGGAAAAAATATAATATCAAAATCAAGTTATGTCCTATAGAAATAAAAACCGAGAATGTGATAAAGGTTTTAAGTGGAGGAGGGGAGGTAACTCTGAAAAAGAATTTAAAACTGGTGACCGAAAATTATCCTTTGGCAATATTTTTAGCGACAGATTTTTAAAAAATAAACGTGACAAAAGGAAACTGTCTGTGCTTAACTGATCTGAATTTGTTTTTACTGACCAGTGTTTTTTTTCATATGTAAGGAGTTGTCTTATTTTTTCCAGTGCTTTTTTTCATATGTAAGGAGTTGTCTTATTTTTTTCAGGATAAATTGGAATTTCAAATTTGATGTCGCAATCGCTGAAACGTACGGATGTGAAGTTCATTCTTTCGATCCAAGGTATATAGAATATACTAAACTGTATGTAGGATTTCTTTCTGAAAATGTTTACTTGTGCTTTCGTCTGACTTTTTTCAAACCAGGAGTGCCCGTTTTCCCTGTTATCATTACGCGGTGAGTCTATTGTACTTAAAAAAGACGTTTTAATATTTTATTTTTAAATATATATTGTTCAAAATAACAATCCAAAGATACCAATATTAAATAAAGTTTGTTTTCTTATTGGGGACATGTTTGACTCATGGCTGATACCAATATAAAGATAAAAAATTAATGATATTTATGCACTGTTTTCGTTTGTTTGTGACATGTCCTGTATCTTATCCTTATCTGAATTCTTTAAATGATTTGCCTGACTTCGTTTAATTGGACTTTACCCAGAGTGTAACGAAACAAAGGATATAATAAATCAGTCCGTGAGTTTTATTTAAAAAATTGATAATAGTGAAAAAATAGAAATAACGTTTTAGTACTTAGAACTATTTTAACAACTGATGAATATCAATGACAGTTAATAGTCCTTAGAATATTCTAGCATTTTAACAGAATAGTCCGACGTAAGTTCTCCCACAAATTTTCATGAATACAGACAGTACTTATAACCCCAGCAGTGTAATTTTTTCAAAGTAAAAATAAAATTGTTACCAGTTACCAATTCCCATCTGACAACACTAGGTGCATGTTGCCTTTATATGAATCTTGCAATGAATGTTCTAGTATTTTCAGAAACGTCTAGAATTTTCCGTCTAAAAATTCTGTATAATTACTCATGTCATAAAACAATGAACAACACCTTATCTATAGACAAGTTATATGTAAAAATAAACATAGCATTTATCTTTTCTAGATATTTAAAAAAATTACTGGAAATTCTATAAACTTAACAATAATCTTATAAAATAATAGATAAAACTATGCCTATGCGTTATAAGATGTTGTAACAGCATGAAACTTATAAAGTCCACGCATGGCTAAATTCTAACGATTTCAAATTTTAAAAGCTGGTAACTATAACTAGTTGGTGTTCAAACCAAAAACCCATTTTGAACGCCCCCAGCTTGTTTGGAAACCCAAAACCGTTCATTGTGTAATAAGAGAAAATGTTTTCCAAACGAGGAGTAATCTAAGTAAAATATTTCAAATCTACTCAAGTCCATACCCCATTTGTTTTGATTTTCGCACCAAAAGTAAACTTCCTCACACACAAAAAAAATATATATATATATATTTATTGAAAACTCGTTCTTATCTCATCCAATTTTAATAAACATTTTCGCTCAAATTGTTTATTAAGACGACATTAAGACTCGATAAAGAGGGAAAGTAAGAACCATAGAGAAAAAAGTTCAAATTAGTGACTGAAACAATGTAGCTTTGGTTATTCCCCCAATCAGGGGAGTCCCAAAGGAAGTTTTTCCAAAAACATAATTCGCTGAAATCTGTATAAGTCATTCTTGTATTGCGTGTTACGGAAGTATTCTGAGTTTTTGAGTTTTATTTTAATCAGACTGTTGAGATCTGAGAGCTCAGACCTAGTTTGAAATTTATAAAGAAACTTTAATTCCCCTGTTTAAAACATGTCTACAAAGTTAAGTTATGCCAGTTACGCTGTATTAAGTACCAAAATTGCAGTAGAACAGCAATTAAGATATAGTATCAGCACCACCATGCGGATTGCTCGAAACGTCGCGCATGTGATTGTTAGGTTAGTCATTTCCTTTGACCAGAGGCCATAATGCCATAGGACATGTACATTCACCAAAAAAGATTTTTAAAGATCTATTGCAAACTATATCAAATGTAAAATGAAATGTTTTAATCATGATGTAGTTTATGTTCTGGACGAATAGTGTTAACGGTTCAACCTTAAGTTTATTGGCTGAATCAGATCTTGCCCATAATAGCTGCGTAAGATGTTTTGCTGACATAAGTTTCACCAAGAAACTTAATACAACTTTCGGTATATGCAAATTATTCCACGAAAGGCTGATTAAATTTACAACATGTCCATTAATATTGTTATTGATATAAAATATAACAGATACACAATCTTTTTATTTTGTGCAGGTAGATTAGTTTGCATTAAAATTAAGAAAAGAAATTTTCTGTTCACGTTACTTGAATTGCGCAATTATGTAACAATTATAACATTAAATTACTGAATTCTATGTTGGTTTGGACAGTTTCATCAAAGACTCCAAATAAAACGTTTCCCATTGCCATCATACGTTGAATAATTAATAAATTGGAGTTTATCCCAATATTCAATTTTAACCTCACCTGCTATAAATAGGTAACTTTTTAAATTTGAGAGTAAAAAATTAAATAGTTGCGTGAGTTCGTATATAGTATACAACATGTACAAGACGAAATAACTATGAAGACAAAATTACTAAAATGAATATGATTTTGAAATAATTTCAGTGTGGTTTCCAAAAATTAAATTAACGTGTCACAATAAGCAGTCTTCAATCGTAATGTATTTAGTTTCACAACAATATACATGCAATGATCCAAGTTGAAAGATCTTTAAGGAAATCCCGAATTCACGGTCCGTCGTATTTTTATTTGTTTCATAGTGTCGTTCACGCTTATGTTGGTTTGACAATCCTTTTGTCTTTTCATGTCTCGCTTACACAATCTATTTTAATTATTACATTATTAATTGTTGTTGCATAGTAACCTATACTTGTGAATCCCACATTACATACAATGAACACCATTACTGTTTTTTGTTGTTATTTTTGTGCAAGGTTGATTTCAGTCAAAACATATTTCCCAATCAGGAGAAAAAAAAAACACTCAAAACCCTAAAAGTTTTAAATTACATCCCTTTCACCATTCGTAACGCGCAAATCATAATTGATATTATAAGGAGTAAAACCTGGAATTGATGATGATGCGGGTAAGATACAGAAAGAAATTACCACGTTTGGTTAATCCGCAGACGTCGTGATAGTCATAATGAACTTCATTTAAATTTACTCCGTTTTTAGGGATATACACTTCCTTCGGCGATTTCATACAAAGAAAACAAACCCGGTTGTCAAGTGATTATTTGGTATCATTAGTTTTCTTTTATCTTTGAGATTGAGATATCTATTTAAAAAAAACGTGGTTAATGGAATTTTCGTTATTTTTCGGCCATTTTCTCTGTATAATCAATGTTAAATCAGCTAAACTTCAAATTGCTATATTTTAAAAGCCAAGCTGGTGAGCTATATTTTTTGCATATATTGCTGTCTTTTATCAATATCTATTGACATGTAAAATTCAAAAATTTTCGTAGGACGGATCATAAACAAATACTTTACTTTAATGCTATGTTTGGATTTTATAAATAGTTAAGTTGGAAAACAGGAAAATGACAAGCTGTCAAAAAGCTTTCCAGGAGTCAAGGAATGCTCTCCGACTGTTTTCCAATATATCAATGCAGATCCGTTTCTTACTACAGGAAAACATGTAGATATTCTGATATTTATAGAATTAAATTTAATTAAAATATTTTAATAGTCATTTCGTATCTTAATTAAAACTTCACATGTTAATATTATCATTCTTACTCTTTGCCAATATACTTGAAATTCAAAACATAAAATAACAAAAATACCGAACTCCAAGGGAAATTCAAAACGGAAAGTCATTGATAAAATGACAAAATCAAAAGCTCAAACACATTAACGGATGGAAAACAACTGTCATATTCTTGACCTGGGACAGGCATTTCCTTATGTAGAAAATGGTGGATTAAACCTGGTTTTATAGCTGGCTAAACCTCTCACTAGAATTCCATTATACTGACAACAATGTGTGAGCAAAACAAACAGACATAATAGGTTAAAACATCAAAAATTAGGGCGTACAGTCAACATTGTAATATAATCGTAATCACTGTAAAAACAAAAAATTATTTCAACAAAGAAACACAAAATGGCATATAGACAAAATACATAAGCAAAAATGAAAGACAAGAACTCAAAATTGAACATAGCACAATGGCGGGGTGTATAAGCAACGATCCACGTTACAAGTATTTAATCAAAAATGGATAAACAGTAAAGGTTAAAATATACAAGGACAAAAAGGGGGAACTATAACACGTAATTAAGATGATAAACAACGTCAGTTCCTAGCATCTATACTTCAAGACCATTATGTATTATTTGTGAAGTTGATATGGAATATTTATCAACAAGGTCTTACTTACTATCTATTAATATTTATTTTCTGTGGTTACATTTTTGCAGCAGTTTTTCTGTTTTAATGCAATCATGAAATTTCCTTGCAACAATTGATCAACTTTTCTTACAGTAGCATATTTTAATTGATATTGACCGTAACAGTTTTCGAATACCTAAGATGGTGTTGGACCTGTTCCCCCTGTCGTAAAATTTCTAGCACCTCATCGGATTTACGACTACCATCGGATTAACTATATTGAACTTCACGACGGGTACAGTATACGGAGCAAGAACTGCTAGCCCGCATCACTTGAGTTCACTCCTGGTTTTTATAGGAGTTCGTGTTGTTTATTGCTTTTTTAGTTTTCAGTGTTAATGTGTATTCTAGGGGTTTTTCATTTGTCTTCCCGGGATTACCTGTCTAATGGATTGCGTTTTTTTTTATTTGCTCCCTATGTATATTTGTCCTCTATCTTAGATATAACAATTTCAAATTTTCCCGATCTTTTATGGTGATATTCTACGCAAAGCACACACATGGCATTTTTTGTAATTAATATTCACTAATAGGGTCTTTGCATCAGAAATAAACAAATTATTCTGAAAACCAGTTGTTGGCATGATACTGGTAAGTTATTCTCGTATAATTTATGATGGCATGATACTGGTAATTTATTCTCGTATAATTTATGATGGCATGATACTAAACCCCTAAAGGGATTTTGACTGATTTTGTATATGATAAAGACATAATCTTTCGATCAGTTTAATTGAGGTCTGCAGCTGGAATGTCATTAACCGATAGTAGTCCTTATTTAATTTATATTGATCATTGATATTTTGCTTAGTTTCTTCTGTTCCCTTTTTAAACATCAGACTCGGGCATCTTTTTAACTGAGTTTTAGTATGTTTATCGCTGTGTGGTTGTTTATTCTAAATTGGCAAGAGGTAAAGGGGGAGGGTTGAGATCTCTTAAAACATGTTTTACTCCGCCGCATTTTTTGCATCTGTCCCAAGTCAGGAACCTATAGCCTTTGTTATTCCTGTGTGTTTTTAAAATTTTGGTTCATTTGTACGTTTCAGAGCTTAGTGTGAATACCATTTCGCTGAACTAGTATTCATTATTGTTTAGGGGCCCGCTAAAGCCCGCCTCCGAGTTCGGGATTTTATTGCTACATTGAAGACCCATTGGTTGCCTTGGACTCTGGTCGGGTTGTTATCTCGTTGCAACACCAAGCGTTTCCATTCATTATTCTAATTTATTTTTAGCGTAGCCCGGAAACGACACTTATCGAATCGTGTCCTTTCATGTATGATGTAGACAAAGTCAGAAAACGTTGACCTGGCATGGCTACAAATTAACTCTGTTTAAACCTGATTGATTTCAACGGTCACAAAAGCAATTAATAGTTGGATGCTTTTGACTCAATACAAATTATAGCTAATTTTTTTCCAATTAAATACGTTTAATCCATTGATCTTTCAGTTTGAAAAAAGTGATGAATTTATACAAAAATAGATGTACATGTATTTACTTTTCTAACTAAGAAACAATCAGACGGAATGTCTTATTCTTTATATGTATAGTATATTTACTTTATTGTCTACATATTCTTGGAATTGATCACAGGATATTGCTTACGTTTCAGTATGAACACAACCGATTTTAAACACAGTGATTTAATATGGTTCCATGACCTGGGCATTTCTCATAGAAAAGATACCTATAGCTCCGACCGAACCTGGAAATTTTCAAATCTTAAAGACATTAGAGAGGAACTAAATCATTCTTCAGTAAGTATTAACTCCCCAACTTTTACTGTTCGTTCGAAACATTATCTTGAATTATGCTTATCATGACCAACAAAAAACGTTCTAGTGGATAGAATATCCCAAGATGCAACTTTCCTGCAAGAGAACAATAAATGCACAGTGTGATGAGTAATCACATCCCCATTTCCATTTGACCTTGTGTGCTTGCGCAGAATAGACCTTTTTAACATTAGGAAGCGCTGATAAGACATGTTCTATTAAACCCTTTCCACTTTCATGACACCAACAGACGCACATTTTTAATATCGTTGGCTCATTTATTTTAAGAATAAGATTCAAATAAACCTTAAAGTAATAGATTGTCTATTTTCTATTTTACGTTATTGTCTTATTAATATTTATTTATTATTTTGGGATTCAATTATTTGGAAAAAATTCAATGTATCACTAATAATCATAGCAAAAATAAATAAATATATCAATAAAGTAAAAACGAATTTGGTTTTATGAATGTTGTTTTAATCTAAGTATCGACGAGAGAATAAGGAAGCGACAAAACGTAAACAATCCGAACATTTGAAATCCAACGGAAAGACAAAGTGTTGAGTGTGGAAGCAAAGAGCACATTTACGTGGGACAGAATTTTTTTAAAACTAAAATGTTGGAAAAATTAAACTTGTTGGACTATTGTTTTGGTTTTCAACATTTAAGGTCTTGAGCACAACTCATGAGTCGTAAATCGATGAAATTTGCACATTCTGTACATAGAATTTGGTATCAAATAATTTTAATGTTTACCTCCGAGTCGATGCCATTGCTGGTGGTCTCCTACTCTACGAGGGCATCCCCAACCCAGCTGCTAGTATTTCGATACTAGCCCAAAATGGATACGTAAATTGACTGTTATGAAATTATAAAATATGTGAAAACTAAGGAGTATCTCCCTCGTTTATAGTTCTATCCTTGGATTGTAAAATTTGCACATCCTATGAATCAAAATTGGTATCAAAGAATTCTAATGTGTACCAAATGTTAGGAGAAGGTGACCGCATTTTAATTGTAACCTATTACAAAGTGTAATTTTTTTTTAATTATTGTTTTCCGCATTTTTCAAAAATGAAGCAGCAAACATTTTTTTTCTAAAGAATTACTAAGTCCACAAATCTGAGCGAAATCGAAAGAACAAAAAATCAGTTTGGTGCAGCCTGGATACTGATTTCAATTAAAAAAAAAACATAAATAGCCCACTTTACCACATTAATTCAAAATTCTGTAATCGTTTTGCCAATATTTCCAACACGGAGATTGTAAACTGAAGTAATTAGGGGCCTTGAACACTGAATGTGCAATTTAACTTTCTCTGTTTTTGTTTTGGAATGTGTTTTTATTCTGCTTTCTTCTTTATTTGTTAAAGTTCCACAAAATGTGTCAAAATTATCAAAAAGTAGCTTTTATGCGTTCAGAAACATTGATGGGTACTGTATCACGCTCGTACTGTGTAGTACACACTCCTTACCTTTTTGAAATTCCTAAACCCGATTTTACTCCAAAACACAAATTATTCATAATCTACATCATCAAATTGCAAATATATTAACTGACATATTGACTATAGGTTTACAGTTAGAATCTTCCAAGAAGGAATAAAAAATTACTCACATTGTGCTGACATTTCTCCCTTCACATGTTTTTATCATGAGTATACCTTCACAGTTACATAAAATTGGGTTCAATATCTGATTAAAAATTTCAATGGTTATCGAGTAATGTTTTCGTTAATGTTAAAATCATTAAAAATATTGCAATTAGTGTAACGTCCATGCTTTCATATTTGATTGAAATTTTGCGCATTGTAACAGTATCAGGTAAAAGTAAAATTTCAACAGTTAATTAGAGAAATACTTAATTGTGTGAATGCCATGTTATTTAGTTGTTTGCGAATATCTTCTTGGTACCTAGCTCTGTCCTTATATGGTTCTCCCTTTACCATTTTTATTGTTTAAGTCCGCTCTTCTGCAACTTTTGCTCAACCGATCAGATATATATTGACGAAATTTTAATAACGTGTGTATCAAGTATACAATGCATTATCCATTCTTGATTGTTTTTTACACAAAACATACTTCGTGCTTTTTCAGGACGAGAACATAGAACTATCAACACAATTTAAAAAAGGGGGGAGGGGGATGAACAGGACACAAAGGAGAACTGATTTTGGCTGCCACTGTAAATGGGTTGTGGCTGGGTAAGGTCTGATAATTTATTCTACTTTAGCGGTCATTAGCCTACTTATTTGTTCGAACACTTAAGGAGTCTTAAGCATGTAGCACCGTAGCATTCTCTGAACATTACACTCTATGGTCAGCAGTTGGGCTCTATGTATTGCAACCCTCCGACGACACGGTCTCCCTATCTGTCACATTGAGACGTGCTAGGAAGGTGTGTCAGTTGAGCACTCATTATACTTCACAGATGCCTAGTCTATTCTTGAACGATATTTTTTACTTGTGTTAGAAGTCAAAGTTTTCTACATTACATATATTGATTTTTATTGAATGGTGTTGTTATTTGAAAATTAATTCAGTAAGACATTAAGCATCATTTGAAAATATTACGTTTTGTGGACAAAGCAATTATTTTGTAATAATTGTAATTAAGGAATTATATAATTATATTTATATAATAATTTGACTACAGTCACGTAAACAAATAATCGTTTCGTAATCACCAAACTCATTGCAAACCAGGATATCAACAACATTTACCGTCATAGGAAAGGAACTAAGAACCAAAACAGTACATTTCCTGTGTATTTGGTAATGATAAATATAAATATTCCATTAGCTAGTTTTACAGTTAAAACGAGCAAATATTTACCCTGCTATCTGAATTTAATGACCGTCCAGTCTAATTTTGCAGTTCTAGCAAGCGGTCACTTTTTTGTTAATCACACTGTATTGGTTTTTATAGTGTGTTTTATATACCAGAGTATTAGGATGGATAAGGGGAGGTAAGTCGGTGAAACCACTTGAGTTAATAGTATATTCAAATATAATGCATAGCTCATTTGAAACAGGACTTATTTTGGTAAGGAAATAGCGAAAACTGTATAAATTTAATAAATAACTTTAATGTCAAGGTTATTAAATGTTAATATTATTGTTGTTGTTTATTAAATCTGTAGATTTTTTACATCTTTAAGAAATCGTATTTTGATAAACATGCTATTTTTTAGCAATTTTTTTATATAATCTTAAATTCTTAAGCATCAATATAATTTAATAACACTTTCCACTTATAACTCATTTATCAAAAGCGAAGAAATGTTAGGTCTTACGATGAATGAAGCCGAGAGCTCTAATTTGACATTGTTATTGATTGTGAAAATGTAGGTAGGCATGTTTAAACAGGAAGTAGATGTGACACAGGTACAAGAATCGCACTTTACAATCCATCAGAATGATGCTTCATTCTATGTTTAAAATATTTGTGGCTCAAAACTATTGACAATTTTCCACCCAGAATTTTCATATTCCAAATGGTGAAAATGTAGGGTGGCATTATTAAACACGATGTAGATGTGAAAAAGGTAAAACATTCGTACTCAGTATACAGCTCATCATGGTCTTGCTTCGCACCAACTTAGTTGAGGCCAGTAAATGTTCAGAATTTCAACGGGGCTTGTTGGCGAAAAAATGTATGGCGGCGTCGTTTAACAGGTGGTAAATGTGCCACACTTTCCGATTTTACATCCTGTGACTGACAGACGGACAGACAGGGCGGGGTATGATCAGTACATTATGGGTATTTTTGATCGTTGCTATGTCAACATAGATGATAAAATTAGGGAATATCTGTCTAAATTGAATTCTTTCCTTATACTCTGAACCAAGATGGGATTATTTATAGTTTATTTATTTAATTGTCACGATTCTTTGGAATGAACAAGAAAAGTATTTTCTGATGTTTTATTAATTGTTTTAGAGGAAACTTGATGTCATTAAAATGGATATTGAATCAACAGAATGGTTGGCGATACCAGATATGATACAAAGTGGAGCATTGTCAGATGTTACGCAGCTGTTTATTGAATTTCACTCCCCAGGAAATGTTCAACATTTAGGCATTGTTAAACTCCTATATGAAGAAGGTTTTAAAATATTTTGGAATCATCGAAATCCAGGCTGCAAGTTGAATCGTACATTTGTTCAGCAATCATTTTGTAATGAAGTTTACTTTGCCAGGACATGATATGAATGAAAGCAATATAAACACGTAAAAGAAATGTCGTATATCTCAAAAGTTTAAAATCTTGTATAGAGTATAAGTATAAGTCAAGAAATACCAAAGGGATATTCGACGTAGGGAAAACAGCTTGTAACATAGAATGGCAACGGGATAATAGCATGTCATATGGAATGATTCGAAACTTATGTTAAGTGAAAAATTAAGGACCAGGAAACATGAATTTGTTTTTGCACATATATTATTATAATGTACCCCACGACGTTATATATTTTGTTACTATTTCGCCTTATATAAAAAGAAATCTGTCATTCTAAAATTCAATATTCAGACATTTAATGTCAGAGATGTCTAAATGAATGTAAATTTCCATATTTTTGTTCTAGCTTTTGATACACAGCTACTGATCAACATTTCCAATATTTTCTTTTTGTTTGTTCAGTATTTCTTACACTGAACGATCCTGTGCATACAAAGTTCAAACGAATTGAGGTGTTTAAAGACGTGATATTATCATAATATGGAGTTAAAATTATTTTTTAACTTATTCTAGGTTTGTGTATTTATTTTGTGAGGAGAAGTTGGTAAATTAGAGATAGATATTAATGATATTTTCACAGTGTTAGTAAAATGCTAAAGCAGAGGATACATCGAAATAATTAGGTTTCAAAAATATAACTTTAAAGATGGTTTGTGTAAAGTCATACGAGGTAAATGTCCCAATATTGGACAAACGTATTGTAACAAGGATTTTGTTTTTGTGTTTTGTTATTTATGTCTTGGGGTTCCTGAAGAGATACAACATTGACAGCATCAGATTCTTGGTCACTATTAAAACAAAATAAAATAGAGTACAAACTATTGATGTTATGCTTAAATATTTTGTCTCTGAAAAAAAAAAAACAAAAACAAAACAAAAAACAAAAGGAAAATAATTTTTAATAACTGGGGTTAAAAGCCAATACTAACACAGACAAATCATATAAAAAAGGTATCTGAATGGTCATACAGTGCATCAAATTTATTTTGGTATTTTGTGATACGTTTTATTTTTAAAAAAAATCACAGGTGTGTCGTTTGTTTCGCCCAATATCAAAATGTTCCATGTTTTTGTAATGGAATAGAAACACATTTCTGGTCTCTGCAAGAACCGGCGCACTCTCCAATATAGTTTTAACCTTTTCAAACGCCTGCTGGCAAACATAATCCACCCAAACTTAACTTTCTTACTTAGTAAGCGAGTGAGAGGTTTCGTTGCCTGCGAAAAATAAGAACAACACTTTCTATAATAACCAGCAATGCCTGAAAATCACATCAACTGTTTCTGGTCGTCAGGTTTCGTAAACTCAGAATAGCCCTGATTTTGGCACATAAGAATAACTACTCGAATCAATTCCTTTAATCAATACACTAGTACCTGTCGCAGAAGCAGAATTTTCAGCAATCGGTAAGGTATTTGACAACAACGAAGACTGAGAACCTCCAGTATCCATTATGTTTTGACGGAAGTAGCATTTGTGAAATCATCAGAAAGACAAACAAAACCATCTTAAATGAACGGTTCAAAAATCATACCTTTGGAGACTGGTTACGTTTTAATTTTAACAATATTGTCATTGTCATCTTCGTTCCTCAAAGGAGAGGACTGTGTTGATGTAACAAAACCAGTGGATTTAACACTACCACTACCCATATATTTTTGTTTTGCCTTGAACCTGTAACAATCTGATATTAAATTTCCTACAGTACTTGCAAACAGGGTTTTGAGAACTTTCAGACTCAGATGATGACCTAACCCATGTAGTTGAAGTGTTTTTAAAAGTTCACTGCTGATTTTGGGAATTAATTCCTGTTTTTCGTGCATTTTTATAAGAGTAAGATGAACGTGTATTAGAACTAAATATTTTGTTGTGCGGTAATTAGTATTCATCAGCTACAACAGCAGGTTTCTCCAAATCTTTAGCCTTCTGTTCTTCGATAAAGGTTCTAACATCTGAATAAACACAGTTATTAAATTCCTCAACCAATAATAACTGGAGTAACCTTTCAAAATCTTTAACCTCCATTGATAATAACCATCTGTAAAAAAAATTGCTCTTTCTTACGGACAAGTTTGACAACCCTATTTACCATCTTCAAAAGATTTGACCGAAAATCCGTTTACCAAATTTAAATGTTAGAAATGGACGAACTAGTGAATCAAAACGGTGACAAGATAAGTTGGTTGGGAGCTGATAAATACTATATTACTTTTTTTACAGAATATTTTATCTTCATTGCCTTCGTTAGTAATTGTTTACCTGTTAAAATTAGTTTTCGTAGCTTTCGATACGTTAAATCTGAATTTTATGTACAAATCCTTAAAACATTTTGGTTTCAATAATAATTTTATAAATTGGGTTAAAACTTTGTATAATAATATCAATATATCGGTCATAAATAATGGTTGGATTTCCGCGCCACTCACCCCATTAAGAGGAATAAAACAGGGATGTCCGTGTTCTTGCATTCTGCTCGTTATTGCAGTAGAAATTTTAGCAAATAAAATTAGGGAGAATTCAGATATAAAGGGTATTGAAATAAAACTAGACGGCAAAACACACAATTTAAAAATTACTCAATTGGCAGATGATACCACGTTATTTTTAAAATCGAAGCAAGAAATAAGAATAGCTTTAAATATTTTAGAAATTTTCGGAACGTTTTCAGGTTTAAAATTGAACAGAAACAAAACTGAAGGAATTTGGATAGGGAGGTTAAAACATTGTAAAGATAAGGTAGAAGGGATAATTTTTTCAGAAAAGCCGATTAAAGTTTTAGGGGTATATATGGGAGTAAATAAAAATGAATGCAGAAACTTAAATTGGGAAAGTAGAATAGAGAAGGCAAAAAGTTTAATGAAATCATGGGAAAAGAGAAATCTTACATTATTAGGAAAAATTACCATTATAAAAGCATTAATTATACCTCAATTTACATACAATGCAAGTGTAACAGACATAGACAAGGTAAATATGAAAATACTAGAAAACGAAATATTTAGGTTTATTTGGAATGGAAAAATTGACCGTGTGAAAAGAAATACTTTAATAGCCGAATATGAGAAAGGTGGCTTAAGGATGATAGATGTCAAATCTTACTTTTCAACATTAAAAATAAAATGGGTGTTGAGATTACTAAAATCGACGGATGAAAATTGGGCCGTTTTACCAAAATTGTTTCTAAATAAATTTGGCAAAAATCTGCTTATATTTAAAATGAATTTAGATAAAAATGGATTGAAAAGTTTAACCGAAGGATATAACATTCCAGAATTTTATATTGATATGCTTAATTGCTGGGTGAGATTGGATGAAATAAACCAAAAAAAAGCCAAAAAATTTTAGAGAAATTCGTCAGCAAGTCATTTGGGGCAATAGGTATATAAAATGCCAAAATAAACCTGTATTTTTTAAAAATTGGGTCAACAGTAACTTAATTTACATTCAAGATTTAGTTGACCAAAATGGGTTTCTCTCAGATAATCTTATCAGTGAAAAAAATCTTATCAAAACAAACTGGATTTCAGAAGTATGTATTTTAAAGAAGGCTTTGCCAAACGATTGGTTGACAAAGTTAAACAGGGATGATTCAAAGAATACAAAAGTTAAAATTAATAGCAAACAAATTAAAATAGCTATAGGGAAACAACATTTCGATTGTGAAAACCTAACAAATAAGCAAATCTATGATTGTTTGATCAGTAATAAAGTTGAAAATAATATCGGATTTGAAAAATGGAAAAGAGAACTAAACTCTTACAACCACATTACTGAAAATACTATTAAATTTATCCATAGCGAAATCTATACAAATAAATTGAAAATGTACAGATGGAAATTACTAAGTAATATTTTGCCAAATCAAGAAAAGCTTTTCAAGTGGAAATTAGTAAATAATCCATTATGTCTCTATTGTAAAAAAATAGACACATATCAGCATTTTTTGATAGAATGTAATACATTAACTAGCTTGTGGGATGTTGTTTATGATATATTCAGTCAATTAGGGATAAATAATCGAATACACCTAAAACATTTTGTTTTGGGATATAAAATATCGGAAGGGAATCGAAACGATATCAATTTGATAATAACCATTTTGGGGTTTGCAATATATAAATCTTTTTATGTATCTGAAAAAAGAACAAAAGTAATAAACATACTAAATATTTTTAAAAACGAATTGAAATCGTATGTATATTTCAATTCAAAAGAAAAGGAAATAGATACACCTTTTCTACACAAATTCCTGAAATTACTAAGAAATTATTAAATTCATCTTTTTAAATAAACACTTACCGCTTAAGATTAATATTTCCAAATAAATATACATTTTGATTATATCCAAAATTAAACGCGTCAACACCTTGCGTCAAAACACATACAGTGGTCAAAATAACAATCAATCTAGGACAATAGAACTAGGGATGGTCAATATGTGCTATGACCTACTTTTGTGCGATTTTAATTTTGTTCTTGTCAAATAATATGAGGCATATAAAATTTAAAAAAAAATAAAATATTTTGATTACTGTATACAATTAGATTATACAATAACTGTCTTCTGATGAGGTAAATGTGTGGTTTTGTTGACTTTTGAAAGATTAATATTCACTGAGGACTACGGCCGAAATGATTATCACTTTTTTCGGAGTCGATTGAGCAACATGTTTTCTGAAGCAAATGATAGTTATGTTGTTTTTATTCTATATTCTACAATATCAGTATTCGAAGTCAAAATAAAAATCGAGTTTAGGCAGACATTAAATATGTTTATAATGTCATGAATGTAAATTGTCAAAAATGAGTTCTTCAAAGCGAAAGATTGGACTTTGGAAATCTTCCGAGGTCAATTCAAATTTGTTCATTTTTAGATAAATTATCGAATATAGAATAAATTTTGAAAAAGTTGTAAAATGTAATTTGCCTTATAAATAATCATTGTATTGAAACTAACATTAAAATATATTTTTATCTGGGTGTATCCCTGGCATCCAGATACTAATAAAAGGGAACTATACATACGAAAACTGTAGTTTGTATTGTTAATGTAACAGTTTTTGTTAAATAAAGTATTTTCTAAGTTAAAAAAAAAAAAAAAAAAAAAAAAAAAAAACCTGTTAAAATTAGTATTTCTTAAATCTATACATTTTAGACTGTATCCCGATTATTGTTTCGTAATTTGTTTCTATGTATAATTATAGCCCTATAATTATATTATTAAAATCACTAAAATTTGTAACTTACCATTAATAAGAACTACTTGGTAGAGTTAACAATTTTTTATTTTTCCTGCTTGCTAAAAAACTCAAAATTTCAAGTTAACGAAAATAAATTTTGTATTATTGTTCAAATGCTACAGATGTTTAACTGACAGATTGTGCGGTCTGCAGCATCTTCAGAAATCCTAAAATGTTATTTGCTAGCTTGAAGCGATAAGATATTCTTGGTTTAAAAAAATATATCTTTATACTGTACTTAGTTCGAGACATCGAATCCCTGAAAACTTTCGGTTACAAACCAGCAATAAATTTAAAATTTAATTTACGTATTTTTATCTACCCACTCATTAAAAAAGAACATCCACTCAACAAATCGTGATGTGGAAATAATAGAAATGAATCACAGATAAACATCAAGTGGATTATCAATGACCTGTAATTGACAATTAATCACCTTCTTGTCAATAAATGATCTAACCTCAGCTTTTTCGAGTTAATGAGAGTAAATCATATTATATTACTATTGTAAGGACCAGAAAATTAGTTCGAGAATTCAAGAAATTGGTGATCGATAAACAGAGAGTTAATTTACATAGAAAAATGACCGAACTTTCGTAAAGGGACGAAAAGTTCGTGGTATATGAGCGACCCGAGTCATCGAGATTCTACTGTAATTACTAATGTAAACGATGTACTATGGAGATATAAAATAAAAAAAATATTTATCAAAAATAATTTAAAACCGCCAGATTTTCATAATAGTTTAAGCTATTTTATACCAAAAAGTTAATGTTCAAATGCATGTTTAATTTGAAAATGTTGTATGCAAGTTATATTATTATTATTTAATTTAGTAAATATTTTGATCTAATTATTTTCAAACCAGTTAAATTTAATAATTTATATTAGTAAAAAAAACAAGTTAAAATCTGTGCGGAATTATTAATATAAACATTTCCAAATATTTGACACTTTTAAAAGTTCGTTCCATTAATATTTTAATTCGGGTTTGAAATATGTTTTGATTTGAATTTCCACGTTGTAAAATCTGTCTCGGCCAATGAAATTTCATCCACGTTACACGATTAAAATCGCACGTTTCGTACCAAAGGGAAACCACACGCACACGATTCGCACTTTGCACGCAGACGGTTCACACGTTACTCGCACACGATCCGCACGTTACACGCACACGTTTTGCACGTTACACGATTTGTTTGGTGATTTACACGTTCAAACAAGTATACCAACATTTTATTTTAATAAAAAAAGTTCGGAAGTTTATAAGAAAATTAGGATTTAAAAATGTTTTAATATGTACTGAAAAATTAAAGAAAGAATAAAATGGTGCTGTATAAAGTGTATTTTGAATTTAACCATTTCATCATTTATTTTTAAATAAATCATTTTGTAAAAAACTAAAGATGTGTATAGTCTTTTCATACACACACATTGTGAAATAGAATAAGTAGATTCTACATGAAATTGAAAATAGAATATAATTCATAAAACAACATTTAGCACTAATTGATTCTCTTGAGACATGTGGGCAAAATGGGAATATAAATTTAAAAAGTGGACAGAATGGGAACACACCGTCACTATGGATACGGATATTTCGTTGGTTATCACACGACAGGTGATACTAGCATGGCAGGAAATGCTCTCTGTGTCAACACACCTGATTTCTGCCTTTCGCCGATCATGTTATGGCTAGAAAAGTTCATTTATCCACGGTACCCTGCTGTTTGAGCATTTGTACTGTCGCCTGACATTTTGTTTTGCGAATAATGCTAACTTCCTTTTATTAGAATCTTTTCTGAAATATGTTCCTCATAACAATATTATAGTTCATATTTTTTGTTGCTTCTGTTCCATTTTATAAACTGTATGGTCTAGCGGTTAACCTTTCGTGAAGTGAAAATATCAAAGTATTTGTTTTAAAATGTCTGGAAACATTTAAACTTGAAAATTTTGTAGTGCCTTTAACAGGTAATTTATCGCTTTTCAGGTTAAGTCCTGTTTACCAAGCCTGTGTAGTGGAGATCCTCAAGAGGCATTTTTTAGTACCATTATCAGATACCTTTGAGAAGTCTTTAAAGTTCATTTGTATTTGCCTTCAACTTACTGATTAACATATTTTATTTGAACTAACATTGTAAATGGTATTTCAAATTGCATCTCGTACAAGAATTGAAGGAGGAACCATTAGCTAGTTGTTTGAATGCCGCACTTTACACATATCATGGATTCTTGTGGCCAGTGATTGTTCATAACTTCGAAGCGTTGTTGAATTTCATTTCAAAGAATAGTTAGAGAACTATCTTCAAGTGTATGCGTGAACCTAATTTTAAAGATTTAATAATCCTAAATAATTATAACATTTTCTGCAAAGATTTTAACCAAATGTACGTAAATTATTTTTTATTTAATGGCGAAATATTATTTTACAAAGGTATAGCATAAATCTTCTAAATGTTTGAAACTAAATAAAGGAAATGAGTGTAATTACCCAGTCATATTATTGTCTATACAGTGCTTTTTGCATATAGCTAATATTTTGTAAAGGAAGAATGTTCACAGCCCATATTTTCTTAATTATAGCAAACAATGTTTTTTGTCACTAAAAAGCAACCTGTTATGAAGAATTATGAAAAGTCTTAAAAAATACTCTTACGGAGTAGGGAAATCATAATATTAGAAATTTAAATAAAGTATTGTATTTCTTTTACCGGTAATTGACAAGTTCCAAATTCCATTTATGGAGTTCTTCCTGATATATACTGAAAACAAACATACTCTGTTATTGCAGAAGTTATTGCTTTAAACTGACACCAACACAAACACTTTGACATGAACAGTCAGTGCTGACTGCATTTGTTTCTTTGAATAAACGATGTCTAAAACAAAATCTCATCGAATACATCGTGACATAACAAAGCAGCTAAAATAAATGGGACCATTCAATTAATATAACAGTTGTTATGCATAAGCTTAATTTACTTTATTTACTTTTTTATATAAATTATTGTTTAGTTTCTAGAATTCCAGTAATTATAATTTATGAATAACTATAAGATTTAAGCTATATTTAGTCTTGATATTATGTAACTTGTCTATAAATAAGTTATTGTTTATTATTTACTGAGAAGAGTCATTAAGCAAAATTCTATACGTTTGTATATTAGTCTTGATATTATGTAACTTGAAAAATGATATATTTATGCTTGTAATCAAAACGTTGCGCCGTTTATATTTTATTATTTTGTTTTAATTATTCACCCTTAACCCTTTATCATTTATCTAATTGCTATGTTAACTGTTAAGTAACAATTTTAATTTGTAGTATAAGATAAATAAATAAAACGTCTGACACACTTCTCCATAATTAGCGATGGGGCATTCTGATTCTTGTAACGTAACCTTTCTTGTGGCTTTTAAACTACGTTTTCTCCCTGTCTATTCAATAAAGAATATGCACACACCATGTCCTTTCCCAAAATCAATTGCCTATGCTATTGGTCATTATGCTATTTTCACAGTAAGATAGGAAAATAAGTTGACATTTCATTCATGGAGATGTTATAAATTTAGTGGATATAATATAAAATGCAAATAAGTTTTTAACATTTTGGTTCTAAAAGTTTATTTAAAAAAAGGCATCCAGATTGTCTTTCAGGGCTTCTCGTCGTGTTTGCATGTAACTCTGTTATGCATTAGCTTATTTTCATTTATTTATAAAGTATTGTTTAGTTCTAGAATTCCCAGTAATTATGATTAAGAAATATCCAGAAAATATAAAGGTTAAATTTAGTTTTAATATTGTCTAAGTTGTCTATAAATAATTTCTTGTTTATTGTTTCATTGTAGAAGGTTCTAGAAGGAATAATCTAGACGTTTGTGAAATTACTAGTGTATTCACTCGGAGATGTACATACATGTGGCACACACCTGGTGTTCACATTGGAGCTTGAAACGGGTAACAAATTATTTCTATTTGGACGAAACTGCTGGATATTTCGGAGAGAGACTCAGATTTGGAACCGGAGGATGATAAATTGGAGAGGTGATGTCGGTCTAGTCTGTTACAATTCCAGAATATTGAAAGGGCTTTTAGCTATTATTGACATTCATTAATTGTAAATTTTATGTAAGTAAAAGATGATTAATTTTTTCTGTTCGTTCGTAACAAGCTCATAATCTACAAAAGGGATCCACATTTTTACCCTGTAACAGAAACCGTAGATTACAGAATTATAGAATCAATTCATATTTGTTTTTTATCATTTAAGATGTGTTTATACCAAGGTCGGCCTCTAAAAATATTTTTTGAACGAAATGGATGTGTTTTTATCATCACGTTATTTCCTTTTCCCAGGATGAATTTACCCATCTCATTTAAGAATAAAACATACTTAATTTAAATCATGAAACCGTCTCTGCCAATGTACATGTAAGTTTTTTCCATAATATGGGGAAAAGGTCTAGCAATCACAGGAGCAAATTTTAAACACTACCATCGTATGTTGCGTAGTTCAGAATTGCAAAACATTTTTGTTTAAAATCATTTCAGATATTAGTAAGTTTTCGTCAGGTGTATCTGGTATATGGCATGCTGATTTTATTTCCTGTTCATTATATAAATACCGTAAATTATTTCTACATTTTTTTAAAGACTTTTCATTTTTTCCAAAGAAGAAGAAAAAACGTATCGGTATAACATCTGAATTGGAAAAAAGAAAATATCTGTCAAGAGCCTTCAATTCAATCAACGAAGTGCGTTCGTATATATGATAAAGTAGTTGTCTCATGCCAGGTTTCGTAATGGTAATGTTTTTTTCATATAATATGTAACCATCTCTTGAACACAAATCCCTAAGTATAACTCGCATATTAGCGTTTTTATCAATTGCTTGTGAAAATAAAGCTAACACAGACACTTGAGAGGTTAGCTTTAGTGCATGCTGAATTTTCATATATTCTAACATTATTTTATCAGTTAATTCAGTGCTGAAACCAAGTTCACGGAAATACAGGAAATCCCATTTAAACACTGTTTCATAGTCAAGATGTTGAATTGCCACAGGTTCAGAGAGAACGATGCTTGCAGAAAGACGATGAGCACCATTTAGCAAGAAACCATTTTTATCAACAGGAATATGTGATTGATTGGATTGAAATCCCAATTGTTTTAGACTTTTTATAACATCATAAAATGAAGAAAGAAAATCTTCCTTGGTATTTTTTTGTGTACACTGTTGTTTATAATCATCCCAGCGGGAATCAGTGTCTTTGCAATACTCAGAAAAGTTATTCCAAACCCTTAAATGTTCTATGTACGCAAAAGTTATCCAACTCGGGGTCTCCGCTATAAAAACCGTAAAATATGCATAAACTGTTTTAACAATAACATCAAATCGAAAAGGATGAAGGTACATATCAGCTCCTTCCAGATTGTTAGAAGACTTTACAAAATCAATTTCCTCGACGTTTACATCATACTGAAACGAAAATTATGATAGATCCTCGTTCGACAATTGATCTGTATATACGTTAAGACCGATGAATGAATGTGTATAACTGTGCTTTAATGGGAAGATGGTGTTGATTTACGAAAAGTATATATATATATATATATATATATATATATATATATATATATATATATATATATATATATATATATACATACATACATACATACATAATCAGAAAATAGAGAATCTGTTTTATTTTTTGGCATATGTACGTTTTTTTCTATTACATTGTTGTTATAAGATTAATTTAATAACCAAATATTTCGTATTTGGTAAAAAGTAATTGAAAATTGCAAGAAAGTGTTGATCCAAAGTGAGCCCAAACAGACATAAATTTGTACCATACCTGTTTAATTTGCGTTGTTTCCTGAAAAAAGCTAGATATAATGTACTTCAAAGTTAAAAGCTACTTTCAACACAAAGTCACCTTTGGTAGGTGACTTCAAAACAGTTCGTTTAGCTTTTATTACTTTTTAACGAACATGTAACATATATTGACAGCTGCATCGTTATTGAATACATATATATTAATATTTTTCATTATTATTTTTGTCCGCAATATTTATTAACATTTTCATTGCGTGTTCTGTTAGTGATGTTACAATTTTTTGATGTATGTGTGGTACAACCTTTAACTTTACTTACAACTTTACTGATTGATACAAATTGTATCGAAATAAGGAAAAATATCTGTACAATTAGAATTATTGTGAGTGGGTATAATATCTTTAACCATAATGTCTTCTTCATATCTTGAAGCTGAAAAAAAAGATATTATTTCAAACTTGTATTAGAAACCATACGTATATATGCGAATAACTTATTACAAAAGTAACAAATTTTTGACCAGAAACGGTGATTCTGGTCTTGTTTCAACTATCGTTGTTTTGATTTACTGCAGCACCAGATATTCAAAAAAAGTCAAGATTGGAAATTAACTCACGACATCTTGTCTTGCAGTCAATCAAGGTCGGTCAAGACAAGCTTAAATCAGTCAAGCACTGGTAGAGTTAAACTTGCAACAACATCAATGGAACAGGTCCATTTTATTTGGGAAACGTTTTTCATAACTGTCAACCAGGTCATGATGACATGGATGACGTCCATAAAACTTTAATAAGGATGACTCCAACTTAGGAGCTACGTACCCTTGTTAGAGCAACTTTTCTGTCAGGAGCCGGGCTCTGTCAAGGAAGTCAATGTATATGCCACAACCTCTAGAATAACGTATGAGTTGTGAAATATACACTCTATACGCCGGCGCTTCTGGAATGTTGCCGCTCAAAAATGGGAAGTTGATGATTGGAAATTTAAAATCATGCCATTTGTCGTAAAGTTTCTTATTCAGCCTTGCTCTGAACGAATATGCAGTCGATCAAAAATTCAATCATCAGGACAAATTCGTGTTTTGTAAATTTTTTGTTCGAATTAGAATGGTTTTTAACAATGTACGATTTATCTCTACCAATGACAAGGTATATGTATATGCTGTTGCCATTTTATTTTAAAAGCATCGATTTAACTTTTTTAATAGAATTTATTAATCTTTCATTAAAAAAAAACAATAAACATGTAACTTCTCTCTTCGAAGGTAGTTTTTATTACCTTATGTAACGAGCGTTGCCCAGTCGAAAGTATCAAGTGGTTTAATATATTCCCAGCTGGTACATCAACATTCATTAAACGTTAACATTACGATGAGAACAGGATTTGCAAACAGCATCAACGTGGAGCTAATAACATTGTTACAACACGCTGGTATTTTAACGTTGATTGATAGTTAATTTACTGGTGTTGATATATATTTTGTGTACACGTTTTGCTTTTGTACATTTTATAACATGTAAAAAACAACTGTACATGTTATAAGATGAACAGTGCAAAAATACAATTTATAACATTTACGGAATTAGGTCGTACATGTTATAACATGTACACAATATTGTTTGAAAATGGCTTTAACTTGTAAAATATTGAAAAGCAATGCTGATTCAGTAGAATATATATAGTGAAATTTATTAACTAACGAAGAGCAACAATCAAAATAAATATACAGCATGCATAAATAACTACATTCTGTACTTTACTTTTCCAGAAACCAGCTGTGTTCACTTGCAATTAGAGTTTCAGATGGCTTTCAACCTTCGACATTTACACCCACCAGACTTACACTTTCATTTCTTACATTGACAATGCACGAAACCTTAGCCTCCACTGAACAATATCTTGCTCACTATCTCTCCTACACTCATATCACTCATTGGGACTTCATGCACATATAAAATTGCATTTGCAACAAATTGCACTTTTATTTGTCATATTCATCATAACACCTTTTATGTTTCTCTCGTCGATAGGGCCCCTATCAACAGACGTATCGGAATTATTACATTGTCATCCTGAGAGAGAACAGTTAATTTAGTTTTTTCTGTTTTTTGTCAAGGCATAATCTTGCACTTTTTGCCCAGATAGGACCCTCTTTCAAGCACGGTTCCTGGTTTGATATTTTAGACAAAGTCCAACTAGAATCAACATGAGTAATATCACTAATAGAACGTGTATTCTTACGAGGATGTATACAAGTAGATGACATGTTGATAACAGCTTCATTAGCATCACATAATTCAATGACAATTGCTTGTGTTTATAAATCTATGGTAGGTTTATTGTTGTCTGTTAAATCATGTTCATTCACTTGACCTTCAGTTTCAGTGCTTGTGTCAGTAATATAATCCGTCTCAAACATTGTTGGGTCAGTTTCAATTTTAATTCCAGTATTGTGTTTGTCACGGACGACTGAGTGATGGCTTAGAAGTAGTCTTAACTTGTATAAATAATGACTGGTTTAAACAAAATAACAATTTAATATAATACAATTTTACAAAATATCTTAATAAAAATTAACAGACAAATGTCACAAGTTGCTGCTGTACTTTATTACTGAATACTAGTCCAAAGGTAAGAAAGAAAATACTTCCGGTTTATTATAGGATATGATGGTCAAACGACGCTATCAAAACTGGCTCAACATGAAAGTCAGTTGTCATGTGACACTTCACTTCTGCTCTATTGATGTGTGTAGTTCTAATATCTCCAATTTCCCATAAGAACGGTTAACAACTATACGACTGTTACATTACTGTAACAGATACTGATACTGGTACTGATACTACTACTGCTAATGCTACTGGTGATAATACTACATGCTACTTACCCTGCATGCTACTTAGGTCTATCACTGGGACCTATTGAAATACATAATTTACGTTTTAATACGTAAATGTATTACATACACTAAATATTACTGCGTATGTCGCATAAATATTGATAATACAACTACTCATGACATATTTACGACACATCTCATAATGTCTTACTTTATACTTATGTGCGGCACATTGCTTAATGTCAGGATGCAATTACTACATAAATTACACATTGAATTATATGCTTTTGCTATGCATATTACTTTACACACTCATATAACCACATACTTCATTGCATTATTGTAAGCTAGCGTACATACATCAACTGAAAACACACAACCGGTTTTAATAATTACTACTGGCGGAAGCATATTATTGTCATAAAATGTTATAATAAAGAATGTTATTTAACTCATTTCTATCTATTAAAAGTATAACGTCGGAAATTAAATTATAAAATAAATTTATATTATAGTTTTGCGTTGCTGCAGAAAACTGAACACTCTAGCACAAATATAAGTAAATTAACTAAGACTGAATTGAACTTATCGCAGAAATCCAGTGAGATCCACACCACATTGTAAACTCAACTACTCAACATATTTACAACTTGACCACACCCTTACTCGTCAAGGTATCACTTGAGAACCATTGTCACCTCATCAAAAACAGGTATTACGTATTCCGTAACCCATTTTACAAGTATGACAGGTAAAGGCCACAGTAAAAATTTACATAATTAATTACATGTAAAATGTGGACTCTACATAAGTAGATGTAAAAAGTGGACTCATCACAGACACTGAAGTATGCAGTAAATGCCATTGCAAGATACCGACTGCATACAATATTGACATAAACGTACCAAAACAAAATAGGTCTACATGTATGCAATTAAAATAATGTCACACTGTCAAAATGTTCTGTCTCGGAATTAGCCTCATCACTGTCAGTGGATACAGAACTCGCTTCAAATATTGCTTGCAAGTCTTCTTCTGTTTGAATATCTGGAGGAAGCTCTCTGGGAACTGATGATGTGCTCAATTCTGATTTTGGATCAGAACCAAATAATGCTTTATATGGAGATTGCCCTATCAGACGATGTTATGATCGTTTCTTTTCTGGAATTGGATCAATCTTAATCCTTCAGACCATTGTGTAGAATTATTGTGACTGTGCCATGTTGGAAGCATTTCTTTTACATCAATATTCGCCTTTTCCACAGAACCCTTGCTGGAACTGATTGATAATCAGTTACGTCAACTTGTCCTCTTGAACTAAAATCAGACGATCTGACTGGTTTGATGACTAGTTTTGAAAGCTCAGAACGTTTTTGTTCTTTACAGCACAGTGTCCACAAAGTTTCAGAGATCTTTCTATTGATTCACGGCTTATGTCGGCATAATGTGTTTTCAGGTTATTGTATGTTTTATGCAGTGCAACATGGCCTACAGCAGTCTGACTCTGTTTAATAATAGCATGCATTTCTTCAATGGCCACAAAGTAGATAATTTGTTGACCTGAAATTTTGAAGAAATGAAATGCTCACTGTAATATCAAGCTTCCTCTGCGTTTTTGTTTAATGAGCTCTTTAAATTATATGTTCACTGCTGAAGCGGCCGGTATGAAATATAAGGCGCAGATCCAGAAATTTTAAAAAGGGGGTGCCTGAAAAAATAGGGTTCCAGGCCATGAATGGTAATTTTTTGCCCAGAGTATGTGCGAAATTAACAAAGAAAAATCCTTTACTATATGTGCTTTATAGAAAAATAAAATATCATTTCATAGGACACTGGAATTTAGAATTGAGGAAAATAATACCCCCGGTTAATGAAATGTGTTGTTCTTTATTTTCAAATATTGTACAAGTTAAAGTCATTTTACGCAATATTTTGTACATGTTATAACAGGTACCAGCTACTTTTCTACATGTTATAACTTGTAGTTTTGCATTGTTCAAGTTAAAACATGTACAATTGTTTTATATATATTATAACATGTACAAAATCGCAACTTGTACACGACATATACCATTTTTGTAAGTTGATTTCATGGTACAAAAGGAAGTATTTCACATCGTTATTTTATGGAGTCGTCTGCTGCCTTGTATACATGTATACATGTACATCTTACACGGATGTTCCTTGGTATACATGCAAGTAAAAGATACACATTAATGGGGATATTTGGTAGAAGTAGTGTCAACCGTTCTTTTCTTCTTTTTCTTCCACTAGTTTTTGCCAATAAAGGTTTAGATGCCATAAACCTTGGTAACATCTTTCACCACAAATCTGTCAGATTAAAAGTTCCGCCTTATTTCAAAGAGCAGTCTGTTCCTATTATTTCTAATACCTAAACTACACCCATTGCACCAAACATTTTCCATCACAAACGTGTATTGCAGGACCTCATCATCGAAGATGATTGAATTTTTGATCGACATTATATTTGTTCAATGTGGTGGACGTGTTTTCCAACAGACCATAGTATTCTTATAGGCACTAATTGAGCGTCAATCCTAGCCGACTTGTTCCTTTACTCATATGAGATACACTTCCTTGACGGGCTTCTTAAGGGAAACCAGAAAAAGTTAGCCCGTACCTTTAATTTCAGCTTGCGCTACATATATGATGTTTTATTACTCAACCCAAATGTGGGTTAGAGTTAGGAAAAGACTACTTACTGTTCGGGAGCACATGGGTTTACCCCAGGTTTTTTTTGCTGGGGTCCATGTCCTTCATATTGTTTTAGTTTTTAACTGTAGTGCTTGTATTGTGCTGGTCCTGTCTTCGTTGTTCTCCAGAGTTTGTCAGTTGTTTTGATTTCCCCCTCCTTCGAATGTCCCTTTGGTATTACTTGACTTTACTTGTCTCACTGTCTTCGTCAAAACTGATCTCCTGATAGCCCGTAGGAAACTTTATGCAGAAAATGAATTGAAACTAAATATCATGCAATAACATACAATAAAGCAGCGTACTTCTTTCATGATACAGGTACATAAAACACGTTTGATCTCAATTTAGTTTTATTATCCCGCACTTTGAATGAAGTTCGGGAATATTTGTAATCTGTATGTCTGTCTGTCTGTGCGACTGTCGGTCCGTTTGTCCGTTTGTCCGTATGTCCGTCCGTTAGATAATCTTGTCTCCAGAACTCGTCGTTCATTTTTAACTTCATACATTTAATTTCTATATTGTATTGTCACAAACTGTGTGCAATAAGGTTTTAGAATTTTAATTTTCAAAAAATGGGGCCAACACGGGTCGATTTTCGAAAACTGGAAATGTAAACTAAACTTCCATTCTGTATTCTATCCTTATTATTTTCTCATTTCATGCTTTTAATTTCTATATAGTAATGTTACAAACTGTATGTAGATGCACAATAAGGTTTTAGAATTTTATTTTTTCGCTTGAGGGATTGTATTCCGGAAATAGTGAATTTAAGCTTGTGCCTTAAACTCCTCTTTCATTTTTCATTTAGATTTAGCAACTTATTTGTATATAATATTGTTCTTTATTTTCTGTAGATGTGCGAACTGGTTTTTAATTTTGAAAATCTATTAAGTGCTCATATTTTGGGACCGAAAATGGTGAAATTGACAATTTTGCCTTGTCTCTGGAAATACTCATTAATTTTTTTGTTTCAGTGGTTTCATTTGTTTATAATGTTGTTCTTCTTCAATATGTGTAGATGGGCAATAAGGTTTTCAATTTTGAAGTTTTATTGAGGGTTCCAGTTTTTAGACTGAAATTGTGAAATTGTTAATTTTTCACTGTTAAATGTTGTTTTACTTGTGCAGTGCGGGGACCGACATCATTTCTAATGGCACCAATTTATAGTTTTTTATTTGTTACAGGTCAGATAATCGAAATCAATGTAAAAAGGTCATGATATAACAGGGTATCACACAGTCCATAAAATTTGTTGAGATATAAAAAATTAGTTAGGAGGTGAGTCACTGTCGCATATCCACTTTCACCTATTTTTATTTCCATCACAATTTTTGAGTGAAAATTGTTCAGACTATGTGGCATGCTATGCCATTCAAACTTAATTGTTCATCTCTTAATAAAATATTTCTGTTTGAGAATCTCCATTAAAATGAAATTTAACTTCGTATTATTTATGAAATACTGTCCAATTTTTTACAGATAAATTCCCTCAGTCATGTCAGGTGAATACAATTTGAAATTAACAAAATTTTGTATCTTATGTTATCTAGACTTATCATATTGCTTTCAAATAAACAAGAGTATGAATACCTTTTTGTGCTTCTTAAATTTCTTCGTCTCTAAAATATATGGTTAGATTTTTTGTTGTCACTGATATCAAAATTTCAACAATATTTCAATTAATTACACTATTTTTTATGCAAATAACTACTGAACATTTAAAGAATAATAATCTCCCCATAGTGCCTTTACTTATTCTGTACAAAGTTCTTAAGGTTGTGACATGTTTAGAAAAATGTAAACTTCTGAATTCCATGTAGCATGCATTTAATTGGCTAATGTTCTGCTGAACTTCCCACAGGATTATGAAAATATAAACGAAACATCTACATCAATAGGACAACATCCATACTAAAAGATTGAAAACAGTTAATTATTTGTCAAGTGGTCATATATACAATCTATATCGAACAATTGTTCTTACTTTTACTCTTGACGTTGGTTATTACCCTTTAATTTTCTCTATATAAACATTTGTCATAAAGTTTTGTCTTCAAATGTCCCTCATTGTCCGTTTCAAGAAACAAATCCAGACATGAAGCGGACTTTGTTGTATCTGTACTATCCTTAATTTCAAGCTCACTGGGTTAGATGAGATATAGAAAGTCTTGGAATTTGTAGTTATTTAAGGGGGTAGGCCTGGGGTAAGGGAGATAACTCCTATTGATGTTTTTTTTCTTGACGTCAAACAATAGGAATGACGTGGCATTACTATGACGTACCAAATTTCCTCGCATTAGACGAAGTGAAGAGGTTCGGTAAGGGACATCTCCGTAACGAATCTAAAAAATGTGCAAAATCGATAATTACGTAGGATTTGATATATTGATGAATTATTGTTTAGCATCCAGTGGCAATTATGAAATGCATATTACGATGATGAAAAAGCCGCTCGAAATGAAGAAAATGCTGAGTCAATATTTGCAATAATTTCATAAATCCTTACTAGAATTTTCTACTTGTCTCATAAATTCGTAATATATAATCTAGAATTGACCCCCACCCCCCGCCTTGAGAAACGTGTGTTTGTAGTGTGTGCTTATCTCGTCCTCATCTCAGTGCGTGGTTGCTTATATCACATTATCCTGTTAGTCTTATACTGTAACAGTAATAGTCCATCACACATAAAATGTCACACTCCTGACATTTTCAGGATTATTTAATTGATGAATCGAATGTTTTAGAGATATTTTCTGCCTTAAATCATATACTAGTAACCATGATTTGTTGTATTGCATATATAAACTACACGTAATGAATGGTAATACAGCTTCAAATAGTATTATGGGAAAATATTTTTTTTTTCAATGTCTTAATATCAAAATTGATCGAGTATTTTGTGAAAATTTGTGGTTAAAATTTCATAATTTTTTGTCATATAACACACATATATATGATATTTGTTTTAACAGTTTTTTTTAAGAATTAAACGACAGATTTTTTACAGCAGTGCAAAGCTACATTTTTTTCCTCTGTAAAATTGATTTTTTTGTATCACACAAATATGACACAAATATGACGGTGTTTTGTATCGAAAATTTGAAGATACCGTAGGAAATTTAACTAATTATCATCCGATTCTGTGTTTTTTCACTGTAAAAATGATTTTGTTTTGTCTAACAAGCATTATGGTAATTGGCAGAGAAGCTTTTAAAGATTCCATATCAAATTTATGAGCTAAATTTATGCGAACAAATCCTAAAGGTATAAAATAAGTAAATGTCAAGCTGGAAACTAGTAGTTTCACTTTAAAACACTTCTGTTATTAAAAAAATCACTTTAAAATTAGTCTTATATCGCACACTCTGATACGGCTTATTTTTATTAAGTATGAAACTACTATCGGTTGAAAAGCTAAATATAGATTTTTTTATGAAATGCAAGATTTCTGACATAAAAGGTATTACGGTAAGTCTCAGAGAAGCTGTTTAAGATGCCGTAACAAATGCATAAATTAAATTCATGTCTTAATTTCATAAAAGTATGAAATAAGTTAGAAAGGTAATTTTATTGTAAAACAATGTATAAATATAAAAATTAATCTTAAATGACACAATCGGAGAGGGACAACATATCTAAAAAAGACCGAACCTAGTAGTCACAACACAATAAATAGAAAAAAAAAACCCAACTAATAGAAAAAAAAAAAACAAATAAATAAATGCAAATTTGTGTTTCCTAAGTGGGATATAAGGTATGATAAATAAAAACAATGAAAAATAAAGATAAATATCACAGTTGAAAGGAAAAAATTATTAATTTTATGAAATATACTGTGATAGTCTGCATACTTAATTTAACATGAAATATTTTAACAAAATGAGCTGAAGGTCTTAAAAGCGATATTTTTATTTAAAAGATTTGAATTACGCATGCGCCGTCCTTATTACCAGTTCCAGAATGCAAGTATATGTGATAAACTACGCGTGTGCCGTCCTTACGACTAAAGCAGAGATGGTTTTGTAGTTAAAAATTCAAAAATAATAGAAATACTAAGGGTTCATTCCTTGTATTGCATATGGTAGATCTCCTTATCTGAAATTTATGGTAATTTCGTCACTCCAAAAATTTCATCAGGAATTGATTGGTCGATACGAAGTTTCTGTCTCGTGTATGGGACTAGATATCTTCAGTCCTATTTGAATTGACACTCAACGGACTTGACACTTCATTGGCAATTTGACGAGTGCCGCATATGCAACTATTTCGGTCATAATTAAGTTAGGGAAGTCTGCTTAGACTTATCAACTGTTTACCCAATTATTGTGTTCTGATCCCGTTCATGCCAGGCATTTATCATACTTCGATAACTCTGTATTGATTATAGCACGTACTCCTCGTCTTCACTTTAAAAAACTTTTAATTTGAAATAATATTATGTAGTAACATTTCACATGGATTATAATTCCAATATATGAAATTGTGACAGTAATTAATAATATGAAATCACCAATTTATACAAACTGGCAAAAGTAAATAATTACACATGATAAAGGATTAAGGTTCAAGTTTTTTCCATTTTTTAAGCCACAAAAAGCGATTTATTTGAGTTTTATCTAAAGTAAATTTACATGTAAAGAAATTTGTTCTCCGTAATTAACATGCTGTGTGTTTCGGGTAATTATAACTAATTAACGATTTGACCAGTATATTATACCTTGACTGTCCGGATGTTTCATGTTCCAACCCTTAATTAAGATAAACAGGTACATTGTATGTATACAGGTAAACCGTTTGCTGACCAAAAACAGCGTGATTTCATTTTTGTTTTCATTAAAGTTTGTGTGTAATGGGGAATCACAAAGAATACAATATAATTTCAAATATCAGATAAGTAACATTTTAATTTATTTTCAATTAATAATTTATCTTTTTTTAGTATTTATATATTGTAAACATTTGACATATTATATAATTAATTCTATTTACCGTATGACCGATATTTACTCTGTTATGATAAAGTAGAAGCTGATTGGGACGGGCGCCATTTCACAACAATCGAAAAAATAACACATTTCAACCTTAATAGGAAGCAAGAAAATTGGGACCCGAAATGAATTGGTCTTCATGATGATATTCTATCATATATTAACTTTATTTTGTGGTGTTGGGTGGTATTAAATATCAAGAGGAAATCATCGAAATTATTTTTTGAAAATAAGTCCTTATGCAAATTTCATGTATGTTATATGTATTTATTAGGCGTTGAACACGAACAATTCAAATGAAATTGGAAGCAAAAATGTTATGCCCTGGGCTTATTTAAAGCACATATCGAAAACGACCAAGTGATATACAATGAGGGGTTGGATGGTGTCAAACACACGATAACAAATAAGTTATGGGCATTTAATTCACAGGTCCCATTGATTTGTATTGATAAATCGATAACCATTATTTGACACCTATGTACTACCAGAAGTTAAGTTATGACCGAAATAGCTGGATATGGTTAACGGGGCAGGACATACTTAGCCTTCCTGAACACTTGATGTAACTCCCGTCTTTTTATTGGAGTTCATATTGCTAGGTCTTTAGTTTCTGAGCTGTCTTGTTCTAGTTTTGTTTAATTTATTATACGTTTTTTTATTCTTTTAGTTATACTTGTATCCTTGTTTCGTATATTTGTTGTGTTCAATTCTCCTCACTTTGTCTTTTCCTTGAACATCGAATTTGTGGACTTTTCCCACTTTTTTGTCGCTTCGGTATTCTTTTGCCGATATCCAACTTGTATTGACACTACTAGGTTCGGTCTTCTATAGATATTTTGTCCCTTTCATATTGTGTGATATAAGATAATTGTTATTTTTTTATATTGATTGATTGATTATATTTATTTAAAAATGCCACATTTTTCAAACCTGACATAGGCTTATGTTATATTTTTATAAAGTTCTGACATGAATTAAATTTATACATTTGTTACGGCTTCTCTGAGACTGACCGTAATAATTTTTGATGAACAAATTTCAATTTCACAGTAATCAAACACAACAATTAGCTTTTCAACCGATATTAGGTTCATATTTTGTAAAATTAAGCCCTGCAGAGTGTGTGATATAAGTGAAAAGTGATTCTTGTTATAAGAGAAATATTTTTAAAGTAAAAATACAAACTTTTAAACTAGACATGTACTTATTTTATACTTTTAGGAAATTTTCACATGAATTTAGTTCATATATTTGGTACAATATCTTGAAGCTTCTCTGCAACTGACCATAATTCTTTTTAGAAAGAAAAAAAAATACAACAAAAAACCACAAAATTTAGCTTTTCAAACATTTTTTAGGATGATACTTAGTTAAATAAAGCCACATTAGATTGTGCGATATAAGGAAAAATGTGATATTTGTCATGATGCTACTGTTTTTTAATGACAAAATACAAGTTTTTGACTATATATGTTATTTTTTACTTTCACTCAGATTTGATAGAAACTTAGTTGATAAACTCGTTACAGTATACAAAAAAGTTTCTCTGCGACCTACCGTAATACAAAGTAAAAAAAGCATAAAAGTAGCTTTTCAACCAATTTAAGGCTCATACTAAGTCACATTAAGCCCTATCAGAATGTGTGATATAAAACAAAAGTAATATTTGCTATTACAGAAGTATGTTTTAAGTGAACATAAAGATTCAAGCGTGATATATACTTATTTTATACTTTTAGAATCTTTAGTTAAACTAACACATTATCTAAAAAGCTTCTCTGGCACTTACCTTAATATGTAAAAGAAAAAAAAAAAAAAAAAAAAAAAAAAAAAAAATTAAATTTCACAGTTTATTTCAAACTTGACATATGCTTATTTTCTGTTTCTGAAGTTTTGACAAAAACCTAGCTCATACTTTTCTTATGGAATTTTAAAAGGCTTCTCTGTGACTTACAGTAGTACTTTATTTAATGATAAACATGTGCATTTCACAGTGAAAAGGCACACACTATAGCTTTTCGGCGACATTGAGGTTAATACTTACTTAAGTCAGCTCTATCAAAGCGATATATGACGAAAGTAACGTTTGGTGTGTAATTCAAACTGAAAACACAAGTTTCAAACTTGATGGGTACTTATTTTATACTTTTAGGATTTTTTTACATGAATTTAGCTCAAAACATTTAATACGATATCTTAAAAAGCTTCACTGCAATTACCGTAATACTTGTTTGATGAACAAACATTCAGTTTTACAGTGAAAAAACACAAAATGTATCTGTTTAAACATTTTTAGGATGATACTTACTTAAATTTTGTCATATAAGATTGTGTGATATAAAAGAAATGTGATTTTTGTTATAATGCTACTGTTTTAAAGAAAAAAAAAATACAAGTTTCTAACTTGTCATATGCTTATTTTTACCTTCATTAATTTTGTATAGAAATTTGGTTGCTCGATTTGTTACTCTGTCCAACAAATTAGTTCTGTGACTTGCCGTATTACTTTTTAGATGAAAAAATGTCAATTTCACGGTAGAAACATACAACATTTAGCTTGTCCACAATGTTAGGTTCATACTTAGTCAAATTTAGCCTTATCAGAAAGTAAAATATAAGATAAAAGTGATTTTTGTTATAACAGAAGTGTTTTTTTTTTTAAAGTGAAATTACATGTTTCAAACCTAACGTGTACTTATTCTATAACTTAAGAAATATTTCCTAAGGTTTTAGTTCATACATTTGATACAATATCTAAAAGAACTTATCTGCCACTTACCCTATTACTTGATAGATTACAAAAAAAATCAATTTCACAATGATAACACAAAAACTTTACTTTTTGACACATTTTTAGGATGTTACATAGTCAATTTTAGCCATATCAGATTAAATGTAGTTTTTTTATATGCTATTGGTTTTCTAAAGTATAAATACAACTTTGAGGCTTGATATATGCTTATCTTCTGTTTTATGAAGTTTTGACATGAATTTACTTTATATATTTCTTACGGTGTCTTCAATAATGTTCTCTTAGACTTACCGTACTACTTTTTTTATCAAATAAATTTCAATTTCGAATTAAAAAACACAGAAATTAACTTTTCAACCGATTTCATGTTGATATTTAAGAGTTTTTTGTATTAAAAGACGTGTAATTCAAAGTGAAAATACAAGTTTAAAAATTTGATGGGTATTCATTTTATGCTTTAAGGAATTTTTCACATAAATTTAGCTAAAACAATTTCATAAAGCATCTTGAAATCCTTCTCCGGAACTCACCGTAATAGTTGTTTGATAAAAAAAAATTGTAGTAAAGAAACATAAGGATTAGCATTAGGTTTATACTTGGTCAAATAAAGCTTTATCAGAGTGTCTGATAAAAGACAAAAGTGAGTTTTGTTCAACAAAAGTGCTTTTAAAGAAACAATACAAGTTTCAAACTTTACTAATTTTATACTTTTATGAAGCTTTGACACGAATATAGTTCAGAAATGTTCATGCAATATCCTAAAAAAAGCTTCTCTGCGACGTACAATAATAATTATTACATAAAACAAATCAATTCCACAGTGGAAAAAAAACAAATTAGCTTTACAAACAGTTTAAGGATGATATTGTGTTATATGTGGCAATACCAGATTGTGCGATATAGGAAAACTTGAAGTTAACTTGAGGTGATGTTTTAATTGAGCCGTACTGTAGCTGGACCCTTAAGTTAAAATAATAATTATTCTTATTCTAATATATTGCCCGGCCATGTTTATTTCTATGGAGAGCAATGAACCGACTATTCCTTAAGTGGAAACATTTTATTTAAGTTTATTTCAATTGTCATTTTAAGGCAATGTAAAGTATTTTAAAACATTTACATGTACAATGCAGCAAACAACAAATAAAATACAGTAATAATTAATATGTTTTAAAGCATATTTGCTAACAGAAAATTATTCCTTAATTTCCTCTCAATTTTGTTTTTGTTATTCTGAAAATAAACAGTAAGAAAAAGTCACTCGACTTTATTTTAGAAACAACATACTATTTTGAAACAAACTGTAGTCAAGGGGGAATAATAGAAAACACAAATGTCCACTTCAGATTTTAAAATCAATTTTGGCACGATGAGGTTAAGAATACATGCTATATGTTGCCACGAATAGAAAAGAATAGAATAGAATAGATTATTTATTTCATCCAAATCTTTCGGCCTTAATTAAAAATTTTGCATGGTACTTGATCATTTTGATTTATTGCTTAATATAAAAATTGTGTCGCCGTGATATTGGCTGCAATATCGCCAACTCGGCGTTAAACAATAATAAATCAATCAATCAATAAGAATTGTGCAAACTATTTTTCCCCAAAGGGATAAGGTAACATATGATAAAAATATTAACATTGTTAGTCTCAATTTTGTAAAATCATTAATATAATTATGAACAAAAATTAATAAAAGCAATTTTAAGTAAATCAATTTTTATGTATAAGTCAGAATTAATAAAACGACAGGAATTAACTTGGGGATGTAATGGTTATAATTTTCAAATTATGGACCATTATGGGCTATATAATGGAAATATGTAAATTGTAGCATGCTGCGGAAAAATCCTCTTTAATTTTAGGTTAGATTTGAAGACTGTGACGTCATCACCTACATTTCAGTCGATAAGAATCGCTCGAATAGTGTTTAATTGAGTAAAACGATTTGTTAAAATAAAGATTTATTAGTGTAATTATCGGAATGACGTTTTGTATAAATATTTGTAATAGATATGTACATTTTTGAGTATACCTTTAAGTCAAAAAGCTGCTATATTGTGTCGTCAATTTGTTTTCGACAAAACATGGCAAGTTTGTTTTAAGAGGAACTGTATAATTCAAAAACGATTGTGTTCCAATATCTTCTACAATTGGAGACAAGAAGCAGTAACAATTTTTTAAGTGTTCGAGCAAATACCTAATTAAGCATTCTCTGCCAGGTGACGAAATATCAACGCTGTAATGGTGTCACAGTGGCAATTTAACAAGTAAAAGACCTAAATTATATACAATTGTATCTACTTTGACGTTACTAAAAACTATTAAAACAGTGAAAATCAATTATACCTTAGCAACAGGTCCTAACAAAAGTTCACAGTTTAAAGAAGGTAATACATCTGCGAAAACAAAAAGATTGTACGTGAACTTTTACAGAAATTTATCCATGCGAACAAATGCTATGATGTTATGAAAATATCAATGATTTACTATTAAGTACCTAAGATAAGCAAGCATTTTAAATCAATTTTTAAAGTATAAGGAGATTATGGCATTCCTCAGTTGATATATTCTAGGTAAGGTTGATTGGTTAAAACATAATGAAATTAAATAAAACTATACGAAATCGATATGTGTATCACTAAGAATACATAATTAACCTAATTACGACATATGTAAACATTCTTATATAAACTTTCTTAGCAGTAACACACCAAGCTGTGTACATTTCACGATTCATTCCTTCTTGCAGTGTATGTGATATTTACGATAGCCTTCTTGTCAGAGCAAGATTGCTGTCACAAAACATCTGAGATAGGGTTATGTTCAGTCTTTATTAATTTCAACACTGCAAATATTTTACGATCGTAATCAAGAATTGGTTGGCCGGTGCAAAGTTTCCATCTCATATATGAGACTAGATATGGCATTTGTTGTTATGTTCTATTCACATAATTTTATCTTGCTTTTAGACTGTGATCTTACGGGGTGTTCTCATTGCTTTGTCACTTTGGTACTGTGATGTCGATCATTTGTTGAAAGACATACTCCAAACTCAATAAAGATGTTGTCGACAGGAACCAGCATGCTAACATCAGTCTCAAAAGATTTTAATTTTTCACGTAGAAGGGTTGTATACAGTGTAAAAAATCAAAACTTGTTATGCTATTACAATAGGTAAAGTCACTAGAAGAGAGATATTACTGCAAGTCTTTAGAATTTTTTAGAACTTATATCTGATTCACGCCACTAGTTGAGTAAGCTCTAACACAGTAGCTATTGAGACCATCCTTAATTATTGTAAGTAAGGAAGTGAGTTTTGACAAGACGGCTATGTACCTTTGTTTGTATGGACACTTATGAAGTTTGGGTATCCAGTAAATGGAAAGCACATTAAAATTATCATCACTTACAGCAATACCAAACGGAGATAGAACAGAATTGGAGCGTCCCACAGTCCGTCAGACTTAGACTCTAGTTACCAATTAAAGTTAAAGATAACAAATTACGTGATGTATAGTTACATACTGTATTATTTCAGAAATGCGTACGACAGTTTCTCATATCCTTCACATCCATATTTCTAAAAAAAAAACTGGTCTATGTTTTCTCATTTAAGGATCACCTAAATCTCATCTATCACAGTGAACCTGAAATTGGGGAGACCAGAGATATACCACTTCTGCTTCATATCTACAGTACGGCTCTATTAAACATCATCTCTGTTAACTTCAAGTTAATATAATATCTGGTTCACATCTCTGCTCTAGGACCAAAAACCAGAGATTAGAACAGCTAGGACCAGTCCTGCGACTGGTCAACCAAAGATTTGAAAGCGATGATTAGGACTGGTCCAAATCTCTGGTCTGACCAGTCATAATCTCTCCCCTTTTGATTTTTGAAATCGTTGATCCGATTTCTTCAAATGCGCACGCGCTGTTCTTGTGACAAAACCAGAGATTTGAATAATAATCGTCTCTGCTAAATGTGCTTGCGCCGACCTAGGATGGTAATAGGACGAAAAACGATTACCCAGGAATAAATACAATGCTATTATTTTATTATTATTGGTTAATCATGTTAAAATTAGTAAATAATATTCCATGCAAAAATTATAAATTATTTGTATTGATATATTTGGTTTCAATTTCACTAAGTTCTAATGTACACAACTTTATTCCTATTGTCAAATAAAATGAATTACTATATGAATTCTTGATGATATCATTGAAAGAAAATATAAATTTTAAGCTTTTAAATACAAAGTAAATTAAAAGTATGAAATTTTATTTCAAGTCAATACTAACACTGTATTCTGACTTTAAAAACACACTTCAGATAAAATCAAAATATTAACTTTAGTCTGATGTGGCACAATCTAGTATGGCTAAATTTAACTAAGTGTCATCCTTTAAATGTTTGAAAAGCTAAATTTTGTTTTTTCCACTGTGAAATTGAATTTTATTTCTATGTTATAAGTATTACGATAAGTCGAAGAGAAACTTTTTAATATACCGTTTGAAATTTTCTGAAATACTTTCATCTCAAAACTTCAAAATTGTATAAATTAAGCATTAAAAATTAATGAAGGTAAAAAAAAAATAGAATATGACAAGTTAGAAATTTGTATTTTTTCTTTAAAAACAGTAGCATTCTAACAAAAATCAAATTTCTCTTATATCGCACAATCTTATATAGCTAATTTACGTTTCTCAGCTTATCCGATTTTCAAGAGCATGCGTGAGTTACCCTGACTTTCGACAAAGAGGATTACTGCTTTAACAAAAGTTTCGTAGCCAAGTTTTTATCACGAATAAGTTGACGTCATCACTTAAGAATTTTACGGTCGTCATCACGAATTGATTGACCATTACAGTGTTTTAATATCTAAGATGATGTTGGACCTGTTCCCACTGTCATAACATTTCATGTGCCTCCACCGATTTGTAACTTCCCCCGGATTGACTTTGTTGAACTTCACGACGTGTGTCGTATACGGAGCAGGAACTGCCTACACTTCCGGAGCACCTGGATACACTCCTGGTTTTTATAAGAGTTCGTGTTATTTATTGCTTTTTTAGTTTTCTGTGTTTATTTGTTGTGCTTGTGGTTGTTCATTTGTCTTCCCGTGTTTGTCTGTCCAAAAGATTACGTTTTATTGATTGCTCTTTAGGTATATTTGTCCTTTTTTTAACTATCTATCATCATATGTATATGTTTGAAAAGCTAAATGTTTTGTTTTTTTCCACTGTAAAATGGAATTATTTTAATCAAACAAGTATTACGGTAAGTTGCAGAAAACTTTTTAATATACCATATAAAAGCTTTTGAGCAAAATTCATGTAAAAAAATACTAAAAGTATAATTAATGTACCATCAATTTTGAAAGTTGTGTTTTCACTTTAAAATATTCATCCGTTATAACAAAAATAACTTTTGTAATATATCACACACTCTGATAGAGCTGAATTTGATTAAATATCAACCTACAATTAGTTGGAAAGCTAAATTTTGTATTTTTTTCACAGTAAAATTGATTTTTTTTTCATCAAACAAGTTCTACTGTAAGTCACAGAGCGGTTCTTTGAATATTATAACAAATGTATCAACTAACTTTCTATAAACAATAAATGTAAGTAAAATAAGTATTTGAAAAGTTAGAAACTTGTGTTTTTTTTTTTCTTTAAAAACAGTAGCATTTTTACAAAAATTGCATTTCTCTTATATCGCACCAGCTTATATAGCTAAAATTGAACTATGTATCATCATATGTATATGTTTGAAAAGCTAAATGTTTTGTTTTTTCACTGTAAAATGGAATTGTTTTGATCAAACAAGTATTACGGTAAGTTGCAGAAAAGCTTTTTAACATACCGTATGAAAGGTTTTGAGCTAAATTCATATAAAAAATTCCTAAAAGTATTAAATATGTACCCACCAAGTTTGGAACTTGTGTTTTCACTTTAAAATACTCATTTGATATGAAAAAAACCCCACTTTTGTCATATATCACACACCCTGATCGAGCTGAATTTGATTAAATATCAACCTAGAATGGGTTGAAAAGCTAAATGTTTTTTCACAGTGAAACTGAAATTGTGTTCATCCAAAAAGTTGTACGGTAAATCGCAGAGAGTTTTTGTTTGGATAGCATAACAAATTTATCAACTAACATGACTGAATTTCTATAAAATAATTAATGGAAATAAAATAATATGACAATTTAGAAACTTGTATTGTTTCTTAAAAAACAGTAGCATTTTAACAAAAATCACATTTATCTTATATCGCACCAGCTTATACAGCTAAATTTAACTATATATGTATCATCATATGTATATGTTTGAAAAGCTAAATGTTTTGTTTTTTCACCGTAAAATGGAATTATTTTGATCAAACAAGTATTACGGTAAGTTGCAGAGAAGCTTTGTAATATACCATATGAAAGTTTTTGAGCTAATTTCATGTGAAAAATTCCTAAAAGTTCAAAATACGCACCTATCAAGTTTGAAACTTATCTTTTCACTTTAAATTACACATCTGTTTTAACAAAAATCTTTTTTGTCATATATCGCACACTCTGATAGAGCTGAATTTGATTAAGTATCAACCTAATATTAGTTGAAAGGCTAAATTTTGTGCTTTTTACTGAAAAATTTAAATTTTGTTCATCAAAAGAGTACTATGGTAAGTCGCCGTGAGACTTTTTGGATACCATATGATTGAAAAGCTAAACTTTGTGTTTTTTCACTCTGAAACTTTTTTTCATCAAACATATATTACGGTAAGTTACAGAGAAACTGTTTAAGATACGGAATAAAATTTATAAACTAAATTCATGTGAAAAATTCCTAAAGGTATAAAATAAGGACATGTATTTCACTTTATATAAACCCTTGTGTTAAACAAAAATCACTTTTGTCTAATATCACAAACCGTGATAGGTCTTAATAATATTGGTTGAAAAGATAAATTTTGTGTGTTTTTTTTTTTTCACTGTGAAATTTTTTCATCTAAAATGTATTACGGTAAGTCACAGAAAAGCCTTTTAAGATACCGTAAGAAATGTATGAACTAGATTCATGTCAAAACTTCATAAAAACATAAGATAAGCATATGTCAGGTTTGAACAGTCTTGTATTTTTACTTTAGAAATCAATATCAAAAATCACATTAATCTTATATCACACAATCTGGTCGGAACAACATATATAAAAAATATATCACACCTAGTATATTCAAAATATACTACAAAAAACAAAAATAAAATAATAAACGAAAAACAAATAAATAAATATATTTTTTTTAAATGCAAATTTGTATTCCCTAAGTAGGATAATACGATATGCTAAATAAAAACAACCAAAAATAGAGATAAAGACTACAACTAAAGGAAAAAAGTTAACATTTCACTTCAGCTGAATGTTTTGGAAGAAAATTAATGGTTATGATTTAAACATGTTGAAGAATTTAAACTACGCATGTGCAGTCCTGATGACCAGCTCCAGAATTCAAGTATATTAGGGAAAACTACGCATGCGCCGTCCTAAAGCGGAGTCAGATTTGGTAATTAGGACTAAAACGGTCACCAGAACAGACTTAGTGTAAGGACGAAACCAGACACGGTCCTAATCGAGGTCCTAGGAACAGTTTTTAGGACCATTTCTGTCCTCAAGTTAACTTTATATTATGACATATTTTTTTCTTCCCGATAAAAGGTAACAAAACATCATTGCAGTAGCAGCCTAATGAATGCATCGAGTGTATTAATGTGTAAATGAATTTTATCATGCGGATTTTTTAAATCGGTTAAAAATTTCACCCACATTTTACTATTAGTATTTTTATGACGAATGATCTAAAATGCACATAAACAGGTTTCATACTACATGTTCGATTTACAAATGTTCATTAATTAAATATCGCAACATTTATGGCATATGACACAATCGTGTATAGGGTATGAAGAAATCTTGTAAGGTATAACATGGGGCGTTACACATGTCACAAGTTCAAAAGGTCTAACTGATTGCTCATATAACACAGACGTTTGACCATAAGTATTTTGAAATGGCTAATACAATGTTTTTAACATGCTAAGTGAAAGCAGGAAATATAAAAAAGTAATTATACATGCACCCAATCAGTATTCGGGAAATTTGGCTATCGACAGACTTAAACTAAGCAATTGCAATTAAAATAACTATACGTACATGTAATTTAACTAGTACAGTGTTACTACTGAAATCAAATTTATCCAAGAAGAAAAGAAAAATCCACGTAATTCGAAATATTGCTTCATCAGTTCACTGGATTTTGTTCAATAGGATCAAGATAAAACAATTACAAACATGTTAGATTTTCTCATAGACAACATATTCGTTGAATTTGTGGTCTAATTTTGCAAGAAACAATCGGCATTCCAATGGGAACCACCTGTGTTCCTCTCTTTGCCGATCTGTTTATGCACTCATATGAAGCTGACTTCATTCAAAGGTTACTACGTGAAAACAAAAAGAAACTAGCTCAATCCTTTAATTTCACTTTTCGTTATATAGATGACGTGTTGTTGTTAAATAACGACAAATTCCAAGACTTTCTACATCTTATCTACCCCCAGTGAGCTTCAAATTAAGGATACTACAGATACATCAAAGTCCACTTCATATTTGGATTTGTTTCTTGAAATAGACTATGAGGGACATTTGAAGACAAAACTTTACGACAAACGTGATGACTTCAACTTTCCTATTGTTAATTTTCCCTTCTTGAGTAGCAATATACCAGCATCGCCTGTATATGAAGTCTACGTTTCTCAGCTTATCCGATTTTCAAGAGCATGCGTGAGTTACCCTGACTTTCGACAAAGAGGATTACTGCTGCCACAAAAGTTTCGTAACCAAGGATTTATCAGGAATAAGTTGATGTCATCACTTAAGTAATTTTACGGTCGTCATCACGAATTGATTGACCATTACAGTGTTCTAATATCTAAGATGATGTTGGACCTGTTCCCACTGTCATAACATTTCATGTGCCTCCACCGATTTGTAACGTCCCCCGGATTGACTTTGTTGGACTTCACGAGGGGTGCCGTATACGTAGCAGGAACTGCTTACACTTCCGGAGCACCTGGGTTCACTCCTGGTTTTTATACGAGTTCTTCATTGTTTTTTAGTTTTCTGTTTTTATTTGTTGTGGTTGTGGTTGTTCATTTGTCTTCCCGGGTTTGTCTGTCCAATGGATTATGTTTTTATTGCTCCTTAGGTAGATTTGTCCTTTTTAGCAATAATACAAATTGATTAAGATATTAGCCATTATTAGACATGTTTGCTGATGTGTGTTCCAATTAATTTCTATTGTTTTTGTAGCCAAGAATGGGACGGAAGTATCTTAAAAAACGATTACTATTATTAATAGTAACTGTGATATTTGTTTTTATGTATCTGAATCAAACAAACGTTCACGAGGAGCCTTCTGGAGAAATTAGTATTTACTTTCAAGTGAAACGGTTACGTTCTATTCACACCCGAACTAGCCCTTCAAAAAGTACAACATTTTCTAGCTATGATTTTGATCTTATATACGACATCAACCATTACTTGAAACGTCCTGGTGATTTGCTTATCCCAGAAAATTTTAATGCGAAATATTCTCAAGCCCGTCAGGATGAAATTGTTTACAACATACTACAGAAAAATAACGGATTTTTTATAGAAATAGGTGCTTTTGATGGGGTTTCATATTCTAACACACTGTGGCTAGAACAAAAACATAACTGGACTGGATTAGTAATTGAAGCAAATCCTGAGTTATGTAGTCTGATTGATGACATTGGCAGACGGGCTTGGCGTTTATGTGCGTGTATCTCAATTAATAAACGCGCAACATTTGTAGCAAGTAGTGCGTTGGGTGGATTGAAAGAAACGTTTGACAATGACCACCTTAAATCTGTCTTAAGGAAACAGGAAATTACAAAACGGGAAATCGCTGTTCCATGTTTTGAACTTATATCTGTTTTGAATATAATCAACGTATATACTATTGATTATCTTTCATTAGATGTGGAGGGTGGAGAACTAGCTTTCCTACAAATATTGAAGAAATACTTGAAATCGGATAAAATAGTTGTCCGGGTGTGGACAATAGAGTATAGGGTATTTGATGGTCAAGAAATTGTTGTTGAGAAATCAAAAATGAATCTGAACAAAATAAGACATTTCTTCCTGAGTGTAGGTGGTTATATAGAACATTCCCAATTAGACAATATTCATCCTAATCATAATGTTCCAGATGGATTAGCATTAGACGTAGTGTTCGTTCATGTTAAGTCATGGTGTACTATGTATAAGACCTTACCTAACGGAATGCAATGTTCGAAAGAATCATAGGTGACAGCATGCAAAATGAAATCTTATGTTAGTAGCAAATTCTAATTATGATTATTTTATTGGTTTTATAGAACTTGGCGTAAATTTCAAGCAATATACCACTAGGCCATCGTCTATCACTTTTCAAAAGTGCATTAATTATTATATGGTCCTCAACTATATATTATCCGTCTTTTTATTTCAGAGTTTTCTTTCATAATACATTTACCTTCAAATTTAAGTGTTTCTTAATAGCAAACTTGTGTCATGAAAAAATCCGTAATGAATCCAAATTCACCAGAAAACGTCAAAACACAAGTTTGCATCCAAACAAAAATGGACAACAAAAATATCTAAAAGGGGAGGAAAAACGTGATGGTCCGAAATAATCTATCTTCTGAAGTATTACAACTTGTCTTGACCAGTGAAATCTCTTGAACGTTACACAATTCGAACGTAAACAGCCGAAATAAATCACATTCGATCCGCACGTTACAAACTCACCACTTGCAGGTTTTATGCACATATTTCACCCACTACAAGATCGTATTGCGTATGTTAAAACGTCAAGTAACTGTATGTATCAAGTAAACAAATACAAATGAAATTTGGATTTAGTATATGAACGACTGTGTAACTTTGTAAAGAAGAGTTGTATAGTTTTCGAGGCGCTGTCTGTTTTGGATTCAGCCTTCATATATAACAGAAACAGATACATTTTGTGTGGAGACGAAGACATTGTCGCTGCTTAAACAAGTTTTGTGTTGATGGCTGCGAACACGCTAGTAGTAGCACATATCGGACTTCGGTCATAGTTTTTTTCTTTGTGTCCAACAAAGTTTAGGATGTTAATGTCGACACAAATAAAATGATTAAAACAACCTCATCCTATGGTTTTATTCAATTATTTTTCATATAGATTAGTATGAGTTACTCCAATGTTGCCAAGTAGAGTTGTTGCCCAAACAAAAACTCGTATATTTATATTATTATGCATATCCTATGACAGATTTTTAGTGACTTTTTAAGCTTATGCATTGTATACATGTGCATCAACATTCTACTTTTCAAGATTATTAAATATCTGATAACCCAGGAATGGATGCAACCATTTGACAATCGATGATCGATGTTACACATGTCATTGACATGGAATAAATATTCCATCTTATGATTGATTGCCACACATGTGTTCACAGGAACATAAAGACTATCCATACTGTTATATATTGTAAGGCGTACCTAAATGTCCGTATCTGTTTTTACAGGATCTGAGATTCTTCAATATTGTCCTTTTGATGGTGGGAAACTACAGCTCTAGACTAAAAACAAACTCCAATATAACATTCGAATTTCAAGCCAAATATATTATGATATCTACTTCCTCATACTCCTAAACAAATCTTAAAACATCAAGTTCGAACTTTTAAACTCATGTATATCACGGCTTTTAACGAAATCCGACGTATACATATTTGATTTCAAGACCCTATTTTATTAATTATATAGAACCAAGGCCCGACCGTCCTAGGAAAACCATTCTTTCTTGACAATTAAAAACCACCGTTTCGAGGGATGTGACCATTCCCCAAGGGAATTACAGTGTGGGTACAAACCGGTAGCTCGAAATTTCCATTCATTTCAAAGCCTTGCTTCAAGCCTTGACTCCTGAGTTTCCCTCAATATTCTTATTATTAAACGGAACACTTCCATCGATCAGCCTTCTTGGTCAATGGTCTGCAGACAACTAACAATATCATATTGATTTGTTTGCCTTATATATGTAGAACGCGGACTGTACAAAGTTTTTGGAGCGAAAATTACATCAAGGAATTTTCCATGTCTCAATAAAACTAACGTAAAACAGTCTGCATTGTAAAAATAGCAAGATTTTAAGACTGATCCGAAATGTATAATTATAAACAGGGTAAATATATTATAATTTCACTTCCAATTACAACTGATGTTTCAATTAAAAGTCCGTACCCAAGTTTTTAAAACGTTTTCAGTAATGCTGTAAAAATATCGCAGAAAATATAAAATAAATATACAAATTTATAGCGCAGTAAATATTGGTTAAATCATTTTTTAAACTTTATTCCCATTTTTTTAAAAATATCCCTCCAACATTTTTTATAGTGATCTAATAATGAATATCTTAACCAATTTTGATAACATTCAAACAACATTGTAAAAGCATATTGTATTTCAAAACAACAATCAAATGTTTTAAGTTTATCAAAATATGAATGTTTTTTATTATATCATGTAAACAATTGTCTTTAATGAACATCATAAAAATATTTTCTAGAAACTTTTAACTAACATTTTTTAAGCAATTGCTGTACCTAAAACATCGTTAAAATGTTCATAGAATATTTGTATGTCAATATTATTTTGATATCATTTGAATATTTTTCATAAAGAAATCAAAACATTCAATAAATATCCCAAAAATACTTTTGAAAAATATTTCTTATTTCAGCATAGCAAATTATGTTTAAAATGTTGTAAACATGTTCACATAACATTTTGGTAATATTTCAATAATGTTCTCATACTTCAAAACATTAGTCCAATGTTTTTTTTAAACATATACAAAATTTACAATACATATATCGTAAAGCAGTTGATATGAATTAAAACGACAAAAAAGTAGGTAGAATAGAGAATGGAAAGGGGTAATGTGTCAAAGTGACAACAACCCCAAAGAGCAGAAAACAGCTCAAGGCTGCGATTTCCTCTGTCCACAGGTTCATTGATGGCATGCGATAGGTCAGAACCACCTTGATGTTCGATTTTTTTTAAAGGTGTTGCTAGACTGCGCCCTTCTGTACCAAAATAATCTTTTATCTGGGATGTTTAGTTAAAGTCTTTGTGGCTCTTATCGGAATTGTTGTTAAAGATTGTATTATATAGAAGTGTAGCGCTGGTTACAGCTGAGCGTTCAAAAACACTTACTTTTATGGATGTATCTAATATTATACAGACTTCAGATTGCATAGAATTTCGTTTGGATAACTTAACTAAAACTGATAAACCTGGAAGATACAGATCTATTTTATTACGTTCGTTTACTACTGACATCTCTCTGTGTGTTGTGCTATATAGAAAGAACAAGAGATTTGCATAAATCTCCCCAGTTATTTTGTCTCTTTCAAGACCACATAAGCAAGTTTGTACTCAAGAATTTAAAAAATCACACAAGTCTGCATAAATGCTGTGTGATTAGATTCTTATGAGATATTATGTAGCATAGGGGAGTCATTACCCGCCCCATTGTTTAGTTTATCATGATAGTGAAGCATCCCTCCCTTATGGTGAAGGGTATCTCATAATTTTTAACATTTCACACTGCTCAAACTGACATTCAGGAGGTTATATATGGATATACCACGTGTGGTTAGATGTATTGTTCCTTTTCAATTAGAAATCATTGATCTACAAACAGCGAGTCAACTTTCAGGGCACCCGGGAATCTACATAATGACTACTCCATGCTTCAATATATCTCATAAAAATTCTTATCACAATGCATTGATACAATCAGACAATATTCTTCAAATAAATGATTATTTTTCTAATATTTTAGCAAATTACAATTACTAAATTATGGGAAAAATAAAACTAGATTAAGGTAGTTGGAAACTGCAACTATCGCCGCACTCTCCAAATTTGTATCCATGTGCACATTTTTCACAACCATATCTTTGAATAAAGGATCAAATTTTGGAAAATCAAAATGCTAAAATGTGAAAGCGCATCTGCATACAGTGTATGATAATACTGTATAGAAATAAAATATATAACATGAATAATTAAAGAAGAGTTTTGGTCAACAGCTGATAGTCCCAAATTTTCGAAATTCGATCCCTGTAGGCCGCAGTTTTTTAAAATTATATTTCTAAAACTTTATTGTGTATCTAAATTCAGTATGTGACAATACTGAATAGAAATTAAATGCATGAACTGAAAAATGAAAAATAGCTTTTTACTTTCATAATTTATAAGTAAAGTCAAGAAATACCAAAGGGATATTCGTAGGAGGGAAAAATCGAAACAACTCACAAACTCCGGTGAACAACTAAGACAATACCAAAACAATACACGCATTACAATTAAAAACTAAAAACATATGAATAACATGGACCCCACCAAAAAACCAGTGGTAGACTCAGGTGCTCTAAAAGAGTAAGCAGTGTCTACTTCCTGCAGGACACCCGCTATGCTGCCATGTCAAATCCGGTATGAGGAAGGGATAAGATCAATGGAACAGGTACATTTTCATTTGGAAAACGTTTTTTTTTTCATATCTGTCAACCAAGTCATGATGACGTCCATAAAACTTTAGTAAGGATGACTCCAACTTAAGAGCAACATGCCCTGTCTGAGCACCGTTTCTGTCAGGAGCCGCGCTCTGTCCAGGAACTCTATGTGTATGTCACAAGCTCTGGAATAACGTATGAGTTATGAAATATATACTCCATACCCCGGCTATTTTGGAATATTGCCGCTCAAAAAGGGAAGTTGACGATTGGAAAGTCAAATTCATCCCCTTTATCGTATTTGTTCAAGTTTTGTATTCAACTTTCCTCTGGTGTCAATTTCGAGATGAAGGTCAAGATACGATGCAGACTTTCAATTTACAATATAAAAAAGGAAAAGCGATTCATTTTTTTTTTGGTAATACATTACACATAAGCCAAGACGTGCGTCAACTCTTTTCACTAAATGAAAAAAATTATTTTACGTAGTGCAATATTCTACTATCTAAATTTTCTGGGGAGAACACTAGTGATACAGCCTCCCATCCCCTTCACTTGGACTAATGATTGAACCTTAACCGTATGTTTTTTTCCCATAATGTTTTAGTGCTCAATTTATTCTTTTTGTTCCCGTGTATACGCAGGATAGTTAAGGCAGTGCCCTCACTAAAACTGCGGAAAAACACATTTTACACAAATACCAAATTAAAGCTAACGTTCAAACACCTTTACACATACTTTTACGACCATCTTATAGATATCTATATCCCGATTCGAAATCAATTATAATCGACTAAATAATATATGCAAATTAGATCACGTGACATGAAAAGTGAAAGTAAATACGAGTCATATAAAATGCGGAATTGCAAGGGATAAAACACCATATTTTATTTTATAGCTGACCATTTTAGAATCGTCAGATATTAGAGATATAAAAACAACTGCTCATTTTTATGATAAAGTCGTTTGATTTTTCTACCTTTAAATTTCCACCCTCCCGCAAGTGAAAAGGTCAATTTTTCGAATTTCATCGATATTTATTTCAGTATTCCAGTTTTTTTCTATGAGCAGCACTTTCCATAAAGCTTGTTCACATACAAGAGCCTTCCGCTCGATATGCCCCACCCAATGGAGAGAAATAAAATCGCTCTTAACAAATCTATATTAGCAAAAAAGCAATAACAAACTAATAAAATTGCTTAACAATGTCAAATTCGTATTCCCACCCCCTCCCCCCGCCCCCTTCCGCAACCAGAAGTAGGCGATCGAGGGAATGGGATGCATTATTTTACCGTTGTTGTACCATCCGTCTTCATAGAGGCTGTTATATCATGGGGTTAGTCCAAATTATCCCTATAGCCTAAGCTTTCAAGGAAGAAATGTTCTGGTTGAAATTAATTGAATCTGAGGTACATATGGAGGTTATCCGGACCCTCCCCCCACACGTACAGTTTTGAAGTGTTAAATGTTTAAAAATATTTTTATCAAATATATGGATGGGAGAATTATTGCTTAAAGTCCAGTGGCAACCATCAAGTGCATATCAGGACGAGAATATCTTAATATGATATGAATATGAACCTTGCTTTGTAATATACTGACACGCCGAGCCGGATTTTTAACATGGCAGCCCACAAAGTAACAGTGCGTAGGAAGACTTATCACCCCACCCCACACATTATACTGACTCCAATCAGACCCGTCCTTTGCTCACTCCCCAGATGCATGTGGTTGGTGGAGAATATCAGTTTTAATGGCATCGAACCCGCGACCTTTCACACTCCAGGCGAGCACGAGACCACCAAGGCAGTCACAGCAAATGTATGAGTCTACATGTGACAGTTAAGTAAAAGTGGGAAGGGAGCAGCGAGACCATACTTTTTTGTTTTTGTTTTTAGGAACTATACTTAGATTAGTGAATGAAAACCTTCAGGTTGGCTTATTCCCACATTATCAGGTGCCACAATTTAGGTGGAAACATTAAAAATTATGAAAAGAGTAAAATGCATTGTGATGTGTTACCAAGATAGAATCATAAGCAGTTAGTCACAATAACTACTGTCTTTAATTGATTCTTATCATTCCTTATGATCAGTACTATGCCTTACAAATTCCAACCTTTTGTGAATAAATGTTATATTATGGATACCAAAAGTTGCTCATATAGTGTCATATTTATGTTAAATACAAATTGAACAAATCGTCATAATATCATCCAAAATAATACGAATCACATAAATTTTGTGTCAATTTAAGCCAGACAAATCAAATTTTATGAAGATAAAACTTTTAAAACCTTATGACATATTCTTATCATCTTATTTCAAAAATATAGTTTACGGGTAAATAAATATGTAAGCATTGACGCTTTGATTTCCGAAATTTTATGGACTGAGCATAAATTTGACGACCATAAAATATTTCCAAAGTCTATCTACCGTTTTTTTTATGTTGCAAATGATGCTGATGTCACTTTATCTGGAGGTCTGTGACTGTTTAATTCAGAAAAATAACATTTTTTGGATATTTAGTTTAAAGCCTGGAACCTCGTGGCTATTGTGAATGATAAGTGTATGTACATTTTTTAAATTGCCTATATATGGAGATGGAAAAGGCAGTTTTAAAGTTAATTCAAAGGTGGCATTGCAATGAATGCAGTGGTCATATTTTGGGTATCCAACGCTAATTGGGTTTCCTGAACACTGAATGTTTAAAAGTAAAGGCTTTGTATGCTTAATCGGCTTGGCAATAAAAATGCAAAGGAAGTTTAATGTTAGACCTTTTCTCACTGTATTCTTGTAACAGCCTGTTTGGATTTGAGCCCAATTAAAAATAATGAATAGTACAAAACCGTGTTTTTCTTGTCATTAATAATTTGGCATCACTTCCAACTGATGAATCATTTCAGCACGTCTTCAAGCAATGACCAGTGATAACAAATTTATAAATCAAAATCATCACATAGTCATTTCTCAAAAAAAGTGTCTCCCCCTATCCATGTAGATATTCCTCTAGAAATCTGTTTACAAATAATATGCAAGAGTAATCTGCAAAACAAAAATATTGTAATATATATATTTTATTTATATAATTTCAAATAAGTTTTAACGTGACATACTATTTACATGTACATTGTTATCGTTAGGAGCAGCAGCACAAATAAACAGTGATTAAGAAAAACAAATTTCTGTTTGCCGTGGACCCCAAAACTAATTTTATGGGCAAGTGTAGAATCTTCTTTCAAAGTATAAAAATGTGCCATTCTATAATTTCATGCGCCTTCACCATATTCATCAAAATGTCTGTGGCCACTGCCCCCCCCCCCCCCCCCCAATCAGTAAGAAGATAGGTAAGAAAAAACCGACCTTGACATAAAATTTATTCAAAAATATTGTTAGTATATTTATCATTTCATGTCGATTTTACCTCGTTACCAAATTACCTCCGACTGAAACAACTCTAGCAGAATTTCCATCATTGCCACGCATATTGTGCTTTTAAATATAAAAGCCACGACCGTTTGATTGAGGTTATTTCTTCATAGACTAAAAAAAAATACGACAATCCTTAAATTTATGTATAAATTAAAATATCCTGTGTTTGCGGTAACATGCTAGTAAAATTAGGGTCGGTAGGGTGGCATTTTTCCAAAACTTTTTACATAGGTTATATAGGGGACTCACTTTGACTTTAACAGTGCTTATTTAAGAATGCTCAAAAGTTTAGAGTAGGGATCAAAAATTAGGGTCAGTCGTGTTACTGAAAACAGATTTTTTTTTTATTTGACCTTATTCCGTGAACCAAGAGGTTTCAAAAGGAAGTTTTTTCCAAAAATAAATATACCATACTGTCTTCACATAAAAAACTTTCAACATTATCACTTCCTGCGGGTTAACCCCCCCCCCCCCCCCCCCCCCCCACCCCTGGAATCTGATGTACTGCTTTCTTTTTAGTGGGAAATACCCTACCAAAATATGAATTTTGCATAAAACATAGTATTTTCCCAGTGTTCTACCCAGTCTTATATAGCAAAGTGGTACCACTGTGTTATGATTTTTTACCACTGTCCTATAATTTCTCACCACTGTGCTATTGATTTTGACAAATGTATACATTTTTTTTTTTACTTTTAATGCAGTGATCTTTTCCTTTTTCCATTGTTTACTTAAGTTAAAGACAGAATAATTAAAATCCAGTAAAAATCTACAAAATAATTTATTTCTCATCACTCATAAGAAACCTTTTTCAAATTCTTAAAAATACCTTTATTACAATACTAGAATAATTTGTTACAAACCTATGGTAATTTCCACCACAATGCTAATAAACATTTCTGGGGAGCACAGTGTTGTCCATCATGTAAACTAAAAACAGTACTTTTTACAAACGGAATATGGGTACTGTCGACTCTGGAATACTGAATACCAATAAAATAGGACATAGAATACCGAATACTCTTGAAAATTTGGTGGAATCTGGCATACAAAAAGAGGGGGTTTCACACTCCTGTAATCCAATGACATACACGAGAGAAATTCATGTCAAAAGCATTCCTTTGAAACCAGGTTACCCATTTGTGTTTTGGTATGGGCTCACATATGACAACCACTGAATTACTGAACAAGTAAATTTGTTTTGTTTTGGGCCTGAGCTTAAATCTTCAATTTATTTTTTGAAGGGATTTGTGTAATAATTTACTATTAGCAATCAGTTAGGTTTAATTAGATTATTAAAATATAAGAAAAAAAAAATATAACGGATACATTACTGAAGGCAAGGCTGTAATACAACCTCATTTGGGTCTGTTTGCATGCAACCTTTGATCAGGCACTTACTTAGACATGTTAGAGAGATAGAATGCACATGTGTTAGGCAAAAATATGGTCATTTATATCTTACCTAAATTTCCATGTCAACCCAAACACATTTAATGGACACTAATGGTTATATGCAGCGTTCAAGTTCAGATATTTGTTGTTTGGCAGTGTAAAAAGTCCAAAAGATATCCCTTTTAAGTCTAGGTAATATATTTTTTAAAATAAAATAATTTTACCTACTTACCTGCCCTATTTCTTCTGCAAAGAGGCAGAAAACAAGTATATATATTTGTTTTACCTGAACCATTTAAAGAAGGGTAGGAATACCCATTTCCATTCAAAAGCGTTGCTTAAAGAGGTAAAACTATCATTTACATATATATATATATATATATATTTTAATTTATCTAGGACACGAAATAAAACAAGACCTAGAACAATTGTCATCAAAACTATATAGCTGCATGCTTGTCTGCCTATTTATATCTATGCCAGAGTTCAACTCAATGGCTAAGTAGATGCATCTAGGGTGTCATAAAAATGTACGAAATGATAATAATTTATAATGATTTTATGCATTGTTTATTTGTTCCCCATTGAACCTTTGTAAATACCGGTATATATTTTAGTATCCAATGTTATAAATCAGTTACGAGTTTGAGTCAATTTGGTGGTCATAAATTTGGCAGCTAAAGTCCCTTTTAAAATCTGTATGAGACAGTCACAATGTATGGCTTAAGAGCTGAACTGCCAAGCTTTGAAATGCAATTATTAAATTTTTGTACATGTATCATACATTTTTGGTACAATAATATTTTTTATCGAGTGCACGTTAAAACTGATTTATTTGCTACATTCACGAGACTGTCCTAATGGATCGTTGTAGAATAAACATGTAGATTCAGAGTTCATGTTTTTTTGTCATAAAGAGTGAAAATGCCAACACTGGCATATGTGACAAGTGTCACTACTTCATGACCTACCATTGCCAAAACTGTAATAATGTTATGCTGGAAATCCCTCTAACCTGGACCAGGATGCGTGCAGCATTCTGGATATAGTTATAGATATATCTATGGAATTATCATATGGCTACACAAACGTCAATGGTTTCAGATAAGCCTGAGGATAATGACTGGTTGAAAAATGAACGTAATAACAAATTATCAGTGCCTCATGTCTAGAAATTAGGTGCAACATATCATAATACATCAAACAAAATTAATATGTCAGGATCGTAGACAGCGGCAATTATTGCAGCACGTGCTTTTGTAATGCTCGTTATCAGTTTTGATAATTCGGAGATGAGAAAATAATGGGATTTAAAGACTTCTGTGTCTCGTGTCTCTAAAAATGTATGTACATAGATATAAATAGGCTAGAGAGTGACATTGCTTAAATCTTCGCTTATCTCATAACTTTGGTACATTAATTTGTTTTGCAGTTGCTCTTCGCCTTCACCATCCAAGCGTCCACTCGACAGTGATTAGCCTCCGATTGGTCGAACGTCATAGTAGGCATGGCTAAATAGCAGACGATTGCGAAGCAAAAACACTGCTATCATAGCCATCTAGTTTACAATTCATATAATTTATTGTATTTGATTTATTCAGTAACTATCATATGGATAATGTCTTTCAATTCCAATATCCGTGTTTAAATTGGAATCCGCTATACTGTCAACAGACGCGCTCAATTGTCAAGCCGCCATACCGTGAATATGTGAATATATAATAAGTTATCCCGGAGTTACTTCCCCCTTACAAAAATTCAGGAGCATTGCTTTAGAGCTTGATGTTGCGATACTTGTTTCATATGTATATCTCGTTAAATTCTATTGAATTTAATTCTCATTAAAAATTATGAACAACCGCTATCTTTTTTTAATTAGTATACAATTTGTGTAATTGGCCTTAATTGATTTATCCCCTTGTGTATATGTTTTTATGGTGTCTTCTGGCTCTTCTAACATTTAAAAAAATAGTATTCTGGCTATTCCTACATGCAAAGAACAATGGGTGTTGTTGTAGTGGGTTATGTTGTTTTAGTAATTAGTCACTAATTAATTTTACATGTAAATTTACCTGAGGTTTGTTGGATTCCAAATATTTACCTACATTTTTAATTGATTAAGATAAATAAGCATATGATAAATGATGTAATAAAATTTTGTGTTTGCTTCAAAGCTAAGCAATCGCTGAGATCTTTATGATCACGCAGGAAGTATGCCAGTGCTACGACATCAGGCTTCACCCCACTACCATGTTCCTAGACTATGAAGTAGCCATCAGAAATGCAGCAACTCAAGTATTCCCAGGTATCATCTTCTTTTTTTTATATAAATGTACGATAAAAAATATGGCTCCAACTTACTATTTTATAAAAAAGGTTTGATTTTTATATACTGATTTTCAAGAGTAAACAACTTTTTCAACTTATTACATGTATATTTATCCTCAATATAATTTCCATATTATGTTGTTTGTAGTAGATATTATATATATATTAATGTTGTATGTAATAAATGCATGTGTATTTTTATCTTTTTATCTATTTTAGGTATTAACATCAAGGGCTGTTTTTTCCACTACACTCAATGCATCTGGATAAATGCACAGAAACACGGTTTACAGATTCCTTATAAAGACAACGACGACATCCACTCACTTGTACGACGTGCTGCTGTCCTACCTCTGTTACCCCAAGACTCAGTTGAAGACGTTTGGTTTGAAGCACTGCAAGACATCGACAACTCAGACACCAATGTACCAACTCTCCCGTTCACAGACTACGTCACCAGCTACTGGGTAGAGACTAACCGCGACCTTTGGAACCACTACGCAACAGATGGGCCTAGAACTACAAATCATCTTGAAGGCTGGCATGGGAAGTTAAAGAAAATTTTAAAGGCCCCGCACCCAAACATCTTCAGCATGATTTCATTACTACAACGCGAGGAAGCTGTCCATGCATGTACTTTATTACAGTACCATGCCGGGGAAAAACGTGTACCAAGAAAACGCAAGTACAGAGAAATCGACTCAAGACTAACCACACTCAAGACCCGCCTACAGAACTAGGAGATTACACCTCTTCAGTTTGCTGACACTGCACACCATCTTCTGCACTTAGACTAGCTTAGAATTTGAAATTTGAAATGGTGCTTTCTCATATGTGCTTTGACATTTTAAAGACTTCAATCAATATATAATTAATATATTAATATGTGCTGTTTTTTCTGGTTTTTACAGTACAAACTGTTATAATCCATTGTTTGTACAAACATTCTGGCTATCCCTACATGAAATTCTTACTAATTAATGTCTAGAATTTAAAATGTTGGAATAGCCAGAATAAACCGTTTTTATAACATGAACACCCACAAACTCTTGTTTGCACATGTATTCTTGTTAATTCAACACAGCATTTTACCCTTTTACCTGTAATTTTTAAAATTTTGGAATAAATAGAATGAACCAAGCCTCTCACTAACAAACTATTTTATTAAAAACTCAAAAATATATTCAAACCTGAAAATGTATATTATCGCTTCCGAATTTGAGGTCTTACTTCAAACAAATCATTCAATAGTCCAAACTACAATTTGTATGAACGAATTTTGTTTGTAGAACGATTTCAATTTAAAATTGCTCATCCGTATTACATCAATATATTGCGCAGTGAATTAAATAAAGGTGTTGTAAAGGAATTTCATTCTTTATAAATTGCCACGAAGATTAACAATATTTGAACAACGTTTATTTGGTCAAATAAACTCAAATATTTTACTGTATGATTAAATTCCTTAGTAATAGTATGTCTAAATGGATATTTCATCAGTTCAAGATACACGTAGTCTTAGTTATGTCTTATGCCTGTTGCACATATATTATCCTTTCAACATTTACATCACTTACCAAAGAAATCAAATTGGAAAGCAAACATTATCAAGATCTTCAACCTATTGATGTTGGTGTGAAACCTGAATTGATACTTGGTATTTTAAGTGCAGACGGAAAGACTAACTTACGTCAAACTCAGAGAGAAACGTGGATAGCCGCCATGAATCGTATGGAACATATTATACCTTTTCGAATAAAGTACAAGTTTCTCTTAGACAAAAAATCGCCTAACACTACTATCGAAAGTATGATGTATAAAGATTTGTTATTCCTTAATATTTCTAACCATGGCAGGGCTGTTAAATTTGGCGAAAAAATATACAAATGGATCACATATATCCACAATAATCATCCCGAAGCCTTGTTGGGAGCTAGAATCGACGATGACGCTTTTTTATGCGTTCCACAGATTTTTTTACCGATTAGACCATTTGAAATCTGAGAATTTGTATTATGGCTGGAAGCATGGCAATGGACAATTCATAAGCAAAGCAGTAAGAATCGATGAAATGTTTGTAGTTTTGGGAAGAATTTTAATTTCCCGCATTGCAAGCAGAACATACTGTGGTGAAAATAAATGCAAAAAAGAAAATGACTTAATTGATATTGATTACGGTGATACATCATTAGCAGAGTGGCTTTCCCCTTATAATGATGTCAATTTTCAACACGATAATGAAAAACTTCTGCAGATAGGGGGAAATCTAAAAAAGCGTAAGATTTATTTAAAACCAAACTTTTGCTCAAGGCACCTTTTATTCCATAAATCGACGTGTGAAATGATGAAACAACTCCAGAATTATAATGAGGTATCAAATAACCCATCTTCTGACATCGGTGGTGTAACAGGGTCACAATTCAGTGGCAAAATAGTGCGAAATCTTCCAGAAATTATGCCCCAAGCAGGCTTTAGCTTGGCTGTTTTTGATAACTTTACTTTATATGATAATTGGGCTGTTGTAACAACAATATTTCAACCATCTAATGCTGTCACGTATGTATCTCAGTTGACAAATTGGTGTCTAGTGATAGTAGCAGATATAAATACGCCGATAAAAACAGAATATTTAAAACAATTAAATGGGGATATGTCTCACAATAGGATAAAGTATCTGTCAATTGAAGACCAGAAATCTCTGTATCCTTTATTATCACATACTATACCCGTGAGACATTTTGGAAGAAAAAATCTAGGGTATATTTATGCGATACATCACAAGGCTAAAGTTATTTGGGATTTCGATGATGATAATATTGGGATATTTGATTTAAAACATCTTGCACACGATAAACACGTATCTGTTTGCAAGGATACCGACCATATTACTACAAATCCGTATCCATATTTTGCAAATTATGAATTTTTTTCATGGCCAAGAGGCTTTCCTTTACAAAGCATTAATGATAACAACACATTTCCGAACGTTTGCTTTACGAACACAAGTCACACCCTAGGTGTTATACAGTCTCTCGCAAATATCCAACCTGATGTTGACGCTATTTTCAGATTAACCCATAAAATGCCATTTAACTTTCCTGCTACGAAAGACTCTAACAGTCTGTTTGTTATACCAAGACATACATATACACCTTTCAATGCACAAGCTACACTTTGGATAGAGTCTACGTTTAATTACATTGCCTTGCCTATCAGTGTAAATGGCAGGGTGAGTGACATTTGGAGAAGTTACATTGCTCAATTCTTTTTCAATAAACATGATATTCAAGTAGCCTTTTCTGAACCATTTGTTAAACAAGAAAGGAATAATCATTCTACAATGGCAGACTTTAATGCCGAATTAGATTTATACCAGAAAAGTTTTCAGTTTATTGAATATTTGACGAAAGCTAATGTAAATAGTATACATGAAATGTATGAAGATCTTTATATGAGAAAATATATTGAAAAAGAAGATCTAGACTTCATACGAATATGGGGAAAAACGTTATCGTATATAAAAGAATCTATCTAACATATTTTATTAAAAATATGCTTTATACGAATATTTAATTAATACATTGCATTTTGTATTTTTTACATGAAGAAACTACAATTGAAGATGATTATTGACAATTGTGGGTTTTCAAAATACAATAATTGGGGATAGTTATAATTCGTACATACCCTTGGTTCAGCTCATATAATTTTATATTGACAATAAGAATGCAGCACAACAGAAAAATTACAGCAAGGATGTATATATAACTATTAGAATACAAACTGCACAGAATTATTAATAAACATACATTAAAGTACCCAATCTGTTAAAAAGAAACTTTTCAACTACTAAAACTATTCCATTAATACAGTAGGGATCATTTAAAACATCACCCTCTAGCAGACCTTTGAACACAGATGATGTCAAAGTTAACTTAGCCCATAGATTAGGACCACGACTAGGACAGCGTCTGGTTTTGTGCTTAGGACAAAGCATGGGCACTAAGTTTGTTCTAGCGACCGTTATCGTCCTTACGACCAAATCCATCTCTGCTTTAGCCGTAAGGACGGCGCTTGCGTAGTATATAAATTGTACTTGCATGCTGGAACTGGTCATCAGGACGGCGCATGCATAGTTTAACTGTTTTAAATCAAAACAAATAATTTGCGTCGAAGACGTTCAGCTGATTTTGTTAAAACGTTTCATGTTTAATAAATAACAGTATATTTCATAAAAGTATTCCTATGTTAGCATTTTATAATTTTTAAGTAACTTTTTTTTATTCAAATGTAATCTTTAACTTTATTTTTCATTGTTTTTATTTATCATACATTATTTCTCACTTAGGGAATACACATTTTGCATTAAAAAAATCTATTTATTGATTTGTTTTTTTCTATTGTTTTAGTTTTTTTCTTTTTATTGTATTTTGACTACAAGCCTCGGTCTTCTTTTGATATTTTGTCCCTATGAGATTGTGTGATATCAGATAAATATGATTTTTTATATTGATATTATTATTTTAAGTAAAAAGACAAGACTTCTCAAACTTAACATAGATTTATTTTATACATTTATGAAGTTTTGAAATGAATTTAATTCGTAAATTTATTACGGTATCTTAAACATTTCTCTGAGACTTACCGTAATGCATTTTAGATGAAAATAATTTACACACTGAAAAAAACACAAATTGGAGCTTTTCGGCCAGTATTAGGTTCATCCTTAATAAAATAAACCCATATCAAAGTGTGCGATATAAGACAAAGGTGTTTTTCGTTATAACAGATGTGTTTCTTAGAGTGAAAGTACAAGTTTCAAACTTGACATGTACTTATTTTATACTTTTATGAAGTTTTAAAATGAATGTAGTTCAGACAATTGCATACGGTATATTAAAATGCTTGTCTGCAACTTATCGTATAAAAAATCAATTTAATAGTGAAAAAAAGCAAAACAAACTTTAGCTTTTCAAACATTTTTAAGATGGTACTTAGTTAAATTTAGTCATATAAGATTGTGCGATTCAAGATTATTTTTGACTTTTGCCATAAAATTCTACTGTTTTTGCAAAGAAAAAAATAAAGTTTCTAGATTGTCATAAGCTTATTTTTACTTTCATTAGTTTTTTATTGAAATTTGTCTGATAGATATATGTGTTACAATATACAAAAACTCTTCTCTGCGACTTACGGTAATCTTTGTTAGATAAAAAAAAAGATAATTTCACAGCGGTAACATACAGAATTTAGCTTTCCAAACAGGATGATACGTAGTACTTAGTTAAAGGAGTAGGGACAATAAGTCAGAAAAAACGGACATGTCTTTTGAAGTTGTCCGCATGAGGGTAACAACAAATCGTTCTAACAGAAAATTCCTTAGCAAAAACGGGGCGATATGTGGAAGAAAGAAGTTGTTACTCCCTTGCAGACATACTTTAAATCGACACTTAAAGACTATTTTTGGTTACATTTTGGGATTTTCTGTAAAATTACCGATTTTTGTCGGGAGTTATGACGTCATCGCACGTGCAAAACATTAACACTATCGTTGAATAAATAAAGCATGTATGGCCCATTGGAATACAAAAGAAGACGAAGGAAAGTTTTTAATTTTGGACATATTTTAGTCCAAAATATGGCCTTCTCATAACTGGTCCTGTAACCATACCAGTTTGTGCGATGTAAGACAAAAGAGATTTTTTTGTACCTAAAGTGTTTTTTTTTAATTAAAAATATAAGCTTCACTAATGGCTTGAAATAAAATTTTATACTTTTATTTTATTTTATATGTAAAAACTTTTAAATAGTATCACCAAGTCTTTTAGAATTTCATTTGACAATTGGGGTAACTTAGTGTATATAAGAACTTATTCAAATTGAAACAAAATATATCAAATTGAATATACATGTAAGTGTTGTATCATTTTTGCAAGTAATATTATTTACTTATTTTACATAACGTAGTCAAAAAATCAATTGAAATAGTTCAATCGCCTGTTAATTCATTTCTTTCAGTACTTTATTGGCTTATCTTAATTAGGATGAAATAATTCATTCAGCTACGGATTAAACCATTCTGGTGACGTTAGTTTATTCACTAACTTTTGGATTTTTTTTCATTTTCTACTCTTGCTAAGCTTATAATTGTTTTGAAATTTTGACATATTTTCGAAACCTTATTGATTTGAATATGAGGACTAAACGAATGATTTCTTTTGTTTTGAAATTGAAATTTTATGTTCTTCATTTTAGTTTTCAAATTGTACAAAAATCTCAATAGTAACACATTTTGCTCTTCAAAGGATATTCTGGTCTTGTTTATTCTTATTTCATTTTAAGTGTCTGCATTTTTCAAGTAAAATCAAGACAACACCATAAAAATCATTAAATATAATTGTATCGGCCAATACAAGTTAAGATCACTTCAATACAAGTAAAGTTAAACATTGTATAATTCATGTTTAACTGTTATGAACTGGTCTAAACCATTTTTGATTGATTGCAATGCAACTGCAATTTTGATTTCTTCTGAAAACTTAGAAATTGTAAAAATCAAGATTAAACATAAAAGTAGTTGCCGGTTTAGATCAAAATTGTTTTTAAAGTGTCAGCAGTACCAAGAATATGTGGTAAATGAGATATCTGAAGAAATATTGAAATGGAAGCCCTCTCTCCGTGTAGTTTCACTTCTCCATACAGCAAGAATTAGTACGTGATATTTTCACAAACCACCATACCACGTTGATATAATTCCCATTTAAAATTGTTCTGATATTAACATTATGGGGACACAAGGTTCATAGTATTTATACAATACCAGATGTGCACATATCGTCGACTTACGACTCATCAGTTGTGTCCAAGGCCTAACACGAAAATAACAATCCAAAAAGTTGAGGATCAAATTCAAAAATGCAAAACTTCCCAAAAAAATGTAAAGCCAAAACCATCTAAGGACAGAGCTATGCGCGACGGAGATCCTCCTTAGTTTTCAGATATTTCACAATTTTTTAACAGTAAATTTCAAATATCAATCAGGAAGGAAATACTAGCAACTGAACTGTGGTTTCCCTCGGGCACTTGGAGCCCACCAGCTGTGATAATTGGTAAAAATACAATTCTTTGTTTTAATTGTTTTGGTTTTTGATGGTTGTGCTTATTAATTCATCACTAAATCTGTAACCGGTTTTCAAACATTTTGATCTCAAGCACTTCTGATGAGTTGCCAGTCAACGAAATGGCCATACAGTGCATCTATTTATTTCGATCTTTTGTGTTACAGTTTATTGATACAAATTTATATACACAAACATATATATATCTGAGGAGAGCAACCAAACTACTACAGATGACAATTTGAATTCTAGCTTAGGTAGTGGTTTGAAAAAAAAGAATCTTCAGCCATTTTCCCCATGTAATTGCATTCTAGATTAAAACCTCCTTTGGCTGTCATGTTGTTAGTTGGTCTAATTCATTGGACACAATGTTGGAAGTTGAAATTCTGATGATTATTTCCGATTGACCCAGGAGCCAACGCCTTCTTGTACTCGGTCTTTTAAATGGTATCATTGTGTACATGTATGTAATAGGCCAAGGTCAAGGGCTTGGCGTGACAAGTCGATTGACCGAGTCGGGGCACATCTGACCTCCTTTTTAACACAAAGTAAGGACCACAGTAGAGTGTTTCAGCTACCAAAATCATGTCGTCTATGCTTACAGTATCCAAACACGGAAAACACATGGTCTCATTAAGCCAAGGAAGCTTTATCATGTAAGTCCATAGCAATAAGGGCTGTTTCTATTAGTGGTTATATCCCAATGCCTCAGACCCCAAACAACTTTCACCCCTTATCCTATCCAATTGTATTTGAATGCTATTTAGTCGTCTTATGCGTCTATCAAAAACCCGAAAAACAACAGAGGGTAAGACAAGACTAGTTGGTGGCTACACCGCCATCGTCTAGTCAGTCTTGGAGCTCTATGTATCTGGATACGAGTCGAGAAGAAAAATAAATACTGTAAACCAATTAAATTTCGAGTGCTATTAACGGGTTAAAAATCGCAAACGTTTATATCCGCGAATAAAGCCGTCGATTCTTACTATCACAGACCTTTATAAAATCTGCCGGCAGCTATTCTCCTGAAGTTATAAAAAAACATAATACCAATGTACATTTTATTTCATTTATTGACGTAAGATTAAAATATAATTTTATGATTTGTGCATCCTTTATAGATCATCGACCATTAAATCGATCAGCTAGGCATAACATCACATCAATAAACCGATTATGTCAACAGTCGGTCTTTGAAACATTTTAATTGTTAATTTTAAGCATTTCGGACCTGTTTCAACGATTTATTGTGACAAAATTAAGATTTGGATTAGCAAGTATTGTTCAAATATAAGGGTTTTGTAGGAGTTAAGAAATTACCAAATTAAGTCAGCCACATAACGTATATTGCAAAGGGGTTTGTTTACATAACAACGGACTTGTAATGTGAAAATTAGATCCATTTGGACTAAAACTATAATGTATTTATAATTATACATTAAGGATAAGTCTTGAAAGTTTGCTGCACTTACAGTGCAAACTGTTTATGCTTGTTTCACCCTTTATGTAATTTGTTGTTCCGAAAATGTTACTTCTTTAGGGAATGGTCGCATTCCCTCGAACAAGTGGTGTGTAATTTTCAAGAAGTATTGGTTTTCCTGGGCTCTCGGGTCCGTGCTCCAAAGTTTGTGTTTTGGAATCTGACTTGAAATATATACATATTGGATAAATGCAGTGAAATATATGTAGTCTCGATCACAGTTGGATTTGTTTCGGAGTTTGAACAAATGGATTTCATAATATATTTGGCTTCAAATTCAAAAGTTATATCGTAATCTGTTAATAGTGTAGAGTTGTAGTTTCTTTTACTCAAAAGACTATATTGAAGCATCTCAGATTCTTGGAAAACGGTTAGAGACAATTTTAAGAACGTCTTACAAATTATAAAAGTTGGTTTGCAGCGGTTTGATCTGAGAGGATTCAATAGGTATTTGACTGCAGACAGCAGGTTTCATTAATTTTGTGTATTTGGGGTATATATATGTGTATGTATGTATAATATAATGCCATTAGATAAGAACTGTAATAATTCTTGTTTACTATATCACAAACATTTAGAGAATGGGAAATTCCGTACGTTTCAAATCATATGAACAAGGACAAAGTCTAAGGTGGACAAACTTACCTAGGGAGCAAATAAAAAAAACGTAATCCATTGGACAGACAAACCCGGAAAGACAAAGGAACAACCGCAAGCACAACATATAAACACTGAAAACTACAAAACAATGAACAACACGAACTCCTATAAAGTGAACCCAGGTGCTCCGGAGGGGTAACCAGTTCCTGTTACATATACGGCACCCGTCACGAAGTTTAACAAAGTTAATCCGGTGGAAGTCACAAATCGGTGGAGGCACTTGGAACACTACGACAGAGGGAACAGGCCCCACATCATCTTAGATATTTAAACACTGTAACGGTCAATCAATTCGTGATAACGACCGTAACATTTCCTAAGTGATGACATCAACTTGTCCCTGATATACCCTGGTTAAGAAGATTTTGTGACAGCTGTAATCCTCTTTGTCGAAAGTCAGGGTAACTCACTCATGTCGTTGAAAATCGGATAATCTTAGAAACGTAGACGCCATATGCAGGCGATGCTGGTATATTGCTACTCAAGAAGGGAAAGTTAACAATAGGAAAGTTGAAGTAATGACGTTTGTCATAAAGGTTTGTCTCCAAATATGCCTCATTGTCTATTTCAATGAAAAAAAAATACAAATACGGCCACGTAGATATTAAGACTTTGGTTTGTCTAGGAGTCTGCAAAATATTTGGCTTGAAAGTCAAATGTTATATCATAGTTTGTTAATAGTCGAAAGGTGTGGTTTCTTTTATCAAGGAACGATATTGAATCCTCTATTAATTATTGCTATCGCCACCCGTGTAAAAAAAAGTATGTTTGCGATGGGGGCTCGGGTAAAAATTGAAAATGAAATTTTTAATAATGTAATCACTCTATAACAAACATTTGACTATACCTATTATTAAATTTTATGTGAAATAAAATATGTAATTACATCTGATTTTTTTTTATTTTCTTGCAATTTATTTTTCTTTGTGGTTAAAATTAATTTACACACAAACATATTCAAAGGATCATTACACTTGGAGTACCTGACACTTCGCGATCACAAAATAACAAAACAATTCAACAATTATGTACAAATGCATACATGTATGTAATTACATGTATTTTTTTTCGATTTAAAAAGAACAACTCTAAGAAAACTATTCACCACTATTACAGATGAACGACTTAGAATTTATATATATAATGTCGCTTACACTTCGGGCGAAAATTTATATCCGCGAACCGGTTAATGGGCTACAGTATATATCAAATATTTCCAGCCTCTTACTTTTGTGACTCATTGCAATGATATTCACAGTTTGGGACTATTGTATTAGAAATGTATTTTTCTAAATATTTTCTTTTTTTTCATATACCAATTAAAACCTTTTACCAAACGATTCTTAATACTTAATTTTTGACTTAGTTTGGAATTACCGCATCCGGGGCAGAAATGATTATCAGATTGGAGGGAAATTTGAAGGACAATGCAAGTCCGGCGACTTTTAGCTTTCTGTATTCATGGCATGATATACCCCTCTGCGAAAGAAATTCTCTCAACTCTGGTACAGTTTTTATCGCAAAATTTACCAGTGCTGCTATATTGTTATTGTTTCTAGTTTAATTAGTTTAAACTTATTTATTTATAGTGGATTGGGAAACAAGTTATGCCAACTTATACTAATCCCTCTCCACTTGGCGGATGCGAGAGCGGCCCCTATAGCGGCGTTTTAGTCTACTCTTTTTCGACATCTACAGAGGAGTCTTTAGCGTGCTAAGGGTGTTGCTCTCCCTTAACACGGGACAGCCATTTTTCGTCCCCATCCGACGGACTAGCATCGTTTATCGAGACCATCCTCGCAAATGGTGTCGATAGGGCGTCGCAAATTTGATCCCTGAAATTTTCATCCCGAACGGGAATCGAACCAGGGACCTCTGGCTTCGTAGTCCGATGCGCTAACCACTACACCACGGCGCCCATTGTTTCTATGCCTAACCAAATGTCACGTGATACATCATTATTTACCTTCATCGCAAAGAGCGTTCGATCTGGAAAAAATCGAGAAAATGATTTTTCTATGTATGAAATACACATTTTAAAAAAAACAACTTCTTTAAAACTATAAATGTATAATAACTATCATGAAAATTATATAAGAAGATGTTAGCCATATATCATTACTTCGTTATGTATAAGCTTATTATTAATAATTTATTTTGTTCAGAAAAGGAGACTCACAATAATGAGTTAAAATCAACACCCTTTTCGTTAAGTTTGGATGTCCTAGTCGCTTTTGTTTACATGCAAATACGTAGGTATAAAGCATAATGGGAAGTCCGTGGTGTGTTGAAAAATTTTTGACAAAACATGTTGAGCAATTGAAAAAAATACACCTGAACGCCTTGGCAAAATTCAGGTATGGTCTACTTTGCCTGATAAAGTTGCAACCCTTCTTAAAACGAACATCTGAATATATATCAAGCCAATATTTCAACACATACAGAATGTATTCAATTATTTCATAGGAAAAAGAATGGATACGAGAAGAAGGCACTTCACCATCTTTAATATGTTGATTTTGAATTCACTGATATCGATTACCATTTGACGGAAATATTTTATTATTATCCTTACGTAAAATTTCTAGAGTGATGATCTAAATATTCAGAACAAAACTTTTTCTTATAAGTTAAAATGACTGTAATTTCATATGGAATATATGCATGTATCATAGGCATTTCTGTTTTAATTTAAAATTTCCCTTTGTTATCTTTCATGTATCATTTTCATAACAGTAATGATCAATTATGAAATGTTAATATCATCAGCTTTTGACTTTGGTATGCTATTTCGAAAGAAAGGTGTAATTAGGCCAATACTTTATATTACAAATAGAAAAATAACTTAATATTAATATTTCGTTGATATAAATCAATAATTAAAGCATTACACATTGATAATTGTAGCAAGAGAGTATACAGATAAACTGAACAATTCCCAAAATGATTTTGACTTATTCTTTTATTTTTGAAGAGTATTATAAACATACTGCTCTTGGATGAGGGTGTTATGGTGGATAATCACTGTAAAAATATATATCAGTCTCGGGTGATATTTTTTTTCCTCTAGTGATAATCCACCATAACACCCTCATCCAAGGGCAGTCTGTGTTTTATCATACTGGATGCCCATGGTTTTTATATCGTGTATGTTGATTGAATTGTTGTTTTTCACATTTTGTATTTATTTTAGATGTTTTATTTTTTATTAAAAAACAAAGATGTTTTATGTTAAATATGTCTAATAAAAAATAGCAACAGAAAAATGAACAAATTTAAAGATCAACAAGTGAATAAGAGAAATATAACAATATTTAATAATAAGTCCGCTGACTCTCCCATTTTTAGAAGAAACTCCTTAAACACCTTAATGCTGCGAGTTACAGAACTCGTGTCGAATCCCTATTTTTGGAATTAAGCAACGATTTCATATTTTCTTCTGTTATGTCAGCAAAAGCCATATTTTTGGCCTTTTGTTTTGTTGTCGTCTGACAAATGTAATGGGCGGAAGTAAACTGATAAATCGGGAAACCTCAGCCAGGGCAGGTGTTATATTTTTTCTGATTGGCAATGTTTGGTCATATCATCTGTTGCTTCGAATTGATAAAAATTATCACACGAAGCAGAAATTGTTTTAAATTAACAAATGCTGTTTATCTCATGAAATAGCTAGATGTTTGTATGAAGCATTGTAATAGCATTTTATTCCATTTTTATTCTATTAAAAAAATCTATTCATCATTATCTTTGTTAATTTGTTTTTCTCTTTTATCTTTTTTTTTACTTTTTATTTGTTTATTTTTCAATTACTTATTTTTATTGTTTTTTTTATATTTGTTTCATTAAGGTCTTTCCTTTACATAGGAATGACCTTACTGTATTTCTTCTGATTATTTTTTTTTCTTCTTAGGAATTTCAAAACGATCTCCCCGATTTGTTTTGCAACATGTGACAATGATATTTGCCTATTTAGGGTTAATTCTTAAAAAAGATTTCCTAGTAAAAGAAAGAGTTATCTCCCCTTGTACACTTTTGTTTGTTATCACTACTCCCCAGAAACTGTAAGAGATATCAACCTAAAACATTTTTGCAATGTCATCAGTTTATATGTGCGCAACTTTGTTACATTAGTTGGAAAGGATCTGACAACATTTCATGGGAGTTATTTCCCTTTAAACGATTTTGTTGTATCAAACAAATTGTTAGTCATAGTTGAGATATCAACATGAAACTTGGTACAAGTAAAATGAAATCAAGAGCAAACGTCAAAGTCACGTTCTAAATTTTGACTTTTGTTGTTATCGCTTCTCCTCTAAAACGGTAAAAAATAGCTGAGACAAAGTTGTATGACGTCTTTTTATTGGCGTAATTTCCTCTAGAACGTTTAAGTTTTTTGTTTTTCGTTTATTTCCCAACAAGGGCACATGATTAAGGCGTGGGTCTTTTGTTTTGACATCAAGGATTGATACCCTTCATAATGGCGTCAAGGTCAAAGGTTGTTGTTATTTCTGTAGACTTTTTATTTTATTTTATTTTTTTTTAATATATTGGAATGTTAATTATTGTGACAATGTTAGTACCCATGGAAACATCTAAAATCGTTTTTTGGCGTTATTAGTGCAAATTAGTAAAGTTGATCATAAAGTGACTATCAAACAAAAGTACGTCTAAAACGTTTGGTTTATAAGTGCTTTATGTATCAATTTTTGACGCTTTCTTTTTTACATAAATTTATGTAATATTCTTAAAAGTGGTACGGAAGATCTTTTGGATCACATCTCCTCAAAAAGTACAAATCATACAGGAATGTTATTTTGCAGAGACCTAGGGAATATTCAATGCTTGCTTTGTCAGAAAAAATTATGACGCTAAATTCAACCAATATTTCTGAAAATGGCGTTCGTGCATTGCAATGATAAAAAGCTATTTTCTGCCAGAAAACTCAAAATTCGTTCAAATGTTACCAATGCATTAAATCAGAATGTCACAATTTCGCATGAAGTAAAAAGTACTTTATTCACGGAGACGTCGTCTGCTGAAAATGGCACCAGGAATCGAAATTTCAAATTTCTACGTGAATCTTCATTCTGTAATAAGTAAATGTGTACACGTACATTCCGTTGTGTATTGGTGACTATTTCCACATCAAACAGCAAATTGCATTATCCTGTGCCATGCTCACGCGACGACGTCCCCTCTCGAAAACAAAGAAATAAACTAAATCCAGAAGTATATAAATGGCTGTCACGTGATTTACACAGCGTCATCTAGCGTTCATTTATATATGGGAAGTGCCTGAAATAAAAGCAAACATTATAGTAAAAATGTACTTTTACGGTGACCTGTGTATCTAGAAAAATGAAAATAGAATACCACAGCACCCCCAACCCCAATCACACCACCCCACCCCCACTTGTATTTAACAATCCATGAAAAACTTGCTACCTACAAATAAATAATTGAATAAACATACAAACAAACCAACAAAATAAAAAGCCCGTCCCCCCTCCAGAAAAAGAAATATTGCTAATTAGGTCTTTCCACTTTTCGTGGAAAGACCTTTTGTTCTTCTTCTGATTATTTTTTTTCTTCTGCCGTCTGAGATGCTTTTTTGCCTTACAACATATCGAATGGATTTTTGGCCAATGATGTTGTACAGTAATGGAGGTTTCAAAACTCACCCTGTGTGACCGGACACTTATTCTTATTGGAGTTATCTCCCTGTGTCCCCTTTTTCTTGTTATCGCTATATCTCTAAAACCGTAAAAGATATCGACCCAAAATCTTTTGCAATGTCTTCAGTGTATCTGTGCGCAACTTTGTTCCATGGTCGGAAAGGATCTGACGACATTTCATAGGAGTTATTTCCCTTCAAACGACTTTCACTTTTGGTGTATCATACAAATTGTTATTTAGAGTTGAGATATCAACATGAAACTTTGTATTTAGGGTCCATGACCCCTAACAAGTAAAATGAGGTCAAGGTCAAGTTCTAAATTTTGACTTTTGCTTGTTATCGCTTCTCCTCTGAAACGGTAAAATATAGCTGATAAAATGTAATGGAGAAAATGTTTATGACGTTGAGTCCTAGCTTTGTTACATTTGCATAAAAGTTGTATGACGTCATTTTATAGGCGTAATTGCCCCCAGAACGTTTAAATTTTCGGTTATTCGTTTATTTCTCAACAATGGTACATGATAAAGGCATGGGGTCTTTTGTTCTGGCATTAAGGATTGATAACCTTCAAATTGGCATAAAGGTCAAAGGTCAAGGCCAAGTTCTAAATTTTGACTTTTGCTTGTTAACGCTTCTTCTCTGAAACGGTAAAAGATAGCAGATAAAATGTAATGGGGAAAATGTTTAGGACGTTGAGACCTAGCTTTGTTACATTCGCATAAAAGTTGTATGACGTCATTTTATAGGCGTAATTGCCCCTAAAACGTTTAATTTTTCGGTTTTTCGTTTAATTCTCAACAATGGTACATGATAAAGGCATGGGGTCTTTCGTTTTAACATCAACGATTGATAACCTTCAAATTGGCATCAAGGTCAAAGGTCAAGGTCAAGTTCTATTATTCGACATTTGCTTGTTATCACTACTCCTCTGAAATGTTTGTGGATAGCCAAGGAAATGTAATGGTGGAAATGTTTAGGAAATTGATGCGCAACTTTGTTACATTTGAGTTAAAGTTGTATGACGTCATCTTTTGGGAGTAATTGCGCCTAGAACGTTCAAACTTAAGGTTTTTCGTTTATAACTTGACGATGGTACATAATAATGGCATGGGTCTTCTGCAATGACCTCAGCGACCAATGACCTTGAAAAAGGTCACTAGGTCAAAGGTCAAGGTCATGACCTATATTACGTATTTTGCATTGTTTTACACTTTATAAGGTTTTTTTCAGATTTTTAAAGCAATTAAAGTTATTGAAAGCGTGAAATTCAGGCACTACCTTTGATGACGTCATTTCTGGCAACGTTATTATTTCTGTAGACGTTTTGAATATATTGGAATGTTAATTAACGTGACAATGTTACATCCCATGAAAACGTCTAGAATTATCAATTTATAAGGTCACATTAATGACGTTTTTGATGTTTATAGTGCAAAACAGTATAATTCATCACAAACATTTAGTTAACAAGAAATAAACATTTTTCTTAGTTATTCAAACTAGCAGTCCATATATTTTTTTAACAATTGTGAAATTACCTATCATATCAAACCAGAAGTGATATTTGTAATACGGGAAGTATCATAATACCGCCCTTATTTCAATCAAAAGTACATAGAACCATATATTTTTGCAATCGCTGAAAGCTTAGCTATGCTCTAAAACCAACAACTACATTTTAAACCTCATTTTTGTTATCAACAAATCTGCAATTGAGGTGGAAAGACCTTCAATTATTCTCTGAACAATTGGTTTTTAATTCATTCTGTTTTTTTTTTTTTTTTTGACAATTGCTATTTGGAATTAAATTTGCAATTTCAATAAATTAAAATTTTTAGAAATTCTAGAGAAAATAGAAGTAGCAAAATCTCTTTACTGAAGACGGGACGGAGCTTATTTTTTATTCGATTTTATTTATTTCTCAAGAGTAACGCCCCTTGTCTAAAATCTGATAACAGAGCTCTTTTTTGCAGCACTGGAAACGTGAAAAGGAAAGATCTGATCATTTGTCCCTAGCACAATTTTTAAATTATTTATTTATTTTTGTTTTATAATTTTCTTTGTATTATTCTTTAAAATGCATTCAAGTTGACAAATATATATTTTTGGTGTTAGACGGAGACACTGATGCGCAAAAATGTAGGTGCAACTGTCATATTCAAAATGCTTATACGGTTTAAACATCGGCCTCTGCGTTGTAAATTGTGAACGCTGCTGGTTTTGTTGTATCTGTTATATCTTTTTCAATTTACTGTTAGAAAAAAAATATTCATGCAATTAGTATCATCAATAGACAGTACACCATCTACACAGCGGAACTGAAATTGGCGGCTGTGTTTTTTTTTTTTTTTTTTTTAATATTCCTTCAATTAACATTCAAAATCAGGTCCGTCGAACGGAGTGATCGATTTGTGTGAGTTTTAAGCATTCAAACATGAATTAGCAACGTTTGTATTTGGAGCTATTTTCTTGAAGAAAAATTAGACGACAACCAGACAAAGGTGATATCTTAGAAAAATCCCGTCATCGACAGCCAACAGAGATCAAACTATCCTTTCAAAAGTTATTTTTTATATTACTGCAGTTGAAAGTTTTTTCTGTACATATATTACTATAATAAAACAAGGAATTTCGAATCCTTTCTTGGAAATATTGTTTATAAAGTACAAAACAAAAATCATACAAAGTTTCTCTGACATTACAGATTCAGCATTATTGTCAGATCATTCTGTTTTATTTTTATAAGAAATATTTATCCAACGAAAAAACCCATACATCATTAATAAATGATTTATTATGGCGTTTAGAAAATTATAATTGATCTACAGTCCATCATGATGTACTGCAATCGATTCTGAAGTTGTTTTCAGCAACTGCAAGAATTCATTGATTATACATATTTTGTTCGTCCTTTGTTTGTTTGGATTATACTGTTATCTGTAATTTCATTTTTGCTAGTGAGGATTGGGATTGTGGACGACAAACTGTTTTATCCTCATTGCAAATGATTTATCCATCTTCAAACTCAGAAAACCACAAAATACAAAATAAAAAAGTAAGAAAAGGAAATGAAGGGCAGAAAGAAAAAATTACAAATCAATTGCTATAAAGACCTTGCGTGGTTTAATACAGGTGCGATCAAGATATTTTCTTGAAGACAAGTTTAAAATGATCAATTACAAGAGTCGAAAATGAAAGCCAGCAGCTTTCCGAAAAAGTAGCAACTTTTAATCATCAAGACTTTTCCATTTTGGAAAACAATACTCGCTTCCGTTAACAACATAACTATGGACAATATACATATCATACCACTCTATTTCATGGCCTGTTATAACAGACTTTGCCTTGCAACCATTCGGAGAGCGTACACCCATGTCAGCCCTAGGTATCAGTTGTAAACTAAGTTTTCCTGCACATATACCTGTTATAAAAACATCTTCTAACCAAAACGATTCTAGATGTTCCGATAAATAATAAACCTCTGCTACAACAGCTAGAGAAATTATATATCCTGTTCCTGAAAGATAATTAGGGTAATATTTATATGGGTACATATTCTCTGGTGTGTGCCATTTCGAAGTCTTCTCTCGGATTGGGCCTGTTCCTTTTATTAAATGACCCATCATATATTCCATTGCCGATATTTCATTTATAGCTCGAAATAGATTTGGAATATTTACATACATATCGTCGTCAACCTTTAACATATATTTTGCGTTGTTGCAATATTTTGTTACCCAGTCTAACATAAACATGCTTTTTAAAGTAAGGTTAAGATACGAATCAATAAAATCCCCTTCAATCAAATCTCTATTATCTTCGTATTCATTCAAAAGACGTTTTTTCATATCAGCAAATGAATCTGTATTAGGTTTTCCGACAAGAAAAACTTTTGCAACCTTATAAGTAGTAGTTTCAATTATTCCCCATGTGTCACGAATTGCCTGTCGCTTGTTAAAATTACCAAACTCTGAACATATCACTATAATCAAATCACACTTCGTAATACTGCAAATGTTTGGATTGTTTAAAATATAGTTCTTTTTGTTTTGTATTTTTGAGTTTTTATATGGCCAATGGTTCAGCACTAAAAGCAGATATTCCTCAATTTGTGTTTCATTATACGTGATTAATTGTGTTTGCAAAAAATGTTTGAAGTATAAGTTTCTAATGACGAATAATGAAAACATAATCACAAATAATGTTTTTGTCACGCATTTTCTAATGTTTCTCATTTTGAAAAAAACAGAGAATATTAAACCAACTGTATTTGTACGTTTACATTTATATTTGCTTCTTCTCTATCACATATGATTAAAATTATGAGACTTGAAATGTCCTCTATCATAAAATCTTACCAATAAACTCTACGATGCCTGGTAAATATTGTTTATTCTCCAGACACATAACAAATGACGTCATGTTTTTGTCATTATCAATAACATGGATTGCTTCGGATTATAAACATGTATTTGCAACAAACATATAACTGACTCTAGTTATTGATTATTCTAAAAGTCACTGGCACATTTTATCTATTTTTCTAGTTCCAGTGTGATTTGGTAAGGTGATTTTAGGTAGGTATAAATATGATAAACGATAAAATTTTCTGTAATAACTCGACCTGTTTGTTCAAGTTTAGGTCCTTTGTAATCATGCAAGTAAACAAAATATTCCATATGCAGCGATTAAAAATCGGTAAACGGCTATTATCTTACAGCTTAGACAAATGAGTATTAAATTTGCTTAATTCTGCTTAATATGCAACTACTGTGTATTCACAGTAGTTTTGACGTCTGCTCAAAGTAATGGCATGGTTAAAATATTTAACAATTATAATCATTCATGCGCTATACCAATCATAATAAGTGTAAGAAAAGACATAAACATTCAAATATAGCACGAACTCGAAATTACCTTGTTTTATTTATACTTCATTGTTATAAGGGTAAACCCGAAAACGGATAACAACAACTTTAAAAACTCATTTTATCCAATAAAATATCAAATATCAAACACTAAGATCTGTTCCTTATTAAAAATAAATAGTATTCCAGATTACATAAAAAAATAAATGTTTTATTTTCATAATTAATAAAATTACAGTTGTTTTTTTAGAAGACAAACGGCCTAAACACAAATCCCTCTGACACCAAGTAATACAAATTTGACTAGAAGATCACAGCACATATTGCACATGTTTGAACGTATAACACACAAATCCACAGGATTCGCAGGTTGCAAGCAATCCAGACGTTGTACGATAAACGTTTAACGATTTCAGATCGTTCAATGTCTAAAAAGTATGTTTGAGGAAGATAAGGAAATGAATTAATCATATTTTATGCGGATATGAACAACATTGAATATTTAAAATTACATCTAATTTTGGAGGACTGTAACAAAATTCCATATGGCAGTCCCAAGTATGAAATCGTCCAATGTATAATCCATACTGTTATTCTAAACTGTTTCCCAGAATTGATCGCCCTTAAAATCATAAAAATCGGTTTCTTACAATCAAATATGAATACATAAATATTACCGGTATTCTCAATGATCAAGTTGTTAAATAACAAATTCCTGGTTATTTGGATAACACTGAGCGCCCCCTTATTTGTTATGTTTACGAAAAATCTACCCGGAAATATGTTTTTAATTATAGGAGGTGAGTAAAGTTAATAATATTAGTGATAATACACCTACTTCATGAAATTGCAGTAATTCCAAATACATTTCTGGCCCCAGTTCCTATGTTATAAGAGGAGATCCTAACATCGCCCAAGATGGAGAGTTCAAATCATTTCTTAGAAAAGTACCTAAATATCGCCCCCGTCAATTATTAAGTGGAATCAGGTTCGTAACTTCATCCACGACTGACTTCATACTTACTTTAAAAAAATGGATAACACGAGAAAAAGTTGACGAAAAATCCGTTCAATTCAGTAATGAAAGTAGTTGATATTCGTATTAAAAATTTTAAAGAACACTTTACTCCTAACAACAACCATAGTAGCTCTCTTTCTCGAATCAGACATAAGCTAAAAGAAATCGGAAAGAAATTTGTTTTTGTCTCAGCTGTTAATGCTGCCAATAATATCGTTATTGTTTGACGTAAATTGTATATTGAGGTTCAACAAAAGGACATTACAAATTCACCGACATTCCAACTGACTCAATATTCGGGAAACGACATCTTGAACACACATAGCTACCTCTTTACAAGCAGAACCGAATAACATGAAAGTTTTAACAATGTAATGACTTCCGAAGCTGCACAAAACACCTTACAAATATAGATTTATTTCGTCTTCAAACCATTGTTCCACTACTAAACTGTCTATTCTACTTCTAGTACACTTGGTACAATTAAATACATTTTTCGAATAAGGTATACGAAAATAGTGGTATTAATTACATTTAAGGTGTCATAAATTCGTTGGAAGTATTTGATAAATTCCATGATGATATTTGTGATTTCGAATCTGTTGAAAGTTATTATTTTTCTACCCTATATACCACTTTGCCTCATAATCTCATTAAGAAAAACTCAAATACCTAATTAAATGGGAATTTAAAAGTCTGAATGTGAATATATATGTTCTAACTAATTTAGGTCATTTTTAAGTGAAACAAAAGAACTACAGTACGGATCATCTAAAACATCATTCTTAAGCAGACATTTGAAACAGAGATAATGACTGTTCAAGTTAACATAGACCAGAGATTATGACTTATCCGTTTGGTCATAATCTCTGCATAAAGTTAACTTGAGGACAGACATGGTCCTAATGACTGTTCTTAGGACCACGACCAGGACCGCGTACGATTTCGTCGTTAAAACGGGTCATGCGCACTAAGTTTGTTCTAATGGCCGTTATCGTCCTTCTCTGCTTTAGGACGGCCCATGTATAGTATACCAAATGCACTTGAATTCTGGAACTGGTCGTCAGGACGGCGCATGCGTAGTCCAAATTCTTTAAATCAAAAACAATTAATTTGCTTCCAAGACGTTCAGCTGATTTGGTTTAAATGTTTCATATTAATTAAATTTCGCAGAAAATAACAAAATTATTCGTATTTTAGTATATATAATTTTTAAGTAACTTTTCTCTTTTAACTGTAATCTTAATCTTTATTTTTTAAATGTTTTTATTTATTATACCTTATTATCCTACTTAGGGAATACAAATTTGCATTTAAAAGAATACATTTATTTATTTGTTTTTTTTTAATTTTTATTATTATTTCATTTGGTCCATTTCCATTTTGTTTCATTTTATTATATTGCAATTACTAGGTTTAATGTATTTTTAGATATTTTATTCCTATCAGATACAAATGTTATAAGATAGAAGATTAATGTAATTTTTTATGTTGATAGTTTTTTCTAAAGTAAAAATACAAGATTTTTCAAACCTGACATATGCTTATGTTATGCCTTTATGTTTTTTTAAGTTTTGATAAGAATTTAGTTCATAAATTTCTTACGGTATCTTAAAAAAGGACCAATATACCTAAGGAACAATAAAAAAACGTAATCCATTGGACAGACAAACCGGGAAGACAAATAAACAACCACAAGCACAAGAAATAAACACAAAAAACTAAAAAAACAATGAACAACACGAACTCCTATAAAAACCAGGAGTGAACCCAGGTGCTCCGAACGGGTAAGCAGTTCCTGCCTCATATACGGCCCGTCGTGAAGTTCAACAAAGTCAATCCGGTCAAGTCAAATATCGGTGGAGGCACATGAAATGTTACGACAGTGGGAACAGGTCCAACATGATCTTAAATATTAGAACACTGTAATGGTCAATCAATTCGTGTATGACGACCGTAAAATTTCCTAAGTGATGACATCAACTTATCCCTGATAAAACTCTGGTTAAGAAGCTTTTGTGACAGCAGTAGTCCTCTTTGTCGAAAGTCAGAGTAACTCACGCATGCCCTATAAAATCTGATAAGCTGCGAAACGTAGACGCCTTATGCAGGCGATGCTGGTATATTGCTACTCAAGAAGGAAAATTAAGAATAGGAAAGTTGAAGTCATAACGTTTATCATAAAGTTTTGTATTCAAATGTCCCTTATAGTTATTTCAAGAAACAAATCCAAATACGAAGTGGACTTTGGTGTATCTGTAGTATCCTTAATTTCAAGCTCACTGTGGTAGATAAGATGTAGAAAGTCTTGAAATTTGTCGTTATTTAACGACAGCACGCCATCTTTATCACGAAAAGTGAAATTAAAGGAGTGGGCTAGTTTCTTTTTATTTTCACGTATTAACACTTGAATGAAATCCGCTTCATATAAACAGATCAATGAGGAGAGGAGCACAGTTGTTTCCCATTGGAATGCCGATTGGTTCTTGAAAAATTAGACCGCCGAATTCAACAAATATGTTGTTTATGAGAAAATCTAACATGTTTGTAATTTCATCTTCAGAATACTTTTTGTCGGAATCACTGTGGTTCTTAACAAAATAAGCCTTGTCTCTACCTAGAACTAGAAATTTATACCTGCCTGCGCCATGTTTCTTGAAAAAACATTGATGAACTAGTTGCTTTAAGCGAACTTTTAATTGAGAATGTGGTATGGTAGTGTAGAGTGTACAGAAGTAATAGACTTCTCTGTGACTTAGCGTAATACATTTTGGATGAAAAAAAATCAATTTCACAGTGAAAAAAAGACAAAATTTAGCTTTTCAACCAATATTATGTTCATACTAAGTAAAAGTAAGACCTATCGAGTGTGCGATATCAGACAAAAGTGATTTTTTGTATTAACAGACGTGTTGTTTAAGTGAAAATACAAGTTTCGAACTTGATATGTACTTATATTATATCTTTAGGAATTTTTCACATGAGTTTAGTTGATAAAGTTTATTTGGTATCTCAAAACGTTTCTCTGTCACTTTCCGTAATATTTGTTTGATAACAAAAATTAAATTTCAGAGTGAAAAAGCACAAAATTTATCTTTTCTACAAACATTATGTTAATACTTAATCAAATACAGCTCTATCAAAGTCTGCGCTATATGACACAAGTGGTTTTTGTTAAAACAGATCTGTAATTTAAAGTGAACACATTAGTTTCAAACAGTATGGGTACATATTTTATACTTTTAGGAATTCTTGACATGAATTTAGGTAAAAAAATATCATGCGGTATCTTAAAAAGCTTCTCTGAAAATTACCATCATACATGTTTGAGAAAAATATTCCATTTTAAAGTGAAAAAAAAACACAAAAGTTGGTTTTTCAAACATTTTTAAGTTGAAACTTAGTTCAATTTAGCCATATAAGATTGTAAGTTATAAGAGAAATGTGAGTTTTGTTATAATGGTAATGTTTTTAAGAAAAAACACAAATTTCTAACTTGTCAGATGCTTATCTTTACTTTCAGTAATATTTTATAGAGATTTCGTTGATACATTTGTTACGACATGCAAAGACACCTCACTGCGACTTACCGTAGAACTGTTTGAATAAAACATATTATTATTTCACTGCGAAAAAAAAATTGTTTAATAACCAATTTTAGGTTGATATTTAATCAAATTCAGCTCTACCAGAGTGTGCGATTTATGACAAAGTGATTTTTGTTAAAACATGTGAGTATGGAAAAATGAAAACGCACGTTTCAAACTTGGTCGGCACATATTCTATACTTTTAGGAATTTTTGACATGAATTGAGCTCAAAAATTTCATACGGTATATTAAAAGATTCTCTGCAACTTACCGTAATATTTATTTGATAAAAATAATTCCATTTTACAGTGAAAAAACAAAACATTTAGCTTTTCCAAGAGATCCACGTTACATTTAGCTATATAAGCTTGTGTGATATAAGAGAAATGTGATTTTTGTAAGAATGCCACTTTTTTTTATATAGAAAAAACACAAGTTCCAAACTTGATGGGTACATATTTTATACTTTTAGGAACTTTTTACATCAATTTAGGTCAAAAACTTTCGTAGGATGATACAGAGTTAAATTTAGCAATATAAGATTTGAACGAGTCCTAATCCCTGGTTTCAGATCTCTGGTTGACCAGTCTCAAGACTGAAGACTGGTCCGAACTGTTCTAATCTCTGATTTTTGGTCCTAGAGCAGACCTTAAACCCACCCTTTTTATCATTTCACTTTCATTTTAACAATTTGTCACATGACTTCGCTATTTAATTTTTTGTGCAGTAAATTTCTGCATATTACCCCGGTAACCCGCATATATTTTCTAACCGGTCTTTTATATGTAGTCATGTTTTCAGTGGTTATTCCTTTTTCAAAATGCCGATTCCATCAGCTGTAAAAATAACAGTCCGAAGATACTAATACTAGATATAGTCAATTTATACTATGCTGTATACGACGCATTTCAAGGAGTTACCTCAAATCAACACCATTAAAACCGAAACATTTGGAAGACCAAAAACCAAACTTATTTTAAACAAGAAGAACTCATAACCAAAGATACGGAAATAGGAAGCCAAATTTCATCTAAGGAGATCTACCATGTGCAATACAAGGAATGAATCCTTAGTATTTCTATTATTTTCAAATTCTGCTAAATAATAGAACTATGCACTAGGGGATTATTCTCGTTAATGAAATATGAAAAGTAGTTTTAAAAACTCAAAAGAATTAACATGTATTTAAGATTCTAACTCTTGTTTCTAAAACATCATAATTAACATTCAATTTCTTTACTTTTCCCACCACCAGATCTGATAAACTTTGTTGAACGTGTAAATCACCAAAAGAATCGTACAACGTGCGAAACGTGTTCGTGTAACTTGAGAACCGTGTTCGTGCAACGTGTGGTTTCGTTGCAGTAAGAATCCTATAACGTGTATGAGATTTCATTGGTCGAAAAAGATTTTAAAACATGTGAATTCAAAGATATTTCAAACCCGAATTTAAATACTGTGGAACAAACTTTCACCCATGTCAAATATTTGAAAATGTTGATATTAATAATCCCCCACAGATTCTGTGTTGTTTCTTTTACTAATGTAAAGTATTTAATTTATTTGGTTTGTAAAGAATAAATTAAATAGAAATATTTTCTAAATTAAATGATCATATAACTTGCACACAACTTTTGCAAATTAAACCTATAAATAGAATTAATCGATTTATATCTTCATAGTACATATTTAACAAAAATGATTATTCCTCGGACGACTACTGGGTTAAAAAAAAACCATCTTATTAGGCAAGGGATTAAGAGGTCCTATGATGGGAGAATGTTCATTTACCTATAAATTTACCTGATATGAGCTTTCTGGTTGTGGAAAGCAATACATAAGAAATTTGACATAATTAAATAATTTTTCTTGATAAAATCAAGTATACATATATTTACTGAAAATAAAATAAATCTTACAATTTATCGACAAAATAAATATTATATTTAAATGTATAGATTTAGAGTTACATTTGCGGATAAAATTCCATTTTTATTACACCTATATTTTATGTATAAATGCTTTATATAGGGAATATTAAACAGTGTTATTCACTTATGGTTTCATTATATTTTAAATGAATAAATAATGAAAAAATATCGTATTTTATCACATATTTTATTGAAATAACGCCGATTTTGCATATGTAATAAAGGTATAATGTGAAGCATGTTATTTGCCCCCCGGGGCAATATAATCCTACGAGAGGGCAGATAACATGTTTTTTACCCTCGTATGATTATATTGCCCCGGGAGCAAATAACATGCTTCACTTTATACATTTACCTTTATTACATATCCAAAATTGTCGTACTTTATCACATATTTTATTGAAATAACGCCGATTTTGCATATGTAATAAAGGTATAATGTGAAGCATGTTATTTGACCCGGGGCAATATAATCATACGAGGGCAAAAACATGTTATCTGCCCTCTCGTGAGCCGTATCAACGTCACTTCCGCTCAACTGTAAATAATCGTCTGATCATTATTTACGCTAAATAACCGCGTATAAATGTTCTTAGCTGATTCCAATAGGGACTTATAAAATCTATTTGTAGATCTTTGGAAAAGCACAGAAACTGAAGTTGCATTTATTTGTTTGACTATATACTTAAAGTGAATGAAATAACTGTTTACTAGCTGTAGTACTGTGAATGTGCAATTTACATTCATTCGCCACATCAATGTTGTTCAAAACTTGACAGACTTGCCTGCAGACAGGGAAATCGAATTCAGCATTAAAATTATGTCTTGGTAGTGGCAAAATATGTGATAAATAGATTGATACATGGTCTTTTTCATATTGGCCTTGTTATCGGCCCTCGAGTGATATCGTCCCTTGGGCTAAAGCCATCAGTGTTGATATCAAGGTTTCAGACTGATAACAAGGGAAATATGAAAACTCCATCTATTAATCTATAAATATCAACTATTAACAATTAATGTTTTGATATATATTATTAATAGATAACCACATAAAATATTTTTACAATTTAACTAATAATTAAACCATTAAACACTGTATATCTGAGGAAGATGAACGGGTAAATTATTATTTGTTCCTTAAGGGGAACTCTTAATCCCTTGTTTACTTAGATGTTGTTTTAGCCCAGTATTCCTTATATATATATATATATTCTTTTTTGTTTTGTCGAAAACGAGATGGTTTAAAACATATTGAACAACAATACATTTGTTTAATTTGTTCTAACTGTAAAACAAATTGTGCTTCTATCGTTGCCGTCGTTTTTTTTTTCACTCATATCGGTCAGACTTTCCAGAAGTATTCAAACTAGTTCAAACCTTTCATTTCAGCTATCTAGATTATATTTTATCATTAACCCAAGCACGATCGGTTTGTTATATCCAAGGTTTCTTTCCGAATGAGCTTTAAGTAAAGGATACTACTGATTTTCTGTCAGCTGTTTATCTTGATCTTATCCTTGACATCTGAAACGAAGGGGGTATTGCAAACCTCTACGTCAAATCGTGCTAATTTCACCATTACAATCATGTTGCACGTTCACAAGTAGCAACATTCGAGGAACACCGATATTTAGTGTTTAAGCTTTTTAACTAACTCGATATTCATGGGCTTATGATCAATACAGTGGATTCCCTTGCCATAGCTACTCACACGTGGTTATATTGTTTTATCTACCCATAAATTCTATAGTCGTCACCAAGAACTTGTAGATCGCTATGTAATATGATATTCTACATAAAATTTGATAATAATTTACCTGAATTGACAATATCAACATGGCGGATGTCTTATATGAGACAGAATCTGCTCACCAATGAGGACGACCTAGATTCATGGTATTTATGTGGGGTCTATGGTTCTTATCATATAGGCATTTTTTGTTTATCTCGTTTTTGTTGTTGTTTTTTTTGCAATTTGTTGTTGTTGTTTTGTAATTTTTTTTTTGTGGAGAGGGTTGTAGTATGTTTTTTTATTTGGTTCCATCACTTTCCTTTATTGAACGGAATACTAAATAAAAAAAGCATAATGCATTTCAAAATTCGGTATTCTAAAATCGGTAAAATACATTAATTTCTTATTACATTATGACAACGAAAATAAAAAGAGGTGGATTGTGGAACAAAGGAATGCTAATTATTTTTTTGCCACATTGTTACTTCTTGTCTATAAAATTACAACAGTTTATAAGTCATAAAACCAGTCTTCGATCCATCATTACAACCTGAATTGTTTGCAGGAAAATTAATTTTCGGATAACTAATGTCCTCAAAATCTGGAATCAGACTTAAATTACTAGAGGACTGCCAGAGCTTCGTCGTACATTTCGTATGTTTATATATTGAAAGTCATATTTTAATTTCATATATCATGAAACGCACGTTAGAAATTCGATTATATTTTTGTTTAGTTATAGAATAAATTAGAGTTATTCAGATGCTAGAACTTTGCCTTTTAAGCATAGATGAGAGGTGTGTTTGTGTGTATTGGCAGTTTTTAGAACACAAGTTTTGGTACAATACCGTATCATGTGAACCTTAGGGTACAATGCGCTATACATGAGAATATTGTTAGTTACCTGTGTTTTTTTTTTTAATTTTCTTTCTTATTTATGTTTTAGAGTTTAGTGTGACGTTCATTTCGCAGAACTAGTATGCATTATTGTTTAGGGACCAGCTGAAGACCCATTGGTAGCCTTGTACTGCCTTCTGCTCTTTGGTCGGGTTATTGTCTCTTTGACATAGTCCCCGGTTCCATTCTCTATTCTATTACCTTTCATGTTGGATTTTGAACTAAGAAGAATACATTTCGAAAAATTCAAATTAATTTTAAATGTTAACTTCTTCTTCGTTAACACGTTCAGTTACGAAAAAAATGTGTTTAATATTTATTTTTTTAATGGGTTGTAAATTTTGATAAACAACACATTGCATTGAAATGTAATATCCCCCCAAATAATTATTTACTTTTTAAGATTAGAGGAACAGTCTGTTCTTTAAATTTATTACGCAATATATCCACAGTTTATCGAATGTTATATACTGCATCTAGCGGCAATACAATATATGTTTCTCTGTTCAGATCTTGAATTAAAAAATACTATTTAAAGAGTAAAATATAACAGAAACTAATGTGATTACATAGGTCTGAAAACGAGACAAAATCAGTATTGTTCCTCTACTTACGGCATCGTTCAAATGAATGTGTAGTAAGTATTTCAATAGTCTTTTGAAAGTTTTTAAATGTCAGTCCTCTTGAAAATATTCAGTTTGTTTTTGCACAGAGTTCCCCATACTTCTCGGACAGTGATTAAATCTACACTGTGACATAAAACAAAGTTTCTGTTTTTAAAATTGCAAGGACTATGACTTACAAACGTTTCCTGAAAAAAACCGAAAATATTAACGAATTTATATCCGAGCATATTAATACAGAATCCTATGTAAACGTCTTCAAGATGAAAATAAGGTATATTCCTTGATATCATTAATATATCAGAGATTACCTCCATGCTTGTAACGTATCCTATTCCATTACATAGTGCAGGATAATAATCATTTGGATACTCAATTGATGACACGTACCATTTGGATGCTGGATTGTCATCTCGTTTTGAATTTAAGTTGCAATAACCCCCAACAGAGTGTTTTAAAACTCTTTTGTGGCTATATACAGCAAGACGAAGTCCTTGTATATTTAGGTATACATCGTCATCTGTTTTAACTACAAATCGTGCGTTTGTACAAAATGTAGTTACCCATTTAAAACCAAACAGCGTTTTTAATGTTAAATTTCTATACGAATCTATAAAATCAAATTGAATTACATCATTGTGAATCTCATTTTCCTCTTGTAACTGATTGTTTAAGGTATCATTATACGTTGTACCAACAAGAAAGGCGTAGCGAATATGTGATGTATTGTTTAGGGTTGACGATAACCATGTTTGTCTTAGTATTTTTCTTGCCATAGTGTTGGCATGGACGGTAAATATCAAAATTAAAATATGTGTATCTTTTTTTGTGGTTAATCCTGAACATATGTCTGTATTTTGCTTAGTACTGAAAACAAACTCAAAACAACCTTTACAACTCCGTCGAGACTGCGGAAAAGTTACCTTTACTGGATACATTTCACTATACATGAAATACATAAATAAAATTATCAATAGGGCTGAAAAAACAAAGGAAATGCCTTCGAATTTTTTACTTGCGTTGTATAAAATTCCTTTCATGACGAAAGAGTTGTTAGCATTAGTTATATGTGTTGCAAAGAATAGTATATACAACTTTCCTCTTTCTGCATGTAATGTTGTAACGATTTTGCTTTCATCCGTCTTTTTTATCTATAATAAAGAAACATTTATGAAAAATGATAAATATCTTTAATGCATCTGAGAATAAAAATGTACATGCTGTATTATATACGGATTAAAACAATCCCTGTAATTAAGAATTTACTAGTAGTAGACTCTTGATTTCAAAAGTTAATTTCTGTCTTGTTTAATTTGCATAAAACTACATCTATACTATATTATGTTTTATATTCGGAAATTATTACGTGCATATTATATTTCGCAATTTCGTTTTGTTAAGCTGTAAATGTTGTAACTGTATATTTCTGTAATAACTAGAAAATTTGACCTATGTAATTAGATGCCATAAAAAAATCTGTTACTGTGAAACTGTAAAATGCACCAATTTTACTTCGCCCAAGGATATTACTCCTACATTGTTGCAAAAACGTTCAGTGATAGTTACTGTCTCGCACCTCGTGTACTAAGTTACTTGGAAATGTAGTTTATTCTTCCATTCATACATTATTGAAGTGTTCATAGCACTAAGGAGACGTGAATTTTGAAAGAAAGTCTGGATAGGCAAAAAGCTTTAATTATATTCATCTTATAGCTGGAATATAGATACATCAAGAGTTATTAAACTCTAACTCTCATGAAGTTTGGGAGGTAAGGGTTGAAATTCACCAAGGTCATTACTTGTAACACTGCATGAACAGAATTGATATAATGGTCTGAAAAGTTTAAAGCAATACTGATGATAACTAAGATGAAAAACAATTTCAACTGATCAATGTCAGTACTCTCAAAACATTTCAAAATATCTTATTATACTAAGAATATGCCAACAGTATTTGAAAGAAATCAAATATTGACAAAAAGAATACCGAAGACAAGGATGAGACTAAAATTGAAACACAAGGTGCACTAGTGAGGAAATTAACCCGTAAATACGGCTTCTCTCGCTTTGTATGTAACAACCTGTGAAATTTCCAATCTAGTAAGATGTGTAAATAGGGTTTTCTTGTCTCATTTGTGAGATAGAAACTTCATATCAGCCAATCAACTCAACCGTACAATTTTTGGCATCATGATATCGTGAGAATATTCTTTTGTTGTAATAGAGTAGGTATTTTGAAAAAAATTATAAACATACTGCCTTTAGTTGACGTTGTTATGATAGATTACCACGAATAGAAAAAAATTCAAATGAAGATAAAATATCACCCTCGAGTCCGTCTCGGGTGATATTTTTTCTGAGAGTGATATTTTGTCAAAGTGTGGTAATCTACCATAGCACCCTCAACTAAAGTCAGAATGTTTTTCTTATTATACTGAATACCTTGGTCTCATCTGGATTAGTTGATGCGGAATAAACAATACTGTATCTCAATGAATTAACTGTATTTTAAGTCAATAATATAATATCAATAAAAACACCTGCAGATAACTGTGGTACTTTTTAGGTTCAAGATGAAAACAAAAAGGATCATACAGACAAATGATACAAATGACACTACCATAGCAACATGTGCTAATTTTGCATAGCAACGAAAATATCACATTCCGAAACCGAACATTATACCGAACTCGGCAACTATCACCCTTTCCCTTCGAGTTTTACCGATTAGTATTTCATATCCGACTAAGCTGAAAAACAGCAGACTACAAGTTGGTTTTCTTGATTTTCAAGATTTATAAACTGTTTCCATTATTCTGCTGGTATGGCATTTGCAGAAGTGTCTGAAGATACCGTGCAAGAAGTGAAATATTAATCGGTAAAACTCAGCTTGAAAAAGTGATATTTTCGAGTTCAGTAATGTTCGGTCGTGGAAAGTGATATTTTCGTTGCTATGCAAAATTATTACATGTTGCTAGGGGTAAGTGGAATAAAACAAAAACACTGCAAAATACCAAATTCTGAAGAACCAATGAAATAACTGGATTACATCAGAAATTTGAATAAAATATCATAAAATACGTTATTTCATATTTTAACGTATTACAACATATATTTCAACTTGTTTAATTTCATGTTCGTGGTATAAATTAAAATTCCTTCATACCAATTTTGATTCATAAATGTGCACATTTCCTCGATATACGCCCATAAGTTGTGCTCAAGGCCTAAAATGATAAAAACAAAATCAATAATCCAAAAAATTTAAGGACAAATTCAAACATACTAAAATAACCAAAAACAGGTAGAGCCAAAACAATCGAAGGACAGAGCTACAGTACGGATAATTTAAAACACCTTCTCAAGCAGACATTTGAAACAGAGATTATAACAGGTCCAAGTTAATTTAGACCAGAGATTATGACTGGCCAGTGTGGTCATTATTTCTGCATATAATTGGCTGAAGGGCAGAAATGGTCCTGCAGACTTTCATTAGACCACGACTAGGACCTTGTCTGGTTTCGTCCTGAGGACAGAGCAAGCGCATTAAACTTGTTTGGGAGACCGTTTTCGTCCTGATGACCAAATTCGTCTCTGCTTTAGTCGTAGAGACGGCGCATGTATATCAAATATAATTTCACTCTGGAACTTGTCATTAGAACTGAGCATGCATAGTTAAAATTCTTTCAATAAAAATAAAATAATGTGCTTCTAAGTTGTTCGGCAAACTTTGTTAAATTGTTTCATATCAAATAAATTACAGACTATCACCGTATATTTTCGCGTTACTCGTATTTTAGTATATGTAATTTTTAAGTAACTCTTAACTTTCTACTGTAATCTTTATCTTAATTTTTTAGTTGTTTTTATATATCATAACTTATTTCCCACTTAGGGAATACAAATTTGCATTTGAAAAAATATATATTAATTGATTTGTTTTTTCTATTATTTGATTTTTTGTTTCCTTTTATTTGATTGTTACTACTATGTCGGTCTTCTTTAAATATGTTGTCCCTATCAGATTGTGTTCTATCAGATAACTGTGATTTTTCATCTTGATATTTTTTTCAAGTAAAACTAGAAGACTTTTCAAACCTGATATAGGCTTATTGTATACTTTTATAAAGGTCTGACATAAATTTGATTCATACATATGTTATGGTATTGTGAAAAGCTTCTCTGGGAATTACTGGAATACACTTTAGATGAAAAAAAAAATCAATTTCACAGTGAAAAAAAATTTTAATTGATCTTTTCAACCAATATTATGTTGATACTTAGTAAAATTAAGCCCAGTATCAGACAAAAGTGATTTTTGGTAGAACAGAAGTCTTTGTCATAGTGGAAACACAAGTTTCAAACTGACCATTTACTTATTTTATACCTTTAGGACTGTTTTACATGAATTTGGTTCATGAATTTGATACGGTATCTTAAAAAGCTTCTCAGCAACTTACCGTAATGCTTGTTTGATAAAAAAATTTAATTATACAGTGAAAAAACAAAAATTTCGCTTTTCAAACATTTTGGGGATGATACTCTGCTAAAATTAGCCATATAAGATTGTGCGATATAAGATAAAAAGACATTTTTTCATAATGCCTCTGTTTTTTAAAGAAAGTATTTCTAACATGTAATATGCTAACTTTTACTTTCTTTAATTTTTTAGAGAAATTTAGTTGATATATATGTAACGATATACAAACAAGTCTCTGTTCGGCTTACCATAATACTTCTTAGATACAAAAATATTCGCAGTAAAAAAAAAACACAAATTGTAGCTTTTTAAGAAATTTTAGGTTGATACTTAATCAAATTAAGCCGAGGCGATATAAGATAAAAGTGATTTTTGTTATAACAGAAGTGTTCTTTTAGTAAAAATACAAGTACTTATTTTTTATTTTTAGGAATTTCTGACATGAAGTTAGGTCATAAAATGTGATACAGTATACAAAAATCTTCTCTGCCACTTACGAAAATACTTGTTACATCATAAACATTTTAATTTCACAGTGACAACACACAAAAAATTTACTTTTCAAAACATCGTTAGGATGATACTTAATCAAATTTAGCCATATCGGATTATTTGATACAATATCCAAAAATGCTTCCCTGACTCTTACCGTAATACTTGTCACGACGGGTGCCGTATACGGAGCAGGAACTGCTTAACCTTCCGGGGTATCTTGGTTCACTCTGGTTTTATAGGAGTTTGTGCTGTTCATTGTTTTTAGTTTTCAGAGTTTATTTGTTATGCTTGTGGTTGCTCATTTGTCTTCCCTGGTTTATCTGTCCAATGGATTAGGTTTTTTGATTTGCTCCTTAGGTATATTTGTCCTCTTTAGGTTGATAATTAAACAAGTTAAGCCCAATCAGACTGTGCGATATAAGAAAAGTTACTTTTATTATAACAGAAGTGTTTTTTTAAAAGGAAGAATATAAGCTTCAAACTTGACATATGCTTATTTCATACTTTTGTGAAGTTTTGACATGAATTTAGTTCATAAAATTTTATATGGTATCTTAAAAAGCTTCTCCGCGACTTACCGTAGTACTTGCTAATGAAAAAAAAAATCAATTTCGCGGTGGAAAAACACAACATTTAGCTTTTTAAACATTTTAGGTATGATAAGTAATTAAATTTAGCCAGACTATATTGTGCGATATAAGACTAATGAGAGTTTGGCTGTACCCGAAGTGTCTATCAAAGTCACAATTTTATACTTTTATTTTATTTTATATTTCAAAACTGAAACTTTATATTTTCTATAAAATGTATCATCAGGAATTCATAATAATAATTTATTTGATTTGACTATAGGAATAAATGTTTGTACATTAGAATTTATTCAAATTGAAATCAAGAATCAAATATAAATACTTTATCATTTTTGCACAGAATATTATTTACCCATTTTTAAATGTTTAAGCACTAAGGTATCGTTGTTCGTCCTAGGTCGGTGCATTCACATTACGCAGAGGCGATTATTCAAATCTCTGGTTTTGTCCAGAGAACAGAATCGGACTAGAAATTTGAAAAATCAATAAACAGCGATTATGACTAGTCAGACCACGAGCAGAGATTGTTAACTCAAGGTGATGTTTTAATTGATTCGTACTGTATGCCAGAGGGAGATACTCCTTAGTTTTACAAATTTTATAATTTTTGTTACAGTAAATTTAAATATCGGGCTAGTATCGAAATTTTAGCAACCCAGCATCCAAATTTGAGTCCAGCAGAAGCGACTCAGATGTGCACATTTCGTCGATTTACCACTCATCATTGATCGTCATAACCTATTCGCATGGAAAATGTAAATTAAATATTATTGGTAATTTTAATAACAAATAAATGTTCTAGGAATCTTTAAAACAAGATTAAAAAAATGTTACCATATTATTGCATTTTCAGCCCAAATACATACACATTTCAATAATTAATGAACTCAAGTAATCATATAGTTCTCGAAAAATTTGCAAATTTATCAAAATTATAAATGTGAGACTCGCTCCTTCTAGTCAGACTCTATAGTTCATACGTGCTTAACTATTTTATGATATTGTGTATATATACTCTCTGTAACTATATTATTCGTGGTTAATGAAAAATAAAGTTAATTAATTCACTCTCGTGCATTTTAGTTGTATGTTGACTTTCTTGAAATAACATGTCACATAAACTCTTAACGAAAGGTAATGTGCAAACCTTATTTATATTATTATTCCGATTGACCTATATCAAGTAGATATCTCAAAAGTGTGAATAGATATTTCAGGGTTTTAGTTCATGTGCTGTTTTGATTCTCTTAAGATAGTTCAGTGTTCTGGGGAAATCACCTTGTCTTTGAGTTTTGATGCCATTGTCTGATTGCTTTAGTGTCCTTTTTTCCACTATGTACTAGAAAATATAAGGTTAATTTGAAAAATATAGTTTAAAAAGATCAAAATTTATTTATTTAATTTAATGGTTTTCGTAATGTTGAATTGCGTAAAGATATACAGTCGAACTTTCATTATTTATTTATGTAAATAAAACCCCGGTATCTCGAACTTCGTTCGCTCGAACTCTAAAACTAATAATTTGGTCCCTATCATAACACTTAAAATTACGACACGAGACTGGAAATTATATGTTAAATCGATCACACACCTCGGTGTTATTCTTCAGTGTTTACAGTTCTTTATTTCTCCAACAATAAGAATGGCATGTCTCATCAATCCGGAAACTTTCCGAGCACATTAAGAATAAAGTAGATTGCAACACATAATCTATAAGATAAGCTATTTCATTAGAAGAAAAGGTCCCTATAAACATCCAAATTATTTTAAATTTGTTAAAGAAAATTTGAAAATATTACTATACTCAATAGAAAAGTGAACTGTGTACATTAAGTTTCATTTCATATTTGGAAAATTCAAATTTTATTTTTTATTTGAAATTTTAAAAATCAAATTTTTAGCCTTGTTTATCCATTTTTTAAATTTTTCTTTGAAAATGCCTTCTCCTCGGAATAATTATTTATATTTTATAATATATCGATTTCCTGTCGGTAAATGAAAAACAAAACCTGGAGGTATTAAGGTGGCTTGATAGTATGAAAAAGGAACATTTTCCTACAATCTATTGCGTTTAACCTATTCAGAATATGGATTGAAAAATTGGAATTAAAAACTATCCTCTCGATAAGCTACCGAACAATATAATGATTTATTTAACAATTTTAAGCTGACATTTTATACACTGAATGACAGAATTGTCTCAAAAATTACTAATAACACAAGCGCACAAAATTAGATTATCATTAATCCCTAATTCCGCCACATTTGAAGTGATCTCATCATCAGAAAATTATGCTGCTATGTCTTTTCAAAGAGTTGCCAGGAACAGATTCTTTTAGTATAAAAAAAATAATGGATACGGGCATCAACGACATTTTCAACATACTCCAAAACATTTTGATGACATTATTACATGTATATATTAGTTTTTCCTTTCAATATATTGTAAAGAAAAGTTTATACAAACGCAAGAACACATCAAAAGCCGAGGATGTTGTAATGTATGTTAATAATCTTAACAAGCATAATATAAATCAAAATGAATATTGACTGTGGAATCCTTTGTATTTACAACTTGTTATATTTTTGGCAATATCTATTACTTAGTAGTGTTCTGGGGTAAATTGGCATTTCTATACATAATACCTGATACATAATACCTGATATCTGAATATGGTTTTTAACATTATGACTAGTTATTATAAAGTTATTATGAATATACTACCTACTCAGTGTAACGTATTCGATGACATATTTTAATGCACATATGTCTTTTGTTAAAACAAAGATTCTAAGAAAACGTAAATTAAGGCCTCAAAAAGCAACCTGAAATGTCCTGTTTAGGCTAATTGTTTCACTCGAATTTGAAATAAAAAAGATTACATAAAAATCAGAAAGTAGGATTGCAGTAAGTAAATTGATTGAACATAAATATTGGCTGTGGTAGCCATTTAAGTTCGTCAACTAGGTCACAAGATACAATATTTTTGAAAAGGACCAATTTTATTTGAAGGAAGTTTGATTACAACTGGTTGAGTGGTTTAAGAAAAGATGTTTAAAGTTATTGTCCACATTCATGTATACCCAAGTAGCACAAAACATTTTCATGATATTTTTAAAAAGTCAGATAAAAGTTTTTTTCAAAAATGTTATCAAAATAATATTTTCAGGATGTCATGTAAATGTTTTTTTTTTGGATAATTTTTATAATGTTCTCTTGAAACATAGATCGGAAACGTTTCAAAAATATTTTAAAAACGTTTCAAATAAATATTACTATATCACTTTATAAGAACATCTTATTTCAATGTTTTAAAAATATTTTATAATATTTTCCTAGTTTTAATATGATATTTTAAGAATATCAATAAAATGTTAGAGATAACGTTAAGATAATGTTTTTAAAACATTTTTTTATGTCTGTGTGCAAAATCGTGTCCATTGCCTTGGTCTACAATAACCGATAAATACTTTTTTTTTTTTAAATATCTGACCTTGGCGTTTCTGTGTAAATGTTTGGATTTTCGGTTGTAGGTTATAAAATGTAACTGGTTCCAGATTGTTGTACCATTGCAAACAGTCGACAATATTCATTGGAAACCAGTGACCGGAAGTGTATTTCCGCGGTTTGAAACAAAGACATTTGAAGTTGAATACGACACCTAATTTCTACAAGTATCAGTAAATCAGTCGTGTTTATCATCTTCTGGTGATAATAGTAGGTAAGAAAATAAGCTAAGATAATGACCTCTTTCTTTACACATCGCTTTCTGTGTGTTATTTATTCACTCTACGGTCATGACCAATGACAAAGTCGATGAAATTATACATAGGTACTCGCCTACAGGACCCCATATGGTACCCCGATGATACCGGACCCCACCCCATCCCTTACCCTATGATTTTTTTGCGATTTTATAGATATTTTTCTCTTGGAATTCACATGGATATTACTATCAAGCCGTATTTTCTATCCACAGCGGGATACTTATATGTATAAAGAGAGTACATATAAATATCCCGCTGTGGATAGAAAATACGGCTTGATAGTAATATCCATGTAACTTCCAAGAGAAAAATATCTAAAAAATCGCAAAAAAACTCATAGGGGGGTAGAATATGGGGTCCTGTACACTAGTACCTATGAAAGTATATCAACAACTTGAATAGTGACAGAGTGGACACCTTTTGGCCATATATATAAAACAGGAAACAAACCTACCTGTACAGTAAATGTAGAGACCCTTGGTTGGACTCTGTTTAAACTTAATTTTATTTTGTCAAGGTGTGAAAAGAATGGGGGGGGGGATGTTATTACTGAACTCTTATCTTATTCTAAGTCAGTTAGAGTATTCAAATGTGTATTCATTGAGTTGTCTTACACACCAATAGTATCCTCACTTTCGGTTTTTTCTCTTTTCATTTAAAACAAATAGGCCTATAAAATAAATCTATATGACTAAATTGTATGAAGGTCATCTGCTCTGTGACCCACATACTTCGGCATGTGTTTTGTTGATGGAAATCTCTGGAGATTATTACAGTTATTTACATTTCAGATAACATTTTGGTATATGTTGAAAATCAACATGGTTCAAAGTCTTTGAAACAAAACTTGGGGATGTCATACTTTATTCCAGATTGGAAGTAGATATTACATGTGTACATGTATGTACATTGTATTTTTTGGGAAGATTTTGATACTTATATTTTCTTTTGCAGACCAACCATGAACAAGTAGAAGAATAAGAAATACATCCATCATTTAGAACAATAGAAAGGAGGTTGATAGCTGTTAGAATAGTACTTGGTAATTTGATATTTATTAAATATTTGTATATAAAAGGCAATCTTACATGTTATGTTAGAAAACTTTATTTTATTTTTTTAAATTATTTTACACGGACGAAATTTTAGACATAAAGTGCTTACTGCAAGTAGGATAAAAAAAAATTATTGGGATCTAAATGATAAAATTTTAGAATAAGGACAGGACTTATTTGCCAGCTGATTGTTGTGCTTAAATTTAAGTTTTAAAACTTCAAAATATTTACAGTGAAACTTGACTGTCGAAGTGTCAGAGAACTGTAACTTATCCTGTGCTTCAGCTCATTTATATTCAGTTGTACATGTACATAATAATTAAATGCATTTTTTATCGTTAACATAAATCATTTAATAATCATTTTCAGTAATAAAAAGTGTGAAAATAATTTACATTTGACTGTTTTATGAATACTGGTACGTTCATGTGACCTTTGTATTATGTTTTGTTGGGAAAACATCACCTGATTTTTTAATAATGAAAATTGCTTTTATCTTATTTTCAGATAATGCTTTATGATACAAATTAATTTGAAGAAGAAGACAAAGTGTCTATTGCAAGATCAACCAGATGAACAGAAAGAAAATGAATATTAGTTGTGCATAATACTAGAAAGTGTTTTTATGTAAGTTGATTTTAACAAAATTTTTATTTCAACTGAACAAATCATTTAGCATCTGTGTGTGAATTATAGTTTTGTCTCTATCGGAAGTCTTGGAGAGTTATGGTGTATATGGAGCCTGTTTCATATTTAAAATCAGGCCATCATTCAGAATGAAATTTATTTGATATAACCCCACCCAGTTGAGCAGTACAGGCTTTGAAATCCTCATTTTCTGTCAAAGTCTGATGTCTTTGGAGTTGTTTGAACTGTCTAATAGATTGTTTTCAGTTTGATAATAAATTTTAATTTTGTACTGACTGCTTATCAATGTAGACATGTAAATGTAGTAATCTCACATTTTTGTGATCATAGGTCATAACAATTTCCAAACATGTAATGCATTTGTATTTTTATTTTTAAATGTTTTCAATTCAATTTTTGCAGATGCAGACAGAGTGTAAAAGAAATGAACAAGGCAGCAGTTGAAGGAGGATGTATAAAATTATGAACTTTTTCTGAAATATTGATGAGAGTAAATTGCAAATACAGATTTGTAAAATTTGTTTGAATTTCAATATGAACAGAAAAAAATAAATGTTAAATCAAAATATCTTTTCATTTCATTTATATCCCATGGTAAAATGTAGCTGTTTGAATTTGTTTACATTACATTACAATACATCAATGAGAGAAAATTGCAGAAAGTTGGGAAATGAGAGATTCTTTCCGAATAATATAAACGTTACAGTCTGACAGGAACATTGTAGACCATTTTATTTAAAATGTCCAAATGGTCAGCTGCACACTCAAAGCGTATCTTAAAATGTAAGGAGGATATTTTTCAAACTTTTATGTAATAATGCTTATGATGTTAAAAAAACATTGGACTGATGTTTTGAAGTATGAAAATATAATAAAAATATTTTCAGAATGTTATGGGAACATTTTTACAACATTTTAAAAATATTTTGCTGTGCTGAAGGGAGAGATGTTTTCAGGATATTTATTAAATGTCTTGGATTTTTTATGACAAATATTTAAATAATATCAAAATAACATTGACATATAGATATTCTAAGAACATTTTAATGATGTTTTAAAGTACAGAACATGTTTTCAAAATGTCATAAAAATGTTACCAAATGTTTTAACAATATATTTAGAACATTTTTCATAAAATGTTATTTAAAAGTTTCTAGAAAATGTTTTTCAGATATTTAGTGAAAAATTAAGACAAATGTTTACATGCTATCATAAAAATATTCATATTTTGATATCAAAAAAACATTTAACTGATGTTTTGAAATACAAAAATGTTATTAAAATGTTGTATGAATGTTATCAAAATGTTTTTCAAATATTTTTAAAATATTTTTCATTAAATGATATTTTTAGAAAATGTTTTTATGATATTTATTACACATTTTCAGATCATTATAAAAAATACTGGGGCGATGTTTTAAAAAATATTTTGGAAAATGTTTTATAAAACGTTAAACCGCTGTTTACTGCGCCATACATTTTAACATTTTTTTTCATATTTTTTCTGCGATATTTTTACAACATTATTGACAACGTTTTAAAAACGTTCTAAAAACATCATTGTGTTACCTGGGTACTTATGACAAAATTAAGTTAGCTTTGGTTGTTCCTGATGTCTATCAACATACTCATGAAATTAGATCATTAAAGGACTACAACTGTCAAATTTGGCTCAGACTGTCACACAAAATGTTCAGAAGAAAACAATATTATTGTATCAGACCTTATACTGCTAGAAGTAATAAACAGTTATCCGGAAAAAAAATTATATTTTATGTTTCTTAAGTAAAATTGATATTTCAATAATATGCTATGAAAAGGTGAGGAATCGGATAAGAAAATATTTTAATGATTTAGAAATTGTTGAATTTAAATTTCACTAAAACAGTTTGGAACAATATACTCATTGTGGCAAACTAGACATAAGACATCACATTTTATTTGAAATTCCTAAAATACAAGTAAATAATGCCAAATATGTATAGGTCTAACATGTTTCGATGATTACTCCATAAAGTAAACATAACAATACAAGAGAATTATCGAGTATATTAGAAATTATTAAACCAAAAACCCCCTTGCAAACAAAACAGTAGATAAAATCTTGTCAGATGGTAAATTTAACACCCTATCACTAATTAAACGCGGGGGCAAACGAATTCACAATAAGTTCACTCTAAAATGTACCCCTGTGTGAGTTAACAAAACAGACTTAAAATTATGTTTAGTGAAATTGATAACACTGTTTAATACTTGTATTCAAACATATGTTAGATTGCCCACGTTTTTGAGCCAGTTAAATCTCTATTTTAAAGATAATCAGTGATACGAATTTTCATGACCTAAATTAACATTTCTGTTATAAATTTAAGATATGTTAAGTTCTTAAAATATACATATCAAGATATTTGATAATCAATGATTAATGTTATACATGATACCTCGTATATGATAGAACATTTGTTCGAAAAATAATATTTTATCTTAAACTTACAAATTTCCTTCTATATATAACATTTATAAACTGTTTTTTTTCTTTTCGTTCCCGAAAGGCTGTCTAAAAAATTATCAATTCCGACCTTACATTATTAACTGTGATGCATCATTGATTATGGGATCAATCATAAACCACATTTTAGACATTCTCATTTAATTGAAAGATTATGTAGAATTTCAAACAAGGCGGCGTAGCTCTGTGTTATTCTTCTAAAAACAACAATATGATGTATCCAAAGTATTGATGGTTTTGTTTCTCGTTACATACATTTTTTACCCTAATTGCTTGAAAATTAATTGTTACATACTATTATTAATTCAATGCTAGTGTTTAATTTTTTATCAGGAAAGTTTAAACTTAACAACCAACAGTATACCTAAGTTTACAATATTAAGCACCACAATTATATATCTTGCATTATATTTGATGTTATCATGTGAACGTTTCTTATAATTCTTTTACTTTTCAAAAAGATTATAAAAATCACAAGGGCATCTATCAATCATAATTCTAGTAGTAAAGACAAAAGCGAGAAGCAAAAGGACCAGACAAAAACAAACAAACAGGATTGAGCTAGTTTTTTATCCTCATTTGTGATAATTTCTTGCAGAAAGTCTGATGACTGAAGAAACAGATTCGTAACAAATTTATGGACTAATATTCATGTCACAAATTCATGTTACAAAAATAAGCATATTCAAAGTTTGAACAGAAATTATAATAAAACCACTTTTCTCTTTAATCCAAAGATCCATTATTTACACATATGACTCAGTATCATCCGAGACATGATCAAACGGGTGAATTGTATTTCGTTTCTTTGTGAAGTTGGATTTTTGTTATTTGAAAAGAATTCTCGGAGAGGATTTTAGAGCTTAAGTAAGAAATTCATCAACTAAATTCATAACACCTATTCCTAAAGGTGACAAAAATTTTTTATTAAGTTTAAAACATATGTTTGTACCTCCAAAACAGTAACAGTATAACAAAAATAACCTTTAATTACATCACAAAATCTCACATTACTAAAGACTAGGTATCATCCTAAAAAGGTAAAAGGGTAAATTTTGTTTATTATTACTGAGACTGAGGAACATTTTCTCCTCTAGAATTAAGGTCTTAAATAATTTCATTGTAAAAATAGATTAAAATATTAAATAATCAAATGTCAAATTTAAAGATTATTTATTTAATTCAAAAGCACGAAAATCATACCAAAACTGATTTCATCTTTTATGGCTCTGATTGGCTTGGATAGTTACTTTTGTATAACATTGCAACAACCACGCCTCTTCTTTTTTTTCAAGCCATTCCATTTCATTCAATATTTGTAGATACGCAAACAGGTTTTAGAATATTTATTTAACAAATACTGAAGCCAATTTTTACTGATAGCAAACATATTCGGCACAATTTCTCGTTAACTTGTCATTCAAAAACTAGCTATAGATCTGCACACATCGCTCTTTTTATTTCGATGCACATGCATAGGTGAACATGTAAAATATCATATTAATAAACTTTTTATATCATATATTTACTTTATGTGACAGTCATTTATGAAGTCTCCAAAACAAAGTTTGGGGGACTTATTGTTTTTGCTCCGCTTCTTCTTATTATTTATTATTAATATTATGTTCCCCAAAGAAGTGGGGAACATATTGTTTTTTCTCTGTTTCTTATTATTATGTTCCTCCCAACAAATTGAGAAACATATTGTTTTTACTCTGTTTCTTATTTCTTTCGCATAATCTGAAACGGATTGAACTAAACTTGGTACAAATATACAGCACCATCTGTAGTTATGCAACTTCATATCAATAAATCCAACATGTCCGCCATTTAAAGATTGCCGCGTTCAAAGTCGAAAAGAAATCGTAAGACTAGATAGTTGGTTTAAAAATAGGTCTAATCATGATGTAGATGAGTATTGCTACGACGTGTGATGGTAGGAAGGCCAGAGAAATTTACGCTCAGCTTTCGGTAACTAAAGCCTCTGATGATGATATTGTCAAAGAATTAATTTTTAAAGGATCTGAATTATTACTTGAGGCATACCGTCGAACGTGAGAAAATATTAAAAAGACAATGCTCAGACGTATGTTGAAATTGGTAGAAACAAAAGAAACAATTATTTGATCGTTGGTGCATTTTAACAAAAATTAACGAAGATTAAGACAATTTGAGACAACATGTTTTTGGTTGAAGAATTCAAAAGATGAGCTAGTCTAGAAATTAGGACATTTATTGATGAAAATATACATCGAGTGATTTAAATAGTCAATTGACGACTCGACTAATTAAATCGTTCAATTTAAATAGCCATCGTACCATATAAATAGATATATAATATAGTAAGATTTAAAGGCCAGTAAAATTAATTTTGTGATTCAACACCCGTAATTCAAATTATATAAAAAGGCCTGATGTATATTATTTATCACATTTAATACAAATGCGTAATACCTGTATGGTATTTTGTATGCAATATAGTTTTAAAATATTTAACATATATACACGCAAGCTGCAATAGCAGTGCAAACTGTTAGTTTTCACTACCCAAAGACTAAGATCGTGACAGTGTTTCGAGTTGATAGGCTATGGCTCACTATATTTGGTGCCTTTTTAAAGTACGTCTCTAAATTTAGTATTGTTAACAATGCTTAGGTCGCCAGTTATAACGTGACCACCTTGACTATAAGTGAATGGAGAAGGGGAGCAGAACCAATTAGGTGGTTTGGATTTGAAGTCATCAAGTTTGACTAAGAGAAATACATTTCTTGGTTGAAAATAGTGGTTGCAATTGGATTGGTATAGGTATAAGATATAAGTGGAAGTTACTGGTCTGTAAAATAAGATGCAACTTCAAATGTTACGCTTTTGTTGTGCAAGATATTGCTAAGGATGATGGAATGTAGGCCTTTGTTAGAAAAATGTATTTGCAGGAATGAACGACGTTCTAGTTTATTACTCGAAGTGGTAACATGTCTAAATAATCTGTTTTTGCCAACATCCAGCACAATGGCAATTATTTTATATTTAACAGATTTATGGTCAGTAGATGGTGTATCCAAATATGTGTTGATTGCTGAGAAGTTTTTGTTCATGTGTGGAAGAAGGCCATCTACTGAAATATACAGATTGGAGGAGGTGTAGTGTCTATGACCGTGACTGCTTGGACTTCGCTGACTCCCATTAAAATATTCTTCACATTCACAGAACTACATCCGAGGCTGGACAAATTACCTATATTTTTTTATGCTATCACTTCAACCTTTTTTAGCAAGTCCAATTAATGGATCGTGCTAAAGAAATATCTGCAATTGTTACTCCAGAATGACTTTTCAAGTACAAAGTGGTGCGGTGTGGGATAAAATACCACCTGCAACATTTCAGCGGCTTATGAACAGTATCATTTCAAGAATCGAAGGACATTAAGCCTATATTGATGATCTTCTCATACTCAGTGACATTTTGGGAAGAACATATTGAGATGACTCAGTTCTTTGGCCGTTGGAAAAGGTAAATTCCGACAAGCTTGTGTTATTTATTTAGCACATGACTTTGGTAAAGGTCATGTTAAGTCAGTTGATGGTTAAATAAATGCAATTTATGCTTTTCCAAAACCTGAAAACAAGAAAAAAAAACGATGCGTTTTTAGCATGGCAGGGCGTCCAAATTTGTCTTCTTTACTGAGTCAATGTGAGAAATCATTTGAAAAGTTGAAAGTCATTCTGCAAAGCACAACAGTGTTGTCACCTCCAAATTTTAATTCCCCATTTAAATTAGCAGTTGGTGCTATTGAGCTGTTTTGTTACAAGATAACAAGACGATAGTGATGGCGTTGACCATCCAGTTTGTTATTTTTCAAACAACAGAGAACGTATTGTACTGTTGAAAAACAGGGTTTGTCTCTGATTATGGCTCTATAATGATTGAATTTTATGTCACTTTTTTTAAGTTTTCGTATTACTGTTTTACTGACCACAATCCTCTTGTTTTTATAAACAAGATGAAAGAAAAAAATCAACAGTTTACCCTTCTTTACTTTATCAATTCGGACTTGAATCAACGATCTCACAGCTTTAACCCACTCTGAAAGTGAATCTAGTGGCTCTTGTTCACGTTTGGTCCATTTTCTGGCATAGTGCTCCCCAGCATCCATCAGAAGTTTGAAATTATATATAAGGGTTTGCGATATTTAGGACCTTTTGCAAGGACATCACGAAGAGACTCATTGTCTATGATATTTAAGTCTCCTGTGATGACATGGCCAGCAGGACTATATTTGAATGGAGAACTGTTGCAAGAATAATCAGGTGGCTTAGCTTTGAGATCGTCGCACGTTTGTGATTGAATATTTTTGATGCAACGGGTGTAGTATAGGTATAAGAAATAATGGGAACGGACTGATCTTTGAAATAAGGCGGAACTGTTAATCTGACCGATTTGTGGAGAAGGATATTGTCAAGATTTACTGCATCTGATTGATTGATTAAATATTGTTTAACGCCGATTTGGCGATATTACAGCCAATATCACGGCGAGAACTAATATGAAATGGAATGGAGCTGATTAAAATTAAATACAGCATCTAAAACCAATAGACCATTTACAAATATAATAAATTTCAGTATAGAAAATAAAATACATATATGACAAAAAGTAACAAAAAATTTCCAATATCACAGACATGCAAAATATCACAGAAAAGCTATCAGACAAATACAATCAAATTAATATAATACAAAACAATAACAAAATAAAATTTTGGATAAGGACTATATTCTCGAGTATAGTCCTACGTCCTTCAAATATTGCAACACACGGCTGCCAGCAACCTTTGTAAATAAATTTTTCATATTGTTAACTGTGTAGTACCGACAAATAATGTCGGATTTATCTACACAGTCAATTAAAAGATGTCTAATACTATGTCGACATTGGCAAGGTATACACTCAGGAGGCGGCTCACTCTCTAAAATAAAAGAATGAGTCGTCCTGGTGTGGCCAATGCGACATCTTGTTAAAACAACTTGGTCTCTTCGGCTTTTGGCGAAGAAACAAACATTCTTGCCAACAGTTGGCTCTATAGAATGTAATTTATTGTCTGTCAGCAGATCCCACTGGGACTGCCACAGACCTAAAATATACTTACAAATTAAAGGTTTAAAATCAGTATACGGCACCCACATATTAGTAATGGGGTCGTCTAAAGCATCCTCCGCTATTCTATCTACAACTTTGTTTCCTCTTATACCAATATGACTTGGTATCCAGATAAATATTATTTGTTTACCCATATGGGCAAGCCTTTTATAGAATTCAATTATATGTGAAATTAAAGGGCCTTTAAACGTTTGACTTTCTATAGCCAATAAACATGAAAGAGAATTCGAGCAAATTAGAAATTTTTGTTTATCAGAAGATCTTATGAATTTCAAAGCAAGAATAATAGCTCTTGCTTCAGCTGTAAATATAGAACTGGAGGATGGAAGACGAAGAGTCGCTGCCCGTTGTCCATAAACAGCAGCAGCAGCTACTCTATCTCCGTCTTTTGATCCATCAGTATAAACTGTATCAAACTCTTGAAAATGTGATTTAATTTCAGCAAACTTTTGTTGAATTTCAATCGAATTAGTCTCAGACTTTTTATGTTTTCTGATGTCAAAAATGAATTTGGGTTTTGGTACAAGCCAAGGTGGCGATTGAGGTACATCAATAGGAGCTATTTCATCAAGGTTGATGTTATATCCATAAATATGTGGTTTTATCCGGATACCAAAAGGGGGGATTTTGTTTTCATGCTGTTCAAATACATCCTCATAGAGAGGGTTGAAAACACAGTCCAAGGCAGGATTTGAAGGATAGGCTTTCAGCTTGGTTAAATATTGTAGACCAAGTTTTATTCTACGGTTATGAAGAGACGGCTCGTTCGCCTCTACATATAAACTCTCCACAGGAGAAGTTCTGAACGCCCCGAAGGCCAAACGTAGGCCTTGGTGATGAACAGTATCTAAAATTTTTATATAGGATTTGCGAGCAGATCCGTATATAATGGAACCATAATCAAGTTTTGATCTAACTAAAGATCGATATAAATTTAATAAAACATTTTTATCAGCACCCAAGTCAGTGCTGGAAACAACTTTTAAAATATCCAACGCTTTCAAGCATTTAGCTTTAAGCATTTTGATATGGGGTAGAAAGGTAAGTTTACTGTCAAATAGGAGTCCATGGAATTTGGTTTCTTTGACCACTTTAATTTATAATGGATATCATCAGGGCCACATGCCGTGTAATGGGCCTTTGACAGAGAATTTTTGAGTTCATCCAAAGAGAAAGGGCTGTTGTAGTCTTCTGTATTTTTAGATCTAAAATTAAGTTTAGTTTTCTCAGTGCGATTTTTGATTTGTTGAAATTCCTGAGTGTAATTTTGAGTGGAGGAATGCTTAGAAAATGTTTCTGCAAGTTTATTACAGATGTCCTTTTCGGATGTGAGAAGAGTCTGGCCATCTTTAAGATGGTGGAGATTGTTCTTTCTGTTTTTTCCATTAATTTTCTGTATGAAATTCCAAACTTTATTCATTGGTGTATGGGAGTTTATTTTAGAGACGAATTTTTGCCAAGACTTGCGTCTCTTTTGTTTAAATGTTCGACGTGCTTTAGCACGAAATATACGAACATTACTGAGATTGTCAGAGGTTGGATTCATGTTGAACCGTCGTTCGGCCTTTTTCCTGTGTTTCTTAGCTTCCTCACAGTCGTCATCGAACCAGGGTTTGCTTGGTTGTTTTGGATCTGTCGAGGTTTTAGGAATGGTTCTCTCCGTTATCGATACTAAAATTTCAATAAATTTTAGAATTGGATCGCTTAAACTATGGAAAATATCTGTTTTAAGTTCATCTCTGCAGAGTTGTTCGAACAAAGGCCAATTGGCTTTGCCAAATTTCCAGCGAGCAACTTTTTCAGAGGTCGATGGAAATAAATTTTCCAAAATTATGGGAAAGTGGTCACTTCCACATAAATCATCATGGACTCGCCATGAATAATCCAATAATAGTGAAGGATCACAAATTGTAAGATCAATAGCCGAGTAAGAACCATTCCCCGGATGGAGGTAGGTGTCCGTTCCATCGTTAAAAATGCATAAACTTTCCTGATTTAAGAAATCGTCAATCATTTTGCCTTTGTCATTTTGAAGCCACTGCCCCAAATAGGATTATGGGCGTTAAAATCGCCCATAAGAAGAAAAGGGGCAGGCAACTGATCTATCAAAGATTTAAGTTGGTTTATTTCTAAAGGACAGTTCGGAGGGATATAGACAGAACATAATGTAATAGTTTTGTTATGTGTTATACCAATAGCAACTGCCTGTAAATCAGTTTTCAGGGATATCCGACTGTGAATGACGTCATTATTAACAAGGATGGATGAGCTGCCAGCAGCTCTTTCATCCTGTTTCACTCGTGTGGTGAAGAGAGAATAATTTTTAATATTTATATTATCGTTTTTTTTTTTAAATGAGTCTCTTGAAGACAAAAGGCAACTGGAAGGAAAGTCTGAGCAAGAAGTGATAATTCAATTAAATTAATTTTTAAACCTCGACAATTCCATTGTATGATGTTTTTCATTTTTTAGGTGGTCGAATTGGGGAATATTTTTTTTTTCTAGATCGATCTGACGAAACTTCTGTGACGATTTTCAGAAGGACCAGAACACTCAGGTGGAACTATTGGGTCCGGCCAGATCGACTCCAGACATTCATTTGTATCCATCTGCTCAGAGTCTTCATCGATATCATCGTCAAACTCTGAGCAGAGGTCTCGAAACTTGTTGAATTTTTGACTTTTTTCAGCCTTCGAGAGGCGATTTGAAGAGTTTTTGTTTTTTGATTTGTCTTGTGATGAGGAACGTGCAGCTCTCTGTGATGGTGACGGTTTCTGAGGTGATTTTTTGTTTGAAGATGTAGAAGACCTTTGTTTCGGAGTTGGTTTTTGCTGATTACGTTGTAGAAGATGAGTTATTTGAACCAGATACAATTTTCGAGCTTCTTGATAACTGATTTTGTTTTCAGCTTTAATATTTTGAATTTCAAGTTCTTTTTTTATACTGTTCACAGATTCTAGAGTTTGCCAAATGATCTAAACCACAATTTACACATTTAATTTTGCCTTCACATTCAAAACTGGAATGGCCCTCTTTAGAACATGTGACACATCTTTCCGTACCTCTACAAGAACTCCTACCGTGTCCAAATTTCAGATATTTGAAACAACATGTAGGGTTCGTTACGTAAGTGTCAATTCTTATTCTGTAGGGTCCAAGGTAAATGTGACTGGGCACTACTGGAAGGTCAAAAGTGAGAAGGTAAGTATTTAATTTAATAATATTCCCATCAGATTTTTTTGTAAACCTTTTGATTTTTGAAACGTGTTGGGATTTAAGTTCTTCGAGGATTTCATCTTCGGAAAGTTCAGACAAGTCACGGTCACGGTCTCTAATGACTCTCTGACACGAATTCAGTGTCCTGTGAGGAGTAACAGAGATGGAGAGGTTGCCAATTTTAGTTAAAAAGAGTAGATTTTTTTATTGTTGTTGCCTGCAACATTCGACGAGGAGATTTCCATTTTTCATTTTTGAGACTTTTTGAGACCTTGTATTGATTTTTGAAGGATATAGGACGAAATTTTGGTCAGAGGTTTTTCCGGATCTAAACTCGTCAGTACTAAAAATTTTGAAAATGTATCAGAAGCTGTATTTGCAGATTTGACAGTGTGTTCCTCATCATCAGTTAATTCTAATTTCCTTTTTGAGCTTGTTGTTGTTTGGGTTTTTCTTAGGAGAAGCCATGGAGATTGTATAATTATTCGTTACCCCTGCTCCCCGCCCGCCTCGGAGCAGCACCAATATGATGTATACTTGCCGCATATGCGACAAGCACTAGGGCTAGAGGGATAAGCACTTCTGTTTGGACGCAAGCTTCGTGTCAGGAGTTACCTGACGAAACAACCGTCCAAGTATCATCTACACGATTGACCCATAAGCCACCGCCTTCTTGAACCGACTTGTATAAATGGTACTATTGCTGTGCATTTTGGCAACAGGCAAGTTCAAGGGCTTGGCGTGACCAGCCGATTGGTCAGGACCGGGCCCATCCGACCGACCGTTTAAGATAAAGTAAGGGCCAAAGTGGTGTGATTCAACCACCAGGATCCCGTCCTGTATCCTTACGGGTATCCACACACGGCAAACATGTGGCCTCATTAAGCCGAGGAAGCCTTGCCCCATGAGCCACCGCCTTCTCTGTGCTTCCGTCAGTGGTTATCATCCGAGACCCCATAACCCAAACATCAACCTACATCGGTACATGCAAACCACCCATCCTATTGTACCTCGGTTTCATTGAGGGTTTATTTGGGTCTCTTCAGACAAACACGAGAAAACACAGAGGGCAAGACATGACCTGTAAATGGCTGGACCGGGACCATCGAGCCATTCTTTGAACAGGGTGTATATTTTTCAAATTAAAGGGCCAAACAAGAATATAACAAAAATAGTGAATAATATTTTGAAGAGAAGTTAAATACTGTCCTGTAAAATTTAATATTCAGAAATAATAAATAAAAAAAACAATAACAATAACAAAAAAATGGAATTCCAAACAGAAAAACAAAATTAAACCTGTTGAGTGTTGTGACCCTTAAGCCAACACCAATTCCATATATCAACAATTTAGAATTTAGTTTACCCAGTTTATAAAGAGAGAAAAAATATAAATAAATTATTGGAAGGAGATTGGTGTGACCAGCCGATTGACCGAATCGGGTGCATCCGGCCTCCCGTCTAGGTAAAGATTGTGCCCCAGATGGTGATCGGAACCGTTTTTCCGGCCATCCAGGAACACTCCCTATTACCGACACGGGTTTGCGACACACGGCAAACATGTCGCCTCTTTAGGGGCTCTTACGCCAAGCCGAGGAGTGTGGGCCTATTCTATTGTGTCCCCGGACCCACACGGGGATACTGCATCTCAACCTTTGTTGGCAAAAAAGAGTGGAAGAAAAGAACGGTTGTCTTGTTCAATTTCATGGGTACCAACTGGTTTAAACAGGCGGAGACATCTAATATCCAACACAACAGAGGTCAGTTTGTATTCAGATGAATTCGAATCAGTAGTTCTACTGTCTAAGCAGGCTTGATATAAAGTGTGTAGCTTTCGGAGGGGTAAAGAATATAATTTAGTGTGAATGTGATGAAGACCTAATGGTTGTTGTATGAAAGGGAGACGGCCATTGATAGAGAAATCATGACATTGAGGTTTTTTATAATGTCTATTGCCATGACTCCGTTTACGTCGTTGATGATTAGGAAATAGCTTCATCACATTAACATCACTACATCTAGGACTTGATAGAATACCTACACTATCGATTCTGTCATTGCATCCATATGGTATTGCAGTCCCAACGGTGCGAATCCAGTTTTCCTCTTTTTGTCTAAGTAAGTGTGTACTTAAATTAGGATTATTGGTTGGATGGTAAATTTTCTCAATAATCCGGACTTCATTGAAAGAATAGAATGGTCAGGTTGGTTGAAGTGCTGGTAGACTTCAGGAAAATCGCTGCTGTTTACACTTGAGCGATGGCCATTCATGCGTAACATCGTCGGGGTTGGGCCTTTTTATATTGGGCGACGCCCAAGCCAGTATCCTTTCTAATTTTCTTGTATTCATGCTGTGTAAGAGCTATTGAGTTAATGATGTCCTCGGGGACAAAATGTCCACCAGCAGCAACATCGAGTCAAGAAATACCAAAGGGATATTCGAAGGAGAGAAAAATCGTAGCAACTCCGGAGAACAACGAAGACAAAACCAAAACAATACATGCACTACAATTAAAAACTAAAAACATATGAACAACATGAGCCCCACCAAAAAACCGGGGGTAGACTCAGGTGCTCCGGAAAAGTAAGCAGTCTCTCCTCCCTGCAGGACACCCGCCATGTCAAATCCTGTATGAGGAAGGGATAACATCAATGGAACAGGTCCATTTTCATTTGGGAAACGGTTTTGTCATACCTGTCAACCAAGACATGATGACGCCCATAAAACTTTAATAAAGATTACTTCAGCTTAGGAGCAACGTACCCCTGTTTGAGCAACTTTTCTGTCAGGAGCCGGGCTCTGTCCAGGAAGTCAATGTATATGTCACAAGCTCTGGAATAACGTATGAGTTGTGAAATATATACTCCATACGCCGCCGCTTCTGGAATATTGCCGCCCAAAAATGGGAAGTTGACGATTGGAAAGTCATCCCATTTGTCGTAAAGTTTTGTATTCAACCTTCCTCTGGTGTCAATTTTGAGGTGTAGGTCAAGATAAGATAAGAGGGAGTGTTCGGATAACCATCAATTAAGTTTAATCCCAGTAGTGCTGCGGTATATGTTCCAAGTGTAACTGTCCTGACATTGTCGTTTCTAGGTCTGTTTTTACTCTTTAATATTATATTTTTTGTCAGGGCTTCTATCGATTAGATGGAGTTAATTGGAAAGTCAAAGTCGTAATGTTTGTCGTAAAGTTTTGTGTTTAATCTTCCTCTGGTGTCAATTTCGAGGTGAAGGTCAAGATAAGATTTAGACTTGTCAGTGTCTGCGGTATCCTTAATTTCGAGCTCATTGGGATAGATGAGATGTAAGAAATCCCAAAACGTGAGTTGTTGAGTGATAAAACCATCTATGTAGCGGAGCTGAAATTGAAGGTACGGGCTAACTTCTTCTGTTTTTCCTTAATAAGCCCGTCAAGGAAGTATCCCTCATATGAGTAAGGAAACAAGTCGGTCAGTAGTGGCGCACAATTAGTACCCATAGGAATGCCAATTGTCCATTGGAAAACCTGTCCACAAAATTGAATAAATATGTTGTCGATCAAAAATTCAATCATCAGGACAATTTTCCGCTGTATATTTTTTGTTAGATTTAGAGTGGTTTTTAACAAAGTATGATTTGTCTCTACCAATGACAAGGTATGTGTATCTATTGTTGCCATTTTTATTTTGAAAGCATCGATGTATTAGACCTTTCAACTTCTACTTCAGTTGTGAATGAGGCATGGTGGTATAGAGGGTAGAGAAATGAAATGTTTTTATGCTGTTAGAGACTGAAATCGACCGAGATCGTAAAATATCCTTTAGCCATTGGAGTTCTTTAATTTCCACATTTGATTGATACCACTTCTTGAATAGCTGTTCTCACAATAACTTTGGAGGCCCGTTCTGACAGCTGCTAAAATAGAAGTTAGAAGTTGAGACAATGGTTTGGTGGAACACTTGGCAGATCCAACTATAAAGGGTTGTTTGTATGGACACTTATATAACTTTGGTATCCAGTACAAGGTAGGAAGATCACAATCATCATCTTTGATGGAAATACCAAATGACGATAAGACCGATCTATGATTGTCGGTTATTTCTTCCTTTGAAAGTGTAGTAGCTTGATAGGTAGGGTTGCCAAGTGAACTAGCAATCCCTAGTTCATTAACCAAGTATTGAATATAGTAGCTTTTGCATTCAAAAACGATGTTATTAGGGGCCTTATCTGCAGGAACAACAACATATTTGTCATCAATGGCGGACAATGTCTTGGCAACATCGGGGTTGCTGAAGACTGATGCTCCTTTTTCACTCATAGACCTTCTAAGTTTATCAATTCGGCATTGAATCAACGATCTCACAGCTTTAACCCACTCTGAAAGTGAATCTAGTGCCTCTTGTTCACGTTTGGTCCATTTTCTGGCATAGTCCTCCCCAGCGTCCATCAGAAGTTTGAAATTATATATAAGGGTTTGCGATATTTAGGACCTTTCGCAAGGACATCACGAAGAGACTCATTGTCTATGATATTTAAGTCTCCTGTGATGACATGGCCAGCAGGACTATATTTGAATGGAGAACTGTTGCAAAACTAATCAGGTGGCTTATCTTTGAGATCGTCGATTTTGAGGTCCTGCAACGCACGTTTGTGATTGAATATTTTTGATGCAAGGATGTAGTATAGGTATAAGAAATAATGGGAACGGACTGATCTTTGAAATAAGGCGGAACTGTTAATCTGACCGATTTGTGGTGAAGGATATTGTCAAGATTTACTGCATCTGAACCTTTGTTGGCAAAAAAGAGTGGTAGAAAAGAACGGTTGTCTTGTTCAATTTCATGGGTACCAACTGGTTTAAACAGGCGGAGACGTCTAATATCCAACACAACAGAGGTCAGTTTTTATTCAGGTGAATTCGAATCAGTAGTTCTACTGTCTAAGCAGGCTTGATATAAAGTGTGTAGCTTTCGGAGGGGTAAAGAATATAATTTAGTGTGAATGTGATGAAGACATAATGGTTGTTGTATGAAAGGGAGAAGGCCTTTGATAGAAAAATCATGACATTGAGGTTTTTTTTATAATGTCTATTGCCATGACTCCGTTTACGTCGTTGATGATTAGGAAATAGTTTCATCACATTCACATCACTACATCTAGGACTTGATAGAATACCTACACTATGGATTTTGTCATTGCATCCATATGGTATTGCAGTCCCCACGGTGCGAATCCAGTTTTCCTCTTTTTGTCTAAGTAAGTGTGTACTTACATTAGGATTATTGGTTGGATGGTAAATTTTCTCAATAATCCGGACTTTCATTGAAAGAATAGAATGGTCAGGTTGGTTGAAGTGCTGGTAGACTTCAGGAATATCGCTGCTGTTTACACTTGAGCGATGGCCATTCATGCGTAAGATCGTCGGGGTTGGGCCTTTTTATACTGGGCGACGCCCAAGCCAGTGTCCTTTCTAATTTTCTTGTATTCATGCTGTGTAAGAGCTATTGAGTTAATGATGTCCTCGGGGACAGAATGTCCACCAGCAGCAACATCTAGTCAAGAAATACCAAAGGGATATTCGAAGGAGAGAAAAATCGTAGCAACTCCGGAGAACAACGAAGACAAAACCAAAACGATGCATGCACTACAATTAAAAACTAAAAACATATGAACAACATGAACCCCATCAAAAAACCGGGGGTAGACTCAGGTGCTCCGGAAAAGTAAACAGTCTCTCCTCCCTGCAGGACACCCGCCATGCTGCCCATGTCAAATCCTGTATGAGGGTGGGATAACATCAATGGAACAAGTCCATTTTCATTTGGGAAACGGTTTTTTCATACCTGTCAACCAAGTCATGATGACGCCCATTAAACTTTAATAAGGATGACTTCAGCTTAGGAGCAACGTACCCCTGTCTGAGCAACTTTTCTGTCAAGAGCCGGGCTCTGTCCAGGAAGTCAATGTATATGTCACAAGCTCTGGAATAATGTATGAGTTGTGAAATATATAATCCATACGCCGCCGCTTCTGGAATATTGCCGCTCAAAAATGGGAAGTTGACGATTGGAAAGTCATCTAATTTGTCATAAAGTTTTGTATTCAACCTTCCTCTGGTGTCAATTTTGAGGTGTAGGTCAAGATATGATAAGAGGGAGTGTTCGGGTAACCATCAATCAAGTTTAATCCCAGTAGTGCTGCGGTATCTGTTCCAAGTCTAACTGTCCCGACATTGTCGTTTCTAAGTGTGTTTTTTACTCTTTAATATTATATTTTTTGTCAGGGCTTCTATCGAATAGATGGAGTTAATTTGTGTGTTCAACTTCTCCCGTTATCCGTTTTGTTTGTCGTAGAATTAGCAACTTATGTTTTGGACTCGAATTTGGCGATCAATTCCATTATTGATTTGAATTTTCTAGTTTTCCTTATGAGAGAAGTTTGTATACATTTTCTATCGAATCAAATTTTTCAATATAATAGAATAAGGGACGACATCAAAAGTTCAATGTAGGATAAAAAACTTAATTCAGAGAGTTTTTTTCACTGACCCCAAAACACCCCCCCCCCCCCCCCCCCACACACACACACCACCACCAACCCGTCCCCCTCATAACTTAATTTGGAATAAATTGATTGACCAATATCTTTGTAAGTACAGTCGTACGCGTTCTTCGGTAGCTCCAACGCGGATCGCTCAAACACCACCAATGGATCGAAACGTTTTGAAAGTCCCGTTAATTTTCTTTTTATTATTCCCGCGCTAGCGAAGCGGCGGGGATAATGTTTTGCTGTTCTCAGTACGTACGCAAGATATAGAAAACTGAAACTTTGATCATCGTTAGCATTGTTGATGTAGATTTTGCCGAAGGTTTCGGAATTTTGGAATTTGCCCTACGTTATAATTATGAGACTAAAACTGATTTCGCGATATCCAGTAAATAGCGAAATCTTCTAAACTATTTGGACTATAATGCTGAAACTGAAACCATGACTTGTATTTCATATGGCAAATTGAAAGGTGGCATGAGCATTTTTCTTAATCCCCTGAGGGCACAGCAACAATAGAGTTAAAAAATTCCAAAATCGATTGTCACAGAACTCCTCTTTCACCCTTAGCGGTAGAAACATAAAAATTATTAGCACTTCAAAAGTTGTCTGTGCCAAAGGTTTCGGAATTTTGAAATTTGCCCTTCGGGAAGAAAAATTTTCTGGAAGAGTCTCAGACTGATTCATTTTTGAAAACTACCAATCAACCATTCTATCAGATACTAGCAGAATAATACCTCTTAAATGGAATATTTTGATTTAAAAATATAATTTCAATTTTGGTAAATTTCCTGAAAGACTCTAAGAACTTCATTTTTTGGAAATGTATCTAGCAGCCATGCATATTAAAAACCATTATTATCATCAGAGTTAAGGTTACCATTTAATTTCCAAAAATGTAATTTCAATTTTGATTTATCTCCTGAAAGACTCTATGATCTAATTTTTTTTGGAAAAGTACCTGGCAACCATATATACTTGTTTACAAAAAAACAACAGCTGAATAGGGAATGATCAAATGTCAAAAGTAAATGAATATTTGGATTTCAAAAAAAAAAAAAAAAAAAAAAAAAAAAAAAAAATCCAACTTCGGTAAATTTCCTGAAAGACCTTAAGACCTTCGTTTTTTGGAAATGTATCTAGCAACGATTTATATTAATAACCATTAATGTCACAAGAGTTAAGGTAACTATTCAATTTCCAAAAATAAAATTGCAAGTTTAGTAAATTTCCTGAAATACTCTAAGACCTTCATTTTTTGGAAATGTATCTAGCAACCATGCATATTAATAACCAATAATATCATTAGAGTTAAATGGAATATTTGGATTTCATCAACAAATAACTCAAAGTTTGGTAAAATTTCCTGAAAGAATTTAAGATCTTCATTTTTTTTGGAAAAGTATCTAGCAACAATGCATATTAATAAGTATTAATGTCACAAGAATTAGGCTAACCATTCAATTTCCAAAATTAATATTCCAACTTTGGTAAATTTACACTTAATTAGTAGAACATGTTCACTACATGTATTTACATTATGAATGTATGATATCCTAATTTGTCACACTTCATTTAACATTATGACTCCTATTTCACGTGCCCAATTCATTACTAAAGTTATTGTCACATCTGAGTATTATTTCCATTAGAGCATTTATTTTGTGATTAACACAACAGTGGTGGGTGAATTGCAGCGTGGCTGCTGTGTTTCATATTCATGTTGAAAAAGCTCCATTATCTCAAAGACCGATTTCTCGAAAAGTCGAACAAACATTTTGGTCTCAAAAAATTTTAATGTAAATGATATGTAAAATTGTTTCAGATATCTTCTAGTGTTATTTTCATCGCATTCTGATTCGCTTTGAATCCCTTTTAAATATTGCTACAAATTTATTAGTTTGCTCTTTATACATGTACATAATTTAAAATTTTTAAAATTTTTGACAAGACTGCAAAATTAAATCGGATATGTTCTATATGTAGTGAACACAGAAAAAAAGATGTTACTAATACATAATCTAATCATATGTATAAGTTAAAATACTGGAATGTGTTGATTTTAATAAACCTTCATTTTTTTTTCATTTCATCTCTGTAGAATTTATTACCATATGACAATTTGAAATATGTGGATGAAAACATCCAAATTGTGTGATACAGTTTGAGCCATGCTATAAAAATTGACAGGGATGGAACATCTGGTGCTTCATCAGATACGCGCCGGCGTAATAAAGGTTGACAAGGATGAACATCTGGTGCTTTATCATATACGCAAAATGACTTCTACTAAATATATGGTAGAAGAATACAAAATTTGCTGTGGTTACAATTTCCAATATTTTTTTTAATCTTATTTATTTATATTGGATTGGGAAACAAGTTATACCAACCTAACCTTGACGGGTTCGAGAGGGGCCCCTGTAGCGACATTTTAGCCTACTCTTTTTAGACATCTACAGAGGACTCTTAAACGTGCTAAGGGTGTTGCTCTCCATTAATACGGGACAGCTATTGTTTGTCCCCATCCGACGGACAAGCATCGTTTATCAAGACCATCCTCGCAAATGGTGTCGATAGGGCGTCGCAAATTTGATCCCTGAAATTTTCATCCCGAAAGGGAATCGAATCAGGGATCTTTGGCTTCGTAGTCCGATACGCTAACCACTACACCACGGCGCCCCTAATTTCCACTATTAGATTCCTCTATTAAAATAAAGCAAACAAAAGTGTTTACGTCTTATCAGACGAGTGTATAGAATAATACCTTGAATGAAAACACTTTATTTTGCGAGATAATTTTTCTTTGTTATCGTGTCTTGCTGTCTTTTGAGTCACTAAAAAGTCAATAATAAACCGAATAAGTGCTTTAACATGACTCAAGGCTCATAGAATGAATGATAACGCAAATGTTGTTCATGTTGTTGTCGTATGTCAAAAAGATGACGCTGTTCTTTGCCTAAACTTTTCCACGTATGTGTAGGGATTTTGGTTCAATAGCTAGTTTTGTTTTACCGCTTCATCCATATTTTGAAGATTGCATACAATAATTTAACAAGTAGCCGAACAAACATTTAACAGAATTACAAAATTTATCAATATACAATTTTATACTTATTGGAAAAAATCGTATCATTTTTGAACCAATGGTAATGCAGAAAACGAAGGAACTAAATTTTTCAAAGATCTACATCTTACAGTCAAAACAACAATAACAACTAACTGTTGTATACTTCATTGGTGAAATTTCTACTTTCTCATGTACGACAAAATGTGAGTTTTAAAGATATTGCAGCAAAAAAAGTAACTACATTTTAGAAGTTATATATTTTCTAAATAAATCATTTTTTCCCCTAATTTACCGATCTTTTTTTTAGTACAAGTATTTACACATTCAATCATATCTGATGTTTATTTAAGGTGTCGTATTACTTTTCAGGAAATGTTTTAATTCCGAAAATGACATTCAGTTTTACTTCTACGTGTAAACAACTGTGATCTCCTTTAACTTGAAAAAAATGCATGCAAGGTAACAATGGTTTTACCTGCAAAATGTTATCTGCATAGTTATGAGAGTATATTGAGAAAGAAATTTATCCACAATTCGTAAATATACTTTGCAAAAAGAGTGAATTCCGGTTAATGACAATGTGAAGAATATTGAAAAAAAACATTCATCAGAATGTATAAACCTGTATGCATAGAACACATTTCAAACAAGAAATAAGTAACTAACAACGTTAAGATAAATAGATATTTAAAATTTATACAAATTAATTTTTGCAAAATATTAATATGTACATAACAATTATAGTAATAAGATATGTGTACTTTCAATTCTACTTTCAAAGTAAATGTTTTTTTTTCAAATTTTAAAAATACACACTCAAACCATTTATTTAAAACATACGTGTATATAGTGAATTTTCATTTCGATGATGTTAAACAATAACTGTATTATATATTCATTTTTTCGTCATTTTTAATATAACATAATCTAATTTCCGCGGAAGGACACAATCAATTATTTCTTTCGGGTAAAAGTCACTGAACCACGTAAAATGTTTATGTATTTCTCAATTTACTTCAACAAATACTAAGGTCATTAAAAAGAACTACTGTACCTAGATAATATCATGATAGTGTAAATGTTTATTTTAGATATGGCTTCATCTAAGAAGTGCATAATTATACCTGCAGTGTTTGTTGTGTTTTGCATTTTTATATATTTCTTTCCTCGTGGTATAACGATAAAAAAATCGCAATTCTATACCAAATCTGGACCAATAATATATAAAGGGAGTGGTAACTATTTGCTGAAATCAATGAATGGTACCAAGAAAAATAAAATATCATGGTCTCAATATGGTCAGGATCTTTTTATCGATAAGTTGTTTAAAAATAAACGCGAAGGGGTTTTCTTAGAAATAGGAGGATATGATGGAGAGATGCACTCCAACACTTTATATTTAGAAAAAGAGCGTGGTTGGTCTGGGTTGTTAGTTGAAGCAAACCCTTACACTTATGGCATGATGATAAAGAAAGATAGAAAATGCTATATGGTCAACGCTTGTATAAGCAATAAATTGGCAAACATGACATTTTTGATTGCCGGTGGTCTTTCTAGTGCGAAAGAAACAATGACAGATCGTCATAGAAATCGAATTTTTAGGCAAAAAAGTACTTATGAGAATAACCCTCAGTGGTCTCATGCTGGGGAAAGTGTTTTAGTTAAATGCTGCCCTTTGTTATCATTGTTAAGGCCAATTGGTCTTACGCACATAGATTATTTTTCGTTAGATGTAGAGGGGGCCGAATTAGTAATATTAGATTCAATTGATTGGACAGAAATTGATATAGATGTGTTTACGATCGAAACAGACCAGCATCGCTCGGACATAATACAGTTCATGAAAATTCATGGTTATAAAAGAATCGGTAAATTAACAGGCGATGATGTTTTTAGGAAAGTAAGCTTAGATGGACCAGCAAATTAAACGACCGTTTCTGGCTTGTTTATTCTAACCTTTTGAAACAAAATTAAGGTTCGTAAAATAAAAGAAAAAGTGATGCCCAGCAGCCCATCAAACGTTTTTGAATTACCGTAAGGCTCATATCTTTATTCGATCCTGATACCTTTATTTTGTTGGAAAATTTGTTGATGCAGAGTATCCAGATATATTCATATAATTTGTGATGGTAAATTTACGTCATAAAAGAGCATATTAAAAGCTTATCACTTTACAATAATAAATAAATTGTTATGGCTTTTAAATACAAATGAAGCATGAGTCATGCTGTTTTGTTATTAATTTTCTCCTCGATATTTTTAAAATAATATTTAAGAAAGTTTGTTGCATCATTTAATCCGATTTCGGTCCAGCATGATTCAGGTTTTTGAAATCTTTTCAAAACATTTACTATATTGTATTGTGCATTATTAACATATTGTTGGAAAATGCTCTGTAAACTTTTTTTTCACAAATCAGACTAATTATTTTCAGTTAGACTTCACTTGATATAGCGAACTGACACCAATCATCCACGCATCCCTATTGTTTGATGGACCCGACACTAATTTAGTGTTTTGGCAGCTGGAAACGATTTTGAACGGATGGTTTGATATGTACTGATATACTTTACAAAAATAGGGCTGCTCTCGTCAGGGATCCCCTACTTATCTTTTGTACTGTAATTTTATTTTCACACTCTAGCTCTAGTGAGAATTTCACCTAGGTTTCTATGTCTTTTGTACGCCATTATGGGCGTTTTACGGAAATTTTCTGTGAAATTGTATTAAAATCGAGCAGATTCCAGTACTTTGAAATACATTTTTAACGTTCCTTATTTGAGGATTGTAATTAGTTGTAAAAACGAATGGAATACTTTTATCCTTCCGACGTTCTTTTTGTATTAAAAAGTTTGATTTCGATTGACCTCGATCTGCAAACAAGCTGTTATCAATTTCGAATTCTGAATACCTATGGTCAATTAATTTTTGTCGGAAATTATATAATGTTGTGTTGCTTAGACGCGAAGTTGTCTCGACTCTCAGAAACACGTAGACAAGATCTGAAGGAGATTATTCAAGACTTTAAGCACATACTATCTTTCCTGATGTTAAATTTGTAAGTTCTGATGTCATCCCTGTCAAAGAGCACCCTTAAAGGTTGAATCCTGTCAAGCAACAAAAAAATGCTGAAATTCGGTATTTTGTGATACATTTTATTCAATACCTTTTAGACAATTTTTGATACCCATCATCAACCCATCCCTATTGTTTGGTGGCCCTTCCCAAAATTGTGTGCTACGTTCTAACCTCCAATCAACATGGCTGCTGTTATTGAGAATAGGGAAAAAAAGGAGGATGAATGTTGAAATTTTTTTACAAAATCAAATGGCCAGATGGAACGAAACTTTGCATCTTAATTGTCCTTAGGTGGTGTTCTATCGGAATATTGTCTCATTACCCGGACTATCGTCAACAATAACCCCACAGCCGAACATAGTTTAACATATGACCTTATGAAAAAGTCGTTCAAACATTTTCTTGATCAATTGGGACCAAAGTTGGTAGCAATGGTCCTAAATTGGATATGTGTCCGGTCATCCAAAAGTCGACCAAGATGGCCGCCACAGCTGAACTCAGTTTAACAGAAATCACTTCCCCGCCATTTTTAGTAAATTTTGGTATAATGTTTTTGTTGTAATGTCTCTTTTCTAAATTACAAAAATAATTAAACACTTGGCATAATTCGTCAATATCAGATATTTTGATGTAAGACAAAAGTACTTTTTATCATACGATAACTGTTTTTGACAAAAAATATATATAATTAATATATGACATGAAAACTATAATAATTTTTTTTTCATCAATTTATTCATAAGATTTGTTACATATCTATATTCTGAACTGTAATATTCCCATGGATTTTTTTTTGTAATGATCCCCCAAAAAAGTAATGTTTGTGGTAAAATTTCTGTGCTCCTCTCCTCGCCGATCTGTTTCTGTACTCATATGAAGCGGACTTCATTCAAGGGTTACTACGTGAAAACAAAAAGAAACTAGCCCAATCCTTTAATTTCACTTTTCGTTATATAGATGATGTGTTGTCGTTAAATAACGACAAATTCCAAGACTTTCTACATCTTATCTACCCCAGTGAGCTTGAAATTAAGGATACTACAGATACACCAAAGTCCGCTTCATATTTGGATTTATTTCTTGAAATAGACTATGAGGGACGTTTGAAGACAAAACTTTATGACAAACGTGATGACTTCAACTTTCCTATTGTTAATTTTCCCTTCTTGAGTAGCAATATACCAGCATCGCCTGCATATGGCGTCTACGTTTCTCAGCTTATCCGATTTTCAAGGGCATGCGCGAGTTACCCTGACTTTCGACAAAGAGGATTACTGCTGTCACAAAAGCTTCTTAACCAGGGTTTTATCAGGGATAAGTTGATGTCATCACTTAAGAAATTTTACGGTCGTCATCATGAATTGATTGACCATTACAGTGTTCCAATATCTAAGATGATGTTGGACCTGTTCCCACTGTCGTAACCTTTCATGTGCCTCCTACGATTTGTGACTTCCACCGGATTGACTTTGTTGAACTTCACGACGGGTGCCGTATACGGAGCAGGAACTGCTTACCCTTCCGGAGCACCTGGGTTCACTCCTGGTTTTTATAGGAGTTCGTGTTGTTCATTGTTTTCAGTTTTCTGTGTTCATTTGTTGTGCTTGTGGTTGTTCGTTTGTCTTCCCGGGTTTGTCTGTCCAATGGATTACGTTTTTTTGATTGCTCCTTAGGTATATTTGTCCTTTCTATGTTGATTCATTCTGATTGATTCAGGCTTAATTGTTACAAAATCGATAAATCATTTATATTTCTATACCACCTATACACCCCATCAAAAACTTATTAAACTTATCGTAATTTCGTTTACGTTGTGCCGCACATATTTCTAAACAAAGTTGTGTAGAGATGTTCATAAGCTTTGGCTTATCACAATTTAAGCATTAATTTTGCATATTTTGTTTTTGATATAATTGAATCGATACGATTCAATTTTTTTGTGTATACATTCAATATTTTGTCTTAAATAGTGATTTTCCTACGATTGAATGCTAGAGCACAGAGACACACAAAACATGCATTTACATATATTTACTTACCTGATACGATACTTACCTGGTCAATACTTAATACTTTTTGTATCTTTGAAATTCCCTGGTCTGACTCGCCCCAATTGTTAGAGATTTCTGCATAACAGAATACTCCTCGTTTTTAGAGAAAAAAGTATGGACCACAATTCGTGTCATAATGAAAATATAATTTTTTTTTTTTTTTTTTTTTTTTTTTTGGTAATTTTGATTTTTGGTTAGATATTTGTTTAGACTGACTGATTCTCTCCAGGCAGTACAGTAAAGATTCTTACAGCGGCGACATGGATATGAAGAGTCTCAGGGAGTTGAGGGTTGTGATACTCTTAACATATGGATACGAAGTTACACTCTTAAAGAATATTACTACGCAGGTATGTTAAGGCAGCATATTTCGAATTGAGTCATGGGGAGATAACTCTTGCTTATTAAATGAATATTTATGAGTAGTGGCGTGCTTCGTCACAGCCGTCAATTCAAGGGTCGTTCCGTCAGAAACATAACGACGACAAAAACTTTTTTTGATGCGATTGATACAGTATGATATTACAGCGTATACTCATACACCGTGTATCTTGAAGCTTGTCTGTTTTTTTAGAGAAAGGCTACGAAGTGGTAAAATCCGACCATTCCATCAATGCAAGAAGGCGGGGTTTATTTTCCTTATTTGGATAACTGAATCTTTGAGAAGCTTGAACACTGTTAAAGAACGGACATCGCACCTTGCAACTGACAATCGACATGGAATAAGAAACAACATTGATCCAGACATTTGTTGTGCACGATTAGTTGATACAACACTAATTATGGAAATAACGTACGTAACGGTTATATTAAGGTAGCGTATATATGTAGCAAGAATCCAATAAACAGATAAATGCAAGGAGCGTGTGTGACGAGAACGTGCCCCATGGCCCCAACCCCACCTGTTTTTTTTTCTTGGTCCTCAGTTTTATTCAAAAGTATTGAAAAGAATAATTTTGTTAGTAATAATATATTTAAACATGATCAACTATAAGTCATATCAGATAAATCATAAATTGTTATTATTACCCCTAACCGGGTTTGAAGGCAAGGGTACAATTTTTATCCCAGTAGTGTTTACGTGTTTGTTTTGAATAAGTGTATATTTGCCACCAAGGCCAACTGATAACAATTAGGGTTTTGCCACTTCGTCAGTCTCTGTTCAAATTATTTCAATCTGCTCTAAGTATTCCCCAAGGAGGACATTTATCTAGACTGTGAAGATTCAAAAAAGGTCAGAGACCGAAATTATTTTATAGTAAGATTTATACTAATTTAATATTGGATGTAATGTGTCATTTGATTCGTCAATTTTTTTCCGTCTATCCTTATCTTCTATGATGTCATTAAAGAGAATCCCGACGTTTTAGACGTCAACACAACCGTTGGAATTAAATTAAAAGGATTCTGAAATAACTTCAATGCACATGGTAGTGTGTACCACGTGACTGAGGTTATTTCTTCATAGACTGAAAAAAATACAGTCATCTTAATTAGAAATCAAATTGAATTCTCTTGTTTTCAAAGTATACCTACTTCCAATAATAATATCAAATTTATAAAAAAAAATTAATCATTGCTGACATTCAAGACTGCTTTAGAGATGAACCCATATATTCTTTTAAACATGAAAATCATCGGATATGACTGCTTTCTGTGGATGAGCCCATTTAAGTGTTTTTTTTTTGCGATAGGGACTTTGTATAATTTGTTAAAATTCATTTGTTTATTGGTTGGATATTCCAACTCGCCCAGGAAACTCAGACTACTACATTAACTTGCATAATCTTCAGTGAAGGCGGGGCCTCAGTGACCGAGTCGTCTAGGTAGTTCGTCATGACTGCTAATGATCTTTAGCCTGTCATCATTGGGCTGTGAGTTCGAATCTCACCCGTGGCGGGGTGTGTTCAACTCCGGTCTAAATTGAAAAGAATTGCCAATTTTCCTACCGACAGTCGGTGGTTCTCTCCGGGTAGTCCGGCTTTCTCCACCAATAGAAACTTTCCACTGCGAAATAGCCAAAGGATTACCAAAACGACAGAACAGTGGATAAAGCTCCACAGACATAAACCACAAACATACTAAAGAAAAAACAAATATATGATAAACTAAACAGATTTAAAACAATATATAAAACCAGAAAGACATCAGGTGCCCTAGGAGGTAAGCAAGTCCTACTCTGCAAAATGGCACCTATTGTAATTCCGGTGAGTAACACCGATGAAGTGTAAATCCATTGAAGTGTCAATTCCAGTAAGATATCTAGTCTTAATGTCACATAGAAACTTCGTAACGGCAAATCAATTCCAGGTAAAATTTTAGGTGTGATGATATCAACAAGGAACAAACGTAAATCTTTAGGTTCTAGCTACCAGGCAGTATATCTAATCTATTAAAAGGATAATTTTGCTTTGCAAAATTTTAATATCCATGTTGATGCACAAGACGTATATCATCCAGATAAATATTGTATGCAAACCAAACAATGAAATGGATGAAAATATATATCGCAAAAGAATTGTCTTTTTAGTTATATAAGTAACACAAGGGATATAATGTAACCAATGTGGACACACTGTTGATTCTTAATTATCATTTGTCGGTATAATGTTAATTACAATGCATATCAGGCATTTGTAAACCCACATTAACTAACCAGAGCAAATTGGGTATTATAGTTTTAATATACCGAATATATACCTGTTTCTTTCTATTTGTAGGATTTTTTTTGTTCGACAATTCAAAAATAATCACTTCTTATGTTAAAATATTCTTTGCAACCATTTGTTATGTATGTTTTTAGTTTTTAAGTTTATTGTTTGTACAGTTTTGGTCTTGTCTTCGTTGTTCTCCGGAGTGTGTCAGTTGTTTTCGATTTTCCCGTCCTTCGAGTATCCCTTTGAAAATTTCAATTAAATAGATAAAATTGATTACATTCAAGACACCTTTCCTGCTATAAAGTAATTGGGCGCTGTTCGAAACGCATAGATTTGCGATGTTTTAAAAGAAAAGAAATTATTCAATCTAAAACAGAATAACTATCACACGGTCATATTAATAGGCTTTAAATGGAAACGATGAACACTATTTTGAGAGACTTTAAATAGGGAATGCAGATTCATGTATATAACGCCGTGGAACCACACTGGTGAGATGCTTTACTTTTATAACCCTTTCTTCTGTTTACAAAAGTTGATAGTTTAAAGAAATTTTTTTTCCTAATTGTTCAGTACTCTAATAAATAACAATTGCTTGATATTGATGTCAAATGTGTGCCCTCTAGTTTAATTTTACCTACCCAAAAAATGGCAATGTCAAATTAAGAGATAAATATAAAGTTGTTACCTGAAGTGACATATATATATAACATTTTCTTAGCCAAAATGAAATTTGAAAAATAATGATAATGTTGTTTGCAATACTTTCCAACTTAACTTTCGAGTGCCACGAAAAATACCAGTTCTACAACGGGCCAATTATCGAAAAGGAATCCCGGTCTAAGTATAAAGAAGGACATTGTCTGTGTAGCAAATGCTCATAAGTAAAGTCAAGAATTACCAAAGGGATATTCCCAGGAGGGAAAAATTGAAACAACTGACTAACTCCGGAAAACAACGAAGACAAGACCAAAACAATAAATGCATAACAATTAAAAACTAAAACATGGAACCCACCAAAAAACCGGGGTTAGACTCAGGTGCTCCGGAAGAGTAAGCAGTCGCTGCATCCTGCAGGACACCCGTCATGCTGCTCATGTCAAATCCGGTATGAGGAAGGGATAAAATCAATGGAACAGGTCCATTTTCATTTGAGAAACGGTTTTAATATTCATACATGTCAACCAAGTCATGATGACTTCCATAAAACTTTAATAAGGATGACTTCAACTCTGGAGCAAAATACACTTCTCTATAATCGCAATTAATTTTATGTATATTTTTCAAAAATAATATCAATAAATTGTCTGTTAAGAATACATTTATATTTGTTAATATGTAAATAATAATTATTCTTTCCTTCTTTCCTCTGCAGAACAGGTTAACATGCTGCATTTTCTATATTTCGGTATTGAAGATCTTTTTCCAGTTCTTAGCTGATGTTTACTTGTTATTTAACATGATAATGAAATTTTCCATTCAAACGTGTAAAATAAGAGATCCATTAGAAATTTGATACGTACACAGGAAGTTGTCCTGCTTGTATTGGATCTTGACGTATGGTTTAAGACCCATCCACTGCACTAATTCCAATGATGGAATTAACTAAACATTTAACATAGAAGTTTGTAAAGATTTTATAATTGTTTTGTCAAATAATATAACTAAAAAAGCAACACATTTCAGTCTTAAGCTGTAATTCTCCTTTTTTTCTTTCTCGTTAATCTTGCTTTTCTGTATCATAAAAAAGTAGCCTTGCAGTCAATCACCACTGATGAAGACCAGTAACGATAAGTTCAGGAGGGGTGCAAAATTTAAATGTCATAATGTCTATTGCTCGTCACCAAAATAGGTTGACTACAAGGCGATACGAATTTTTTCCCTTTTAACTCCCTGTAGATTCACAGAGTTTGAAAATCTACACATATATCGTATTTTAAGATCAAAAGTGGCTTGATGAGTTGTCAGCCATATAGTGCATCAAATCTATTTCTGTATTTTGTGATACCTTTTATTATTTAAGCCACTGGCAAAATGAACAACATAATAGAAAAGTGCCTTGAAAAAGATCCGTAGGTACAAAACTATAAATGGACTAAAAACTAAATTTTAATATTATACGAAACTTTTGAATATGAGAATATGTATGAAGAAATGAATAAAAGCCTATTCTAATACTTTATATGATTCATTGATATGATATCCGAAAATATTTACACTGAGCATGAAATGAAACTAAATCCATTTTTTGTGTCTGTGCAAAACAAACCATACATAAAGTATTTTGACGTTCGCATTCATTATATATTCATACCAAATTATTTAATAGCGAAGCTATATTTATTAAGAAGATCTCTAAGTATTTTAGAAAAAATATAACTTACATACATACTATCTCATGAACGTCTGTTAATTTGTTGCTTCTGTGTAAATATTGTTAAAAAGTGTTCGATTGGTTATATATGTATTTATTTAATGTTATTATATTTCCGTTCTGTAACCACTTTTTTGTTAAGCCACTTATTATGTATATCTGCCTCTTGTAGCAGTGTATGGTAAAATCTTAAAATAAAGTACCACTGCAATTCAGATATATTATATGTTTGATTAGTTAGTATTCTAGCCTATTCAAGAAAGTCAGAATCTTCTACTACCCGTAGTACGATCACTGCTTAAATATCCTCTACTTTTATACGTTTATTATTTCTACATTTAGGCTGGTATCCCAAAGGCCAGCTTCGAGTACTTTGGTAATGTATGTAGCAATATATTTTTGTCTGTTATGGTTTGAGTTCATTTAGACTCGTTTGTCTTTATACGTCTCTGACTTGCATATTAATGCCTGGGTAATTTGTAAAATAATAGTATACATGTGGACATATAGATAGTGGATTATAACTTCCTTCATGCTTATTAATGATACCATAATTATACAGAAGATAACGTCTACTTTTATTGATATTGCTTCGGTATTCTTTGACCGATATTGAACCAATTTATAATAAAATTTACCCGTACAAAGCAAGGCATCTTACCCGTGTGACATTTTTCATATCGATATTAACATATATGCACATATAAAGGGTCTTTCTATCTCGCTGTATTACCTCATATTCAAATTGTTTAATCCATCTTTTTTCCTTATCCGATGAGAAATTCGTAAGATACTCATCCTTTAAATACAACATGATGAAATCGATATGACAATTTCTGATATTTGTTTGTGTAAGTTTCAAGTCCAATTGTTTCTGATAATTTCGGGTCCTCTGATCAGACGACGTATTTCCTCTGTTCTGACTACCGTTTCATCACCGTTTGTATAATCATTTATCATTAAATACAGATTGGATACCTATGCTAGAGAAATCAAAGCCCTTGGAAGTATCACTAACTCATTTACAATGTATATACTCGTGGATAGAACTGTTCTTTGACGGTTTTGGATTTGCCCTTTTGGTCATGTTTTTATTTTGTTTGTAATTTTTTTTGATTTGGGAATAGCAGATGAGTGGTAGTCTGAATGCATCTCATATCTTGTACATTGAAATTGGTGTCACAGAGTGCTTATTGTTTAAATACATTGATCTCCATAAGGTTTGCATAGCAAATATCCATGTGTACAGAATATGATACTTACCTGTTGTTCGTTTTGTCGGCGGTCTGATGGCGAATGCTTCCACAGTAACCATAATATGTGAATGGTCGTATTAAACTGTAGTTGTTTTGCTTGATTCTTAAAAATAACATACACCATTTCACAATAATACTTTTACAAGGAATTTATTCTGATACAAATGTTTTCCTATACTGTAAATATGGAAATTACTGTGATGTTATTATTATTGCGAATATTGCGATCGGTTGATGATCACAATATTAAAATATTGCATTTTTAATGCATATTTTTATGTCCAATTTATTCTAGATTTGTCCCCCCCCCCCCTTTTATCTAAATTTCTGGTCATTGATTGCCGTCATCCGGAGACTGATTAATTGGTAGATCTAAGTTGTATAGTTATTGTTTGGACCGCTTTTATATATAAATTGTATATACATAGTAACATTTTGAGTTCTAATATTTCAAAAACCATTAACTAAAACAATTATATTAATAAAACTTTTACTTTCAAGTTGTAACCGATCCCCGATTGCAATAATATTTTTTTTTCACGCGGGCAGCATCGCAATAATTAAACCTCGCAATTTTGCCCGGGATAGAAGAATCGTAATAATAAATGCACATGACAATTTCTTGTATTTCTAGTAGTAACATTATTTGTCTAGATTGTGTTACAATTATTTCAAAATAAAATCTGTAGTTTGGTAAACAGAATGACCAAAACACTGAAAATTAAGTAAATATATTGAGATGAAACTTAATTTAAATCAGCGTTGACTAATTTAATAGGTAATTGTGATGGGTCAATAGGAATCAAGCAACATAGCGGCTTGATGATGTCTCTTTGCCACATTCCCCGTTTCCATTCTCTATTTGATAACCAACACTGAGTTTTGTCATATTATTCAACTTGAATTAACCCCGAACTTTCGAAGCAAGTTCGGGGAAAATGCGATTGTCTTCACATGTCTGTCCTTCACACTGTTTTATGACATCACTTCCTGATCCACCTTTGGGGTGAAGGATTTACTTTCTATATAAAGTAAGTATGTTGCGAAACAGACAAAAAGATTTAGACTCTTAAAAACCTAGAGCGAGTCGACATCTTTTTATTCTTTCAAGGTTTCTATAATTTTGATTTTCAAAACTTGGGCTCCCTAATGGTCGAATTTCGAAAGTCAATTTAAGCTTATCAAACTCATCCTTCATTTTTTAATAAATCAATTTTGCTGTAATAAAATATCATGCACTATACGTGGATGCTTAATAATATTTCCGAATTATGATTTCAAAACAGGGCTCGTAGTTTGATAATTGGTTTAGTTTAAACATATTTAATTGCAAACTTAGCAAGAGAATCGGACACAAGTTATTCCAACTTACATAGGTCCTCTTCAATAACTGAATAAACTTATATTACGTATGCATCAGCAATAAATAAAAATTACATAAATATATACAAAAGGCGGTCAAAACAGAATTCATACAAATAGTAACAAATATATTGTGGAGTTGTCAAAATCAACAGAGGAATAATGCCAAATCAAAGAGGAAAAACTTGTGAAAAATAAAGGAGAAAAAAAGGACATTTTTGTGATCAAATCCTGTCAAAACGTTTTGAACCGATTTAATTATCTGTGTGTTTAAGTCATCAGATAAGGTATCGACGTCAAAAGGTAAGGTTTCAATTTTTAATTCATCTTGAAAGTCTTTACTTGTTTTTAATTGTTCTTGTGCTAAGATAGATAAAGGACATTCGAAAATATAATGTGTATGAGATTTCATTGATCGAGACAGACATTAAAAAGAGTGAATTCAAATTATATTTCAAGCATATTTCGAACTCAAATAAAAATATTTTAGCAACAGACTTTCGTCGGTGTCAAAAATTTAAAAATGCATACACCATTTGTAAATTAAACATAGATTTTAACTTTAACTTGTTTGTAAAAATATTTAAAATCAAGCGAAGTTTTTATTTTTTTTCTCACAAATATCACTTATTAATTCATATCTTCATAGTACATGTTTTCCATGACCATTTGTTCCTAAGACGATTTATTCCCCGGGCGACTACTGGACTAAACCAAAATCTAATTAGACAAGGGATTACGAGTTTCTATGGAGGGAAGGTCCATTAACCCGTTAACTTTCCTGTGATGAGCTTTGTGACCGTAAAAAGCAAAATATTACATGTAACTTTTAAATAGGAGCCGTCGTCCCCCCCCCCCCCCCCCCCCGAAACATGCCTTGGAAACACCTACATCAAACAAGAACTACAAATCACAAAGAACAGAGAATTAAATACAATAATCATATAGAATATAATAAAACATCCTCTTTTAACTAATCTGTCCCTGATAAAATGAGCAAAACTGCTGATGTCTTCAGAAAGGTAGGAACTGTCAAAGTGCTAGACCTTAAAGATCACCTTAAATGTGCTTTTTTTATCCATATTGGTCATTATTTCTTTAATTTCTGTGTTGTGTGTAAGTTTGCATGTTCTCGTCCTTAGATTATCCCTTCACTTGGTCTTTTTCGTCATATCCAGAAGCAAGAAAAAGGACAAATATATCTAAGGAGCAATAACAAAAAAACGTAATCCATTGGACAGACGAACCCGGGAAGACCAATGAACAACCACAACCACAACAAATAACACAGAAAACTAAAAATCAATGAACAACTCCTATAAAAACCAGGAGTTAACCCAGATGCTCCGGAAGGGTAAGCAGTTCCTGCTGCGTATACGGCACCCGTCGTTAAGTTCAACCAAGTCAATCCGGGGGAAGTCACAAATCGGTGGAGTCACATGAAAGGTTACGACAGTGGGAACAGGTCCAACAACATCTTAGATATTGGAACACTGTAATGGTCAATCAATTCGTGATAACGACCGTAAAACGTCCTAAGTGATGACATCAACTTATCACTGATAACACCCTGGTTAAGAAGCTTTTTTGACAGCAGTAATCCTCTTTGTCGTAAGTCAGGGTAACTCGCGCATGCCCTTGAAAATCGGATAAGCTGAGAAACGTAGATGCCATATGCAGGCATTCTGGTATATTGCTACTCAAGAAGGGAACATTAACAATAGGAAAGTTGAAGTCATCACGTTTGTCATAAAGTTTTGTCTTCAAATGTCCCTCATAGTCTATTTCAAGAAACAAATCCAAATATGAAGCGGACTTTGGTGTATCTGTAGTATCCTTAATTTCAAGCTCACTGGGGTAGATAAGATGTAGAAAGTCTTTGAATTTGTCGTTATTTAACGACAACACGTCATCGATATAACAAAAAGTGAAATTAAAGAATTGGGCTAGTTTCTTTTTGTTTTCACGTAGTAACCCTTGAATGAAGTCCGCTTCATATGAGTACAGAAATAGATCGGCGAGGAGAGGAGCAATGGGTTCCCATTGGAATGCCGATTGTTTGTTGAAAAATTAGACCGCCAAATTCAACGAATATATTGTCGATAATAAAATCTAACATGTTTGTAATTTCATCTTCAGAATACTTTTTTGTCAAAATCAGAGTGGTTCTTCCCGAAATAAGCATTTTCTCTACCTAGAACTAGAAATTTATACTTGCATGTGCAATGTTTCTTGAAAAAACATTGATGAACTAGTTGCTTTAAGCGATCTTTTAATTGAGAATGGTGTATGGTAGTGTAGAGTGTAGAGTAGTCTAATGTGTTGATGCTGTTGCATATAGCCAAAGATTTTGATTTTAGATATTGAAGTAAATTTTGGAGTTTTTAAGAAACCACATCTGATTGACGCCACTGGTTGAATATGATGTTTCACAGTAATTATGAAGGCCCTCTTTAATACAAAGAAAGAGGTTTTGTAGAGAAATTAACTGACCCGGCAATGTACCTTTGTTTAAACGGATTCTTATGTTGACAATCTTGACAAAATGATTAGTAGATACCATATTAACATTACATCGGGAACAGGTGTGAAATTATTTCACAGTCATGAAGATGAACGCTCAACATACAAGACGTGTTACTGGTACAAAATGTTCTAACCGATTTGAAATATTTCAGATATGAATAATAATACACTGATAAAATATCATGAAAAATTACTAGAACGACCAGATAAAAATATGATTCATATCACATATTAATCTTGGATAAAATATATATTTTTTCATGTATTTTACTGTTGACAGTTGATACATTTTTTAGCTAAATGTGTAAAATATAATTACTTTAATTATTATTGAATTTGTTTTAACTAATTCTACCATAGAGACAAGGTAAAAAATAATGAAATTTATAAAATGCCAATATAAAAGTTTCGTGCGAATCTATTAATAACGTTCGAAGTGACAAGTAATTGCTACTTAATATGATTTTCAATTTTAGTATCTAACCGTCAGAGTATAAGCAAGAACTATTCAGGGTGAAGAAACCTTCTTAAATGCTGTTTTGAAATTAGGTCCCCGAGGGTATTCGCCAACCCAGTCGTCAGACTTGTCTGACATGATTATTCATTGATTTGTTACAGATGTTACCAGTATTTACCAAAATTCAAAACTTACAGAAATCCTAAGGGTTTATTCCTTGTATTGCACATGGTAGATCGCCTTAGCTGAAATTTGGCTTCCTTTTTCGGTATTTTTGGTTGAGTACTTCTTGTTTAATATATGTTTCGTTTTTGGTCTTCCAAATGTTTCGGTTTTAATGCTGCTGATGAGAGGTAACTCCTTGTAATGCGTCGTATACAGCATAGTATAAATTTACTATATCTAATATTAGTATCTTTGGATTGTTATTTTGTGTCACACCGATTGTAATTCCAATATATGAAATTTTTACAATAATTCATATTACAAAATATATGACCATATTTTACAAATTGTCAAAAGTACAGATAAAAAAGAGTGAAGTTGGAAGTTTTTTTTTCAGTTTATTTTGACCCGAAAGGAAAACGATTTAGTTTCTCTGTAGGATTTATATGAAATCAATTAACAGCTAAAACAAATTGTCTCCGCTCCATGTACTGTATTTAAGCTAAGTAACGATCTGGATGTATATTGTACCTTGACAAAATATAGCGGGATATCAAAGCTTGATAACGCTACATATTTTTATTATTAATGGAAGATTCTTATAAAGGTTGCACATTTCAATGCTGAGATGAATTATTTCAAATGTTTCAGATAAGTAACATTTTAATTTAATTTGAATACATAATTTGTTTTTTTTTTAATTTCTATGTTATCATTTTATATATTATATAATTACTTCAATTAGCTCATATAACCCATATTTATTCCTTTTGATAAGATAGAAGATAATTTGGTTCACTGTCCCCATTTTAAATTCGACAAACCTGATCGATATTGCCCAATGTTCAAATGAAATGAAACGGGCATACATGTAAAATTAAACTATTGAGTTAGCATTAGCTTGAGAAATGCATACTGACTTTATGAACATAACAACGACTAAAGAAAGGAAATTATAGGTGAAATATTGTGCGTTTCATCAATTTTATCAAAACATTACATAGACATCTTACACCAAAATTTCAATGAAGGTTGGACAGGGCGAAATCATTATTTAAAGTATTCTCTAGTTGATACATTTGAAACGGAATGTTTTATTTACTTGCATATAACACCGGCTAGGGATTGAATAATTGGGTTTAAGATAATACAATTTTTATGTACCGTCGTGCATTTTTATATAAGTAAGTTACCGATCATATAATAAGCACTGCTGATAGAAAAAATGACTGAAAATACCAATGTCAGTCGTTTTTTTTAACTGCAAAAATAGTTGCGAACGACTGCAAAGGTTGGGTCAGAGAAAATATTTACTGCTACAGTTAAAATATGACTGCCTCAACCTTTGTTACGTTTGGTCAGACACATTGTAACTGACTCGACTGTTGTGTCAGTAGAAATCTATTTGTAACAACGTTTTAAATGTTGTTACAGTTATATTTTGTTCCTGTTAGTCGATTTGTTACTGTTGCAACGTGTTTTGTGTTGTCACAACACACTGACTGGCAGAGCATTCACCTTGGCTGTGATAGACTGAATATGGTTGAACCAGTGTTTTACATGTTGTCACAGACATATTTCGTTGAATCAAACATCGTGAGGTGCCCTGTTTAACTTTCTGGGTGTTCAAATAATTTAAGTGAAAAAATAACATAGAATAAACGCATGGAGAAAATTTATTTCTCTCAGATTACTTAGAAAATATACAAATAATAAGTAACCTATTTCATGTGTTTTCTAATTTTAACTTTATGATTTTGAAATAAATGATTATAAAATATGAAATTGTTAGCCTGTTCTTTTTCAATTCAAATTATTTATTCACCTCAGACACATAAAGTGTACAAGAGGACAAACATAATAATATATAAGCAAATATAGCAACAATACTGAATAACAATAGTACAAACATTCCATATCATATACAAGAAATATTGATAGTTTCTGTAAACTTGTACATGACATATTAAAAGGAATCCGTACATTTTATTTTCATTTGGATACTGTAAGTAATATTTTGATATAAACTTATTTTATCTTATAATGATTACATATAAACAAATAATGAAATCCATTCCCTATCTCTGATTTACATACATGATATATTCTTCTCTCCCTTTCAATACTTTCCCATTCCACCAGTTTCCGTAGGAAGAGGCGTAAATTATGAATGTTTAACCAATAAGATTTTATTGACACGTTTAATAGTTCAGTGGTGAATAATAATCCATTGATTAACAAAACAAAAATATGGAATGAATTAATAAATATATCCATATTTGTGTTAAAGGTTTTATGCAGATAAATTTTATATCGCATTTTGTAACAGAAAATAACAATTTATACTTCATATATTTTGCCTTTGATTGTCTTTATTTTATCTTATTTATTTAGTTATTTCGTACACATTTTTGTAAAGTAATGGGCTGGATGGATTAAATCCATTTACAATGTATATAGTCAATAAATGCACACAATAAAATTTCAAGCAAAGGATTAACACCCTTTTCACTATTTTGCATCAAGTATTTTTTTTAAGATGAAAGAGCAAATTATTCATAAATATTGAGAATTTCCACCTTTTTATGATAAATCCTTTAAATTTACTATAATTATTTAATTTTTTCTTTTTTTATTTATATTATTTCATTTGGTAAAATATATCTTTCTTTGAAGATCTACAAATTGACGATAGAAGTATGTATTAACGTTTACAGACCAAGCCTGAATTACTTATTAAAAAAATTCTCTTGAAATTAAATAAAACAATTATTGATATGGGCTCATCAATATTTCTTATTTAAGAACTTGTTTAAATAGCTTCAGTCATCTATACACGGTGAAATAAATTTCAAACACATGTATCATGATCACATTACAGGCCACCTGTTGTTTTAGAACCTTTTACAGGATGTGTTTTTGACACATATTGACAAATCTTGTAGTTTGAAATTACTTTGAAAGCCATATACTTACATCAGCATTAAGAATTTCTGAAATCTACAGTATTAAAACTGCTTTGGTTGTTTAATTTGATGAAAGAAGAATCAATTGTCATATAATTACAAAGTCGTACTTTTTAAACAACTAAACAGTATTTAGATAAATAATAATATTTTATAATGAAATACAATTTCCATATTATAGAATATAATAAAATGCTAAATTAAACATATTAATGACTGTATTAATGTAGGGATTTTGGTTCAATAACTAGTTTCCTTCTACCGCTTCATTCATATTTTGAAGATTACATACAATAATTTAACAAGTAGCCGAACAAACATGTAACACAATTACAAAATTTGTCAATTTACAATTTTATACATATTGGAAAAAATCGTATCATTTTTGAACCAATGGTAATGTAGAAAACGAATTAACTAGATTTTTTAAAGATTTACATCTTACAGTCAAAACAACAATAACAACTAACTGTTTTATACTTCATTGATGAAATGTCTACTTTCTCATGTACGACAAAATGTGTGTTTTAAAGATATTTCAGCAAAAAGAGTAACTACATTTTATAGTATATATTTATTTTCTAAATAAATCATTTTTTCCTAATTGACTGATCTTTTTTTTAGTACAAGTATTTAAACATTAAATCACACTGATGTTTATTTAACGTGTGGTATTACTTTTAAGGAAATGTTTTAATTCCGAAAATGAATTTCAGTTTTACTTATAACCAACTGTGATCTCCTTTAACTTGAAAACAATTCATGCAAGGTGACAATGGTTGTACCTGCAAAATGTTATCTGCATAGTCATGAGAGTATATTGAGAAAGAAATTTATCCACAATATGTAAACATACTTTGCAAAAAGAGTGAATTCCGGTTAATGACAATGTGAAGAATATTGAAAAAAAAACACTCATCATCATGCATAAACCTGTATGCATAGAACACATTTCATACAAAAAAATAAGTAACTAACAACGTAAAGATAAATAGATATTTACAATTTATACAAATTAATTTTTACAAAGTATATACTATGTACATAACGATTATAGTAATAAGATATGCGTACTTTCAATTCTTCTTTCAAAGTAAATGTTCATTTTTTTTCTTTCAAATTTTAAAAATACACATTCAAACCATTTATTTTAAACATACGTGTATATGGTGAATTTTCAGTTCGATGATGTTAAACAATAACTGTATTATGTATTCATTTCTTCGTCATTTTTAATATAACTTAATCTAATTTCCATGGAAGGACACAATCAATCCTTTTCTTTCGGGTAAAAGTCACTGAACCACGTAAAATTTATATGTATTATCTAAATCTAGTTCAACAAATACTGAGGTCATTAAAAAGAACTACTGTACCTAGGTAATAATATGATGGTGTAAATGTTTATTTTAGATATGGCTTCATCTAAGAACTGCATAATTATAGCTGCAGTGTGTGCCTTTTTATATATTTCTTTCCTCGTGGTATAACTATAAAAAAAAATCGCACTTCTATACCGAATCTGGACCAATAATATATAAAGGGAGCTCTAACTATTTGCTGAAATCAATGAATGGTACCAAGAAAAATAAAATATCATGGTCTCAATATGTTCAGGATATTTTTGTCGATAAGTTGTTTAAAAATAAACGCGAAGTAGTTTTCTTAGAAATAGGAGGATATGATGGAGAGATGCACTCCAACACTTTATATTTAGAAAAGGAGCGTGGTTGGTCTGGGTTGTTACTTGAAGCAAACCCTTACACTTATAACATTATGATAAAGAAAGATAGAAAATGCTATATGGTCAACGCTTGTATAAGCAATAAATTGGCAAACATGATATTTGTGATCGCCGTTGGTTTTTCTAGTGCGAAAGAAACAATGACCGATCGTTATAGAAATCGAATTTGTAGGCAAAAAGCACTTATGAGAATAACCCTCAGTGGTCTCATGCTGGGGAAAGTGTTTTAGTTAAATGCTTCCCTTTGATATCATTGTTAAGGCCAATTGGTTATACGTACATAGACTATTTTTCGTCAGATTTAGAGGGGGCCGAATTAGTAATATTAGATTCAATTATTTGGACAGAAATTGATATAGATGTCTTTACGATCGAAACAGACCAGCATCTCTCGGATATAATACAGTTCATGAAAAATTCATGGTTATAACAGAATCGGTGAATTAACAGGCGATTATGTTTTTAGGAAAGAAAGCTTGGATAGACCAGCAAATTAAACGACCGTTTCCGGCTTGTTTATTCTAACGTTTTGAAACAAAATTAAGGTCCGTAAATCAAAAGAAGAAGTGATGCCCAGCACCCCATCAAACGTTTTTGAATTACCGTAAGGCTCATATCTTTATTCGATCCTGATACCTTTATTTTGTTGGAAAATTTGCTGATGCAGAGTATCCAGAAATATTGATATCATTTGTGCTGGTAAATTTATGTCATATAAGAGCATATTAAAAGTTTATCACTTTGCAATAATAAATAAATTGTTATGGGTTTAAAATACAAATGAAGCATGAGTCTTTCTGTTTTCTTATTACTTTTCTCCTCGATGTTTTGATACGATATTTTTAAAATAATATTTAAGAAAGTTTGTTGCATCATTTAATCCGATTTGGGTCCAACATGATTCAGGTTTTTGAACTCTTTTCAAAACATTTACTGTATTGTATTGTGCATTATTAACATATTTTTTAAAAATGTTCTATAGATAAAACTATGTTCAGTTAGACTTCACTTGATATAGCAAATGGACACCCATCATCCCCGCATCCTGATGGACCCGACACTAATTTAGTGTTGTGGCAGCTTGAAACGATTTTGAACGGATGGTTTGATATGTACTGATATACTTTACAAAAAAAGGTCTGCCCTCGTCAGGGATCCCCACATATCTCTTCTATTGTAATTACTGTAATTTTATTTTCACACTCTAGCTCTAGTGAGAATTTCACCTAGGTTTCTATGTCTTTTGTACGCCATTATGGGCGTTTTACGGAAATTTTCTGTGTAATTGTATTAAAAGCGAGCAGATTCGAGTACTTTAAAATACATTGTTTAACTTTCCTTAATTGAGGATTGTAATTAGTTGTAAAAACTAATTTAATATTTTTATCCTTCCGACGTTCTTTTTGTATAAAAAAAGTTTGATTTCGATTGACCTCGATCTGTTATCAATTTCTAATTCTGAATACCTATGGTCAATTAATTTTTGTCGGAAATTATATAATGTTGTGTTGCTTAGACGCGAAGTTGTCTCGTCTCTCGGAAGAAGATTATTCAAGACTTTAAGCAGATACTGTCTTTCATGATGTTAAATTTGTAAGTTCTGATGTCATCTCTGTCAAAGAGCACCCTTTTAGGTTGAATCCTGTCAAACAACAGAAAAAAGTATGAAATTCGGTATTTTGTGATACATTTTATTCAATACCTTTTAGACAATTTTTGATACCCATCATCAACTGAAAATATGAAAAAAAGGAGGATGATTTTTTAAAATCTTTTACAAAATAAAATGGCCAGACGGAACGAAACTTTGCATCTTAATTGGCCTTAGGTGGTGTTCTATCGGAATGTTGTCCCATTACCCGGAATATAGTCAACAATAGCCCCACAGCCGAATATAGTTTAACATATGACCTTATGAAAAAGTTGTTCAAAAATTTTCTTGATCAATTGGGACCAAAGTTGGTAGCAATGGTCCTAAATTGGATATTTGTCCGGTGATCCAAAATGTCGACCAAGATGGCCGCCACAGCTTACCTCAGCCTATAACCTGAATTTTGCGTTCATATAATGTAATGTCTAGCTTACGTTGGGGTCTTTTAGTTTTATTTTGTAAGAGTTGTATTTCCAAAAATCATTGAGTGAACATTAATTTAAGTTCATTGGTTCTTTGCACCTTTTATCACTTTTGCGCCATATTATGTTTGGTAATTAGTCAATACTGACTTAGCGATGAGTCTAAACACAGGATAATTTGAAGTTTTCTTTACGTCCCTTGCACTTTGAAACAACCCATTTTCACTGTATAAATGTCTAAATTAACGCCTTCAGTTTTATTTACTTCGTGTTGGTTCGTTACGCAATATCGTTTATAATCAATCCATTAATATTGAATCGGGAATTATTATCATAAGAATAAGCTTTTTAATCACATGTAAAAAAGCTCTGATAAGTGCAGAACGCTTCAATCAGTCTAAGGTTATCAATACTTGTATTATTATATCCTTCTTGTTTTCTTTTATTTTAGATGAATGATACCAGCATGCTGCCTCGGAAATGTATTGTTTAAAGTCTACAGTCAAGAGAAGACGAAAAACTGCTCTTACACCTTTAATATTTCCAGCAATATGTATTATCTTTCTATTCATCTGGATGCAGCTTCCAAATATCACAAATCAGGAATTTGACATTAACCAATGTCATGAAAATATGTTCATCCAAAGTAACAGTTACGTTTATAAATCGTCCATCAATTCCGGAAATTTAAAATTCAAATTTTATCATCAACCACTAAATATCTGTACAGAAAACAAATCACCCGAAAAACTCCTTATTCTAGTCAAATCAGATGCAGCACATATTGTGCAAAGAAATGCAATCCGATCCACATGGGGAAATGTGACAATCCCTGGGGTAAATGTTTTATTTGCGCTGGGGGTGAATACCATCACCGAGGAGTTTATTAAAATAGAGGCAGAAAATCATAATGATATTCTTCAGGGTAATTTTACAGACTCTTATTTGTCCAACACTTTAAAGAGTGTCATGACTTTTGACTGGGTTGCACGTCGTTGTACTAAAACACCGTACCTGTTTTTTGTAGATGACGATTTTATGGTTAATGTTGATAATATTGTTAAATATTTTAATTTTCAGTCAACAAAAAAGACATCCATTATCTACAGAGGATATCTCATAAAAAATAACAAACCTGTTAGAAATCGCAACTCAAAATGGTTTATACCAATTTCTGATTACGAAGACGACTACTTTCCGCCATATTTAGCTGGTGGGTCGGTTTTAATGACGATGAATGTAGCTGTACAATTTATAGAGACATTTCACAAAGTAAAATATATATTCATTGATGACGTTTATCTGGGCTTAGTGGCCAGAGAGTGTAACATTCAACCTTCAAATGAAAGTAGGATTTCAATGGCTTATACACCAATACCAACGGACAATATACGCCATGTGTTTTCATCTCATGGGTTTGATAATCATAGAGTCTTAGTAGAAACATGGGAAAATTTTACTCATACAATCGTTCGTCAAAATATATAATATATTAACGTAATAATGTACATCTTTTATTACAATGCTTTGTATAATACATTAAAAAATTAAATCTTGTATGATAGTGTTGTTGACAAAAATATAGTGTTACTTTCATAATATATTCATAGACTAAAATAGCCATAATATCTAGTTGTCTTACAACACATCATAATTACTATCAAAAAACAGGAATAACCAATAACAGGAAAGGTCAGCAATGACATATAAATCAATTAATGCCTGCCATTGGTCTTAATATCAGATAAGATCATAGATAGTATAGTTTGAATTGGTACATATAGGCATAACTAGGGTTACATCTCGTTTATCGGTATTACACCTCCAGTCATGTGACCTAAAATACAGCTCAATAAAAACCTGACTACTTCAATTTATCACCATCTCTGTTTTAACTTTTTAAAATCGCTTTACCGATTTTTCAAATCTTTTCCGATCTATTCAACTGGGATGTGTTGTGATCTTTAATATTTTGTACTTAGTTCTGGAATATTTAGCATGTGAAAATACCCTGTATAATAAAATAATATATTTAAAACTGAACTAAAGCTGCGATACAATTTCATAAATGAGGTACAAAATAAGCATATAACAAGAGTTGAGAAGAATATTTTTAAGATACAGTCACAAATTTATGAACTAAATTAATATAATTTTTAATTGTGAAATAAGCGTATGTCAAGTTTTCAACTTGCATTTTTACTTAAAGAAAAAGTAACAGTATAAAATAATCACTTGTGTCTTATATTGGACAATCTACTATTGCTACATTTAAAAACAAATGTCACCATAAAATTGATAAAAAAGGGTAAATTTATTGATGTTTCACTGTGAAATTGGAATTTTCCCTTCGAACACGTGTAACAGTATGTCTCATGGAATGTTTTAAAATATCATAACACATTTATTTAATAACGTCATGTCAAAAATTCATAAATGTATGAAATAGGCATATGTCCAGTTTGAAATTTAGATTTTGAAAAACAGCAGCAGTATAACAAATATCACGTTTGTCTTATTTAACAACATCAAACATGATTGAATTGTACTAAGTATCATCCTAAAAATAGTCAAAAAGAAAAAAAACTGTGTTTATTCACTACGAATTCGAATGTTTACCCCTAACAAGTATTATGGTAACTCTAAAAGAAGCTCTTTCAGATACATTTATGAACTAAACATGTCAAAAACTTTTAAAAGTATAAAGAATTCAATCAATCAGTTTGAAATGTTCTTTTAAAAATAGAGTTACAATTTAACTTGTTATATCGCAATATCTATTACGGCTACTTTTGACAGCGTATCATTCTAAACACGGTCAGAAAAGTACTTTATGTTGATATCACACCAAATTTGTGAACCAATTTCAAGTCGATCAGTTTGATGGATGAATTATTGTTTAACGTCCAGTGGCAACCAGGTGCATATCAAGACGAATCGATCAGTTTGAAATTTAAATGCTAGAAATATAAGAATTGGTTGAACAAATTTAGATAGCAGGTCGAACATTTGCACGATTTCACTGTAAAACTAGCTTAAACTCTCTTAAGTGTTGATCGAAACGAATTAGTCAGAAATAACACTCCAATGAAGTGAATAATAGTATCTCATTATGAAGTTTAACCGAGATAGGAAGTTTCTCTGAGACAGCAGTATAAATAGGGTCTTCAAGTTATTGGGGAAAAAGAAACAAAATTATTGTGAAAAGAAGTAAGGGTACACTGCTTTAGATTGGTAACGCATCCAGATACACCATACATCAATACACCATACCCCTTTGCACAATAACGATTGTGCCATAAACTATGCACATTACACCATAGCATATACGATATAAAATATTTTGTCAAATTAGAAATGTTCTTTGTGCCCGTCGGATTCTTTTTCATAATAAAATATCAACAAGTGAAAAAACTAATCATTTTAATGGAAATTTAACCGATACAACGTCCATCATTTTATATTTATAAATACACATAACTCGTTAATCAGGTTTGAACTTCACTGGTGTATTCGTGTTTTAACCTATAACATGGCTGTCCATTTTAAACATCGGAAAATGAATACGGACGAAGGATAGATGATTTAATAAGTGCTAGAAATTCCTTGCAACTAGATTTTTTGAAATAATAATACAAAAACTGAACAACACAGTAAAGCCACTGAATAGTTGCAAACTCCTACCCAACACTACAATTTTCCTGCTGGTTATTCAAATTACATAATTGTGTCTCTCACATTTTTGATATTCATTGCCAGCTAAAGCAATATTATTTCGTACAAGTTGTGTAAAATGTTGTCCAACACTACTGGTAACCCCCCCCCCCCCCCCCCCCCCATGTCACAGTGCTGGTGCGTAAAATTCAATGGAACCAATCAGAAGTCAATTCAAGAAGGTCTTGAAATCTTACTGAAGATCTAGTCTCATATGTGAGATAGACACTTATCTTAAACATTTGTGTGAAAGCAATCTCGCTCTGTCAGTAAAAGCATAGTATATTTCACATGCGCAGCAGTAACACATAAATTGTTAAATGTTCTCATATTTAGTTACTCTTCATGGTATTTTGGGTATCTTATACATTTAATACTCCAAACCATCAGGAGGACTGAGATTTAACTGATTGCGAAATCTTCAAAAATCATCTAGGTTTTGACATACCGCAACAATTTATGAATCACATCCTAGAAGTGTTATAGAAGTGACATCTGATCAGAAAAGAAAGAAGTAGAGCCCCTTTCCCTGTATTTGGTTCACTCATAAGCATTGACTTTTTAGTTTTAACCCCAGTGTGGGTTCCGAGGACACAATAGAATATGCCCACAGCTCCTCGGCTTGGCGTAAGAGGCCCCTAAAGAGGCGACATGTTTACCGTGTGTCGCAAACCCGTGTCGGTAATAGGGAGTGTTCCTGGATGGCCGGAAAAACGGTTCCGATCACCATCTGGGGCACAATCTTTACCTAGACGGGAGGCCGGATGGACCCGATTCCCTTTTTGTAACGCGTATTTATATTTTTTTCTCCCCAAAATTGATTAATCGAATTCCAAATTGCTGTTTGGCGGGATTGGTGTCGGCTAATGGGTCACAAACTTTAACAAGCTCAAAATTTCTTTACTTTTGAATTGGATCTTTATTTATTGCCATTATTTTTGTTTTATTATTTTTTAATATTCAAATCTAAATTTTACCTCTCATTTGTATTAACTGTTTAAAATGTCTTGGTCACAATTTTTGGTTTCGCAATTTCTGAAATATTTGAACAACCAGCTCAAAAATTGGCTGGATTGCCCTGGTCTGGCCACTTACTGGTCATGTCTAGCCCTCTGCTGTTTTCTCGTGGTTGTTTTAAGAGACCCATATGAACCTTTTATGACACCTCGATGCCATGGGTCGGGTTAGGGTGGTGGACAGGTATCGTATGAGATTGATGTTCTGGTTCTGGGGTCTCTGAAGATAGCCACTGACGGAAACAGCGAAGGCGGTGGCTTATGGGGTAAGGCTTCCTCTGCTTAATGAGGCCACATGTTTTCCGTGTGTGGATACACGTAAGGATAGAGGACGGGATCCTGGTGGTTGAAACACGCCACTTTGGCCCTTACTTTATCTCAAACGGGCGGTCGGATGGGCTCGGTCTCGATCAATCGGCTGGTCACGCCAAGCCCTTGAATCTAACCTGTTTCCAGAATGTACAACAGTAGTACCATTTTCATAGGTTGGGTTTAAGAAGGCAGTGGCTTATGGGTCAACCGTGTAGATGTTACTTTGGGCGGTTGTCTTGCTGGGCAACCCCTGGCACGAGGCAGCGCCCATTAAGAGGTACTCTATGCGAGTATCTTATCCTAGTATCCCTGGTGCTTGTCGCAGATGTGGCAGGCGTGCATCGTTTTGATGTATTCTGGTATCCATCATGGATGCTAGAGTGCATCGGGACGATGAATGCATCATGCTTGTCGCAAATGTGGCAGGCATACATCGTGTTGATGCTGCTCCGAGGTGGGCGGGGAGCTAGGGTAACGAAATATATATAAATCACCATGGACTTCCAAAATAAACAAAACCAACCGACATGTAAAAGAAAATTAGACAACAGCAGTGATGAGGATGACGTTCCAAATAAAATTTTAAATACCACCTCTGACACTTTTCCAAGATTTATTTGTATTGACAAGTTTAAATTCAGAAAAACCTTTAACCAAAATTTCCCCATCTGTTCTTCACAAAAAAATCCAGTCTGTTGCAGGAACTGTTAAAAAAGGTTAACAAATTGAAAAACGGATGTCTGTTAGTGGAGTGCACACGACAACAACAGTCTAAAAAGCTGTTGTCCATGACGTCAATAATGGACGTTGGAATCTCTGCAACTCCACACAGATCACTCAATTACAGCCAAGGAATAATCCGAGACAGAGATAATGATCTCAATGACATGTCCGAAGAAGAAATTTGTGCTGAACTAAAAGAGCAACATATTACCAAAGTCAAACGGTTTACCAAAAAATCTGGAAATAAAATACTTAAATTGAATACCTATCTATTTACATTCGAACTTCCAAATGTTCCTGATCACATTTACATAGGACCATATAGAATCAAAGTTGACCTATACGTCCCCAATCCTATCCGGTGCTTCAAGTGCCAGAAGTTTTGACAAGGAAAAAATAGTTGCCGTAGGACGGAAAAATGCGTCAAATGTGCTGAACAGGGGCATTCCAGCTTCGAATGTGAACGCAATCCGAAATGTTGTAATTGTGGTCAGGAACATATGTCATCATCTAGAGACTGTGATTGTTATAAAAGGGAACTTCAAATTCAAAAAATTAAAGTAGAAAAACGTATTACATATCAGGAAGCTCGAAAAATCGTCCCTGCCTCGGATTCACCTTCTACAACTTCATACGCTAACAAAGTTAAATTAACTGAACCTAATAGATCTTTTGCAACTCAAACGAATTTCACTTGACCTGACGGAACAGAATTTCCGGTTCTCGTCGCCAAACCAAACCAATCAAATGGACAAACATCTCATCCTAAACAGTCTTCATCCAGTTCTTCACAAACATCTGACACTTCTCTCTCCTCAAGTGTCAGTAATCAACAAAAGCCAACTCCTAAACTCTTCTATATCTTCAAGCAAAAAATCACCTCAAAAACAGCCACAATCACAGAAAGTTGCACGTCCCTCATCACAAGATCAATCTAAAAAGATGAAATTTTCAAATCGCCTCCCGAAGGCTGAAAAAGGTCAAAAGGTCAACAAGATTCGAGACCTCTGCTCAGAGTTCGACAATGATTTCGATGAAGACTCTGAGCAGATGGATACATCGTCACATGAGAATCTGGATTCCATCTGGCTGGACCCATTAGTACCAGCTGAGGGTTTTGGTCCTCCAGTCACAGAATCGGGCGCTTCGCAAGAAAGACGCCACAGAATTTGTTCAACAGATCGATCCAGAAAAAATATTCCCCAATTCGACCACCTAAAAAATGAACAACATTATACAATGGAATTGTCGAGGTTTAAAAATTAATTTAATTGAATTATCTCTTCTTGCTCAAACTTTCCTCCCTGTTGCCTTTTGTCTTCAGGAGACTCATTTAAAAGAAAACGATAATCTATATATTAAAAATTATTCTCTCTACAGCACACGAGTAAAACAGGATGAAAGAGCTGCTGGCGGCTCATCAATCCTTGTTAAACAGGAATCATTCACAGTCAAATATCTCTACAAACTGATTTACAAACTGTTGCTATCCGAATAACACTTAATAAAACTGTTACATTATGTTCTGTATATATCCCACCAAACTGTCACTTAGAAATAAATCAACTTAAATCTTTGATAGATCAGTTACCTGCCCCGTTTCTTCTTATGGGTGACTTTAACGCCCATAATCCTCTGTGGGGCAGTAACTCTCAAAATGAAAAAGGCAAAAAGATTGAAGATTTCTTAAATCAGGAAAGTTTGTGCATTTTTAACGATGGCTCGGACACCTACCTCCATCCAGGGAATGGTTCTTACTCAGCTATTGATCTGACAACTTGCTATCCTTCACTCTTATTGGATTATTCATGGCGAGTCCATGATGATTTATGTCGAAGAGACCACTTTCCCTTAATTTCGGAAAATCTGTTTCCCTCGACCTCTGAAAGAGTCGCTCGCTGGAAATTTGACAAAGCCAATTGGACTTTGTTCGAGCAACTCTGTCGAGATGAACTTAGAACAGACATTTTCTATAACATAGCGATCAAATCCTTAAATTTACTGAAACGTTAGTTTCGATTGCTGAGAGAGCCATTCCTAAAACCTCGAGAAATCCTAAACAACCAGCCAAACCCTGGTTCGATGACGACTGTGAGGAAGCTAAGAAACACAGGAAAAAGGCCGTACGACGGTTCAACATCAATCCAACCTCTGACAATCTCAGTAATGTTCGTATATTTCGTGCGAAAGCACGCCGAACATTTAAACATAAGCGGCGCAAGTCTTGGCAAAACTTCGTGTCTAAAATAAACTCGCATACACCGATGAATAAAGTTTGGAATTTTATACAAAAAATTAATGGGAAAAAAAGAAAGGCCAATCTTCACCACCTTAAAGATGGCCAAACCCTCTTCACCTCAGAAAATGACATTTCTAATAAACTCGGTGAAACCTTCTCAAAACATTCTTCTTCTCGAAATTATTCCAAAACATTTCAAGAAATTAAAAACCGCACTGAAAAAACCAAACTGAACTTTAAATCAAATAATTTAGAAGACTACAACCTTCCTTTCTCTCTCGAAGAGCTTAAATCCTCTCTGGCCAAGGCCCATGACACAGCTTCTGACCCTGATGATATCCATTATCAACTCCTTAAATGTCTGCCTGATGCGACTCTTCAAGTACTATTGGATCTTTTTTAATAAAGTATGGGAGACTGGCGACTTGCCTTCCATTTGGAAGCTAGCCACCGTTATCCCTGTCCCAAAACCTGGGAAGGATAATTTTGAACCGTCGAATTATCGGCCCATTGCCCTCACCAGTTGCATTTGTACAACCATGGAACGTATGATCAATGACCGCCTTGTTTGGTTCCTAGAGACAAACGGTCTCCTGTCAAATATACAGTGTGGATTCCGACAAGGCAGAAGCACATTCGATCATCTCGTTAGATTTGAATCTTTTATTCGAAATGGGTTTGCTAAAGGTGAACATGTGGTGTCGGTCTTTTTCGATCTGGAAAAAGCCTACGACACCACATGGAAATATGGCATTTTAAAAGACTTAAATGATATGGGGTTGAAAGGTAGGTTACCTACCTTCATTGAAAACTTTCTTTCAGACAGACAGTTCAAGGTAAAGGTTAACACGACTATGTCTGGCCCTTTTGAACAAGAGATGGGTGTTCCTCAGGGAAGTATCCTCTTCGTCACTTTATTTAGTATAAAAATAAACAGTTTAGCTAAAACATTAAAACAAAGTGTTGAAGGCTCCCTGTATGTAGATGACTTTTTGATATGTTATAGGGCTAAAAATATGAACAATATTGAAAGACAACTACAGCTGTCATTAAATAAAATTGAAAAATGGGCTATGGAAAATGGTTTTAAATTTTCCAGCTCCAAAACTGTTTGCATGCATTTTTGCAATAAACGCAAAATGCATTTAGACCCTGAGCTAAAACTCAACAACTCGCCTATTAAAGTTGTTAAGGAAACCAAATTTCTTGGACTTCTGTTAAATGTTTGAAAGCATTGGATATTTTAAAAGTTGTTTCCAGCACTGACTGGGGTGCTGATAAAAATATTTTATTAAATTTATATCGATCTTTAGTTAGATCAAAACTTGATTATGGTTCAGTTATATATAAATCTGCTCGCAAGTCCTATATAAAAATTTTAGATACTGTTCACCACCAAGGCCTACGTTTGGCCTTGGGGGCGTTCAGAACATCCCCAATAGAAAGTTTATATAGAGAGGCGAACGAGCCGTCCCTTTATAACCGTAGGATAAAACTTGGTTTACATTACTTAACCTATGAGGAAATAGTTGAACAACATGAAAATAAAATTCCCCCATTTGGTGTTCGGATGAAATCACATATTTTTGGTTGTAACATCGACCTTGATGAAATAGCTCCTATTGATGTACTTGTACCCAAACCCAAATTCATTTTTGACATCAGAAAACATAAAAAGTCGGAAACTAACCCTATTAAAATTCAGCAACAGTTTGCTGAAATTAAATCAAATTTTCAAGGGTTCGATACCATATATACTGATAGATCTAAAGACGGAGATAATGTAGCTGCTGCTGTTTATGGACAACGGACAGCGACTCTTCGTCTTCCATCTTCCAGTTCTACATTTACTGCTGAGGCAAGAGCTATTGTTCTTGCTTTAAAATTCATTAGATCTTCTGACAAAGAAAACTTTCTAATTTGTGCTGATTCTCTTTCATGTTTATTGGCCATTGAAGGTCAGAAATATAGAAATCCTTTGATTTCACATATCATAGAGTTTTATAAAAGACTTTCTGTTTTGGGTAAAGAAGTAGTTTTTCTCAGGATACCAAGTCATGTTGGTATAAAGGGAAACACAGTCGTAGACAGAATAGCGAAGGATGCACTAGAAGACCCCATTACTAATACGTCAGTGCCTTACTCTGATTTTAAACCTTTAATTTATCAGTATGTTTTACGTCTGTGGCAGTCCCAGTGGGATCTGCTTACAGACAATAAACTTTATTCTATAGAGCCAACTGTTGGCAAGAATGTCTGTTTTTTTCGGCAAATGCCGACGAGATCAAGTTGTTTTAACAAGATGTCGCATTGGCCACACTAGGACGACTCATTCTTTTATTTTAGAGAGTGAGCCGCCTCCTGAGTATATACCATGCCAATGTCGACATAGTATTAAATATCTTTTAATTGACTGTGTAGATAAGTCCGACATTATTTGTCGGTACTACACAGTCAACAATATGAAAGATTTATTTACAAAGGTTGCTGGCAACCATATATTACAATATTTGAAGGACGTGGGACTATACTCGAGAATATAGTCTGTCTTACTGTATTCCTGATTATAGTCCTTATCCAGAATTTTAATTTGTTATATGTTATGATTTTATTTCACTGTTTGTATTATCTGATAGCGTTTCTGTGATATTATTCAAGTCTGTGATATTGTAAACTTTTTGTAACGTTTTGTCTGATATTTTTTATTGTTTATACTGTCATATCTTACTTGTAAATAGTCTATTGGTTTTACATGTTGTGTTAAATTTTAACCACTTCCATTCAAATTAGTTCTCGCCGTGATATTGGTTGCAATATCGCCAGCTCGGCGTTAAAAAATATTCAATCAATCAATCAATCTAGTTTTAAATATTTTCCCTGCTTTTCATCGTAAATTTTATGCGTAATCATAAATTAATTCAAGTTTTCTACCAGAAAAGATCCTATATATAGACGATTTGGGTCAATTTGGAATATTACCAGGTAGGACATTCAGGACTAAATAAAAGGAGATACATAAACTCATAGCCAAAGGTTCGTTTTGGTTCTGAGTGTCTTTAAAACTGTCTTAAAGATGTCAATTTGGTAAATTTGTGTTAAAACTCCCAAAGCGATATTGTGGTATGTAGACATTTTTTAGGTGAATTTCTTGTCAGTTAATAATCGCAAATCTTTTGAGACCACACATCAAAGATTTTGAAAGTACCCTAGAAGTTAAATAAATGCAGGGGAAAATTGCCCTACTTCCTTTTTGTAGTTAATGAATTTTTAAAATCAAAATTATAAGCAGTAAGACAATTAAATATATCTTTCAAATCAACTTTTAACATGCCGTAATAGTTTGTTAAAGTAAAATTTCACTCATAATAAAAAGACAATTGAGTTTTTACCAATCAATAACATAATACTTTGAAAATTTTAAAACATCGTTGTTTGGGAAACCGTATAAACCTATAGGATTAAGGAATTAAAATGTTCACGTGCATACGAGACCTTCCAAATGTTAATGTTAATATTCGTTCTCTGTTATTGATTTCCCAAATAATTTTATATTTTTCATATTGAATAACTTGAAGTGTGATTCCAAAAAAGTGATATTACAAATACTTGTATTTGTTTGGGATATGCACAGTGCCATGTCATGTTTACACTATCCCCATTAGTTGTTGGAAAGGTCATTATTACTTTGAAACGGACTACTTTTTGGGGGTATAAATCCATTGTTTACTTTTTTTCTTTTTTTTTTAATTTGTGTGCTTGCACACGTACCTCGATTTTAAAATTGTAACACGGACGAGGAAATAAAGAATGAGGACCGCGTCTGCTTATCCGTCGGAACAAAAGGGTATTATAATTGACACGACAAACAATTGTCTCTTTCCAATATATGAAAACAGGCTACAGTCAGGTAAAATAATAATAGAGGATAGATACCGTTTTGACATCTTATAACCGCGGTCCAAGGTATTCTTCCAACACAGTAGTTACTTCAATTTTGAATTTCCTTGATCTTAAACAACTATACAATATAGACCTGGAAAGTGAATACTTACTAGCCCAAATTCTGCTAGATGAAATGAAGGAGAATCAGATCTGGGTACCATAATTCATACAGACAACCTCATTAGCCATAGGTAATTATTCAATGAACATGTATATTATATTAAAGTTATAATAGCATAGATATTGATTTTAGTGAGCTGATTTGGTTAATCTATAGATTGAGTGAGAATTAAATATCGTTTGATATGACTAAAGTTATTTCCATGTAATTTGGATATAACAAAAAAAAATCAAGCCTTTTTATTGTTTAACCAAAACAACAATCCAAAGGATAATTTTACATACATGAACAACTTAACTTACCTTCCTAATTTATTTGTACAATTTGATACAATTGGTTGTACCTGAAACCCTTTTCTGGGAGGCACCGTAAAAGGATACAAGATACCAATTTCACAGTTACTGTAATAGTACACAACAATTTCTTTTTTATTTGTTGGTATGCGAGTCCGTGAATTATACCCGGTTCGATATGGATAAGGTCATATATTAATATATCATTATTGATTACTAGGGATAATCATGTGACTGACAAGAAGATAGATGGCTGGATGAATTATTTGTTAACGTTTAGTGGCAATTTGCACATCCATTTCAAAACGAGATCATATTGGTGTAATATCAAAAGAAAACCTGATTTGTACTAGATCGACACACTCGCGGTTTATTTTTAATGTGCTGCATAAGGTAACAATCCGTAAGAAGAAAATTCTCCCTACAAAATCCTTTATTCTGACCAGGAGTCCAATTTCGTTGCTCTTATTCCTAAACGAAACATGTTTTGGGGAAAGCAGCACATAGACGACAAATACAACTCAGATAACAAGACAAGAACTCACGATTTCTATTATACCAAGATCCCATTAAACCTTTTATGGTAGTGTTATTTCTAACGATTTCGTTTCATAGATCGATAATGTCATACAAACAACTTTGCTGCGTTTTAGAACCAGGGTTTTAGAAAGATCAGAAGGAGATTTGAGACTACCATGGCTATCTGTTGTTTCGATGTTTGTGTTTTGTTGTCTTCTATGCTATGTTTTGTTTGTAGGTCTGTTGGGTCGCGTTCATACATTACTATATCAGCATTAAACAGTTCGCAAACAAGAAACAAATGTATAGTTTCCGACAAGTAAAGATAGAAGGTTGGGAGAGGGTAAACATTTGAAGTTCTTACTATTTCCCCTGAGGAACTGCATAAAAGTACACTTAAAGTAAAAACCAGCTCAAGTTAGTTCTTAATTCAACATATTATTTATAGATAGAATAATTTGCATCAATAAAAATTATAGGCAAGATTCCAACAGGATCCTTCTTCATTGACCACTATTCTAAATATACAAATGTGATTATAGTACATTGACTTTAAATATTAAAAAATGTATTAAAATGTAGCACTTTGGTGGCTTTGGGTAAATTTCACTGTCTTTCTCGGTACTGCCAATGATTTATACATTCAAAGTTTGACCTTTACAAAATCTGCAATTTTGTCTTCCTTTCAAATCTGCACTACATACGTTTTTGTCTGTTTAGAACAATGAACACAGCTGATGTAACATAAAATGTTAAAAATTAATCATATATCATACATAAAGCATAGATATCACAGAATTTTCTTCATTAATTACACAAACTGACCTTTTTCATTAACAGGATTTACTATTGTCATAATATGCATGGTTAACGTGTTTCATGTATAATGATAAACATAATAGCAACATCTACATCAGTTTTTGATAAGTGATATTTGTTTCAGGAAATTCAACATGTTCAAGAAATTTTCTTATATATTTAACATCTAAAGCATCTTTTTCCAACTCATTTCTTTTAGTCCTGTAGCGTATAAGTTGTTGGAATGATACAATTTTGAGCCCAAAACAATAGCCGTAACATTGTGTGTCAAAAAATAAATCCCATTTTGTTAGATTTTGGCTTAAATGTTCTTTACCCCAAGGTCGACGTCCGTTAATATTGTTAATAACAAATGTATGTGCTTCAATAATAAAACCTCTGTATTTGCCTAGTATTCGTTCATCAACATCTTTGAGAAACAATATATCAATGTCAGTACCTTTCCGTATGCAAAAATATATCTAAAACTACACCAGAATTTATCATAATATCATTTCTTCCTACATAGATATCCGGCAAGGTTATTGACATCGGTATTAAGGAACGTCTTGCAATTTCTTTAGAAAGATTATGACAATGTTGTCCATTTGCTGCATAATTTAGAAAAAACAATGAATTTTTGTTCAGCACCATTTGAGCTAAAAGAAGGTTCTCTTCAGAAGTGTCTGGGATGTGAACTGATGACTTTTTGTTAGGTGGATTGTACAAGGTCCTAATTACAGATTTGCATATTGTTAAAGAATCCATTTGTTTGCCAAAAAAGAAAATCATTCTGACGTTTACAGTTTTTGATGATGAGAATAAATAATTCATCTGAGATATTTTTGCATCAATCCAAGACTGCATTCCATACATATGATACATCAATTGCTTCATCCCATGCTTTGTGAGGGAAATCGTCTTTTCGTATACCATTTTGCCGTCCCTTGAACAATGACGGCTAAAACTTGAGATCATGGTTGTTTCCTTTTCATCACCATTTGTGTATAGTGACATAATAGAAATCTGAGAAGTCAAATTGAGTTTATACTGAATTTTCATGTATTCTAAAACTGCCAAATCCATTAAATCTCTTTTCAAACCTTTTTGCATGAAAAATTTAAAATCCCATCGTTTATTACCATTAAAATTTAGATGCTGTATTTTTACACGTTTGTAAAGTATAATGCTTGCCGCGAGTCGGTGAGCACCATTCAGCACAATACCCTCTTTGGATACAGGTATCTCCGACTTTTCTGCTTGAAATCCTTGTCTTCTAATATCATTTATAATATTATGGAAATTGGAAATAAAATCATCTTTACTCTTTTTTTCCTTGCATGGCCTTTTAAAATCAGTCATCCGCTTGTCAATATCATAGCAATGTTCCTTAAAATTATTCCAAACTCGAAGATGTTCAGCATAAACCAGCGAAACGGATTTTGGTATACTGTCCATAAAAGCAAAGAAATATGCATATACAACTTTAACGATAAAATCAAATCTATATGAGTGTAAATAGTCATCTGGTGACTCTAGCATTTGAATTTCATTTATCTTATTTACTTTAACATGGTTTTCTTTTTTCGGCTTATATTCAATGGTATATGCCTTAACAATATCATGCTCAACTTTTTCATCGGTTTTCTTGCTGCCAGTTCTTGGATGTGATATTGTTGGGGTTACCTCTTTCAACCTCTGAAATTTTGTAAATTGTACTTGCCCTAAATTCTGAAAAAGATGCAAAAAAAGCGTTTAGTTTTTTTTTTTTTTATTTTGGTCGTTTGTATGGTTCTATTTGTTCGGCATAATATATTTTACATACATTTGTAAAGTTGACAGAGATTAATTATTGTACTAATTTTTGTAGAAGAAAAAGGAAATACTTTCTGAAATATAGACAATATTTTTTTTTATTTCCAAAAGAAAAATGATTTCCTTTACAACTTGCCAGAATATAAGTGGATTCAGAAATGCCAGACATTTACTCAATGTGAGGTTTGTGCCAGCATTCATTTATCTTCATGGATATATTTTTTGGTGGTAAGGTGAAAATTCATTGTTAAGAAGAAACAAAATTCCTTTATTTTATAATTTGTCATTGAAACTACTGTATAAAATATATAAATGCATTTCGTTTAAATAATTAAATTTGTGGTTCCACAACAAAATAATAAAAGGTATCACAAAATGCCGGAATAAAATAGGTACCCAACTACATTTGATGAATTTACAGCATGTTCCACACTGTCTTAAAGGTTAATGTGACAGCAATCTCGCTCTGTCGAATGAATCGATGGTGAAATTTTCACTGCATAGGATGGAGCCCTTGGTATGTTACTGATACGGAACGGGAAGTTCACAATCAGAAAATCGAAATCATCATGTTTTTCAGAAAGTTTTGATTTCAATCGCCTATTATTATCTATGTACAAAATTATGTATGAAAGATATGTGGGTATGTCTGTGGTGTCGTTAATTTCAATTTCACTTGGACAGATGAGATGTAGGTAATCCTTAGCGTTAGAATTAATAAGACAGCACATCATCTATCAAACAGAAAACTGAAATTAGAGGACTGGGCTAATTTGTTTCCAATGCAGTAACCCCTGTAAAAAGGTAGCCTCATATGAAAACAAGAACAGATCGGCCCAAAGCGAGGCACTATTTTAACCGTTGGAATGCCGATCATTTGCTGAAAAAACTGTCCTCCAAACTCAACAAGGAGGTTGTCAATGAGAAATTCCAACATGTTAACATCAGTCTCATAGTATTGTATCATGTTGGCATTCGTCTATAGTGTAGAAAAGTCAAACTGTGTTTATGCTATTATAATAGTTAAGGTCTATAGAAGAGATATATTTATATGTCTTCAACATCTGCTTCGCACCACTAGTTCAGTAGGCCTTATCAAAATAGCTCTTGAGATCAGCCTTAATTGTTGTACGGATCATTTAAACCATCACCCTCAAGCGGACATTTGAAACAGAGATTATAAGATTTCCAAATTAACCTAAACCAGAGATTATTACTGGTCCGTTTGGTCATAATCTCTGCATAAAGTTAACCTGAGGACTAAAATTGTCCGAATGTTCTCAGGACCACGACTAAGACCGCGTCTGGTTTCGTCCTTAGGGCAGAGTATGCGCACTAAGTTGTGTTCTGGTGACCGTTTTCGTCCTGATGACCAAATCCGTAACTGCTTTAGTCGTAAGGACGGCGCTTGCGTAGTATATAAATTGTACTTGATTCTGGAACCGGTCATCAGGACGGCGGATGCACAGTTTAAATTCTTTTGATCAAAACAAATTATTTGCTTCGAAGACGTTCAGCTCATTTGGTTAAAATTTTTATGTAAAATAAAGTATTCAGACTATCATCGTATGTTTCACAAAATTATTCGCATTTCACTATATGTATTTTTTTTTTATCTTTTTCCTTTCAACTGTAATCTTTATCTTGATTTTTGTAATAACATAAGTGTCAAACCTGACTTATTTTATACTTTAACATTTTTTTTACATTACTTTTATTCATAAATTTATACGGTATCTTAAAAAAGCTTCTCTTTCACTTACCTTAGTACTTGTTAGATCACTAAAATATCAATTTCACAGTTACAACACAAAAGAGCTACTTTTTAAAACATATTTAGGAAGCTACTGAGTCAAATTGTGATGTCAGTTAACTGTTATTTGTTTATACTACTATTAATGTTCTAAAGTAAAAATAGAAGTTTCAAACTTGATATACGTTTAAGCCCCCAATAAAATCGTTTTCTTCTGCAAGAACTATTATTTTGAGTGTCTTAGAAACGAATTGGGAATAGATGACACTGCGGGTAACCCAACATATACACCGACCACACTCACTAAGCAGAAAGTCATTGATAACCACAAAACCGTTCTTTATTCCTTTGGCATTTCTACAAAGGGTGACGAAATGAACCTTCCTGCTCTTTATTGGATTCCTAAACTACATAAGAATCCGTTTAAACAAAGGTACATTGGTGGGTCAGCTAATTGCTCTAGAAAACTTCTTTCAAAGATTTTAACATCCATATTGACATGTATTAAAGAAGGCCTTCATAATTACTGTGAAACATCATATTGCACCAGTGGCGTCAATCAGATGTGGATTCTTAAAAACTCCAAAATTGTACTGACTTACTTGACTTATTTCCATCTCTCCTTCAGGAGAATTGGGCCATTGACAAGTCCACGCCACCGGTCTCTTTCTGTTGCCACCTTCAGTGCTTCTGACCATGTTTGGAATCCCAGTTCTTTCCTCTCTTTTTCAACTGTTCTCCTCCAGGTTTCTTTGGGTCGTCCAGGTTTTCTTTTCCCGTCTGGTTTCCACTCAAGTGCAATCTTTGCGTGTCTGTTGTTATCCATTCTAAGCACATGCCCAAGCCATTTCCATCTCCTCCTCTTGATCGTAGTGCTCACTTTTTCCATGTTGGCTCTTTTCCTTACTTCTTCGTTTGTAACTTTCTGTGGCCAGTATATTTTTAATAATCTCCTCAGGGTCTTATGAAGAAAAGTATCTACTAGGTTTTCATCAAGTTTGTTCCTTTTCCAGGTTTCACTGCCGTATAGGAGAACTGACATTACGTTTGAGTTGAGCAGGCGAAATTTAGTTTTTATAGATAGTTGTTTGTTGTTCCAGATTGGTGAAAGTTTGTTGAAGGTTGCTCTTGCTAGGTTGAGTCTTCTTTTTATGTCTTCGTTGGTGCCTCCAGATGTATTTATTTTTTATTTGTACTACAATATCAAAATCGTTGGCTACATGTACATGCAACTGCATTAAAACATTCGACTTCTCTACATTCTACACTACCATACCACATTCTTAATTAAAAGATCGCTTAAAGCAACTAGTTCCTCAATGTTTTTTTTTTCAAGAAAAATGGCACACGCAGGTATAAATTTCTAGTTCTAGGTAGAGAAAAGGCTTATTTCTTGAAGAACCACTCTGATTCTGACAAAAAGTATTCTGAAAATGAAATTACAAACGTGTTAGATTTTCTCATAGACAACATATTCGTTGAATGCGGCGGTCTAATTTTTCAACAAGCAATCGGAATTTCAATGGGAACCAACTGTGCTCCTCGCCTCGCCGAACTGTTTTTGTACTCATATGAAGCGGACTTCATTCAAGGGTTACCACGTGAAAACAAAAAGAAACTAGCCCAATCCTTTAATTTCACTTTTCGTTATATAGATGTCGTACGGTCGTTAAATAACGACACATTCCAAGACTTTCTACATCTTATCTACCCCAGTGAGCTTGAAATTAAGGATACTACAGATACACCAAAGTCCGCTTAATATTTGGGTTTATTTCTTGAAATAGACTATGAGGGACATTTGAAGACAAAACTTTATGACAAACGTGATAACTTCAACTTTCCTATTGTTAATTTTCCCTTCTTAAGTAGCAATATACCAGCATCGCCTGCATCTGGTGTCTACGTTTCTCAGCTTATCCGATTTTCAAGGGCATGCGCGAGTTACCCTGACTTTCGACAAAGAGGATTACTGCTGTCACAAAAGCTTCTTAACCAGGGTTTTATCAGGGATAACTTGATGTCATCACTTAGGAAATGTTACGGTCGTCATCACAAATTGATTGACCATTACAGTGTTCCAATATCTAAGAAAATGTTGGACCTGTTCCCACTGTCGTATCCTTTCGTGTGCCTCCACCGATTTGTGACTTCCCCAGGATTGAGTTCCCTTCCGGAGCACCTGAGTTCACTCCTGGATTTTATAGGAGTTTGTGTTGTTCATAGGTTTTTAGTTTTCTATGTTTAATTGTTGTGCTTTTGGTTGTTCACTTGTCTTCCCGGGTTTGTCTGTCCAATGGATTACGTTTTTTTTATTACTCCTTATGTATATTTGTCCATTTTATCTTATGTTTTTATGAAGTTTTGACATGAATTTAGTTCAGTGATATCTTACAGATACTTGAAAGGCTTCTCAAAGACTTACCGTAGTACTTATTAGATGAAAAAGGTTCAATTTCACAGTAAAAAAAACAATAGTAGCTTTCCAACCAATTTTATGTTCATACAGAATCTACGTAAGCTCTGAAAGAGCGTGCGTTATAAGACAGCAGTGATTTTTGTTACAAGTGTGTTTTGAAGTAATAAAAGAAGTTCCAAACTTGACATATGCTTCTTTTATACTTTTGTGAAGCATTTACATGATTGTAGTTCTGAAAACTTCATAAGGTATCTTAAAAAGCTTCTCTGCGACTTACAGTAATATTTAGGAAAATCTATTTCACAGTGGAAAACACAAAATGCAGCTTTTTAAACATTTTAAGGGTGATACTTACAGTACGGCTCATTTAAAACATCACCTCAAGTCAATTTCAAGTTAACATAATATCTAGTTCAAATATCCAGAGATTAGAACAGCTAGGACCAGTCCGGCGTCTGGTCAACCATAGATTTGAAAGCAGAGATTAGGACCAGTCATACTCCCTGCTTTATTGATTTTTTCAAGTCTCTGGTCCGATTTATTCAACTGCGCACGCTCTGTTCTCGTGAAAAATCCAGAGATTCGAATAATAATTGTTTCTGCTAAATACGCATCCGCCGTCCTAGGAGGGACCTATGACGAAAAACGATTACTCGGTGATAAATAAACTGCAATTTTATTATTATTGGTTGATCATGTTATAATGAATAAATAATATTCCGTGCAAAAATTATAAAATATTTATAAAATATAAATTATAAGTTTCGAAATATAAAATAAAAAGTATATATAAAATTTTATTTCAAGTCAATACCGAGACTATTTTGACTTTAAAAAAACACTTCAGGTACAATCAAGTTATCGTTTAAAGTCTTATGTTGCACTCCTGGTATGGCTAAATGTAACTATTAGTATCATCATGTTTTTTTCCACTGTGAAATTTAATTTCTTTTATCTAAGAAGTATTACGGTTAGTCGCAGCTCGCGGTTTTTAAGATATAGCATGAGATTTTCTGAACAAACTTCATAAATGGAAAAAAAACCATATGTCAAGTTTGAAACTTGTATTTTTACTTTAAAAAAAACACCTTTGTTGTAACAAAAATCACTTGTGTCTTATATTGCACACTCTGATATGGCTTAATTTGACTAAGTATGAACCTAAAATTTGTTGCAAAGCTAAATTTTGTGTTTTTTCCAGTGAAATTTAATTTTTATTGCGAAAAGCTGCAGAGAGGCTTTTTTGGATACCGTAACAATTTTATGACTTCTATGGAAAATTAATGAAAGTAAAAATAATCATATATATGACAAGTAAGAAACTTTTATTTTTTCTTTAAAAACATAGCATTTTAACAATAAAATCACATTTTTCTTATACCACACAAGCTTATATAGCTTAAATGGAATTACGTTTATCAAACGGTAAGTTGAACAGAAGATTTTGAATATACCTTAGATATTTTGTTTGCTAAATTCATGTCAAAATTCCTTAAAGTATGAAATATGTACCCATCAAGTTTGAAACTAGAGTTTTTTCTTTAAAAACAGCAGCATTCTTGCAAAAATCACATTTCTCTTATACCGCCCAAGCTTATATAGCTAATTTGAACAAAGTATCATCCTATGTATATGTTTGAAAAGCTAAAAATCATACAAGTATAAAATATGTACCCATCAAGTTTGAAATCTGTGTTTTCATTTTAAAATATTCATTTGTTTTAACAAAAATCACTTTTGTCATATATCGCACACTCTGATATATCTGAATTTGATTATTAAATATCAACCTAAAATTGGTTTAAAAACTAAATTTTGTGTTTTTTGACAGTGAAATTGAAATATTTTTTCAACAAAAAAGTTCTGAGTAATACACATAGAGGTTTCGTTGGATATCGTAACAAATGTATCAACTAAAATTGTATAAAAAATTACTGAAAGTAAAAATAAGCATATTACAAGTTAGAAATATTTTTTTCTATAAAAAACAGTAGCATTATAACAAAAATCACCTTTCTCTTATATTCTCTTATAAAATACTTTTTTGGATACCGGTTGTCTGAAAAGCTAATTTTTGTGTTTTTTTCACTCTGAAATGTTATCTTTTTTTTAATCAAACAAATATTACGATAAGTGACAAAGAAACTTTTTAAGATACGGAATAAAATCTATGAATTAAATTCATGTGAAAAAATCCTAAAGGTATAAAATAAGTACATGTCAAGTTTGAAACTTGTATGTTCACTCTAAACAACACTTCTGTTAAAACAAAAATAGCCTTTGTCTTATATCGCACACACTGATAGGTCTTAATTTTACTTAGAATGAATATATTATTGGTTGAAAAGCTAAATTTGTGTTTTTTTACTGTGAAATTGATTTTTTTTCATCTAAAATGTATTACGGTAAGTCACACACTTGAAGTCTATATTTTCTTTAAATATTATCACGAATAATTCATTACAGAGATTAAGTTAACTTGAAGTTAACTTGAGGTGATGTTTTAATTGAGCTGTACTGTAGTAGAGAGTTTCGAAAGGGGTTTATTAGTGCACTTGGCAAAGCCTGCTATGCACCTTTGTTTTCTATGGACACTTATGAAGTTTGGGTATCTATTAACTCGAAAGAGGGTTATTATATTGTCATCACTTACAGAAAGAATGAAAGATAGAAGAGAAATATGATTATTGATAATATCTTCCTTTTGTATCGTAGATTACGTGTAATAGGGGTTGCCAATTGAATTGTCAATACCAATCTCCTAAATTAAGCACTCAAAATAACATAAATAGCACAAACATAAAAATAACAGAGATTCAGGATGATCTGACTTGGTACAGACTCTGAACATTGGTGGGGTTTAACCAATTTAATTAGTTCCCAAACCCCATCCATAATTATCTCGAAACTAGTGTATAAAACCTAATATAAAATCCATATGATAACATACAACGTGACTGCTAGCTAAAACACTAAGCATTGGTTGGTCGGTACATCATGTAGATAGTAGGGTCAGAATGTGCTTGGTTTAAATTTAAAAGTAGCTAAGTCTCTCATAACTGCTGGTCACACATAATTGCAATGTTTATGTTACATGTTTTTTTCATTCTGCATCTATTTTAAAATGCATCCTGATATTGTCCTTTGTTCATAACTTTTAGTATTTTATGGTAATTGTGTAAACATTACTTTTCCTGAACTTCTATTCAACATTCTGTTACATGAAATTTAATTTTTCTTTTTCTCTTTGACAGTGACTGAGGGGTAAACCTGATAAATCAAACTGTCATATTCAGTACATAATTTATGTTATGCCAACAACTAGTGTATATGTTTTATGACTATTTCAAGGAGATTCCAGCATCTGCGATGTTTAAACTAATCATAAAAAGGACAAATATACCTAAGGAGCAATAAAAAAACGTAATCCATTGGACAGACAAACCAGGGAAGACAATTGAACAACCACAAGCACAACAAATAAACACAGAAAACTAAAAAACAATGAGCAACACGAACTCCTATAATAACCAGGAGTGAACTCAGGTGCTCCGTAAGGGTAAGCAGTTCCTGCTTTTAACCAATTACAACAATTAAGCTTAAGCCCAAAATATTTGAAAGTTTATTTGTACAATGTACACATATTTTCTAATGCAAATCAGCATTACGCGTTGTAACCAATGTATAAACAAACTAGAAAGACAATAGTTCAGAGAATAATTACAAGGTTTTTCCCGGGTCAGATTGCCCTTTTTTCTCGACACGTCTTGACAAGATGAACATTTTTCTCAATATATTTCATCAGTTTTGTTTTACGGTTTCCGAGACTGAATGGTAACAAAGTTTAAGATCAGGGGTCAAAATTTACCTCGACCTTTGACCTTTAGGTCAATTTCAAGGTCACGACCTGTGATAGTCATTGATGGAAGTGTTCCGTCAAATTTTCAAGGGAATTAACTGTGATAAGGAGTCGTCAAAATGTTTTGACCAAATAAAAACAAACTAGTGTCTTGATATGTCAAATGTTTGGATTTGATATCTGATGACCATTGGGTGCTAATCCCAAGCCTCTACTATATTGAACTAATAAGGGACGAAAAAATATGGGACGACTTCACTTGCTTTTAATCGTACGAAATTAATATTCTATCCCCAGTACAAAACAACCCCTAAATTGAAAGACATAGATGTTTTGTTCATATCCATAATTTTGAACCTTTTTTTTAGGTCAACTATGTCACATTTGTAAACAATGGTGTTTATTGTTGTTTTTCTTTTCTTTTCTTTTGTAGTCATACTCTTCTCATACTACTAGAAATAAACATATGAAAGAGATGATTTGCAACTGATTTAATCCCTATATCTACGACTACTGTTTATTTGTTTTGACCATTTCGCGTTGAGTTATATATATTCAATGGGACATAACTCTAACAAAGAGTCGTCAAATTGAGTCGCAAACATATAAGATGCGTCTTTACCAGACAAACGTTTTCTCTATTATATTTCATCAGCTATCCATTACAGTCTCGGAGTTATTTCGATAAAAAGGTCTACGGTTAAAGGTCAAGGTCAAAATTGACATTTTCTAATATATAATATATAACATAATTGTTCATGGTTCTAAAGGCCTTTTAATCGGCTGCTATAGACATTTTCATTGATATTGACCCCTGACCTTCCATCTTCACTTATACAGTTAAATATAGGCTCCTGGACATAAATAGATGTGGTTGCTAGGGACTTTTTCAATTACCTTGACCCTTGATTTCCAATTTTGACCTCTACAGCTGTAAAACAGGGTCATGAACATAAATATATATAGTTGCAAGGTACTTTTCCATCGGTTGCTAAGGGTTTTTTCCATGACCTTGATCTCTGACCTTTGTTCCAAAATGTAGATCTTTTGAAACTGTTCTTTTTGGTATTGACATTTTCTTATCTATTATAGTTTGCGAGATATAAAATAAAATATAAAAGTGTCAAAGGCACTAACCCCTATAAGTTGTCGCTGTACGGATTCGAACATAATGAGACAAATGTATATATTGACATTCTTATCATTTTTTACAATACCTTTTATCACCTATCTTGTACAGTTTATGAGACAGAGCAATAACAACGTTTAAGGTCCGAGGTCAAGTTTGACCTTGACCTTTGACCTTGGGTCATTTTGATTTTGATCAAGTCTCAAATCTCTACAACTAGCCGTCTATGAGTTTTGACCTTTTACGTGTTTTGTTGAATATTCAAGGGCCAATAACTCCTATAAGGAGTTGATATACTGCTTTGACTGAAACAAGACCATCTTGTAAAATATAATTTCGATATGTCGCGAAATGAAAAAAAAAATCTGGACATCAAACTTTGCGGAATAGAAGAAGAAGAATAATAATCAGAAGAATTACAATAAGATCGTTCCGTTGGAAACGGGAAATACCTTAATAATGTTGTGTATGTTATGTAAACACCCCAATACACTATTTCAAAAATGAACCTAAATGCTGCAACCAAAATAACCTTGCAAACACAAGCAATAATGGATAGGTAATTAGTGGAACAATTAACAGAAATAAAACGAACCTGGTATCGGATTAGTTTGTAAAATGTTCCATGATATCAACTTTTGTTTCATCAGACTGAAACTAGGCCCTAAAATCTTGATAGCCGACACAATAACCGAACATGTTGAAGAGCAAATATGTAGCAAACATTGGCCGAGTTCACTTGAAACTCGAGTGTTAAGTAGAGTTAATCGAGTTAGAACTGGACAAGAGGAGTTGGTATGCTAATGACGTAATTTGACCTCTTGAACCTACAAGTGTCCAAACCGGCATGACAGCAGGGTTTGTCGAGTTCCAACATGGCGACCAGTGGAGAAAATTTGTAAGTGCAATTGTAAATAATAGGAATATACCGGCAATAGTGACCTGGGAACAACAAACTGTTCGTAGTTGTGACTCACAAATGTCTATATTTCATCGAAATTACGTATAGAACTTTGTTTTTGTGATACTTAACAGTTATCGGAAAGAGTAAACTGCAAGATAACAGTTCTTTTGTCAAATACTTCAATACAGTTCGCAAACGTTTTGTATAAAGCATGAGGGACAGGCCATTTACCTGCAAAAAAACGGGGGGGGGGGGGGGCTTTTTTGATGCCCCGCCGTTTGGCGACGGGGCATCAAGTTTTACTGATATCCGTTGACTCAAAATATTTCGATTGAGCATAATTAAGGCACCAACCATTTGATTTTCCGGGAGAGGCCTGCTATTTTTGTTAGAATAGAAATTTTCTTGCCCTGATTTTGACTGAAAATAATAATCTGGCTGTGAGTGGTCCTGAAAAAATAATTTGGCTCCATAGTTTGCCATTTGAAAAAAAAAAATTTTAACTAAATTTTCTTGTGTATACTTTATTAGAAAAAAATCTTGCCTGCTATGCGGGCGAAAAAATATTCTGTCTGGGGAACAAGTTCCAGGCCTCCATAGAAAACCAAATGGTCTGTGCCTAACTGCAATGGCTAGAGGGAATCGTTTCAAATTTGGTAGGGGCGTGGGTGGCAGTGTGGTTAAGGTAGTTGGTTTACTCCTACCTGTATGATCACTGTAGCCTATCACCTCTGCGGTTGTGAGTTCGCGCCCCGCTTTGTAAACAACAAAAAAGGGTGCCTTCGACTAGCAGTTATACATGATAAGGTTTCCTAAAAATTTTGTCACAGTCGACATGCCATTTATTTTGTGCATCCTCCAAAATGTAAATTACTTTATTTATATTTTTATTATTCATCATGGTTTGTTAATGAAGAAGGCTTTCTTTAAGACTCTTTACACTTTCACAATATGCTGTAAATTAAATATTAAAGAGAGGAAATTCTTTTTCAGGGTAAAAATTAAAGTGAAAGATGCAGAAGGAAAAGAATTCACAGCTTTGGTCACCAAGGAAATTGTTCAGTTACTTGAATCTCCAGATTGTTGTAAGTTTTGTGTGGAATATTTCAAACAAAAAAACTCAGTGTGTTAAGCTTATTATTCATAGATTAAAGAACATATCTTCGAAATATCAGAAAATAGTCATAAATACCATATTAATATGAAAAGGAACGATTTCAGGTAGCATGAGATTTCAGGTCCTTTTTAATACCAAAGCTAGCTTTTTTTTTTATGAAAATCAATTTAAACAGGGTAGAAGATTCATATAAATTTCAAAGTGGAGACATGTTTAGCACTGTAAAGTTTTTTAAATTTCATTCAAAATACAATAAGCTCCATGTAAAAAAATGAAGTAAATATTAAAATGTTAATGTTATATGATCTATTTTGCATTTTTATCCCCGCACTTTCGACGAAAGTCGGGGATATTGTAATCACCCCGGTCTGTCTGTCCGTCTGTCCGTCACACTTTCTGGTGACGTCAACTCCTCTCTCAGTTTTTATTTTATGCATTTTAGTTCTATATAGTATTGTCACATAGTACATGTAGATGCGCAATAAGGTTTTAGAATTTTGATTTTCAAAAATAGGGGCCCACAGGGGTCGAATTTCAGTCCGAAAATGGTCAGTTTCTGCATGTGACGTCAACTCCCCTTTCAGTTTTTAGTTTGTGCATTTTATTTCTATATAGTATTGTCACATAGTACATGTAGATGTGCAATAAGGTTTTAGGATTTTGATTTTCAAAAATAGGGGCCCACAGGGGTTGAATTTCGGTCCGACATGTGGGAAGTGCGGGGATTAGCTGTCCATTGACTGCGTCCATCTAGTTTAAAAATTTTATTATTATTGAATTCATTATAGGTAGAGAAACAAAAATTACAATTTACAAGAGCATTATAGAAGCTTCAAAGACAGCTGAAACAGATGAATCGGTACAGGTAGCTGTAACTGTTGGAACAGATGGACCACCACCATTACCTGATTTACCAGCACCAGCACCATTACCTGATTTACCAGCAACAGCACCATTACCTGATTTACCAGCCCCTACTGTTGGTGCTGGTGATGCCTGTCCGGTAATTATTATTGACACTTTAAACTCAAGTAAAAGGAAGAAAAAGAAGAAGAAAAAAAAAGAAACGTAAAAAGCAAACAAAACAACAAGTGATAGAAAGTAACCTTGAAGTAAATTATCATGAGAAATCATACAGTGACAAAAATCTTGACTATCTTCTTTATGATTCAGATGAATCTACAGTTTGTTTCTCATCTTCATCTAATAACACTAACATTTTAAGTTCAACTTCTGCAGAGATTGATATTATGTACCAATTTATTAGAGTTTCTAACACCCAGAAAGTTTCATATGAAGATTTTTTTGAAATGCTGTCCACAAAATTAGATAATTTATATTCAGATTGACCAACAATTAATTTAATTATAGATACACATGTGGACTGAAGCTGAGGAGAAGATGCTTATTACTCTAAGGAGTGCCAAAGAAGATGAATTTAAAGCCAATAAACAACATGACACTCTGTGGAATGGTATTGTCAGTGAAATGAGGGCAAAGAACATAAATGTTAATCGACAACAAGTAATAAACAAATGGAAAAACATGAAATGCCGCTATAAAAACATTGTTGATAGCAATAACAAGACAGGCAATGAGCTCACCAAGTGGAAATATTATACTGAATTTTCAGAATTATATGGGCAAAAAGCATCTACTCGACCCTCAGTTACTATTGACACTTTGAAGAAAGGTGGAAAAATTACCCAAAAATCTGACAATGAAGGCACATCCAGTTCTTCCAGTTCTTCAACTACAGATGAAAGCATTCAAAAATCGTGCAAAAAGAAACGTCTGTCCTTTCCTGGTAATGTCAACAACAAGGATAAATTGATAAAAGCAATGGAAAATTCAAATAAAGAGATTTTGAACAAGCTAGACGAACATCACTCTGACAAAATGAAAAGAATGGATAGAATGTTGGATATTCTAGAGAAGAGAGTAAACAAGAATTAACTTTAAAATGAAACTTAACTTTTCAGGGAGAGAAATTTCTATTTTTTTAATCATGTTAATAGGAGTTAAAGTGACAATTGAGTTTAAAGTTTTACATTTTTGCAACAGTTTAGTTCAATGTTTTTTATGTTTTGTAAGAAAATTAGCATCATGACTGAAAGGTTAACAAGTGTGTGGGAAAACACAAATATTGGTTGTCAGATACATGTATTAGAATGATACCAGTTATTTGATGCAGCCAGAAAATGTATGAAAATGTATGACATTACATTTTAAAAATTGTAAATACATAATTATCCATGCAGAATTATAAGAACTTTTGTACTGTTTAAGAGTATCAAGATTTTTTTTATTGTGCCAAAGGTTTACATTTTTCTTTATTTAAATGAAATAGAAGTTTTTTTAATTAGTTTAATTTTATTTGCATATAATTTTGTTCTGTTATTATTTTTTATGTTATCAATAAAAGAAATAAAAGTAGAAATTTTTTAAAATTTAATTGATTTTCCCCTTTTGGGCCCCTTTCTGTCCTGAAAAAGTGAAACCGATCAACATAGTTTTGAAAGGAGACAATCAAAGGATCATTCTGGCCAAGTCTGGTTTAAATTGGCTAAATAGTTTCTGAGAAAACAGTTCATATGTGTTTTCCCATTGAATCCTATGTAAACTTTGGACCCATGGTCCTCTGACCCCATGGACTCTAGGACCATCAGTGATATAATTTTGAATCCTCATTATTTATCAGTGTTCTACACCAAATATCATTGCACTGGAATCACTAGATTCTTGAATATTTTCTTTCTTTTCCCCTTTGGACCCTTTTGTGTTCCCTCCCCTGGGAGGTTGAAAGTGATGAAAAGCTTTGGAAAGAAGACAATCCAAGGACCATTCTGGCCAAGTTTGGTTTAAATTGGCTCAATAGTCTCTGAGAAAATAGTTCATTGGTGTTTTTCCATTGAATTCAATGTAAACTTTGGACTCATGGTCCTCGGACCCCATGGACCCTAAGATTTTCATTGATATAACTTTGGATCCTCATGCTTTATCAGTGTTCTACACCAAACATCATGGCACTGGCATCACTGGTTCTTGTTCTGATTTTTAGCTCACCTGGCCTAAAAGGCCATGTGAGCTTTTGCCATCACTTGGCGTCCGTCGTCCGTCCGTCCGTCCACAATTCGCATTACAATCTTCTCCTCTGAAACCACCGGGCCAATTTCAACCAAACTTTGCTGGAATGGTCCTTGGATGGTCCCCTTTCAGAATTGTATCCGGGGTTGTGATCGACAATCAAACATGGCTGCCGTTTCTAAAAATAGAAAAAGGGGGGATGGTTTCTTAAAAAATCTTCTCCTCCAAAACCACTCAACCAATTTTTGCCAAACTTTGGTGGAATGGTCCTTAGGTGATCCTCTTTCAGAATTGTATCCGATGACTCCGCCCGCCAACCAAGATGGCCGCCACAGCCGAACTTAAATTAACATAGGACCCTATGGGAAATTCAATGAAAAATCTTCTCCTCTGGAACTACCTGCTCAAATGGAACCAAACTTTGATGGAATGGTCCTTAGGTGATCCTCTTTCAGAATTGTATCCGATGACTCCGCCTGCCAACCAAGATGGCCGCCACAGCCGAACTTAGTTTAACATAGGACCCTATGGGAAATTCAATGAAAAATCTTCACCTCTGAAACTACTTGCTCAATTTGAACCTAACTTTGACAGAATGGTCCTTAGGTGATCCTCTTTCAGAATTGTATTAAATGACCTTGCCCACTAACCAAGATGGCCGCCACAGCCTAACTTAGTTTAACATATGACCCTAAAGGAAATTCATTAAAAAATCTTCTCGTCTGCAACTGTTTGCCAGGTGAGCGATTACAGGCTCCTGGGAGCCTCTGGTTACATATTTAATTAATATTCCCCTTATGAGCTCTTTGTAGCCCCTCCCCCATGAGGGTGAAACAGTCGATTATAATTATGAAAGGGGACAAGATAAGGAACATCTTAGCAAGTTTGGTTTAAATAGTTTCTAAGAAAGCAGTTCAAAGGTGTACGTTTATCCATTGAATCCTATAGAAAATTTGGACCTATGGTCCTCAGACCTCACGAACCCTAGGACCTTCATTGATATAATTTTGAATCTTCACAATTTATCAGTGTTATACAGCAAGTTTGGTTGAAATTGGTTCAGTAGTTTCAGACAAGAAGATTTTTATTTTTTTTTTGCTGAATTATGCCTAATTTGCATAATTGGCCAAAATCAGCAAAAATTCAAAGTTCATTAAAAAAAAACCCGTAACATATGTTGGATAATTCCTACTCGTACTCCTTCAGTTAAAAATTGAGCCAGTATAATGACTTAAAATACAGCAGTTTTGGCCATTTTAAGACATTTTTGCTGTTTAATTTATAGTAACAGTGGCCATGTTGGTTGATGGGGGGGGGGGGGGGGGGGGTCATTGTATATAATTTTGAAAATACACATCCTGAGGATGATTCTGGCTAAGTTTGGTCTTTATTGCCCTAGTGGTTTCAGGAGAAGATTTTGAAAAAGATCACTGACGACGGACGCCAAGTATTGGCAATAGCTCCCCCTGGCCTTTGGTCAGGTTAACTAAAAACCTGTTAAATTTAGATTTAACTCTTGAGATTGATACAGTATATCAATATTGTAACAAGACAAAAAAGGACAAGAAGTTCCAACCTCAAAAGATTACATGCTGCTGTAGAACATTCTTGTTTTAGCTCACCTGGCCCAAAGGGCCATCTGAGCTATTGTCCCTTTTCGTACGTCGGTCTGTAAACTTTTTCAAAAATCTTTTCTGAAACCACAGAACCTATATAGACCAAATGTGGCCTAGATCATCCTTAGGGTATCTATTCCAAAATTGAGTCCGATGACTCTGCCAATCAACCAATATGGCCTCTGTTGCTATAAATAGAACATAGGGGGTAAAATGACCATTTTCCCTTGTATCTCCAAACCTATAACAGATACAGAAAAACTGTTGCGGGCAAAAATAATCAGCAAGTCAAGCTCTACAAAAGTCTCCATTACTCTGAAATCATCAGACGACTCCTTACATGAGTTATTGGACTTAAAACGTAAATTTTGCCAATTTTTGCCCATTATCTTGAAAACAATAACAGAGAGAGAGAAACTGTAAAATGCAAAAATGATCAGCAAGTCAAGCTCAACAAAAGTCTTCATTACTCCAAAATCGTCAGACGACTCTTTACATGAGTTATAACACTTTAAATGTAAATTTTGACGATTTTTGCTGTATTTGCCCAATATCTGGAAAACAATAACAGAGAGAAACTGAAAAGCAAAAATGATCAGCAAGTCAAGCTTTACAAAAGTAATCATCAGTTGACTCTTTACACGAGTTACTGGACTTTAAATGTAAATTTTGACAATTTTTGCTGTTTTTGGCCAATAACTTAAAAACTACAGTATAACAGATAGAGACAAAGTGTAAGAAGCAAAAATGATCAGCAAGTTAAGCTCAACAGAAGTCTTCAATACAGTAACATTGTTGGTTGCTCCTTACACGAGTTATTGCCCACCAGGGCCCAGGTGAGCCATACAGGCTCTTTGAGAGCCTCTTGTATTTTTGTATTGGAAATTAATGATGATGGCAACAACAGCCGAAGAATTTTTCATAGGACAAACAATAAATAGATATTAAAATACAAGGAAATCATATGTCTGTTTAAGGTTATCCTTTTTAAACAAAAAAATGACTACCCTTGTCTGTTTTATTCAATTTTTGGAACAAGCACAGTTAAAGCCAGAGTGTTTCTCTTTAAAGTCTATAACTTCCCTATTTTTTCATCACTATGTAACCTTAAACAGACATATTTTCTCTTAGGCCTTAGCAGTTAAAAACAGGTTTATTGCAACCACCTGTGATCCTCTAGTTTCTTGCTGATCAAATGTTGAAAAGCTGATTGTATAGCTTAATTAGAATTTGGATATGATGCAGAGGCATGCATATGCATTGAACCAATAATGGAACTTCAGGATATAATGTGTAAAGAAATTACAAAGAAGTCTTCGTATTTTTTTTTTTTCAGTATGAAATACTTTTACATAAAGAATAAACATTTCATATCAAAAACTAATGTTTAGCACAGACTGTTCACTGCAAGTAATTCATTAATTGGTTTCTCCGATCAACACCATTTTGATCATTACGGTAAATATTATTGTAGTTATTTGGGTGAAGGTTTACATCTGGCTCAATAAATAAGTCAATTTCTTCATGAGATAAAACACACATATTATGCAAAATGCATCCTGCTAAAATAGTTGAAGCAATCTGTATTGGTTCATGAACAGTAATTTCTTTTAAACGTCGAAAACGACCTTTTAAGTGTCCTATGGTCCTTTCAACCACCTGTCTATAGGAGGACACAACTCTGTTAAATCTTTTCTGGTTTCTGCTTAGGTGTCCATTATCCTTAAATGGTGTCACCAGCCAGTCCTTCAACGGATAAGCAGAGTCGGCCACAATTACTTTGTTTTGGCTGATAATCTCGCCTGCACGTGAATACAAAGAACTATTGCGGAGCACCCTGGCATCATGCGTGCACCCTGGCCATCCAGTATATGCATCCCTTATTAGTAGATCATTGTCCACTACAAGCTGAAATGTACAAAAAATGAAAATGAATTTTAGATCCTTGTGATATCATCAGAGCAATCCTTAAAAAATTGTTTATTTAGAATGTCATCATAAATTATCATATTTAAGCCTGTCTTGCAGTTGTTTTGGATTTTTTTTGTCTGCCTGCCATACTTTAAAATGAATGTGCATTACCTGTAATTGCATAGAGGGGAAATATTTTCTGTTCAGATAATCCCTGTCTCCATCTGGGCAAGCACTTAGCCTAATGTGGGTTCCATCTAGGGCAGCAAATATGTTAGGCAAACCATGCAGTAGCTGATTTTGCTGGGATAATACTGTTTGTACCTGGAAGTCTGGGAAGTTAATGACCTACAAATATTTGACATAACTGTAATTAGTAAAAAATGTGAAGAAATGACAAACGTATGCAAATTAATTACTTGTGATTTTAAGGCCAAACACTGTACTTTATATCAATTGAATTAAAATCTTTCTACTCCGATCTACTTAAAAGAATGTTGCCATTTTCAAAGTTACCCATTTAACACAAGTCTAAAACTGGCTTGATCTTAGAATAATGGTCATAAACTGATCAAATCAAACTGTACTGTGAAATTTACACAACTCAGTATAAAAACATTTTAATTTATACCTCTGCAAACACGCTGTTGAATGCTTCTAGACATCTTGTTAACACATCATGCACTGTGGACTTTCCAAGACCAAAATACTGTCCCAATTCCCTCATGGTCTCGTTATTTGCCATGTAACAAAGGAACACTAACAACTGCTTATAAGGGCTGACGTGTTCATGACCACCGCGATGCAAAGGAATTAATTGTTCACGTATCTTTGCGTAAATTGTATCAAACATCTCTCTTGTAATTCTAAAGTGTGTTCTATAGTCTTCTGTTAGAAAAGTGGGCACCACGTCCTCTGTATATCCACAGATCCGAGGCAAGAAAGGGCGCCTCAAATTGTCTATATATAATATCGCTTGGACTGCAGTAACATTTACAGCGATCATAGTTTCCATTAAGATTTCGTCCACTGTTTCTTCAAATAAAATCGGTATCAAGTCGTCCATCTTGAAAAGTTACTCTAGGATCGAGTTTGCTGTTTTCTTGAAACTCGGAAGTCCATGTTTATAAATAGATTTTTACGTCAAGAAGATTAACCCTAGAGTTTCAAGTGAACTCGGCCATTGAAAGCCAAAGGACAGATCAATGCACGAGCAAGCTACGCATTCGTTTTCACTAATTATAATACTTGAACGTATCTTTCAAGTATCAATTTCACACTAGCAGTGAAAAACTAGGAACGGATCTTGTGATACCCTCGGGGACTTGAGGTCCACTAGCACTGATAATGTAGGTAACCGTCTGGACATTTACTTTAGGAGAAAAAAATTGTCTTCCTCAGTAGTGCGAAGGCAAATTAAAGTGTAATGGTAACTAAACCAAAAAAGAGATCATTCAAATATTCGACGTTTTAATACACAACGTATTTGTACAATTTGATAGACGATTGTTCCACCAATTATTTCAGTGATATAATTTCCGATTTGCCTGTTTCCCATTTAAACCAGGCTTTATTCAAAAGCTAACCAACAAGAAAACAACTAAAAACTACTTCTTATATTTAGTTTTACCTTACACTATACAGGTGATTTTTTTTTTAAACGACTGGCAATTTAGTTATTATCTACATATACCAGTGAGAACGGATCGATTATCAGTTACTACTGACAGTCTCCTCTAGAAATGTTACGACAAACGTGATGATGTCACTTTTTCCAATTGTCCACTTTCAGTAAGTGAATACAGAAATAACAGCAGAACCCGTGTATTGGTCTTTTATATTTCCAAACTTATACTCTGTGCCATATTTGTTTCAGTAAAGAGATTTTTAAATAGGGTTCAAATACTAGTGCAAAAAAACTACCAGAAACCACGGTTTGTGTTAAACGGCTGAATTAATCTCTTTATAAATTCTACGGTTGTTATTAAGAAATTTCCTAGATGCTCTCTTATCTCTTCCATCTGTCGAAGTTTTTCTCTGCCACTGAACATATTTTTCACTGAACTTCACATGTGTGGAGAATTTGCTATCCCGGAGCAACTCAATTATACCTTGCTATTTAGTGGGGTCTCAGTTCTTTTTGCGTTATTGTTCAGTGCTGTTTTTGTATCATTCTATTTATTCCTTTAGGTCACAAGCTTATTTTTTGTTCTTCCTAAAATTAGTCATGTCTCCACAAAAATATTGATTTTTGTTTTGTTTCAGGGTAATAGAATTTATACCTATCCTTTGGTTAAGTAATATCTAAATGTTATAGAGACATATCTTATGAATATGTTTGAAAATGGGTTAATCGTCGAGCAGACAGCATCTTACCAAGGGCAAAATGTTACATGTAACGTTTAAATGGGAGCCATCGTTCCCATCCCCGAAACATGCCTGGGAAACATTTGCATAAAACAAGAACTACAAATCCCAAAGAACAAGGAATTAAATACAAGAATCATATAAAATATAACAATAAGTTGCCATTCTCTTTTAACGAATCTGTCTTTGATAAAATGAGCAAAACTACTGATGTCTTCAGAAAGGTAGGAACTGTTGAATTGCTAGATCTTAAAGATCACCTTACATGTGTTTTTGTTTTATCAATATTAGTCATTATTTCTTTACGTTCTGTGTTGTGTGTAAGTTTATTTGTTCTCGTCCTTAGATTATCCCTTCACTTGGTCTTTTTCGTCATATTTAGTAACAAGAAAACTATAGACATTGAACTTACTGTCTGATATTTTGAAATATTCCAAAACGTAATCTTTAATATCATTGCTGTTACCACCAGATAAAATATCTTTCTTTTATTATGCTTCATATTGTTGATCTAAAATCAAATTGAAAAAAAAATCAAATTTTAAAAGAATAAATTGAAATGTGCACAGTGGTAAAGTTAAAATTCTAGAGATATTTTTATTATATTCTATAATTTTATATTTTCATGAAATAAAATGTTAAAATGTCTATTTCTATGTTATCAATCCAACATCGAACAAGGCAATCTGCAATTTATTCATTGCCATTAATCACATACGAGTTGTTATGTGCTTGAAATATTTAATTTGTATATTAACATTAAAGGTACAGCTACTGACCCACTCAACACTCAAAAGTTTTCACGTTCGTTTCTTGTGTTTCTGTAGTCTGTTTGGTTTTCGTTCTGTCTGTATTAACTCGTTTATTCCTTTTGCTCACGATGTTAATTGACAACTAGCGTATAGGGTTTGACAATAGTGTAGAGACGTAATTGGCACAAATCAAAGCATGTGTACACGGTTGAATTGTGTTAAAACGACGTTGCATGATAATTATTTTCACGATCGAATTTGTAAAATAAACCTATCTTTTTGTAAAATACCACGTTAATTAATAAATACCTAGTATCTAAAATAAATACCAATGTATTAACTATTTAACTATAGCGAGAAATTTATTTTGTAACTGATTTGAAATAAGATATTTTTACAAAAGGTGTATTAAAATAATCCGAACAATAAACTAAGTGTGTTACGAAACAGCTCATACGACAATAGAAAACAAGGAAAGGAGTCCGTACATAAAATGTAACCAAAAGGACTATGGTACTTGGCATGGCGTCGAACAGTAAAAATACTTCATATAAAATACAAAGATGGCAAAATAGATAGTAAAAATAAGTAAAATAATATCTTTGACGTTACGATGTATAGAAAACGTACCATGTATATGATAACTGTACTGCAAAAAGTTAGTGGTATGCATACTTAGTATTACGATTTGAAATTAAGAACTTTTTTACATTAATTCCACGTGGTCTGAGGTTCCCCATGTTAAACATTATTTTCTGCTCAAGATGTTGTCTGTATTGTCACCCCCTGTTAATGGTCCTTAAAACGGTACGTGGACGTCTGAAGAGCTGTGACTAGGCAATCGAAAATGATTGCCAAATGGACAGTTAGTCCAATTCTTTATTGAACGTAAGTGTTCCGCAAAGCGGTCACTTAGGCGATGACATGTCTCTACCATATAAACCTAATCGTAATTAGTACACACGATCGCGTAAACCAAATTTATATCAGATATACCCATTTTGAGTGATTTATTTGTTGTCAGGGCCAAAGATCTCGTTAGCCTCCATGGTGTAGGTGCATGTCGCACATCTGGACCTTTTACATGCCCTGGTTCCTCGGTAGTAAGTTTTTATAAGGAAATGTTTGACCTTATCGAGCTACTGACTGAGTGTTTTGTTTTCCCTTACGGTTAGCAGTGATGGGAACAGTGTCAAAATTTCTTACATCAACGGATCTTTCATCACTACTTTTTAAAATTGTGTATAATTGTCTACGTCTAAGAAACTGACATTTAGGGATGACATCTTTGCAAGACTTTGGATGACAAGAGGAATAGATAGGTCTGGTATCAGTGTGCGTCAGTAGGTTTACAAAAGACCGACGTTTTGATGCTGGCGTCAACCAATTTACATGTCAAGTCAAGGAACAACAATTACGACTCACTAACAGAGAATGTGTATTTAATTGATGGATAGTATCAATGAAAGACTGGAGTCATCAGACTTTCCGAAGACATCATCCTATACCTCTTTAATAGGCGAGGAATGGGTTCATCAAGTTCCGTAAACATCTTTTGTTCCAGATAGCCAACAAAAAGACATGCAAAACTCGGTCTTATCTGTGTACACATTGCCACCCCTCCCATCTGAGAAGTAGTCTTTATTGAATCGGAAGGTGTTGAGTTTGAGTACCGATTCAGCCAGCCTTAAAATAATCCGTTTGATTTATTAAATTTCAGATTGTTTGTTTGATTGAGAAGTATTTTTTCATAAATGCTTTAGTAGTTTTTCCAAGTTTAAGTCGTAGGAAACCTCTACAGTGAAGTTTGGGTGCTTGTCATGCCTGTAACAGGACCTGTTTAAAATTTGTATTCTTCATACTAATACCTTTTTTTTTTGTTTGATTAGAGAAGACAAAGTTGTAATTACTGTTAGATGTGAATTAATCGCTCAGGCGATTTATGCTACCTTACTACAAAAAATAAGAGATATAAAATCGGTTAGGCTATGCTTAAACATAGCGAATCATCATATTACTTGTATTAAAGTTTTTTCCACAAAATGTACATGTGTGCTTTTTAAAATACTGCTCCTCTATGTAATTCATTTACATAAATAGTTTACACTGAATCTAAATAAGACAATAAACAACCTGACACATGGCTCTAAAGATGGACCAAAGGTACTGTGGGTGTCGAGTATTGGATACTTTTAACTATCCTGTTCAACTTGATTTAATGAATGTAAAATTGATAAAATTCTAGCACACAATGTGAAAACTATAATTAAATTGTATGTTTCTCGGGTAGCTAATAATATTTTCAAGGGATATTTTTTTTACAGTGGTCACTAATATATTATATAGAAAAGCCTTTGAGAATATTAAAATTATTTTAATTTTTTGAGTTGTCATTACCATGACCGTCTTGACAAAATGATTAGTAGATACCTTATTAAGATTACATCTGTAACAGGTGTGAAATTATTTCTCAGTCATGAAGATTAACGAACGTTCAACATACAACATGTTTTACTGGAACAAAATGTTCAATAATACATTTAACCGATTTGAAATAGCTAAAAAGATAAAATATGATTACCTTAATTATTATCGAATTTGTTTAAAATAATTCTACCATAGAGACAAGGTAAAAAATAATGAAATTTATAAAATGCCAATATAAAAGTTGCGTGTGAATCTATTGATAACCTTAGAAGTGACAAATAAGTACTACTTGGTATGATTTTTAATATTTGGGTCTAATCTTCAAAGTATACGCAAGAACAATTCAAGGTGAAAAAACCTTCTTAAACTTTGTTTTGGAATATTTATTAATATTTCACATCGATTGTAATTCCAATGTATGAAATGTTGACAATAATTAATATTACGAAATATGTGACCATATTTTACAAATTGGAAAAAGTACATATAAAAAAGAGAGAAGTTCCATGTCTTTTTTTCAGTTTATTTTGACCCGAGAGGAAAACGAATTAGTTTTTTCTGTACGAATTATATGAAATCAATTTACAGGTAAAAAAATTGTTCTCCGCTCCATTTATTGTATTTATGCTATGTAATGATCCGAGTGTATATTGTACCTTGAGAAATATAGTGGGATTTCAAAGCTGGATAATGCTACATTTTCGTCAATTATTAATGCACCATTCTTATTAAAGTGTGTTTGTGGGCGAGGGTTGCGCATTTAAATGGAGAGATGATTTATTTCATATGTGTCAGATAAGTAACAGTTTAATTTGAATACATTTTTTAAATGTATATGTGGTTATCATTTTATATATTATATAATTACTTTAATTTGCTTTCACACCTCCGACCGTTCTAATCACAGCAAGGTGTCTGCTATTTCTATTTTGGAGCTGGAAACTGTCATAACAACTTATATTTGTATTTCAAAATCATTCAGTTAAAAGTCAATTACACGTGAAATGGGTTAATTATTATTTGTATATTTTTAGAGTTAATTGAGAGAAATAAATTTTCTCCATGAGTTTATTTAGTTCCATAACAGTTTATTATTTCTAATTAAATTATTTGAATCTCAACTCTCCTAAAGTTAAACATATCACTTCATGATGTTTGATTCAACGAAATATGTCTGCGATAACATGTCAAACGCTGATGCAACCTGCCTAGGTAAATAGCCAGATTGTAGCAATGTCAGTAAACACTAGGGACCCCACTGGGCGGAAACCACAGTCTGTTTATAGTAAATTGGTCAAAAATATGCTGGAAAAGGTTGCAAAGAAGCGGAATCCAGTTTTCAAATAACTTCCCCCAAAACAGCTCCACCTGGCGTTTACTGACATTGCTACAGATTGCGTTGTGACAACTCCTAGAACGTTTTAACAGTAAAAAATCGACCGATATGAACAAAATACATTTGTTACAACTTTGAAAAGGTTGTCACAGATTGAAAAAAGGGCCTCGGTGGATGGGTGGTCTAGGTAGTTCGTCATCACTACTAGTGATCACGCGCCGTCAACGCTGAGGTTGTGAGTTCGAATCTGACCTGTGTCGGGGTGTGTTCGACTCCGATCTTAATTGACAAGGATTGCCAATTTTCCTACCGAAGGTCAGTGGTTCTCCAGGTACTCCGGCTTCGTCGACCAATAAAAACAGACCGCCGCGAAATAGCCAAATTTACTGAAAACGGCTTGAAACCCCAACTAAACAAACAAACACAAATTGAAAATAGATTTCTACTGCCAAAACTAAGGTAATTGCTGTGTCAGTTAAAATGTGTCTGACCAAACACTAAAAACGGTTGAGGCAGTCATATTTCAACCATAGCAGCAAATATTTTGTCTGGCACAACGCTTGCAATCATTGACAACAATTTATGCAGTCATCTACAGTTAAAAATGTCCTTTGCAGTTAAAAAACGACTGTCATTGCTCCTTTCAGTCATTTTATCGGTCAGTAGTGAAGGAGGGTAGGTCACAGAGTCACATGATTACTTCCAAGAAGTCGGCCATTCGTCAGTCTGTCCGTTTACATTTCACATTTTGAATTTCTTCTAGAGAACTACTAATGCATTGAAACAAAAAATGGCATCAATGTTCCATACAGACTGCTGACCTATTGTTGTAACTTTGTTGCCAATCTGCGATACAAGATTGTCGCCAGCATGAAATCAGACATGGCATGGATGTTAATCATAAGATCCTTTAGCAAATGGAAATATCAGATGAGCGATACAGGATGCTGAAAGCCTTTCTTTTTTTATTTTTTTTCATGGCCTATCTAATTTTGAAAGTATTAAAACATCACCTCAAGTTAACTTCAAGCTAACATAATCTCTGGTTCAAATCTCTGCACTGCACTAGAACCACAAACCAGAGATTATAACCGCTAGGTCCAGTCCTGAGACTGGTCAACCGGAGATTTGAAAGCAGAGATAAGGACAGGTATCAAATATCTGGACTGACCAGTCATACTCTGTTTTTTCGATTTTTCAAATCTCTGGTCAGATTTATTCAACTGCACACCCGCTGTTCTCATGACAAAGAGATTTAAATAATAACCGTCTCTGCGTAATACGTAAACCCCGCCCATCACTATTTGTAAATAAACATTAACACGTGTAAAATGGCATCTTCTCTGGGTGATACATCAAAACTGATCGAAGAGAGTATTCGAATCTTACAACAAGGACAAGGACAAACTCTCGTCATAGGTGTATTACTACGAACTATTTTGAACTTGATTACTAGCATGAATACAAGTATAAAACGAATAGAATCGGGAATAGACAAAATTAACGAACTTAAGAATACAGTGACAGCAATGTCATTTGATATGCGAACAGTAACATCTGATGTTAGGGCAGTAGAATTAAAACACAAAGAAATAGAATCAAGTGTACAGGGTATGAGCGACATGTTTGACAGCTTAAAAGAAAAATGTGAGCGTTTTTCGAAAGGAATGATTAGACTTGATTCCCGTTTACACCAGCTCGAAAATGAAATTAAAAATGACGAAATACGTTTAACTTCAAATACACCCCAGCCCCACATAAAAGAATTACAGTAAACCGTTTTAGACCTTCAGTGTCGCAGTATGAAAAATAACATAGTCTTTACAGGGTTAGTCTACCAGCAATATGAGAACTGTGAACAAAACCTAAGATATTTCATCTACGAGCAGTTAGGTATTGAGGAACACATAGAGCTAGGTAATGTTCATCAATTTGGCCGAATCGGAAGAAACGGGGCAAAACCGATCGTCGCCAGGTTCATTTACTACCGTCAGAGAGAAATGATACTTGAGAATAGTCGTATCTTACGAGGAACACCATTTGGTATCCATGAGCAATTCCCAGCTAGAATAATCGAGGAACGAAAGAAACTTTACCCCGTTATGAACGAGGCAAAACGAAACGGTAGACAGGTCCGTTTAGTGAAAGACCAACTTTACATAGATGGAGAACTGTACGTACCATCGCGTGACGCGAGACCGGATGAAATAGACAATCATCGAAGAAATTTTACTCCGCAAAGTCAGTCTTACGCCGACGCAGTGGAGAACGGTAGACATAGAACACCAATGAACCCGCGTAAGCGTCTCAGGAAAGGTTATTCACCCACTCAGACAACAGAGTACTACGGGTAGGACAGTCAGGGAGAACACATTACCACTTATACTAGTGTGTCTGTTAGTTCTGATGTAAATGAACTTGTTAATAATGTAGATAATTGTAATGTATTTTTAGATTATAACAGTGTTAATGGTAGCGATGACACTTCAGAATCACCCCCTCTATTAATAACACATCTTTCGTAAATAATAAAATCAAAATTTTATCTTTAAATTGTTGTGGAATTTGAAAGAAAACTGAATACCCCGAGTTTGAACAGTTAATACGAGAACATGATATAATTTGTCTGGGAGAAACGAAAACAGATGATAGAGATGAAATCAACATACCTGGCTATATTTTTAAAATGAAAAACCGAAAAAAAAACTGCTAGAGTAAAGTCAGGTGGTATTGTTTTGGGGTTCAAATATATCTATGAAAATCTCATAGAGCCATTAGAAAACGATAGTAAATTTGTATTTTGGTTTTCAGTTAAATCAAAACTAACTGGAGGGAATGATGAAACCCTTTTTGGAATAATTTATATTCTGAATATACGGCATATAGCTTAAACGATGTTTTCGGCAATATTGAAAATGAATTTTTGTCTTTTTCGTATAAATATAAAAATTTATGCCTGGTTGGGAACTTCAATAGTAGGACTTCCAATGAGAGGGACTTCATTCTAATTGATGAGAACGACCCTTCTGATACTTTTACGGAATATATGGAAAATCACATTTCTGTATTAGATACACTGAGTATACCTACAGAACGAAAGAGCCAAGATAAAAGTAAAAAATAGATATGGCGCCTTATTATTAGATTTTTGTAGGGGGAATAATCTGTATATAATGAACGGTCGTATTAAAGGCGATGAAGAAGGAAAATTTACCTGTAAGAATGCAAGTTGCGTCGACTACTGTATTAGTAATAATAGTATTATACAACAGATTTGTACACTTGAAGTTGTTGAGTTTTGTAAATTATTTTCAGATGTACACTGTCTAATGTCAATTGTTTTAAATACAGAATATGATTCAAATGAAACATATCTAAAAAGCACTAAGAACTAACCTCAAGAGTATAAATCTACTATTCTTATGAAAGGTTAAATTAATAAAAATATTTTGTTTTACACCGTTTGTTGTGCATACACATGTTTCCATCTACTTTTAATTCAGGGTTAAGCCATATGTTAAAACATTGATAAGTACCCATTCTGAACATAATAGGCAAATGTTCTAGTTTTATAATGATACTTGCTCTGACGTCCCTCGGCCCCAGCCATTGCAGAATAAGACTGTGTGATATCAGGAGAATCTAGGCCTAATTAAGTTTCCAGGTGGTTAAAATATACACAGTGCAACGTTCATAAAAACTTACCCGATTGCCTTTACCTTTGATAATTAATACCACATGAAGAAAAAACGTTATTATGAATTTTTTGCATGGGTGATTTTAACTTGAGAAAAATTATTGTTTGTATGTGACGTAAAATCTGATAAAGAATAACAGTGTTGCAAAATAGCTTGAATACCAACTATAAAAATAACAGAGATTATGACGAAACCGACCAGTCATAACCTCTGGTTTCAGTTAACTTGGAACGGTCATAATTTCTGTTTCAAATGTCTGCTTGATGGTGATGTTTTAAATGATCCGTACCGTAAGATTATGGGGTTGAAATTTAGAAATTAGTCATTTTAGAAGTCAAACGTTTGTATATAAAGTACATTTTTACAGACATTTCGAAAACAATTGTGCAATTTCCTGCCATTGGCAAAACTTCATGTCAAAATTGTTTTATAATTTTTGTCTTTGAAATGAAATCTGTAGAAAGTGAGGATTTCATACATATATACAGGTATGGTTGAAAAATCAAGATGCCAAAATCCTGTTTATTGTGAGCATGTATGTTTTGTTTTCAAAAGTATGTTTTGAACGTCATGGCGTCATTTGTGGCCTGCTACCTCAAGAAGGGTGTCGTACACGGAGAAGGAACTGCTTACCTTTCCGGAGCACCTGAGTTCACTCCTGGCTTTTATACAAGTTTGTTTTGTTCATTGTGTTTTAGTGTTAAGTGTTTATCTGTTGTGCTTGTGATTGTTGTTCATTCGTCTACCCGGGTTTGTCTGAATAATGGATTTCGATGTATGATTTGATCTTTAGGTAGATTTGTCATATTTAACATGATCAGGTGTATGTACCCAAGACATTGTGTCTTTTGTAAAGAAACCTTGAAAAACATGAAAAAGTCTAAATATTTTTAATAAATTTAAAATATTTCACAGTTCTGTCATTAAGAATTAATTAATTACTTATTTTAATTAATATTAATTAAAAAAAAACATAAATTACAATTGCACGTACAGATAGATATTTTATATTTATTACAAAAAAATATTCAATGTTGACCATTTAACACCAATTTCATGTTATCATACTTATTTCTTTAAAATAAAATACAATATTACATATTACGTATTCCATTTCTATTCATATCATGTATAAAATATACTTTGTCTTGTTAAATTCCGTTCATATATTACAAACACAATTGTTAGAAATGGCACATTTTTTCATCTTACGATTTGTGTGTAAAGTGCAAATTGTGTATGTCTGTGTGTGTTTTGACATCCAAAAATATACACACACCATGCGAGGGGAAGGGTTGGTATGTGTATTGGGGTGGGTGGGTGTGTTTGTGTAGGGTGTGTGCATGTGGTTTGGTTTTCAATCATCTATACAACATATAGTAGTTATCGTTGTTTTAGACGTACAAACATTTGAGATAAAATTGCAAAATTCTAAATAAGGTTCGAGAAAATCATTATATATCCGCAAGCTTAAATTATGGGCTTTCTAGAACTGAAATTTTTTAAATGTACACTGATTATAATCATTTGTTTTGCGCATTTCCGTTGCAAGGTTTTTTCCTTAGGAATTGTTAAATTGTACATGCTACCACATGTACAGTGTTTAAATATGTATGTACCGACCTGCTCAACTGAGTTTCTCATTTGTGTTTATTCGTAGAGTATTTTGGTCTTACCCTTTTGGCTATTTTGCAGTTGAAATGAATTCTTTAATACCAATTTCAGTGCCAAATATTTGCACATTTTATCATTGGTGCTCAAGGCCTCAAATGTTGACAACCAAAACTATTCAAAAAATTGAATTAAGAGCTATGCACAAATGAATAAAAAAAAAAAAAATTACACACATTGTTGGGTTCTTGTTTCGGCTCTAAGTATTTAGGTTTCCAGTAGAACTTAATTCGTAATTCGACGAATCTGACTGCTTTCATATCTAATGCATTTAATATGTGCCATAGAATGTTCAATAGTTTTGCCTAACCACAAAATAAGGACTCGAATAAAATAAAAACATTGAAATTCCATAAAGATATATGCATGTTTAAATTAGTTTAAAATGTAACAATATAAATAGCCTGTAAAGTGTAACTTATTGACACGAACGATAAACGAACGATGAAGGAATGATGCACCAACGCTCAACGAACGAGCAATGAACAACGAATACCTAATGTCATAAACGATGGATGGATGAATTATTGTTTAAAGTCCAGTGGCAACAAGTGCATATCAGAACGAGAACATGTTATTATAATAATGAATATGATCCCTTCTTTGTACTAGATCGACAGGCTGAGCTGGATTTTTAATGTGGTAGCTCACGAGGTAACTATCCGCAGGAAGACATATCATCCCACTGGGACACATTATATCGACTCCAAGACGACCAGTCGATCTTCGCCTCTTACTCCTAGATGCCGGGTGTGGGCGGAGAAGCAAATACCAATTTAAATGTCTTTGGATCGAACCCGCAACTTTCCGAACTCGAAGCGAACACGCTACCACGAGACCAACGAGACGGTCATAAACGAGAATATAACGGTATAAACAGTATTTTAGTGTACCCATGTAACGCACCGAACCAAATACGATTCGCATGTTACACGCTCATGATTTGCACGTTACACACAAGCCACACGATGTACGTGCACGTTACACGCAAACCACACGATGTACGTGCACGTTACACGATTTCCGATTGTGCGATTTCTAAACATCATGTTTGTAAGATACGGACGGAATATAAAAGACCAAAATTATTATATTTTACACCGGATATGAATAGCAGTGGCATATCTTATGTTGAATTTGATTTTTTAAAAATACATTCGATAAACTGAATCCCATGTAATACGGACATCATGAATAAATACAAAATATTTGGTTAAACATTTGTATTAATGCACCCGTGGTACCAAACAAAATGTGGCTTTTATTGGTAGGTGCCATTTTAATCTACAATTTGTATTCATAACAGGGTCATTTTCGCAGTGCTCTTTATAGGCAGTGATTTAAATGTGTCTTTTAAAGCAGGTTTGACTGTATTTGCATATGTTATTTGCTAATGAGAAATTTATTAAACCTTATTGATGGAACTGTTAAATTATATTTTGAATTTATTAAAAACCATACATCATATTATTTGTAACTTATTAACCATAAGCATATGAACCAAAACTGGCATGATGATAATAATAAAGTTGTCAGTAAAATAATCATTACGAAACAATATTGTATGGCTTCTTTAAACAAAAGACAACATGTCTTGGAAACAAAATAACCAAGCAATTCCTGATGTAAAAGATATACAATGAAGATATCATTTAATGCATGATATTAGTCAACCATTCTTTTAAATCGGTAGATTTTAAGAATAAATTAAGATGTGTTTACAAACGATTAATTTTAAATCTATGTTTAATTTACAAAGTTGTTTGCAAGTTAATGTATCATTTAATTTAGATAACAATTTATTAAATGCATTCTTTTTAAACCAATTCAATTTTATTGGATAATTTCAATTAATAATGACAAAAATAGGACCTATTATATTATATATGCCAAGTTTGAAAGGATAAAAGTTCGTTCCAACAATATTTTTAATCGAGTTTGAAATATGATCTGATTTAAATTCAAACGTTTTGATATTTGTCTCCACGTTTCTTACCACACGCACATGATTCATAACTTGTACGCACATGATTCACACGTTAGACGCACACGATCCGCACGTTATACGCGCACGTTTTGCACGATTTTTGGGTGTTTTACACGTTAAATCAAGTGTATAACGTATGATTTAGTGTTTTGTTTAGTTTGCATGGTATGGTATAGCATAGCGTGCATCGTATGCGATGGCTTATCCTGCATGTTATCGTTTATGGTATTTTTAAAATATGGTTTTTAAAATATGGTAATGTTTCCATTTCCCACACAGGCAGTAGTTTTTCATATACAATATTAATGATTGATTGAAAGATTAATAATCATTTCAAATGAAACAAACATACAAAAAAAACAATATCAGATACATGAATAATAATGAAAATCGAAATAATAACATAGTGAAATCTTTAACTTTCAAATGATATCAACAAAAAAAATGTAGATGAAAAAATATACCAAACAGAATAAAATGAATGAAAGAGAAATTTTTCACACGAAGGAACAAAACAATCAATTTTCGTTTCTTTTCTTTCTTAAATCTTTCCAATAAAACAATTAACCTTTTTGACAAATCAAATAGATGCAAAAAAGGCAGATTTATTTATCTAATAATCAATGTCCATCTCAAACGATTATCATACGCTGTCATATGACACTACTGATTCAATCCAAAATTGCAAAGCCTCCCAAAAAAACAGGGAGGTAATGCTACTTACTCTCAATACTATTATCCAGCAACTTTCAAATGGTAATAACCATACAATAGCCATCAGGATGAAGCTCCAAAGTGAGAAATATGTTTTTTTTCATTGCCTATATGTACCAACTCAGACATCAAGTATACTGAATCTTAGATAGTATAATACATATATCGGAATAATTATCCAAGAACAATGTATAAGCACATCCCCTGTGGGGTACTCTCAAGATGAATCGCAAGAATACCCATGGTATCCATGGAAAACATTGGATTAATATTGTTTGTTTGTTTGTTTGTTTAGTTGGGGCTTTACGCCGTTTTCAGCACATTTGGCTATTTCGCGGCGGCCAGTTTTTATTGGCGGAGGAAGCTGGAGTACCCGGAGAGAACCACCGACATTCGGTAGGAAAGTTGGCACCCCGCCATAGGTGAGATTCTAACACACAACCATAGTGGTGACAGGCTAGTGATCATTAGTATTTATGACGAACTACCTAGACCACTCGGCCACCGAGGCCCCTTGAATTAATAAAGCTGAACATATACATGAGGATACATGTTTAACCATAATGGCAGAGGAACCTCGATGGGACTTTATTCTCTCAAAAGATGATATAATTAATAAAACAACCATTAAGAAAACATCAGAAACAAATCTTTCTGCTCATGTGCCAGTACTTGATTCCCTAAAGGTTGCAATTCAGTCTGCTCATTTCTATGAGCAATCATCGGCACTGAAAATTTAATATTGAATGGGAAAAGGGCAATAAAAAAAGTTCAGAGTAAATTAGCTGAACCCATGATTAACCATTCTAAAGAAAATATAAGGAATGAGACGGGAACACAAAGACAACAGACAGTCATGATAGTCTGACTTGTTACAGATGCTAAGAGTGGTAGAGTTTAGCTAGTTTTGTTGGTACTCTTCTGCTTTATATAGCCAATACATTATTATTACCAACAAATTTACCGCGTGATAGAACTGACAAAAGTGTTGTACTATACATAATTTAGATAGCAGGGTATGAATGTACCTGTTGTAACAGGAATAACTAGGTAAGACTCTCATAGCTGATGTCCGGATATTATCGCTCTGTTAAAAAATCGTTTGAAATAACAGGGTTTGGTGATATTTCGTCATAGAGGTAAAGGATGTAAAACAAATCGGCAGTATTCGTAAGAGGTCAGTATAAAGTCTTTAAGTCTTTGGGGGATAACGCATTGTTTCCATTATTACATAAAAGGTCATATTTGTAGCCGTTACTGTCTTAAGTATCTTTCAAAAGCATTGGGCAGTTTGTAAAATGTATGACCCTCTAATGAAAGTTTCTCAGTAATCCTCGATAACGTTTTATTGAACACCGATATATTTTGCATGGATCAAGATAACATCATTGTGCAACCTACCACCCCTCCCCCCCCCTCCTAATAATTTTGTGGCAAGTATAATATGAAGAAAAGGAACTTTTCGGCGCAAAAGGACATAAATGTTATTGGGATTCGCATATCAGATATATACATTTGTGACATCAGTTTTTTTCTTAATCAGAAATAGCAAAAACGTCGGTTTTATAGAATTTCAAACAATTATAATTCATAATTATAGAATAAATGGTTTTGAAAGATAAAAAGTGTTAGATATCATATGTTCTCATCTTGTTTTTCTTTCTAGAATTTGTGTATTGTACGACTGTTGACACTTAAAAATCTGACATTATTAATTCACCTTGTTAATGTAGAGATTTATCAAAATTGACCGTAACAAATTTTGTTAAACATTAAAGATGTCACATCTGAATTAATCCAAAATAAAATCCAATACTTTGAATGTCTTTTTGGAAAAAAAAATACAAGTAAATTGGTACACAAATATTTCAATTGTGCACAGGAAAGTAAAAGTTTCATATCATAATTCACAAATGATTGAACAGTGTCAATTGAAGGTTTTTGTATGTGAATTGTTTATTTTTTTAGCTTGCTTTGAAATAAGATATAATTAATCCGAATTCGTAATAACCTCGCTATTTTTTAACTTAGTTGTAAAACTGCTTTCCTAATAAAACGGAATTAAAATCATATTTGGACTTAACACTTTTTAAAGAGATCATTGTACTTAGCCTGGAACTTGCTTCCAACGTTCTCAGTCTACATCCTTGGTAAAATAGTTCGGCGTTTCAAAATGTCACGAGTTTATGGTGGGTAGGACCTTTATGTCGATATTTGGCATAAACGGGCTCGGTAAAATCCGGATACTTTGAAGTCATCGTGAATTATTTTTCTAGTTCAAAACAACAGGTATGCTATTGTTTTGGGAACAAACATTCTTTTTCCAGATTTTATTTTGTTTCTTTTTTTTTCATTTTCCCATTTTATTTTTTCGGTTTTATTAGCTTTTTAAGGTCAGGTGAACTATTGTCATCACTTGGTGTCAGTTGTTATCGTCGTCTGTCGTCTGTATACTTTTACTATTCAATGTTCTCTGAAACCAAAGGCAGATTGGAACCAAATTTTGCAGGGATGTTCCTGGGGTGGTCCTCTACAAAGTTTATGTTTTTTGTTTTTATCAAAAATTTAACCTGGTTGCCAGAGCCATTTCTGCATTCTGAGTGGCTGAAATTAAAAATATTCTTCTTCTCTGAAACTGAAAAATACCATTCAATTGTTATATTGCAGGAATGATCCTTACATGGTCCTCTACAAATTTTGTTTGTTTTTTTTGTTTTTTTTTTTTTTTGTGCCGATCTGAAATCCAAGATGGCTGCCACCAAGGGACACATTACAGATAGGATCCTATAGGAAATAAATAGAAATATCTGCTTCTCAGAAACTGTTTGACAGATGGAAGTAATATTATGCCCGAATGACCAGATAATGGTCCTCAACAAACATGATGTTTTTGGTGCCGATCCGACATTCAAAAACACGGCAGCCAGGGCCATTTATGGTATCTGTTAAAAAATCTTCCTCTCTGAAACAACATAAGCAACTGATTGTTATATTGCAGGAATGATCCTTACATGGTCCTCTATCCTCTATTGTCCTGATCTGAAATCCAAGATGGCCGCCACCATGGGAAACATTTAACATACGATCCTATGGGAAATATATATAAACAATCATAAACAATCATTTTCAGTAATAAAATGTGAAAATAATTTATATTTGACTGTTTTGATGAATACTGGTACCTTTGTACTATGTAATTTTTTAAAAAAATCACCTGATTTTTTAATAATGAAAATTGCTTTTATCATATTTTCAGATAATTCTTTATGATACAAATTAATTTGAAGATGACCCGGTGTCTATTGCAAGATCAACCAGATGAACAGAAAGAAAATGAATTAGTTGTGCCTAATACTGGAAAATGATTTTATGTAAGTTGATTTTAACAATTTTTTTTATTTCAACTGGACAAATCATTTAGCATCTGTGTGAAATTTTGTTTCCTCCTATCTGAATTCTTGGACAGTTGGCCATCAACTAAGTTGTCTTGCTTGAAGCGTCATCAAATTAATCCTTATGTAGTCATCATTCAGAATGAAATTTAATTGATATAACCCCACCCAGTTGAGCATTACAGGCTTTGAAATCCTCATTTCTGTCAAAGTCTGATATCTTTGGAGTTGTTTGAACTTTCTTATAGATTGTTTTCAGTTTGGTAATAAATTTTAATTTTGTATTGCCTGCTTATCAATGTAGACATTGTTATGATATTGTAATTATTATATTTATTTATCTTGATCTAATTTGTTTTGTGTGGCCTGATAACATGTATAATATGCTTACATAATACTTATAGTTGTTTTCCAAATATTGTTATAACTGTGCAGTTTAGAAATCACTGGAACAATCATAGATACTGATGGAATGATTAGAACTTTCTATTTGTCTTATGTAATAATTCTGAAATGATCATAATATAGGATGTGTAATTGAAACTTCTACTGTATTCTAGAAGTTTCCCTTCTACAGATTTCCGTGATAACTATATATACGGACACAAACGTTAGATCAGATCAGACATTAACATTCTTGTGTTCTCAGATGTTGGATTGACACACTTTTATTTACGTTACACACATCATACTAGATTGTGACTGATTGGACATAATTTTCTGTTTGGATTCCCGCAACACTGACGAGAAGAATTCCGGATACAGAAAAGACAAAGGATCTGACATATATATTTCAAACAGTTAAGTTGACATTTTATTTTGTATAATATTTCTTGTAAACTTGTATATAATAAATCTTGTTAAATTTTATTATTGATTTGTGTCTTTTGTTGGCTACAATTAAAAGGTGATTTCTGGCCGTAACAGAAATTGGGGGCTCGAGTGGGAGAACGTTAATATCTCATTAAATTTTTTCAGTATTTTTATTAGAATTAGCCAACAAAATTCTACAAAATGGCATTTGATGCTCGTAAATTTTTGAAAACGCCACACCTGGAAGGGTTTGATAAACTAAAGAAAGAAGAATTAGTGTTGCTTGCTAAATATCTACAAATAGATTTTAGAGCATCTGTGAGAAAACAAATTATAAAAAATTTGTTAATAGACAATTTAGTTGACTCAGAAATTTTTGGTGAAGAGGCTCTTGGACTCAAGGTCGAAAATATAGATGCTTTCAAATTAAAACAGCTTAAATTAGAACGTGAACTTAGATTAAAACAATTGGAAAAACTACTGGAAAACGAAGTTAAATTAAATCAATTAGAAAAAAGAAGATGAAATTAAATTAAAAAAATCAGAAAAAGAAGATGAATTTAAATTAAAACAGGCAGAACGTAAAATGAGGGAAAGGTTAGAGATGGAGAAAATAAAATTAGAAATGGCCAAAGTAGAAAGCAACACTAAATATAAGTCAAAATCAGAACATTTTGATGCACAAAAAATATACGTTTGGTTCCCAAATTTGTGAAAAATACAATTGAAAAACTTTTTCCACATTGTGAGAAAATTGGTCAAAATTTGAAATGGCCAAAGCCTTAGTGGACTACAATGCTGCAAAGTGTTTTTGTCGGCAACGCCGCTGAAATTTACTCAGCTCCTTCTTTTGGAAAAAGTTCTGATTATGACACCGTTAAACAGGAAGTTTTGAAAGTTTATGAGCTAGTGCCAGAAGCATATAGACAGAAATTTAGGTCTTGTAAAAAGTTCGGATCACAAAACTATGTTGAATTTGCTAGGGAAAAAGAAGATGTATTTGATAAATGGCTTACGTCAAAGAAAATAGATAACAATTTTGATAAATTAAGACAAATTAATTTTATTAGAAGAGTTCAAGCAGTGTGTTAATTTAGACTTAAAACACATTTAGATGAAAAACTGTTGAGATATTACAAGATGCAGCTGTTGTTTCCGATAATTATACCCTTTCACATAAAAGACGTTTCAAAGGTCAAAATTTTAATACTTCAAGCGGATATTACAAAAATCAAAGTACTGAGCGTGCTGATAGTAAGCCTGTAAGAGTCAGTCTAGTTATAATATGTCTGGTCTAAAATTTTATACTTTTGAGAAGAAGTCACTAACTTGTGCTTATTATAATAAAAAATGGTCACCTGATGGCTGATTGTTTTAGACTCCAAAAGAAGAATGAAGAGATAATAAGGCCACGTCCAGTGCCTGTCCGACACCCCCTTGCTACCAATAAGTTGGAATGTCCTGCGAGTCAGGCTTTTAAGTCCAGTTTTTGTGATTTCATGGAGGATTATAAACCCTTTATGTCTGATAGGTTTGTTTCTATTGTTGATAATACTACTCCTCAGCCTATTAAGATTTTACACTGGAGCTTCTCAGACTTTGTTGTTAGAAGGTGTGTTGCCTTTGTCCGAGGAGACGTCCGTTGGTGCCTCCGTTTTGTTACAAGGTGTGGAGTTAGGTTGTATAGATGTTCCCCTCCATCGTATTTATTTGAAGTCAGATTTAATTAGTGGACCAGTTGTTGTTGGTATTCGTCCTATTCTCCCTTTTGAGGGTGTTTCATTATTGCTAGGAAATGATCTAGCTAGGAACAAAGTGGTTGTTAAACCAACTGTTACCAGCGAACCGGAGGTGAATGTTAAATCACCTGAAGATAATGCTGAACAGTATACAGTTTGTGTTGTTACTAGGGCGTTGGCAAGAAAACAAAAAAATAAGGATTTACAAGAAGACCAGTACGATTATATGGACCTTTCTGACACTTTCCTTGCCGACACTGAAGGTCACAGTAGCTCTGAAAAGGCCATAATAAGACCACCTGTACTAACAAGCATGTAATTATGCATGGCCAGACGTGAACAGCCATTCATTAGACAAAAGAAAATTGATGGAAGAACAAAATAAAGACCCTGGAGTTCTTCAGCTCCGCAAGAGGGCTCTACCCCAAGAAGAATCAGACAAAAGGGCCGGATGCTACTAACATCAACACGGCATTTTGATGAGGAAGTGGAGGCCCCCTGATGCTATTACAGAGGAGGATTGAGAGTGGTATACTAAGTGGGGGTGCCTAAAGTCTATAGGCAAGAAATTATTGGTCTTGCCCATGACACACCCTTGGCTGGACATTAGGTATAAGGAAGACTTGCCTTAAGATCTTACAACATTTCTACTGGCTCAGACTTAGAAATGATATCACAGAATACTGCAAATCATGCCATATATGCCAGGTTGTTGGCAAGCCTAACAAGAAAATACCACCAGCACCACCTATGCCAATTCCAGCCTTTGATGAACCTTTCAGCCGAGTACTTATTGATTGCGTTGGACCTTTACCAAAGACCAAGACTGGAAATGTGTATTTCTTGACTATCATGTGTACACCCACTCGCTTTCCTGAGGCTATTCCCTTAAGGAATATCAAGACACCAACTATTGTCAAAGCTCTTATCAAATTTATCACATTAGTAGGACTTCCTAAGTCTATACAGTTCGACCAGGGTTCAAATTTCTACTTTTTGCGGCTCGAGAGGCTGTTCAAGAATCCCTTGGTTTTAGCCCTTTGAGTTGGTGTTTGGTCATACTGTAAGGGGACCTTTGAAATTGATTAAGGAAAAATGGCTTACTGAACACACTGACTTGAATCTTCTAGACCATGTATCTAGATCTAAAGGAAAAATGTATACTGCCTGTCAAATTGCTCAGAAAAACGTAAAAACTGTACAGAATATGATGAAAATATGGTATGATAAAGATGCCAGGGACAGTTTTTGAGACTGGTGGTAAAGTACTTGTATTTTTGCCAGTCCCTGAGCATCCTTTACATGCTAAATACTGTGGTCCTTATACAATCGAGAGTAAAATCAATGATTTGAATTATATTGTAAAAACTCCATGTCGGCGTAAACAAAATAGAGTGTGTCACATTAATATGTTAAAACCATATTTTGAGCGTACTAATGAAGGTGAGAGTAAACCAGTTGCAACTTTAGACATGGTTGAATTGAAGAACGATCATGACAAACCAGGCATAAATCTTTTTATTCCAAGACTATGGAACAAACTGTTAGATTGAAAAATTCAGAAAATTTGTCAAATTTAGACTCAAAACTTGCATATCTGACTTTCGATCGCAGAGAAAAATTGAAAACTATGGTATTTTCTTTTAAAAATCTTTTTCCGGATGTGCCAAACAAAACCACTGCTGTTTGTCATGATGTTGATGTAGGCGATGCTTCTCCAATTAAGCAACATCCTTACCGGCTCATTCCACTTAAACTTGATTTTATGAGACAAGAAATTAGATATATGCTTGACAATGATATTATTGAGCCGAGTAACAGTGAATGGAGCTCTCCTTGTCTCCATGTGCCCAAACCAAATAAAACCTTTCGTTTCGTTACTGATTTCAGAAAAGTAAACTCAGTTTCAAAATCTGACTCCTATCCGATTCCAAGGATATACGATTGCATTGATAACATTGGACACGCAAAATCGTAAGCAAATAAAGGTTATTGGCAGGTCCCCTTGACACCGAGAGCTGGTGAAATATCAGCTTTTGTTACACCAGACGGCTTATTTCAATAAACTGTCATGCCGTTTGGTATGAAAAGTGCTCTAGTTACATTTCAAAGAATGATCAATAATGTTATAAAAGATTTAGACTATTGTTATGCTTATATTGATGATCTTATTGTATGTAGTGATAGCTGGGAAGAGCATTTGACACATGTATATGATACTTTTGATAGATTGTGACAATCAAATTTGACTGTGAATCTTGGTAAAAGTGAATTTAAGCTCACTAAGCAGAAAGTTCTTGATAACCACAAGACCGTTCTTCATTCCTTTGGCATTTCTACAAAGAGCGAAGAAATTGACCTTCTTGCTCTTTATTGGATTCCTAAACTACATGAGAATCCGTTTAAACAAAGGTACATTGCTTGGTCAGCTAATTGCTCTATAAAACCTCTTTCAAAGATTTTAACATTCATATTGAAATGTATTAAAGATGGCCTTCAGAATTGCTGTGAAATATCAGTGGCGTCAGTCAGATGTGGATTCTTAAAAACTCCAAAAATGTACTTCAATATCTAAAATCAAAATCTTTGGCTTTCAAGAAAAATGGGACACGCAGGTATAAATTTCTTGTTCTAGGTAGAGAAAAGGCTTATTTCGTGAAGAATCACTCTGATTCTGACAAAAAGTATTCTGAAGATGAAATTACAAACATGTTAGATTTTCTCATAGACAACACATTTGTTGAATTTGGCGGTCTAATTTTTCAACAAACAATCGGCATTCCAATGGGAACCAACTGTGCTCTTCTCCTCGCTGATCTGTTTCTGTACTCATATGAAGCGGACTTCATTCAAGAGTTACTACGTGAAAACAAAAAGAAACTATCCCAATCCTTTAATTTCACTTTTAGTTATATAGATGATGTGTTGTTGTTAAATAACGACAAATTCCAAGACTTTCTACATCTTATCTACCCCAGTGAGCTTAAAATTAAGGATACTACAGATACACCAAAGTCCGCTTCATATTTTATTTGTTTCTTGACACAGGCTATGAGGGACATTTGAAGACAAAACTTTATGACAAACGTGATGACTTCAACTTTCCTATTGTGAATTTTCCCTTCTTGAGTAGCAATATACCAGCATCACCTGCATATGACGTCTACTTTTTTCAGCTATTCCAATTTTCAAGGGCATGCGTGTGTGTTACTCTGACTTTCGACAAAGAGGATTACTGCTGTTACAAAAGCTTCTTAATCAGGATTTTGTCAGGGATAAGATTATGTCATCACTTAGGAAATTTTACGGTCGTCATCACGAATCATTGACCATTACAGTGTTCCAATATCTAAGATGATGTCGGACCTGTTCCCATTGTCGTAACATTTCATGTGCCTCCACCGATTTTTGACTTCCCCAGGATTGACTTAGGAGTTCGTGTTGTTCATTGTTTTTTAGTTTTCTGTGTTTATTTGTTGTGTTTGTGGTTGTTCATTTGTCTTCCCGGGTTTGTCTGTCCAATGGATTACGTTTTTTGTTGCTCCCTAGGTATATTTGTCCTTTTTGTAAGGCCATTGTTGATTATTTAGGGCACACAGTTGGCCAAGGCCAAGTGAAACCTATTATGGCTAAAGTGGATGCAATTACCAACTTTCCTCCTCCTACAAATACAACTGATGAGATATTTAGGCATGATTGGATTTTACAGAAATTTTGTTCAAATTTTGCTTCTGTTGTTCAACCATTGACTCATATTTTACGGAAAGATTCTAAATTCATCTGGAGTGATAATTGTCAAAACGCTTTTGAAAAAAGCAAATCACTTTTAATTAACAGTCCCGTTCTTATCACTCCAGACTTTAAAAAAGCAATTCAAACTTGACGTTGATGCAAGTGATGTAGGAGTTGGAGCCGTTTTATATCAAGAAACAAATGATAATGTTGAGAATCCTATATCATATTTTCCCAAGAGATTAGATAAACATCAGAAAAATTATTCAGCCATTGAAAAAGAGTGTTTTGTACTGTTGTCTGCTCTTCAACATTTTGATGTATATTTAAATCCCACTATGCATCCTATTCTGGTTTATACTGATCATAATCCTCTCATCTTCATACATAAAATGAGAAACAAAACCAGAGGTGGACTAGGTGGAGTTTATTGTTACAGGAATATAATATTATTGTAAAACATATTAAAGATAAAGATAATGTAATAGCAGATGCTTTATGTAGATCTTATTAAAACACTGTATACACACTATATATTTTTGTATGTATTGTTCATGAAAAGTTCTCGTTACATTCAAACTTCTTTTAAGGGGTAGGTGTTATGATATGGTAATTATTATATTTATTTATCTTGGCCTAATTTGTTTTGTGTGGCCTTATAACATGTATAATATGTTTACATAATACTTATAGTTGTTTACCATATATCGTTATAACAGTACAGTTTAGAAATCACTGGAACAATCATAGATACTGATGGAATGATTAGAACTTTCTATTTGACTTACGTAATAATTCTGGAATGATCATAATAAACGATGTGAGATCATTCTTATATTCTCAGATGTTGGATTGACACACTTTTATTTACGTTACACACATCATAATAGATTGTGACTGATTGGACATAATATTCTGTTTGGATTCCTGCAACAGTGACGAGAGGAATTTCGGATAAAGAAAAGAGAAAGGATCGGACATATATATTTTAAACAGTTAAATTGACATTTCATTTTGTATAATATTTCTTGTAAACTTGTATATAATAAATCTTGTTAAATTTTATTATTGATTTGTGTCTTTTGTTGGCTACAATGAAAACGTGATTTCTGACCGTAACAACATGTACATGTTGTAATCTCACATTTTTGTGATCATAGGTCATAACAATTTCTAAGCATGTAATGTATTTGTATTTTTATTTCTAAATGTTTTCAATTCAATTTTTGCAGATGCAGACAGGAAGTAAAAGAAATGAACAAGACAGCAGTTGAAGGAGGAGGTATAAAATTATGAACTTTTTCTGAAATATTGATGAGACTAAATTGTAAATACAGATTTGTAAAACTTGTTTGAATTTCAATATGAATAGAAAAAAATAAATGTTAAAACAAAATATCTTTTCATTTCATTTATATCCATGGTAAAATGTGGCTGTTTGAATTTGTTTACATTACATTATAATACATCAATGACAGAAAATCATTTGCACAAAGTTGGGAAATGAGACAGATTCTTTCGGAATAATATAAACGTTACAGTCTGACAGGAACATTGTAGAACATTTTATTTGAAATGTCCAAATTGTCAGCTGCAGATTCAAAGAGTATCTTAAAATGTAAAGACGATATTTTTCAAACTTTTATGTAATAATGTTTATGATATTATAGGAGAAACGTATTCTCCTTCAATGTGCTCGTGAGTTATGAAATTTCTCCATCCTCAATAGTTAAATTATCGAGAGTAGAAAATCGAAAATTTAACTATCTCGGGTGACAAATTTCAACACTTTTTGCTTCGTTTATTTATATTTTTTTAAAACAAAATTAACAGTCCAGGCTACGGCAGAAAATCTTAAAATAATTTAGTTGTTTTTTAAATGTGGTAAGAAATATTTTTTTAAATATACCAATATTCATTTATTCATTCTTTTAAAATGTTTATCATTTGATTATCATGCATTTATACATGGAATATTTTAACTCAATAATGTGTGGAAAATTGTGTTCAAGTGCAAGCTCTTAAATCTACCTGACTGTGAAATAATTTCACACTTTTTACAGATATAATAATATAGTAGGACGTCTGCTGATAATTTTATCCATGTGGACAGTGTCATAACACGTCATTAATTAAATTAATTTTAATATTCCCAAAGGAATTTTCAGCTAATGCAATATGAGCCACTACTACAAATATATACAACATTATTTCAATACACCGAATTATAATGTCGCACCCGCTTGTTCTACAAGACATTGTATATTGTGCTACATTCACAAAACTTTGTATATGTATACAGAAAATTAAATATTTGTAAGGAAAAAAAATATATTTAATTTTTAGAATTAGTAAATCAAAATAACCGCTAACAATGAACGGTAGCTCACTTAACCCGTATTCCGAAATATTGATACATGTATGGAGAACATGTATAATGTGATATGCATATAATTTTATACTATTTCAACATCTATTTAATCCGTAGTAAGCATGTTCATACAACGATTGCTAATAATCTATTTAAAACAACAACAAAAACAACAGTAGAATACAAGTTATTTGAATTAATTCAAAGTTTATTGAAATAAAGTCTTGTCCCGCAGGCAACTTCCATATATGGCAAACACTAAAATTACTTTATATGGCAAACGCTAAAAATTACCTTAAATGGAAAACAGTAGATCATTACAATCATAAAATATTGTTTCTAATTGTAAATGCACCGTATACAAATTTGCCTAAATTACAGTGTTTTCAACAGAAAGTAATAGAACAAGTTTAAAGGCTGAAGGCCTAGACAAGTAGAATTTCTTAATAAACTGTTTACATTTATCTATATATCTATAACACTGTAAAATGAAGTGAAACTCATATTCTAGTACACTTAACTCACACATGGTACACTTTCTATTTGTACGATTAACTCCATGATAGCGTCTAGTCTCTACACATAGATTGTGAGAAGATAAACGAATCCTAGTAATACATTTGCGAAACATAACAGGAATACTCATTTGCAGATAAAATTGCTATTCTACATTAGCAACCACACACTTATATAATCTACCTACATTTTGAAGACGTATCTAAAGTACCACTAAGCTCTTGTTTGGGTTGATAAAAAAAGTCGTTGTTTTAATTCATGAACCACTAATTTATTATGTTACGGCCGAAATCACCTTTAAATTGTAGCCAACAAAAGACACAAATCAATAATAAAATTTAACAAGATTTATTATATGCAAGTTTACAAAAAATATTATACAAAATAAAATGTCAACTTAACTGTTCAAAATCCTTTGTCTTTTCTTTTATCCGGAATTCTTCTCGTCACTGTTGCGGGAATCCAAACGGAATATTATATCCAATCAGTCACAATCTAGTATGATGTAACGTAAATAAAAGTGTGTCAAGTATGATGTGTGTAACGTAAATAAAAGTGTGTCAATCCAACAGCTGAGAACACAAGAATGTTAATGTCTGGTCCGATATGTTATGTTCTGAAAGTCCAACCTTCGTCCGTATATATAACCACCACGGAAATCCAAAGAATCCTTCTAGAATACGGTAGAAGTTTGAATTACACCAGAATTATTACGTAACTCAAATAGAAATTTCTAGTCATTTCATCAGTATCTATTATTGTTCCAGTGATTTCTAAACTGCGCAGTTATAACATTATTTGGTAAACAACTATAAGTATTATGTAAGCATATTGTACATGTTATAAGGCCACACAAAACAAATTAGGCCAAGATAAATAAACATAATAATTACAATATCATAACAATTAGCATTCAATAGCCACTTGTTAACCCAAAGTCATTCATACCTAAATCATATAGCAATTTTCTAATACAGGTTGCCCAATTGTTACACTCTGTGCTATTCAAAACTAACTCTTTATAGCAAGGCTGTAGTATACAATTATCACTAGTCAAAATTTTTAACCAAAATGTAAGCATTCTAAAACAACGCTCATAACAAAGTGGATACCTGCCAAGTCATAATACACCATAACATTTGAAGTTTGCCTTTTTACCACTAATATAATTTTACAATAGTCCAAGGGAACCTGTTCTACCTGAGGCGTTTTATTTACATTCCAAATCTCAGCACCATACATTAAGATACGATTAACATATGTATCAAATAGATTTACCATAGTAAAAGTATTTAGAAATAAAGAAGTATGTTCCCTCACACTAAACATAGCTTTCCTTCCTTGATCTGAACAATGTTTTGTGTAATAAATAAATCATGACAATTATAACATAATAGTACACATAAAATAACAGAACTCATCAACAATGTCTAAAGTTTTATTATTATACACCCATCTCTCATCTTAACTTATTGTTCCACCTGTGCGGAATACAACAATTTTAGTTTTCTTTGTGCTAACAGACACACCCCATTTCTCTGTATAAATTGACATTGTATTGAGCATAATTTGCAGACCTGTAACAGTTTCAGAAAATAATATCATATCATCTGCATACATCAGTCGAAATAATGCAATGCCTTGACATTCCAGAGGGATATCGCTATTATTAATAAATTCAAGCTAAAAACCATTCGCATAAAAAGAGAATAAAATAGTTTGTAAAACCTCACCTTGCATTACACCAAGTTTAGTGTTAAAATAAGCTAAATCAAACCCATTAAATTTGATACAAGTTCTCACATTGCTATACATAGATTGTAAAACTGATGAAAATGTCCTTCTTATTCCAAGTTTAGCCATTTTAAACCACAGACATAGTCGATTTCTGGACTCAAATGCTTTAAGATAATCCACAAAACAGCAGTATAACCTTTTCCTTTACACATAGTATTTTGAGTACAAACAAAACATTGCATCAATTGTACTATACCCATTCCGGAAACCAAACTGTGCATCAGTTCAAACATCATTAATAGAAGCCCACTTCAGTAGTCTAAGATTTATTATAGTTGTAAAAGGTTTGCCTAAGTTACTGACGAGACTATTACCACGATAATCGGCTGGGTTATTGACTTCACCATATTTAAACACCAGAAGAAGTATAGCATCGGACCAGTTGAACTGGAAATAAACTAATACGGTATTTAAAACACATGTTAAATACGGCAGCATAAAGTCTTTGTTTTTAATTTAAAAAACATCGTTAAGAAAGCAGTATGGACCGTGACGTTTTTCCCGCTTGAGTTCATGTATAGTTCGAGCTGTTGTTTTTTAGTTTGCACAGTTTGTCCACTCTTGACGTTTGTACATACGGTTACATCTGCATTGGTAGATTTTATATTCTTTTCTCGTACGATTCAGTTCAATATAATTAACTCGTGTTTTATTTCGGTTAAATATTGACACAGTTCTACAGTAGGCTGCATACAATTCTTTACATCGATCATAAAACCATTGTTTATGAAGAGTCTTTGGTTTTTTCCGAAAATTTGTTTTTAACTTTTGTTCATGAAATGGGGTAACGATAAACGATACGATGCACGGTCGGCCATACCAAGCTAATCAAAACGATAAACCTACACGAAACGATGTACGATAAACCATACAATACAATGAACGCTAAACCAAACGCTAAACCATACGTAATACGCTACAAGTTTTAGCTTTCTAAAAAGCTGTAAACTGCTTCGCTGTATCTTAATTTATGTGAGCATGTGGTTGTTGATTTAGTATTGGAATTGTGGTATTCTTACATATTGATTGATATGAAATGTATCGTAGACTTGCAATATCAATTTTTGTATATCTGCAAACCCAGTATATCTTTAAGCGTTCTGTTGATCAGTCAAATTTTCCGCGCGAAAACAACAAATTGACACGACCCTGGAGAAAGTAAAGATCATGCATTTTTCATGCAATTTTTTGTTGTAAACAAAGGATTATAGTATATACGATTAAGCAAAATAAACCGTGTGTATTGCAGATTAACAAAGCAAATATACACGTATTAATAATTGATTTCAATAATGAATTTCAGAATATATGAATGTTACAAAAACATGTAATGACAGTTGATCGGAACTGATATACACATAGTTAATTTTCCGGCTTTTGATGACTTATCCTGAACGGGTAAAGTCTGTAATTCTTTATCTCATTTAAACCTATTGCTATTGCTGTATCTCAGCCGCATCATAAAGTAACCAATCAGCGATCAGTAATTATTTCAAGTTGGCGTGTATGTCTACTGAACTTATAGCTTCGCACCGTGATGCGAAGCAAAAAGATCGTTCGTGGTAGCGTTGAACCGTACATCGTCCGTCCATCGTTCGTTCAGCGTCCGTACATCATTCGATCAGCGTCCGTGCATAGTTCGTACATTGTTTTAGTTGTTAACTTTTACGTTACAGGATGTAGTAAAATGAAATTTTGCCGTTTAAAATTATTGCATAGAGATGTGTTATGTTTATCTTTATCTACTCCATACTTAGGAGGAAATGTTTCTATTATTATTATTATTTTTATTCTATACTTTTTTGAAAAGGATAGGAGATTGCAAGGACAGGAATATAAATTTCCAATCATAGTATGATAGGATGAACAATTCGGATGTTCACAAAAGAAGTAATCATATATGGTAGGCTGAAAACATTTTAAATTCATTCGCTAAATTTATATGCTTGATATGTGGTTTTCATGAAAACTACACTCGTCTGGATAATTAAATATTTTGTAAATAAACGAAGGAAATATTTGGAGTCATTTTTCATCGAAGAAGAAAAAAATGTGAAATACAAATAAAAGTGGCAAAATTGGCGATTTGACTAAGCTAATATCGCATTTGTACTATGCCACATTTAAATCGTTTGTATAGAATAGTCTCCTTTCGTGCCTCTCCTGTACAGTCGCTGTGCGTTTGTAAGTAATGGCGGGCGTAAAAATTTGCACGACTGCCAACTTTATTCAAAGAAAGCTATAGGCAAGATTGGATTTATATTAATACCAAGGGTATGCTTTTTTTTTAACTTAATCTAGATTTATATTTAATTTTCGCCAAATCGGAAGAAGCAGATAGAAGTTTTCTGTTACATTGATATTGAGGCTTTCAATTTGTAACGAAGATAATTAAACAAACAGCCATGCCTACACGCTAGCACTTCTTTTTTTGTACTAAAAATAGGACTTTTGGGGTCATTCGTGATCACGTCATGTAGTTTTGAGTGGTATTTGATAAAATTGAAATTAGATATTCTAAGCTTAAATACCGTGACGAAACTAAAATACGAGTTAGCTTAATGATAGTATTCCACGCCTTATAACACGTCATGTAAATTTCGGAAAATTTTATTCATATTTAAAAAATACAGCAGTAACCTACTTGCGTGTGTTTTACATGTAAAGTCAAGAAATACCAAAGGGATATTCGAGGAAGGGGAAAATTAGAATACAACTCCGTAGAAGAACGAAGACAAGAACAAAACAATACAAACACTACACTTAAAAACTAAAAACATATGAATAACATGGATCCCACCAAAAATCCGAAGAAAGAATCCGGAAGTGTAAGCAGTCTCTGCTTCCTGCAGGACACCCGCCATGCTACCCATGTCAAATCCGGTATACTGAATTTTCATTTGGGAAACGGTTTTATTCATACCTGTCAATCAATCCATGAAGACGTCCATACAACTTTAAAAATGATGACCATGATGACTGCAACTCATGAGCAACATACCCCTATTTGTGAAACGTTTTTGTCAGGAGCCGGGCTCTGTCCAGGAAGTCAATGTATATGTCACAAGCTCTGGAATAACTTATGAGTTGTGAAATATACACTCCAATGGACACTAATTGTGCGCCTTTCCTGGCCGACTTGTTTCTTTAATCATATGAGGCGGACTTCCTTTACGGGCTTCTTAAGGGAAAACAGAAGAAGTTAGCATGTACCTTTACTTTCAGCTTCCGCTACATACGTTTTTGGATGATATGAAAAATCCAAATGGAAGGAGAAAACATATCGATCGGCATTCCAATAGGAATCAACTGTGCTCTTCTCCTTGTCGATCTGTTTCTGTACTCATATGAAGCGGACTAAGGGTTACTACGTGACAACAAAAAGAAACCGTCCCGATCCTTTAATTTCACTTTTCGTTATATAGATGACGTGTTGTCGTTAAATAACGACAAATTCTAAGACTTTCTCATCTAATCTTCCCCAGTGAGCTTGCAATTAAGGATACTACAGATACACCAAATTTCGCTTCATATTTGGATTTGTTTCTTGAAATAGACAATGAGGGAATTTAAAGACAAAACTTTATGACAAACGTGATGAATTCAACTTTCCTATTGTTAACTTTCCCTTCTTGAGTAGCAATATATCAGCATCGCCTGCATATGGCGTCAACGTTTCTCAACTTATCCGATTTTCAAGGTCATGCGTGTGTGTTACTCTGACTTTCGACAAAGAGGATTACTGCTGTCACAAAAGCTTCTTCACCAGGGTTTTATCAGGGGTAAGTTGATGTCATCACTCAGGAAATTTTACGGTCGTCATCACAGATTGATTGACCGTTAGAGTGTTCCAATATCTAAAATGATGTTGGACCTGTTCCCACTGTCGTAACATTTCATGTGCCTCCACCGATTTGTGACTTCCACCGGATTGACTTGTTGAACTTTACGAGTGCCGTGCCATTTACTGAGTTCGTGTTGTTCATTGTTGTTTAGTTTTCTTTGTTTATTTTTTATGTTTGTTGTTGTTTATTGGTCTTCCCTGGTTTGTCTGTCTTATGATTTTTTTTTATTGCTACTTAGGTATATTTGCTTCAAGCAAAGTAGAAACAATTAAAATAAAAATGCCTAGGAAATAAAAAAAAAGTTGAATAAATTATCCATTCACCGCTGATGATATTGACATAGTATACAACAAAGGACTGGGGTCTTTTTCAGTTTTTAGAAAATGAATGTGTCCTTTTTTTGAGAATATATATTCACAACGTATGTGTCTTATTATACTTTCCTCGGAACGCAGAAAATCCAAATAATTAATAAAAAAGCAAGACTGAGTGGTGCTAGGTACGTAATCTTTTTTTTTAAACTTAATACGCTTTTTGTAATTACTTTCTTTAGGTTTATTTTAGCCTATACTTTCTTTGTATAGAATCGTTGGTTATTTTTCATATTCCATATTTTTAAATGCCTTCGGTATCATGTCTTACTTTTTTCCAATTACATTAACAGCATTTTGTTCGTTCTACAACATACCTTAAGGCAGTAAACAAATCACTTTCAATGGTGTTCAAATAGTAAAACTCACATGGAGGTTAAGTCAGTACTGTTTTTATCTTGTTTTGTTTGGTTATAGCCTTACCTTGATAATGATTTAAAATTTATCTATTTTTTAATTGGTCGATTTTTTATTGTAATTTATTTAATTATACAAAAAACAACTCTATAGGTGGCGTCTGTGTGAAATTTCAAATCTTTTGATATATAATAGTACAGGAATTTTGTAAACTACCAATCTCAGAAACATTAAATGTGAAAAAGGCACTTTATTTCATTTACATATCATGTACAATTATTCTATAGAGGAACCAAAACTCTTAAACATAATTAGGAAGAACTACGCTGATAATAAAATGTGGTGGACAATCAAAAGCGATAACAATTCCCTTTTACGTCTCTTCATTTGTAAGAATTATCTCCCATTTGAGACGGTATCTCAATATAGCTGTTGCGGGGAAATTAAGTAATTATTTTCAGCCACCGATTTATTACAAACATAAAACATTTCATAGATTTCGTCAATGCCAGTAATTATACCAAAATTTGCCTTTATTTAATATGGAATGTCCCCCTTTTTTACCGGAACTCCCTTTTTTAAATTGTCTGGAAAGCGCCTGAATTTCAGCAATTAAAACAAAAATTAAACCCTTAATGCAAAACTTTAACTTGACCTTTGCAGGTAGTAGGGAACAATATTTTATGTCTAAAGTTAAATCTTTAAAGAAAAAATTGAATGAGGACCTCCACCGACAACGTTTCTATGCGAAATCAAACTAATTAAATAAATATTCAAAATATGACAAGGCAGTAAGCTTGCAATTTTGATATAAACTACTTACAATTTATTAGTCCGATATGAACGTCCCAGTACATACAGCGTTTTAATGGATGCATTTCTAATTTAATGATGTACATGTAGTGAACATAAGCTCAGTGTACATTGTTATGTGTGTTGAAAAATCAAGACACATTCCTGAGGGAAGGCTCATCATTATTGACGTTCAAGTGTAATTGGTAATAATTCGACAAAGAAACTATATGCTAAATAATTTATTAAACCCTTAGTTATTGGATATGAAAAAGATAACTTCGAGCCAATGACTAGGGATTGAATAAGTAATACATACAATTCGATGTTATTTCATTAGGCTAGAACATTACACTATTTTTAACCCTAATGTTAAACCATGGAAAACCAATGACGAATAACATTAAGTAATTAAATGTAATTATTTTGTCTACACAATGTCGGAAAATTAACAAATTAACACAGTTCATTCTACGCGTAAAAGAGTTTTTTAGTTTCGAAATATATTTGTATTTAAAAAAAATAATGGTGTGACATTAAACATTTATTGGTTTATTAACTGAATTCCAAAGGTTGTTTTTATATGTTCTTCACTACAATAACAATGAATAGATTTGTATTCAGATTTGTAATTACACTCATGGGTATATGCATAATGATATTCTTCATCACAACAGGCAGGCAGATAGTCAACAAAGGTCCACATCGATTAGAATTGATCGACATAAGAGAGGTATTTACGAACAATAAGTCGATTGTTCGACAAGAAACGGAATTACTCTCCCTTCTTCAAACTGACAAGCAAACAATTATTACTGCTGCTAAGAAAATAAATAACATCCCTGTGATGGTTAGTCTTATAAATTATGCCTATCTTCCACTAGCGTTAAGTTGGTTATGTAAAACTGAGAGTATGAATATTCATAACCAGGTATGTACATAATTACATATATGTTGTTTCTTGTATTGAACATCAATGATTTTGGCTTTATGCAAATACTTCCGTGTAATAGATGTGAACGCTCATTCAATTTATTCCCTGAGCAATTTTAATTAAATTTCCCTATTATGTTATAACAATAGGCAAATCACAAACTAACACTCAAAATGAATTTCGTAATTTGGTGGACCCTATGTCCCCGAGGGTATTCGCCAACCCAGTCGTCAGACTTGTCTGACATGATTATTCATTGATTTGTTACAGAAATTACCAGTATTTAGCAAAATTCAAAAATAATAGAAATACTAAGGGTTCATTCCTTCTATGGCACATGGTAGATCTCCTTAGCTGAAATTTGGCTTCCTATTTCGGCATTTTTGGTTATGAGTACTTCTTGTTGAAAATAAGTTTGGGTTTGGTCTTCCAAATGTTTCGGTTTTAATGCTGCTGATGAGAGGTAACTCATTGAAATGCGTCGTATACAGCATAGTATAAATTTACTATATCTAATATTAGTATCTTTGGATTGTTATTTATTTTACATATATATGAAAAAAGGTTACTGATATCTGTTGCATTTCCAGAGACGAACATTTGACACACGGGAAAAAAATCCGTTCCTTACACTATTATAAGTTGTTGTCAGTTTTGGAGGTAAATTTATACGAGCATTACATACGATACATGAATCCTAAAGAACGACTTATTGATTTCTACAAATACCCAGAAGAACCATTCACAGTTTTCGCCGTAGGTTTTTACTCATTAATGACGGGTTTTGAAGGGTTTGGAAATGTAAGTGAGTGAATACGCATTGATTGCAATAGTGCGCTTAGGCTATTTTATGGTTACATCTGTAACTAACTAGTTGTGTCCGAAATTTAACATACAAAAAGTGTCACAGATTTACCATTCAGGTAATGACAAATATATGCATCTTTTGTAATCTTTTGTTTCAGTGCCTATGTTAATCAACATTTTCACCTAAGCCGATATTAGATTGACGTTATTCGTTGCAGGCGCCAGTATGAAGACTTAAATGTCATTTTGAATGATGAGATAATTCTTTATCAAATGTAAATAAAGCATCACAATGAATGTGCCAATAAGGCAACATTACTTGACTTAACACAAGAACAGTTCATTGGGAATTTTTCTTTGGTTTCAAAGAATTCAAAGATCCTTGAAAGACTCCTGTCAATTCTAAAATTTCGATTAATACCTACAATATATGACACTATGATGGCACTAAAATACAAAAGTCTTAGTTTCTTTTGTCTTCGGTTTTTTATTTGAGTTAATGAGACAATGTCGGGCCTTCTGGCAGAAAATTGAACCAGCATTTAATCACATTCTTTGTTTTGGATCCAACTATAGATACAACAACATACACAATTCAAATACCGAAGTAAAATTGTTAATAATATTGAAAGTATATATAGCACCATAGCATCAGGTAAAAATGCTGCATATATATTTTAATGAACATTTATAGAATACTGATATCCGTTTGTATTATTTTAGAGTCATTTGACATTTGCTTAAAAAGATTTACTGGAAATGATATAAAACTTTTCATTATATATATATTACCAACGAAGGAGTATTTTATTAGTATTGCGCATGTTTAACAGGCTTTAATTGGGATTAACAAATGTAGCACTAAATTGCATCTAACATTATCATTCATTATTCACTTATGATACGTCGAACGCAGATTCTAGATCTTTTAGTGCAAAATGACATCGAAACATTGTTATTTGAATTTGATTTTCTCTGGATTAGGAACCCTCTTCCCTTGCTTCACTCTTATGAATCAAAGTATGATATGTTATTCATTCCTAATTATCATTCATCGAAAAGTATAAATGGTGGTTTTATATACATGTTCCCAACAAATGCCACCAAAAGTTTGTTTAATAAACTCACATCATCAATGTTAGATTTAGCTATGCGAATATATAAGCTTCCTCTTAATAGCAGGGTAAAAGAGGGACAGAATGATCGAGATTTAATATCAGAACTAGTCCAAGAGAAACATGGAGGCTTAAAAGCAACACTACTACCATATCGTGAATTTGCAGATGGAATATGGTATGAAATGTCAAATTCTAAAAGAAATTCATTAGATCCTTTTATAATACATAATGATTACATTTTAGGGAACAAAAACAAAATAAATCGTATGAAAAAATGGGGCCATTGGTTCCTCAAAAATGATAATACATGTGACCATGATGGGCTTCATAAGTTTTCATTAAACTCATAGTTACGTTCTTATTTTGATAAGCATGTGTGTTAGTTGAACGTATAGATAACAGGGCCCTTAATGTTTACTGGATGCTTACAAATTAGTTCTGTTGTCTAATATAAATTTCCGTTGAATAGATTTTCATATCTGGAATTAGCTATTTCTTTTGATGAAATTCATATTTTGTGATACAAATTTTGATGTAAAAGATTTATACATTTCAAAAATGAATTTATTATCAGTTGTTCTCAAGATCAAAAGTATTGAAAGGCATAAAGAAAACCCAAAAACAGTGAAGAGAAGATTCAAATTTTATAAAGATCAAAATGGTACACATCAGTACATGAGGGGTATCCCTAGTTATCTTTAAAGTCAACATCTTTATATTATTGCATCAGTTCATGCCGTCAGCGAAATACTGGTGACACAGGCGTACCCTAACGGGGACTTAAGAGTCCATCAGCTTCTAGTGAGTGGTAATGATGCCAAAGGTTTGCACATTCTGATTCCATCGATATAAATGCTTTTTCACTTCATTATTCGTATGCAAGAATTTATATGACAATATGGTATCAGACCATCTTACACTACCGTAGCGTTCTGAACTTCAATAAAGGGGTTTTAGCAACCTTTTGTTATGGTACTGTTAACATCAACATTAGAGGGATACGAATATCGGCAAAATAATACAGCAGCAAGGAATAATTTTATTTTAAAATAAAAATCAAGAAATTTTGTTTTGAAGTCAATTAAGATATTTTAAGTCGGGAATTGTTTTCAGTTGAACTCGGGTAAACTTAAATATTATATAATTCATTCGGAATAAATTTTGACTGGTTTCTGCGAGGCATTATATCTTACGTTTTTAGCTCACCTGACACAAAGGGCTTTTGCCATCACTTGGCGTTCGTCGTATGTCGTTGTCGTCGTCCAGCGTTAACTTGTTTACAGATCTTCTCGTATGCAATCCATTGGACAAACTGGCCCCCGTTCACAATTTGTCCGCAATTACCGATTTCTAACGGACATGGCTGCTGAGACTTACAATAAAAAAAAGATACATTTCGCAAATCATCCTTTTATGAAACTACATGGCCAATTGGAACAAGATGTGGCAGCAGTGGTCCATCGTAGGTCCTCTTTCAGACATGTCTATAATGAACCAGACTGTCAACCAAAATTGCCGTCAGAGCCGAACTTAGTTTAACATAAACTTAAAAATTTCTCCTCTGAAAAACAGTTGACCAATTGGGACCAAACTTTGTGGAATGGTCTCGGTTGGCTGCCTTCCAAAATCGTGTTCAGCTTCCCAGACTTCCATCCGACATTGCTGTAACTAAAAATAGAAAAAGGGGGGGATGAATTTAAAAAATATTCTTCTATGAAACTACATGGAATCGAACTTGGCAGCAATGCTCCTCGGGTGGTCCCGTTTCAGGTTTGTTTGTGATAAACCAGACTGTCGACCTAGGTGGCCTCAAAGCCGAACTTAGTGTAACAAAGGACCCAATGGAAAAATTCATTTTAAAATTTTCTTATCTTAAACCACAGAGCCAATTCGAACAAGACTTGTCAGAAATGGTCATTAGATGATCCTCTTTCAGAATTGTGTCTAGGAATAAGACTGTCAACCAAGATGGCCAGCATATCTGAACTTAGTTTAACATAGACTTTATGGTAAAATGTATTTAAAATCTTCTTATCTGAACTCATTTGTCCAAATCTAACTAGAATTGACAGGAATGGTCCTTAGGTCATCCACGTTCAGAATCTTGTCCTATGACTTTTAACTAAGATGGCCGCCACAGCCAAACTTAGTATAACAGGACCCTTATTGGAAAATTTAATTTTCAGATCTTCGTACCTTAAATTACTTGGCCATTTGCAATTGTCCTTAGATAATCCTCTTTCAGACATGTGTTTGGTGGCCGTCAAATCTGAACTTAGTTTAACATAGGACCCTATGGGTAAACAATTCAAGACAAATGTAATCCTCAAATATTCAGTTCTGCTCAAGGTGGTCAAGTTAAATCCAGGTGAGCGATACGGGCTCTTGAGAGGCTATAGTTAGTTTTTGGTTTATTGTATTCTTTATTTTTTAATAATCTTGTTATCCCGATTTTGTCTGAATTTTGACAATAGTTGAATTCGTTAAAGTCGAGATGAAGCAAGACAAATGTCCAGAAATAGTATGCAATCATTCTATAAAGAAATTAAATCAATAAAACTAGTGAAAAATTAAAACATCTTAGTTCACAAGCTTAATCTTACAATTTTTGAAATTTGACGTGACTGGCCCCAGGTTTAAAAATCGATTTTCTACATCCTTATGTAACTACATATAGTATAGGACAATACTATATATAAGCAAAATGAATAAATTGCAAAATGAAAGAGAAAATTAGGTGACAATTTCGACCCATGTGGACCTCAATTTAAGAAAATTAAAATTCTAAAACCTTATTGCACATCTGCATATGGTGTTTGAAAAATACTGTATAGAAATATAATGCATAATAGGAAAAACAAAGTTTATGTCACAAGCTTAAGTTGACAGTTTCTCACAATTTCACCCCCGTGGGCCCCAGTTTTAGAAAATAACAATTCTAAAACCTTATTGCGCATCTGCATATAGTGCATGACAATACCGTATAGAAATAAAATGCATCCTTTGTAAAGACCAAATTTCCAAATTAAACCCTGTGGGCCCCAATTTAAATCAAAATTCTAAAACCGTATTGGGCATATGAATATGGTTCATGACAATATTCTATAGAAATAAAATGCATAAATTGAAGGACGAGTTTAGGTCATAAGCTTGAATTCAATATTTTTACCCCTGTGGGCTTCTTATTTTGAAAATCTCAATTCTAAAACATTATTCTGCATCTACAGATAGTATGCAACCATTACATATGACTTTCCAATCGTCATCCTCCCATTATTGAGCGGTAATATTCCAGAAACGCCGGCGTATGGAGTATGTATTTCACAACTCATACGTTATTCCAGAGCTTGTGATATATACATTGACTTCCTAGACAATGCCCGGCTCCTGCCAGAAAAGTTGCTCAGACAGGGGTATGTTGCTCTTAAGTTGGAGTCATCCTTATCAAAGTTTTATGGACGTCATTATGACTTCTTTGACAGGTATGAACAAAACCGTTTCCCAAATAAAAATGGACCTGTTCCATTAATGTTGTCCCTTCCTCTTACCGGATTTGACATGGGCAGCATTGCGTGTGCCCTGCAGGAGGCAGAGACTGCTTATTCTTCCAGAGCACATGAGTCTAACCCCGGTTTTTTGGTGGGGTCCATGTTGTTCATATGTTTTTAGTTTTTAGTTTTTAGTTTTTAATAGTAGTGTATGTATTGTTTTGGTCTTGTCTTCGTTGTTCTCCGGAATTTGTCAGTTGTTTGGTTTTTTCCCTCCTCCGAATATCCATTTGGTATTTCTTGACTTTGCATATACAAATTAAATTCCTAAACCCAAAAGTAATGGAGGAATTGATGTCACAAGAAAGTATGACGGACGGACATACGGAAGGACGGACGGAGACAATCGTTATATCCCCGAACAGACAACAGAAAAATAAATCATCACATTTTTTTCTCTATTAATTTGTCATTTCTTCTTTCTTTTTTTCTAATTATTGCGTTGTCGTTTTTGCGAGATACTCGTCGCCAATGGCAGCCTATTTGTTTTGGTGTTATGGTTTTTTATCTCATTGTAAATGTAGCATATACCTTCTTAAATGATGAAACATCAATCTACGGTATGTCAACTAACTGCAAGGAGTTGTGCTAATGTTTGACTGTTGTTAAAGATTTACGAACGCATTATTAGGGTAAACGCTTTCTCCGAAATTTTCAAGAAAACTTTATAGACAGTTTGATGTAATGGTTAATTTCTCTACTTTCCAGCCAATTCAACAGTGTTTCGATCGGTGTTGAAAAAATTGATAATCTCACTAGTGAGGTTTTGGTTCTCGGAATATGATTGGTCTTTAAAAAATGCCCGTCCTTACGTACAAACAAACGCGATTCCGTCGTCTGCTTTGTAATAAAAGATCTCCTTAACCCAAGGATTTAAATAGTATAAGGATACGAATTTCGTACTTTCTCGCGTAATCTCGAGTGGCGATATTTTATACTACTCGCTACTTATAATTGCCACTAACGCCACTACTATAAATCCTTGGTTATTAGGTTCTTTCCCTTCTCCAGCTTTTTCGTCTTAGAAAAATGTAAAAACGACACATTTTAAAAATATTTTTTGATAAAAATCTAATAATTTTATATATTTTTAACAATTTTATGTTTATTTGTCTAACTAATTATCTACCGAAAAACAACTTAAATGACATGCCTTAGTAAAATTTATAAAGTCTAATTGTCATAAAATTTTTATTGCATAACCATGTCTTTAAAACCTCATTTCTACCTAAATAAAAAAGTTTTCTAAGATGGGCAGCTGCATATTCAATTATCAATGGCACCTTACCTTCCGAGGTTCATCAGGGCCTCCTGGAATTTCTTAATTACAGGTGTTATAATTGATAATATAAACATGGTCTGTTAAGACTGATAACTAATTATTTCAGTCTTACACGGATATTCATACATTATCTTTATACTACAAAATCATTCTTGAATTTGCCGACAGGCCGACATAGGTTAAATTGACCAGTGTTTCTGTTTTAAATGTATGCACTAAATGAAAAAGGTGAGTTTAAAAGTATACCAAAAACAACGCAATCCACCACGCGAAAGATTGTTCTATACATCGTAAAAACTCTACATTACACATTTATACACACCAGTATGCCGATTTCATGGAAATAAGAAGTGAATTGATTTCTAAATAGGCCACAGACGAATTTAACCACCGGGACGCCGCCATTTTGACAAATAACAATGAAAAAAAATCCACAAATAATGATAAAACAAGTCAATAAACCACGCCAGTTTTTATTATATACATTGTCACTATAAACTACACAATCATGAATTTTGCTGCACCGATTTCATGTAAACATACCACCGTGTGGGTCCCGGGGACACAATAAAAATAGACCTACAGCTCCTCGGCTTGGCGTAAGACGTCCCTAAAGTGTGTCGCAAACTTGTGTGGGTAATTGGGAGTGTTCCGGGATGGTCGGATACACGGTTCCGATCACTATATGAGCACAACCCTTACCTAGACGGGAGGCCGGATGGACCCGAATCGGTCAATCGGCTGGTCGTGTCAATCCCTTTTGAAACGCTATATGCATTTTTTTTTACACATTGAGTAGTCTAAATTCGAAATTGCTGATTGTCGGGATTGGTGTTGGCTTGTAGGTCACAAACCTCGATAGGCTCAATATTTTAGTTTTGAATTTGGAACTTTTCATCCCCATAATTTGCCTTTAATTTGCACTCACAGTCGAATTTTTTTGTTTTGTTTTAATTTATAATCAAATTTGTACACTCAGTTCAAGAATGACTGGATGACCCAGGTTCAGCCAAAACTGGTCATGTCTTGCCCTTTGTTTTTGGTAGCGGTTATTTGAAAAGATCCAGAGGAGCCCTGAATGACACCTACATACAATGGGATGGGATGGGTGGACTGCATTCATCGTATAGGTTGATGTTTGCGTTTCCGGGATCTTTGAAGGTAACCACTGACGGAATCGCAAAGAAGGCGGTGGCTAATGCGGCAAGGCTTCGTCGGCATAATGAGGCCACATGTTTGCCGAGTGTGCATACACGTCCGGATAGAGGACTGGATCCTTGTGGCTGAAACACACCACTATGACCCTTATTTTATCTTAAACGGGCGGTCGGATTGGCTCGGTCCTGATCAATCGGCTGGTCACGCCAAGCCCTTGAACTTGATCTGTTTTCAAAATGTACAGCAATAGTACCATTTATATACGTTGGGTTCAAGAAGGTGGTGCCTCGTGGGTCAATCGTATAGATTTTGCTGTGGGTGGTTGTTTCGTCGGGTAACCCCGGCACGAAGCTTGCATCCGTAAATAAGTGCTCTATGCGAGTATCCTATCCTTGAAGCCGTACTGTTTGTCGCAAAAGCGGCAAGCATACACCGTTTTTGTGCTGTACCGAGGCGGTTGGGGAGCAAGGGTAGCAAAACAGTATACAATCACCACGGAGTCTCAATTTGAAACAACACAACCCCCCAAAACAACCAGTGTTAAAAATGAAGACAACGATGACGATGGACCTACACTGAAATTCCAAATACTGATTCTGGCACATATTTTCAATTTTCGGTTCTTTCCAGTGAAATTTCTGAAAAACGTCTTACAAAAATTTCTCCATTTGTTCTACATAACAGGCCCCAAGCGTATGCAGGTGAAGTTAAAAAGGTGACCAAAAGGAAATCTGGGAGTATACTCGTCGAATGTTTTAGACAACAACAATACAAACATCTTCTTTCTTTGACTACCATTGGAAATATTCAAATCTCGGTTACTCCTCGAACATTAGATTCTTGTCAAGGAGTAATTCGAGACAGAGAGACCACGATCTAGCTGACTTATCTGAAGTAGAAATCTGTGAAGAATTACAACCGCAAATTGTCTCTAAAGTCAAACGATTTACCAAAAAAAAAACTTGAAAATAAAACTGTGAAACTCAATACATATCTTCTTACATTTGATCTCCCAAAACTACCTAAATATATTTACATCGGTCCTTACAGAATCAATGTTGACACATTTGTACCAAACCCTACCCACTGTTTCAAATGTCAAAAGTTTGCACACGGTAGTAATTCAGAACAATGTGTCAAATGTTCCGAAGAGGGCCACTCTAGTTTTGATTGTACAAAGATCCAAAACGTATAAACTGCCGAGGTGAAAATATGGTTAATTCTAGAATCTGTGATGTTTACAAAACTGTTCTCCAAATTCAAAAATTTAAATCAGAAAAACAATCTTAGTTATCAGGAAGCTCGAAAGCTGGTCTCATTTCCGGATAACTCCTCTCGAAATACAACTTACACGGAAACAGTTAAAACCCCAACTAAAACAAGATCTTTCCAAACTGAATTTACTTGGCCAGACGGAAATGAACTGCCAGGTCTTATATGTGAGGCTAATTTCTCAACAAAATCCACTCCATCAAAGCAGTCCACATTATCCAATTCGTCACAGTCTTTTGCCACAAATATCACAGGTCAAAACATAACACAGTCCAATAACCGAAAATCTAACACATCTTCAATCCAAAAATCTCAGCAGAGACAATCACATTCGTTTTCGCAAAAAAAAACAACTCGTTCTTCGTCGGTTAAATAAAAATAAACAGGCTTCGAATCGACTCTCCAAAGCAGAGAAAAACACATTTTATAAGTTCAGAGATCTCTGGTCCGAGGAAGCAGATGATGACTCTGAACAAATGGATACGACGTCAAGTGAAAACTTAGAATCGATATGGGTTGATCCATTAGTTCCATCTGTGAACTCTAGTTCCCCAGCCACTGATATCCGTGCAGCGAGTGGTAAAAACAGAAATTCCTCCAAATGAAGATCTAAGAAGTTCTCCCCCATTCGCCCACCACATAACTGAATAATATAATACAGTGGAATTGTTGAGGTTTGAAAATATATTTTATTGTGTTATATTTACTTATTCAAACGATTTTTTTTTTACTGTCGCCTTCTGTCTTCAAGAAACTCATTTAAAAGAGAATGATAATGTAATTATTAAAAATTACTCTTTATATAGCAGGAACGTCTTAAAGGACGAAAGCGCTGCTGGTAACTCGCCCGTCCTCAATAGAAATGGAATCATTGAGAGTGAAGTGCCCTTAAAACTGAATTGCAGGCGGTTGCTGTCTGGCTTTATCTTGAGAAGACAATAACATTATGTTCTGTTTATATTCCGCCAAATTCATCTTTAGAAATCATCCATTTGCAATCTTCAACCGATCAGTTGCCTGCCTCTTTTCTTCTTATGGGTGATTTTAAGGGCAGTAATTCCCAAAATAACAACGGAAAAACAGATGGAAGATTTTTAAAGACAGGAAAGACAGGAATCTATCTCGATCCAGGAAATGGTTCGTACTCGGCTATCGATCCAACAATTTGCGAACCTTCTTTATTACTTGATTATTCGTGGCGGGTCAATGATGACTTGTGTGGAAGTGATCACTTCCCAGTCATTTTGGAATATCTCTTTCCTTCGCCATCTGAGAGAGAAAAATTGACAAAGCCAATTGGTCTGTCGCGATGAACTTAGGACAGATAATTTCTGTAACGTTAGATATCCAGTTCTTAATTTTACTGACAAGTTATTGTCGATAGCTGGGGGAATCATTCCTACAACTTCGACAAATCCAAAACAACCAAGCAAACATTGGTTTGATGACGACTCTGAGGAAGCAAAGAAAAACAGGAAAAAGGCCGAACGACGGTTCAACTTGAATCCGACCTTTGACGATTTTAGTAATGTCCGTATTTTCCGTGCAAAAGAACGAAGAACATTTAAACAAAAGAGACGAAGAAAGTCTTGGCAAAACTTCATCTCTAAAATAAATTCTCATATAGCTATGCATAAAGTTTGGAATCTTATACAAAAAATAAACCAGCAAAACAGAAAGGCCAATCTTCACAATCTTAAAGATGGCCAAACATTTTTAATATCCGAAAACAACATCTCTCATAAACTTGGAGAGACTTTTTCAAGGCATTCTTCTTCTAAAAATTACACTCAGGAATTTCAACGCATCAAAACCCGTACTTAAAAAACTAAAATCAATTTTCGATCAAACAATTCTGAAGACTACAACTGTGCTTTTTCTTTAGATGAACTCAAAAATTCTTTGGCAAAGGCCCATGATACAGCATGTGGCCCTCATGATATTCATTTCAAACCTCTGAACCACCTTCCTGGTACATCATTGAGAACACTTTTGGATATACTCAATAACATTTGGAAAACTGGTGACTTGACTACAATTTGGAAGCTGGGCACAGTAGTCCCTATTCCAAAACCTGGGAAGGATCATTTTAACCGTCGAATTATCGTGCAATTGTCCTCACAAGTTGCGTCGGTAAAACAATAGAACGGATGATCAACGACCGCATTGTTTGGTTTCTAGAGACAAATGGTCTCCTGTCCAATATACAGTGCGGCTTCCGACAAGGCAGAAACACGTTAGATCATCTTGTTCGCTTTGAATCTTTTATACGCAACGGGTTTGCTAAGTGTGAACTTCTGGTGTCGGTCTTTTTCGATCTTGAAAAAGCATACGAAACCACCTGGAAATATGGTATTTTAAAAGATGTACACAATATAGGGTTAAAAAGGTGACTCCCTACCTTTATTGAAATTTTTTGTCAGACAGACATTTCAAGGTAAAGGTTAATACAACTATGTTTGATCCAATTGAACAAGAGATGGGTGTTCCTCGGGGAAGTATCCTCTCTGTTATTTAGCACTAGAAGAAATAGTATGGCTGAAACGTTACAAAAGAATGTTCAAGGTTCTCTTTATGTTGATGATTTTGTAATATGTTATAGAGCTAAAAATATGAACAAAATTGAAAGGCTATTACAACTGTCTTTAAATAAAATTGAACAATGGGCTATGGAAAACGGTTTTAAATTTTCCACCTCAAAAACAGTATGTATGCATTTTCGTAATAAGCAAAAATTGCATTTAGACTCCAAACTAAAACTGTATCACTTTTAAATGCTTGAAAGCATTCGATATTTTAAAAGTTGTACACCAGGACGACTCATTCTTTTATTTTAGAGAGTAAGCCGGCTCCTACGTGTATCCCATGCCATTATCGGCACAGTGTTAAACATCTTTTAGTTGACTGTGTATATAAATCCGACATAATTTGTCGGTAATACACAGTCAACAATATGAACGGTTTATTTACAGTGGTCGCTGGCGACCGTCTTTACAGTAATTGAAAGACGTAGCACTATACTCCAGAATGTAGACTACTACATGTATACTATATTCTTGGATATAGTTATTGGTCGTTGTCTTAGCGTTTTTATTATTATTGATTGTATATGTTTACTGAATATTTTATGTATGTTGACGTTGTTTAACAAATAGCGTATCTGTGATATTATTTCTGAATGATGTTCGACTGTGATATTTGTTTTACTGTTTATTCTACTTTCAATATTATTTGTAAGTAGTCTATTTATTTTAGATAATGTTTGAAATTTTAATCAGTTTGAGTCTAATTAGTTCTCGCCGTGATGTTGGCTGCAATATCGCCAGCACGACGTTAAACAACAATCAATCAATTAATCATGTAAACATAGATCTTTATTGATTTCTAAATCAGACCCCTATTTACATCCAAGCCCGCCCCATTTTGACAAACGATGATAAACAATTCTTAATAAATACAGACACAAAGCACTTCTATACATCGAAAAATATCATACTATCACAAAATGACAGCTTCGCTTCAATAGGGTCAGGGTTAGGTTAGGGTTAATTCGGTATGATGAGGGAGGAGTGTGAATTTTAAATTAGTGTCTCAACCGACATTATAGGCGGGATTATTAAGGTTAAAATGGCAAACCGATTGATGATCATTCATGTCATTATTGATGAAATACAGGTGTGATATCCACAACATGTCGATGTCTTATGAATGACGGGAATTTAGGGCAAATATTTCTACGTTATACCTGTGATTATGGTTTTAAATACTTACAAACACTGGTATCAAATGCTGAAGCGATGAAATATTCCGCCATCCAATTAAGGCACGTGCATTATAAAGGGTCGAATTTGAACATGCTCTGTTCTTCTTCTTGTTCTATTCTATCAGCCAATGTGACAGCTGTTGTTAAGTATAACTTCTGCTAGGAAAAATAGTTCCAGTTTAAATGAAAACATAATCTATCGTGATAATGTTGTTAAATTTTATTTAGTAAACAAATGTATTTATTTTGATTGCTAAATACTTGTAAAGTGTCGGATATTTTTCAATACAAGATTCGCATGAATACATTCTGGTGACTATAGTGAAAGGGAGACAATGGGAGAATATGATGACATTGGATCGTTCTTAAAATTCAATACGTTAACTATCTCGTTGGAGAAATCCGATAATCCACGGGTAACAATTGGTTTCAATAATGCATCTGCTCGAAAACAAGGATTTGTAGTACTGAAATGTTAATTATCCGCATACCTGCATTACAATGACATACGAATGTTACATTTCAACAGTTCATTTTTTTCTCTCAATACCTCAGAAATAAGTTTATTTCTGCAGTGCATCAATCTATGCAATGTTCATACAAAACTGAAGTGCTGCTTTCGTTGAAAATTCGAGGCAACTATGAATTGGAAAAAGCAGTAATTTATTGAGACGTTTCAATTAACCATCGAATTGCTAATAGCAGACATTGTTAAGAACGACTTTATGGTTTGCCTTAGACATATAGTAGTATTAGTATTGTAAAGTTATTTTTGTATGTTAATAAATATAGATTCTACAACGATGACCACTAGGCACTTGTGATGAATTAGAGGAAACTTAGCTCACAGAGCTGCATAGCACGTCCCCAGGTGGGAGATAGGAGATACCCTCTCGTTTAGGGGGGTCATAATACGGAAAATTCGATCGGGAACATAGTGGGTATCGTTTTTAGAGAATACCACAATCCACGCTAAAGACCCCTTCTGTAGTGTTCGAAAAAGAGTAGGCTTATGCCGCCACAGAAGACTAAATTATCTGACCCTACCCAACCATTCTCCATTTACAGTGGCATTCAAAATTGGTTTCCAGTTGTGTCCTATCCCACCCCTATTTGAATTGTTTTACAAATTAGACTGGGTCTCGTCCTGAAAAGCATGAAATATTGGCCACTGGACGTTAAGCAACCATCAATGATACAACGATGACCAATTGGTTATAAAATTTATCAACTCGGGGTAATTAAATTTTCAGTTTTAAACTGCGAGGCTCGTGCGAGCAGTTAAAAAAATGAAATTCAATTATCGAGGGTGGATCAAATTCGTAAACGCATCAGTATTTTTCGAATATTTTTCTCTAATGACAAGGTAAAACTCCAAGAGGTCTCCCAAACGTTTTTTGGCGGGAAATTTAACGAGCATTTAACCAACATGTGGTGATATCAGAACTTATCAAACGAATCAGGAGATGTATTAATGCACACAAAATTAGAGAAATATAGATTCTACAACGATGACCAGTTGATTATGAAATTTATCAACTCGAGATAATTAAATTTTTATCTTTAAACTGGGAGGCTTATCCAAGAGTCGATAAATTTCACAATTTAACGCAACAAGAGTTTCAGTATCTTTATCTCTAATGACAATGTAAAACTCTAAGAGGTCTTCTGATGTTTCTGGGCGGGAAATTTCACGAGATGCATTTATCCAAGGTATGGTGATATCAGAATTTATTAAACGGGTCAAGCATAAATTCGCACAAAATTATAGAAATTGTTTATATAGACAGATGTTAAGAAAAGATCAAATATTCAGTATCGGGTATCAAATTTTGAGAATATTTTGTAAAATCTACAAAGATTGTTTAGATGCTTTCCAGTAATAATGAACATCCTGACATCTGTCTCAAATTATAGAATCATAATGTTATCATTCTCAACAGGTTAATATGTGCAAACAAAACAGCATTGTACGCGTTCATCTGTTGTAGGTTGAATATGTAGAAACTTGCCTTAAATTGATGCTTCTGTTACAAACAATTTTATTTTTTAAATGTAATTCTTCCAATGAATTGCTATTCCATTAATGATGTTCAACGTTTCGACTGCTAAGTCAACGATATTAACCAATAATTAAATATGTGAAATACAACTGATAAAATTAATTGACATTTGACAGCTAGTTACTTTAACCTTTCCTCGGTGTTGTATTGATTGACGCTCATGTGACATTCGTAACATAACATATATGTCTTCTTATAGACAGGGGTTTGTTTAATAGATATTAGATAAAACAAACATTATATGAACTTCAATAATCATGGGTTGGAATCTCCACTTACTGTACGTGCCTTGTGTAAATACCTCATCATGTAGCGATTAATTATTTACCATGCAGGATAACTGTTGTTTTTTACTTTGTGAATTGAAATGATACGCTTAAATTACTTCCAAATCCATCCATGAGAGATCTACAAGATATTTAAGGTTTACAATGTTAAAACATAAAACAATTAAACAAGGTTGAGCAAATTCTACTTACCTAGTTATGTTTTATAATATTACATAAAATAATCATTTTTAAATATAGATCTTGTGCAAGTTTAAGAAAGGCCAGTTATCTAATATAACTATCAATAAAAATATTCTTCGGTATAGTGATTTTCTAAATACGCATATTTCAGGTTCAGGTTTAAGAAATCTGTTGAAATGATGAAAGGGATATGTGCTGTTAATTTGGAAGTAAAAAGTAAGAATATGTTTGACCTCGACACTAATATTGTTGCATATTTTGTATATATAAATATAAATTCAATAGTAAACACATTAAAAGCGTTATTGATTAAGGGAATACGATACAATAAGGTTCATCTAATGAATGTTTGGTGAAAAATTACCATATGGTTAATTTTTATGTATTATTTCCATTCACCCAAAGAAGAGTATACCTTCATGATTGAGTTTGTGAAATGTTTGACACTGCTTTTGGTATATATGAGCCAACACCCTATTTTGTTTATTTCTGAAGGCTGTCACCAAATACTGTCTTATTTTTCAACGACAAAAGATATCTTCACCGGTTTTTGGTGAAATATTCCCAACAACATAGTCATTGTTTTCTGAAAAATAATTGATGAAAAAGATTGATAAAATAATTATATAATTATGCAAATTTAGCCAAATAAGAAAACTTTTAGTATAATTATCTTGAAGTAATGAACTTCTGTTTGCAAAAGAAAAAAGCTTATTGCTGAGATATTTGAGAAAAAACCAAAATTTTAGGATGGTATAAGGGTTTTTCTTGAAAGATAATATAATGTCAAAATGTGTATCTCGTGACGACGTCATTGCCGCCCCTGGTACTGTATCGTATTACATTAAGAGAGAGTGCATGGAAATTAATTGCATAGATGTTTAAATATGCAAAAATGTGTCTCATTGTCAGGCAATCCATTATTCAATGATACACAGAAAAATATTCATCATACATATGTAGTTACATACATAATTGTAGTCGGGATAAAAACAAAATTCATCAAGTAGAAAAAATTTCAACTTATCCGAATCATTCTGCGTCAGTATTTAGTGATAGTTTCATTGGTTCGTCATTATATATAGTGTCATGGAAATATACTTTAATTGAAATAAAGTACAATGTATATACATTCATATGTAGACCTCATAATTATCAAACAGAATGTGTTTATGCAATATAAAGATAAGGTGTGAGTTTTTTTAGCCAATTGAAATTTATTCCATTTACTGACGAGTTAGAGTCTTCAAATGGCGACTATTCTTAGATTAAAATAATACTAAAACAGATAACAGGAAAGTAAAACAATGATATGTCAATCAATAAGGTAATCCATTCGTCAGACTTTCAGACGAATAACAACAATAAAACAGAACATAACAGAAATATAGAATCAAAAGAGATAGAAACTTACCAGTGAAAGGGAGTAACGAATTTGTTTCTCGAAATAGACACTGAGGAACATCTGAAGACAAAACTTTAAAACAAACGTGATGACTTCGACTTTCCTATTGTTAACGTTCACTTCTTGAGTAGCAATATACCATCACCGCCTGCATATGGCGTCTACTTTTCTCAGCTTATCCGATATTCAAGGGCATGCGTGAGTTACCATGACTTTCGACAAAAAGGATTACTGCTGTCACAAAAGCTTCTTAACGAGGGTTTGATCAGGGATAAGTTGATGTCATCACGTAGGACATTTTACGGTCTTCATCATGAATTGATTGACCGCTACAGAGTTCCAATATCTAAGATGATGTTGGACCTGTTCCCACTGTCGTAACATTTACTGTACCTCTACCGATTTGTGGCTACCACCGGATTGACTTTCTTGAACTTCACGACGGTTGCCGTATACGGAGCAGGAACTGCTTACCCTCCCGGAGCACCTGAGTTCACTCCTGGTTTTTAGTTTTCAGTGTTTATTTGTTGTGCTATAATGGATTGTTTTTTTTTTTTGGATTGCTCCTTTGGTATATCTGTCCTCTTTATGGGTACAACAACCTAAATAAGTGATTACAATGTTTTTTTCACATTGTTATAGCAATTTTCTTTTTCTCCACTTAATTCTCGTTCATGCTACATTTACATAAGGAAATATTTTAACATTTCACTACCAGCAAGGAGCTGTTAAGTACAGTACAGATCAGTCAAAACATCACCCCCAAGCACACATTTGAAACAGAAATTATGTCAGCTCCAAGTTAACTTAGACCAGAGATTGCAACTGGTCCGTTTGGTCATAATCTCTGCATAAAATTAAATTGAGGACAAAAATGGTCCTTATGACTGTTCTTATCACCACGACTATGACAGCGTCTGGTTTCATCCTTAGGACGGGACATGCGCACTGAATTTGTTCTGGCGACCTTTTTCGTCCTTGTGACCAAATCTGTCTCTGCTTTAGTCGTAAAGACAGCGCATGCGTATATATCATATGTATTTGCATTCTTGAACTTGTCATCAGGACGACGCATGCATAGTTTAAAACATTTGGAAAACCAAAAACCAAACTTATTTTAAACAAGAAGTACTCATAACCAAAAATATCGAAATTGGAAGCCAAATTTCAGCTAAGGAGATCTACCATATGCAATCCAATGAATGAACCCTTAGTATTTCTATTATTTTTGAATTTTGATAAATACTGTAATTTCTGTAACAAATCAATGAATAATCAAGTCAGACAAGTCTGACGACTGGGTTGGCGAATACCCTCGAGGCATCGTCCCAGGAGTTTCAAAATAACAATCCAAAGATACTAATGTTAGATATAGTAAATTTATACTATACTGTATACGACTCATTTTAAAGAGTTACCTCTCATCAGCAGCATTAAAACCGAAACATTTTCTCTGCCACTTGCTGTAATATTTGTTTCATAACAAAATTTCCATTTCATAGTGAAAAAACACAAATTTTAGTTTTTCAAACATTTTTAGGATCATACTTAGTTAAATTCAGGTATAAGAGTGTGCGATATAGGGTAAATATGATGTTTGTTAAAATGCTACTGTGCTTTAAAGAAAAATTACAAGTTTCTAACTTTTCATATGCTTATTTTTATTTTCATTAATTTTTATAGAAATTTAGTTGATAAATTTGTTACGATATCAAAAAGGCATCTCTGTAACTTACCGTAGTACTTTTGTAATGGAAAACATTTCAATTTCACTGTGAAAAACACAAAAGTTAGCTTTTCAACAAATTTTAGGTTGATATTTAATTTAATTCAGCTCTTTCAGAGTTGGCAAAATATGACAAAAGTAATTTTTGTGATAACAGATTTGTAATTTAAAATAAAGCACAAGTTTCAAACTTGATGGGTATATATTTTATACTTGAGGAATTTCTTACAGTATCATCAAAAATCACAAAATCTTGCTTTTCAACCAATTTTGGCTTCATACTTAGTCAAATTAAGTCAAACTTTTTAAGGTGATTTTTGTTACAACAAAAGTGTTTTTTAAAGCCCAAGTTTTAGGGGAAATTCCAAAAACATATTGTAAACATTTACCTTAGATAAGAAGGTTTTGGTGTGTTTTATTTATCAATTCAAAAAGTTATTCATAAGGGATGAAAAAATAATTTGATATGAGCGATCTGTGGAGTCAAGACATATTTGTATATAGTGTGCATATAGTCCTAAAACCACAAAGTCGTAAATAAAAAGCTGCATGTCACGGGGCATACATTTTCAAAATGACTTGAAGTGATTCAGGAATGGAAAAGGTATTTTTAGCATTCCAAACCAAGAAAATAAATCAGAGTTATGTGAGAAATGGCTTCTCAGTTTAAGGATTCCGGTTGAGTATGTGCACACGAAGAACAAAGTAGTTTGCGAAGACCATTTCGAAGATGCGTGTTTTGAGGAGAATTTAATAGCAAGTTTTAAATTTTCGTCATCGCTTATAAGTATTATTATTGTTTTAATTCTTATAACTACCTGAAATTCGATATTTTTTGTGTTCTTTTTCCTAAATAATAATAACATATTAATTATACATTTATATTCCTTTGATATTATCCCTTCCTCATACCGGATTTGACATGAGCAGCATGGCGGGTGTCCTGCAGGAAGCAGAGACTGCTTACTCTTCCGGAGAACCTGAGTCTACCCCCGTTTTTTTGGTGGGGTCCATGTTGTTCATACGTTTTTAGTTTTTAATTGTAGTGCATGTATTGTTTTGGTCTTGTCTTCGTTGTTCTGCGGAGTTTGTCAGTTGTAACGATTTTTCTCTCCTTCGAATATCCCTTTGGTATTTCTTGACTTTACTTATAGTAAAATAACAGAATAAGCAACATGAGATCTAGATCTCAACTGCTGTAAATATTTATATAATCACGCGTTTATTCGGAACTATGGTCGCATATTGTGTATTCAGTTGACAATGGTTGATGTTCGTCCGATGTTTGTTTTTATTTTATTTTATTTTTTTTTTATTCAGATACAAAATTTGGAATCTTTTAGAATGGTATTTTTTATATGTAAAAACCAAATATGTTTTGAAAATTGGTGTATTTACTTGAGAAAATGAAATTGCTAATTGTCGGCATATTAATTGATTCTTCGGTTTATTTGCCTTTTATTAAATTCGTTGTTGGTATTCAATTGTTGCTTTATCAAAGGGGATACATTAAATGTTGCTAGTAAGTAATTCGAATTTTTCATGTTAATCACATTCAAAAAATGTATTTCAATACTATGAATAATCCCAAAAATCAAATACTGAGATGGATTTATAACGTCATTATTTTCTTCTTATTATATCTCCATTGAAAATTGCGTATCGTTTCAAATCTACTTAAATTTCTCATTCATGGTGTTAAATCAATAAACACCTTAAACATACTTTCCTGGCGGGGGGGGGGGGGGGGGGGGGGGCAATCACCTTAAGGATATATTGTTCCTATAATTTAATTCAAATGTAAATATTCGGCGTTACTTGAGAAAGGTTACAAATGTTTTCGATTTTTTTTCCCGATGTGGTAAAATTCAAAATTGCATTACAATTGTTTTGATTCTTTGTTTTATCGAATTAATTTCTTTACATAATTATAATTACATGTATCATATTTGGTAAATATTTTTTACGGAATTTGAATTAATAACAGACACTGATTAACTTGTGATAGAACCGTTATAATTTTATTATTATCGACCAGTTTCCCCATATAATGCCCAGATATAAACGCTAGAATGCTGTGGGAAATTCCTTATCATTAAGATAGATTTTGTAGGTCGTGACGTCACCATCTACATTTTTGTCAGCAAGATGGCCGACTCTTGCAATTTTCAAATTTGAAATATGCTTATCTTATACATTTATGAATTTTTGACAAGAATGTAGTTCAGAAAATTTCATACCTTATTTTTAAAAGTTTCTCTGCGATTTACCGTATTACTTGTTAGATAAAAAAAATTCAATTTCCCAGAGGAAAACCACAAAAGTTAGGTTTTCAACCAATTTTAGGTTGATATTTAATCCAATTCAGCTCCGTCAGAGTGTTTGGTATATGACAAAGGTGATTTTTGTTATAACAGATGTGTAATTTAAGGTGAAAACACAAGTTTCCAACTTGATGGGTACATATTTTATACTTTTAGGAATTCAGTTTAAAAAATTTCCTACTGTATATTAAAAGCTTCTCTGCAACTTACCGTGTTACTTTGTTTGATAAAAATAATTCAATTTTACAATGAAAAAACAAAACATTTAGCTTCCAAACATTTTTAGGTTGATACTTTGTTAAATGTAGCCAGACAGGATTGTTCGATATTAGAGAAATGTGATTTTTGTTATACTGCTACTGTTAACCGAAAAAATATATAAGTTTCTAACTTGTCATATGCTTATTATTATTGTCATTATTATTATTATTATTATTATTTTTATAGAAATTTAGTTTATAAATTTGTATCCAAAAAAGCATGTCTGCGACTTACTGTTATACTGGTTAGATGAAGAAAATTAATGTTAAAGTGAAAAAAAAAACACTGATGAGTTGTCATTCAACGAAATGGCCATACAGTTTATCCACCTTATTTCGATATTTTGTGATACCTCTTCTTACAGTAAAAAAAATCAATTACATTTAACTTTTCAACCAATGTTAGCTTCACACTTAGTCAAATTAAGCCATATCATATTGTGCGATATAAGACAAAGGGGTTTTCGTTACAACAAAAGTGTTTTTTAAAGTAAAAATACAAGTTTCAACCCTTATATGTTTATATTATACATTTATGAAGTTTTGACACGAATATAGTTCAGAAAATTTCATACGGTATTTTAAAAAAAATACTTGTTAGATGAAAAAAATCTCTGGCAAAACACAAATATTGTGCTTTTTGAACATTTTAAGGATGATGCTTAGTTAACTTTAACCAAACTTTGTGCAATATAGACCACACGAGTTTACCCATGGTTTTTTTTTTTTGGAGAGGTCCATGTTATTCATATGTTTTTAGTTTTTAAATGTAGTGCATGTATTGTGTTGGTCTTGTCTTCGTTGTTCTTCGGAGTTTGTCAGTTATTTCGATTTTCCCCTTCGACGAATATCGCTTTGGTATTTCTTGACTTTACAAAAGACTAAAAATATTTTGGTTGTACCTGAAGTGTTCTTTAAAGTCAACAGATAAGTTTCAGTATTGACTTGAAAAAAAAATTGTATACTTGCAAAACTTAAATTCTATATTTTCTTTAGATAGTATCATCAGGAATTCATAATAATAATTTATGTTATTTGATAATAGGAATAACTTTGTGTACATTTGAACTTATTGAAATTGAAAACAAATTTATCAATATAAATATGTTATCATTTTGCACGGAATATTATTTACACCGTCCTAGAACGGCGCATTTATCAGAGACGATTATTATTCAAATTTCTGGCGTGCGCAGTTGAATAAATCGGAGCAGAGATTTGAAAAATTAATAAAACAGAGATTATGATTGTTCAGACCAGATATTTTAACCTGTCCTAATCTCTGCTTTCACATCTCTGGTTGACCAGTCTCACGACTGTTCCTAGCTGTTCTAATCTTTGGTCTTTGGTCCTAGAGTAGAAATTTGAACCAAAGTTTATTTTAACTTGAAGTGATGTTTTAATTCAGCCGTACTTTATAAGCAGAGCAATGATACTCCGACTGAATTTGTCTTAAAGGTCTGGGGATGCACCATTTCATATGTTTTGAATAAAGCGTATGCACAAGATACTGAATCTTGTAAAAATTGGAAATAATACAAACAAAGTTTTCATTTGAAATTGATTTTCCACAAACCAAGGTTTGTACGTACGATTGTTGTATTCATCTGATGCGTGATATTGGCAATTTTCGAATATGCAAAATAAATAAAGATGACACAATCTTATCTCCAATACCAAGATGTGCTTCGAAGATATCTGGCTAAAATGTCTATGTGGTAAAAATACATATTTAAGTACCATTCCATATAAAATTCAAAATCGATACAAATGGATTTACTTTTTATGTTTCTTTTAGTATTTCTTTTGTATATTTATTAACAGATCTGGTGAATTTTTCGTAATTCTGACCTGTCTTTCTGAAATATTTTTATGTAGAATACACTATGAACAGGGGAGATAACTAGTGTTAGACCAATAGTTTGAGTACAATCTTTGTAAACTATTTTCATTGCTGCTAGAAGGGTTTTGAAATTCACAGCTATTTTATTATAAATTTTTACTTAGTCTGAGTAAGTTCAAGCTAAACACTTGTCCCCTTTTTTAGATAATTTTTACAAAAAAGCACTATAGTATGTTGTCAAGGGAGATAATTTATGGACATAGAAATCACTACAAATTAAATAGCTTGTAACTCTTCCTGGTTATATTTGGAACCGATGTTTGATATTTTTTGTTTTCCTAATGTATGGCCATTATAACAAGCAAATTAAATTGCAATTAAAAAACTATGATGTGCACCCATTTTAATGTTATTGTTTGATTTTTATATTGAACTGTACTTAAGTCGTAAAATAATGATAAATACCGATTTCCCAAACAACTATTGATTCACGTAAAGTACGGCTCAATTAAAACATCACCTCATGTGAATTTCAAGTTAACATAATCTCTGGTTAACATGTCTGCTCTAGGACCAAAAACCAGAGATAAAAACAGCTAAGACCAGTCCTTCGACTGGTCAACCAGAGATTTGAAAGCAGAGATTCGGACAGGTTCACATCTCTGGTCTGACCAGTCATAATCTCTGCTTTATTGAGTTTTCAAATCTCTGGTCCAATTTATTCAACTGCACAAGAGCTGTTCTGGTGAAAAAACCAAATGTTTGAATAATAGTGTTCGCCTAGAGTGCGGAAGGTCGCGGTTCGATACACGGCCGGGTCAAACCAGACATTAAAATTGGCATTTGCTGAATCTTCGACATGTTCCTAAGAGTAAGAGAAAAGATCGACTGGTCGACTCGAAGTCAGCATAATGTGTCCGAGTGGGGTAATATGTTTTCCCGCGGACAGTTACCTCTTGAGCTAGCACATTCAAAATCCGGCTAAGCGTGTCGATCTAGTACAAAGCAAGGACCATATTCATTATCATATTAACTTGTTCTCGTCCTGATATGCATCTGGTTGCCACTGGACGTTAAACAATAATTCATCCATCTATCCATCAAATATCTGATCACGCAGTTAACATCCTGGCCAAATTATCAGAAGTATTCAACTGGGTTTGTCTTGTATGGAGATCAAAAAAGAGGTCGTCTGTTTCAAAAATTTCAATTTTCAATTTTCAAAGTTTCATATCTAAAAGCTAATAATGAGTAGCATATCAAATCCCCGGCCGGACCAAACCAAAGACATCAAAATTGGTATTTGCTTCTTCTCACCAAGCAGGCGGCATCTGGGTGTAAGAGCAAAAATCTGCTGGTCGGCTCGGAGTCAGTATAAAGTCTCCGAGTGGGGTACTATAGCTTCCTGCGGACAGTTACCTATTGAGCTAGCACATTAAAAATCTGGCTTAGCGTGTCGGTCTAGTACATAGCAGGGATCATATTCATTATCTATCAACTTTTTGTCGTCCTAATATGCACCTGGTTGCCACTGGACGTTAAACAATAATTCATCATCTATCCATCAAATATCTGATCACGCAGTTAACATCCTGGCCAAATTATGAGAAGTTTTCAACTGGGTTTGTCTTGTATGGAGATCAAAAGAAGAGGTCGTCTGTTATAAGCTGTGCATGCACCTTCGTAGAACAGAAGTAGGTATTATTTGCACATGTTTCGGTCCTGGGATAAGTATTTTTTCATGTTGTTACTATTAATTAATGTTGATACATGTATATGATACTTTAAAATGAGTATTATAGCTTTATGGACGTCATCATGACTTGGTTGAGAGTTATAAAAAAACAGTTTCCCAAATGAAAATGGACCGGTTCCATTGATGTTATCCCTTCCTCATACCGGATTTGACATAGGCAGCATGGTGGGTGTCCTGCAGGAAGCAGAGACTGCTTACTCTTCCGGAGCAACTGAGTCCCCCCCCCCCCCCCCTTGTTTGGTGGGGTCCACGTTGTTCATGTGATTTTAGTTTTTAATTGTAGTTCATGTATTGTTTTGGTCTTGTCTTCGTTGTTTTCCGGAGTTTGTCAGTTGTTTCGATTTTCTCCTCCATCGAATATCCCTTTGGTATTTTTTGACTTTACTAAATGATACACTATACTATGATAAAGGTAAAATAACGTGTGATATTTAGTTTATAAATAATCATGAATGTACTTCTGATTACACGAGATAAATAAATCTGTTGAAATAGGAAAGTTTTTAATCACCATACTAAATATTTGGGTTATATCGTCTTTCATGAAAAGCAGACAAAGTATGATAAAATGGCTTCTTGTCCTTCATCGCAAGGTTGTATATTGCTACATTTGATCAGGATTCGTTCTGTAAATGGTAAAAGAATGTATTGTTTTGTTCTTACACATATCTTCATTGAAAATAATACAAGCCTACATTAAACACAACAAATGTGTGCACCTTTATTTAAAACCATCATCGTTGTGAAAAGTACCTTTATCATGTATTGCCGCGTAAAATGTTTCTACCGTTATACCGCAAAGTGATAGAGATGTTAATTTGGTGTAATTTCTGTTTGGATTGGAATTTCAGTTTTCGAGGAATAAAATGAGAATGTATACGCCATTTAGTCTTTATATTCCTTTTCGAATAAGTTCCGATTCTGGAAAACTTTTAAAAAGCCAGGAGGTGACACTCGAATTTAGGGTAGTATGTTTCTTTTATTGTTCTGTTAAACTTGTATTACTCATTCCTCAAAAAAATTATGTTCTGTTTCATTTTAGTTTTTTTCTTCTTTTTGGACAAAATTGTAAATGCAGTATACTGGTTACTAGGAATACAAGTGGGCCTAATGACCCGTTTAAAAAGCAGCTACCGACTAAAACTTATAAAAGACAAAAAGCCGAACAGAGCTAATACAAAAGATAACAAAACAAAACAAAAAATCAAAGTTAAAACTTTTTTCTTTGTTATTGTTTGCATTTTTGTTAAACTTTTTAGTCGTTCGTTGCGCTCTTATCGGTTCACTAATTCGATATATATTCCTTCTTTTATACTGCTGATTTGCAAAATATTTATTTCATATATGATGTTTACTGTTCATTCTTCCATTACTGTACATCAACAACGTTCCTGTCTATACATACGAAATATATTGTCCCTGTTATTATAAACTAGACTGTTTGACATGTGCACTCAATTGTTCATCCAAAGTCATGAATTTCAATCCACCTTTAACCTCTGGTTAAATATATATATCGGCTAAATGATTGCCGACATGTATATCGGACAAGTACGTCTTAGTGTTTTGATTTTGATCATTTTTGAAGTAAATTTTAAATTGTGAAGACAAATACAGGTAAATAAATTTACATGAATACTTTTTTTTGCAGGTATCTCTATCTTTACAACTCTCATGGGACTTTCAGTAGTCTTAATAAATACTGTATTTGCACCGTTTTTGCAGAAACAATATACTAAAATTATCTTTAAACCGTTCAGTTGGAACAAGACATTCGAAATAAAGTATAATCCGATGTATTCAATATGTCCTCAGTTTTCTGGCCGGTTAGGAAATAAAATGTTTATATTTGCGTCTTCATATGGTATAGCACTGGAAAAGGGAATGACAGTAGAATTGGAAAAAAATAATGAACTCTGGCAAGTGTTTAAGCTCTCTGTTAACGTCAGTCAGAAAGGATCAAACTGCAAATCAGGAAAAATAAGGGTACTTCGGGAAAGGAAGTCGTCGTCGTTCGACAAACGATTATTAGAATTTAAGCCAATATCATCTGTCAGTTTGCGAATGTATTTGCAATCATATCTTTATTTTGATAGACATAAAGCTGAGGTAAAAAAACAGTTTACGTTTAGAGATGAAATTCAATCAAAAGCTGATGCATTACTTAGAAATATTTTAAATAAACACAATATATTGGACAGAAATCATATAACGTTGATTGGTATACATGTGAGGCGTGGCGACATAGCACGACTTAGTTTAACAGACAAGGCTGGAGGTTTCAAACTTGCTACAACGGAATATATCAAAAAAGCAGTTGACTGGTATAAGGCCAGATACAAAAACTTGTTTTTTATTGCTGCATCAAATGGAATGGATTGGACTAAGGAAAATATGCCAAAAAATATAAGGGTAGAATACCTAGAAAACAATACAGCTGCAGTTGATCTTGCTGTGCTATCTTCATCAGAAGACTGCAGAGGGTGGACGGTATCGAAAAACGTTTAGCAAGAATTTTATGGATCATTATTATAAACACTGGATTGGATTTTGACAATTATTTTCTTTCTTGTCCATTTCAGATGATAAAAACAGGAACATTTCAAGTATGATATATAATATTGTAGGTAAATACACGAGCCTTGAATTAATGAAGTCTATGTGATCACTATTTCATTTGATATGCATAGTTACATTACAAAGAAAGTGATCATTAACTAATACTGATATTTGTTTTAAATCTATTGTACTACGGATAATTTCTATCATAAACAATCTGCACTACCCTAATTGGAGAAGACTTAGCTTGCTACAGAAAAATCCAAAAACATTGTATGTTCTGTATTAAAGCATTGTTATCGATAAGAAATATCTGACTATAGTTCTGACATATTTTCGCATTTTGGAATTATCAATTTCTAGCAGCATGAGATTTAAGGCTTGAAAGTCATTTTAAAAGAATTTAGCATGATTAATATAACAAATATATATATATATATATATATATATATATATATATATATATATATATATATTATGTGGGTTATTGCGTAATTAGTCAAATATCCTTCACTTTCCTAGGAGAAATGTAAATTATAAAATCTTCCTTTATTCCTACGTGGTTGAGAAACTGGAAGTCTTTTCTCGGTATACTAGGGAAAAAAGGTTTATCCTATATGTTTTTTTATGTAAGTCTACGAACCTGAAAATGTATTTCAGATTCGATCAATAAAAATATCTTTCCAGCTGTCAAATGTAATTGAGTATATTAGATTTTGATGTTTATATCCGTGTTAATACATGTAGGTATTGATATATAGTATTAATGTATTTTGTATTCACTATTAAAATGAATATATTGAAGAGCTTGCGCTGTTTATTCAAGTTTGATTCCCCATAGCACCCGGTGATGTATTTTTAAAAGATGTTCTAGTCTCTCATGTTCAAGTTGTCACCTTGCTGACTCCTAAAATAAAATGGCAGATATACTATATTCATATTAATAGACATAACTTGATCATTTGTTACAAGTATGCTGTCCAGGCGTTGGGCTTAAATACCAAACTCCCTATTCTTTCTGCACATTAGATGCACAACGGCATCGTGATTTAAAGCGGCAAATTGTTGGGTTATGTTTCTCGCAATTTATGATTTTCGATACGATGTCCATCATACAAAAAGGATAAGGTTTTTCATTTAAGGACCGACAGTAATTTGTTTCAGACTATGGCAAAATAATCCGAGTCACATGTTGCACACTAAATAAACTGCGTATAACCATGTGCATCGACGTTATTTTGAATAGGCTGAAAACAAAATTACTGTCAAACCTTCTAGTAGAATTCCTACGATTGTTTTGAAATCTAAGACGTCAAGATTCCCTTAATGACATCAATATTAAATTATGTTATTTTAGAAATTATCTATGTATCTGATGATGAAACTGAAAACATATATTTTTTTTTCTTATTTTGTGTATGTTCGCAGGAAATCAAAACCGTTATTTTAAGATAATTCCCTAGCATATTTATGCTAGCATTAGCGGTAGTTGTATGGGGACAAATAAAAACCTTAAATCAACATGTAAATAATGAATTTGACATCCGACATTTTAGCATTTTCTCACTATAAAATTCAGAGAGCAATAAGCAAAATAAATAATCCTGTAAACATCCAAATATGCATTGTTTTTATTTGATAATGTCTGAAGTAATTTATAGATAAAAAGTAACTACTCTACCTATGGTATCGGCATCAATATTAATTAAAGAGTGTTTTTGTTTGGTGGTGGTGGTGGGGGGGGGGGGGGGGCTTAAAGTCTATATCAAGTCTATTGTATAAAGACAGGATAACTCTTTTCTGACAATTAGATTAAATCAAAAACATTTAAATCGGATATACATTGTAACTCCTTAAACAGGCCGGTGGCATGTATAAGTAACGTTTTATGTGTGTGGTAAATATGAGGACAAAATCATTGCGGATTTTTTTCACTTTTCTCAATTATTTTTTGGCGGGGAATAAATAAAATACTATTTTTTATTATAAAAATTTCAAACAAACAGTACGCTTAATTGAAACATCACCTCAAGTTAAATTCAACTTAACATAATATCTGGATCATTCACTTGTCATTTCATGCATCTTTATACTATACATTATTTTCACAGATTGTAGATGTGCAATAAGACTTTAGAACTTGATTATCAAAAATTGGGTACAACAGGGGTCGAATTTAGAAAATTGAGAATTTAAACTTGTGACTTACGCTCTTCATACATTTTTCATTTGATCCTTTTAATGTCCATAGAGTATTTTCGCATACTGTATGTAGATTGTAATAAGGTTTTAAAATTTTGCTTTTCAAAACTTGGGGCCCACAGGGGCATAGAAAACTAATAAAAATGAACAACATGAACTCCTATCGAAACCAGGAGTGAAATATGGTGTTCCGGAAGGGTAAGCAGTTTCTGCTCCTTATATAATGTCCCCAAGACGGTTAATTCCCTGTACGACTACTGGGCTAAAAACAATATCTAACTAGACAAGGAGGTAAAAGGTCCTATGACGAGAAAATGTCTATTTACCTGTAAATTCCCCCAAGAGCGTTCAGATTGTAGAAAGGAATGCATAAGAAACAGACATAGTAAAATATTTTTCTTGATAAAGTCAAGTATATATGTATTTACTGGAAATGAAATAGATCAGTAAAAAACAATTTATTGACAAAATAAACATTAGATGTGAATTTACATTAAGATTAACATGATTTTAAAATAAACTTCAATCTATATCATAAACATATTTTATGTACAGATATTTTACATAGAAAATATTAAATATTCTTTATTCACTATAATCGTGTTAATTATAATTTAAATGAATAAATAATTTAAAAAAATGTATTTAAATCAACTATATATTAATATCTATATATAAATAAATATTATGTATTATATACTATATTATTAATAAATAAATAAATTATTTTTTACAATTTAACTGATGAATTAAACATTACTACAGTCTACGTCCCATTTTTTAATGTATTGTCCTATCTATAGGTCGTTGCGGAACGAAACAATTTTCACAATTTTGTACGATAATATTCGAATCAATACTGAATTACTGCTGTATGGGTCAGAGAGTCTAAACCTAGAACAAAATACACATATTTTCTTAAACGTTCAGAAATTTATTATTAACAGTAAAAGATTTGTAAATTCTTAGTCATTTAATTAACAATTATACATTTCTTTTCTCTTCATCAAAGTTTTTTTTTAATTTTTTTATTTATTATTTCTTTCGTATTTCATCATCAAAATACACATTTGTATACCTTTAACATTGTGGATCCTTCCTATTTTTAACCAAATTTCGTCGTATACAGCATAGTTTAAATTTACTATATCTAATATTGGTATCTTTGGATTGTTATTTTGAAACTCCTGGGATGATGCCTCTGCTGGTGGACCCTAGGTCCCCGAGGGTATTCGCCAACCCAGTCGTCAGACTTGTCTGATATGATTATTCATTGATTTGTTACAGAAATTACCAGTATTTAGCAAAATTCAAAAATAATAGAAATACTAAGGGTTCATTCCTTGTATTGCACATGGTAGATCTCCTTAGCTGAAATTTGGCTTCCTATTTCGGTATTTTTGGTTGAGTACTTCTTATTTAATATAAGTTTGGTTTTTGGTCTTCCAAATGTTTCGGTTTTAATGCTGCTGATGAGAGGTAACTCCTTGAAATGCGTCGTATACAGCATAGTTTAAATTTACTATATCTAATATTGGTATCTTTGGATTGTTATTTTATTTACTCATCTTAATTTGACACTTATATTACACTAAGCCCTTCCACGTAGCCTATGATTTTGTATAAATTGCAAGTATATTCATAAGGATACGGAATTTAACATAAGCCTGTCTTGTTTCCGAATCCTACTATTTTGTCATGTATGTATATTTGTTAATATGTATTTGCTTGTGACTATATGAATAAACATGTTTAAACTAAACATTGTATATGTAAAGTCAAGAAGTAACAAAGGGATATTCGAAGGAGGGGCAAATCGAAACAGCTGACAAACTCCGAAGAACAACGAAGACAAGACCAAAAGAATACATGCATTACAATTAACAACTAAAAACATATGAACAACATGGACCCCACCAAAAAACCGGGGGTAGAATCAGGTGCTCCGGAAGAGTATATATGAGGTAGATGTATAAGTAAATAAGTATTTGTCCCTTCAGATGACCCCCTAATCCATTGTTTGATTATATGTTGTTTAGCAAAGATGTCGTTTGTTTCAAAGAGCCAATAAAATAGTACCATATCAATGTTGGTTAATATACCATCGCTATTTACGTAAAAATAATAAATTTAAAATATAATTATACAGTTCTTTTATATAGATTAATAAATTCCCCATTAAATAAATACTAGTAGCTTATGCAACTAAATACTTTGTATTTAAGAAAAAAGTTTATTGTGGACCGTTTAAAACCAGCTTCCCTTTATGGTACTTATTTCTTAAAAAACAAATGGACTTTTAACTACTTCACTGCTATTTGTATCCAGCATAAAATTTAATTCGTTCGTTTCGTTGTATTCAGTTCGTATCTTACAAACACAATATTTAGAAATCGCACGTTCGAAAATCGTGTATCGTGTAAAGTGCATCGTTAGGTTTGTGTGTAACGTGATAACCGTGTGCGTGTAACGTGATAATCGTGTGCGTGTAACGTGTGGATCGTGTGAGTGTGGTTTGGTGTGTTACACGTTCAACCATAGGTAATATTAATCAAGTACCTAATTGATATATCCCACCGGGGATGTCAATGTAAAGAAGTGAAATATCAATGAAATCTTATTAGTCAAAAATATATAAAACACACCGCTTGTGTACTGCAATTAAGGTTATCTACATAACTGTGAGATACTTTCACACCTCCTATCGTTCTAACCACAGCAATGTGTCTGCTATTTTCGAGGTAGACACTGTCCTAACAACTCATTTTTTATGAACATTTTTATTTCAATATCATTATTTCAAAAGTCATATACACATGAAAAACGTTACTTAATATTTGTATATTTTCTAAGTAATATAAGAGAAATCAATTTTCTCTATGCGTTTTTTAGTTCATAACAGGTTATGTTTTCAATTAATTTTTGTCTGAATCTTAACACCAAAAAAGTTAAACAGATCACCTCATGATGTTTGATTCAAGGAAATATGTCTGTGACAACATGGTGCAGTCATGTTAAGTCCATCACAACACGGTTAAATGGTCTGTCCGTCTGGTTGCTTTTTGGCAACTCAAAAAACGTTTCAACGTTAACAGATGGACTGACATGAACAAACTATGTCTGTTGCAACTTTAAAAATGCTGTGACAAATAGATTTATACTGCCACAACACAGGTAAGTGCTGTTTCAGTTATAATCTGGCTGACCAACCGCTAGAAAATGCAGTCATATTTCAACCACAGCAGCAAATATTTTGTATAACACAACCTTTACAGTCATTTAAGTCATAAAAGATCCTTTGCACTTCTGACATTGGCCTTTTCAGTTATATATAAATTATTTCAGATTTTTCTAACAGTTACTGACACATTTTCAATTTTATCATATAAGATTTCATACATTTTTGTTATGGAATGTGCAACTTTAATTTCAATTTTCAAAGTTTCATATCTAAAAGCTAATAATGAGTAGCATATAAAAAAAAACACACCGCCTCGGTGGTCTCGTGGTAGCGTGCTCTCTCGAGTGCGGAAGGTTGCGGGTTCGATCCCCGGCCGGACCAAACCAAAGACATCAAAATTGGTATTTGCTTCTTCTCACAAAGCAGGCGGCATCTGGGAGTAAGAGCAAAGATTTGCTGGTCGGCTCGGAATCAGTATAAAGTCTCCGAGTGGGGTACTTTCTTCCTGCGGACAGTTACCTCGTGAGCTACCACATTAAAAATCTGGCTTAGCGTGTCGGTCTAGTACAAAGCAGCGATCATATTCATTATCTATCAACATTTTGTCGTCCTAATGTGCACCTGGTTTCCACTGGACGTTAAACAACAATTCATCGATCCATCAAAGAAAAATAATTACAAATTTGATAATTGGGCCAAATTCGTATTGTCCATACCGAAAATGTTTGGAATCATATTTCAAAGTTATGTAAGGCAACATTAGAAAAGCAGTCAGTGACTTTTATAAAAAGAAACAATCGAGCTTTATATGACATTAAAGTGTAGAGTATATGTTAGAAGAGTACAAAAATAATACTTTGACAATAAAAGTAAACTCGAACGGGAAAACATTATTCTTATAGTTGCCTTTACATAATTGTGTATAAACAATAAAAAAAACAAAATAACACAGATAGCAAAGCAAATGGGAAAAGAGTGATACAATGTATCGCTCAAATAATATATTTGAAGTACAAATCACGAAAAAAAACCTAATTTTTACAGGACGTGAGTACAAGTGCGCCTTAAGCGTTAGCATCTACAGCCTTAGGTTAAAATTTACATCATCTCATTTTCTTTATAGGACAGTTCACATAGTTAGCTGTGTTCTGTTTAATTTGCATCAGTGACAATCTTGCATCTTTTAACCTTGTCTATGCATTTATGTTTCTGGATTGGTAATTAGTTCTTTCCTCTTATACATAGAATATACCCACAATGTTAACATTTCTATGTCCGGAAGTTAGGCCTTGGTAGAATCAGATTGGTAAATGTCACAATCACCCAACGTTGACATCACACATTAGGTAATTGTATATGTAAATGTTTTAGCCCTTAATCTAAACCGATCGTTATATGTAATAAAATCATAAAACATTAAAACAAATATGAGAATAACTTCCAATTTGTTAAATATCACAGACGAACTTAGCAAAACATTATCACAGATACGCTATTATTTAACAAAACTTAATCATTTAAACACATTTAAAATTCTGGATCAATACTATACTCAAGTAAATAGTCAGACAGACTATATTCTTGAATACATTCCAATGTCCTTTAAATATTGTAAAATACGGTTTCCTGCAACCTTTGTAATAGCGAAAAATAATATCGGATTTATCTACACAGTCAATTAAAATATGTTTAATACTATGTCGACATTGACATGGAATGCACTGATGAGCCGACTCACTCTCTAAAGTAAGAGAACGAGTAGTTCTCGTGTGGTCAATTCGACATCTAGTTCGAACGACTTGGTCTCGTCGGCTATTGCCTTCGAAAATTTTTGCCAACAATTGGCTCTATACAATGTAATTTTTTCTCTGTCAACAGGTCCCACTGAAACTGCCACAGAGCTAAAATATACTTATGAATTATGTCTTTTATAAAATTCAATAATCTGTAAAATCAAAGGATTTCTATATTTCTGACCTTCTATGGCCAATAAACATGAAAGAGAATCAAAACAAATTAGAAAGTTTTGTTTGCCAGAAGATCTTATGAATTTCAAGGCCGGAATAATAGCTCTTGCCCCAGCTGTAAATATAGAACTGGAAGATGGAAGACGAAGAGTAGCTGCCCGTTGTCCAACGTAGGCCTTGGTGGTGAACAGTATCCAATATTTTTTATATATGACTTGCGATCAGATCCATAAATAATAGAACAGTAGTCAAGTTTCGATATCACTAAAGATCTATATAAATTTAACAAAATGCTTTTATCGGCGCCCCAGTCAGTGCTGGAAACAACTTTTAAATTGTCCAATGCTTTCAAGCATTTATCTTTGAGCATTTTGATATTGGGTAGAAAGGTGAATTTATTATCAAACAGAATTCCAAGGAATTTGGTTTCTTTCAGAACTTTAATGGGTGCATTATAGAGTTTTAGTTTAAGGTCTAAATGCAGTTTTCGTTTGTTACAAAATGCATACAGACTGGTTTTGAGTTGGAAAATTTAAATCATTTTCTGTGGCCCACTTTTCAATTTTATTTAAAGACAATTGTATTTTTCTTTCTAAGTTGTTAATAGTTTTAGCCCTATAACATATCAAAAAGTGATCTACATAGACGGAGTCCTCAACATTTTGTTTTAATGTTTTAGCTAAACTGTTTTTGTTATACCAAATAAGGTAATAGAGAGGATACTTCCCTGAGGAACACTCATCTCTTGTTCAAAAGGGTCAGAAATGGTGGTGTTAAACTTTACCTTGAACTGTCGGTCTGTAGAACATTTTCAATAAAGGTTGGTAACCTACCTTTCAACCGCATATCATTTAGGGCTTTTAAAATACCATATTTCGATGTGGTGTCGTATGCTTTTTCAAATTCGAAAAAGACCGACACCACGTGTTCACCCTTAGGAAACCCGTTGCGTATGAAAGACTCGAAGCGACCGAGATGATCTATAATGTGCTTCCACCCTGCCGAAATCCGCACTGTATATTAGACAGGAGATCATTGGTCTCGAAAAACCAACGAAGGATTGAAAGAAAGTCACCAGTAACCCATCTTTATTGAGAAGATACAAAAGAGTTTCTAAATATGTATAAGGAAGGTGTTTCAGTTGTTTATAATGAATATCATCTGGGCAACATGCTGTGTCATGGGCCTTCCCCAGAGAATTTTTTAGTTTATCAAGAGAGAATTGACTGTTGTAGTATTCTGAATTGTTTGATCGAAAGCTAAGTTTTTTTTTCTATTCGGTTTTGAATACGTTGAAATTCCTGGGAGTAATTTTGAGAAGAATTTTTAGAAAAGGTTTCACCAAGTTTTTGAGAGATTTCATTTTCTGATGTTAATAGGGTTTGGCCATCTTCTAGGTGATGAAGATTAGCTTTCCTGTTCTTACCTTTAAGCTTTTGTATAAAGTTCCAAACTTTGTTCATTGATATATGAGAATTCATTTTTGAGACTAAGTTTTGCCAAGACTTTATTCTTTATTGTTTGAATGTTCGACACGCTTTTGCACGGAATATACGGAAGCAACTTAAATGATCTTGGGTTGGATATTACTACTAATTAAATAGTCGCTTGGCCTTCTTCCTATTTGTTTTCGCCTCCTCACAATCATCATCAAACCATGGTTTGCTGGGTTGTTTTGGATTTTTCGAGGTATTAGGAATGGTTCCCTCAGTTATCGATACTAACGTTTCACTAAACTTGAGAACTGGATTAATAACATAATCAAACATTTCTTTCTTCAGTTCATCTCAACAGAGCTCCTCGAACAAAGGCTTTCTCAAATTTCGGATGACTTGGCAAATACATTTTTCAAAATTATGGGAACGTGGTCGCTTCCACACAAATCATCATGTACGCGCCATGAGAAATCCAGCAATAATGAAGGGTCGCACATTGTTAAATCGATAGCAGAGTAATAACCATTCGCCGCATGGAGATAAGTATCGGACCCATCATTAAAAATGCACAGGCTTCGTGGTTTAAACAATCTTCGATCTTTTTGCCTTTGTCGTTTTGTGAGTAACTGCCCCATATAGGTTTGTTTGTTTTGTTAAGTTAGGGTTTTACACCGTTTTCAACACATTTGACTATTTCGCGGCGGCAAGTTTTTATTGGTGAAGGAAGCCGGAGTACCCGAAGAGAACCACCGACCTTCGGTAGGAAAAGTGGCAATCCTTGTCAATTTTAGATCGGAGTCGAACACACCCCGCCACAGGTGAGGTTCGAACTCACAATCTCAGTGTTGACAGGCTAGTGATCATTAGTGGTTATGACGAACTACCTAGACCACTCGGCCACCGAGGTCCCGCCCCATATAGGATTATGAGCGTTGAAATCACCCATCAGAAGAAATGGGACAGGTAACTGATATGTTAAAGTTTTAAGTGTACCAACTTACAAGTTTGTGTTAAGAGGAATATACACAGAACATAATGTAATAGTCCTCTTAAGTGGAAGGCGAACAGCAACTGCCTGCAGATCAGTGTTTAAATTTATTGGTCTATGGATAACGTTGTTTTTAATAAGGACCGAAGAGCCGCCCACAGCCCTTTCATCCTGTTTAGTTGTAGTGCTGTAGAGAGAATAATTTTTGAAAATTACATTATCATTTTCCTTTAGGTGAGTTTCTAACCAAAAGCAACAGGTAGGAAACCTTGGGCAAGTAAAGATGTTTTAGTAAAATTAACTTTCAAACCCCAACAATCCCATTGTACAATGGTATTTATTTTTTAGGCGGACGAATTGGAGAGAATTTGGAGCTTCGCCCCGGCTGCGGGGAACAACTTTTGTTCCTCTCAGCAGATACACTTGGTTTAGGGACATCCCAGATAGACTCAGAAGAATTATCTAGGGTCATATCCATTTGGCTGTCATAATCTCCGTACTCTGATGACAGCGTTTGGAATTTGACCAAGTGCTTCTCCGCCTATTTAAGTCTCCCAGTGTCTTGTTTACACATTTTGGCTTTTTCTGCTGATTTCGAACGAGTTTTTTGCTGTTGTGATTATGATGACTGTTTATTAGAAGACTTTTGAGGTGACGATTGTTTTGTTGAAGACGTTTGAGGAGCCGACGGTTTGTTAGAAGACGCTTGAGGTGAAGAATGATTGTTCTTATATGATGTCTGTGTTGAGGATTAAGATTTTCCATTCCTGGCAGTTATGGATGAAGTATTGAGTTTTCTTCCAAGTTATTTGTGCATACGTTTTTCAACATTGGAGTTGATATAAATATCAGCCATCTCGAAATGGTTGAAAGGTTGAGATAAGACAAATGATGTTTGCGAAGAACTGGAAGCCTGCAATGAAGTACTAGATGTTGGCTTGGAGGGATTAAATTCAGAAATAAGTATTGGAAGTTCAATGTCATGTGGCCATTTGGGGTTTATGAATGCTTAGGGATATTGTGGTTGGTGGTCCTAGGACCTTATCAGCATAAGTAGCAATTCCAGTTGAGTCATTCGAGACAGAGACCAATTTACGCGCTTCTTGATAAGTAATATTTTTTTCCGCTTTAATTTTTTAATTGAAAGGTTTTTTGTATAGATCACACGTTCTGGAATTTGCCATGTGATCTCCACCACAATTCGAGCATTTTATTGTTCCTTCACACTCAAAACTGCAGTGTCCCGCTACAGAACATTTGACACACCTTTCCGCTCCATTGCAATTCCAAATTTGTGACATTGGTAGATCTCCATAGCTGGAATTTTGCTTCCTATTTGGTTAAGAGTACTTCTTCTTTTAAAATAAGTTTGGTTTTTCGTCTTCCAAATGTTTCGATTTAAATGCTGCTGATGAGAGGTAACTCCTTGAAATGCGTCGTATACAGCATAGTATAAATTTACTATATCTAATATTAATATCTTTGGATTGTTAATTTGAAACAGCGGATAGGATACGAAATAAATATGTTAGCCTTAATTCTGGAGGGGCCTATGTAGATGTGATCAGAAACTTTGGGCAGGTCAAAACTGAGAATATAAGTGTTAAGTTTAGCAATTCTGTTGTCCACTCTTTTGGTAAATCTTTTTATTTTTGAAACGTTTTGGGAGTGTAATTCTTCCCAAATTTCTTCTTCGGTGAGTTCAGCAAAATCTTGGTCTCTATCTCGAATAACCCCTTGGCACAAGCTTAAAAACCTGTGTGGGTACTGAGATTTCAACATTTCCAACAATTTTAAAGATAGCAAATTGTTTGACTGTTGTGGGCGCAGACATTCTACAAGTACACTTCCTGATTTAAGTTTTTTTTTTACATTTTTAACAGTACCAGCACAGCCTTGAATGGATTTCTGCAAGACGAAAGATGGTATTTTAGATAGAGGTTTTGATAAGTCTAGTTAAGACCAAAAATTTGAAATATTTACCAGAATCTGTATTTTGTGATTTTGCCAAATGTTCATCATCACCACTACTGTTTTCTTTCTTTCTCTTTGAATTTGATTGGGGTTTGGGTTTTTTAATTTGATTTGTACTATTTCGCTGCTCTTGCTCCTCGCCCACCTCGGAGCAGCATCAAAACGATGTATACCTGCCGCATTTGCGACAAGCAACAATGATACAGAGACAGGATACTCGCATGGAGTACTTCTTAATGGGCGCAAGCCTTGTGCCAAAAGTTGGTCATCTACACGATTGAGCTATGAGCCACAGACTTCTTGAACCGACCTATATAAATGGTACTATTGTTGTACATTTTGGTAACAGGTCAAGTTCAAGGGCTCGGGATGACCAGCCGATTGATCGATACAGGTCCATCCGACCGCTCGTGTCAGATAAACTAATGACAAAAGTGGCGTTTCAGCCACCAGGATTCCGTCCTTTATCCTTGCGGGTATCCACACACGACAAACATGTGGCCTCATTGAGCAGAGGAAGGCTTGCCCCATAAGCCAGTGCCTTCTTCCCGTTTTCGTCAGTGGTTAATCTCCAAGACCAAGAAACCCAAACATCACCCTATGTGATACATGCATTCCGCCAATCCAATCTCATTGCATCTAGGTGTCATTGAGGGTTCCTTAGGGTCTTTTCAAATAATCACGAGAAAACAGCAGAGGGCAGTTTGACTGGACCGGAGTCATCCAGCCATTCCTGGAACTGTGTATAGAAAATAAGGTCCAAATATTTATTGGCATCAAAAACAAAATGAAAATTAAAGAAGTTATGCAAAAGCCGATATATTTTAGACGTAATACCAACTAAAATTATAACAAAACAATGATAAAGAATAAAATGCCGAACTTAAACAGTAAATAATTTCGAGTCTGTTGCGGTTTGTGACCCATAAGCCAGCAACAATCCCGCCAATCAGCAATTTAAAAGTTCGATGAATCAATTTGAGTTAAAAAAAAAAATCGTATATTGTGTTACAAAAGGGTTTGATGTGTCTAGCCGATAGACCGGTTCGGCTCCACTCGGCCTCCCGTCTATGAAAAGATTGTGGCCCAGATAGTGATCGGAACAGTTTTTACGGCCATCCAGGAACACTCCATATTACCGACACGGGTTTGCGACACATGGCAAACATGTCGTCTCTTTAAGGGCCTCTTACGCCAAGCCGGGGAGCTGTGGGCCTATTCTAATTTGTGTCAGCGGGACCCACACGGGGTGGGAGGTTTTTTCAATAACCAACCAAATCAAAATAATATATATTCTGTAAAAAAATGATGTTCAGGTCCTGATGATGCCGCAATAGGGGTGGCTGCAATAAGGCAGTTTTACAAGTGCCATAAAAGTAAGAGATTCGGGTTAGAACTGATCTAATGAAAATACTTACGTTTTTATTTATTTCGTTTGATCAAAGTAACCTTTAATGCTTAGTTATCTGTAGAAAAATTCACCTTTTCAATAACAGAACAAATCAGAATAATTCATCATCTGTGGAAAAAATATTTGTAAGATATTTAGTTGTTTATGTTTTGTTATTGTTGTACCTTAATTGTTAAACTATATGACAAAGAACGTGATTTGTCGTTTTCCATTGTGATTTATCCTTTCTTTATTAGCAAGATCCCACCGCATCCGCTGATGGAGTTTTCGTTTCAGAAACCATACATTATCAGGAGTGTATAGTCAATATGGAGATGTTACTGACAGGACACGTCACAAATGAAGAGCTTGACACTACAGCTGCAAAAATAAGGGTAAGTTGCCGAAAGGATAAAATCATCTCTTTAGGAATGCGTTCGTCATCATCTCAAATTGGTAGATCAATATGGAGTTGAGATATTTTTCAAGCTTAGTTACCTCACACCGAGTGTGACCAGGCCAACACAGTGGTGTATTATAAGAGGCAGGAGATACTTACCATCACCAGAACGCTTGGTCTTACCCTTGTTTTGTAGGGGTTGCATTGATCATTCGTGTGTTTTCCTTTTGTTTCTGTCTGTTAATGGTGTTTATCTTTGTCCATGATTGTCTCTCGTTTTACCTTTATTTCTGACTTTCCAATCCTGACCTACTATTCGGTTTTCTTACCCATTGATTTAGTAAGAGGAACGAATTCAATTATTTTATTTTGTTTGTAGCAATTAAAATCAATGGAACGGGTCCATTTTCATTTGGAAAACGATTTTGTTCGTATTTTTCAACCCAGTCATGATGACGTCCATTAAACTTTAATAAGGTTGCAACTTTTTAGATCTGAAATTCAAACTAAATTTACTTTTTTTTAAAAATGTTCTGTTTTAATGTTTTTATTTTGTATAATAGTTTCTGTGTTTAAAATTTTAACAGAGGAATAAGTGTTTGAAATAGTAAATGTGTACAAAAATTTAAGCAAAGGAAAAGATTTTACTAAAATATGTTAAATGATTATAAACTGTCAGTTAAAAAAGAATTATAAATACAGTGCAGCACAATTTCTTTCAGAATTATTATTGGAAGCGACGTCAGTAGCGTGCTTGGGCCTGAAGTATGGAGAGTAGCCGGAAGTTCAAGGGGAATATAATTGGGTATCTTTTCCCTGCAGTTTTTATTTCCGGTGGTCAGTAAAACAATATTGCCAACGGTTACCAACCTTAGCTGCAATAAGATTGCAAAACCGCAATCCGTTAGACAGACAAACCCGACAAAAAAAAAACGAACAACCACACAATAAATAATCAGAGAAAACTAAAAAAAAAAAAAAAAAAAAAGAATGAACAGCACGAAATCGTATAAAAATCAAGAGTGAACCCAGGTGCTAAAGGTGTACATTGAAGGTAGCAATACCGGCTCCTGGGATCCTCTACTTGTATGTTTGTGACAGATATGCTGATTCTGACGTTAGGAGGTTCGGTAGCTTTCACGCTTGGAGATAAAGAAATTGGTGATGAGGAAAACTTTTCTCTTCAAGGCCGTATGCTACACTCTTCGCAACTTTTCACTAAACTCATGCTGTTTTTCGTTTGCAGAGAGAGGGGTGGCTGCGGTTGAGGAGGAAGAGGGCATGATTGCTTCTGGTAATTTGCCATTATTTACTCTTCTGTTTCGTTGGAAATCTGAAATTATTTGTCCTTTCAAGTGGAAAAGACGAGAAGAGAGGCCTTCGTCATGGAAAATAATTCCACACAAAAAATGCATCTTGATGGCCCCTAGCACCGACCTTGCCAAAATGTAGATAATGTCACACCTGTGGATTATTATAAGTTTACACATGAGAGGCACTAATAACGAAATACACAATTATGAAATGGAAATAATTCTACGTAATAGTTCCATAGTTTGACCGATAAGACCATAGGGTTCATCAAGATAACTTTAGAAGCCGTGTAAGGAAGTGAGATTGCCCACTTCGAGTTTGATTAATGATGATAGTCCTTTTGCCAAAGTGAAGACACTCTATAAAGTAATGAAATACTTACTCTCAGTTATCATTAAGTACTCTTCAAATGTTATTTTTAAGGAACATTTCTGTAATATACGGCACTATGCTGTCAAAGATCGCTAATGTTTATGAAATAACGAAAAGCACCAAATTTTACTCATTTTTGGACCTTTCAATTAAAATGTTGATATGAGCAACAACCTTTCCCAAAAAGATAATTCACTGAAATGTGTTTTTATGTAAGAAACATAAGCAAGGCTGTTGTTCATTTGTTGTTTTGACCAACAGCTACTGTGAAAAAACTTAATTGTATTCAACTCCTTGATTTACCAGACGTTCATGACGTTACTGTTGCTTCATGGGAATGAATGTTTTTTGCAATTATTGATAGATTTTGAAAGATAAGATAATACTAAAACAAATTCGAACCTGAAATCTTAATTTTACTATTATTCACGTCAGTTGGGGCCAAATCATACCATGTCCTTTGCTCAACAACATTCATATCAAAACTTCATAAAAGTATAAAATTAGCAGATGTCAAGTTTGAAATTTGTATTTTTACTTTAAAAATACTTCTGTTGTTACAGAAATCAGCTGTCTTATATTGGACACTCTTATAGGGCTTAATTTTACTAAAAATGAACCTAATATTGGTTGCAAAGCTAAATTTTGTATTTTTTCACTGTAAAATTGATTTTTTTCATCTAACAAGCAATTTCAGTCGTTTTTAACTACAAAGGACATGTTGTGCAAAAATACACATCCTGTAACATAAAAGTTAACACTTCTAGCGTCCGTACTTCGTAAGTAAAGCGTCCGTGCATCTTTTCGTTTATCGTTTGACTAAATGGTAAATTTAGCGTGTGGTGGAAAACAGCGTTTCGTCAGCGTAAATCGTTCCTTCAGCGTATCCTACCGCGACTGGTCGTTTAATATGGAGACCACGCCTCTTCTATGTGAAAACAAATTTTAGCCCCTCCCTTTTCATAGATAATACAGAAATATATAGGTCACAGAAATAAAAATAAAGATAAAAAATAATAATAATGTTAATAAATAAATAAATAATAAATAAATAAATTAATTAATTAATCAAAAAGTCAACAAAAACTGAATATTATAGGCCTACGAATAATGACTTCACCTGAATATTCTGCAAAACATATTCATTATACATTAATTTAAGGTTTCAAATTTCAATAATATTAACAATTGTAAATATTTTTTTATATTTCATCGCTAGAATTTTTCGATTCTAGTTTTAAAAAAAAGAAATGATTTAAACACTTTTTGCATTATTTATGAAAGTAATTTACGATTGTGTCCGAGTAAGTCATCAAAATAAGCCCATAGTGCTTAATAAGTGCATAGAAATGGGCATCACAGAGTATTTATTGCTTACAGGTACGAATTCTTTTATTATATGGTTGCGTATTCTTCAACAGTGTTTGGGAAAGTGGATTATTAAAAGTGTAAAACCATATATCATTCTTTGCCTCTTTGCACTTATATTTTAGTAATTGTCACTATACATGTACTTGTTTGAGCAAAACTTCCCTCACTGTAGGTATATAGGCATTGTTAAAAAAGAACTTAATTACTGCCAATCTATTCAATATACATATACATGTCAATAATTTGCCATTGTGTAAGGTTAAATATAATTATCAGTTTAAGCACAACTTACAGAGTTTTTATGTAAGAATTGACTTTATGTCTTTCTAGATATTAATAATATCAATGTATATTAACAAAATTTAAACAAAGACTCTTTTTAGCGGTACGTCTACAAACCGCATAGGCAAAATGCTCTTAGCCGAAATAGGAAGCTGAACCATTTGATTTTGTAACTGTTAAGCTTTTAGGTCCTCAGGGATAATCTGGTGTTTGATCTGTGAACTTGATTTTATCAGTCACATATACATGTATATACATCATTGTACATGTACGAATTGAAAACAATTTGTTCAATGAAATGTACCAGGTAGAGAAAAAAAATGTTGATCCCAGATGATTTTAATCAGACCCCCTCCCCCCTCCCGACCACTCTTTCCATGCGGTAATAAAAATAAATCCCATTTTTCTCATTAGCAGAAATTATGCAAATCAACCACGATTATAAAAAATGATAAAAAATATGTATATATTCGAGAGCATATAAAAATACCAAAAAGGAATCCAAAACCCATACAAGGACAAAACGATTGATCAAAGGACAATGTACGACGGTTTCTTTTTTCTCCAACATTGGAAAGTCACAAAATTCATGACCCGTATGATATACATATACATATAAATAGCAAAGTAAAATATTTGTCAGACATTTGTTTTTTCCAGAATAACAAAAACAAATAAATCAAATATAATGACATGCATCTGAAATATGATTATTCATGATAAATTCCGTTTTTTCCAATTATCAAATTGTCCTAAAATAGTCACTATGTCAAAATAGTTGCCAGATCTTCACTTATTGTTATATGTTGTACAAACCTTGATATATGTACTCTAAATAAAGTAAAATATAATTGTTTTCTTTTTTTGTATCTTTTTTCTTATCGGCATTTAATAGGTGACAAATTCCTTAACAGTCAGATAATAATTACTCCAGGTGGTAATCTGACAGAATTCGGCACACGCTACGAAAAATCGTAAAACTTTATTATTTCTGCAAATTTATAAACTACTTTGGATTCATTGGTTATTTTTATTATATATATATATTTAAAAAGTGTAAAATAACAGAAAAAAGTCGTTTCAATTACAGCTGATTGCTTTTCAAAAGCTCAAGTGCACTAACCCGGGCTATGCGGTGTTTAGACGTTCCATTTTTTTAAAAATTAAATATCTTGTAAATCAACCTTTTCTACTAAATTAGATAAAAAGCAATAAGCAGAGCGGTCTCAACATATTTAATTGCTAGCTCAATCTAATATTTATTTTCCTACAGAATAATCCAAAAAGGAATTGATATAAAGTAACTTGGAGCATAGATATTACTTATAAAAAATTTTTTTCTCCCTTCGATTATTTGAAAATCGGTTATTCTTTGCTTTCCATGCGAAAACATTGCTATTTAAATAAATAAAATATGCAAAATATTTGTACTTTCATTGATGGCTTTAGAGGACCCAAATGTCATACTCGGTCATTTCTGAGTTACAATGTACCCTGTCGCTATAGTTCGAAAGGTGGCTACGGCTATTGTAGCAGTAATTGTCCATAATATTTTAAAGGGTGTAATAAATGACCTGCGTTTAATTATAATTTATACCTATATACCTGAAAAGGAAGTTCAGGGTACCACCTAGTGTTTAAAGATCGACAAATGTGATAATGATGTTGTATATAATCAATAAAATGTACAATAAGGAACCAAGATGACACGTGTAAGGAAGTACTTCTGGGTGAATTTTAAACTCTACAGTACTTATAATAAATATCAAATAGAAATAAACGTTCAATAACAAGAAGATATAAAATTATACAAAGTCTTTTGTAGAATAATATAAAATTAAAAAATATTATAAAGTTGTAACAGATGCATTTTGTTCATGTCAGTCGATGTTTAACAGTTAAAACGTTTTTTGAGTTAGTAAAACGCAATCTGGCTATGTACATGGGTTGTGTTAGACTGATAATGGCTGCATCAGGGGTTTACATGTTGTCGCAGACACATTTCGTTCAATCAAACATCATGAGGGGATCTGTTTAATTTTTTGGGTGTCAAGATTCAAATTAATTTTTTTTTAATATAATCAGTTGTGAAATAAAATAAACACACGGAGAAGATTTATTGATCTCAGATTACTTAGAAAATATACAAATAATAAGTAACCTATTTTATATGTTTTTTATTTTTAACTGTATGACACTGAAATTAATATGCATTATAAAATATGAGTTGTTGTGATAGTGTCCACCTGCAAAATATAATTAGCAGACACCTTGCTGTGATTAGAACAGTGGGAGGTGTGAAAGTATCTCGCGTTATGTAGAAATTAATATGCATTATAAAATATGAGTTGTTGTGATAGTGTCCACCTGCAAAATATAATTAGCAGACACCTTGCTGTGATTAGAACAGTGGGAGGTGTGAAAGTATCTCGCGTTATGTAGATAAACTTAACTGCAGTACACAAGAGGCGTACTTTGGGAATTTTTAACTAATAAGATTTCATTGACTTTTTAATATTTCAGTGATGAATGATAATCCATTAATTAATAATATTATGGAATGAATTAATAAATACATCCATATTTTTTAAAGGTATTATGCAGATAAATTTTATATCGCATTTTATAATAGAAATAACAATCTATCTTTCATATATTTTGTCTTTGATTGTCTTTATTTTAATGTCTATTTATTTATTTATTTTGTACAATTTTTTTTATAAAGACAGGGGCTGAATGGATTTCATCTATTTATACAGTCTGTAAATGCACAAAATAAAATTTCATGAAAAGGATTAACACTTTCTTCACTGTTTCGCACCAAGTAAAAATATTTTTTAAAAAGATGAAAGAAAACTATTCGTTAATGTTGATAATTATTACCTTTTTATGATAAATTCTTTAAATGTACTATTATTATTTCTTTTTGTTTTATGTTCGAGTCCAAATTTATTTTATTTCTATCTTTCATTTGGTAAAATATATATATCTTTAAAGATCTAAAAGGTAGAATTATTTATTAATAATGTATATAAAGAGCAAGCCTGGATTACTTATTAATTTTTTTTATATAATATAATATACTCTTGACATTAAATAAAACAATTACTGATATGGGCTCATCAATATTTCTTATTTAAGGAGCTGTTTAAATAGCTTCAGTCATGTACATACAGTGAAATAAATTTCAAATACATGTATCATAATCACATTACCAGCCACCTGTTGTTTTACAACTTTTTACAGGATTTTTATTTGACACCTGCTGACACATCTTGTCATTTAAAATTAATTACTACCTGTCAATTTGAAAGTCATAGACTTACATCGGCATTTACAATTTCTGAAATCTACAACTGCATGAGTTGTTTAATTTGATAAAAAAGAATTAATTGTCATATAATATAAGTCGTACTTTTTAAATAACTCAGCGATATTTAAATGAAACAAAATGTTATAATGGAATACAATTTCTATATTATAGAATATAATAAAATCCTAACTTAATAATTTTAATGACTGAATGTCTTAAAAACAATTTGTGTTGATTATATATAAAATATTTAATTTTATTATAATATATGGTGAAGAGTTTATTAATTAATTAGATTTCAGAAGTTTTGAATATAATAAATATATATTATTGAAATTTCATTGTGTTCATAAGCATACTTTATCATTGGATTTAATTGTCAAGTCCCTTCGTTTATAAAAATGTGTAAATAAATAAATAAATAAAATACAGACAATCGGCAGCACAATGCATGAAAGATAATGTTATTTTCTATTTTAAAGTTCGATATTGGTCTTTGCATAATAAGTTTTTAAAAAATGTGCATATATTTATTAATTCATCACTGAACTATTAAAGAAAATCAATGAAATCTTATTTAGTTGAAAATTCTTAAACCACGCCTCCTGTGTGCTACTATTAAGTTTATCTACCTAACTGCGAGATACCTTCACACCTCCTACCGTTCTAATCACAGCAAGGTGTCTGTTATTTATGTTTATGAGGTGTACACTGTCATAACAACTCATATTTCATAAACATTTTTGTTTTAAAGTTAAAAAGTCAAATACACATGAAATAGGTTACTTATAACTTGTATATTGTCTAAGTAATCTGAGGGAAATAAATTTTCTCCATGCGTTTTCTTTTTTTAATTTTATAACTGATTATGTTTTCAATTAAATCATTTGAATCTTAACACCCCAAAAGGTAAACAGATCATTTCATGATGTTTGATTGAACGAAATACATGTATATCTGCGACAACATGTAAAACTCTGATGCAGTCATTATCAGTCTATCTCAACTCAGGTAAATAGCCAGATTACGTTGTAACAAGTCAAAAAACGTTTAAACAGTTAAACATCGACTGACATGAACAAAATGCATCTGTTACAACTTTAAAAGGTTGTCACAACTAACGCTCTACTGCCAAAAAAAACAGGTAAGTGCTGTGTCAGTTAAAATGTGTCTGACCCAATGCTAGAAGAGGTTGAAGCAGTCATATGTCAACCATAGCAGCACATTTTTAGTCTGACACAACGTTTGCAGTCAATTGCAACTATTTTTTGCAGTACTTACATGTCCTTTGCATTTAAAATACGACTGAAATTGGTCTTTTCAGTCATTTGTTCTGTCAGCATTGAAGTGTTACGGTAACTGGAAGAGAAGCTTTTGTCGATACCTTATGCAATTTTGTGAGCTACATTTATGCCAAAATTCCTAAAATTATAGATTAAAAAGATCACAGACACATCAGCGTCTGGTTCATATCTAGACTCCACTTGTACAAAGATAATAATGGCCGACTGGAATCAAAACTTTGTGATAAAAGTGATTATTTTTATTTTTCCGATGGTGAAATTTACTTTTCTTAGCAGTAACATACCGACGTCTCTCAAGCGAACATTTCACAGTTGATTTGCTACTGCCGCACATGTGATTTATACAGCGAGTGTGAGATTGCTGTCACATCAACGTTTGTGACAGGGTTGTGTTCTGTCTATGTTTTACGGTCGTCATCACGAATTGATTGGCCGATACGTGTCTGACACTAGATATCTTCAGTTAGATTTCACGTCCTTCTGGAATTGATTCCTCACCAGACTTGACACTTCACTGGCAATGTGACAGGTGTTATTCACGGAGCAGGACATGTCATACTTCCGGAGCATCTGCGGTCACTCCCGGTTTTTAATGGGAGTTGAAATTGCTAGTGCTTTATTTTCCTTGCTGTCTTGTTCTAGTTTTTTTAGTTTATTATACGTTTTCATTCTTTTAGTTACACCTGTATCCTTGTGACGTTTGTTTGACTTTGTCTTTTCCTTAGACTTCGAATTTGTGAACTTTTTCCACTGTGTTGTTGCTTAGATAGATAAGAACCCGACAAGTTTGAAACTTGGGATTTAACTTTAAGTAAAGTCAAGAAATACCAAAGGGATATTCGAAATAGAGAAAGATCGAAACAACTGACAAACTCCGGAGATCAACGAAGACAGGACCAAAACAATACATGCACTACAATTAAAAACTAAAAGCATATGAACAACATGGACCCCACCAAAAAACCGGTGGTAGACTCAGGTGTTCCGGTAGAGTAAGCAGTCTCTGCTTCCTGCAGGACATCCGCCATGCTGTCCATGTCAAATCAGGTATGAGGAAAGGATAATATCAATGGAACAGGTCCATTTTCATTTGGGAAACTATTTGTTCATACCTGTCAACCAAGTCATGATGACGCCCATAAAACTTTAATAAGGATGACTTCAGCTGAGGAGCAACGTACCACTGTCTGAGCAACTTTTTGTCAGGAGCCGGGCTATGTCCAGGAAGTCAATGTATATCTCACAAGCTCTAAAATAACGTATGAGTTGTGAAATATATACTCCATACGCCGGCGCGTCTGGAATATTGCTGCTCAAAAATGGGAATTTGACGATTGGAAAGTCAAAGTCATCCAGTTTGTCGTAAAGTTTTGTATTCACCCTTCCTCTGGTGTCAATTTCAAGGTGAAGGTCAAGCTAAGATGCAGACTTGGCAGTGTCTGTGGTATCCTTAATTTCGAGCTCATTGGCATAGATGAGATGTAAGAAATTCCCAAAACGTGAATTGTTGAGTGATAAAACATCATCTATTTAGCGGAAGCTGAAATCAAAGTTATGGGCTTCTTCTGTTTTTCATTTAAAAAATACATCTGTTATTTCAAAAATATCGTGTTTGTCATATATCGCTCACTCCAATACAGCTAAAATCGATTAAGTATCAACCTAGAATTGGTTGAAAAGCTAACGTTTGTGTTTTTTTTTTTTTTTTTTTCAATGTGAAATTACATTTTTTTTTCATTAAAAGAATATTACGGTAAGCCTCACGGAAGCCTTTTAAGAAACCGTGTTATGATATTGCATTATTATATTTATTTTGTTATGATATTGTAATTATTATGTTTATTTATCTTGGGATAATTTGTTTTGTGTGGCCTTATAACATGTATAATATGTTTACATAATACTTATAGTTGTTTACCAACTAATGTTATAACTGCGCAGTTTAGAAATCACTGGAACAATAATAGATACTGATGGAATGACTAGAACTTTCTATTTGACTTACGTAATAATTCTGGTGTAATTCAAACTTCTACCGTATTCCAGAAGTTTCCTTTCTACAGTATAAATATGGACAAGAGAGTTGGACTTTCAGAGCAGAACGTATTGGACCAGACATTCTTGTGTTCTCAGCTGTTGGATTTATTTACGTTTCACACAGCATCCTTGACACACTTTTATTTACGTTACATCATACTAGATTGTGACTGATTGGATATAATATTTGGATTCTCGCAACAGTGACTAGAAGAATTCCGGATTAGGAAAAGACGAAGGATTTTGAACAGTTAAGTTGACATTTTAATTTGTGTAATATTTTTTTGCAAACTTGTATATAATAAATCTTGTTAAATTTTATTATTGATTTGTGTCTTTTGTTGGCTACAATTGAAAGGTGAATTCTGCCGTAACAACCGTAAGAAATGTATGAGCTAAATTGATGTCAAAACTTCATAAAAACATAAAATAAACATATTTAAAGTTTGAAACTTGTATTTGTACTGATGAAAAACTATAGATACATACAAAAATCAAATTTAACTTAAATCTCACATTCTGATATGGCTAAAGGTGACTAATAATCATGCCAGAATACATTTAAAATTTATCACGGTAAGTGGCAGAGAAATGTTTGAATTAAATTCATTTCCGAACTTCATAAACATATATAATAAGCTAATATCAAGTTTGAACAGTCTTGTATTTTTACTTTAAAACTATAAATTTAAAAAATCACATTTATCTTGTATCACACAATCTGATTGGGACAAATATCTAAAGAAGACCGAACGTAGTAATCACAATACAATAAAAAGAAACAAAAATAAAATAATAGATAAAACAAAAATAAACAAATATAATTTTTCAAATACAAAGTCGGATATAAAGTAAAAAAGAAAAACAATAAAAAAATAAGGATAATTATATATACTGAAAAAGAAATAATTTTGTGAAATATACGGTGTTTTCGAACTTTATTTAACATGAAAAATTTTAAGAAAATTAACTAAACTTCTTGGAAGCAATTTATTTGTTTCGATTTAATAAATTTAAACTACGTATGCGCTGTCTTGACGGCCATTTCAAAGGTGAACTCGATATAATATGCTTGCGCCCTCCTTACGACCAAAGCAAAGGTGGCTTTGCTCATCAGGACGAAAATTGTCACCAGAACAAAATTAGTGCGCATGTACTGTCCTGAGGACGAAACCAGACGCTTTCCTAGTCATTGTCCTAAGAAAAGTCCCTAGAACCATTTTTGTCCTCACTTTACGCAGAGATTATGACCAAACGCATCATATATAATCATATATAATCTCTGGCATAGGAACGGCCATAATCTGTGTTTCAAATGTCTGCTTGATGATGGTGTGTTTTATGATCCGTACTGTGCAAATCTTTTTTATCAATTATCAGACTTGACAGCTACAACTACAAATGCATCTATACACACAAAACAAACTAAAACTAAATAAATAAAAAACTACAAATTTAAATAAATACGAATATATTCAATCATTGTGTTTCCACACAGTCCACATGGAAATTGTTGAGGAGGAGGTTCTTGCCCTTCAGCACCGCGGGTTAGGCTCTTCGCTGCTCTTAACTATGCTCATACCGCTGTTCATTGCTCCTTGCTGGTCATGGTTGTACTCATAATTGCTCTCTGCTGCTTAGGATTTTACTCATCACTTTTCTTCGCTCCTTAAGACTGTACTCATTACACTTCTGTTCACTAATTGCTGTTCAGGACTATACTCTCGTGCTCTTAGGGGTTTTTGAGGAGAAGGAAAACACAACCAAAGACAGATAATTTCATAGGGTAGTCCTGATCAACGATAAAAAACAAAAAGACATGGAGTATGAAAAGAGCAGCACAGACTAATAGAAATTGAGAAGGACCGCGGTTTCTAAGGACAAACTTCACACCTACACTGATATAAAAATGACAGCATCAACCTAGACTTTAATGTGGGTAATAGGGAAAACCACACCATTTTCCGATTACATAGTTCCCTGTTCAAACACATGATTTCTCCCTCACATCCAGTGATGCCATTTCCGGGTAACACCATATTTGAAATCATAACAGAACGACCACAAATGCTAATTTCCTTTTCCCATGTAGTATTCCTCGACTTTGATGACATATTTTGCATTGCAAAAGAATAAACCATAATATTGTCATCGCATCGTTTCTCTGTTAAAATTAAAAAAGGTCTCCACATAATATTGGAAACATAATGGTCCAGATGGTTTATTCATTCAACTATTTTTATTTCGTAATTACATAAAATTTATCAGGAATGTTTGTGTTAATTCATTCAATAATCCATCTAAATGTTCCAAAATTAGATATTCATTTTGCTGTGAACGATTGTTTTCTCGTGTCGCTCAAATGGAAGATAATACTTAAGACTTTCTTAAGATAAAACATGTAAATAGAGACATCAATTTAAAAGCCATTGCTATCATATTTAGGTATCATAATGTTCAAAAGTCTTGTTCAGAATCACATTACATTTACATTCTCTGTGTCCATATTGTTAATGGAGACATACTAGACCTGGAACATAAAACGTTTCTTCTCAAATGAATATTAGAAAAGTATTAAGCACTATTAAAAGCACCATACAAAGACATACAATGAGTTATCTCTACCAGGAATTTAACTTAGCGAATTAGATCAAAAGTGTGTCTTTGTACCATCGGAATATGTAGCTAAGTATCCTGTGATCATTTGAAAAAAGTAAAACATCGATGTATTAAGAGAAGAAGTGGGTAATTATAGCAGCAATTTCTTGAAACTAAATGCCGTAAAACGACACAACTGAAAAACAAGATAAAGCCACTAAAAGGGTCCAAGCTTCTACCAAACACCACCATCTACTAGTACCTAAATCACATACAAGTGCGTGCAAATTTCGATTGATGTCTGCCTATAGCAAATATATCACCACTAAATTGTGTCCTTTTATCATGTTCTCTTACATGTATAAATTAACTTGTTACAAATAATTGTAGCAAATTCTATGAAAATTCTGGTATATATGAAAAAATCTCTCAATGCTTTGGATAAATTTCAAAGAGTATATCGTCAAGTAATTGCTATTGACAGTTATGATATTTTTACATTGTGTATATTGTCAAAGAAAAGCTTGAGTGCGTTGATTAAATAGTCTTTTGAATTTTATGGTTTAAATTATACTAAATCACAGCAGCGAAATCGCAAACAACAAGTTATCGTATCTATTGGTAACAACCTTCTCCACCAGATTGTTTATCTAGCCTCATTTAGAGTCCACATAAATATTTTATTTACCAAATTCACACGATTTTAAAAGTTATTCTACACATTATGATTTGGTTGTATATGTAATTGTTGCGTTTTTGTGTACACTTCTCATAATTGCACAATTGTAACATCGTGGACATTTGCCAAGAATCGGTGCTAGGAGTCAATTGTCTCATGATAAAGGTCTCACTTTTAAGATTAGATTAGAAATAAAAGAATTCTTGGCCTGTTTAAGATGTCATTTCAAAATTTAATAATTTTCCATGCTTCAAAAGACATAATATCATATTTCTTAGATTGAACAAGTAGTATATTTGATACAATCTCCTTTTCTAAAACTACAAATATTGGTCCCCTCATCTTATTTTACGAGTAAATAGGTATAATTCAAGAAACGAATTCTAAATATCATTATTACAACTATTGTAAAATAGATATTTTTACATTGCAAAAAGCCATGTTCACTCCTCAACTATGTTGAATGTTAGGCATGATGATAACCTTTGTATTGGGTTTCTAGTCGTCTAGAACAAACAAACTCAAGTTAGAGCACAAAACAAAAGAATCCCTAATTGTATGATCTCCAAAGGGGTATAACTAAGGAAATATAAAAGGAACACAATCAAACAATTGACTTTGACCTGCGTGTTGAAATACGTTTGCAAAAATAAACTCGGTGCTATCACCTAGTTAGTAGTTTGCCTGTTAGCAATTTTTAACACCAGTGTTCCTTGGTCTGTGGTGTGGTTTGTTGCCAAATATTGAAGATTGGATTTTGTCGATATTTCCTTTGTTGATAAAGTCAGGGCTTTCAAGGTTTAGTTCATAATCTCAAAAAATGTGGAAATGTGCTGTCCTGAACACCGCGAGGCCAGAAATTGTCAAATAGAAATTCGTGTTTTGATATCATTGGTTAGTCACACACCACAGTGTTACGGCCGAAATCACCTTTAAATTGTAGCCAACAAACGACACAAATCAATAATAAAATTTAACAAGATTTATTATATACAAGTTTACAAAAAAAATATTACACAAACTAAAATGTCAACTTAACTGTTCAAAATCCTTTGTCTTTTCTTACACCGGAATTCTTCTCGTCACTGTAGCGGGAATCCAAACTGAATATTATATCCAATCAGTCACAATCTAGTATGATGTAACGTAAATAAAAGTGTGTCAAGTATGATGTGTGTAAATAAAAGAGCGTCAATCCAACAGTTGAGAACACAAGAATGTTACTGTCTGGTCCGATTTGTTATGTTCTGAAAGTCTAACTTTCTTGTCCGTATATATACTGTAGAACGGAAACTTCTGGAATACGGTAGAAGTTTGAATTACACCAGAATTATTACGTAAGTCAAATAAAAAGTTCTAGTCATTCCATCAGTATCTATTATTGTTCCAGTGATTTCTAAACTGCGCAATTATAAAATTATTTGGTAAACAACTATAAGTATTATGTAAACATATTATACATGTTATAAGGCCATACAAAACAAATTAGGCCAAGATAAATAATATAATAGTTACAATATTATAACACCTCCCCCCTTAAAAGAAGTTTGAGTGTAACGAGAACGTCATGAACAATATATGCAAAAATTTATAGTATGTATACAGTGTTTTAATAAGATCTAGATAAAGCATCTGCTATTACATTATCTTTACCTTTAATATGTTTTACAATAATATCATATTCCTGTAACAATAAACTCCACCTTGTCAACCTCTTGTTCTTGTTTCTTATTTTATGTATGAGGGTGAGAGGATTATGATCAGTATAAACCAGAATAGGATGCATAGTGGGATTTAAATATACATCAAAATATTGAAGTGCAGACAACAGTGCAAAACATTCTTTTTCAATAGTGGAATAATTTTTCTGATGTTTATCTAATTTCTTTGAAAAACATGATATAGGTTTCCCAACATTATCAACTGTTTCTTGATATAAAACGGATCCAACTCCTACATCACTTGCATCAACGGCAAGATTGAATTGCTTTTTAAAGTCTGGAGTGATACGAACGGAACTGTTAATTAAAAGTGGTTTGCTTTTTTCAAAAGCGTTTTGACAATTATCACTCCAGATGAATTTAGAATCTGTTCGTAAAAGATGAGTCAATGGTTGAACAACAGTACCAAAATTTGAACAAAATTTTCTGTAAAATCCATCATGCTTAAATATCTCATAAGTTGTTTTTTATTTGTAGGAGGATGAAAATTGGTAATTGCATCCACTTTAGCCATAATAGGTTTCACTTGACCTTGGCCAACTGTGTGCCCTAAATAATCAACAGTGGCCTTACAAAATTCACTTTTAGCAAGATTAACAGTCCAATTTGATTGTGACAATCTATCAAAAGTATCATATAAATGTGTTAAATCCCTTCCCAGCTATCACTACATACAATAAGATCATCAATATAAGCATAACAACAGTCTACATCTTTATAACATTATTAATCATTCTTTGAAATGTAGCTGGAGCATTTTTCATACCACACGGCATGACAGTATATTGAAATAGGCCGTCTGGTGTGACAAAAGCTGATATTTCACGAGCTCTCGGTGTCAAGGGGACCTGCCAGTAACCTTTTAATCAATCAAATTTGCTTACGAATTTTGCTTGTCCAATGTTATCAATGCAATCGTCTATCCCTGAAATCGGATAGGAGTCAGATTTTGAAACTGAGTTTACTTTTCTGAAGTCAGTAACGAAACGAAAGGTTTTATCTGGTTTCGGCACAAGGAGACAAGGAGAGCGCCATTCACTGTTACTCGGCTCAATAATATCATTGTCAAGCATATATCTAATTTCTTCTCTCATAACATCAAGTTTAAGTGGATTGAGCCGGTAAGGATGTTGCTTAATTGGAGAAGCATCGCCTACATCAACATCATGACAAACAACAGTGGTTTTGTTTGGCACATCTGGAAAAAGATTTTTAAAAGAAAATACCAAAGTTTTCAATTTTTCTCTCCGATCGAAAGTCAGATGTGTAAGTTTTGAGTCTAAATTTGACAAAATTTCAGAATTTTTCTATCTAACAGTTTGTTCCATAGTCTTGGAATCAAAAGATGGTTCAATTACGTCTGGTTTGTCATGATCGTTCTCCAATTTAACCATGGTTAAAGTGGCAGCTGGTTTACTCTCAACTTCATTAGTACGCTCAAAATATGGTTTTAACATATTAATGTGACAAACTCTATTTTGTTTACGCCGACCTGGAGTTTTTACAATATAATTCATATCATTGATTTTACTCTCGATTGTATAAGGACCACAGTATTTAGACTGTAAAGGATGCCAAGGGACTGGCAAAAATACAAGTACCTTTTCACCAGGCTCAAAAACTCTGTACCTGGCATCTTTATCATACCATATTTTCATTTTATTCTGTATAGTTTTCAAGTTTTTCTGAGCAATTTGACAAGCAGTATACAATTTTTCTTTCAATCTAGATACATAGTCTAGAAGATTCAAGTCAGTGTGTTCAGTAAGCCATTTTTCCTTAATCAATTTCAAGGGTCCCCTTACAGTATGACCAAACACCAACTCAAAGGGATTCGCAAAAAGTAGAAAGTTAACTCCATCATCCCATTCCCTGTCAAACTGAAGACAGAAAGTTCTAATCATGTTCTTCAATGTTTGATGAAAACGTTCTAAGGCACCTTGAGATTCTGGATGATAAGCACTTGATCGATACTGAGCAATCCCTAGTTGGTAAACGACATGCTGAAATAAACTTGACATAAAATTTGAACCCTGGTCGGACTGTATAGACTTAGGAAGTCCTACTAATGTGAAAAATTTGATAAGAGCTTTGACAATAGTTGGTGTCTTGATATTCCTTAAGGGAATAGCCTCTGGAAAGCGAGTGGATGTACACATGATCTTCAGTAAATAAGGTTCTTCAAAAGCTGGAATTGGCAGAAGTGGTGCTGGTGGTATTTTCTGGTTAGGCTTGCCAACAACCTGGCATATATGGCATGATTTGCAGTATTCTGCGACATCATTTCTAAGTCTGGGCCAGTAGAAATGTTGTAATATCTTAAGGCAAGTCTTTCTTATACCTAAATGTCCAGCCAAGGGGGTGTCATGGGCAAGACCAATAATTTCTTGTCTATAGACTTTAGGCACCACCACTTGGTATACCACTCTCCATTCCTCCTCTGGGATAGCATCAGGGGGCCTCCACCTGCTCATCAAAATGCCGTCTTGATGGTAGTAACATTCGGCCACTTTGTCTGCTTCTTCTTGGGGTAGAGCCGTCTTGGCGAGCTGAAGAACCTCAGGGTCTTTATTCTGTTCTTCCCTAAATGTTCTTTTGTCTAATGAATGGCTGTTCACGTCTGGCCATGGCATAATTACATGGTACCAGGTGGTCTTATGGCCTTTTCAGAACTACCGAGACCTTCAATGTCGGCAAAGAAAGAGTCAGAAAGGTCCATATAATCATACTGCCCTTCTTGTAAATCCTCATCTTGTTGTTTTCTTGCCATTGCCCTAGTAACAACACAACCTGGATCATCTTCAGGTGATTTAACATCCACCACCGGTTCACTTGTAACAATTGGTTCAGCAACCACTTTGTTCCTAGCTAGATCATTTCCTAGCAATAATGAAACGCCCTCAACAGGGAGAGTAGGACAACAACTGGTCCAGTATTTAAATCTGACTTCAAATAAATACGATGGAGGGGAACATCTATACAACCTAACTCCACACCTTGTAACAAAACAGAGGCACCAACAGACGTCTCCTCGGACAAAGGCAACACACCTTCTAACAACAAAGTCTGAGAAGCTCCAGTGTCCCGTAAAATCTTAATAGGCTGAGCAGTAGTATTATCAACAATAGAAACAAACCCATCAGACATAAAGGGTTTATAATCCTCCATGTAATCACAAAAACTGGACTTAAAAGCCTGACTGGCAGGACATTCCAACTTATTGGTAACATGGGGGGTCGTACAAGCACTTGACTTGGGCTTATTATCTCTTTCATTGTTCTTCTGGAGTCTAAAACAATCAGCCATAGGTGACCATTTGTTTTACAATAAGCACAAGTTAGTGACTTCTTCTCAAAAGTATCAAATTTTGGACCAGACATATTATGACTAGACGGACTCTTATTCTGTGCAACAGGCTTACTATCAGTACGCTCAGTGCTTTGATTTTTGTAATTTCCGCTAGAATTATTAAAATTTTGACCTTTGAAACTTCTTTTCTGTGAAATGGTATAATTATCGGAAACAACAGCTGCATCTTGCAATGTCTCAACAGTTTTGTCATCTAAATGTGTTTTTAAGTCTAAATTAACACACTGCTTGAACTCTTCTAATAACATTAATTGTCTTAATTTATCAAAATTTTTATTTATTTTCTTTGACGTGAGCCATTTATCAAATAGATCTTCTTTTGCCCTAGCAAATTCAACATAGGTTTGTGTTTCAAACTTTTTATAAGACCTAAATTTCTGTCTATATGCTTCTGGCACTAGCTCATAAGCTTTCAAAACTTCCTGTTTAACAGTGTCATAATCAGAACTTTTTTCTGAAGAAAGTGCTGAGTAAATTTCAGCGGCCTTGCCAACAAAAACTCTTTGCAACATTGTAGTCCAATAAGGCTTTGGCCATTTCAAATTTTGAGCAATTTTCCCAAACTGTGGAAAAAATTTATCAACCGTTTTTTCACAAAATTTTGGAACCAAACGTATATTTTTTGCTGCATCAAAATGTTCTGATTTTGACTCATATTTAGTGTTGCTTTGTACTTTAGCCATTTCTATTTTTATTTTCTCCATCTCTAACCTTTCCCTCATTTCAAGTTCTGCCTGTAATTGTTTTAATTTAAATTCATCTTCTTTTTCTAATTGTTTTAATTTAAGTTCATGTTCTAATTCAAGCTGTTTTAATTTGAAAGCATCAACATTTTTGACCTTGAGATCAAGATCCTCTTCACCAAAAATTTCTGAGTCAACTAATTTGTCTATTACCAAATTTTTTTTATAATTTGCTTTCTCATAGATGCTCTAAAATCTATTTTTAGATGTTTAGCAAGCAACACTAATTCTTCTTTCTTTAATTTATCAAACCCTCCCAGGTCTGGCGTTTTCAAAAATTTACCAGTATCAAATGCCATTTTGTAGAATTTTGTCGGCTAATTCTAATAAAAATACTGAAAAAATTTAATAAGATATTAACGTTATCCCGGACGAGCCCCCAATTTCTGTTACGACCGAAATCACCTTTAAATTGTAGCCAACAAAAGACACAAATCAATAACAAAATTTAACAAGATTTATTATATACAAGTTTACAAAAAAAAATATTACACAAACTAAAATTTCAACTGAACTGTTCAAAATCCTTCGTGTTTTCTTAATCCGGAATTCTTCTCGTCACTGTAGCGGGAATCCAAACGGAATATTATATCCAATCAGTCACAATCTAGTATGACGTAACGTAAATAAAAGTGTGTCAAGTATGATGTGTGTAAATAAAAGAGCGTCAATCTAACAGCTGAGAACACAAGAAAGTTACTGTCTGGTCCGATCTGTTATGTTCTGAAAGTCTAACTTTCTTGTCCGTATATATACTGTAGAACGGAAACTTCTGGAATACGGTAGAAGTTTGAATTACACCAGAATTATTACGTAAAGTCAAATAGAAAGTTCTAGTCATTCCATCAGTATCTATTATTGTTCCAGTGATTTCTAAACTGCGCAGTTATAGCATTATTTGGTAAACAACTATAAGTATTATGTAAACATATTATACATGTTATAAGGCCACACAAAACAAATTAGGCCAAGATAAATAATATAATAATTACAATATCATAACAACAGATAATTATGAAACCAACTAAGTAAAGAAAACTAAAACTGAAAATAGATCTGTCAAGTGGTGTGTCAATTGCAGCACAACTTTTGGAAAGTCAAAATATAACGTTTGTGTTTAGGACTGCCGATTTCCACGTTTTTTTAGAATGACCAAGTTATTTGCAGAATAGATACAATTTTTTTTGTAATCTGTACCTGTATTCTTTTTTTTTATATACCATTGAAAGCCTTGACTTTATCAATAAAGGACAATAATTCCTATAAGTTGTGTACAACACCAACCAAATAGACTTTAAGTAGGACTTCTAATGAACATCTTTGCAGTTTATCAATTATGTTTTCAAGATAAAGGACAACGTTGTAAGTGTTTGAAACCAATTTGTAGACATTTTTTAAAATTGTTCTAGTTTCTTTTGTGAATTCAAAATTCATAGGGTAATTGATCTCGATAAGTGCAAATCCTAGATATGTACCAAGTTAAGTTGAAATCCATCCAAGGATGTTGAGCTCAGAATATTCAAACTGCAAGATGAACAATTATTACATTATCATATTCTTTTCACAACTTCCTTCGTGAATGTTCTACCGTTTGGCTAGCTTGTGTTTCTCCCGAAAAGCTTTGAATTTTACTAACATAGAAAAATAAAATGCTTCACGCCAACGCAGATGGATTCAATCCCAAAACTGTTGATATTGTATGACTTAGAAAGTTCTATACGAAAAACCTTAAAACAAACCTATCACAATTGGCCCCGAAATATCAATTCACTTTTTAAATTGACGAAAATGGAAATTTTTGGTCCCTAGCTATTACACGGAAACCAGGCGTTCACGAACAACGACGCCGACAACGCCATATCAAGATAGGATATTAAACAAATTTGCAGTCATTTAAAAACTGTTCAATTGAATTAGTAAACATGCACCTGTCTGTAAAAATTCAAATAATTCAAATACTATTCTTTTCAAAACTCAGAACTCTTAAATTTCAATTCACAAGACTTTAACAATTCTCTGTGTTTGCTGAACTTTCAGAATAACATTAAGTGAACGTCCCTCGAATATCTATATTAAGGAAATTTAAATCTGAAACTATAATTACTGTGAGCACAGTTGAAAATGGATTACCCCCTCCCCGCTATTTACCCATATCCCCATATAACTAGCCTTATAATAAGATCTCGTACGCTCATGTGAGTAACACGTGCACTCAAGTTATGAAACTCGTGCGCTCAAGTTAGTAGCTCGTGCGCATAAGTTATGAAATTTCGAATTTATGGACTTTTCCCTCTCTTTTATTGCTCCGGTATTGTTTTGGCAATATTTTCCTGGGCAAACTCAGGTACACAAAGCACAAAACAAAATTAACTTTATTCGCGTTTATACAAGGTACAGTACGGCTCAAGTAAAACATCACCTGAAGTTAACTTCAAGTTAGCAAATCTCTACTTTAGGATAAAAACCCAGAGATTAGAACAGCTAGGACCTGGTCAACATCATATTTGAAAACAGAGATTAGGACAGGTTAAAATCTCTGGTCTGGCCAGTCATAATCTCTGTTTTATTGATTCTTCAAATCTCTGGTCCAATTTAATCAACTGCCCACACGTTGTTCTCGTGACTAAACCAGAGTTTTCAATAATAGTCTCTGCTAAGTGGCAAGAACGAAAAACGATTACCTGGGTATAAATGAAATGTTCCTATTTTATTGTTGTTGATTATTTATGTCAAACTGAGTAAATGATATTCCGTACAAAAATGATAAAATATTTATATTGATGTAGTTGGTTTTAATTTTAATAAGTTCTGTTGTCCACAAAGGTATTCCTATTATCAAATAAATAAATATCTATTATGATTTATAAAACACTTGTTGATACTAATTAAATATACAAGAGATATGTAAATATTTAGGTTTTAAATATAAGATAAAACAAAGGTAAAACAAATATTTCAAGTCAATACTGAAACTTTTATTTTAAAAACAATTCATCTCTTTTGACTTGTTTTGCACAATCTGGTATGGCTAAATTAAAGTACCATCCTAAAATGGTGAGTTTTGTGTTTTTCCACTGTGAAATTGATTTTTGTTTATCTAACAAGTATTACCGTAAGTCCCAGAACTTTTAACATACCGGATGAAACTACATTCATACTAAAACTTCATTAAAGCATAAAATAAGTACATTTCAAGTTTGAAACACTAAAAATACTTCTGTTATAACAAAAATTTGACTAAGTATGAAACTAACATTGGTTGAACAGCTAAAGTTTGTGTTTTTTTTTACCATGACATTAAACTCTTTTCATCTAACAGGTATTACGGTAAGTTGCAGAAAGGCTTTTTTGGACATTGCAACAAATTTATCAACTAATTTCTATAAAAAATTAATGAAAATTATAATAAGAATATGAGAAGTTCGAAACTTGTATGTTGTCTTTAAAAAACAATAGCATTTTGGCAAAAATTATATTTATCATGTATCGCACAATCTTATATGTCTACATTTAACTAGGTATTAACCTAAAAATGTTTGAAAAGTTAAATTTTGTGTTATTTCACTGTGCAACCGACAAGCATTACGGTAAGTGGCAGTATAAAAAAAAATGAATTAGATTCATGCGAAAAAAATTTCTATAAGTATAAAAATAAGAATAAAGATGCTAAAATAAGAATAAGTTGATGAAATATACGGTGAAAGTCTGGGTACCTTATTTAACAACACAAAACACTTTAACAAAATCAGATTAACGTCTAGGAAGCAAATTATTTCTTTTGATTTATGAAATATAAACTACGCATTGGCTATCCTTACGGCTAAGGCAGAGACGGACAAAAACAGTTACCAGAACAAACTAAGTGCGCATGCTCTGCCCGAAGGATGAATCCAGAGGCGGTCTTAGTCGTGGTCATAAAAACAGTCATTACGATCATTTCTGTACTCAAGTTAACTTTATGCAGAGATTATGACCAAACGGATCAGTCATAATCTCTGGTCTAAGTTAACTTGGAAGGTTCATAATATCTTCTTCAGGTGTATAGTTGGGCTCAGTTCTAACCTCTTTTTAGAACTGTCCTAAACTGACATAATAACTGTTCTAGAACGATTTTGTGGAAAAAAGGTGGGTTTATGAATTTTAAACATCAAAATTATAAGAAATAAAATAATTTGTTGTCATTATTTTCAAATCAACTTTTAGCAAACCGAAATATTTTTTATAGAGTTAAAAAAGAGAACATGTTACCGCAATGAAGTTTTTCACTAACTTAAAACATCGAAATCTGAAGAATCTTAATTTTTAGTTTCTTACTTTTCTTGTGAAAACTCTCTTTGTGAGATACTGTAGTTCTCTATTGAGTCTATTAAATATTTCACCTGCGTAATCAATATTTCAGTTATTTTATTGATTTAATACATCAAATTATCAAGAACGTTATACGTCTACTTATTTAAGAATCCTACAAATCATCTTTCGACACAACAACCGCATACATGCATAGTTCTATATCCCAAGTGTAATTCCGACCTAGAACCATTCTGGATAGTGGATGGTTCTACCCTAGAATCATTTATGACAGTTCTACCTTAGAACCATTCTGGACGATTCTACCCTACAAACATTTATTTTGTTAAGGTGATGTTTGATTTCGTTTAAAAGTCTGTTTATTAAATGGATTAATGTACAATTTCTTTGGATTTTCTGATTCCTGATAAGAAAGACGAAAACTGAAACTCGCAGCTGAAATGCGTTTTTTCATAAATTGCATAGTAAATAAATATCAAGTATATACCTTGTAAAGCCATGCATTATATAATCGAACATATTGGAAGATAGTAACAGTTGCACTATCAATTTATGGCAGTTAGATGTCCGCTCATCTACTTTTATGTTAAGAAATGTGTGTTATTTCTTTGCATTTATCTTTACTAAACCACGTATTGAAATCCTTATCATGTAGTGTAATATTAGTTTTTTTTAAGGAATTTAAAACTTTACAAATATTACAAAGTGGGTGGGGCTGGTTGATGTGATATTTATGTTTCGTTTTTAAATAATATGTGTATTCACTTTCATTTGAACCGATTCTAAGCATTGCTTTAGCCAACTGCTTTACAGAGACATAATGATCTACATTTATAAATGAATTGTCGGGAAACAAATTGTCGACATTTGGAGCTCCTCTATATACAACTATCGCATCATGATCGTCAATGTAGCCATTTGTTAGCTTTTCTATTACATAATCGATGCATATGCTGTTTTCAAAGGCTAAATAAAATTTATAAAACTTAGAAAGAAGGGAGTGACATTGTTGATGTGTACCATATCTACAGAATGTTTTATTTTGACCACATTTTCCATAAATATCAATATCAATGTACGACTGTAATTTTTTCACATAAAGAAATCTCCTTGACGTGGTATTGCAGTTACTGACCACCCAAGCTGCGAATCCTTTCTTCCTTTCAAATATATTAGAATAATTTCTATTCAGTTGCTCCTTTCTTAGTTCAACGCCATTTCTTCGAAGAATATCGCTTCCCGTTAGATATGTATGAAATAAATCAAATTGTTCGTTCCATAATTTTGGTAAAGGTTTTTCATTTACAGGACTTTCAAACTTAAATAATATCCATTTTTGACCCTGTGGTTTATGTGGAACCGTATTACTTAAATATTCGTAATAAAACATTACTGCTTGGCTTTTGTTTATCTCCAAAATATTATCTGAGTACAAACAATTTGAAAAGTTGCAATTTCTGAAATTAAATGTTCTTGGGTACCAACTTGGTTGGAAAAACCAAGTTAGTTGAATCGGATTACTGTTATTCGTCGTTTGCTTATTCAAGTTGAGAGTTTGTAGATTAACAGGATAATCATTTGCTTGTTTTACGTCAGACTGTACATGATGTAAATGTGGTGAAAACGTCAATTGTACATTTTCGAAAAGTATTGTGTATCCATAAAGACATAATATTATTAGAAGTAAGGTATTAAAATATATAAATCTCCGACACACAGACATACCAGCTTGATTCAAAGAGTATTACACTATAAATCATAAAACACTGTTAACGTAAACTTAAACTCAAACCTCGAAATAATATAATAATCTTAAATTTCATTTAAGAAAGAAATTTATCTCGAAATTGACATCTCCGTTGAAAGACATATTCTGTTCCAAGGAGGCGTTCCTGTAGTGTTGTAGCCACAAAACGTTTTATTCCTTCTGACGATAGACTATGCCAAGTTTTTACAATTTTGTTTCAATCTTCATTCAAGATGATTTATTTTTTCTCTTTTCTCTCGTCTGTAAGTAGTAATACAAATTAAAAAGTAGAAAAAGTCTGAAATTAAACAGCAACAAACAACCAACATTTTGACCATTGCCTCAATTCAAAAAATGAAATAGAAAAAATACGTGAATGCATCGATATCTTATGAATGGAATAATTGACAAAACATTGGTTAAGGAAGTGTCATAATAAAATCGTGCATCCTTTACTGCTATGCAATTATATTTGCTGAAAAATCAGGTCTTGCTCTGCAATTATAAAATAATCGGAAATACAAACACCGTTACTGCCTTTAGTATGCACATAATTCATCATTGTAATCAGACACTATGAAAAATCGTTTCTATAAATACACAAAACTTTCCCTTCTTAAGTAGCAATACACCAGCATCGCCTGCATATGGCGTCTACGTTTCTCAGCACGTCCGATATTCAAGGTCATACATGAGTTACCCTGACTTTCGACAAAGAGGATTCCTGCTGTCACAAAAGCTTCTTAACCAGGGTTTTATTAAGGATAAGTTGATGAAATCACCTTTGAAATTTCACAGTCGTCATCACGAAATGATCGACCGTTACAGTGTTCCAATATCTAATATGATGTTGGACCTGTTCCCACTGTCGTAACATTTTATCTACTTCCACCGATTCGGGACGTCCATCGGAATGACTTTGTTGAACTTCACGACAGATTCCCTATACATAACCGGAACTGCGTACCCTTCCGGAGCACCTTAGTTCACTCCTGGTTTTAATATGAGTTCGTGTTGGTCGTTGTATTTTAGTTTTGTGTATTTCTTTGTTTTGCTTGTGGTTGTTCATTTGTCTATATAATGAATTTCGTTTTTTGATTGGATCCTTAGGCATATTTGTCCTCCTTAATGTATTACATAGATGAAAATCCATTACTTTTTAAAGAAATTCACCCCAGGTCTGATAAGAGTTTTAGCTAATTTGAAAATAAATCGAGCATATTGTGGTTCTAATATATAAAAAATGTACCGTCTTAGTACTTTTAAATTTTCCAATTATCCGTCAACGTGTTGGTAATGATTCTGTATTGGCGTTTAGAACGTTTAATATAACAATATATCACGATAGATATAAGGGGTTAAGGGGTAAACCCATAAAACCGTTTAACTTCCTATTCAGTGTCTGTATCATATTGGCTCTCTGTTGTTTCAATTGTATCAGGTGGTGCTCTTTAATCTTTTTTTGTCTGCAAGTCCGTCGATTGGATGACATTTATTAGTTGTTATTTCATATGTGTTAACCTTTGCTATGATCTGGAGGTGTGAATGGACATTTTAGCATCAGAAAAAGAAGTAGGAGCATTTTCTCCTACATATATTTAACTTCAAGGGCCAGTTGCCGAAAAACCGTTCACCATCTCTGCAGACTTAGTCTGGTATTTCTAAAGATTTGCTAATAATAAGCAACACGTAAGTTACTAAATAATTTTCTACATAGCCGTATGGCTTTGGGAGACAGGTTTAGCACAATTTGCAAAATTAACGTCTTTAAGCCAGTTTTGTAACGTGAAGGAAGCTCAGAACTAAAACGAACTTTTGGCTGTAAGTTAGATTATGTATTCTCTTTCATGCGACATCAGAATGGTCGTGGTTCTAAATTCTTGGCAATATTCTAAATTGTGATGTAAATTGACCCATATGGCCCACCTTTGACGGTAGAAAACTTATTAATAATTAAGCATACACGTTCTGTTTGCTATCATAAAAATGCATTGCATAAAATCATTTACGATTAAAAGTAGGTAAATATTTAAGACTAAAAAATCAATGGTAATGATTGAGACACGGGAAAGTTACCCTACTCCTTGGTTATCTGTCAAAATGCAATGGACATTTTAGCGGACCATTTTTAGATGGGTAACTTTTATGACTTTGATACATACAACGTATAGTCAGCAGACATATTCGTGTGAGTGAATAGATAAATGACTAATGACTAATGATCCACATTACAAAATCAGCAGGAGCAGGAGCTGTGAATCTGATCGATAAAAGTAGATACATGTAATATTCGACACCAACATCGAGTTAATTGACCTTGCGAAACACGTGTAAGGATGTTGTCGCCATAAGAGTCAAGGTGAAAGTATATATATGTTTTTCGACAACAACTGTATGTAGCAAACACACCCGTAAGTTTTCCAAAAGGTTTTAAATATCAGTTATCAGCATAAAAAGCAGTTTTGTATAGAATTGAAATTTCAAATATATTATTCTTAAAAATTGCCATTATGAATATCTTCCAAAAATATATTAATAAATTTTTGTGTACTCCCGTCTTGAGCGAGCCGCCATCCAGAAGTCATCAATTAAAACTTAATTACATTTCAGAAGTCATAAACGAAAATTATATAACTATAGACTATCCTACCTATCCTACCAAATTCAGTAATGGATTGTCCCTTTTGTTTAAAAGTAAAGCATATAATTTTTAGATAAAGTTTACATTTTTTTCTGAATCTACGTATTTTAAAGATTTTTGCATAATATATAACACATTATAAACCCATGTTTAAGAATGCTGAGGTAAACCAAACACATTGACAAGATCAAGGCCATATTGGTCGAAACTTTGGGTAATTTTAACTTTTTAGTTTGGTTGTTGTTTTTTTAAGATTTTATATTTAGTTCTGTTCGGCTTTTGTATTTTTTACGGTTCATTCTATTTATTCCAGCATTTTGATAATTATAGGTAAAAAATTTTGTGTTGGACTAGCCAGAATACTTGTGCAAACAGAATATTAAGGGTGATTATGTTTTATACATTTACATATGGGAATAAGTTAGTTAAGGTCCATTAACTTAAATTTTGTTTTATTATTGATAAAAAAGGATAGGTTGTTCAGAATTTTTAATGAGAATTAAGTTCAATAAAATTTAAAAAGTTACATATATGAAACATATATTGCAAAATTAATCCAGCACTAAAGCAGAATATACAAAAATGGATCAATTAAGCACTAAAATAATATTGAAAAAGTCTATCACTAGTCCAGGAAGAGAAGATGGGAGGCCGCATCACCAAGCTGTGGGTGTCAGTTCATCTTTCTGTAGTCTGATCTTCAGTGTTTCAAGTCTGTCGTCTATCTCTCTGTATTTTCGTTTCTTTGGAACACGTTTATAATCGGCAGCATACTGTAACAGGGTACATGAGGTGACAGTTTTATAAGAGTAAACATGTTTGGATGCACGAGTCTTCCAGATGATTAGTAGTCCTGGGAATAAAAAGTAAAAATAAATATAAGATATGCATGATACATGCATAACATTAAATATGTCGTTTTAAAATAACATTGTTGTCTTTTCAGTAAATATTATCCTTTTTTTATATTATTTGTATGATGTATTATACCTTGAAAAATACATTAAATGGAAATTCATTAAAGCTAAAATAGTTCACAGAAACATATATTAGTTTCATTTAAAATTTTATTATTAGCATGAATTTTATTGTGACAAAAATAAACACCTAGGACCCTCGTTGTCATAGTGGTTCAAAAAGAGTCTGCTGTTGCCATCAATCCAGTAGTTGCTGATTTAGATGGTGAATCCAGCTGTTGGTATGTCAGTGTTGTGGTTGTCAATGTCCTGTAGTGCTGATCTCCAAACATCGACGACGGCATCAGAGGGTAGAAAGGGTAGAACGGCTGCACTGCAGAAAAGTCGGTAGATGTGGTTGCATGTTTTCTGGGTAAGGAATCTGAAGACCATGTTTCACTGAGTTCCTCCAAATACACTAGGTGTAGTGAACGAAACAACCTTTTAATGATTATCCAGGGGAAACTCGTGTTAGCTGCATTTCTGATGGCGGTCTCGTAGTCCAGGAACAAGGTCGTTTGTCTGAGTATGGAGTTGTGTTGTAATTATATTTCTGACATATTTGTTTTGTAAATAAATTTATAATAAATTTATATGGAAAAGGAAAAAAAATATTGCATTTCTAAAATAGAAAATTTCTACTATAATTATAGAAGTGAGTACTTGCTTTGGGATTTTGATGAAAAAACACTTACAAAATAATTGCAACACAATTATAAGTTTTCCTATCAAGACCATTAATTACCTAATAATTACCTGTTATTGAAGCTAGTGTTAATTTCTAAAGCAAGATACTTAACTAAAAAACGCGTATTGTTCTCGCCATGTTGAAAAAGATAGAATGGGTAAATTTGAAAAGTTAGAATAGCTTAAAGATACCTTTTTTACATTTAAGTCATTTTATGCCCTTTTAACAGTTCACCGTTTCCATTTATTTTCCTTGTGTTCTATTGTAGTATGAGCTGTTTCGCAACATACTTAGTTTGTTTTTTTAAACAAATTGACATCTGTGTATATTCAAAATGTTGTCAATCCCTCCGTGAGGTATATCCTGTGCGTAAATCATGTTCCGAGGTAATAAAACATAATCAAAAAAAGTTTACACCATAAATGTATTTCATCATGCACGTTGCGATAAAAAAATTAATAAAGTAAATGTCGACGCATTATCTTATATTTATTAGTATTTATGTACACAAATACCTGACTTTTAGTTTAGTCTGAATCAAAAGGGAATTTTTGTATTATTGTGTGTGTGTGCATGTGTGTACGTGTGTGTTTTTTATAGATAAACTGTAAATACTTTTCTTGCTGAAATAAACATTTTGCAGAAAGGTAAATTAATTCCTGGAGATACATTCTTCAAATTGGAAAGATTGACTACGATTTAAAATTTTTCCAATATTTAACATGTTTTCATATGTGAAATCGTTTTTTTTTCTGATTTTCATTAGTGTTCCTATACGATAAAATATATAGTACAAGTATATTTTTTTCGAAAGAATTAAAAAACATAATTTTCAGTGCTAATTTTTCTCAGTATAATATCCAACGGTTCAAACCATTTCTAAAACAGGCCTTGTGATGTCAGAGTAATCTATGTGCAAAATCATTTGCACCTGAAGATCGAAATTCGGGTTCGTCTAAACAAAGCATAGCTAGGGTTAAGACAAATTAGCCATATGAAAAGCATTTAGTCCATATTAGAATTTAATTTTACATTTTTGCTATAAATAATCGATTAATTAATTAACCATCAGGCTGATAAGGAATTTGTCATCTATTGTAATTCCTTATTAAATGCCTATGACAGAATTATTTGGAATTTATTATGGGAAATCGCATTTAACATTTTCATAATTCATTTTGTTACACGTACACTAGAGGTACATGTAACACTTTCTTCACGTACCCTAGAAGTACACGTAACACGTTTTTTCACGTACCCTAGAGGTACACGTAACAGTTTGTTCACGTTCCTAGAGGTGCACGTAACAGTTTGTTCACGTACCCTGGAGGTACACGTAACTGTTTGTTCACGTACCCAGGAGGTACGCGTAACTGTTTGCCCGTGCAGCTAACGCAACAGAAAACCTTTCATCCCTTTCCCTGAATAATGTGTTATATGTGTCAACATCATAGACAGTTACGTGTACCTCTAGGGTACGTGAACAAACTGTTACACGCACCTGTAGGAATGTGAACAAAGTGTTACCTGTACCTCTAGGGTACGTGAACAAAGTGTTACGTGTACCTCTAGGTTACGTGAACAAAGTGTTACGTGTACCTCTAGGGTACGTGAACGACCTGTTACGCGTATCTATAGCGTACGTGTTACAAAATGAATTATGACCCGAACGGTCCTTCATAAGTATCGGGTAAAACACAACTCTGCATGTAACTTTTAAAGCCGGCATATTGTTTTGTAGGGATAGGAGTATGGGACAGTTAAGGGGTTGAAATACGAAAAGATCACATTCTTCTTCCACTCCATCTCATAGAATTGTGTTTTATTGCTGCATATCGTTTTTCTTTTTTCATTTTTATCACAGAGTGAACATCCTTGCTAACTTTTATGGATATTTATATATGGATTTATGAAGAACTAAATTCATTGTTTTTTCTGTTTAAATTTTAGAATTATTTAAAAATTCTGAAATAAGTCGACGTCGGTTTAATAGATGACCTCTTTTATCTATAGCAAGATTAATTCTTCCACATTGTGTACTCCTTCTTCAAACAATTCACCATGGTCCACTTGTTAAATGGTAAGATAGTGAAAACTGATGAACGATTAACGACTGACACCTGGGTATATTCTGAACTGGATAATCTTTCCGTGATGACGTTTGTAGTATGATTTTGATGTACAAATGCCCTGCGGTCGCGAAAGCCGTGTTAACTTTTAAAACAACATTAGATTAGATTAATTATAATTAAAGTCTTAATTGCTTGTTATACACTACATAAAAAGCTGACAAATACAGATTTTAAATAGTTACCGCTGTAGTCGTATTAAATAACCGTCTTATTTTTCTTTGACTTAAAATACTGAGAAAAAAAATTTCCAAAGCATTCACGATATTTGTGCATTGTACCCTAGATGACATGTAACATTTCAAATCAAATCTATCATTAAAATAGACAGTTTCAGCCTCTGAATTATATTAGTTAAATCTTTATATTAAGATTACCATATTCTGTTTATAAAATAATAGTTTTTACTTCAAATTTAAAGTTATCGTGATACTTAAAGACTTAAGTAGTGGTTTTATTTTCCATATCTATAGGTTCTAGTTGTACTTAAGAAATTAGTTAATGTTCAGTTACTTTACCTATGTAATTACCAATTCAATTTCAGCATCAGCATAATATTAAAAAAAATTTGCAACGCATATACTATGTACATGCTCGTGAGTATTAATTCCTTTATTTCAGTAATATTGTCAATCCTTAATTCTGTATACTGCACGTATAAGTCAATTGAAGTTCAAATGTGGAATGCATGTTTTTCATTATAGACACCTAACACATTTCTGGCCAAAATGTTTGCAGTATGCTAGTGTTAGTATCTAGCCTTAAAGTTGGACCAGTGCTTTTTTAATACTGCCTTAATTTGATTCATTAGCTCAATTTATAGAAATTTAAACCTCAACTGAACATTCAACTTCAAATGAAAAAGTGGAGATTCATAAGTACAGGTATTGAAGAATCATTTCAGAAATAATTAATTAAAGTCTTTGCGACGATTTCCTTTTAAAAATACAATGACTATCTTGATGAAACTTTTTTTTTTCAAAACTGCAGGTCAAAAAACTCGGATATACAACTCTGAAAATAACAATCCAAAGATACTAATATTAGATATAGCAAATTTATATTATGCTGTATACGACGCATTTCAAGGAGTTACCTCTCATCAGCAGCATTAAAATCGAAACATTTGGAAGACCAGAAACCAAACTTATATTAAACAAGAAGTACTCAACCAAAAATACCGAAATAGGAAGCCAAATTTCAGCTAAGGAGATCTACCACGTGCAATACAAGGAATGAACCCTTAGTATTTCTATTATTTTTTAATTTTGCTAAATACTGGTAATTTCTGTAACAAATCAATGAATAATCATGTCAGACAAGTCTGACGACTGGGTTAGCGAATACCCTCGGGGAACTAGGGTCCACCAGCAGAGGCATCATCCCGGGAGTTTCAAAATAACAATCCAAAGATACTAATATTAGATATAGTAAATTTATACTATGCTGTATACGACGCATTTCAAGGAGTTACCTCTCATCAGCAGCATTAAAATCGAAACATTTGGAAGACCAAAAACCAAACTTATATTAAACAAGAAGTACTCAACCAAAAATACCGAAATAAGAAGATAAATTTCAGCTAAGGAGATCTACCATGTGCAATACAAGGAATGAACCCTTAGTATTTCTATTATTTTTTTATTTTGCTAAATACTGGTAATTTCTGTAACAAATCAATGAATAATCATGTCAGACAAGTCTGACGACTGGGTTAGCGAATACCCTCGGGGACCTAGGGCATCATCCCAGGAGTTTTAAAATAACAGAACTGTTCAAAAAGATGTAAAATGAAAAATCTGCCGTCTTGAGATGGTGTTAACTTCATTTACCATTATCTGCTTTCAACCGCATAAAGCGTAAAGTTATTTTCGGAAAAAAATCTTATTAATGACTCTAGAATAGCAAAAAAAAATGTGTTGCTCTTTGCAATGTGTCTCATAATTTTAACAAGTGCAGTATTTAGTTTTCTGTGTACACTTTGTACAATGGTTGGACACAAAATAAAATCGGAACGTTTACAGGTTTGTTTTTAAATGTTTGAACCATGATGACTATCTGAATTATTTCTTAAACGTATAAGAAAATGTGAGTAATAAGTCAAATAAATGAACACATCTTGTGAACGAAGATTGGTATGTAAGAATTCATTATAATGAATGAATGAATTATTGTTTAACGTCTAGTGGCAACCAGGTGCATATCAGGACGAGAACATGTTGATATGATAATGCATATGATCCCTGCTTTGTACAAGACCGACACGCTAAGTCGGATTTTTAATGTGCTAGCTCACGAGATAACTATCCGCAGGAAGACATATCACCTCACTCGGACACACTATACTGACTCCGAGCCGACCAGTCTTTGCTCTTACTCCTAGATGCCGCGTGCTTGGCGGAGAAGCAGCAAATACCAATTTTAATGTCTTTGGTTTGACCCGGTCGGGGATCAAATCCGCGACTATCCGCACTCGGGGCGAGCACGCTACCACGAGACCACCGAGGCGGTTGAATTCATTATAAAACAACATGGTAAAGTCAAGGCTATTTCATTAAGACATTTGTTCATGAAGCACATGTGACACACATTGGTTTAATTAGGACATTCTTGTTTAAACTATATGGTCAAACAAATAAACCATAATCTAATGCATCTATGGTTGAGTGTTGTAGAATTTTAAAAATTTGTCACAGTCAGATTTAAATGAAATTAACTCTTATATAAATACCCCATTAGGAGAATATATTTTTCAGTCTTGTAAAATATTTTGATACCAATTTTGATGCATAAGATCTGTACATTTCGTCAAATTACGATTCACTGGTTTTTCTCAATTTATAAATGTTGATAAATCAAAATAGTATTCGAAAATTTTAAAAATTAAAAAAAAATACACCAAAAGAGTAATCTAAAAGCATCTAAGGTAAGAGCTATAGTACAGTTCTTTATTAACCTAACCCTAAAGCAGAGGATGGAAGCAGAGATTAAGACTGATTTAAATTAACTTGTACCAGCGATGATGATTGTCTGTTTGACCCTTATCTCTGCATAAAGTTAAGTGGAGAACAAAGATTGTCGTAAGAGTTACTCTTACCACAAGGACAGGACCGTGTCGGGTTTCGTCCAAAGGGTTAAATTTCTTATTAAGAACTAGTTCTTCCTTGTGTTCAACTCGGTTCCTGCTATGGATGTAGGGATTAAATTTGTCATTAAGAACCTTTCCTTTCTTAGGACCAAAACGGTCCCTTCTTTGGTCGCAAGGATGCCACATGTACAATCTACATTCTCTAAATCATAATGAATAATTATTATTAATAATTAGTTTTTGGGCTAAGTGGGTGTTAAAAAAGGGAGATTTCGAAAATTTGTCAGAATGGTGGGAAGAGAGTAAAGTTAGAATTATAAATGTTTGTCGATTGAAATTTCAAAACAATTAAAAATATCTGACAAACAAATAAGGGAATGGGAGAAAAGATTAGAAATATTAATGCGGAATGATCTGGATAGACAGGATGAAATTAATATATTGGAAAATAATATTAAAGACTATTATGATAAAAAAAAGCCGAGGCTGCAAGAATACGATCTAGAGCCAACTGGTTTGAAAGGGGGAAAAATCAACGAAATACTTTTTTAATTTAGAGAAAAAACGGGCGTTTGAGAAACTTTGGACGAGGGTGAAAACATGGAATGGACAATATAAGGAAGATATCGGGTCTATTTTAGGGGAACAAACTGATTATTTTGAAAAGTTATTTAAATCAGAAGGGTGGGATAGGGATGCCGCGGAGGAGCTCTTGCAAAATATGGAAAACCGGGTAAGTGAAGGGGATAGGAATTTATGTGACCAAGAAATAACCACGGAAGAATTGGTGAAAGCTGTTAAAAGACTTGAAGAAGGAAAATCACCTGGGGAAGATGGAATAGTCAGTGAATTTTATCAGGTGTATTGGTATCTTATCGGAGATGATTTTATGTCTGTGGTAAGAGAAATATTTAATACTAATACACTTTGTAATTCACAATATATTGGAGTGATTACACTTCTTTTTAAATCGGGGGAACGGGAAGATATTAAAAATTGGCGATCGATTACTTTACTGAATTCAGATTATAAAATTCTCTCAAAAGTGTTAGCGGAAAGATTCAAGTGTGTATTGCCGAATATAATAGATACGGACCAGAAAGGATTTGTCAAGGGTTGAAACATATTTCATGGTAATAGATTGCTCCAAGACATTATCGATTATACAGATATGGAAGATGAAGAAGGAGCAATTATTTTTCTTGATCAACAAAAAGCTTTCGATAGGGTAGAATGGGGATGGGTGAATTTGTGTATGAAAAATTTTGGATTTGGAGAAAAATTTATAGGGTGGATAAATATGCTCTTTAAGAAGGCCAAAACTTGTATTCAGACAAAGGATTTATTTCAAAACTTGTAAGTCTTACTCGATCAATACGCCAGGGGTGTCCAATTGCACCGATGCTGTACATATTGCAAGTGGAGCCCCTAGCGGCGTCGATAAGACTTAACCCACATATAGAAGGGATTAAACTTCCAGTTAGAGTAGGGGAGGGTATGGAGGCTAAATTGAATATGTATGCAGATGATACACAACTTCTCAATAAAACTGAGGAGTCTATTGAAGAAACATTTAAGGTAATCGAAATTTACGAAAAAGCATCAGGGGCAAAAATGAATATGAATAAAACTGTGGGGATGTATTTAGGTAAATGGCGAAACAAGAAACCAATTTTTAAAAAAATCAAGTGGTCGAAACAACCAGTTAAAGCTTTAGGGGTTATGTATGGATATGGGGTAGATCTAGATAAAATTTGGCTGGATAAAATTAACAAAATTAGATCGTGTATGGCTGTCTGGAAGTCAAGAGATTTGACATTTAATGGGAAAGTTTTAATTATTAAATCTTTTGTATTGTCCACGATAGGATTTGAAATTCAAATGCGTGGAATACCGGATAAATATGAACGTGAAATAAATAAACTAATTTGGGCTTTTGTATGGGATGGAAAAACAAATCAGATTTCTCGTGAATTCTGTTGCCAGCCCAAATCGAAAGGGGGTATGGAAATGGTCAATCTGAAACATTTTATCAAATCGAAATACATTAAAAGTATGCATTGCTTAATTACTTCGGATCGAGATAAGTGGAATGTCATTGGTAAATTTTGGCTTCCATCACATGATGAAAATTTTGACACAGAATTTTTCTGGTGCACATGTTCTAGCACTGAAGGGCTAGCTAACGGTCGTCTCCCTATTTACTATCAAAATCTTTTGGATTCTTGGACGGAATTTTAAAAACTTCAAGAATTCTCGACAAAAACCGAGCTTCTTGAACAAAATTTATTTGGAAATTCTAAAATTAGATTCAATGGCAATGTTTTGTTTTATGCTAATTTTTCGAAAAGCGGGATTAAAAAGGTTAAAGTTGTGTGGGATTTAAATGCCAATTCCTTTAAAAATACTGGGGAAATATTTAACAAGCTTTTAGATAAAAGGAATTGGATATCGCAATACAGTCGAATTAAAGCAGCCTTTACACAAGATATGATAAATCATCTCAAGTCAGATATTGTAACTATCAAGTTGAGTAGGCCGTTCAAAATTAAAAACTATTTACAATTTGTTAGGAATAAAACTGGTGTTGTCATAGAAACAGTGGATATAAAGTTAAAAGATATCCAGTGTTTTTATGGAAACTCAGTAACGCCTAACTGTCAGAATAAATGTGGTTTATTATTTAATTATGAATTTAAGTGGGAAAACATTTGGGTCAATTTGTACACAAATTTTGGGAATAGGAAGGCAAAACAACTTCAGTGGAAGATTATTCATAATATAGTGTACACTGAAGAACTACTTCAAAAAATGAATAAATCGAATGGTAATTGTCATTTTTGTGGAGAAAGGGAAACTTTATTGCATCTTTTTACAAAATGTAAATTAATCGATGAAGTTTGTTCTGATATTTTTCAAAAATTCAACACAATCTGCGAGTGCAGAGATCTGGATTATTTTCAAAAATCAGATAAGTTTTTAATTTTTGGAACAAGTACCCTGGACACAAAAAATTATATAGATTTATTACTTATAGACACGATACTAGTGACAGTAAAATGGGCAATTTGAAAATGCAGAAATATTGTAAAATATCAAAGGAAAATAATCACAAAATCGTCAATTATCCGTAGCTCGAATATAATTGTTTATTTTGTTTAAACTTGTGCCTCTCATTTTTTTCCCTGGCAATGAGAGTTTATATGAACAGGGGCCCCTTGGTATGCTTATCCCTGGGCTACCTAGGGTTCAATGTAGCAGGATGTTGTTGAATAAAATGTATACAAATTTAAAAAAAAAATTATTATTATTAAATGACACCAAGACGTCCTGATTATCAATTGTAAACTAAAATATGATTTTTGCTTATTTTAAATTAAACCCAGCTGTGAAAATTTATATTTCGATACGTGCTATAATATTTGTTAATTTAAGTAGTGTTAGGTAGGAGGAAGGATGTACATGTAATACCCACATCTTAATTGTCTGAGTCATACTGAGAACGCAACTAGATCAGAATAGGGCCAAATGCTAGACAAAACAAAACAAAAATCAATCTAAAACCAATTAATGTTTTGTCTGTTCTGTTCGTATAAGATAGAAAAAGGGCTTGTCAGGTTCTCGCAATGTAATATCAGAGAAAAATGAAAACGTTAGTTCTTTTGTAGCTGAAAATTTAGATGACATGCCATTGGTATAAATTATGATGTAATGTGTTCGATAGATGCTCATTGCAATCGTATCTGTATAAGTAAATTTGTCAAAATATCTTTACTACAGCGAATTTTAGTTCATACATTTCACTTATTTTTTTAGCTTTCCACCAATATTTCGATGAAAATTTCGGAATGATAATTAACCACAAATTGATAGTTTTGTTATGAATTTATCAATCAACTTTAAGATGATACTTTGTCAAATACAGCAGATTTCAGATACAAGACAAAGGTAATTTTTTTATACTGTTGCTATTTCTTATTATAAAGCTTAACATTTCAAACTTTACGTACAGTACGGTTCAATTGAAAGACCATCTAAAGTGAATTTCATGTTCTCTGGTCTGACCAGTCATAATCATGACTAAATTCAACTAAGTATAATACTTAAACTGCTTGAAAAACTCAATATTTTTTTTCCACTGTGAAAAGTATAAATTAAGCATGTTAAGTTTGAAACTTCTATTTTCACTTAAAAAAAAACTTCTGTTATAACAAAAATCACTTTTACCTGATATCGCACAGTCTTAATAGTCTAAGATTGGATGAAAAGCTAAATTTGTGTTTTTTAACTGAGAAAGTGATTTTTTTCATTTAAAACAATATTATGTTAAGTCGCGGAGAGACTTTTTGTATCCCGTAACAAATTGATCAACTAAATTTCTAAAAACTAAAAGTTAATGAAAGTTAAAATAGACATATGAAAAGTTACAAACTTGTAATTTTGCTTTAAAACCAAGTGGTCACAATACAATAAAAAGTATCAGAACAAAACAATAGAAAAGAACAAATAAATAAATATATGTTTTTAAATGCAAATTTGTATTCCTTACGTGGAATATAAGGTATCATACATAAAAACAATGAAAAAATAGTTAGATGTTAACGACCCAAAACGAAATAAAGGAATTAATTTTATCGACTGCCCTAACTGAACATAATGAATATCGTAAATTTAAGAGGATTCTGAAAACAGCCAAACTAATTAAAACTTATTATGATGCCTGGGTATATACAATCTATATTAAATATTAATACAAAATAAATAATATAGGCATGAAAGTAATCACCTATAGCAAAAACAAATTAACCCGCCGACTTTTATTCGACACAATTTTGGTTTTATTGTATATTAAAGGCAGATAGCGAATATGCCGAATAATTATGCAACAGACACAAAATGGAAGCGCTTGAAAGAGGTTATTTTTATACCTATTTTATAATTAATGTCAGGTGAATACAATAGGATGTTTTATTTGTGTCTTTGGTATAATAAATGCCCGTGAAATAACTAGGAAGACAGCATCAACTTGATTGTTCCTCTCGTCATCAGTTATTTCCCAAATAGCTAGTTACCTTGTTAACAGTAAATTTGTTATTGTCCTTCTAGCCATTTAATAGGTTTATAAAAATCAAATGAAGTAAAGAAAAGAAATTCCAAAGGGATATTCGAAGGAGAAAAAAATCGTAACAACTGACAAACTCTGGAGAACAACGATGACAAGACCAAAACAATAGATGCACTACAATTACAAACTAAAAACATATGAACAACATGGACCCCACCAAAAAAACGGGGGTAGACTCGGGTGCTCCGAAAGAGTAAGCAGTTTTTGCTTCCTGCAGGACACCCGCCATGCTGTCCATGTCACATCCTATATGAGGAAGGGATAATATTAATGGAACTGGTCCATTTTCATTTGGGAAACGGTTTTTCCATACCTGTCAACCAAGTCATGATGACGCCCATAAAACTTTAATAAGGATGACTTCAGCTTAGGAGCAACGTACCCCTGTCTGAGCAACTTTTCTGTCAGAAGCCGGGCTCTGTCCAGGAAGTCAATGTATATGTCACAAGCTCTGGAATAACGTATGAGTTGTGAAATATATACTCCATAGGCCTGTGCTTCTGGAATATTGCCGCTCAAAAATGGGAAGTTGACGATTGGAAAGTCAAAGTCATCCCGTTTGTCGTAAAGTTTTGTATTCAACCTTCCTCTGGTGTCAATTTCGAGGTGAAGGTCAAGATAAGATGCAGACTTGGCAGTGTCTGTTGTATCCTTAATTTCGAGCTCATTGGGATAGATGAGATGTAAGAATTTCCCAAAACGTGAATTGTTGAGTGATAAGACATCATCTATGTAGCGGAAGCTGAAATTAAATGTACGGGCTAATTTCTTGTTTTTCCTTAAGCCCGTCAAGGAAGTCTGCCTCATATGAGTAAAGGAACAAGTCGGCCAGTAGTGGCGCACAATTAGTACCCATAGGAATGCCAATTGTCTGTTGGAAAACACGTTCACCAAATTGAACAAATTTGTTGTCGATCAGAAATTCAATCATCAGGACAATTTCGTCCTTTGTATATTTTTTGTTATATTTAAAGTGGTTTTTAACAAAGTATGATTTATCTCTACCAATGACAAGGTGTATCTATTGTTGCCATTTTTATTTCGAAAGCGTCGATGGATTAGATCTTTCAACTTCTCCTTCAGTTGTGAATGAGGAATGGTGGTATAGAGGGTAGAGAAATCAAATGTTTTTTATGCTGTTACAGACTAAAATGGACCGAGATTGTAAAATATCCTTTAAGTCTTTGGAGTTCTTTAATATCCACATTTGATTGATACCACTACATGAATAGCTTGTCTCACAATAACTTTGGAGGCCCGTTTTGACAGCTGTTAAAATAGAAGTTAGAAATTGAGACGTGTGTGACGTCTAAATCGTTTGCATGCAACGTGCAATTCGTGTGCGTGTGGTTTACGTGCGGTTGGAAACGCGCAATGGGAATCGTATAATGTGTATTAGATTTGATTGGTCGAGACAAATATTAAAACGCGTGAATTCAAATCTCCACATGATAGATTGTTCGAACAAACTTTCAATAGTATTAATTTTATTTTAAATTTCGTATTAACAAATATTCCTAAAATATCTAAATAAATTTGATGCACTGTATGCCCATTTCGTTGACTGTTCAACAGCAGTGTTCGAGAAATGTCGGAAATCCGGTTCTAGATATAAAGATGAATTATTAACCACAGCCATCATAAGCCAAAACAATTGAAACATACAGGAATCCAAACTCAGCTAAGGGTTACTTCTGCATCAAAGGGAAGAGCCTTAGAAATTTCTGGTAAATTTGGTCAAATTTTGAACAAAATTTAAAAGTATTGAAGTAATGAATCATCCCAGAACAAAAATTCTGGCTACTGGGCTGATAATACCCTTCTAATTGTTTATATATTGTCTTTATCTATGTATTTGTAGTTAATGAGAAATAAAGTTCATTCATTCATTCAACGAAAATACATCATGTTCTGGTGGCTATGTTCCACGAACGAATACTACGCTAAAACCACATCAAATTAGACATGGGATTAAAAGGTCATCTGAAGGTAAACTTCTTAATTACTGTATATATACCTGAGGTATACAATGTCTAGTACACTATAATTGAAAAAAAATAGTTTATATTCTCTATGTAAAATATTCTACATCAAATATATTTATGATAAAAATTTTACGTTTATATGAAACTGTAACTCTAACTGTATAAATTGTATACAATATTTTGTCAATAAATTGTCTTTTAGTGATCTCTTACATTTTCAGTCCAGACATGTATACTTGACTTTATCAAGAAAAATATGTTACTATGTCAGATTTCTAATGCATTCCTTACTTAAATCAGAAAGCTTACCTCATTTAAATTAACAGGTAAAAAGGCATTTTCCCTTCACGGGACCTCATAATCCCTTGTATAACTGATGTTGTTTTAGCCCAGTAGTCGTCTCGGGAACATAATAAGCAAACGATTAGTTATGTATAGAGGATAACTATACATAAGGAGAAAATAAAATAAAAACGTAATCCATTGGACAAACAAATAAACAATCACAATTACAACAAATAAACACTGAAAACTTCTATAAAAACCTAGAGTGAACCCATGTGCTCCTGAAAGGTAAGCGGTTCTTCTCCATATACGGCACGTCGTGAAGTTCAACAAAAGAGGTACTATGAAGATATAAATTAATAGATGATAATTATAAAAGCCAGGTTTTAAGAATTATTTAAGATATCATTTACAAACAGGTTAAAGTTCAAAGTATGTTTAATTTCCGAATATTGTATGCAATTTATATGATCATTTTATTTAATTTATTCTTTTCAAACCAAATAAATCGAATAATTTACATTAGCAAAAGAAAACAAATACAATCTGTGTAGGATTAATAATATCAACATTTCAAATGTTTGACACCGATTAAAGTTCGTTCCAACAATTTTTTCCACACGCAATCCCCACGCACGCGTGATTGATGCGTTTAACAAAGTGTACTAAGACCATTTAGCTATAAATCGAAGTAAATAATTTATTGAACTGTTGCGTATATGAATAATAAAACACCTATTTGCACAAGTTCTAAGTATAAAGTCGATTCGAAACATGGGGAATATCTCATTGGTCCTTGGAAATAAAATCCACAAATTTATCTTCCTTAAAATTATACTTAATACACATGGTTGAGCGTGTAACGCACCAATCCACTCAAAAGATCCTCGCCTTACACGCATACAGTTCGCACGTTACAGGCACACAATTTACATGATACACACATCCGATTCGCACATTACACGCAAACCACACGATACAACATTTGTGATCGTACGATTTCTAAAATTGTGTAAGATACGATAGGAATATAACGAAACGCTTTAATTAAATTTGATGCCGGGTATGAATAACAGTGAAATATTTGAAATTGCATTTTTTAATAATATGTACGATAAACAGAGTCCGGTTTTTAACGGTCTACATAATTATTTTTTTTATAAATACATTTTTGTCCTATAATATTTTTTTAAACGAGAAATTCATTGAACTTTATAACATATCTTTGAAATTATATTTTAATTTATTAAAAATAAATAAATCTGTTCATTAGCTATGGTATATTCACCAAAATTGATGGGATAATAATTAAGTTGGCAGTAGAATAAACATTACGCTACAATATTTTATGGTTTTCTTCAAACAAAAAAAAAAACATTTCATGTGGGTGTTTTCCATGAAACGAATTGACTTAAAAACAATATATAATTAGTCAAGGGATAAAGAGGTCCTTTGAGGGGATAAATACCTATTTACCTGTACATCTACCTCAGATATACAATGTTCAATTGTTTAACTGTAGGATAAATTGTGAAAATTTATTTATCCATCAAAATTATAAATAAACCATAATGAATAAAAATATCAAATAATTCATTTGTATATAAAATATGTTTATAATATAAATTAAAGTTTATCTGAAAATCTATAAATTTGTATTTCTATTTTTAATACACTGGTCTTAGTTATCTATTTCATTTTCAGTAGCTACATGTACACTAGACTTTATCAAGAAACATATTTCACTATGTCAGATTTCCTGTGTATATCTACGATCAGAAAGCTCAACTCAGGTAAATTTACAGGTAAATAGACATTTTCCAGTCATAGAACCTCTTAATCCCTTGTCTAATTACTAGATGTTATTTTAGCCAAGTAGCCGTCCATGTAACAAACATAATAATGAACAAATTACTTTAAGATGTACTATGAAGATATGAATTAATAAATGATATTTGGTAAAAAAAATTAAAACTTTGCCAGGTCTTCATAATAATTTAAGTTATTTGTCACAAACAAGTTAAAGCTTAAATCTATGCTTAATTTCCCGATGTTGTATGCAAGTAATATGATCATTTAATTTTAGAAATATTTAATTTAATTTAGTATTTTCAAATGACATAAATTGAATAATTTACATTAGTTATAGGAAAAATTAAGCCATGATGTATTATGAATATCAACATTCTTAAATAGAGACATTCTAAAATTTGAATTCTATGAAAGGTCGTTCGAACGATATTTTAATTCGAGTTCGATATATGCTCTGATTTGAATTCACACATTTTAACATCTTTCTCGACCAATGAACACTCTTACACATTACAAGATTCAAATCGCACGTTTATTACCACACGCACACGATTCGCGCGTTGCACGCACACAATCAGCACGTTACACAATATTTTCTGTGATTAACACGTTCAACCAGTTGTAGTAGTTCAAATAGGCTCGTTTTGATGGTGTCTGTTTCTTTAAAAAAAGCTTTTCAACATTACAAAATTTTCGGTTCGATCTAGGTTTTGACATTTTAATTTCTCTTTACAAACGAAGATGCATTAAGTTTGAAATCGATTTCGGAACGCATCAGTTCTTCTCCCAAAGTAAACATACTTTGCATAGAAATACAAGGAGTTATTGCACGATCGTTTTCTATTAAGATTAATAGGAAATATTTATAACTATATAGTAGCATAAATTATTGCATATATGGTATTTATTTATTCAAGTAAGATCAATTTTATATTAAATCTTGAATTGCTTTTCATATCTGACATTAAGTATTATTAATTGTGTCATTATCTTTCGTTTGCATTTAAAAACCACAATTTTTCCAAATCGAACGGTCGTAAATCGTGTAACGTGCATAGTGCGGTTTCCGTGTAATATGCGAATTGTGTTCATGTAACATGTGAATTTTGTGAGTGTGGTTTAGAGCGTCACATGTTCAAAAATCTGTAAAAGTTTACTTCCAGTTAATATTATCAGTACCGAGTAAGTCAATTGTGATGATTTGTCCATAAAACTTCAAGCTGGTACCACCCAGGTAGCACAAAAAATATTCATGATATTTTTAAAAAGTCAGATAAGCATTTTTCAAAAATGTTATCAAAATAATATTTTCCTGATGTCATGTAAATGTTTTTTGGGATATCTTTCTAATGTTTTCTTGAAATATTTCAAAAATATTTTTAAAACGTTTCTAATAAATATTACTATATCACTTTATAAAAACATCTTATTTCAATGTTTTAAAAATATTTTTTTAACATTTTCCAATTTTTAACATGATATTTTAAGAATATCACTAAAATGTTAGAGAAAAGGGTTTTTATATAACATTTTCTATACAAAAAATAAACATTCTCTAAAAGCATTTTTCAAAAATATCTGAAAAATATCTCTTTAAAAATGTACAATCAATATGAATATCATTAAAAAATACTTTTGAAAAATATCTTTAAAACATTTTGTTTCATGTTACGGTAACATTTCTATAAAATACTCTGGCAGAAATATTTCGAGAATGTGAAAATAAATTGTTGGAAAAATATTTCCCCCAAACATTCTAAAAACATTTCATTTAAAATATTATTCAAATATTTTCATGACATTTTTCACATATCAATATAATGTCTCAAAAAATATTTTCGTTCCAACAATTTTTTCCACACGCAATCCCCACGCACGCGTGATTGATGCGTTTAACAAAGTGTACTAAGACCATTTAGCTATAAATCGAAGTAAATAATTTATTGAACTGTTGCGTATATGAATAATAAAACACCTATTTGCACAAGTTCTAAGTATAAACAGTCAGGGGATCGACTTGTTTGAGTCAGAATTGTTCTGATGCAAAAAAATCAGAACTCACCTACGTATATACGTCAGAAAAAATTTCGTCGATTTTCGCCGATGTAAAGATATTTCAAAATTGTCACGTTACTATTGCCTCCAATAAGAAATATTGATAGTCAAGACTTCGAAGGTCACTTGCGCTATTACAAACTCTTGGACTTACACCATGAGTGAGTGGTTTATAGATTTTATTCCATGTTTTTGACGAAAAATCAACATTTTTTAGTCTGACTTTAATTCTTTGCACTGTCTTAAATCGGTTTTTTTCGACCTCTCTCATAATTTTTACGCAATCTTTACACATTTTTGCGTTTATCAGAAAATTTTGGTGTAGGTTCACGACCTATAAGAGAGGGTTCACGGCATCTGAAGATGGTAACTGTCGTGTACATTTAATTGCATTCTGACGTGTGCAAGTAGCTTGACAGGAAAATCGGAAAGAAGGAAGATAACTCCGTCTTCCTTATACATTTTTTCTACTGAAGACCGTAAGTTGTTCGTCGACCTCGACAAAGCCTGGAAATTTATTTGATTTTACCAACCAAAAAATTCCAAAACAATTACTGAAACCTTTTTTTTTTTCTGAAAATTGGGCAAAAATATCTTTGAAGGTTGTATTTCTTTGGACAAAAAAAATTTTAAAAGCTCCTTTGTTATATTTTATTTTTAGTTACATAAGCTTAAATCTAGAATATTTTCGAATATTATAAAAATTCTAAATTCTTATAAAAAGATAAAAAAAATGTTTTCTATCCATTTCACAATATCCTTATTTTAATATTGTTTATACGATTTTATTATTATTTTTTTAAATGCTCAAATATTTTTCATTATATGTCATATCATCATTTTGTTTAATTTAGTAATGACACAATACATTTTTGTTTTAACTGTGAAAATTTCCAGATAAACTGGTTTTCATCTTATTGTTTATCTTTTTTGTCATTTTTAAAAACTACAATCTGCAAGAAGGTCACATTTTGAGGGGGAGGAAGTCGATCCTGTAAGGGAAATGGTAAAAGCAATTGTAGGCATCTTGTTCTACATATTAAAGCGTAAACTATCATACATTCAATAATTTAAAAGTTCAATTCATATAACATTTTGTACTCCATTCTGCTTTTTTAAATTTTTCGATCGAGTTATTTTATTTAAGATTCTCAATTAATCAAGTGTGTGGGGGGGGGGGGGGGGACTCGTAGACCTCGGTAGCTTCGGTGGCCGAGTAGTCCAGGTAGTTCGTCATATCAGCCTGTCAACTTCGAATCTCACATGTGGCGGGGTGTGTTCGACTCCGATCTCAATTGATTGACATGGATTGGCAATTTTTCTACAAGAGGTCGATGGTTCTCTCCGGGTACTCAGGCTTCCTCCACCAATAAATACTGGCCGCCGCGAAATAGCTAAATGTGCTGAAAACGGCGTAAAATCCCAACTAAACAAAAAACAAGCTATTAATCAGATATATGTGTACTTTTATGTACAGGAAACTCACAGATCTCATTTACGAGTTTGATACATATATATGGTATTTTGCTTTTATTTTGTTGCATTTGAAAGTTTTGTATACATGTAAATGTATGCTTTAAATACTGTTTTATGGTAAATGAAGTAATATTTCCTCAGAGTTTCTTTGCAGATAAGCATTGGAGCTTAATGCCGGGATCAGCGTAAAAAGTAGTTCCGTAGGCATGTTAGGATGAAGGCCTAGTTTTGCTCCTTCTCGTGGATGTACAAAATATTTCATCTGGTAAACAATGACTACTACTTTAAAAAATAAACATCTAGATAACTTCCTTATTGCATGTTAAAATTTGCTTTTATTTAAAGATTTGATTCACGGATGCAGTAAGTTAACGTCTCGCGTAATTTATCGAGTGCGTAATTGTCCCCGGGTGGAAAGGGGGGTGTCTACTCCCTATTATTACTTGGTAGTATGAGTATGGCAAAATATAATTAAAGGGTGTGGTTTTGCTAAGAAATCATTTAGTTAAGTAAAGTCCGCCAACATTACCTGATTGGTATGCATAAAACGAGTCAAGTTAAGAATTTGCTTAGCAAAATCTTACTTTATTGAAACCCTGCCCGTTAAGATTTGACTTAACTCTAAAATAAATAGCGGGTTACTCTAAAATAAAAAGTGGGTGACTTCAATCGTTTCAAAACCAATTAAATAATAAAACTCCATTCATACAAAAGGGGCATGCATTTTGAACAAAATACCCAATTACCCCCTTTTATATTCTCTGTGAATATTTGATTTATATTAAAACTTTGTATCTTGGCTTATTCATACTTTTGGTTTAGGCGTATAGGCACATTTAATATGTGGTAAAGTTTAAAACTTATAAAATAAGATAAATTTGTAACAATAGGCTATCGTAAGTTTATCTCCTCAGTATATATATAGATTTACCAAATATTTACTACGACACGCATGAAATTAATGCATTTAAATTTTAAAATTATTTAAAACGTTTGTTACCTTCAAGATGCCCCAGTTGATTTGGCGGGGGAAGTCACCCTTTGAAAGATCGATGAGGTGATAGTTGCATAAGATTATTCAAAATAAGGGAAAATTTGGCTGTAAATATTTTTTTCAACAATATAAAATACGTAACACATGTAATAAGAGAATACGTATTGATATCTTGTTTTAAAGATTTGTCAGTAGATTTGTAAATTTTATTTTTTTTGGGGGGGGGAGGGGGAGGGGCTGGGATTTTTGTTCTTGATAATATATTTTTTTCTGGATAAAATCAATTTATTTTTTTTTACACTTCTAGCAAAGTAGTTTTTTCCGAGAAGAGAGTTTTTTATTAATTTTATGCAGCATGAAGTATTGGATTAATCTTTAGTTGAAATAATCTAGCAAAATATTATAAGGATTGAATTTTTATTAGAACATCCATTGGATATTGTAAATTAACAACGCCCTTCTAGATCTACTCTGTACACACATCTTGAAGGTTCAACTAAAAACTCGGTGCCTTACCGTAATTTACGACCCATGTGAGACGTGACTTTCAATTAACTTGCGTACAGTAAATGTATTAAATGTTTGCCACCAAACATAAATGAATTGACATGCCTATTTGCCTCTCAGGATAAAAAGTGGCGTACTGTACATCATGTTTATATTTTTTTAGTTAATTTTCTTCTTCAAATTAACACCTATTTTCATATTTCATAATGTTCTTGATTTTTAAAAAATGTTTTATTGTTTGTTTTTATACTAAAAAATAAAAGATTTTAAAATAGTACACTTCCTTGATCTGCCACTATTTTCAGAATATTATAAAGATTTTTTTAATTACAATAAGCATGGTGTAATTTATTTTGATTTAAACTCAATTCAATTCAGCTAAAACTTTTTGCAAACATATAAAACTAAGCGGGTTATATCAATACAAATTCATCTCATGACAAATTCAACGAACAAATACATGATATGAAAATAGCTTTACATCCTCCCTTCCTCAGTTCTAATGACTGAAATACAAAATAAATCAAAATTTCTATATCATTGGGTGTTGATTGGTTTAAAATCTTTCCTCTGTTTCCATGTAGTAAATAATGCATGGGATTTTTTTGTAAAAATATTTTAGAATAGGTTTTCTCAGTTCCAAATTTTCTTACAATCGAATTTAAAAAAAACCACATGTTAATAAGCAAATGTCAAAGTCAGGACTAATTAGTGCACTCGGGACACTTTGGATTGTGAAATGATTTCATCTGTGGTATAATTTGGTACAATTTGCAATTTAAACGGTTTTAGAGATAGATGTCCTTTTTATCAAACAACGGACACAATCCATTTATTACTGAACAGATCAATCGAGAATGGACTGTTAAATCCCAGTAGATCTATTACGTTGGTAATTATAATGCCGTTATGGTCCATTGAATTAAATTGGTCAGACTGAATTTTTCTTACATTGAAGTCTTTAATGTGTGAGATGTTTCTGAGTGAAAACGAGTTCTAAGATTGAAGATTCTACATTAATTTTTCGAAGAATCTATGTTAAGGTCAAATCGAACTAATTGAAAGTATCCTACAGTTTTCTGATTTTTCGAAGTAAAAGTCCATAAAAAGCATTGTGTAAATCCTCCAGTTTCGTGAAAAAGTAATATTATATTGCTACATACACGAAAGCTCTGATGATTTAAAAAAAAAATATCTGTGTGTTCCCATGTTCGACTGTTGAAAATTACAAAAAGGCACCAATTGTGGGCACTTTTTAGGTAACGTCATGACGGCGTTCGTTAAACGTTGCAGATATAGTAACCTAAACTATTTACTTTGCAGACCAGTTACTTTCTTTCATTTTCTTATTTTTTACCATTTTACCATTTTTTACCTTTTATATAGGGGCCTCGGTGGCCGAGTGGTCTAGGTAGTTCGTTATGACTATTAGGTACTCCGGCTTACTCCATCAATAAAAACTGGCTGCCGCGAAATTGCCGAATGTGCTGAAAATGGCGTATTTTATATTAAAAAAGGAGTACAATTATCTAAATTATTGTTTTTTTTCTGGATTTGTTCGAAAATAAAATATATGGTAACAGTGAATCCGTTTGTCAGTGCGGATAACAAGGTAAATAACTTTACAGGTAGAGAAAACAATTTATTTATTAAACTTTATCGTTGGGTATGCAACAGCATGTATAGCAACAAATAATATTTAATATTCAAATTGTTCTGCTCAAGCTAAAAAAATCCAAGAATGATGGTATATAATTTCATAAGTGTGAGCGTTCTGAGCAAGTTATATTGTAGTCCGCTGCAAAATCTGCTGTGCGCTAATTTATAATATATTTCGTAGGCAATATTTGTTCTTATAAATTTATCAGCAATGTATCTACACATCCTGTAACGTAAAAGTTAACAACTCAAACGATGAACGAACGATGTACGGACGTTGTACTTACGATTCACGGACGCTAAACGAACGATGTACGGACGATGTACGGACGCTGAACGAACGATGTACGGACGATGTACGGACGCTGAACAAACGCTGAACGAACGATGTACGGACGATGGCCTTATACCAAAAACGATACCATGAACGCTCTTTTAGCGTATAACGTATGGTTTAGCGTTTCGTTTAGCGTGCATGGTATGGTTTATCGTACATCGTTTCGTTTAGCGTTGATCGTTTTGATTACCTCATGGTATGGTTTATCGTGCATCGTATCGTTTATCGTATATGGTATATTTTTGCGTTTTCCATATAAGGTAATTTTTAGCGTTTGCCATATATGGAAGTTGTTTGCGGGACTAGAATTTATTTCAATAGACTTTGAATTAATTAAAATAATTTATATTTTACTGTTTTTTTTTTTTATTTATTTTTGTTTAAAATAGATTATAAGCAATTGTTGTATCATCATACTTAATACGAATTAAATAGATGTTTAAATAGTGTTAAATTATATGCATATCACATTATACAAAGTCATGTATTTTTAATTATATAACTATTCGGAATTGCGGTCTATGTGAGCTACCGTTCATTGTTAGCGGTTATTTGGATTTACTATGTGCAAAAATTAAATACATTTTTTCTTACAAAGATTTAATTTTATGTATACATATACAAAGTTTTGTGAATGTAGCACAATATACAATGTCATGTAGAACAAGCAGGTGTAAAATTATAATTCGGTGTATTGAAATAATTGTAGCGGTTCATATTGCATTACATGGAAATGCCTTTGGAAATATTAAAATTTATTTAATTAACAGTTGTTATTACACTGTCCACCTGGATAAAACTATCATTATATTATTATATCTGTAATAGGTGTGAAATTAATTCACAGTCAGGAAGATTTACGAGCTTGCACTTGCACAAAATTTTCAACTATCCAGATTTAATGAGTTAAAATATTCCATGTATGAATGCATGATAATCAAATGATAAAAATTTTAAAAGAATGAATAAATAAATATTCGTATATTAAAAAACTATTTCTTACCACATTTTAAAAATGCTGTAGCCTGGCCTGCTAATTTTATTTTAAAAAGATATAAATAAATCACACCAGAAGTGTTAAAATTTGTCAATGAATGATTGGTTTTTCAGACAATAGAGAGTTTTACTGCTTTTTATTATTGAAAAAAGTTCAAACAAATTATTTTAGCCCATTTTTAAACTTATATTACTCTACAAAAGAATTTGTAAAATTTTATATTTTCTTGCTATTGAACGTTTATTTATATTTGATATTTATTGTATTGTAGAGTTTAAAATTCATTCAGAAGTGCTTCCTTACACGTGTCATCTTGGTTGGTTATCGTACATTTTATTACTTATATACAACATTATTATCACATTTGTAGATTATGAAACACTGGGTGGTCCCTTGAACTTCATTTACAGGTATATCGGTATAAATTTTAATTAAATGCGGGTCATTTTATTGCATCCTTAAGGATATTATGGACAATTACTGCTACAATAGCCGTAGTCAGTTTCCTACCTGTTACCTGATTATATCGAACGATAGCGACAGGGTAACTCACAAATGACCAATTATGACATTTGGTTCCTCAAAAGCCATAAATTAAAGTACGAATATTTTGGACATTTTTGTTTATTTACATAGCAATGTCTTAGCATGGAAAGCAAAGAATAACCGATTTTCAAATAATCGAAGGGAGACAAAAACATTTTATTAGTAATATCTATGCTCCATGTTACTTTATATCGATTCCTTATAGCGTTATTCTGTATGAAAATAAATATTCTATTGAGCTAGCCAAAGACAGCCCTGCTTATTGCATTTTATCTAATTTAGTAGACAAGGTTAGTTTAAAAGACATTTTATTTTAAAAAGGGAGGACGTCTAAACACCGCATAGCTCGAGTTAGTGCACTTAGTCGCAATCAGCTGTAATTTAAATGACTTTTGTCTGCAATTTTACACTTTTTAAATACATTATATATATATAGAATAAGAAAAAATAATAAATCCAAAGTAGAAGTTCCAATTTGTGTTTAAAATAAAATTAGCAGTTGAATGAAGTTTTACGATTTTTCGTAGCGTGTGCCGAACTTTATCAGATTACCACCTGTAGTAATTAATTATCTGACTGATAAGGGATGTGTCACCTTTTATTAACACCTATTAAATGCCGATAAGAAAAAAAGATACAAGAAAGAAAACAATTATACGTGTAAGTAATGTTTATTAAGAGTACATATATCAAGCTATTTACAACATATAACAAGTGAAGCTCTAACAACTATTTTTTGACATAGTGACTATTTTAGGACAATTTTAAAATTAAAAAAAAATGGAATTGTTCATGAATAATTGTATTTCAGAAACATGTCGTTATTAAGGGACGAGATCAAATGTAGGATAAAACACTTAATTCACATAGTTTTTTTCACTGACCCACCCCCACCCCCTCTTAACTTAATTTGGGAAAAATTGATTGACCAATATGGGCATATGCTTTGAGAGTATACTTTTTGTATCATGGGTCCTGTTTTTCCTCAACAATGTATGTTTGTTCTGTATATTGAATTGGACATCACTTGAATCCGTATTTTTCAATCCGAAAATCGGTGTCGGATAATAAAACTTGCAGCGATATTTACCCCCCCCCCCCACATCCCAACCCCAAAATTATTTGAATTAAGTTTTTTATCCCACATTGAACTTTTGATCTCGCCCTAAATTGATTTATTAAAAAAAGTGTTATTCTTGACAAAAACTCATATGTAACGAAATATTTTTACTTTGCTATTTATATGTATATGTATATATATACAATACATAGTCATTGTCGGAAAATATAAATTTATTTTGGCGAGCTTTAGAAACATGAGAAAAGGCGAGCTTTAGAGAACATTTTTCCCATGTTTCGCCATGTTTCGCAGCGAGCCGACAATGACTTTGTTTTGTCTTTATCGTACAATCCTCTTTAGATGCGTAAAATACCTTAAAATTACGTTTGAAGTTGAAATTCAACTGCAGTGAAAACGAACCTCGCGCTCTTCATGTAAACAAGTACCAGTAGACTTTATTAGGTCATTGACCTAATACGACTAAAATTTATTCTACCCCCTTTTATTAGACCGGAAATGGTTTGATTGCAGGCTAGGAAAAAAAAACGTATATCATACGGGTCAGGAATTTTCTGACTTTCAGATGTTGGAGAAAAAAAGAAACCGTCGTACATTGTCCTTTGATGAATCGTTTTATCCTTCTATGGGTTTTTGGATTCCTTTTTGGTATTCTTATATTCTCGAATATACACATATTTTTTATAAGTTTTTAGAATCGTGGTTGGTTTGCATAATTTCTGCTAATGACAAAAAGGGAGTTAGTCTTTTTTACCTGCATGGAAAGAAAGGGAAGGGTGTGATAAGAATGATGGGGGATCTTTTTTTGTCTGTACCAGGTGCATTTCATTGAACGAATTGTTTTCAATTCCGTATATGTATATATGTGACTGATAAAATCAAGTTCACAGATCACACACCAGGCCTCATGCGGGACCTAAACACTTAACAGTTACAAAGTCAAATGGTTCAGCTTCCTATTTCGGCTAAGTGCATTTTGAAGGGCTAAGTGCAATAAGCCCGGCTTATGGGGTTTTTAGCCGTACCGATCAAAAGAGTCTTTGTTTAAATTTTGTTAATATACATTGATAATATTAATATCTAGAAAGAAAAAAGAGTAAGTTTCTTATCGAAATAAAGTCAATTAGACGCTGTTCATTTTACTTCGTGTAAGTTGTGATTAAACTGATATTTACATTTAACTTAGACAATGACAAAATATTTATAGGTATACTGAGTAGATTGGAAGTAATCAAGTTTTTTTTTAACAATGCCTAAATACCTACAGTGAGGGAAGTATTAATACAAGTACATGTATAGTGAAAATTAAAACTTAAATATACGTGCAAAGAAGAGAAGAATGACAGATGGCTTTACACTTTTAATAATCCACCTCCCAAGCACTATTGAAGAATACGCAACCATATAATAAATGAATTCGTACCTGTAAGCAATAAATACTCTGTGATACCCATTTCTATTTACAATTGTAAATATTATTGAAATTTAAAACCTTAAATGAATGTATAATGAAATTATTTTGCAGAACATTAAGGTGAAGATATTATTCGGAGGCCTATAATATTCATTTTTAATTTATTTATTTATTATTATTATTATTTATCTTTTTTTTAATTCTGTGACCTATACATTTCTGTATTATTTATGAAAAGGGAATGGATAATTTTTCTTTTCAAATAAAAGAGGCGTGGTCTCCGTAAACGACAAATCACCGTAGGATACGCTGAACGAACGATGTACGCTGAAGCAAACGCTAAACGAAACGATGAACGATATACCATTTACCAAACGATGTACCATACGCTAAATAAAACGCTAAGCGGTACCATTTACCATACGATAAACGATATTATAAACCATACGCTAAACAAAACGCTAAACGCTGTTTTACACCAAACGCTGAGATTTACCATGAAGTCAAACGATATACGAAACGATGCACGGACGATGTCCGGACGCTGAACAAACGTTGTACGGACGATGAACGGACGTTTGACGGACGATGTACGGACGTTGTACGGACGATGTACGGACGCTACACGAACGATGTACGGACGCTTTACATACGATGTACGGACGCTAGAAGTGTTAACTTTTACGTTACAGGATGTGTAATACACTAGGGAACTATTTCATCAAATAACATTACCAAATGCTGAGCCATACATTTACACTTATGTAATTTATAAAACCGTGCGTATCGTCATTATGGTAGACTAAAATATGAAGATTTTGTCCTAAAACTTCTAATAATATTTGAAATTTTATTCATCCGACTGAATGATTTGCCTAAATACTTACTGATATAAATACGAATTCTCTGTAGAATTATAAAAAAAATGTGTGAGTCTTCCAAGGAAGACATGTGTCGCCTGCGGACGTCAATTTTTACAAAAGATATTAAAATTTTCTAAAAATGAATTATATATGCACACCTTTGCATTAACGTTAATGCACAAAGAAGGTTTAATCAAATTGCTGTGAGCCGTTATGGAGTAGTTGAGGATAGAAGTTTTGAACCCCCCCTTTTTTCAAAAATGTCAATTTTTACCCCAAAAAATTTAAAATTTTTAAAAATAAAATTTGTATGCACACCTGTGCATTAAGGTTAATGCACAGAGAAAGTTTCATCAAATTCCTTTGAGCGGTTATGGAGAAGTTGAGGATAGAAGTTTTGACACCCCCCCCTTTTATACGACCGCAAAATTTTTGCGGTCGTATATTGGTATGACGTTGGCGTCGTCGTCGTCGTCGTCGTCGTCGTCGTCGCCGTCGTCGTCGTCGTTGTCGTCTGCGTCGTCGTCCGTCGTCTGCGTCGTCGTCCGAAGACATTTGGTTTTTGCACTATAACTTTAGTATAAGTTAATAGAAATCTATAAAATTTAAACACAAGGTTTATGACCACAAAAGAAAGGTTGGGATTGATTTTGGGAGTTTTGGTCCCAACAGTTTAAGAATTGGGGGCCAAAAAAGGGCCCAATAAGCATTTTTCTTGGTTTTCGCACAATAACTCTAGTATAAGTAAATAGAAATCTATGAAATTTTAACACAAGGTTTATGACCACAAAAGGAAGGTTGGGATTGTTTTGGGGAGTTTTGGTCCCAACAGTTTAGGAATTAGGGGCTAAAAAAGGGCCCAAATAAGCATTTTTCTTGGTTTTTGCACAATAACTTTAGTATAAGTAAATAGAAATCTATGAAATTTAAACACAAGGTTTATGACCACAAAAGGAAGGTTGGGATTGATTTTTGGAGTTTTGGTCCCAACAGTTTAGGGAATTAGGGGCCAAAAGGGTCCAAAATTAAACTTTGTTTGATTTCATCGAAAATTGACCTATTGGGGTTCTTTGATATGCCGAATCTAACCGTGCATTTAGATTCTTAATTTTTGGTCCCGTTTTCAAATTGGTCTACATTAAGGTCCAAAGGGTCCAAAATTAAACATAGTTTGATTTTAACAAAAATTGAATTCTTTGGGTTCTTTTATATGCTGAATCTAAACATGTACTTAGTTTTTTTATTATGGGCCCAGTTTCAAGTTGGTCCAAATCGGGGTCCAAAATTAAACTTTGTTTGATTTCATTGAAAATTGAACTATTGGGGTTCTTTGATATGTCGAATCTAACCATGCATTTAGATTCTTAATTTTTGGTCCCGTTTTCAAATTGGGCTACATTAAGGTCCAAAGGGTCCAAAATTAAACTTTGTTTGATTTTAACAAAAATTGAATTCTTGGGGTTCTTTGATATGCTGAATCTAAACATGTACTTAGTTTTTTTATTATGGGCCCAGTTTTCAAGTTGGTCCAAATCGGGGTCCAAAATTAAACTTTGTTTGATTTCATCGAAAATTGAACTATTGGGGTTCTTTGATATGCCGAATCTAACCGTGCATTTAGATTCTTAATTTTTGGTCCCGTTTTCAAATTGGTCTACATTAAGGTCCAAAGGGTCCAAAATTAAACTTAGTTTGATTTTAACAAAAATTGAATTCTTGGGGTTCTTTGATATGCTGAATCTAAACATGTACTTAGTTTTTTTTATTATGGGCCCAGTTTTCAAGTTGGTCCAAATCGGGGTCCAAAATTAAAGCTAAAAAGGGGGTAAATTATTTTTTTTTGGGGGGGGGGGCAATTCTCCACAGCATATTGTATTGCACAAGAATCAAAAAATTGAATATAAATTCAAATCATATGACCAATTCTAAGTTCTTTATTTCAGTTATTCTGTGTCAGAAACCTATTATGTGTAAAATATTTGAAGAAATTTTCAATTGCACAGTATTGTGCAATAGCAAGAAATTGATATGTGTGCTCTGTCATCAAAACCTTATCATTAACAAATTCCATGACTATGATGTCATTTTCTATTTTAATATGTTATGGTGTATTTAAATGGGCTGTTATGATTGCAAAGTATAAAGAAATGGGGGGGGGGGGGGGTTGAAAACAAAATTTAGAGGGGGGGGTAATGAGAAATTGGGGAGGGGGTAATTTTTTTCTCATTTCATATTTCATAAATTAAAAAGAAAATTTCAAATTTTTTTTGAAAAAAAAAGGGGGGGGGGGTTACAATAAATTTTATTCTTTTTTGGTTTTTTTTTTTGGGAGGGGGGGTCAATGTGCAACTTCATAGTGTATTGCACAAAAGCTAAAAAAAGGGGTAAATTATTAATTTTTTTTTTGGGGGGGGGGGGCAATTCTCCACAGCATATTGTATTGCACAAGAAGCAAAAAAGTGAATATAAATTCAAATCATATGACCAATTCTAAGTTCTTTGATTTCAGTTATTCTGTGTCAGAAACCTATTATGTGTCAAATATTTGAAGAAATTTTCAATTGCACAGTATTGCGCAATAGCAAGAAATTGATATGTGTGCCCAATTTTAAATTTTAAATTGGTTATTTCTGATTTATATATAAAAACAAATAATACTGATATGGTTTGAATAGGTAAATTAAAAAATTTTAAGTTCTTAGACAACATTCATTCTGTGTCAGAAACCTATGCTGTGTCAAATATTTATTCACAATCCAAATTCAGTATTGTATCAAGCTTGAACGTTGTGTTCATAATTGCCCCAACTATTCAGGGTTCGACATCTGCGGTCGTATCTAGCTGCGCCCAGCGGAGCATTTTATTTTTTTTAAAATGTCAATTTTTAGAAAAAAAGTTAAAATTTTCTAAAAATGAAATATATATGCACACCTGTGCATTAAGATTAATGCACAGAGAAAGTTTAATCAAATTCCTTTGAGCGGTTATGGAGTAGTTGAGGATAGAAGTTCCCCCCCCCCTTTTTTTTGCGAAAATGTCAATTTTTACAAATTTTTTTTAAAATTTTCTAAAAATGAAATATATATGCACACCTTTGCATTAAGGTTAATGCACAAAGAAAGTTTCATCAAATTGCTTCGAGCGGTTATGAAGTAGTTGAGGATAGAAGTTTTGAACCCCCCCTTCTTTCAAAAATATCAATTTTTACCAAAAAAAATTTGAAATTTTCTAAAAATGAAATATATATGCACACCTGTGGGAGGGGGGGGGGACAAAATTTCCAATTTAATCTTCTCATGTGTTCCTAGTTAATGAAGATTTAAAGACTTTCTTTCAAGGTACAACATCTTATCTAGTTTAATTACCCAGATATGTTTAATTACCAATGAATTTCAAATAGTTGGTTTTAAAAAGACAGACAATTTTAAATAATCTTCTGATATGAATCAATGTGTAAGTCATTGTATATGAAGGGTGTGCGAGTCATTAAATACATGTACTTGCAAATCTTCAACGGGCACTGCTGGAAAAATTAATTTTACTTTCTTCGCTGCGATACATCTCCATCCAATTAACTCTTCGTCTTTTTTATTATCAGATTTGTAAAAAGTTACATACATGTTAATTTTCACATCTATTTTTCAATCAACCATTACAAAAGATAATTGCATATGTTATGGTCACTTTCTTAAAATTTTCGTTGGATAAATATGAAGATTTTCAACAATGTTAAGCTGTGTTTCTAGTAATTTTAGCACACATTTTTTTGTTACCTCAAGGAGGGGGGGGTGGTCATCCTATAAATCCGCCAATGTTGCAGGTTTTTCTAACAAGCTTTTCAGCAACCATAAATCTGCCCTTACAAAATTCGGTTTTATACATTTATGGTAATCTGAACTACATAAACTGTGACGACAAAAGAAATATATGGAATACCAGCGGGATTACAAAGGAGATTTGCCAGTACGTAGACTAGGACTATTTCTGTATGGGGTGAACTACTCTCAAGGTATACCAGTCCGTAGGGCATACTTTACTTCTTTTTTGGAGGGCTTACAAATTTACTAATTTTGGAGATCTTTGGGATAAAACTTCAGACGCACAACGTATCTTTTGGAGGTAAAAAATTATGAGGCATTTTAAAAGGGATAAAAGATGTTTTGACGTATATTTGGGAATATTAATATTTGAAAATTTTCATCTTTAGTGCATGTACCTGTGACTTATTTAGTCCAGAGTCTACAAAATGTATCAAAAATTTTTACATTTTAAAATAAATAGCTCAAATCATACTAAATTAAACATTTTATGTATTTGTTAAGTATTTCATATTCTGTCAACATTTAGGTGAGTTTATTATTATTAATATTATGCTAAAAATTTATTAAACCGTTGGTGGTTAAACGATATTACGCGCGTCATCAGTTTAATGAAATCTCATATTGCTGATTACGTTTAAAAGTAGTAGGGCGTTTTTCGCCATATTTATTTCACTTCTAGGGCCATTTTCAATAAGCCGCCTGAGGCCTATAAACATTTCTGTAGGCATAGCCTAGTATGTGTTCCCTTAAGATATGCTTATTCATGTAATAACTAACATATAAGTTACTAAAAAAATTCTTCTTACCTAAACATGAGAGACATTTTTAACACAAATTTGCGAAATTAACTTCTTGAATACAATTTTTCCACGTGAAGGACACTATAACAAGCGAGAATTTATACTGAAATTTGCTGATTAAAATCACTTTGCATGATATTATGTCATGAAAATATACAAGGTGACTCCAAAAAGTAATAATTTTGTGTATAATACTTTATTTATTTATTTGCAAATGCGCCAAGAAAGGGAGAAAGGCTATTACTTGTTATCATCTCTTGCTAAATACGAGGTCATGACCTTCCTGATAAGCCTGTCATGCCTGTGGTATGATTATTTAGAAGTGACTGCGTATGTGTTGATTAATTACTATTGTATAAAATAAAAACAATTAGTGGAGGCATATTATAGCAGATAGAAGAATTAATAGTTGCCATCTTATAATTGTTATATTAAAATTTCGATTTATCAATACAAACGTTTACTATAACAAGTTTGTATTGATAAATCAACATTTTGATATAACATAATTCCTATCAATTTTCCAGAATTTAATTTTAGTAAAAGATATAATGGCAATTGGGGCTATTACTTTAGACCAGGCAAATCAAATTTGTAGACACGAGAGAGAGAGAGAGAGAGAGAAGGGGGGGGGGGGGGGGGGGTGACATATAATGGCAGATAGAGGAATTAATAGTTACCATCTTATAATTCCTATCAATATTCCAGCATTTAGTTTTAGTAAAAGATATAATCAGAAGATCCAGAAAAATGTCAAACATTCTATCAAGAGGATGAAAGTATTTAAAATTGTGTAAGAAATTATTTCTCTAAACCTGAGACATTTTCTGAACCAGATCCTGAAAAAAGTTGTATTTTATGTAACTTGCAAACCCAATTAATCAACAATTAAGCTGATTGAAAGTATGTAATCATTATTTTCATCAGTAAGTTATCTATTAATATTACATATTTGTTCTCGGATCATTTTTATTAAAACATTGAAACAGAAGCTAATAATTTTTTTTTCGATTTTTCGTCATTGGTAATTTTTAATTTCCCCAGTTTGATTATTGTATGATCCTTCTAGCTTTTAAAAAATACAGCAATTGTTTTACTTTAAAAAAATCAATGTTTTTATCCATTTTTTCAGAAACAATGTGTATAAATGTGTATAAACAATGTGGTACAATGATAAGCACTGTAAAAGATAATAAAGTTTGTACCATACACAGACAATGACAGATGGAGATAAGATTTTTGAAAGACCACTACTTATGACCAGCTGTGTTGAATGTCACAAGCAAAACATGTTAATTACCCTTGATAACCATCAGTCCAGACAGATAAAGTGACTGAACTTCTCAGAACTTTTTATCCTCTCAAAAAAAATATTGCGTAAAAAAATTGTATTTATAAATTTTGACCCCCCCCCTAATTTTATTTCAAACATTTTTACCCCCAATAATTCTCAAGCCCCACCCCCCCCCCCCCCCCCCCCGCCCCCTATAAATATTGACCGGCCCCTAAGCTAACATGCCTTATTGTGTTGTATTTGGATTTTAATTCTATGGTGGTTAAGTCTGTTTCTTTTGGGGAGGTTTCCAAAAGAACAAGCCAGGTTTAGAATAGATGGCTTCATAGCAAAGTTTTGTTAAAACCTTTCACTGAAGATCCCAAGAGACTAGCCATGTTGGGCTTATACCCAGTCAATAAATTCTCTGCCTATTCAAAGAAAAGCGTATGAAGAAAAGTGAAGACTTAAAAAAAAAGATACATATTCCGGGAAATGTGGGGTGAAAAACTTGGTGATTTACATTTAAAGGGGATTGATTATCTATAAAACATAAGTAATATAAACAAAATATTAATTTTAATAATTAGTAATTTTAAGTTTTGTATTTTTTAAATCCCGGATTTATACCCATTTGATTTTCCTTGCACGTATTATACGTTGTACACATCATAGACATACGTGAAATATTCTTGGTGCATTACATTAAAATTATAATAAAGCTTTACATTCAGGTTTGGACTTTTTTCACTATCGATATCCTACAATAAAAATGGTTTAATAAATATTTTCATAATTTGGTGTCACCATTGGAGTTTGAAGCATGTCGGATCGACTTTTATAGTGTGTTATGATACTTTTCTTTTGGTTTCCTTGACCATATCTACAAAAAAAGGGGGCTCTTAGATTTAACTGCTTAACCATTTTATGCTCGTGTCCCAAGTTGGGAATCTCAGTTACCTTTCTGTTAATTTATTTGTTGATATTCTGACATGATATTGTACCGCTGGACATAACTACTCATGAATTACTCTGGGGCCATCAGTCAGGGCATGGTGTGGAGACCATTTGTGCTTTGTTTGAATATATACTTGTGATTTATAACGGCACTCCATGTCCGTTTTTCCTCAAACATACAGTTAAAAGTTTAACATGAATCACATATTGGATAGTGGAAATAAAGCATTTTCGGATACTCCACAATAAAACAATCCACAAAGTCCAGATTCTTTAAATTATTCAAAAGGTGCTTGAAGAACATTCAACAAAGCTTCTTATGCCGCTTGAAATGTAAATCCGAATGTCGCCGAACAACTTTAAAATATAGTCTGTTTGTGAAACGGTGAAACTTTGGCAAATCGGATTTTGATAATGTTTTCGTTTAATTTTTTTAGTAAAATACTCATTAGAGCAAAGCTACTTGGGTGACAGGAATAAAATTGGGAAGTAGCGCACCCATATTACTTTACTAATTTTTTTCTTACTTTTGTTGCAGAAAAGTAGTATGTATTTTTTGCAGACACAACATATTCTTTTCTGCGGAAAAGTAAAACTGTTATTTCACAAAAAATTGTGGAAATTTAAACTAATTTATCTCGGTCGAATTTACCACACCCCCCCCCCCCCCTTTTCCCATAAAAAAATAAAATAAAATAAAAATGAAAACAAAAAACAAAAACAACAAAAAAGAAAATGAATAAAGGAAATGTAATAAAATGGAGATAAACGAAAATTATATAATAACGGATTTACAAATAAAATTTACATTTACTACATTTTAATTCATATTTAAAAACATATATAATTGTTTATCCGTCTTGTTTTTTTCATTCAAGATTACCAGTACTACATGTTTTTAGATAAAATACATAAAATCTTGATATCATCCTAACTAGCTATCCCGCCCGTTTATGCCAGATTATCACTTCAGAATTTGTTCTGGATGATTAAACACAATAAACATGTGATAAGGTAATTAACACGGGACTTATTGATCACTCTGACACGTGCCGATAAAAAATATTTATGTATGAATCTAATAATAATGAGATTTTAAATTCATTCAATTTTTTTTTTTGCATTTTGATTTTCATTTTATGACCTTTTCTTCATTTCTCTCACCATCATGTTTTTAGATTGTTTTCTTCCAACCAGCGAGATTAAGGTGCTTCGAGGTATTTCTACGAAGCCCTCTTCTTGATGTACGATGTATCTTGGCCGATTGCCGCGAAAAAAATAAACCTTCACAAAAGACAATAACAAAATGAACAACAATTAAATAAAGAAAATATAAAATTATAAAAAAAAAAATAAAATATGCCTCGATCGTCCACGAATGAGGAAAAGTTAACGAATAGACAAGATATGAACTTCTTGACAACAAAGATCATGGAAATAGGAATCTGTATTGTGGTATTCTCTACAATCAAAACTGCTGCAAGTTACCTTCCCCCCTCCCCCCCCCCCCCCCAACACTTTCCTTACCGGGGAATTTAAGCCGATCCTTACATAGTAAGAAATTCTGATTACTCTTTAGTTGAAGAAAGCCAAACATGGTGAATCAAACTTTGGCTTTGATATATATATAGAAAAGGAAAATGACATTGTATGCGTAAAAAGTCGTTCTTGTGCATCGAAATTGGTATCACAGAATATTATCGTTATCATCATGATCATTTTTAAATGAAATAAAAGCGTAAGAACGGAAATGGACTTAATTAATGCATACTACGAACATGTACGTATGTTACAGTTTGTAATTCCGATATGCGAACGATTATAATACGGATGCAGTTTTAGATTTTTTTTCACCCACAGGTGTTTGAATGCCTTAATCTGATCAACAGAAAATATTAACTTGGAGTTGCCTTATCAGAGGCCCGAATTTTAGATCGTAAAATATTGTCATAGATTCATATCCAGCTCATACATGTCATATTCAAAGGTCTCACTTGGTAACTTCGTAGTTAAACTTATAATAGTCACTTTTTAATGTAATGTAAGTTTCATTTCTTATTTTGTAGTCTCACATTTTGATGTGACAAGGGCGAATTTAGAATTTGGGGAGGGGGTGGCATCCACCCAACATTCGAATAATTATTGCCCCTTGCTGCAACGCGACGGATGAATTTAGTAATGATCTGCATCCGTCCGTGCGCCCGTCTGTGCGTCTCATAATTCGGAACATATTAAACAAAAATAAAGAAATATTAAATGAAAAAAGAATGAAAGTTAACATTTTGTTTAAAATGTTTTAAATGCCCTTTTGCATTAACACTAACCTAAAAATTAAAAAAACAACCTAGCTATACTTGCATGATTAATTTATGCATTGTACCTATATGAATTTCACATATACTGATTCACAAATATTTAAATAAAAATGAAACCAGATTTTAAAGTTTAAGCCATCGTCTGTGAAGTAATTAAATGAAAATCTTCAATGCACGTTGATGGAAAATTAATTTTACCCCGTTGTAAAAAGTTACACGCGTGTTAGTTTTCACAACTATTTGTCATTTATTATCAATTACATGTACTACAAGAGATCATTGTAATGATCACTTTCGTAAGATTTGATAATTATAAACATAATCAAGGAGGTCGATTTGTGTTTTTTTTAATTTTTCATATAAACATTTTTTGGTGACCTTAACTTAGGAGAGGGGACACGTGCCCCCTGTGCTCCGTAAATCCGCCACTGAGTGATCTTTCTCAAATTTTCATAGTTTTATATAATGTATACATGTAATTAAGTTGAAAAGTTAAGTTATAAAAAGTGCAAAAATGGCCGTTAATACATTTGGCTGGGTTATCAGAGCTCACTCTATAAAAACACGTGGAAATTTGCATATTCTGTTCGAAATCGACTCTTACATGACATATATCATGAACCAAGAAATTCTTATTTAGTTTAATTCTATATCTTTGAAACAGTTTATATTTTGATGAAATGCCCTCTAATAAAAAACTAAGTTAACAAATCTTTATGATGTCTATTTTTATCTTGCCTGACCAGAAATGACAAGCAACATTTTTAAAACTATTATTCAAAGGTGACCAAAGCAAAACGTTTTTGCAGCAGAAAATTAATTTGAAACCCTCAATTAATATCTGCAAATTCATTCCGAAATCTCCTAGCTTAATGGACTGGAATATGACGTATGAGAGCCTTAGTCATTAAAAAAGCGAGGTTTGACTTCAGAGGAATCTCGGAATATCTACATAATGTATTAAGTTTAAAATTACATGTATCTTCATGATTTTTATTTTATTTCGTCAATTTGGCACCGGTGCACACACTATCAATTTCGTTTCTTTTTTTAAACTCAGATTGCAAATAATCTTCATATAGTTTGATGTTAGTTTCTCAAAAAACTTTGTCTACTCAGTTTGAAAAAAAACATCTTTCCCGGTTTCTGATGTCAGTATTGTATTGTTTTACCTTTTTTTTTTGTTGAAATCAGACAGGAAGACATTCTGATTTAATGAAGTAAGTTTGTTACTGTTTCAGTTAAATTGAGGCCACTGATTTTCTCAGGTCAGTTTCGTTTTTTATTTGTTGAAGTTAGATTTAGAACTATTCAGCTCACATTCATACTCATGTAGATTTTTATTTGATCAAGTCAGTTGCATTTCTGATTTGTATTAGTCAGATTCGAATATATATCCGTCTCGCAGTCAAACAAATGCAGATTCTTATTTCATGAAGTCAGTTTGTTGGGTCCCAGATACTCATCTCAAGTCAGTTTCATTTCTTATCTATTTAAATCAGATTCGAAAATACCCAGCTGAAAGTCATACACTTGTAGATTCTTAATGGATTAAGTCAATTTGTTCGGTCTCCTTTAAATTGTGCGCACTGATGTTTTCAATTCGGTTTCATTTATTTTCGTTTAAATCAGATTGAAAGTAAAGTCAAGAAATACCAAAGGGATATTCGAAGGAGGGGAAAATCGAAAACAACTGACAAACTCCGAAGAACACCGAAGACAAGACCAAAACAATACAAACACTACACTTAAAACCTAAAAACATATGAACAACATGGACCCCACCAAAAAACCGAGGGTAGTCTCTCAATTTTGCAGCGATGTCAGTTTGTTACTTTCTCATATTCTCATGTAAAGTTATCCTTCATAAAATATACTAGTCAGGGATTCCTCTGACGTCAGATGACCCTGTTTCTCAATTGACTACCGTCAGAGATCACTCTATATACAAAACTGGGAAATTTGTCGACTCTGTCCAGATATTGTTAATCAGTTTTATATATGGATTTTATTTCTTGTAAATGAACTTGAGTTGAGTGCTTTTTTTATGTCAGCTAATTACCCCTATCTTTCACAGTTTTTGTCATCACTACAGTGGTAAAAAAGAAGTCATGAAATATTTTTCATCTTTTAATGGAGTAGAATTTTAACATAATTTATATAACCTTTTGTTCTGTAGATTAAAAGGTCTAGATATTATATATTACTATGCTTTATTGAGCCAAGCATAATAGTGCCGAGCTGTCAATATGAAGCTATCGTATTTAAATACTGTTCGGAGCATCCCTTTTGTGAAGATTACTGTGGTCCTTCTGCATAGATTTTTCATCTTACCTTTTTCGCAAAATGTATCTCCTCCGTGACCAATTCATATACCTACTGTTTCTTGTCAGTTAACGTTTGGGTATGAAAGTAGGGTTTTGAGAAGGATTTTTTGTTATAGAATGCTATTTTTATCACACAATCCTTTAAAATTATATTAATATTCACAGCAGAATATAACAAAACATTCATTTTATCATTCAATCTGTTATCATCATTTATGGTAAGATTTCCTTTGTTTAATTAGTTAAAAGGTGACCGAATTGTTTCAATGAACTCCCAAATGGATTAGCGAATGTAAACATAACACGGGATCTTTAAATAAAAAATTACACTTCTTGACTTGTATTTTACAATGTTATTCCTGAAATTGTATATAATTACAATTTTCGGAAAAGGCTAAAGACAGTTTTCGAAAATGAACAATAAGAAATTAAAAAAAAATCGGGACTTTCCAAAGAAGAAAAGATGTATTTTATTATTACCCGGCTCCTTTAGTTTTTTTTTATTTAGCAAGTTTATGCGCACATCATTTTCTGACTGTAACAAGTAAGTTAAGAACAACGAGAAGGGAAGTTACTCTTAGTCAAAAAATGTCTTGAATTGGATCAAGAATTAAAATCTTAACTTGAACAAACTTACTTGTACAAGTCAGAATAATATACCATTAACTAAAGAGAGATAACTCTTCCCGGATTGTTTTTCTGACTGTTAAGAGTAAGAAACATTCTGACTTAAATATGTAGATCCCCTGACTGATAAAGTCGATTCGAAACATGGGGAATATCTCATTGGTCCTTGGAAATAAAATCCACAAATTTATCTTCCTTAAAATTATACTTAATACACATGGTTGAGCGTGTAACGCACCAATCCACTCAAAAGATCCTCGCCTTACACGCATACAGTTCGCACGTTACAGGCACACAATTTACATGATACACACATCCGATTCGCACATTACACGCAAACCACACGATACAACATTTGTGATCGTACGATTTCTAAAATTGTGTAAGATACGATAGGAATATAACGAAACGCTTTAATTAAATTTGATGCCGGGTATGAATAACAGTGAAATATTTGAAATTGCATTTTTTAATAATATGTACGATAAACAGAGTCCGGTTTTTAACGGTCTACATAATTATTTTTTTTATAAATACATTTTTGTCCTATAATATTTTTTTAAACGAGAAATTCATTGAACTTTATAACATATCTTTGAAATTATATTTTAATTTATTAAAAATAAATAAATCTGTTCATTAGCTATGGTATATTCACCAAAATTGATGGGATAATAATTAAGTTGGCAGTAGAATAAACATTACGCTACAATATTTTATGGTTTTCTTCAAACAAAAAAAAAACATTTCATGTGGGTGTTTTCCATGAAACGAATTGACTTAAAAACAATATATAATTAGTCAAGGGATAAAGAGGTCCTTTGAGGGGATAAATACCTATTTACCTGTACATCTACCTCAGATATACAATGTTCAATTGTTTAACTGTAGGATAAATTGTGAAAATTTATTTATCCATCAAAATTATAAATAAACCATAATGAATAAAAATATCAAATAATTCATTTGTATATAAAATATGTTTATAATATAAATTAAAGTTTATCTGAAAATCTATAAATTTGTATTTCTATTTTTAATACACTGGTCTTAGTTATCTATTTCATTTTCAGTAGCTACATGTACACTAGACTTTATCAAGAAACATATTTCACTATGTCAGATTTCCTGTGTATATCTACGATCAGAAAGCTCAACTCAGGTAAATTTACAGGTAAATAGACATTTTCCAGTCATAGAACCTCTTAATCCCTTGTCTAATTACTAGATGTTATTTTAGCCAAGTAGCCGTCCATGTAACAAACATAATAATGAACAAATTACTTTAAGATGTACTATGAAGATATGAATTAATAAATGATATTTGGTAAAAAAAATTAAAACTTTGCCAGGTCTTCATAATAATTTAAGTTATTTGTCACAAACAAGTTAAAGCTTAAATCTATGCTTAATTTCCCGATGTTGTATGCAAGTAATATGATCATTTAATTTTAGAAATATTTAATTTAATTTAGTATTTTCAAATGACATAAATTGAATAATTTACATTAGTTATAGGAAAAATTAAGCCATGATGTATTATGAATATCAACATTCTTAAATAGAGACATTCTAAAATTTGAATTCTATGAAAGGTCGTTCGAACGATATTTTAATTCGAGTTCGATATATGCTCTGATTTGAATTCACACATTTTAACATCTTTCTCGACCAATGAACACTCTTACACATTACAAGATTCAAATCGCACGTTTATTACCACACGCACACGATTCGCGCGTTGCACGCACACAATCAGCACGTTACACAATATTTTCTGTGATTAACACGTTCAACCAGTTGTAGTAGTTCAAATAGGCTCGTTTTGATGGTGTCTGTTTCTTTAAAAAAAGCTTTTCAACATTACAAAATTTTCGGTTCGATCTAGGTTTTGACATTTTAATTTCTCTTTACAAACGAAGATGCATTAAGTTTGAAATCGATTTCGGAACGCATCAGTTCTTCTCCCAAAGTAAACATACTTTGCATAGAAATACAAGGAGTTATTGCACGATCGTTTTCTATTAAGATTAATAGGAAATATTTATAACTATATAGTAGCATAAATTATTGCATATATGGTATTTATTTATTCAAGTAAGATCAATTTTATATTAAATCTTGAATTGCTTTTCATATCTGACATTAAGTATTATTAATTGTGTCATTATCTTTCGTTTGCATTTAAAAACCACAATTTTTCCAAATCGAACGGTCGTAAATCGTGTAACGTGCATAGTGCGGTTTCCGTGTAATATGCGAATTGTGTTCATGTAACATGTGAATTTTGTGAGTGTGGTTTAGAGCGTCACATGTTCAAAAATCTGTAAAAGTTTACTTCCAGTTAATATTATCAGTACCGAGTAAGTCAATTGTGATGATTTGTCCATAAAACTTCAAGCTGGTACCACCCAGGTAGCACAAAAAATATTCATGATATTTTTAAAAAGTCAGATAAGCATTTTTCAAAAATGTTATCAAAATAATATTTTCCTGATGTCATGTAAATGTTTTTTGGGATATCTTTCTAATGTTTTCTTGAAATATTTCAAAAATATTTTTAAAACGTTTCTAATAAATATTACTATATCACTTTATAAAAACATCTTATTTCAATGTTTTAAAAATATTTTTATAACATTTTCCAATTTTTAACATGATATTTTAAGAATATCACTAAAATGTTAGAGAAAAGGGTTTTTATATAACATTTTCTATACAAAAAATAAACATTCTCTAAAAGCATTTTTCAAAAATATCTGAAAAATATCTCTTTAAAAATGTACAATCAATATGAATATCATTAAAAAATACTTTTGAAAAATATCTTTAAAACATTTTGTTTCATGTTACGGTAACATTTCTATAAAATACTCTGGCAGAAATATTTCGAGAATGTGAAAATAAATTGTTGGAAAAATATTTTCCCCAAACATTCTAAAAACATTTCATTTAAAATATTATTCAAATATTTTCATGACATTTTTCACATATCAATATAATGTCTCAAAAAATATTTTTATTTAATGATATCTATATGTGAAATAAACATTCTGGTAAAATATTTTGACAAAAATATTTTTTAAATTTGGAAATATATTATTGTAAAAAAAAATTGCAAAAAGTTTTCATAACATTTTTGAAAAATATTCTCTGGGTATCAGATAAAAATAGTTTATCATAACGTTAGGATAGTGTTTTTAAAACATTTTTTATGTCTGTCTGCAAAATTATATCCATTGCCATGTTACAACTGTTGGTGTCCTGCAGGAAGCAGAGACTGCTTACTCTTCCGGAGCACATGAGTCTACCCCCGGTTTTTTTTTTTTTTTTTTTTTTTTTTTGGTGGGGTCCATGTTGCTCATATATTTTTAGTTTTTAATCGTAATGCATTTATTGTTTTGATCTTGTCGTCGTTATTCTCTGGAGTTTGTCAGTTGTTTCAATTTTCCTCTCCTTCGAATATCCGTTTGGTATTTCTTGACTTTACTTAAATCGTTTGGTCTTCCATAACCGATAAACATTATTTTTTAAATAGCAGGCGTTGTCCGTGGCGTGTCAGTGTAAATGTTTGGATTTTCGTTTTTCGGTTTAAAAATTTAACTGGTTCCCGATTGTTGTACCAGCTAGCGAACACTCGACAGTATTTATTGGAAACTAGTGAAGGGTATTTTTGCGGTTTGAACAAAGGAATTTGAAGTTGAAGACGACGCCTAGTTACTAAAAGTATCGGTAATCAGTCGTGTTTATTATCTTCTGGTGATAACAGTAGGTTAGAATGTAAACTAATATAATGACTTTTTTCTGTACGCATCGCTTTCTGTGTGTTGTCTCTTCACTCGACTTGAAATTATATCAACAACAACTTGAACAATGACAGAGTGGACACCTTTTGGTCATATATCAAAACAGGAAACAAAACTACAGTAAATGTAAATATGTATATGTTGAACCTTTCATTGGAGTCTGTTTAAACTTAATTTTATTTTGTGAAGGTGTGAAAAAAACTGGGGGGGGGGATGTATGTTATTATTTTAAATCTTATTCTAAGTCAGAAAGAGTATTTCAATGTATATTCATTGAGTTTTCTAACAAAACAATAATATCCTCACTTTCGGAGTTTTTTCTCTCTTCTCATTTAAAAAACAAATAGGCGTATAAAAATAAATCTGTATGACTAAATTGTATTATGGCCATACTTCAGCACGTGATTTCTTGATGAGAATCTCCGGATATTATTACAGTTATTTAAATTTCAAATAACAGTTTGATATATGTTGAAAATTAAACTTGGAGATGTCATACTTTTTTTCAGCTTGGAAGTACATTGTAGATATTACATGTGTATATACATTGCATATTTGGTCCTATTTATTCAGATAAAAATGTAAATTTCATCATATTTGGGAATATTGTAATACTTATATTTTTTTTTCAGACCAACCATGAACAAGTAGAAGAGTAAGAAATAAATCAGTCATTTAGAACAATAGAAAGGAGGTTGATAGCTGATAAAACAGCAAATTATAATTTAATATTTCTTAAATATTTGTTTCAAAAAGGCAATCTTACATGTTATGTTTCTTTTCTTTTATTTTTTAAATTATTTTACACGGAAGAAATGTTAGACACAAAGTGTCTACTGCAACAAGGAAAAAAAACTTTATTTTTCGGGTCTAAATGATACAATATAAGAATAAAGACAGGACTTTTTTGCCACCTGATTTTTGTGCTTAAGTATAATTTTTAAAACTTCAAAGTATTTACAATGACACTTGATTGTCGAATTGAAGAAAAGTGTAACTATTCCTGTGCTTCAGCTCACTCATATTTAGTCGAACATACACAATTGAATGTACTTTGAACATTAATATAAATCATTTTAAGTAATAAAAAGTGTGAAAATAATTAACATTTGACTGTCAATACAGATACTATGTAATGTTGGAAAAGCATCGGCTGAATTTTTTTATTATGACAATTGCTTAAATCCTATTTTCAGATAATGCCTTATGATAGAAATTAATTTGAAGAAGAGTCAGTGTCTATTGCAAGATCAACCAGATGAAAAGAAAGAAAATAAATTTAAACTCGGCAATCAGACCATAAACCAAGTTGTCTTGAGCACTAAAGCTACACCCATCTTTAGAGACCCTAAGGTTGTTAAAACCTTGACTCGCCTCCATGACAAATATATAATTGTCCCAGCGGACAAAGCCCTTAATAACATCGTTTTGTCTGAAGGAATTATTATTTTGAATGTCTTAGAAACGAGTGGGGAATAGATAACACTGCGGGTAACCCAACTTATACACCGACCACACTCACTAAGCAGGAAGTCCTTGATAAACAGCACACCGTTCTTCATTCCTTTGTCATTTCTACAAAGGGTGACAAAATGGGCCTTACTGCTCTTTAATGTATTCCTAAACTACATAAGAATCCGTTTAAACAAAGGTACATCGCTGGATCAGCTACTTGCTCTACCAAACCTTTTTTTAAAGATTTTAACACTCATATTGATATGTATTAAAGACGGCCTTCAGAATTACTGTGAAATATTATATTCCACCAGTGGCGTCAATCAGATGTGGATTCTTAAAAACTCAAAAAATTTACTACAATATCAAAAATCAAAATCTTTGGCTACATGCAACAGTATAAAAACATTCGACACTCTATACTACCATACCACATTCTCAATTGAAATATCGATTCAAACAACTAGTTCATCAATGTTTTTTCAAGAAACATGGCACACGATAGTATACATTTCTAGTTTTAGGTAGAGAAAAGGCTTATTTTGTTAACAACCACTTGGATTCTGACAAAAAGTATTCTGAAGATTAAATAAGAACATGTTAGATTTTCTCATAGGCACCACATTTGTTGAATTTGGCCGTCGAATTTTTCAACAAACAATCGGCATTCCAATGGGAACCAACGGTGCTCTTCTTCTCGCCGATCTGTTTCTGTACTCATATGAAGCAGGCTTCATTCAAGGGCTTCTACGTGAAAACAAAAATAAACTAGCCCAATCCTTAAATTTCATGTTTTGTTATATAGATGACGTGTTGTCTTTACATAACGATAAATTCCACGACTTTCTACATCTAATCTATCCCAGTGAATTTGTAATTAAGGAAACTACAGATACATCAAAGTCCGCTTCATATTTGTTTTTGTTTCTCGAAATAGACAATGAGGGACATTTGAAGACAAAACTTTATGACAAACGTGATGACCTCGACTTCCTATTGTTAACTGTCCCTTCTTGGGTAGAATATACCAGCACCGCCTGCATATGTCGTCTATGTTTTTCAGCTTATCTGATATTCAAGGGCATGCGTGAGTTACCATGACTTTCGACAAGGAGTATTACTGCTGTCACAAGGTCGTCATCATGAATTGATTGACTGTTACAGTGTTTCAATACCTAATATGATGTTGGACTGTTCCCACTGTCGTAACATTTCATGTGCCTCCACCGATTTGTGACTACCACCGGAATGAATTTGTTGAACTCCACGACGGGTGCCGTATACCGAGCAGGAACTGCTTACCCTTCCGGAGTACCTGAGTTCACTCCTAGTTTTTATAGGAGTTCGTGTTGTTCTGTCTTGCTTCAAGCTTCATAAAAGCAATGCTTAAGTAGTCATCATTCAGAATGAAATTTATTAGATACACAACCCAACCCAGTTGACATCTTTGAATATAGATTGTTTTAAGTTTGATAATAAATTTTGATTTTGTATTGTCTGCTTATCAATGTAAACATGTCCAACTTTTTTATGAAATATTGATGAAACTAAATTGTAAATACAGATTTGTAAAATTTGTTTGAATTTCAATACAAACAGAAAAAAATAATTGATAAATCAAAATATCTTTTCATTTAATGTATAACCCAGAGTAAAATGTAGCTGAATTTGTTTGACTTAGTTGTAAATAAAATTACAATACAATACATCAATGAGAGAAAATTCTATGCAGAAAGTTGGGAAAGAGACAGATTCTTGCCGAATAACATAAACATTACCGTCTGACAGTGTTATGATATTGTAATTATTATATTATTTATCTTGGCCTAATTTGTTTTGCGTTGCCTTATAACATGTATAATATGTTTCCATAATACTTATAGTTGTTTACCAAATAATTTTATAACTGCGCAGTTTAGAAATCACTGGAACAATAATAGATACTGATGGAATGACTAGAACTTTCTATTTGACTTACGTAATAATTCTGGTGTAATTCAAACTTCTACAGTATTCCAAAAGTTTCCGTTCTACAGTATATATACGGACAAGAAAGTTAGACTTTCAGAGCAGAATGTATTGGACCAGACATTCTTGTGTTCTCAGCTGTTGGATCGACACTTTTATTTACGTTACATCAAGCTAGATTGTGACTGATTGGATATAATATTCCGTTTGGATTCCCACAACAGTGACGAGGAGAATTCCGGATTAGGAAAAGACGAAGGATTTTGAACAGTTAAGTTGACATTTTAGTTTGTGTAATATTTTTTTGTAAACTTGTATATAATAAATCTTGTTAAATTTTATTATTGATTTGTGTCTTTTGTTGGCTACAATTTAAAGGTGATTTCGGCCGTAACAACAGGAACATTGTAAGACATTTTATTTGAAATGTCCACATGGTCAGCTGCTCACTCAAAAGGTATTTTAAAATGCAAGGAGGATATTTTTCAAACGTTTACGTAATAATGTTTATAATATTAAAAAAAAAACATTGGACTGATGTTTTGAAGTATGAAAGTATTATTAAAATATTTTCAGAATGTTATGGGAACATTTTTACAAACTTTAAAAAAGATTGTGCTATGCTTAAAGAAGAAATGTTTTCAGGATCTTTATTAAATGTTTTGAATTTTTTTATGGCAAATGTTTAAATGATATCAAAATAATATCGACATACAAATATTCTAAGAACATTAAAGTAAAAAAAATGTTATCAAAATGTTTTAACAATATTTTTAGAACATTTTTTATAAAATGTTATTTAAAAGTTTCTAGACAATATGTTTCAGATGTTTTTTATTAACTGATATTTTATAAAATGTTTTTTATGGTATCTTTTACAGATTTTCAGATCATTATAAAAATATTGGGCGATGTTTTAAAAATATTTTGGAAAAATGTTTTTAAAATTTTTTTTAAAAATCCGCTGTTTGCTGCGCCATACATTTTAACATTTATTTCATATTTTTCTGCGATATTTTTACGACATTATTGAAAAATATTGTACACGTTTCAAAAGTTATGTTCAAAGTTTTCTCATATACAGAAGGACGGACATGATCGAGTTACATGTATTTCAGGATGTACCAACTAGGACGGACACTATATGTCATGATGTGGAAGTTGGTGATTCTACACGCGTAAAGCAACTGCCTCACCAGCATCTTTACATGAAATAAATAAATAACTCTAAGAAAATGACTTTATTGAACAAGCAAAATCAACTTGAGTTTAGCCGTGTATATTTGTTTGACTACATAAAAGTGACTAGCCTTCTAAACAACTGAAAGTTGTCTTATTCCACACATGGGTGGCTGTATTGATATGATTGGTAAAGCTAGATATGTATGCAATTACGATTTACTCAAAAGTTTTTGACAAATCCTATAAACGGATCGTGCTAACGATTTTTTTAAATTTAAATTTGCTTTACTTGTCTAGTTCGTGGCCTTGTAATCTTTTATTATGATGTACTCTAATAACAGGATTGCTAGGGGTGTTCTAGACTAATGTTTTCTAACGTTGGTGACGATCCACTCTGAATCTGACAAAAGTATTCTGAAGATGAAATTCACACATGTTAGATTTTCTCATAAACAACCTATTTGTTGAATGTGGCAGTCGAATTTTTCAACAAACAATCGGCATTCAAATGGAAACCAACTGTGCTCCTTTCCTATCCGATCTGTTTCTGTACTCATCTGAAGCGGACTTCAAGGGCTGCTACGAAAGAGAAAACGAAGAGAAACTAACCCAGTCCTTTAATTTCACTTTTCGTTATATAGTGAAATAACGACAAATTCAAAGATTTTCTACATCCCATCTAACCCAGTGAGCTTAAAATTAAGGATACTACAGATACAGTAATATTTGTAATATACAGTTATATTTGCTGAAAAATCAGGTCTTGCTCTGCAATTATAAAATAATCAGAAATGCAAGCACCGTTACTGCCTTTAATATGCTCATAATTCATCATTGTAATCAGGCACTATGAAAAATCATTTCTATAAATACACAAAAGTTTCCCTTCTTAAGTAGCAATATACCAGTTTCGCCTGCATATGGCGTGTGCGTTTCTCAGCTTATGTGATATTCAAGAGCATGTGTGAGTTACCATAGCTTTCGAAAAAAAAAAGGATTACTGCTGTCACAAAAGCTGCTAAACCAGTGTTTTATCAAGGATAAGTTGATGTCATCACTTAGGAAATTTTACGGTCGTCATCACGAATATTTTGACCGTTACAATGTTCTAATATTGAAGATGATGTTGGACCTGTTCCCACTGTCGTAACATTTCATGTACCTTCACCGATTTGTGACTTCCACCGGATTGACTTTGTTGAAGTTCACGACGGGTGCCATTTACGGAACAGGAAATGCTTACCCTTCTGGAGAACCTGGGTTCACTCCTGTGTTTTATAGGAGTTTGTATTGTTCATTGTTTTTTTTTTTTTACTTTCCGTTCTTATTTGTTGTGCTTGTGTTGTTCATCAGGGTTTGTCTGCATTGCGCTTTTTTTTTTGGTTTGCTCCTTAGGTATATTTGTCCTCTTCATAAAACAAAAAACTTCCCAGTCCATCTTCGTATACAATTGTTCATGTTTGTTTCAGTATTCAGACACATTTCTCGGCGTACTGCGACGTAGAACGGATAAATTTGGCCGACATGGACATATCTGAGGAGAGGACACGTCTCTGAGTTTTACCAGTATAATAGAAAATAAAGTAATGATGAGACACATAAAAAAAATTAAACTTTCGTTTGTATGTGTCTCTAAACTTTGATTTACCTGATTGTAACACCTGGGTTTGAAAAGAAAATGCTCCAAAAATAAACGAAAGACGATGAAAAGACGAAAAACGTAATACAGTTGGATTGATACGGGCACACAATATTTTAATCATCCATTCAAAAATAAAAGTTGCATATCCTTTTTAATCAACATCATAGTGTACGTTACTTTATCAATTGTAAGTCTATGTACCAATAACCCATAGAAGATCCCTGTAAATTAATGCCAGTGGTCCAGTTGCATATCATGATCCAGAAATGATCGAAGATAAATGTATGGAAATTGAATATTCAGCTTGTTTTAAAGTTATGTACGATTAATGCAAGTCCGACATGTTTTCACCGTTTTGCAGATAAACATTTATTGTCCTTTTCTCACTATTTAATTTACTAGTTCATGATACAAAAACTGCGATCACAATTGTTAAGCGCACATGCTCGCAATCCTAAAAATTCATAATATCCGAGGGTGTATCGTGAGAAACTAAATCTTTTTAACTATTTCATACCTAATCTTATTCGAATCATCATTGAACCGTTTTGATTTGCCTTTCATATCAATTAGTTCTGATACCAATCTATGAACCTCATCGCTTATCTTCTCTTGCTCTTTGCTGTTCATCTCTGCTCAGGACCTTACTTGCGTGCTCATTTCGCTCCTGTTGCTTGTTGCTGTTCGTCATCGCTTATCTTCTCTTGCTCTTTGCTGTTCATCACTACTCAGGACCTTACTCGCGTGCTCATTTCGCTCCTGTTGCTTGTTGCTGTTCGTCATCGCTTATCTTCTCTTGCTCTTTGCTGTTCATCTCTACTGAGGACCTTACTCGTGTGCTCATTTCGCTCCTGCTGTTGGTTGCTGTTCGTCATCGCTGCTCTTCTCTTGGTCTTTGCTACTCATCGCTACTCAGGACCTTACTCGCGTGCTCATTTCGCTCCTGCTGCTTGTTGCTGTTAGTCATCGCTGCTCTTTTCTTGCTCATCGCTTATCTTCTCTTGCTCTTTGCTGTTCATCTCTACTCAGGACCTTACTTGCGTGCTCATTTCGCTCCTGTTGCTTGTTGCTGTTCGTCATCGCTTATCTTCTCTTGCTTTTTGCTATTCATCACTACTCAGGACCTTACTCACGTGCTCATTTTGCTCCTGCTGTTTGTTGCTGTTCGTCATCGCTGCTCTTCTCTTGGTCTTTGCTCTTCATCGCTACTCAGGACCTTACTCGCGTGCTCATTTCGCTCCTGTTGCTTGTTGCTGTTCGTCATGACTGCTCTTCTCTTGCTCTTTGCTGCTCATCGCTACTCGGGACCTGACTCGCGTGTTCATTTCGCTCCTGCTGCTTGTTGCTGTTCGTCATCGCTGCTCTTCTCTTGCTCATCGCTTATCTTCTCTTGCTCTTTGCTGTTCATCTCTATTCATGACCTTACTCGCGTGCTCATTTCGCTCCTGTTGCTTGTTGCTGTTCGTCGTCGCTATCTTCTCTTGCTCTTTTGTGGATACCAGTCCAAGCGAAACTTCAACCTAGTGCGACACAAAAAGAATGCACACGGTATGGAAGAGGATTCAACAGACTATAGTGATTCAGTCTCAGACACCACCACAGAAGCCGATAACGAGGAATCTGAACAAAGCAGTGACCATGAATCCAACGAAGACTCCGAACAGCAATGCGAACAGTCCCCATGGGCAGTCATTTTGAATAGAACATTTCAAGTACATCAATCGGAATACTCACAGAAAGTAAACGAACTAGTCGAAGCCGGAATGGAAGAAAACGAGGCACGCTTGGCAGAATATAGAGACATGTTTGACACATACAGAGACGAAATATGAAAGCATTACCTCGGACTTATATCTTGGCATCAAGACATGAATAAAGACCTCGTACATAGAAAGATCAAGAAAACGGCTAAACGCCTGTGAGAAGAGGAAGACTACGAACCAAAAGAATCATGGGAATATGCCGTAGAAAAACGAAAATATCTGCTTAACCGTGTATTAAACGACTACGACACACCACCACCTGAAGACAGCAATGACTCTATGTGACGGAGGAATTGGAACATATTACAAAAAAAAAAACAGAAAAAAAATATATTAAAAAACATTAAAAAAATTTTTAAAAAATTTTTAAAAAAGGGAAGAAGGGTAATGCAGCCAATATACGTTTAAACATATATATAGCCAGTCACAAGCCTGGACAAATGCAGAGTGGCCTTAAAAAATTGAGGAGGATTAATGCAGCCTATCTTATGATAGCCAGTCACAAGCCTGGATACATGCAGAGTGGCCCTTCAAATGACCTGAATGTAAGGGTGCTCTCGCACAGATCCAATCTTTGAATAACGACAATCGGCCACCACTAGCAGCAGTAGCCCAAAAACTGAAATGAGCACGCGAGTAAGGTCCTGAGTAGCGTTGAGCAGCAGAGCAAGAGAAGAGCAGTGATGACGAACAGCAATAAGCAGCAGCAGCAAAATGAGCACGCGACTAAGGTCCTGAGTAGCGATGATCAGCAAAGAGCAAGAGAATAGCAGCGATGACGAACATCAACAAACAGCAGGAGCGAAATAAGCACGCGAGTAAAGTCCTGAGTAGCGATGAGCAGCAAAGAGCAAGAGAAGAGCAGCGATGACGAACAGCAACAGACAGCAGGAGCGAAATGAGCACGCGAGTAAGGTCCTGAGTAGCGATGAGCAGCAAAGAGCAAGAGAATAGCAGCGATGACGAACATCAACAATCTGCAGGAGCGAAATGAGGACGAGAGTAAGGTCCTGAGTAGAGATGAACAGCAAAGAGCAAGAGAAGATAAGCGATGACGAACAGCAACAAGCAACAGAAGCGAGTAAGGTCCTAATTAGCGATGAGCAGCAAAGAGCAGCAAGAAAAAGGAAACGAAGTGTATCATAGAGCAATGAAATGGAACGAGAAGCACGGGAAAAGGGGAGATAATTCAATCTTAATTTCCGGTTGCGCATGCGCCTGACTTCCGGTACTTCTGGTTCCTAAACAGACCACACATCCGGGTCCTTGACTTGCGTCACTTCCTTAAACAAATCAGGGGAAATTCCATCACTTCCGATTGCGCATGCGCGCAAAAACCACCTTGGGTTCCTGAACATGCGCAGACCACACATCCGGGTCCTAGCATGTGACTAACGTTACTTCCGTAAAGATATGGCGGGAAAATGGCGCGAATATCCCCTACATCCGGTTGCGCATGCGCGCAAATCACTTCCGGGTACTTCCAGTTCCGCTTACGCATGCGCAGACGACACATCCGGGTCTTACCACGTGACTTACGTCACTTCTGGCAACAAATGGCGCCAAACCACGTTACTTCCGGTTGCGCATGCGCGCGAACCTCTTCTGGTTCCGGTCACGTGACCTCCGATTCCGGTTACGCCGCTTCCTGTGACGTCATTTCCGGTTCCGGTGACGTCACTTCCGGATCCTCACGATCCTCCTCCTCTCCACCTCCTCAAATAATAGCTGAACTGTCCCCATATACTACTAAGGGCAAAACACATATTATCTTTAAGGTCATGGCGAAGTAATTGAAAGTATCCTACATTTTTCTAATTTTTTGTCAGTATGTAAAGCTAATCGAAATACATGAAATAAAAAAGGGGGGTACCCATGCTTATTTTTTTGCTATAACCCTTTGAAAATGCGTTCTGAAATTAACTTTTAACATAGGATATATAGGGAAAATTTTTCGACAACTTTGCTCGAAAAGTCTATTAAAACCATAGATGTTAATCCTAAAGTTTATTGAAAAACTAATATTATATTGCCTCATCCACGAGTTTTCTGGTGATATAAAAATATTTGGGGGTCCCCATGCTTGATTTCGTTGTATCTGCTTCTGAAGATATAATCAAGCTACTTATTTTGGTGCTTTTTTCAGACAACGTCATGACGTCCAGCGTTCGATAACGTTTATGTATTGCAGATGATAATTATAGGACAAACAACAAACCTTTTTCTTTCATCTGATGTATATTTTTTAATTTTAATGTTTTTATTAATGTTTTTATTAATTTTTTTTTATTGATTTATTTATTTATTTTTGGCTTTCTGTAAGGAGTTGCAGATTTTATTTATTATTTGTTGAATGACAATGTTTGATTTTCATGTTGTCGATGGATGATTTGTATTGCAACTGTATCCTTACAGTCCCGTAAAATATTAAAATAAATCACAGTGTGTCAAGTGGACCAACTCCAAGTAATTTGAAAACAACATTTTTTATTTCAAAATGCATTAAATTTAGAGGGTATTGTCGTTATCCCAAAATAAAAACGTCTAACAAAAAATGCTTGCATGTGAGAGATAAGCAGGCGTGTAAAGATCCGTAAGGATAATTGACGACGGAAACATTTTTCACACAGTGGGAGCTAATACTGCCTTATTTTGGCTGAAATATTCGCCTTTAAATCCCTTACAAATTAGGCCAAACCAAACTGATTTTTAGGTCGTTGGATACCGCCGCTGCAAGTTTTTTGCCGCTTCATTTAAAAATAAGAGCTCAAAATTCGCCCCTAATTCAAATTAAAAATAAAAAGTTGTGTCACACTTAAGTTTTATATTCGCCTGAAAAAACCCATCCACCCATCCCGTTAGAAAAAAATTTTTTTTGCTCGCTCACACCTATATTTATCCTTTAAAAAACCAAAGAACCTATAATCAATTTTGAGTAACCAATTTAAAAAAACAATTAATGTATATTTTCAATGCATCATGTCCTGAGATCATAGAATTAAGCTAATATCGGTCACAATTTCAATTGATTCAGTTTAATTCGCAGTATTCAAATGCTGAAGTGGTACAAATAAATTCCAATACCAGGCGAATTCTATAGAACGGTGAAATTGCAAAGACGTTTCATTAATACTAAAGGAAGGAGACCGTTTTCTTTGAGCGATAAAAACTCTGAAACCATAAAATGTTGGAAATGTTTGAGATATAACATATAATAGTGACATTCAGTAGTTCCCAAGTTTGCCCTCAGAAGACTCTCTTTTTCTTAGAAAACTGAGTTTTGTGTGAAAATGTTCTTAAAAAAAGGCCGTCATTGGGAAGTGTATTATTCGCATGATTAATATTTTATTATCTCCCTTTTTGAAATAACATTTTTGCTAAAGTTAATTTCATTTTTTGGGACAGTATCTATTTTGGTAAAAATTAACATTCTATAAAACGGAAATAATTATTTAACATAAAAAAAATAATAATTATGATTAGATATTCGGTTTAACTTAAATATTTTGCAAAAGATATAGTTATATGGTACCATGATTTATGATTAGTATATTTGATTTAAAGCCTATTGTTCAATCGTTTTCGCTCGCCGTGATATTGGCTGCAATATCGCCGGCAAGGCGTTAAACAACAATCAATCAATCAAACGTTTTCGATTCCGATTGGTAGGAAATCTGTCAAGAATCACAATTTCTCCAATTGGTTTGGAGCTTGCTTATTTGAATACTTTACGAAATGCAAAGCCAAGTTCCCCTCCTGGTAGGTTCGGTTTAAAAACCACCTTGGGTTCCTGAACATGCGCAGACCACACATCCGGGTCCTAGCATGTGACTAACGTTACTTCCGTAAAGATATGGCGGGAAAATGGCGCGAAAATCCCCTACATCCGGTTGCGCATGCGCGCAAATCACTTCCGGGTACTTCCAGTTCCGCCTACGCATGCGCAGACGACACATCCGGGTCTTACCACGTGACTTACGTCACTTCTGGCAATAAATGGCGCCAAACCACGTTACTTCCGGTTGCGCATGCGCGCAAACCTCTTCTGGTTCCGGTCACGTGACCTCCGATTCCGGTTACGCCGCTTCCTGTGACGTCATTTCCGGTTCCGGTGACGTCACTTCCGGATCCTCACGATCCTCCTCCTCTCCACCTCCTCAAATAATAGCTGAACTGTCCCCATATACTACTAAGGGCAAAACACATATTATCTTTAAGGTCATGGCGAAGTAATTGAAAGTATCCTACATTTTTCTAATTTTTTGTCAGTATGTAAAGCTAATCGAAATACATGAAATAAAAAAGGGGGGTACCCATGCTTATTTTTTTGCTATAACCCTTTGAAAATGCGTTCTGAAATTAACTTTTAACATAGGATATATAGGGAAAATTTTTCTACAACTTTGCTCGAAAAGTCTATTAAAACCATAGATGTTAATCCTAAAGTTTATTGAAAAACTAATATTATATTGCCTCATCCACGAGTTTTCTGGTGATATAAAAATATTTGGGGGTCCCCATGCTTGATTTCGTTGTATCTGCTTCTGAAGATATAATCAAGCTACTTATTTTGGTGCTTTTTTCAGACAACGTCATGACGTCCAGCGTTCGATAACGTTTATGTATTGCAGATGATAATTATAGGACAAACAACAAACCTTTTTCTTTCATCTGATGTATATTTTTTAATTTTAATGTTTTTATTAATGTTTTTATTAATTTTTTTTTATTGATTTATTTATTTATTTTTGGCTTTCTGTAAGGAGTTGCAGATTTTATTTATTATTTGTTGAATGACAATGTTTGATTTTCATGTTGTCGATGGATGATTTGTATTGCAACTGTATCCTTACAGTCCCGTAAAATATTAAAATAAATCACAGTGTGTCAAGTGGACCAACTCCAAGTAATTTGAAAACAACATTTTTTATTTCAAAGTGCATTAAATTTAGAGGGTATTGTCGTTATCCCAAAATAAAAACGTCTAACAAAAAATGCTTGCATGTGAGAGATAAGCAGGCGTGTAAAGATCCGTAAGGATAATTGACGACGGAAACATTTTTCACACAGTGGGAGCTAATACTGCCTTATTTTGGCTGAAATATTCGCCTTTAAATCCCTTACAAATTAGGCCAAACCAAACTGATTTTTAGGTCGTTGGATACCGCCGCTGCAAGTTTTTTGCCGCTTCATTTAAAAATAAGAGCTCAAAATTCGCCCCTAATTCAAATTAAAAATAAAAAGTTGTGTCACACTTAAGTTTTATATTCGCCTGAAAAAACCCATCCACCCATCCCGTTAGAAAAATTTTTTTTTTGCTCGCTCACACCTATATTTATCCTTTAAAAAACCAAAGAACCTATAATCAATTTTGAGTAACCAATTTAAAAAAACAATTAATGTATATTTTCAATGCATCATGTCCTGAGATCATAGAATTAAGCTAATATCGGTCACAATTTCAATTGATTCAGTTTAATTCGCAGTATTCAAATGCTGAAGTGGTACAAATAAATTCCAATACCAGGCGAATTCTATAGAACGGTGAAATTGCAAAGACGTTTCATTAATACTAAAGGAAGGAGACCGTTTTCTTTGAGCGATAAAAACTCTGAAACCATAAAATGTTGGAAATGTTTGAGATATAACATATAATAGTGACATTCAGTAGTTCCTAAGTTTGCCCTCAGAAGACTCTCTTTTTCTTAGAAAACTGAGTTTTGTGTGAAAATGTTCTTAAAAAAAGGCCGTCATTGGGAAGTGTATTATTCGCATGATTAATATTTTATTATCTCCCTTTTTGAAATAACATTTTTGCTAAAGTTAATTTCATTTTTTGGGACAGTATCTATTTTGGTAAAAATTAACATTCTATAAAACGGAAATAATTATTTAACATAAAAAAAATAATAATTATGATTAGATATTCGGTTTAACTTAAATATTTTGCAAAAGATATAGTTATATGGTACCATGATTTATGATTAGTATATTTGATTTAAAGCCTATTGTTCAATCGTTTTCGCTCGCCGTGATATTGGCTGCAATATCGCCGGCAAGGCGTTAAACAACAATCAATCAATCAAACGTTTTCGATTCCGATTGGTAGGAAATCTGTCAAGAATCACAATTTCTCCAATTGGTTTGGAGCTTGCTTATTTGAATACTTTACGAAATGCAAAGCCAAGTTCCCCTCCTGGTAGGTTCGGTTTAAATTTTTGAAGTTTGGAGTCCCAGTGGAACGAACTGCATGTCTTAATTGCTACTATCTGTCAGTCTGTCCATTTGTTTGTCAGTTAATTAGTGGTTTATTGTGAAACTTGTATTTGAGGTTTGTCGGAATAGCAATTCTAGACATTTAAATACACAGCGGGGCTTGGAAACGCATAGCTGTCAGACCCTCCTGTTACATTCCCTTTTCGTACCAAACAAATAACACCGCCGTGAAACATTGAATGCAAATAATGTTTACACAGTATCAATAGTAGGTAAAATAGATTTTAACATATGAAAGCCCCCATTTTATTTGATCACCGTCACAGGAAACGCGTGATTCAGTCAATGTACATCTTTTAGCATTTTAATGTGTAATTTACAACTCAACGCGTTTCCAAAAATCACAAAATACCGATGGTACATAATAGGTTGGTCCAAATAATTAATCCGTCTTGGAAAATTTTTAATTGGACGTATATTCCATCGATGAGGGATCCAAAAAAAAATTCAAAAATAATTATACCCTTGAGACGCCATGAATATCTGGACCAATAAATAAATAATAGGGCGTTGTGTACAATGAACATTTACAGTATGTTAGTTTGTCATTTAAATAAAAAAAAATGATCACAGGCTGAACACCTACATGTACGGTGTGTCTGGTCGTCACGTGGGGTGTACATGATAAACACTCAGAATGGAATGGTTGCCCCCCGGATCGTCCCCTAAGTATTAAAAGACTAAAGTCCAAGGGAAAGGACAAAGCTTAAGAAACAAACAAAGACATAATGACAATACAAATTTGTTGAAGAAAAAACACATTAAGACTAACACCACTGTGCATCCCCTTAAAGCAGATATATATTATTACTCTTTTCTGGTACCTATTGCAATAGTAATTATGTAGGTTACCGTAAATGGCAACAGGATGAAATTAACGGTACACTTGCGGCAATTGATGATACACTTCTATTGTTGAGATAATGCATTGGTTACAAGTAAATAGCAATATCTAGTGTACGGGAACACACAATGAACACGCATCCATAAAAATCAGCTGCACCAGCAAAGTATGAGTCTTCTCCTCCTTAGAGACACCCGCCCAGATTGTCGCATAAAATTGAAACTGTGCTATCAATGATGTAGGTTTTTGTTCGCAATCTCCCTTTTAACATTTTTTTTTAATCTGCAGCATCAGTATTGTTAACAGACTTCAGCTTTTCCCTACTTTTTTACCTATCAAATATTGACTCCCTTACCTTTCCCGCGAGAATCGCGGATTCCTTCTAGTGAGCAATAATATAAGTAACACCATTTTTAAAAAGGATGAGGACCGTTTTTTTACTTACTTTTCTCCATCAAAGTAAAAATGATGTTCTATGCGCAACTTGACGTCATATATGCATTCGCGTTATTTACTTAGTTCACAGAAATTGAGATGTTTAGTAAATTTATAACAATGTACCCGTGATCCAAGTGTCAAAAAAGGTGACTTACGGCGTGGTAATACCATGGAGGTAGTACACTGTACATAAATACCTAAAATTTAAACTAAGCAAATTACTTGCATAATATTTACTGTACAAATAACAACACGTTCCTATGATTCTGAAACGAATTAGTCTAAATATGCGTTTACACGACAAAATGATGTTTTCGAATGCGTTTTGATAATGAAGGGACGTGTTAATGCAAAATGGGTTTTGAAACGTTTCGAAAAAGTTTGCGTTGCGTAATAACTGTACTTCTGAACCCACCATTCCTCCGGAGTCAACGTCATAATGCCTACCACGTCATACAATCAGTCGAGGACGTAATACAATGACAAGGGGCTGTTACCATTGAAACGGAAAACAAATGAACACTAGATAGCGTTCAATTACTTCGCTTTGACCTTAAAATAATTATGATCCCTTTGAAAAGAAAAGATAGGTACCACGTTGAAGCATCCACTTTATCGTCCCTCTTTTGCTGGTACGTTATTTACAAATAATATGAGTTTTCTAATATTTAATGATACATATTTACCATATAATTTTTGACAATCAAGCGTGGAACTTATTTTCAAGTCCTTATGTGGTCGTTGACAGACTTCATGCCATCGTTGTTTACATCTTAATGGCAACATCAACCTTGATTATCCCCTTTATGGCTTAACTTTCCCCGAAAAGCTCGCTTGAATTACATGTACGTTGTCCTCGGTTTTGAGAAGAATTTGAACAGTTCGTAAAAGCAGTATCAGAACACTTTTTAAACTTTATAAATCCCCGTCCCGAGATTTAACATTGAAGAAAGTGTCCTTTTTTTGACCAACGATGACGAAATCATCGGCATTATTGCCCACTTTGATTGTATTTTTTTTTTTTTTTTTTTTTTGGAAAAAGACGCTTAAACTATCTGTTTTATGTCAATATAAAAAAATCTTAGAAACCCTATAAAATTATTCCTAAAATCCACTGTATCCATACGAAATCTATGGCCAAGAAAACCGGCCAGTGATTGACGTAACAAAAAATGAAAATTTTCCATATGAAAAGTCACGTGACTTTTTTAAAAATCGACGCCATTTTTGACTTGGAGGTCCAACTGTACAATGGTCAAATTATTGGTTGTGTTGTAAAAAATGATATCAAACAGGGTTCCGAATTTGATTTCATAATTTCAAGTAAATGGGTGATGGACAAAAAAAACTTTTTTTTAAATAATCTTTTTATTTACATTTCGTATTCGCCTATTTTTTAAGTAGTGGTACGTGTGTAGTAACTGGTTCCGTTAGTTTTACTTTGTAACTTAAAACAAACATGATTTTTTCTATATGTGACCATACGATTTTGTTACCTGATTCTGTAATCTAATCTGCCTTCCCCTATCTGAATACAGAATATCGAGCAGAGTCCCTGGGTACATTGAACTATAAAACTAAGAGATTTCCTAGCTTATGCCGGTTCACTTTAAGAGAAGGCTTTTAGATTTAAAAAAATAACTTATAAGCTAACTTCCTTTAACAGATTAATAATGAATTCTGCTCACTCAATTTTAATATACATGATGTGCACATTTCGTCGATTCAGTTGTGGTCAATGTCTAACATTTTGAAAACCAAACCAATTATCCTAAACTGTAAAGAGCAAATTATAAAAATGTATATAAAATATTATAAAAATATTCTTATATATTAACTACTGTGCTTTTTCTTTACGATTTGGATGAACAATTTCTTGTATTGAATGCCACTAGTAACACAATTTTGATCTTAAACGGCCATTCTGGTCTTGTTTATTCTTATTAAGTCTTGTTTTTCTGAATGCCCGTAGTTTTCAACAAAGTCAAGATAACAAGATCAAATCAACATATTTTGCCTTGCAGTCAATCAAGATCGGTCAAGACCAGTTTAGATCAGTTCAACACAGGTATTGTTAAACAATGAATAATTCATTCTTAACTTTTATGAATTGGTCTTTACTAGTCTTGGTTGACTGCAAGGCATTATATCATGTTTTGATCTTGTTATCTTGATTTTGTTTGAAATCTTATAAATATTAAAAATCAAGACAGTCAAGATTAAACAAGACTGAAGTGGCCATTTAAGATCAAATTACCGTTACTAGTGATATATGCCAAAACTAGAATGTATTGCTCAAAATTGATTTTCGTTGACTAATTATTTATTTAATTCATCTAATTGCATGTAAGAGTTCTTATTAACAAAGTCGTAAAAACTTATTTTTAATTAATTACTTAGAAGTTATTTAATATTTGATTTCAGTTGATTCATTTCATGGCCAGAAGAGGAAGGACCGGGAGAATTTTCTGTTCCCTTGTTACAAGTACAATGATATTAGCAACCATTATTGGATTACCAACTTGGGTTAAAATTACAGGTGGAAAAACGCTGGCCGACCTGAAAAAACGGCCTTTTTCTTTATGGAAATATTCCGATCACTCATTGAACGATTTCCTTAAGTTGCCTTTTCCTAAACATTTCTCGGAACCAGCTGACAAAACATATTCACAAGCGGGACAAGATGTGGCAGTTTATCATATTTTAAAAAAAAAGAATGGATTTTTTGTCGAATTAGGGGCCTTTAACGGAAAGAACCTTTCAAATACAATTTGGCTAGAGAGAAAACATAACTGGACAGGTTTGTTGATTGAGGCAAACAGAGATTTATGCGAAAACATTGATATGCTCGGACGTAACGCTTGGCGATTGTGTGCCTGTATTTCAAACAAACTTAATGTGACATTTATAAAAGCAAGCTCAGCAGGTGGTGTTCAAGATACGTTACAAAAAGATATGTTTAAGGGATATGGGTTTCAGAAAGAAGTAGTGCCCTGTTTTACATTGGAAAATGTCCTTAGTGCAATCAAGGTTTCTCATATAGATTACTTTTCTTTAGATGTCGAAGGTGGAGAATTTGAGGTACTAGAAACCCTACGAAATAGTCTTGAATTACATATGATAACGGTTTCGGTATGGACAATAGAATATAAAGTGTACGATGGAAAGCGTAATTTGGTCGATGATTCGAAAAAAAGGTTACATAAAATGAGGCAATTTTTTAAAGAAATTGGTGGATATTTTGAACACTCGCAGCTTGATTCAAAACAACAACATGTGAACGACGGAACAGCCTTAGATGTTGTGTTTGTACTCTCGAGAGTATGGTGTGAAACTCATAGCATGTTTCCAAACGGGACATCTTGCAACCATTTAAATTTTTGAAAAATGCGTTCTGCATTTTGTCAAAATTCATATTTACGATTTATCCTTGTTTTGTAGTGAAACTTGCTTGTTCACAAATCTCATCATGATATGGTTTCGGGCGTTAGAACAAATTCCCAACCGCGTATGTTCATAACCATCTATACATCGTTATGTAAAACTATTGTTTTAAACAGATCTTTTCCATGAATAGACAAATACATTTAATTTTCTAAGACAAATTTTAAAGGGTACATTTTCCAAGGGTACACATCCAATGCTAAAGTTGCATTGTTTTTAACTTAAGGGACTTGTAGCTTCTCAGTTTTTGTTGGTTTGTTTTTTCTCTTGTGGTTGACTTAATACCTTTTTGTCTATTTATACGTCTCTTTGGTCCATATTTAAGATTACTGATTGGCCTTTACATATTAAAAAGGGCTTGGTATAACAGACTTATTTTTAACGTATTGTTTTGTAGCTGGAATGTTGAAAAAAATACATAATAACAATAATAATTCTAAACTCAAATAGCAGTATTATTTCTTTCCATGTAGAATATGCTCTAACATTACACTGCTACAACCAGTTTTAGAGAGTAATTGTGAATTAAAACTTATATTTCACACCACCCATTATGAAAAGTTCCCTGAACTGTCCTGAAATTCACGAACACTTGAAGGATGTTTAAAATCAAACTTGTCAGAAACGTTTCTAAACATATTTTGCTTTCAACTACGGAAAACGTTCTGAAAGGTATACAGATTACAGCATATTTATTCCTAAAGCGCTTATAATGATATAATGATATAATTGGAAAAGCACACCTTGTGGTGCTTTTTTATGGCACCAACAAAATAACTAATGACAAAAGAGACTAGAAATCTGTCCTGTCGGAATCGACAGGGATTCCCCTGTAAGTAGTTGGGCAACTTACCTATACTCAAAAATATAAAAACTGACTCCCATGCAAACATAGTGTATACAGTCATTCTATAAAGAAATTAAATCAATAAAAACCAATGAAATATGAAAAAACCTGAGTCTTACAAGATCTACCAAGCGTACCTTATACCAAGAATATTGTATGGTCTTGAAACTCTACATATTAACTCAAAAGAGCTTCCACCTTGACACACTGAAAAAAAATACAGTCACTCCAAAATAGATAGTACCTACTTCTGGGAGCCCTTCCTCTATATGCCAAGCTGCATAAAGAGGCTCAGTTTCATATTTGGAATATTAAACAGTAACAATAAAATCATCCGATCTTTGGCCTTCCGACAGTATATATCTGGCAAATCTGCAATTTTTTTCACTAAAATTAATGAAATCTTGGAAAACTGCCTATTTTACTAAAATTGAATGGAAAAGAATGTCAAAATTTGCATTATCTGAATATTGGACTTCTAACCTACAACTAGAATGTGAAGACAAATCAACCATGGAAAGTTTAGCAACTGTAAACCTAAAAATAGGAGTAACTCATCCAGTTTGGGCCAATGTATCTTCCACTGTTTTCATATATCAAAAAGCCCATTACAAAAAGCCTAATATTAACTGGTACATTTTTCTGCAAGTGCAGAAGCATAGATTTAACCAGTCAGAAGTGGTTCCGATTTGCCCCAGCTGCAGAATTAAAATTGAAGATATTAATTTATCATGTATTAACAACCTGTCCACTATATATAAACATTAGGAATAAATTATATACTACCATCAAGAGGTGTATGTTGAGTCTTATTACTCAATCTGAATGGGCACACACTTTAGTAATCGTAATGCATTATGCAAACTCCTTTTCGACTGTCAGAGCTCTGCTATTTCAGGAATTATCCCTAACACTCCTGAAATTATAGAAAAGATAGAAAGCATGTCTAGAATCTATTGCCATGAAATAGATAAATGGATAACGTCCGTTTAAATATTATTTTTACTCTGGGCCTCACAACTCCCTATTCATCTATAGTGAATTGTACTGCTACATACGATTTATACCATAGTGTGAACGGTTTCTTAAATACAAATCAGCACTCTGAATAGTTGCTTTCCTGCTACGTCTATAACAATTATAATCCTGTGCTTGAGAATATGCATGTAGAACGTTTAGATTTTAGCCTGCTTAGCTTTTAGCGTTTCATCTTAACACCTTGTGATAAATACCAAAATAATACTAACGAACAATTTTCATTAGCCACAAGAAGTGTGTACCAAAATAATACTAACGAATAATTTTCATTAGCCACAAGAAGTGTGTACTATATGCTGATTTTTAGAATGTAGAATATATTTCCTATATGACTTTTAACAGTCTCAATATCATTTTACAAGGCAAACAAGCAATTTTACAACTAATACAACTAATGTGATGATTGCAGTCGATATGTTTTACTCATGAGCTCTTAGATTGTACACGGATTGACTTTTATCCATTTTATCTACATTGCCCAGTATATACTTCGTTGATCTGTACATATGAATGTTCATGTAACTATATCCTGCACGCACAGAATGGTGGAGGTTATTCTTTAAAAAGTGCTTTTAGAAATGGAATTTTTTAATATTGTGCATGTGTTATTGTTTTAGTTATTGAAACCGTGTTTTAATAATAAAATACAGCTAGCTGCGGAGATTTACCTAAAAAAAGAAGAAGAGTGGGAAGATTCATCACAAGGAATGTCACGGAGAAACCGTTTTTTGTATGGTATTGATGAAAGAATTGCGTGATAATAATTTTCATGGGATGTTAACCAAAACGGGAAGGGAATAGTGAGATGATAAACTGAAAATATGAGAAATACTGCAGAATAATTGTATGTTTACCACCACTAATCTGATGATTGCAGTCGATATGTTTTACTCATGAGCTTTAGATTTTACAAGGACTGACTTTTAACCATTTTATCTACATTGCTCAGTAAAACTGCGTTGTTCCTGTACATACGAATATTCATGTAACTATATCCTGCACGCACATGACGCACGTTTTTTTTTTGTATGCTACTGATGAAAGAATTGCGTGATAATAATTTTCATGGGATGTTAACCAAAATGGGAAGGGAATAGTGAGATGATAAACTGAAAATATGAGAAATACTGGAAAATAATTGTATGTTTACCGCATGCTGAAGTTCCATTGATCTTTGCAAGTTAAAGACCAACAGGAAAAAATATGGAAGAGAGAAGGACAAACGTGAATCATATTTTTAAGATTAGCCTTATTAGACAGATATCTTTTTTGGACATATATGTTCAATTTAAAAATTCAAGAAATTGTGGTTTTTAATTTTATTTGACTTCAGGTACTAGCCAGTGGTCATCGTCTGTAACAAATACATGTAGTACTAGTACTTGTGTTTACAATGTCATCATCATATTCATATACATTAATATACATGTACATGTATCATAAAAGTTGACCCCCTGAATGATCAAAATTTTAAATTATGCATTTGTTTCAGACTGCTGGAAATACATCTTTGCTGACTACACAATAAATTTTCTCACAGAAAATTTTGGCCAGTCTTTTTACTATCCAACGACAAGCCAAGGAAAAGATTCTATTGGTTTAAAAATGAAGAATACCGCAAATATTTATCCCCTCGCCAACGGAGTTGTGAGGGGATATAGTAATTTTACCGTCCTTCCGTCCGTAACACCCTTGTAAACACTCTGAACTCAACATCCTTCAAGGGATTTTGACCAAACTTAGCACATACTTAGTCCTTATGACTATCTAGAGCGCTGTCAATTTTAAAGGTCACAGGCCAAAGGTCAAGGTCACAGTGGAACTTGGTAAATTCTTTACATCCTTGTGAACACTCTAGAAGCAACATCATTCAATGGAGGTTTACCAAACATGGTAGATACTTAAATCCAACTACGTACCACTTAGCCCCTAGGACAATCTGGAGCGCTATTGATTTTCAAGATTAAAGATCAAGGTCACCTGGTCAAAATTGTTTGTAACATCCTTGTCAACACTCTAAAATCAACAGCCTTCAAAGGATTTTACCAAATTTATACAGTTTAAATTTATCAAGATCTAAACGCCTACATATCAGTATTTATAAGAATATTGTGTTTCCAGTTCACAAATCAAATGAAAAAAAAAAAAATTATACAAATTTCAGGGTCAAAATTGTTTACGGTAAGAGGATGCCGTGCTTTGCGTTGACCTTGTTAAATATTGGTTTCTGACAGTTAAGATAAAGTAAAAAAGAATATATTTTGAAGATGAAGAAAATTGTATCTGAAGTTATGAGTGCTTTGGACAAAGTAAAAAACATTGTAGAGCATAGATTTTAATAGATCATTGATATTACAGTCTGGTATGTGAAATAAAAAGGAACCAGATCATGCACACAGACACCCAAAAGTTTGTATCCGTCAGTAATTATATTTCTGAAAATGCAATATAAAAAATAATTTAATTGATCTATATTTTTCATTAACTTTAATCGTGTTAATTGTACAATCTGCTTACAAAGACTTTATCTTTAAAACAGATCATTGCTGACATGATATGAAGTTTATTATGTTTATACTAAACATTTGATCACATATTTTAATACAAAATACAGATATCATGATGTTGACAGTTTTGTGCATTAATTCCACTATACACCAATAAGTACTGGACACACATATACATGTAAAAGATACACATTGACAATTCTCAGTCTGGCTTGTACATTGATCTTCATCTTCAAATCCTTCTAATTAGTCCTTATTTATATATGTGAGAAATAAAATGATTTATTTTCCATTGTCAGCTTCCCTTTCTGTTGTAGCAACATTTTATCACAGCATGTGCATCGCATGACATCTAACAAGTAAACTCATCTGCTATTTCAGAGGATGTGGTCACACTTCTGATAGGGGAATACCAGTTTCAGTCGTTTTTTAACTGCACTGGAGAAAATATGACTGTAAATGAGTGCCGAAGTAGTTTCAAATGACTGATATCATTGTGCCAAACAAAATACTACTGTCACAACACTCAGCTGAGGTTGCAGATGTATCAATCTATGTGTGGCAACTGTTTTCAAGTTGTAACAGATGTATGTTGTTCATGTCAGACAATATTTGACTGATACAACCGTTTGATTGCATTTTCTCAAATAAAATGTGTCTGCTACAACTTTTTCCTGAGGTAGTCTGTTTTTAAACTTTCTTTCCTGTTAAGATTCAAAGAATTCATTCGAAAAAAGATAATCTGTTAAAAAAAATAAACGAAAGGAGAAAATGTATTTCAAATATCTTATCTTATCTTTTCGATGGAAAAAAATACAGAACAAGAAATATTTAAAATTTTAACATATGTAATTTTGAAATACGTATTTGTTTGTAAAAAGAATGTAATTATTTCAGATTGCTGACAAAAATATATAGATAAAAAGTTAGTTAATTCCTGTGTATTTTACTTTCGACTTTATAATTTTGAAATAAATATGTTTGTCCACCTGGACAATATAATTAGCAGACCCTTACTGTGATTAGAACGGTAGGAGGTGTGAAATATCTTGCATTTATGTAGATTAACTGATTTGCAGTTCATAAGAAGTGTGGTTTGGGCAAATTTTTCAACTAATTAGATTTCATTGATTCCGAACAGTTTAGTTATGAATAATAATCCATTGATTAATAAACAAATATTATTGAATGAATAAATAAATAAATATATGCACATTTTCAAAGGCATTACGCAGATGAATTTTATATCGCATTTTATTATAGAAAATAATATTATCTTTCATGTATTTTGCTGTTGAATACCTTTATTTTATTTCATTTTTTCATCAAATTTTTCGTAAATGAAGGGGCTGCATGGACTAGATACAGTTATAACGTCTGTAAATGTAGACTGTAAAAACATTTCAAGCAAAGTATTAATACTTTTTTTACTGTTTCTCACCACGTAAATATCAAAATTAATGTTCCGTAAGATTAAACAGACAATTATTTGTTAATTTTGAGAATGTTTACCTATTATGATAATGTTTTTTAAATGTACCATTATTTTTGCATTTTTTAAAATATGTTATTCTTCTGTAAGTTAGTAAAATCTTTCTTTAAAGACTTTCAAGATCTACAAATTGAAGGTAGAATAATTTACTGATATACAAAGACAAAGTCTAAATTAATTAGTAACAAAATACATGTTTTATAATATAATATACTATTGAGGTACCATTACTTCAAATACAATAAATGATGATTGAGTAACTTAAAAATTAATGTGAACTGAGTCAATATAATTAAATTAAATAAATAGGCAAATAGTATATGTATATCAACCCCTATATATTAATATGCAACGTATATATTTATTAATCTTTAATATGTTATATTATATATGATAAATAAATATAGTATTTGTTTTAAATTTTAACTTATAATTAACCAAAATAGTTGTAGTTCATTACATATATTTTAAAAAGCAGAGGATATTTTAACAAACAAAAAATAACTGTAAGTGTCATTAATTAGTTATTGGTATAGGTAAGGTAGATGTACAGGTAAATAAGCAATTTCCCTTCAAAGGACCTTTTAATACCTGAGATGTTGTTTTAGAAGCAGTAGTACGCGTTCATTACCAGCCACCTGTTGTTTACACCATTTTACACCATTTTACAAGATGTTTATTTGACACATGCTGACAGGTCAGCTTGTTCTTTTAAAATTAATTATTACCTGTCAATTTTAAAGCCATAAACGTACTTTACCACTACAAATTTTTGAAACCTAATAAATTAATTAACTGTTCACTATATATTATGATAACATTAAATATGTAATATATAAACAAAGCAAATTGATTTTAAGACACTCAGTCATTACTATGTTTTAATGTAGGATCTAATTATATTCTTTTATTGTATATAATTGATATGTATTCTTTTTAATGCTTATTTGGCATGGCAATTTAATTTTCTTCAAAAAAATTAACATGATTTGTCAACGTTTAAAACAAGTTGACTATCAAACAATGAAGGACATTCCAGTCAGTGTATAACAATTGTCTCTGCTGGGTCAACCAAAGCAGTGAAAACGATAAATTCCGCTCATCAGTAATTAGTCAAGTAAAAACAGCAGAAGCATGTTCAAGGGAGGGATTGAAAGGTTTTATTTTCTCGTTCAAAGTCCTCAATGGCTCATCAACGACTAACCATTTTGTATATTAAATCCGCCCTTTTATTTGAATTTAAAACCAAGAAACTCGTGCTATCATTAGCACGAAACAAGCGGCATTGTATAAATTGTAGACATTATCTGTATAAATTGACCTGTATATAATTCAATGAGGGTAACGTGTAAATATTAAGCTTGCTGGGTGTTGATAATTAATACAAAATAAGAATCCAAAGATACTAATATTAGATATAGTAAATTTATACTAGGCAGTATACGACGCATTTCAAGGAGTTACCTCTCATCAGCAGATTAAAACCGAAACATTTGGAAGACCAAAAACCAAACTTATATTAAACAAGAAGTACTCAACCAAAAATACCGAAATAGGAAGCCAAATTTCAGCTAAGGAGATCTACCATGTGCAATACAAGGAATGAACCCTTAGTATTTCTATTATTTTTTAATTTTGCTAAATACTGGTAATTTCTGTAACAAATCAATGAATAATCATGTCGGACAAGTCTGACGACTGGGTTGTCGAATACCCCCGGGTATACGAATTTAATAAATAAATGATTCAATTGCATTATTTAAAAATTGCATACCAGTATAAAAAAATATTTCATTAAAAAATATTTAGTTATGTTTTAAAAAGAGAGATTTTATAATTATATGACAATTAATTGTTCTTTTGTCAAATTAAACAAAAACTCAACCATACAAAAAATGAAACTTAGAGAAGTTTAAGAATTAAAGTCAAGAAATACCAAAAGGATATTCGAAGGAGAGAAAAATCGGAACAACTGACAAACTCCGGAGGACAACGAAGACAAGACCAAAACAATGCATGCACTACAATTAAAAACTAAAAACATATGAACAACATGGACCCAGCCCAAAAACCGGGGTTAGACTCAGGTGCTCCGGACGAGTAAGCATTCTCTGCTTCTTGCAGGACACCCGCCATGGAGCGTTCCTATGACGATTGCAAAGTCAAAGTCATCCCGTTTGTCGTAAAGTTTTAAAAGCTTCTTAACCAGGATTTTATCAGGGATAAGTTGATGTCATCCCTTAGGAAATTTTACGGTCGTTACACGAATTGATTGACCATTACAGTGTTCCAATATCTAAGATGATGTTGGACCTGTTCCCACTGTCGTAACCTTTCATGTGCCTCCACCGATCTGTGACTTCCCCTGGATTGACTTTGTTGAACTTCACGACGGGTGCCGTATACGGAGCAGGAACTGCTTACCATTCCGGAGCACCTGGGTTCACTCCTGGTTTTTATAGGAGTTCGTGTTGTTCATTGTTTTTTAGTTTTCAGTGTTTATTTGTTGTGCATGTAGTTGTTCATTTGTCTTCCCGGATTTGTCTGTCCAATGGATTACGTTTTTTATTGCTCCTTTGGTATTTTTGTCCTTTTTTGTATTCAACCTTCCTCTGGTATCAATTTCGAGGTGAAAGTCAAGTTAAGATGCAGACTTGGCAGTGTCTGTTGTATCCTTAATTTCGAGCTCATTGGTAAAGATGAGATGTAAGAAATTCCCAAAGCGTGAATTGTTGAGTGATAAAACATCATCTATGTGGCGGAAGCTGAAATTAAAGGTACGGGCTAACTTCTTCTGTTTTTCCTTAAGAAGCCCGTCAAGGAAGTCTGCCTCATATGACTAAAGGAAAACGTCGGCCAGTAGTGGCGCACAATTAGTACCCACAGGAATGCCAATTGTCTGTTGGAAAACACGTTCACCAAATTTAACAAATATGTTGTCGATCAAAAATTCAATCATCGGAACAATTTCGTCCTCTGTATATTTTCTGTTCGATTTAGAGTGTTTGTAAAAATTTTGTAAGTATTTACAAAAAAAACAAAGGCTTTGTTTATACTTGGAAACAAACGCTTAATATTTATTACATGTATGTTTTTAAGTAGAATTAACCAAACTAGACACTTCTGTCATATTTACAATTTAAGTGTACAAAGATGAAAAAAGAATAGCCAACAGAAAAATACCTAAAAGCTGATGTCCTTTTCTATAATAAAATGCGATATAAGTTCATCTGCATATCTGAACGATATACAAACACTGCTTTTAGATCAAAATTACATATTATGTTAAAATTTTAAAATGTTACTTATCATCTACATTTTTTCAGCATTTTGAGATAAATTTTCTCCATTCGTTTATTAAAAAAAAACAGATGATAACTAGCATAAAATAAGAGGTTGTTTTATTCTATCAATTTTTTTTTATATTTTTTAATCAATAAATTATTATTCACAATTCAACAGTTTATACAACATCAATATAAATAGTCATCAGAGTCACATATTATTTAACAACATTTATTGAAGTTTGGTCAAAATGAGCTGATGCAAACTAAAGATAATGCCAAATCTCAAAATCTGTGATTTCTGATTTTCATTTTCTCCAAAAATATTTTATTGACCTACGCCAAAATCAAAAGGCTTCAGAGCTAATGTTATCTGACAAAATTTATTAAAGTTTGGTTTAAATCGACTGTCAATTCTCAGAATCTGTGATTTCCATGTAAAACCAAGTTTTTTCCCCAAAACTTTTCCATTGTAACTTCCTTGCACCTCAACATATTTTAAAGCAGCAGATGTACATTATGTGATTCATTATTCAGATTCCATGAAAAATTGACATTCTTTCAAGCAGTTAAAGAGTACAAGATACAAACTGGTTTGATCTATGGCCCCAAGCAACATTCATTTACCTGTGAAAAAATCATAAGTAACTATCAAGTTTCTGTGGGTTACTAGCGAGACTTTTGCATTTAATCAAGATATAACAGTAGAAACTATGATGGGAAACCCGTTCATGATAAGTGTTTTTCTGAAAGCTGGATATTTAAATAAAAGATGTTGATGTCTATTATAAAACTTTTAAAAGCATTAAGCAGATTGTGAAAAGTGTTTGTGTGGTTTCGCTTGTTACAATCTTCTAGCCGAGAGAAAATTCGTGCAAAACGTACAGGTTGTGAGATGTACACTCCAAAGTCGCGTCTCTATCAAGAAAGGGGAAGTTAGTAATTGGAATATTAAAATCGTCCCTTTTATAATAAAGTTTTGTATGTATCTTTCCATTTTCGATATTTATAGTAAGATAAAAAAAAGAACACTATTTACTATTCTCATTAGCTTTGTTCAATTGTAGCTCTTTTGGATAAATATTGTATTTAAGAAACTTGGTAACAGTAAGTAAATCATCAGGATACCTGCAATTATTGTTAAAAATATCACCTTATTGATCTTGATTCTGTATTTTATCCTTAAGGGTTTTTTCATGAAAGATTGTTCATTGCGGTATAAATACATGTCGGCAATAAGAGGAGCACGGTTTGTACCCATAAGAATCCCAATGATCTGTCGATACAAAGTATTGTCAAAACGAACAGCAAGAAGTGTAGGGCCTTGTCATCTCATCACTTGTCCAGCGACTGTAATTTGAATACTTTTGTGACTGAAAAATGCTACAAAACTGTAACAACAAATCTAATTTAATAGCAATTAAAATAAGTTGGTATTAACATTTGAACATCATGATCTCTAAAAATACCATAGTTTACCTTACGAAAATGTTTCATTTAATCATCAAATAATAACGAGTTTGTACAGTGTATTCACGCGACTAATATTATTGATTGATAATTTTTTTGCATGGAGCTATTCATGCCATTTGGCAGCTAAAGTTGACAATTAGACACGATATGCACAGAATATGCAAAATGGACATCATTTGAAAAATCCTAGATTTTCAATTTAGCTATTCTAATATTATATTATGTCGGTCAAGTCTTTTATGTAAATATTATACCTTATGCGAATGTTACATTGACCAAAATGGAACGATAGGTACCTCTCTGAATTTGTGTTATTTCAATATGAATTGTCCAGCAACCGAGTATAGAGTGTGATCAAAATATGGAACAGTTTACCTTATACACAATCACCTACTGCAGTGCTAGGTAACCTTGATGAATCACCAATAGAGCTTTCTAACGCGTACTCTGGTAGTAGATGAGTATTGCGGAAAGCGTGTTTGGAGAATGCCATCCTCCCTGCTTGCCAACGACCCGTTCTGTAATTTTTAAAAAAGAGTAGCCAAATGGCCGCCACAGAAGGCTAAATTATCCGATCCTACCAAACCATATACACTTTTCTATTGGCAGTCAGATTCGTTTCGACTTTGTGTGCTGTCCTACCGCTATTTTTGAATGGCTAAATATATTGTTGGACTGGTTATCGTCCTGAAGATGCACGAAGTATTTGCCACCCGATGTTAAGCATACAGTTAGGTGTAGACATAACTTCTCACCAAGTTACTGCTCTAGAACAGGAATCCTTGCCGATTCTGACTGCACAAAGCTATCAGGATAGCTCGAATTCTTCAGCAGAGCTGTTCTACCTCCTTATTAGAATAGTTCTTGACAAGAACTATTCTTCCTGGCTGCTCTCAGAACTGCTCTGTATGTTGACTCGGACGAGAGCTTATGACTGGTCACAACTGTACAATGATCAATCAACCTTTGGGCAATCGCCAAATGGCATATAAGTGATTAAATTGCAACCAGTTGGTCCATGGGGAAGGAAACGATTTAACCCCACCACTGTGCGGTGTGTTGTTGACGTTACCTGTTATTCTTTATGGTATTTTCTGCAATTGAGTACTTACAACAGTCATCAATCTGCAAATAAAACATTAAATAAAGAGAATCTAAACCACTGGAATATGATAACAATAAAAATCATTTTTTTATAACAAAAAAGAAACAAAATATTTTCGGGATATTCAATCTCGTTAGATAATTATTACACCACTTAAAATCAACCTCGTGTACAAATTATAAATGTGCATTTACCTTTCAAAGAAGACGAATTAATACAATACACCAGTTTTATCATCCGCTAAATTTGTTTCATTTGACACTTTAAAAATACAACATGCGATCTACTTCAAAGTAGAATATACTTATAGCCTTCTGTAGAATACAATGACTACTTAAGTATTCCGTTGTTGTAATTTTCTGTACGTAACGATTGATTCGATAATAGTGGATACCTGTATGTTTGACATTTGATAGATTATTTATTTTCAAACAAAATTTCAAAAGCTTGTATAACATAAACAAGCATGAATAGAACTAATTTTAAACGTATAATCACATTTATGAGTTTTTGGTTAATGTTAATTTTCATCTCTAATTGTTGGCAAATTGTTAATAAAGCCCCACGATTAAAAAATAGTAATACGAAAGAGACAGAAACGGTCTATAGCTTAATTACAACTGTAAAAGACACAGAATTCTCTCTCAATGAAAATGACAGGCAAAAAATAATAAATGCTGCAGAAGGAGTACGTAACAGTCCTGCGATGGTTGGCCTTATAAATCATGAATTGCTTCCACTAGCGTTTAATTGGTTATGTAATACTGAGAACATGAATATACAAAACCAGGTATGTACATACTATTGTTAATTGTGTAAAATATGAAGGAAAGTTGTTTGTTTGATTTTACTTTTGTAAAATAACATTTAGTGATGTATTTGAAATTCAGGTGGAAAATTAGTATCGCCAAATCGCACGTGTTTATTGCTTTTAATAATAATTTATTGTCAAATTATGTCCTTCAAAACATCACTTTTTAGATCATGTTTATAACAACTGTTTGTACATTGAAATATTTCCTATCCAGAATCAAACTTTCTAATGATTTATCATATTGAATTGGCCCTTAACGAAGCGACATTGTCAGTTTGTAGAATTCATTATGAAAATCACTGTTATTGCAATCGTATATAAGAAATAATGACTCCAACAAGAATTAGGAAACCATAAATTAAACAGAACATTTGTAAAGTTTACTTATTGTTATTGAATCTGTCGCCAATGTGTGACAACACTTATGTAAACTCCATGTTTTTTCATGTCCTTTACAACTTAAAGTTCCTGTGGATGTGTGTACGATTTAGGCGCAAGAAATTATTCAATAATTATGAAATATTACAACACTAATGAGTAAATTATTATATGAAAAATATCAAATTTTCTTTACCTGTAAATATTTAAGGTAAGGTTTGCGCTCTCCCTGGATTTTTATCATTACAATATTGTAGTAATGTGACATATTTATTTGTTCATTGGGGGAACCTCTCCTATTTAGTGGCATTTTTAAGAAAATCGCCCGTACGGTTTTTAGTAAGAACAGCTCAAAATTTTGATTTTTGGTGGTTTTGTCACAATGTATTTATTTTAATATTTTCAAGAAATAATTTATGTAACTATTAAAACTATTAAGGTTTTTAATGAAAATTTTAAAAATGATTATGTTCTAGATATTATTTATCAAATCTGCATGAAAAGTTAAGAAAAAATCACGAAAACATAACATTTTAACATTTCCTTGCAAAAATAGAGACCTTGCCATGGCAACAAAAAGATGAAAATGTCCTATTTCCGGTCCCAAGATTTCATGAAAAATTGAGAACTCATAGATTTAAATATTTCCATTATAATAAAATGATAAAATTTATATGTCCCCGATCTCGTTTCCAATGAAACGAATGCTATATTAACCCCTCTTAAACACATAACTAAAGTATTTTTCGCGTTTTGTAAGAAAATCAATCACTGAAAGCCGTTTTCAGGGCATAATTTTTGTCCCCCGCCGGAACGCAATGCGGGGACATAGGAATATGCCGGTCGTCAGTCCGTCTGTCCGTTCGTCCCCTTTGTAAGCGCTCTCATGCCAAATTCATTTGCAGATTTTGATGAAATTCATATGGAAGACTTGTTTTGATAGTATCTAGATCAAGTTTAAATTCGAGTGTAGTAAAACAAGTACTAAGCAAATATTGTGTTGGATCTGTTTAACTTGGATCATGGCATAATGTATATTCAACTACAAAACATGCTTCATGCATGGCATGTGTGTTTTTTGTTGTTGTTAAGTATGCAAAATACTGCAGAGTTTTCCCTTTTTATATTCTAAATAGAAATAAGAAAAACATCAAATTATAAATGTAATAGGGTCTGACCTGTTTGAAGGAACCCTTCCCTCAGCTAACCATATCCCTACCAAATAATAGCTCTACAGTACAAGAGTGGGCGCTAAAGTAGATGAAGACCAGAACATTAACGGACATTTTTATTGAACTAATGAAGTCAAAATATACGTAGGTATTCAAAATCTCGTCTTAGACTGTTAAAGGTTAGATTGTCAATTCGTGGAAAGATCAGAATGTATGACCTCCATGAATTCGTTGTTTGAACCTTGTAGCAAGTTGCGACTCTAATACTTGTACATGTAATAATGATTTAGTCACTGTATCCTCATAAATTCTGACCATGTTAAAGACGATCAGCTACTGAAATATCTAATAGGTCAAAGCATCGGCAGTGATGAAGTCGTCCATAAATATGAGACTTTGTCGTTTTAAAATATATTCTCCCAAATCAACGTTGATCAATATTCAACACAGTTGTGTAGACTTTCAACTGTTTCTGGCACAAAACTTTTCTTAAATTGACTTTGATATAGTTCCCGAATGCATTCCAAGCAATAGAGCAACGTTTTGATTTTTAATCGTTAAACATGTGATTCGATTCACTGCTACCGTGTGTTGACATTTTGTCAGACGAAAATTGTACGCAACGTGTTTTTTCAACGTTGTAAAAATTCCCTGGATTAAACGCTCAAGTGATCAGAACTTTATGCAACTTTTCAATTCGTGTTATCTACCAGTGACCGCAAACCTTACCTTAAGAAAATTTATATTGCAAAAAAATTAAAATAATTCTGCATGGGTGCATAAGGGCCGTCTTTTGCCGACGAAATGATTACCTGATGTGATTTTCTGAATATACATATATATCGCTCATAGATAAATAAAATTTGGCACGTTGTTGATATTCATTAATCTGACTAAATGACATTGGGATAATAATAGCATCTATAATTTTGTGATAATGAACGTTTATTTAACTGTGCATTAAGTTCTACTTTTAAAAACATTATTACTGCAGTCTAATAAAATGAATAATTATGATGAATTCCTGATGAAGAATGTTAAGGAAAAAAGTAACATATAACTTCTTTTTATTTCATTCTATAAGTTCTGAAATCTTGTGCCTGTATAACGAAAATATAATTTTACAACTGTTTAACTAAATGTGTGCTATAAATTCATAAAATATGGTATAAGATAAACATATTTCAAGTGCGAATTTATGAACTTAACTCCTGTAAAAATTCATGAGAGGATAAAATTACTTAACCAAACATTAAACTTTAACAAAAACTTATTTTTGGTTTTTTATTGCAACAACTGATGTTGCCAAATTTATAACGTAGCAACCGCAAAATCTTCAGAAATGTAAATTTCTATATTTTTACTTTGAAATTGGATTTGGTTTTCCTGTAACAGTAAAATTATAATCTCAACACCTGAAATTGTTTAAATGGGATGAATATCATCCTGAAAATGGTCAATTAGTTACGTGTTTTGTGCCTTCGCTAAAATGTTATTGTTCTGTCTAACACATTTTAGGGTAAGCCTCAGATACCATACATTTTGAACTTGTATTTTCACTTAACCAAAGTAAAAATAGAACACAAATTACTTTGGTTTTTTCTTCACAGCATCTTGCTAAATTGCAAGTTTTATCTAAAGATGGTCAAAAGGGTAAATGTTATGTAATTTCACTGCGAATTTTGAATTGTGTCCAACTAAAAATTATTGTTGTCAATCTTAGATTTTGTTTGGTTCCATTGTGAAATTTGTTATTCTTGTGACAAGTATAACGGCAAGTGCAAGAGCAGCTTTAAAGATACAAGTTCTATTTTTGACCATGATTCATGAAACACAAATTATGTAAGATAAAATAAGCAGGTTTTAAGATTTATACCTGTATTTCTACTTACATCAAACAATAAAAACATAAACATTAATTTATTCTTATATCGCAAAATCTGATATCACCATATTTCAGTAAATTTTATCCTAAAATGGTCACATGATAAACTGTATGCAGTTTAACATTGGAATTTTACCCTGTAGTAAGTATTAAGGTAAATATCAATGAAGCTTTTGAAAATATTCATCTAACAAAGACTGCTGTAAATCTTAATAAATGACTAGAACAACAGAACAGAATTATTGATAAAAAAAGCTACATAATTAAACAGAGATTTCATAATATTAGTCCATAAACGCTGCCACATTTCTTCAGGAGTCGGCTAACGGAAAGTCTGTTTTCAGCATAGTCCTTCTGGTCTCATCAGTGTCACCCTTGTGTTCATCTTCTCATTTAGAAACATACATGCCAACAATTTTTTTTTGATGATTGTAAACACACCATGTTCAAACGATTATACACACATTTATTTACAACTGATGAGTTTTTACAAGTTTTAGTGTATTTAATAATTATGCTTATAACCAAACAATCAATCAGTAAATTACATATAATCGATAATTAAAATCGAGTGAAGACCTAGTCTAAATTAATTAATTATGGTTATCCATGTAACATATTCAAAAATACCTTAAAAATGTAAAATAAATCATAAATAGATTAAAAAAACTAAAATAAATAATTAGTTATACAAGAATATTGGCCAAGTAGTCCGATTAGCGGATCCGGGGCGTGTAATATGACAATCCGAGTACGGGACGAGTTGCCCGATGAGTTGATTGAAGTTCGGGATGAGTTATCTGATGATGCGGTCCGATGTCACGGTCCGAGTTGTCCGATAAAACGGTATTTGTGGTCCAAAGCCGAGTTGTCCGAAGGCCGATATGTCTGCTATCCACGTAGTATACACATGTACTTGAATTCTTGAACTGGTCATCAGGACGGCGCATGCGTAGTTTGAATTATTTCAATCAAAATAAATAATTTACTTCCACGACGTTCAGCTGATTTTGTTAGAAAAAATTTGTTAATTAAATTAAGTACGCAGACACAAAACTGTTCATATTTTGTATATATAATATTAAGTAACTTTTTTCTTTTAACTGTATCTTTGTTTTTTCATTGTTTTTATTTATCAGACATTATTATCCTAATTATACATGAATAAAAATTTGCATTATTATTTCATTTTTGTTTCTTTTTATTATATTGTGACTACCAGGTTCGATTTTATTTTGGTGGGGGAATGTTTGTTCCTATTAGATTGTGTGATATAAGATTAATGTGATTTTTTATATTGATATGTTTTTCTAAAGTGAAAATACAAGACTTTACAAACCTAACATATGCTTATCGTATGTTTTTATGAAGTTTTGACAAGAATTTAGTTCATATATGTCTTAGGGTATCATAAAAGGCTTCTCTGTGACTTACCGTAATACATTTCAGAGGAAACAAATTCAATTTCATAGTGAAAAAACACAAAATTTAGGTTTTCAACCAATATTATGTTGATACTAAGTAAAATTAAGACCTATCAGGGTGTACTATATCAGCCAAAATGCATTTTATTCTAATACCCCAATGGATTCTTCTGGGTCGTTTGCAGATGAAAACTATAAGTACAACCACTTGTGTGTAAATGTGGCCAAACACACGCCACAGACACTTGTAAAAATCAAAACCTAAATAACACCCCTATCAGAGCACAGAAACTGCAGTAACACTTAAAGAATTATGACCGACAGACTTTAAGAAGGCTTTTATTTAGGCACAGGTGATGACCATATCATACATTGTCAACACAAATTTCTCCTAATCATAAAAGTGCACTTGAACAAGCTGACATCGTTTCTAAGAAAATAGAAAAAGAAGTATTGAAAGGTCGTTATGTTGGTCCTTTTAGTACCCCTCCATTTCAGAAGTTTATATAAGAAAATCAACAATATCGCCTTATTCATGATTTATCATTTCCCAGGGATCATTCAGTCAACTCTTGAATACGAAAAGAAAATGCTACTGTTGAATACCAGAATATTGAAACAGTCATCGAATTAGTTCAAAATTTGGATGAAAGTGTCTCTTGGCAAAACACTCTAACACACAAAGGTAGTAGAACAGCTTATTCTGTCTTATCTGACACCATGCTGTGACCACTTATATATATATATATAACCATTAAACAAGTATAAGAGAAACACTGATATACAACACAGACCGCAGATTAACCTCTTATCTGTGATCATTTATTAGTCATTATTTACAGTTATGTATATTGTTCATCAAGGTGCAGGTTTGTCCTCTCCATTCAGGTTTTTTTTCTGAAATAAAAGACAAAAAGAACTTATATAAAGAAATATGAATAAAGAAAAAGATGTTATATTTATTTTTTAAAAGTATTTGATTAATGAACTTAAAAATCGTAAAACTGTTTTTAAATTTATAATTTGATTTGATTCAAAACCTTTTATCACCAAAAAGGGATGGTTTGCATAACACAAATAAGTTATTACATGTATTCCAAAACTGTTTCATCTGAAAGTCAAATTTGATGATAATAACTTAAATAAAACATAATTAAACACTTACTTTGGTGTTGAAGAAATAGGTTTAATTTTACACCGTGACTTCTGCGGGATCCTGGAAATGTTTCTCTTTTGGAACTTCCTGTTGCAGGTATTCTTCTTATGCAAAAGAACATCTTCCTGTATCAGCATTTGATCTTGATTATCCTTCGTGAAAGACTGGCCCAAAGTCATATTTAACCTCACCAGATGATGTTTTTATAAGACATCCCTCTGTCAGAAAGTTAGGAAGTCTAGCACAATGTTCACCAGCAGACATATAATATTGAATAAGACATTTTACATTTCTTGAAGGTCTGATGATTACGGTTTTTGGTGGCATCCTCATCATATGTGAGTTGTGTTGCGTCATACATTTTCGGACAATAAAGATGTTTAATGAAGTCAGTGTATACTTTGGAATCAAATTCAATTGAAAATTCATCTTCATTCCCTTTTACAATTACAAGACCAGATCTTAAATGTTGCCCCTTCATGTATAATTCAACTTGGGTTTAATGTGAAAAGGAGTGAAACTTTGGAAAGAAATCAATTCCACCCAGACTCAGTACAATAGCAACTTTTAAGCCAATAGATTTGTCACTGCCGTAATTTTCAAATAAAGATACAATGGCTGTTATATTATAAATGTCATAACTCTGACCCGGTTTACGAAGTATGACATACACTCTGTTCTTGAACCGTAAAAGCTGATATTGTAATCTAATCATTAATCCTGCAGATTATCATTTATTAGGTTTACAGTGGTAAGGCAAATTTTACCATGATACTTGTTTGCCTATGGGATGCTCTTCTTCATGTCATTTAGTCGAAAAGTTCTCAACATCCCTGTAGTGGATTCTTAATTATGAATTTGGTATAAAAGGGGTTTCTCATCTTCTGGACGATTTTTTCTTTGTTGGCCTTATTCTCAGCAATGTAGTTTGGCACTTGATACATTTTTGTGGCTTTGTAAAGATATCGGTGTACCGATAAGCAGGAAAAAACACAGCGTCCTGTCAATGTGATTAAGTTTATGGTATAGAGATTGAATCTTCATCTATGGTAGCTAGGTTACAACCGCAAAATATTGAAAAAATTGCAAGTCTTTCATCTGAATTTAAAAGAAGGAAAAGTCACATTGAGAGAATTGCAACCTTTGAGTTATTTGATCTAGTAATTGGTCATACCTGCCCTCATTTTCTAATAAATCTCAAATCTGAAGCTAGAGCAGATCTAATTTTCTTGGGAAGATTTTATTAAAAACTTTGACGGGAAATCATGTTTTCTGTTTCAAAAGTGGATATCTTCTGATGTTCTCAAATTATACTCTGATGCTGCTGGAGTGTATGGTGTAGCTGTTTTTGGCTCTAAATGGATAGCAGGAGAGTGGACTTCTGAAATGAGACCGTTGCATATCACAGTAAAGGAATTGTTCCCTGTAGTTTTGCTAATTGAAATCTGTGGTCATCTTTTAGCCAATCATAATATTTTATTTTTTATCAAAAATGCTGCACTTGTTGATATTATAAATGAAAACATCTTCAAAGGATAAGGTTCTAATGAAATTAGTTAGAGGTATGGTTGCTGCATTTATGCATTTTAACATATTTTTTAAGGCCAAGCATATAGCGGGAAAAACAAATGCGGTTTGCAATTTACTATCTCGCTTCTCTTTTCAGGAGGCCCATTCAATAGCCCATGGTTGGATCAATGTCGTACAGTAATTCCATTAAACCTCTTGAAAATATAGCTCAAGTTTTGTTTTAAGCATGTCTTGGTCCTGCCACAGCTGCCACTTACAATGGGATGTTGTCATACTACGAACAACTTTGTATAGTTCAGTTTCGTGATTTACCAGTTTTTCCAACAACCCATAATATGATATCTCAATTCATTGCGAAATTAATTTTGAAAAACCTGACTCCAACAACTAAAGCTTCAAACATTTCAGCTATAAGTTTTGTGCATAAAGCTAACAATTTCACTGATCCAACATATACTATTGTTGAGAAAAAAACTTCTGAAAGGTGTACAAAATGTCACGTACCATTCTGAATCGCTTTTACCAATTCCAGGGCCTATTTTATATAAATTTGTATGCATTTCCAAACGTTGTTACTAGCCGTTTTCATCAAATCCTGCTTAAAGCTATGTTTCTCATAGCGTGTTATGCCGTATTGTTGTGATAACAGTTAAAAGTAAGAAGGAAACCAAAGGTTTACAATTGACAGATGTCACTTTCCATCATGAAGACGGCATACTTCAAGAAGTATCTATATTGAGGGTCTATAAGCACAGTGATCATCCAAAGACCATTTATCTTCCCTGTGATATGACAAACAATTATTGTCCAGTTAAGGCATTGAACGATTATATAAATCTGGCTCGTCACAGAACAGGCCCATTGTTTTGTTTTCCATGTGGATCACTTGTATCACATTCTTAATTTTCTAATTGTTTGAAACTAACTTTATTTTTTATTGATTTTGACCCACACTTTTACAAAGGCCATAGCTTTCGAATAGGAGCCACAAAAGCAGCTGCTGCCAAGGGCGTGCCCCTGTCTGTTATACAAAGTATGGTTAGATGTAAATCGGACGCCGTAGAGCATTATATTCGTATGCATAATTTTCAGTTATAAATGGTACTTAATTTTATGACGATGACCTGAGCAGTGCCTCCTCTTCGGTATTTTGTTGACTTGTAAATAATGTTTTATTGATAAGCCAGGTATTAGTCTTGTATGCCAAAGTGGTAGAGGTCAGCAGTGCTTGCTATACCACTTTGTGTAAATTTTGTGGTTGATTGTAAGTGGTTTCAATTATTTTTTTAATTATATTCTTGAAGGTGAGCAGTGCCTGCTCCATGGTTTCTTGTTCAATTTTGATACAGTCAATTATCTTACTTGTTGGTGCTCATCAAAATAGATGTCAGATTTAATTGGACATTAGAGGTCAGGAGTGCCTGCTCTAATGTATTTTCTTTTTGTTATTGTGTACTTGATATCATTTACAGAAGTTTAGAGGTCAGCAGCACCTGCTCTAAAATATGGTCTCTTACATTTTCCATTCAGTCCTCTGGTGGGAGGATCACCCACCTCTGTCTTTAGCATATCCTTATGATAGGTGGTCGGTGGCATTGTGTATTAACACCAACGTTGCTTTGTCATTTTTTCCTTTTGAAAAGAACCATTGTGTTTATTGAATTTTGCTTAAAAAACGATGGTTGATAAAATGATATCTGTCTCAAAACTGTCGTAATATCTTTAACTGCAAACTAAGACTGCAATTATGTTAGTGGGCCTTGGCAGCCATAAAGTGATTTTTGCGATAACAGACGTGTTTTTTAAAGTGAAAATACAAGTTTCTAATTTGTCATGTGCTTATTTTATACCTTTAGGAATTTTTACATGAGTTTAGTTAATAAATTTGATTCTGTATCTTAAAAAATCTCTCTGTCAATTACCGTAATATTTGTTTGTTAAACAGAGTGAATAAACACCAAATTTAGCTTTTCAAACATTTTTAGGATCACACTTAGTTAAATTTAGTCATATAAGATTGTGCGATATAGGATAAATATGATTTTTGTTATAACGCTACTTTTTTTAAGAGAAAATACAAGTTTCTAACTTGTTGTATGCTTATTTTTACTTTCATTGACTTTGATGTAAATTTAGTTGATAAATTTGTTATCGTATCCAAAATATTCTCTCTGCGACTTACCGTAGTACTTTTTTATGAACAAAATTTCAATTTCACAGTGAAAAAACACAACTTTACTTTTTCAACCAATGTTAGGTTGATATTTAATCAAATTCACCTCTATCAGAGTCTGTGATATATGACAAAGGTGCTTTTTGTTAAAACAGATTAGTACTTTAAAGTGAAAACCAAAGTTTCAAACTTGAAAGGTAAATTGTTTATAATTTTAGGAAATTGTGAATGGTTTTAACTCAAAACATTTCATACGGTATATTAAATAGCTTCTCTGCAACTTACTGTAATACTTGTTGGATAAAAATAATTCCATTTTACCTTGAAAAAAACAAAACCTTTAGTTTTCAAACATATACAGATGATGGTACTTAGGTAAAGGGGCCTCGGTGGCCGAGTGGTCTAGGTACTTCGTCATGACTACTAATGATCACTAGCCTGTCAAAGCTGAGGTTGTAAGTTCGAATCTCACCTGTGGCGGGCTGTGTTCGACTCCGATCTTAATTGACAAGGATTGCCAATTTTCCTACCGAAGGTTGGTGGTTCTCTCCGTGTACTCCAGCTTCCTCCAGCAATAAAAACTGGCCGCCGCGAAATAGCCAAATGTGCTGAAAACGGCGTAAAACCCCAACTAAACAAGCAAACAAACATACAAACTTAGTTAAATTTAGCTAGTGCGATATAAGAGAAATGTGATTTTTGCTAAAATAAAATTGCTTTTAAAGAAAATATACGAGTTTCTAACTTGTCATATGCTTACTTTTACTCTCATTAGTTTTTTATAGAAATTTATTTGATAAATTTGTTACGGTATCCCGAAAAGGATCTCTCCGACTTCCCGTAATACGTTTTAGATGACAAAATTTTAATTACACAGTAAAAAAGCACAAAACTTAGCTTTCCAACCAATTTTAGGTTCATACTTATTCAAATTTAGCCATATCAGAGTGTGCGATATAAGACAAAAGTGATTTTTGTAACAACACAAATTTCAAACTTGACATTTCCTTATTTTATATATTTATGAACTTTTGACATGAATGTACTTCAGAAAATTTCAAATTTCAAATGGCATCTTAAAAAGTTTCTCTGTGACTTTCCGTAATACTTGTTAGATAAAACAAAATCAATTTCACAGTGGCAAAATACAAAAATTAGCTTTTCAAATAATTTAAGAATGATACTTAGTTAAATTCAAATACCAGATAGTGCGACATAAGACTAAAGATATTTTGATTGTAAATGAAGTATTTTTTAAACTAAAAGTGATAGTTTCAGTAATGGCTTGAAATAAAATTTTATACTTTTATCTTATTTTATATTTCAAAGCTTCAATTTTATATTTTCTTTAAAAATTACCATCAATAATTCATAATAGTAATTCATTTCATTTTACAATAGGAATAACTTTGCGTACATTAGAACTTGAAATTGAAAACAAATATATCAATATCAATATTTTATCATTTTTGCACGAAAGATAATTTGCTTATTTTAACATAATTAACCAATAATGATAAAATAATAACATTTTATTTGTCCCCGGGTAATCGTTTTTCGTCCTAGGACCGTCCTAGTACGGCGCATGTGCATTTAGAGACGATTATTATTCAAATCTCTGGTTTTGTCACGAATAAATCAGACCAGAGATTTGAAAAATGAATAAAGCAGAGATTATGACTGGTCGGACCAGAGATTTGAACCTGTCTTTGCTTTCAAATCTCTCGTTGGTCAGTCGCAGGACTGGTCCTAGCTGGTCTAATCTCTGGGTTTTTTTCGGTCCTAGAGCACAGATTTGAACCAGAGATAATGTTAACTTGAAGTTAACATGAGGTGATGTTTTAATTGAGCTATACTGTACACTTTGCATTTGCAGTCCTTACGATCGACGCAGAGACAACGTCGTGACCTACAGTTGTTATGTCAATTTTGAGTTCAAAAGTTTTGCAGAGATTAGGACCAAACAGTTTTGTTAGACTAATAAAGAGTTTTACTGTATGGTTTTAATAAATTCTGCATAACAAAACTCTTTTAAAAGAGAGGTTTTCTTTTTCATTTAGTAATGTTTAATAGAAATGAACATTCCAAACTTTCAGGTTGCCGCATACTGCATACTTAATAATGTTTTTCAGGAGTCAATGAAAACACGAAGTGTTATTGCTTTCCATTTGAATAGGAGTTTTTTTAATGTTGTAAGGTAACACAAAAGACACAAAAAAGTTTTGGAAAATCATTGCTCACATTTGTATGCAAAAATGGAAAAAAAACATCAGATAAAGGTAGCAGCCAGATTCAGTCTGTCCAACATAATGTGCCACAGGCTTCAATATGAATCATGCGATTACATTTTGCATGACAAAATGACCCTCTCATATGAGTATGATAATGCATAATAAATTTAAATAAATCTCACCAAGTTTACTTTCTAGGGTAATATTATACTGCATTTGAACATTTTGGTTTCACTAAGTCTGTTTGTGAACCATAAATTTCCCTCCATCATACTTTCGTTTGTATTTAATGTATATTCAAAAGTTGTGTTATTTATATTTCTGTATCAGGTATACTTGCTTTTTAGAGTAAAGAAACCTATGACGTAATTAAAAAATATAGTATATAAAAAATTGATGAATTATATCATATGTAGGCTAAAATATTTTTGTTGCGCATATATATCCTCTGTTTGAAATGTCGATCAATGATGTTTACATCTAACATGAGTCGTCATAGCAGATTATAACACTGAATTATGATAGAGAGGTAAAAAATGTTTCTTCAAACGTTGTATACGATATACCAATGCTATGAATCAATAAGACACCAGCAATACTGCTCATTTGTATGTTCGATATTGAGTCATGATATGAAAGTTTATTGGCAGGTGTCGCTATTATAACCTTTAGAAATCACCGATGTTGTAAACGATCTTTACACGTAATTTATCTAACGATGAAACACAACCGGACGCGAAAGCTTGAAGTCATAATGTAAATTGTTTTAAACAAGAAGACAAGAGTATGAAAGTAATAAATGTATATCAATAATGATATATAAAAAACGAATGGATAACATTCATTTAATATTTTAAATCGCTGAAAAAATATATTTATAACTAGTAACATTGTTTTTTAATTTTGACTTGTGTTACTTTGAAATGAATATGTTTTTGTCTATAAACGTAATTTCTAAATCAGAAACTTAAAAATATCGATCCATTGTTAGTCTCTAGAAATGTCTTTGGAATAAAAAGAATAGTTTATTATATATTTAGTTGGTTGTTATGACACTTTTTATTTAGATAAAATGATTATCAGTCATATTTCTGTGATTATATCGGTAGGAGGTGTTAAACCGTTTCACATTTAGTTAGATACATTGCAGTGAGTACACATGAGGCGTGGCTTGGACGAACGTTTTAAATAATAATATTTTACACGTAATTTAGAATAATTCAGATATCAATAAAAATCCATGAATCAAAATAAAATGGGATGAATGAATATAGAAATAATTGTATGCAGATTATAAAATACTTTATCGTTAATTTGCGCCCATGACTGAGCAGAATACAGAATATAAACAAATAAATTAACAGACAGTAATTATAAATGAACTTATGTATTTATGTTGTATATTATAATAGAAAAAAACCTGAAAGTGCATGTATTTTGCTTTGATTGTCTTTTTTTTTCTCAGTACATATAAATTATAAATAATAATATATGAACAACGATTGGAGGAACAACTCAGATTATAAAAGCTGTGCATACACACGATACATCCTAACGTTTTTATGAGATTCTTAATGCTGATATAATGTTATGGCTTTGCAATTGAGTGATTATAATTAATCTTCTTGAAAAATAGACATTATGTAAAAAAATGTATGAAAAGTGCAATTTAAATATTTTAATAAAGCGTATTGAAATAGTAATTAATGAGCCCTGCTTTAGTTTCTGTTTTAATCCATTTAATTCAAAGAAAATAAATGTATATCGGATTTCTATATGTAATCAAGAACCTACGTTATCCCTACATCAAATGATTACTGCTCAGTCTTTGTTAATACTCTAGTCATTATATTATATAATGTAAAATTAGCTAAAAACTATATAACAACAACAAATATTTATGTCTTTTTTTTTTTTTTAAATATGAACATGTTTATTTATTCATTCCTTTATTTTTTGTCAATAGATTATTAATCCCCAATGAATTATTTTAACCAAATGCGAAATACTTTCACACCTCCCACCTGTCTAAATCACCGCAGTGTGTGTGCTAATAACTTTGCTTAATCGAAGAGTGTCATAACAACTAATTAAACAATTCATTTCTATGTAATATATTATGGACTGTGTTATGATATTGTAATTATTATATTTATTTATCTTGGCCTAATTTGTTTTGCGTAGCCTTATAACATGTATACTATGTTTACATAATACGTATAGTTGTTTACCAAATAATGTTATAACTGCGCAGTTTAGAAATCACTGGAACAATAATAGATACTGGTGGAATGACTAGAACTTTCTATTTGACTTACGTAATAATTATGGTGTGATTCGAACTTCTACCGTATTCCAGAAGTTTCCGTTCTACAGTATATATACGGACAACAAAGTTAGACTAGCAGAGCAGAACGTATTGGACCATACATACTTGTGTTCTCAGCTGTTGGATTTATTTACGTTTCACACATCGTACTTGACAGACTTCTATTTTCGTTACATCATACTAGATTGTGACTGATTGGATATAATATTCCGTTTGGATTCCCGCAACAGTGACGAGAAGAATTCCGGATTAGGAAAAGACGAAGGATTTTGAACAGTTAAGTTGACATTTTAGTTTTTTTTGTAATATTTTTTGTAAACTTTGTATATAATAAATCTTGTTAAATTTTATTATTGATTTGTGTCTTTTGTTGGCTACAATTTAAAGGTGATTTCGGCCGTAACAACTGCTACGACAGATAGCCGTAAAAAATTATACCCCTTGGATACTATGTAAATAATACGAGAAATTTGTAAAATCATCAGGTAGCAGCTGTGGACAGTAATGATTTTTCTACGTTATATACAATCCTTCCTCTTGATCTTATCAAAGAAAACTTAAGAACACTTATTAACTGGTCTTTTGAATCGACGAGAGCAAGATAACTGGTTAATCCCCGCTGGTTGAGAAAAAACTGGAGTTAGTTGATTTGCAGGCTAAAAACAACGTAGTTATTTTACCAGTAGTTGCTTTAGTAAAGTATAATAATCAATCTTATGAATGTGCAAAAATTATTTATTCGTTTATTGTTATCGATTCTTTCCTGGTATTGATAAAACGGATGATCAAATTAAACATCTTCTTAAGGTAAAATTTGTAAATAAATTTTTGATTTAATAAGCATTGCTAGTATTTTTTAGAAACCATGATGTTCAGTAGTTAATACCCTACACTTTTTGCTGGACAACATGTTGGTTCATTTTGGCAATACATGACAGGTCATTGGGATTCCTATTGGTACAAACTGTGCTCCTCCTATTGCCGATTGATTCGTATATTGTCTTCCACGGAAAAACCCCTTAATGGCAAAATTCAGAATCATGATAAATTAATTGACATTTTTAACAATAAATGCAAGCATCTTTATGATGCACTAACTGTTACCCCAAGTTTCTTACATATGCAAAAAAAATTTACCCAGAAAAGCTAAATTTGAGAGAAGCTGATAAGAATAGTAAATGTTGTTCTTTTTTAGATCTAGCTATAAATATAGAAAATGGAGAGATATGTACTAAAAGTTATGATAAAAGGGATGATTTTAATTTCCAATCACTAAATTCCATTTTCTCGATTAGATGTGCCTGTGGCACCATCGCGTGGGGGTATACATATCACAGCTATTACGTTTTGCACGAATTTGCTCTCGGACAGAAGATTTTAACGAGGGAAACCATGCGATTACTAAAACAAACATTTATTACAAGGTTATAGACTTCACAAGCTGCTTAATGCTTTTTGAAATTTGTACATGCGTAAATAAGATGCTTCTAATATGCGAAACCGGTTATCGCTTCAAGAACAAATGTTCACACATATTTAATGTATACCACATATTTAATCATTTTTTATTTCACATAAGTGAGGAGCCCAATTTTTAAAAATCAAAATTCTAAAACTTTGTTGCGCATCAAAAAATGGTATGTGATAATACTGTATAGAAATTAAATGCATGAAGTCAAAAATGAAAGATGGGCTTAGGTAACAAGCTTCAATTCCTAATTTTCGAAATTTGACACCTGTGGGTCCCAATTTTTTAAAATAAAAATTCAAAACCGTATTACGCATCTACATACAGTATGTGACAATACTGTATATAAATCAAATGCATGAAATCAAAAATGAAAGAGGACTTTAGGTCACAAGCTTAAATTCACTGTCTGCAAAAATCGACCCCTCTGGGCCCCAATTTTTGAAAATCAAAATTCTAAAATCTTATTGCCCATCTACATACAGTTTTTGATAATATTGTATAGCAATTAAATGCATAAAATGAAAAATAAAAGAGTCGTTTAGGTCACAAGCTTGAATTCCTAATTTTCGAAATTCGCACCCTGTGTGGCTCAATTTTTGAAAATGAAAATTCTAAAACCTTATTGCCAATCTACATACAGTATGTGACAATACTGTATAGAAATTAAATGCATGAAGTTAAAAATGAACGGATGGACCTATTTTAATCCATAAAGTAGATCATACCTAATACACTGATTACCTTTTTCGGTATCTTGCAAATTGTATGTAAATATATATTTTCAACCAAAAAATAGTATTTGATATAATGTAAAAATTATATCTTAAGTTTATTTAAATAAAAAATGACAAAAATGCATAAATAGCAAAATTATAAAACTTTATTCTAAAAAGAACACTTTTCAGGGGAGATAATTGGCGGAAATATTTTCTAATGAAATGTAAAGGAAATTTTATTTTTCGGACGTAGCAAGAAAAAATGAACGGTGACCTCAATTGTTCTTTTACGAATATGAAAGTATGTCAGATAATTGTTCATTTCACAATTTCATCAAAAAAAATCTATCTGCCAGTTTTTTATTGTACGAGAATTTTGGATGTTACCTATATAATCTATATAAAATATACCAATATTAAGACTCAATTATATCAAAAACAAGAACAGTGACCTATGCTTTTTTTTTTTTAAATTGAAATTTCAAAAGATATCCATCAAACATCCTGCCTGGAAAAAATCAAGAAAATCTATCAGCCAAAAATATTAGTATTGATCTACCTTAATTACAGAAAAACTTTGATGTGTTAAGTGAAGTTATTTTCTTCCAGCATGTCCAATATTTTAAGTAATCAGGGTCCTCTCTTAGGTTGGACTAAGAATCTCAGAAAAACCTTTCAAATCTTTTCGAATCGTCGTAATATTGTTTTAATATACATGTTTATTATATAATGGATGATTATCATTACTATAATGCTTAGTACTCAATGTTTTTTTTAATATGTTTTGTTATAGGATATATTTTGTTTCGAAGTCTTCAACAGTAATTAACTACAGCGGTTTCAATCCAGACTATCCTGACTCTCTGTTGTGCTCATGTTTGTGTTTTGTATTCTTTGATGTTATTTTTGTACGGCGTTTTTTCGGTTTGTTTGCTTTGATTGATTGGTATAATATTGTTGACCTTTCCTGTTGTCCATTTTGTTGTTTATTTTGTTGCGGTTTTTTTTACATAATGCATTTCTTCTTTTTTCTTTGTCTAAGGCATTATCTCGTTTGACAATAGAGGTAGACTTTTAAAAATTCGTCTGATGAAACTTTTTGCTTTCCAAGGTTTTGAAGATTAAATGATTCGTACAACATTTCTATAAATTTAGACAAAAACAATGTTATTAATACTTCGATCGATTTTTTATCTATTCTAATGATTAAATAAAATTACGTATGTTTTCTTTCAGGTTCTTATCATAACAACGAAACAGGATATCAAAGACAGAATTTCAGCGATTTCAGAGCTGGTGACTGTGATAGTAATATCTGCAGAAGATTCCATTCAAAGTGATGTATTCTTGAATCACATTGGATATTTAAGACTTATGAAACGTCGAATACAGATTCTAGATATTTTAGTTCGAAATAACATTGAAACTGTATCATTTGAATTTGATTTTCTCTGGATTAGAAACCCTCTTCCCCATTTTCGTGTGTATAGATCACAATATGATATGTTATGTATTCGTAATTATCTTTCAAAGGAACGTATAGACAGTGGTTTTATTTACATATTCCCTACAAATGCCACCAAAAAGCTATTCAATAAACTCATGTCATCAATGCTCGTAGTTAGAACAAATACAATTAATAGCAGAATAGGTGAGGGTCAATTTAATCTATTTTCAAAACTATTGCGTGAGAAATACGGAGGTTTAAACGCAAAGTTTCTACCATATCATGAATTTGCAGACGGAATATGGTATGAAATGTCAGCTTCTAAAAGAAAGTTGATACATCCGTATTTAATACACAATAATTACATTGTTGGGAACGAAAACAAAATAAAACGTATGAAAAAATGGGGTCAGTGGTTCCTCAAAGATGATAATACATGTGATCATGATCGTCTTATTGAATTGTCATTGAATTCATAGATGCAATGTATATCTTTTGTTCGTGTTTTCTATTAAAGTAATTTGACTACCAATCAACATAGTATTCCAAACGGTGAATATAGTTTCCTTACTCTTAGTTAAACGTCTACTATAGTCCTCTAAAAACAGGATGGCTTATGTTTTGCGTTTTTGAATGATATATTGCCAAGTAAAGAACAAAAGAAATGAGTTTATATAAAGTTACCATTCCTATAAATATATGTATACTATCATGTATCGTCAGACATTGTATCATTCTGTGAAAATATCGAATCCCTTTTCAGGTCAAGATTTTACTACTAGGAGTTAAGATATAGCAATTCTTAGCCAGTACTCATTATGTTTCCAATCTTTAATAGTACCTTATATTTTTTATCATTTTTCTTTCTATTATAGTTTTATATGTACGAATCAGAATTTGTTGCTATAGCAGACTTGTCCAACGTGTCAGAGGTTTCGTATACTAAATGAATTATATTGTCTTTCATTTAAATGTCAATATTGGTGTCACATAATATCTTCAGTTCAATATTTTTTAAGTCGTGCTAACGCAGTTAATTATTTTTTTCGATATTCTGATATTAGAGTTGTTCATAAAAAATGTTTGTAATTAATAAGAAATGAAAAAAGGATCAATGGTAAAGAGCAAATGATTGATGGCAAATTATTACATAACAAGAAGCAAGTCAACCGCACTTTTTTATTTATCTAATCTATCTTGATTTTAATTATAATTTCTCCAACAATGAGGCAAACTTTCGACCATGAAAAGAGTATCAGCAGCTGTTCATAGCAGAAGAATCAAATTAAAAATATAGAAAATAAATATTAGAAACAAATCTCTCACACAGAAAAGAAAAAGGGAACAAAAACTTAACGACATAGGTTCAAACACTTTGTAGACTCTTGCATATAATTGTGATGGCTCTACAAACCGTCCCTTTTGCCTACACCAAATCAAGGAAATCGACGAAAACATAAGATCAACAAAGTGGTCTCCAACATACAAACACTCGTCTCGCTTTTATCTAATATCCAAAATCTGATATAATCTGAATACACGACCACTAAGATGACCAATTATGACATGTGGGTCCTCTAAAGCTCAATTAAAGTACTAATATTTTGCACATTTTATTTATTTACATAGCAATGCTTTAGCATGGAAAGCAAAGAATAACCGATTTTCAAATAATCGAAAGAAGACAAATACATTTTATTAGTAATATCTATGCTCCAACTTACTTTATATCAATTCCTTTTTGGGTTATTCTGTATGAAAATAAACATTCTATTGAGCTAGCAAAAAAAATTACGTTGAGACCGCCCTGCTTATTGCTGTTTATCTAATTTAGTAGAAAAGGTTGATTTAAAAGATATTTTATTTTTAAAAAAAAGTGGGTTAGCCCGGGCTAGTGCACTTGAGCTTTTGAAAAGCAATTAGCTGTAATTGAAATGACTTTTGTCTGTAATTTTACACTTTTTAAATATATATATAAAATGAATATAACCAATAAAACCAAAGTGGTTTATAAATGTACGATTTTTCGTATCGTGTATTACCACCTGGAGTAATTAATTATCTGACCGTTAAGGAGTTTGTCACTTTTTATAATCACCTGTCAAATGCCGATAAGAAAAAAGATTAAAAAAAAGAAATTAATTATATTTACTTTATCTAGAGTACATATATCAAGGTTTGTACAACATATAACAATAAGTTGAGCTCTGGCAACTATTTTGACATCGTGACTATTTAAGAACAATTAGAAAATTGGAAAAAAATGGAATTTATCATGAAAATCATATTTCAGATACATGTCGTTATAAATTTGATTTATTAAAAATTATTTTTGCTATTCTGGAAAAAACAAATGCCTAACAAATATTTTACTTTGCTATTTATATGTATATGTATATCATACGGGTCAGGAATTTTGTGACTTTCCGATGTTGGAGAAAAAAGAAACCGTTGATGAATTGTTTTGTCCTTCTATGGGTTTTGGATTCCTTTTTGGTATTTTTATATGCTCTCGAATATATACATATTTTTATCATTGTTTTAGAATCGTGGTTCATTTGCATAATTTCTGCTAATGAGAAAAAGGGGAGTTAATGTTTTTACCTGCATGGAAAGAGTGTCCGGAGGGGGGTGTGAATAAAATGATTGGGGACCAATATTTTTTTCTCTACCTTGTACATTTCATTAAACAAATTGTTTTCAATTCCGTATATGTACAATGATGTATATACATGTATATGTGACTGATAGAATCAAGTTCACAGATCAAACACCAGGTTATCCCTGGGGACCTAAAAGCTTAACAGTTACAAAATCAAATGGTTCATCTTCCTATTTCGGTTAAGTGCATTTTGAAGGGCTAATTGCACTAAGCCCAGCCTATGCGGTTTGTAGACATACCGATGAAAAGAGTCTTTGTTTAAATTTTGTTTATATACATTGATAATATTAATATCTAGAAAGACATAAAGTCAATTGGACTCTGCTCATTTTACTTCGTGTAAGTTGTACTTAAACTGATAATTATATTTAACCTTACACAATGGCAAATTATTTACATGTATATGTATATTGAGTAGATTGGCAGGAATTAAGATTTTTTTAACAATGCCTATATACCTATAGTGAGGGAAGTTTTCTCATACAAGTACATGTATAGTGAAAATTAACTAAAATATACCTGCGAAGAAGCAAAGAATGACATACGACTTTCCACTTTCCCAAACACTGTTGAATAATACGCAACCATATAATAAATGAATTCGTACCTGTAAGCAATAAATACTCTGTGGTGCCCGTTTCTATGCACAAGATGTGCTTATTGTGATGACTTACTCGGACACAATCGTAAATTTCTTTCATTAATAATGCAAAAAGTGTTTAAATCATTTCTTATTTTTTTTAAACTAGCATCGAAAAACTCTAGCAATGAAATATAAAAATATATTTACAATTGTAAATATTATTAAAATTTAAAACCTTAATTTAATGTATAATGAATTTATTTTGTAGAACATTCAGGTGAAATCATTATTCGTAGGCCTATAATATTCATTTTTTGTCGACTTTTTAATTGATTAATTAATTTATTTATTTATTCATTATTATTATTATTATTATTATTATTATTATTTATCTTTATTTTCAATTCTATGACCTTTCCATTTCTGTATTATCTATGAAAATGGAGGGGCTAAAATTTGGTTTCAAATATAAGAGGCGTGGTCTCCATATTAAACGACCAATCACAATAGGATACGCTGAAGGAACGATGTACGCTGTAGCAAACGCTAAACGAAACGATGAACGATACCATTTACCAAACGATGTACCATACGCTAAATAAAATGCTAAAAGGTACTATTTACCATACGATACACGATATCATAAACCATACGCTAAAGGAAACGCTAAACGCTGTTTTCCACCAAACGCTGAGATTTACCATTTAGTCAAACGATAAACGAAACGATGCACGGACGATGTTCGGACGCTGAACGAACGATATACGGACACTCAACGGATGTTGTACGGACGATGTACGGACGCTGTACGGACGATGTACGGACGCTGTACGGACGCTAGAAGTGTTAACTTTTACGTTACAGGATGTGTAGATATGTTTTAAGTAAAAATACAATATTTTTTAATCCTGTCTTAGTCAATAATTTTATGAAGTTCTTATATGAACTTAATTCGTACAGTTGTTACGGTATCTTCAAACGCTTCTCCGAGAAAATGGTCAATCATCAATGACACAACTTCAAAATTCCAACAAAAGAACATTTGCAGATTTATATTTTATTGCGGTTACCATGTGGCTTTGTTCAAACAGCAACAGCACCACCAGACAACAATGTGATGCAGTTCCAATCCACACTAAATACTCTTAAATATTGTTTAAAATAACTTCATATAACACTCATAACAATTTACGGTAATTGTATTTCCCATGTAGTATTCCTCTAATTGTCCCCAAAGTCGCACCACAAACAGTCACATATATATACGCATATGTCTGGATTCTGTCAGCATATTATACTTGAGATCTAATTCATATACTGGATAGTCACTATCTGAATATTGTACCCACCAACTGCACGGGCTCTTGATATATGAAACTAAGCTAAATTAAAATTTGACAAAAGGTTTCCGTCAGACAAAAATGTCCAGTTCTACTGACAATTTAAGGACATTCTACCAATTTAACCCACCACAGTTGTACAAAGTGGACAGTTTGAATTAGAATGAAAGTGTCTCCTAAAAAAAATCCTGCATACATGCTTACATGTGTATGATCTTATCTCTTATAAGTATCTGAGATATGAGCATGGGTGTTCATTTTAACAAGAATCCCAGAATCAATAGACCATGAAATCAAGGTCAAAGTGATATAGTTCTTGCTTGATTCTTGCAAACACCCCAGGATACATCTGCATACATGATAACATGAGTTCATTTCTTATATTACCAAACATATGAACTTGGATGTTATTTTTACCAAAGTTAGTGGAGCATAAAATCTGGGTGATACTGTTCTTGTGAGAAAGATTTCCACATTTATATACAAGATTACATGATCATATCTCTTACAGAACTAATATATATTTTGGACCGCAATTTTAACAATAGCCAGTTGACCTTCACATGCATGGTGACCTAAAAAGGACAAATATACCTAAGGAGCAATAAAAAAAAACGTAATCCATTGGACAGACAAACCCGGGAAGACAAACGAACAACCACAAGCAAAACAAACAAACACAGAAAACTAAAAAACAATAAACAACACGAACTGCTATAAAAACCAGGAGTGAACCCATGTGCTCCGGAATGGTAAGCAGTTACTGCTCCGTATACGCCACCAGTCGTATTCCTGTTGAATACTTGCTTACTCCTTAAGATACATCTGCATACAAGATTACATGATATTATCTCTTAAAGTACATGTGATATGATCTAAACACGAAAACTTAAAATTTTCACCCAAGGCTAAAATGTAGGTCACAGCGGCCAACTTTTTAGAGGAAAACATAGAATGTAAGACGGTTATAGTGATGATATGGCATCAATATAACGACATGGATTTCCATGATAGGAATACAATTTACTCATATACATTAAATATAGGCCAAAGGGACATAAATGTCAAACTGTGTTCTGTGCTATAAGAGGATTGTTCTAGTAGATAATCGATGCTTCTTGGCGAGTTTCTGCTAAAGAATTTATAGTATAAATTTAGGAATAAAATTTACATTTTTTGTATGTACTGTCGATAACATTCTGTACTGATTTATTTATTTCTTTATCAAATATATGAATTGAATTTTACTACTATAGTCCATTTGACTTCCAGAAAAAGACAAAGACAAAAGAGCATACATTAACCAAGAACATAAAGAACAAAACGTAATCCATTTGACAGACAAACCCCGGAAGCCAAATTAACAAACTGTTATGATATTGTATTATTATATTTATTTTGATATGGTATTGTAATTATTATATTATTTATCTTGGCCTAATTTGTTTTTTATGGCCTTATAACATGTATAATATGCTTACATAATACTTATAGTTGTTTACCTAATAATGTTATAACTGCGCAGTTTAGAAATCACTGGAACAATAATAGATACTGATGGAATGACTAGAACTTTCTATTTGACTTACGTAATAATTATGGTGTTATTCGAACTTCTACCGTATTCCAGAAGTTTCCGTTCTACTGTATATATACGGACAAGAAAGTTAGACTTTCAGATCAGAACGTATTGGACCAGACATTCTTGTGTTCTCAGCTGTTGGATTTATTTACGTTTCACACATCGTACTTGACAGACTTTTATTTTCGTTACATCATACTAGATTGTGACTGATTGAATATAATATTCCGTTTGGATTCCCGCAACAGTGACGAGAAGAATTCCGGATTAGGAAAAGACGAAGGATTTTGAACAGTTAAGTTGACATTTTAGTTTTTTTGTAATGTTTTTTGTAAACTTTGTATATAATAAATCTTGTTAAATTTTATTATTGATTTGTGCCTTTTGTTGGCTATAATTTAAAGGTGATTTCAGCCGTAACAAAACACAAGCAAAACAAATAGACACTGAAAACTAACAGACGATGAACAAATGAAATCCTATATATACAAGGAGTGAATCCAGGTGCTAGGGAAGGATAAGATCTTTTGTGCTCCATATACGGCACACGTCGTGATGTTCATACGGTGGAAGTCACAAATCGGTAGATGTACATGAAATGTTACAATAGTTGGAACGGGTCCAACATCATCTAGATATTGGAACACTGTAACGGTCAATCAATTCGTGATGACGACCGTAAAACGTCATTAATGCAAAAACAATACTACAGGCAAGGCATATACACACATTTTGCTTTAATAAAGGCGTATAAATCTTCAAAAATAATTAAATTTGAATTTTCAAATAAAAACTTGATTTGTTTTACAACCTCTTTTTCTTGGTTTTACAAATTTTATCATTATTTTCAAATCTTTTGCCCCTTATTCCATATTAAGTAATTTTTATTTATTTTTCCAGTTAGAGTTAGGTCATTGAACAAAAACATAGGTAAAAGTTCTATGTGAATGGTCAATTTGAAAACCAAATAATGTTTAAATCAAATTTATTCTGGATAACAATAGTGAGATAGTTTGGTAAACCGAAATTCAAACAATTAACCTAGAAAAAACTTGTAAATTAAGTGTCCAATTTGTATAACCCGTAGAATAAGATCGTAAACCATTGAAAATGTTATTTTGTTTGGAAGATTTGGCTGTGTCTTCTTTGTTTGAATGCATATTTACAAGTTAAAATAATGTTACCTTTAATTGAATCTGGTTATTGATGATAATACTGTTTCAGTTCCTTTCGTGGTGACAAAAATCAATAAACTATGAAAATTAAAATTAAGTGCAAAATTGCAAACAATTATCAATAAAAGTCATCAATCATTGTCAACATTACACTTATTTTTTTTTTATATATTTCCAGATAAGATACAATGGTTAAATAATTAATATGGATTTTGAAGGGATTTATGAGTTAAAATAACCTCACAAAAATTTCTGGATAAAAAATTTAGACTTAATAAATTAGAAAACATACAAAGAAGGGTGTGCAGTATTATTCAAAATACAGGGACAAATACCAGCAGTGTTGTCTTAAAGTGTTTTGAAATTCTGAGAAAAACAAGTCAATGTTCTCATACAAGTATAATGTTTAAATATACAATACTATGCATTTACTTATTAGGTGCAATAGCATCGCATATTAAAGGCCAAATATCACATGTCCAAATAAGGACTGTTGGAGAATTATATATTTCATTTATGGGTGTGTAGATGAGTATGGCTATAATAACTGCAAATACCTATTGACCTTACTATATATAATGATACATGTGCATTACATTGCGCTATAAAAAAAATAAAAAGTATTTCCATTGATTTTTTAGAGGAAATACCTTTCATGTGCCTCCACCGATTTGTGACTTCCACCGGATTGACTTTGTTGAACTTCACGACGGGTGCCGTATACGGAGCAGGAACTGCTTACCCTTCCGAAGCACCTGGGTTCACTCCTGGTTTTTATAGGAGTTCGTGTTGTTCATTGTTTTTTAGTTTTCTGTGTTTATTTGTTGTGCTTGTGGTTATTCATTTGTCTTCCCGGGTTTGTCTGTCCAATGGATTACGTTTGTTTTGATTGCTCCTTAGGTATATTTGTTCTTTTTAGTTTTTTCAAGCTAATAGGTATCATGCTGACAGTCAAATTACTGATTTATTTGAATATTCTTAAAGCACTGGTTCTAAAATTCAACCACGTTCCTTCCAAAGTACTTCCAAAAAGTTTTGAATCTCATTAAAATAAATTCTGATATTTTTTATTATATATAAAAAGAAGTCATTATTTGAAACATTTTCAAAAAAAGAAAAAGAAATCATCCACGCCAAAAGAAAATTTTTGATTTTTTGTCTAAAACTGAGCAATACACTGGCTGGGATCCACAATTATTTGTTTTGGGTGGGAGTTGTTGGGTGGTGGTAGTATTCCACTAAGGTTTCATAAGCTTCACAGATGTAAGAAAACATTTGCTCTTTATGAGCTAATGACTTAGAATATTCTAGATATGAAAAAAAAATATACTGAAATGTCTCTGAAGCTATGTACATTCTGCAAAATAGAGGCAGTTGCGAATGAACATTTTATAGTTAAATTAACAGAATTTTTCTGAATTATCTCTCAAACTTGTGTAAAGTTTAATTATATGGACAAACATGGAAATATATTTAGATCCTTACTAACGAAAACACAGATATATTGAAAAACATTGGAGTTTTCATTAGAAATTGCTTTGAATTCAGAAAATTTATACATATATGTATGAGCGAATCTCAAATTAATGTTCGTATCATTTTACACAATGACCTTCGTTGTCTATTTATTTGGAGGACTCGGGATGACATCCTGTCAAAATATGCATGTTGACATGGCGTCTGATCACGGCTGGTGAGTGATGACAGTGATGACTCGCAACTTTTCGTTTCTAAGTTCATTTGTTTGTAGGTCTATTACTGCATTAAAGCAAGGGTTAAAATAAGGTAGAATATACGAATCTCGCGATATTTTACACAGATTGTATGTAAATATGTTGAGTGGATTGAGAAAAAGTGAGATTACCCATAGTGCATATCGTTAACGATGCAAAATGGCGGAATATATCATCGCTTCAAAATTTGATATCAGTATTTGTAAGTATATAAAACCATAATTACAGGTATAACGTGAATATATTTGCCCTAAATACCAATCATTTATAAGATATCGACTTGTTGTGGATATTACACTCGTATTTCATCAATAATTAACATTAATCGGTTTGCCCTTTTGACGTTCCTTATCCCGCCTATAATAGGTGGTTGAGACATTAATTTAGAATTCAAACTTCTTCTTTACATACCGAATATTGAAGCGAAGCCGTCATTTTTGTGATAGTATTATATTATTCGATGTATATTTGTTTTTAAACAGTGCTCCGTATCTGTATTTATTAAGGATTGTTTATCATCATTTGTCAAAATAGGAACGTGCTTGGACCAAGGTGGGATGGCTGATTTAGAAATCAATAAACGTCCATGTTTACATGAAATCGACTCAGCAAAATGCATAACTGAGTACTATAGAGTGTAATCAATGTATAGAGTAAAAACTGGCGTGATTGATTGGTTTGTTTATCATTATTTGTGTTATAAATATTTAAGGTCTTTCCGTTTCCCGTTTCCAACGGAAAGACCTTATTGTAATTCGTCTGATTATCATTATTCTTCTTCTTTTCCGTAAAGTTTGATGTCCAGAATTTTTTTTTATTTCGCAACATATCAAAATGATATTTTGCAGGATGGTTCGGAATGATAAACCGGATCCTGGACTGACCCCGCGGGGTCGAAATTTTTATCGATGCAGGGTTATCTGCCCGAACACCGTAAACCTTGTTACTGCTCTATAACGGAAACCGTAACAGATAGAGGCAAACTGAAAGGTGGAAAATGTTCCACATCTCAAGACACACGTTTGTTCTCTTTAGTCGAAGCATTTTCACGATTCCTTATAAGAGTTGCTTCCTTTTGAACAGTTAACCGAACACCTTAAGGGTCAAAAGTCATGAACGGTTAGTCATAGAGACTTGGGACTTCCACCAATGACCATCACAGGTCATGACCTTGAAATTGACCCCTGACCTTAAACCTTGTAACCGCTCTGTCTCGGAAACGGTAAAAGATAGATGATTAAAGGTGTTGAGAAAAATGTTCACCTTGTCAAGACGCAAGTTTGTCAAGTTATAGTCAAAGCAGTATATCAACTCCGTATACGAGTTATTGGCCCTTGAATATTTAACAGAACACGTAAATGGTCAAAACTAATATACGGTTAGTTGTAGAGATTTGAGACTTGCACAAATGTTCATCAGAGATCAAAAACTTCAAAATGACCTCAAGGTCAGAGGTCAAGGTCAAACTTGACCTCTGACCTTAAACTTTGTTACCACTCTATCTCATAAACCGTAAAAGATAGCTGATAAAAGGTATGGAGAAAAATGTTTAGAATGTCAAGATATACATTTGTCTCATGGGTTCGAATCTGTACAGCGACAACTTATAGGGGTTAGTGCCCTTGACACTTTTATTTTATATCTCGCAAGCTATAATAGATAGGAAGAATATGTCAATACAAAAAAAGAACAGTTTCAAAAGATTTTCGTACCAATGTCAAAGGTCAGAGATCAAGATCACCGAGAAACCCCTTAGCAACAGATGGAAAAGTACCTAGCATCTATATATATTTATGTTCAGGGGCCTATATTTTAAGTGTACAAGTGAAAATGGAAGGTCAGGGATCAATGTCAATGAAACTGTCTATAGCAACCGATTAAAAATCCCTTAACAACCATATATAATTATGGTATATATTATATATTATAAAAATGTCCTTGACGTTTGACCGTAGATATTGTTATCGAAATAACTCAGAAACTGATGAAATATAACTGAGAAAATGTGTGTCTTGTCAAGACGCATCTTATATTTTTGTGACTCAATTTGACGACTTTTTGTTAGAGCTATGTCCCATTGAATATTTAAGTGACACGAAATGGTCAACTCATAAACAGTTTATCGTAGACATGGGGATTGAATCAGTTGCAAATCATCTCATTGATATGTTTATTTCTAGTACTATGAGAAGATTGACTACAAAAGAAAAGAAAAACAATAATAAACACCTTTGTTTACAAATATGACATGAGTTGACCTCATATTTAACAATAATATCCAAATAAATTTAGGAACAATCATATTTTAACCAGAAATTGTGGTTGGAAGAGTACAATGAGCATATTTATAAAAGAAAAAAATCTTTATTACTGTTGTGTATCATTCGCAAATATTACCTCACTTTGGACTGAACTAACCACTATAAATATCAAAATTCTAAATTTTGGAACTAATTCATATAATTTTCAATCAAATTACCGTATTGGTTGACTATTGTACCCTCAAAAGGTTCAAAATTATAGATATAAACAAAACATCTTTGCCTTTCAATTCAGGGGTTGTTCTGTACAGGGGATAGAAAATTAATTTCAAATGATTAAAAGCAAGTAAAGTCCCATATTATTTCGTCCGTAATTAGTTCACTACACTAGAGACTTAGGATTTGCACCCAATGATCATCAGATATCAAAACCAAATGTTTGACATATCAAGATACTAGTGTGTTCTTATTTGGTGGAAACATTTTGACGACTCCTTACCAGAGTTACTTCCCCTTGAAAATTTGACGGAACACTTAATTGGTCAAAAGTCACGAACCGTTAGACACAGAGACTTGGGATTTCCTCCAGTCACCATCTCAGGTCATGATCTTGAAATTGACTATAAGGTCAATGGTCAAGGTCAAACTTGACCCCTGACCTCAAACCTTCTTACCGCTCTGTCTCGGAAACCGTAAAATATAGCTGATCAAATATATTGAGAGAAACGTTCATCTTGTCAGGATGCAACTTTGTCGTGTTTCGGTCAACTCAGTATATCAATTCGTTATAGGAGTTATTGGCCTTTGAATATTTAACAGAACACGGAAATGGTCAAACTCATAAACGGTTACTCGTAGATATTTGGGACTTGCACAAATGTTCATCAGAGATCAAAAACTTCAAAATGACCACAAGATCAAATGTCAAGGTCAAACCTGACCTCTGACCTTAAACCTTGATACCGCTCTATCTCATAAACCGCAAAAGATAGCTGATGAAATGTATTGAAAAAATGTTTAGAATGTCAAGATCTGCATTTGTCTCATGGGTTTGAAACCGAACAATGGCAATTTATAGGTGTTTGTGCCCTTGGCACTTTTATGGGCGTCATCATGACTTGGTTGACAGGTATGAAAAAACCGTTTCGCAAATGAAAATGGACCTGTTCCATTGATATTATCCCTTCCTCATACCGGATTTGACATGAACAGCATGGCAGGTGTCCTGCAGGAAGCAGAGACTGCTTACTCTTCCGGAGCACCTGAGTCTACCCCCGGTTTTTTGGTGGGGTCCGTGTTGTTTACACGTTTTTAGTTTTTAATTGTAGTGCATGTATTGTTTTGGTCTTGTCTTCGTTGTTCTGCGGAGTTTGTCAGTTGTAACGATTTTTCTCTCCTTCGAATATCCCTTTGGTATTTTTTGACTTTACTTATATTATATTTTATATCTTGCAAACTATAATAGATATGAATAAAATGTCAATACAAAATGATCAGTTTCAAAAGATCTAAATTTTTGTACCAAGGTCAAAGGTCAAACATTTAGGTCATTGGAAAAGTCCTTAGCAACCGAAAAGTATCTAGCAACCATATATATTTATGCTCAGAGCAACTATACGCGCAAAATAGATGGTCAAGAGTCAAGGTCATGGTTAATATCCTTAGCAACCATGCAAACAACACCCTAGAAACCATATATGTAAATACAAACTTGAGATAAAAGGTCAATCTGACCCGGAAAAGACCTTGCAATTGTTCTCTGAACAATTGTTTTTCTAGTTTTTATTGTCATTTGTCAAAATGGCTGCATTATGGGGTAAAATTCGTGTGTATTCTATTTAAAAATCAATAATCTTTCTTGTTTCCATGATATCGGCATACTAAAGTGTGTGCATGTGTAGCTTAGAGTCTTTACGATGCATACAACAAGCATTGGCGTGGTGGGTAGCGTTGTTTTTGGTATGTTCTTTAACTCCTTTTTTTTCCTTTCACCTATGTCATCCGTCGGCAAATTCAAGAATGGTTATGTGTAGAGTAGTATAAAGATGATGTACTAATTATCGTGTAAGACTGAAATAATTACCTATATGGCAGGCTAATAGACAGCCATGTTTATACAATCAATTATATCACCTGTAATTAACAAATACCAGGTGGCCGAGTAAACCTCGTAAGGTTAAGTGCTATTGATAATTGAATATACGGGTTCCAAGCTGAGAAAAAAATGAATTTGGTAGAACTGCGGTTTTAACTATTATACAATAAAAGTTTTATGACAACTAGACTTTATAATTAACTTTATTAAGGGATGTCATTTAAGTTGTTTTCCGGTACAGAAATAGGTAGAGAAATAAATATAAAATTATTAAAAATATATTATATTATTAGATTTTTATCAAAACATTTTTTGAAAATGTGTAGTTTTAACACCTTTCTAAGAAGAAAACGCTGGAGAAGGGAAAAAGATTTAAATAGTAGTGGCGTTAGTGGCATGTATAAGTACCAAGTAGTATAAAATATCGCCACTCGAGATAAAGCGAGAAAGTACGAGATCCGTATCCTTCTTCTATTTAAATCCTTTTATTAAAGTGCAATTTTTAGAAAAAAAAACCTCGCAACCAAAGAATAATCATTACCCCTAGATAAGAAAGTCTTGATGTGTTTTATCAGTCAATTCAATAAGGTATTGATTAAGGATCCAAAAATAATTTGATCATAGAGATCCGTTTTGGTCAGCCATCTTTTTATAGGTGGAGCCACAATTGATGTAGGTGGAGTCCGAACATCACAAAGATGTATTAGAAAGTAACACGTAATGGGCATACATTTTCAAAATGATTTTCAGAGCAAAATGGAGATTTTGCTATACAATAATAATTACACAACAAATAAAATAAAGATATTCAATGTTTAAAAAATATTCGATCAATCCGTTTTTCAATATACTCACCTGCTAAACATGTCTATTACAAACAATACGATGAGATACCCGTATGTACAATTTATTTGTTTAGTTCTTTATGGCACCATTGACACATGATTAAGATGATTCACAGGTCGCCGGTATTCTTAAATTACCACGTAAAATTGATACCTTGTGGTGTTCTAATTAACTAATGGGCAACAGTAAACTACACTGTGATATAATATTCAACTTAAAATCCAAAAGGAATAAAATATGAACATCTTTTGTACAAACCTGCATAATTACAAAGGATTAAGAAATTTAAATTCGGAAAAGAAATCTAAATGCGTTATCTAAATCAAAAGGTTTATTTAGTAAAAAAAAATAAATAAAAAGTACATGTAAATGTATCTCTTTTGTCCCGACAAAAGGATTTATTGTTCACTCTCATAGAAAAAATTTAAAAACTTGACATTGAATTTCAAAATATTAATTATGATTTAGAAACATTTTCATACTAACTCTTGATTAAAGGGTAGACCTCTAAATTATATATTCTTCCTTAGGTTCTACAACTTGGATGACTGTGTATTATTTACGATCCACTTAATTTATTGATATATCAAAATAAGTTTTGTGAGTTTTTATGACACGTCCACCTAGACGAAATGATTGGCAGTCACAATGTTTTGATTAGATGGATAACAGGTGTGAAATTATTTTACAGTCAGATAGGTTAATGATCTGTCAATATACAAGAGATGTGACTGACAAATAATTGCAATATTCAATATAATTTCAACAATTATCACTTAATCATACACTATCACTGCCGATAAAAATATCATCAAACTCTTTACGTAAGTATGCAGTTCATAACAATGACGCGGGGACTGATGTTCGTGACGTTGCACACACTAGTGTATTCTGGATGACGGGAGTTACTTCCCCCTTGAAAAACAGCGTTAACCTACCTGCTATTTTTCATGCTGCTATTTTTTTTCAAAGTAAAAATACACAGCTTTTTAATCCTGACATAGGCCTATTTTATACTTTTAAGAACGTCTGAAATGAAGTTAATTTATACATTTCTAATGGTGTCTTATAAAGCTTCTCTGAGACTTCCCGTAATGCATTTTATATGAAAAAAAATTCAATTTAACAGTGAACAAAATATATAATTCACCTTTCAACCATTATATGGTTCATACTTCGTCAAATTAAGCAATGTTAGAGAAATTGCAATATAAGACAAATGTGATTTCATAATAGAAGTGTTTTTTTAAGTGAAAATACAAGTTTCAAACCACACATATAATTATTCTATACTTTTAGGATGTTTTAAGATGAATTTAGCTCATCAATTTGATACGGTGTCTTATAAATGTTCTCTGCTACTTACCGTAATACTTGTGACATAAAGTAGGTTCCAATTTCATAGTGAAAAAACACAAAATTTAGCATTTAATAATCTTTTTAGGATTATACTTATAGTTGTATTTAGCCATATAAGATTGTGCAATTTTAAAACAAAACATATTATTTTTGTCATAATGCTACTGTTTTTTATAGAAATAATACAAGTTTCTAACTTGTCATATGTTTATGTTTATTTCAATTAATTTTTTATGGAAATTTTGTTAATCAGAATCAGAATATTTTGTTAAAGTGTCAAATACCAATATAACAATTATCAATTATCAATACATTTTTTAAAATATTGGTACCCAGCCAATTTCTGGCTTACGAGACACTTAACATATAAAATGCAATTATGTCAAATATATAATAAAATGCATAAAACTATCATAAAACATTTCAAAGACCAGTAAGTTTTTAAATAAAATTTACCTTTTGAAAAGCTGATAAATAAAATTTAAAAGAAAAGAATGGTAATCAGCTAAGAACAATACTTTCTACGATAAAACATACTATGTAAAGTCTTTGCTAAAAAAAAGGCTGAATTATGTCAGTCAAAGATCCCACTTGTACAAGTAAATTAAAATTTACTTGAATAGGTAACTGAAAAATTGTAAATTGGATTGCCTCCCTTTTAATACTGTGATATTAATTTACTTATACAAGTAGTTTTTTTAGATACCATCTAAACATCAAAAGATGCTTTCAGGTCAACTTTCATATCAGAGTTGTTTCCCTTAGTTATTACTTGTACAAGTAAAACGCAATTCATAATGATAGATAGGCCTGTATGGTGTTAACCACTGGATATGAGTGGGATTTGTTCAGTTGAAGTAATTGTTTGTATGTCCAAAAGAGCAATGTCCAATTGATTGATCCATACTTGTGGTCCGGACGCAGTCTGTTCATGGACAGATACATGCTAATCAATAATCAGCTTGATAGGTGCCTGAAATGTATCATCTGGGAACAGTAATGGAATATTTAGACTTAGAAGTATCATTTTGTCAAGTCTGAATGAGAAAAGGGCACTGCCAAGCGGTTGAACACCCCCCCCCCCCCCCCCCCCCCATTTTGTTGAATCGTAAGATTGATTAATGACAAAAAAGTGGCTTTTCCTATCTATTCTGACCAGTTTGAACACTTGAACGACCCTTAGATGATAGCATTTTTTTTTCAGATAGTGTCCCGTTGATGCATACTTTGTTTTTTTCATATTGAATAGAAACATGGCCAATTTATTTCTATTAGTTATCAAAAAATACCCACAGTAATGACAGTATATTCTTTTAATAATTATTTTTAACATACACAATGACATAACTAACAAACTAAAAATATAACATTATATTTACAACCGTCATGGCAGCATAATGAGATAATGGAATTCCCGCCATTTGAATTTCTTTTACATGCCTAATACAAGTGATACATGTAATGACACTAAAAATATAAAGATTATCAATATCAAGTAACACATGGACACATTTTATGACATTCTTGAGACAATGTACCATACATCATGAGAGACACTGTTTAAAACACTGAGCAATAAAATCTTCTGTAAAAGAAAGAAAAAAAACATGAAAAAAATATTATTAAAAACGCATTGTTTATAATTAATATATATACAGCACAACCTATGATATGCTTGTGAATTTCTTTGTTGTTAATACCCCATATTGCAAGATAGGGCAATTGGGAATATTCAATAATGCATATTAAATCCTTCACTGTTCCAATAGTGCTCTTAAAACTTCAAATAAAACTGATCTACATGTAAATAGTATATTATATAGTGTACAGGGTACATTTGTGTACAAGCTTGCAAAGTAAAGCATTCCGATATATACACTGAATACACAATTTTTCTGAAATTTACTTATATAAGTCTGATTTGTTTTACTCGCTGAAGTAAATCTTTTATTATACAAAATATTTGAACTTTGTCTTAATTCGGAAATTTAATTCTATCAGATTTAATGTTTTTACTCCACAGAGTAAGTGAAAAGTATATTTAAACTTTGCCATCCATGAAATTTTCATAATTTAAATATTTTTTTTTTGTCTTATAAAATCTGTTAACTTAAGTTTTGTTTTTTTACTCCTCGAAGTAAAATTTTATCATACAAAACATTGTAATTTGTGTTGTGAAATTTACTTGTACAGGTATAGTTTTATTTTTTTACTCCCTAAAGTAAATCTTTTATTTAATGAAATATTAAACATAACTTTGACTTGTGAAATGTACTTGAAGAAGTCTTGTTTTTCTACACTTTATAATTATACAGATATTTTTTTAACAGGAGTTCATGTAATGCCTGTTCAATTTGGGACAGTACAATTTCAAATAAAATTACTTCTCCGCCTAATAAAAAATATTTGTGTTGTTGCTGAAATGCCTTAATAAGTGAAAAATAAAAATATGTCATGGTAGTCCCAAAAAATTAAGGTTGGTTTGGTTAGGCCGTAATGTTTTGAGCATATTACCTATTTTTTTGCTACTTAACCGAACGTCAAGGTATATTTAATAATAAAAAAAGACCAACTGCGTACAAACATCAAATCATATGTTGTCTTAAATTATTAGAAATAAAGGTATAAATTTCTTATACAAGTAAACAAATTTTTACTCAATGAAGTAAATTTCTATATGAAATACATATGTGATATAAATTATTAAAACCTCAGCTTAAGAAATTACTTGTATAAGTAAACTTTTTTCCTGATTGAAGTATATGGTGCTATTATGGCTCTTGTTCTTAAAATGTTTACAAGGTTAATGGTCAAATGTAAAAGCAAGAGTGCTGACCACAACTAATTGCAGTTGCGAAAGGATTGACAAAAGTTAATAAATTAAATTAGACACACTTTACATTACATTGTATTTTAAAGTATAAAGGATGCTTGTGAATTTCTTTGTTGTTAATACCACATATTGCAAGATAGGGCAATTGGGAATATTCAATAATGCATATTAAATCCTTCACTGTTCCAATAGTGCTCTTAAAACTTCAAATAAAACTGATCTACATGTAAATAGTATATTATATAGTGTACAGGGTACATTTGTGTACAAGCTTGCAAAGTAAAGCATTCCGATATATACACTGAATACACAATTTTTCTGAAATTTACTTATATAAGTCTGATTTGTTTTACTCGCTGAAGTAAATCTTTTATTATACAAAATATTTGAACTTTGTCTTAATTCGGAAATTTAATTCTATCAGATTTAATGTTTTTACTCCACAGAGTAAGTGAAAAGTATATTTAAACTTTGCCATCCATGAAATTTTCATAATTTAAATATTTTTTTTTTGTCTTATAAAATCTGTTAACTTAAGTTTTGTTTTTTTACTCCTCGAAGTAAAATTTTATCATACAAAACATTGTAATTTGTGTTGTGAAATTTACTTGTACAGGTATAGTCTTATTTTTTTACTCCCTAAAGTAAATCTTTTATTTAATGAAATATTAAACATAACTTTGACTTGTGAAATGTACTTGAAGAAGTCTTGTTTTTCTACACTTTATAATTATACAGATATTTTTTTAACAGGAGTTCATGTAATGCCTGTTCAATTTGGGACAGTACAATTTCAAATAAAATTACTTCTCCGCCTAATAAAAAATATTTGTGTTGTTGCTGAAATGCCTTAATAAGTAAAAAATAAAAATATGTCATGGTAGTCCCAAAAAATTAAGGTTGGTTTGGTTAGGCCGTAATGTTTTGAGCATATTACCTATTTTTTTGCTACTTAACCGAACGTCAAGGTATATTTAATAATAAAAAAAAAAGACCAACTGCATACAAACATCAAATCATATGTTGTCTTAAATTATTAGAAATAAAGGTATAAATTTCTTATACAAGTAAACAAATTTTTACTCAATGAAGTAAATTTCTATATGAAATACATATGTGATATAAATTACTAAAACCTCAGCTTAAGAGATTACTTGTATAAGTAAACTTTTTTCCTGATTGAAGTATATGGTGCTATTATGGCTCTTGTTCTTAAAATGTTTACAAGGTTAATGGTCAAATGTAAAAGCAAGAGTGCTGACCACAACTAATTGCAGTTGCGAAAGGATTGACAAAAGTTAATAAATTAAATTAGACACACTTTACATTACATTGTATTTTAAAGTATAAAGGATGCTTGTGAATTTCTTTGTTGTTAATACCACATATTGCAAGATAGGGCAATTGGGAATATTCAATAATGCATATTAAATCCTTCACTGTTCCAATAGTGCTCTTACAACTTCAAATACAACTGATCTACATGTAAATAGTATATTATATAGTGTACAGGGTACATTTGTGTACAAGCTTGCAAAGTAAAGCATTCCGATATATACACTGAATACACAATTTTTTCTGAAATTTACTTATATAAGTCGGATTTGTTTTACTCGCTGAAGTAAATCTTTTATTATACAAAATATTTGAACTTTGTCTTAATTCGGAAATTTAATTCTATAAGATTTAATGTTTTTACTCCACAGAGTAAGAGAAAAGTATATTTAAACTTTGCCATCCATGAAATTTTCATAATTTAAATATTTTTTTTCGTCTTATAAAATCTGTTAACTTAAGTTTTGTTTTGTTACTCCTCGAAGTAAAATTTTATCATACAAAACATTATAATTTTGTCTTGTGAAATTTACTTGTACAAGTATAGTTTTAATTTTTTACTCCTTAAAATAAATCTTTTATTACATGAAATATTAAACTTAACTTTGCCTTTTGAAATTTACTTGAAGAAGTCTTGTTTTTCTACACTTTATAATTATACAGAAATTTTTTTCAACAGGAGTTCATGTAGTGCTTGTTCAATTTGGGACAGTACAATTTCAAATAAAATTACTTCTCCGCCATAAAAAAATATTTGTGTTTTGCTGAAATGCCTTAATAAGTAAAAAATAAAAATATGTCATGGTAGTCCCAAAAAGTTAAGGTTTTTTTGGTTAGGCTGTAATGTTTTGAGCATATTTCCTATTTCTTTGCTACTTAACCGAACGTCAAGGTATAGTTAATAATAAAAAAAGACCAACTGCATACAAATCTACATCAAATCATATGTTGTCAATAAAGGTATAAATTTCTTATACAAGTAAACAAATTTTTACTCAATGAAGTATATTTCTATATGAAATACATATGTGATATAAATTATTAAAACCTCACCTTAACATGCTTAAGAGATTACTTGTATAAGTAAACTTTTTTTCCTGATTGAAGAATATGGTGCTATTGTGGCTCTTGTTCTTAAAATGTTTACAGGGTTAATGGTCAAATGTAAAAGCAATAGTGCTGACCACAACTAATTGCAGTTGTGAAAGGATTGACAAAAGTTAATAAATTAAATTAGACACACTTTACATTACATTGTATTTGAAAGTATACAGGATGCTTGTGAATTTCTTTGTGGTTAATACCCCATATTGCAAGATAGGGCAATTGGGAATATTCAATAATGCATATTAAATCCTTCACTGTTCCAATAGTGCTCTTACAACTTCAAATAAAACTGTTCTACATGTAAATAGTATATTATATAGTGTACAGGGTACATTTGTGTACAAGCTTGCAAAGTAAAGCATTCCGATATATACACTGAATACACAATTTTTCTGAAATTTACTTATATAAGTCGGATTTGTTTTACTCGCTGAAGTAAATCTTTTATTATACAAAATATTTGAACTTTGTCTTAATTCGGAAATTTAATTCTATAAGATTTAATGTTTTTACTCCACAGAGTAAGAGAAAAGTATATTTAAACTTTGCCATCCATGAAATTTTCATAATTTAAATATTTCTTTTTCGTCTTTTAAAATCTGTTAACTTAAGTTTTGTTTTTTTACTCCTCGAAGTAAAATTTTATCATACAAAACATTATAATTTTGTCTTGTGAAATTTACTTGTACAAGTATAGTTTTATTTTTTTACTCCTTAAAGTAAATCTTTTATTACATGAAATATTAAACTTAACTTTGCCTTGTGAAATTTACTTGAAAAAGTCTTGTTTTTCCATACTTTATAATTATACAGAAATTTTTTTCAACAGGAGTTCATGTAGTGCTTGTTCAATTTGGGACAGTACAATTTAAAATAAAATTACTTCTCCGCCTAATAAAAAATATTTGTGTTTTTGCTGAAATGCCTTAATAAGTAAAAAATAAAAATATGTCATGGTAGTCCCAAAATGTTAAGGTTGGTTTGGTTAGGCCGTAATGTTTTGAGCATATTACCTATTTCTTTGCTACTTAACCGAACGTCAAGGTATATTTAATAATAAAAAAAGACCACCTGCAAACAAATCTACATCAAATCATATGTTGTCAATAAAGGTATAAATTTCTTATACAAATAAACAAATTTTTACTCAATGAAGTATATTTCTATATGAATACATATGTGATATAAATTATTAAAACCTCACCTTAACATGCTTAAGAGATTACTTGTATAAGTAAACTTTTTTCCTGATTGAAGAATATGGTGCTATTGTGGCTCTTGTTCTTAAAATGTTTACAGGGTTAATGGTCAAATGTAAAAGCAATAGTGCTGACCACAACTAATTGCAGTTGTGAAAGGATTGACAAAAGTTAATAAATTAAATTAGACACACTTTACATTACATTGTATTTGAAAGTATAAAGGATGCTTGTTAATTTCTTTGTGGTTAATACCCCATATTGCAAGATAGGGCAATTGGGAATATTCAATAATGCATATTAAATCCTTCACTGTTCCAATAGTGCTCTTACAACTTCAAATAAAACTGTCCTACATGTAAATAGTATATTATATAGTGTACAGGGTACATTTGTGTACAAGCTTGCAAAGTAAAGCATTCCGATATATACACTGAATACACAATTTTTTCTGAAATTTACTTATATAAGTCTGATTTGTTTTACTCGCTGAAGTAAATCTTTTATTATACAAAATATTTGAACTTTGTCTTAATTCGGAAATTTAATTCTATAAGATTTAATGTTTTTACTCCACAGAGTAAGTGAAAAGTATATTTAAACTTTGCCATCCATGAAATTTTCATAATTTAAATATTTTTTTTTTGTCTTATAAAATCTGTTAACTTAAGTTTTGTTTTTTTACTCCTCGAAGTAAAATTTTATCATACAAAACATTATAACTTTGCCTTGTGAAATTTACTTGAAGAAGTCTTGTTTTTCTACACTTTATAATTATACAGATATTTTTTTTAACAGGAGTTCATGTAATGCTTGTTCAATTTGGGACAGTAAAATTTCAAATTAAATTACTTCTCCGCCTAATAAAAAATACTTGTGTTTTTGCTGAAATGCCTAAATAAGTAAAAAATAAAAATATGTCAAGATAGGCCCAAAAAACTAAGGTTGGTTGGATTAGCAGAAACACAGATATATATATATTTAGGCCTTACTGAAGTAAGTTGTTACATATGAAAGTTTATCAGACTCTTGTCCTAATGCTAAAAAGTTCAATGGTAAAATGTAAAAACAATATAGAGTAACGTTAACAACAAGGGAAGTAACTTTCAATTGTGTCTTTCGCGCGAAAAATATGATCGCAATGTCAAAATAGAAATAATGATAAATTATTAATGCAAGTTCAAATATCAAGTTATCCTTTACACCGACGCCTAAACAAGCACTATTTAAGTTCGAATGTTTTCATAGTACAACTTAAGGTAACATATATAAAACAAATAAAATGTAATGCCTACCTATGTACCCTTTTTTGGCATGTTAGCGGAAACGCAGATATTTTTTGTATTAGGCCTTAATTAAATTTACTAACTAAAGTTTATTTTTTTTACTCCCTGAAGTAATTTTTTATTGTGCAAAATATAATTTGTCTTATATGTCATATGAAATCTTACACGTCAAATGAAATTTACTTATACAAGTTTCATTTTTTTACTCGAACGTTGATCCTTAAAGTCAATCTTTAGGGGACTAGTCACTTTTTTCTTGTTCTTTGTGTTTAAAATGTTCAATATTGTGAATTTGTTAATATGTTTTTTGTTGTTGTCACAAACTATGTTTCAGGACAATAAAGTAATTTGATTTAAAAAAATTAATTGAAATACTAAATAGAACATTGCCTGGTGAAATTTACTTGTATAAGTTTTATTTTTCACTCTTTATACAAATGATTGTTTGACAGTTCATGAAATCCTTGCACAATTTTGACAATAGTAGAATCTCAAATAAATTTACTTCTCAGCCAAATAAAAAATACTTGTGTTTCTGCTGAAATGCCTAAATAAGTCAGAGTTGTAATGTGTAACGTCGGGGTATCCAAATCGACCACAGGTACCCAAATCACACGTGGTACTTTATTTTTTAACGCAGCATAAAATGTTTGAACTCATTTTACAGATATTTATTAAAAATAACCTTCTTTAACAAAATGTAATTGTTTTTCCTGAGTTTTGTCAATGGGGCTGATATTTAACCATGGGCGATTTGGATACCCCAACGTTAGGCATTATTTTTTTATTTCTCTTATTTTACGTGCATTTTTCACGTCTCTCAACCAGTGTTAGAATAATTTTATAATCAAGAATTGGCTAAAAGATAAACGTTCCATACCTTTATATGTATGTCAGTGTATGTGTTTCAGGCATCTTTGAGAAATGGTTTGGTGCACCAAAAATTCTAGACTCCATATTGAAAAGAAATGAAAGATTAAAATTTCCCTAACAGGCTTTTTCAACTAACAAACTAACCATTTTTTTTTCTTACCTAACCAGCTTTTTTACCCCAAAAAGTCCCCATCCTAAGTACAAGCCCATGTGCCCCCCCCCTCTCCCCCTCCCCATTTTTGATTACTTTTAATATGAACACTTTAGATGCTTTAGGTATGAAACCATTTTTTTTTATCCATAAACATATAAAACTCATGATTGGAGCCCCTGTCCAGTTCGGAGACATGTTCCCATCCTGATTGTTGTCCCCAATAAATGTCGATAACGGTAGCTTCACGAAACAAGCTACAAGGACGCATGAGTTGTCTCCCCAAAATGTCTTTTTAAAAAAATATTTAATTATTAAAAATATTTTTTACTTGCAAATATTAAGGAACAGTGGTCAACTTAAAATGACGTGCGTCAACCCATAACCGCAGTGCGCTTCTTCGTTATATAATAAAATAGACTGTTTAACCATTCTGTTTTATCAGAAAACTCTCCGTATTTCTAGATAAAAGTTTTCTTCAACAAACCAATCTCTTGAAAACTAGCCCAAAAAACACAAATTACGATTAAAATCTTTCAATAAAAACACTTTCATATTTACCTTTCAAAACTCCACGTGATATTTTCGATGGCTGTGATGTTCTGATTCTCCCCAATGCATTTCGGGAGTGCTCTGATACGTCAATAAGCGGCAATTTCAAAAAAATTGTCGATCTCGGGAAAACTCTCCGATCAACCATTTACGCGATCGCGTAAATTTTTTTTTACCCATATGAGTAAAAATCGATTTACTTATACAAGTGGGATCTCTGACTGTATGTCATTTGTCATAAAAAATAAAAATTTATCTTGATTACTGAGATTTGAAAAATCATTAAAAATATCACAAGCCTTTAAAACTAAAGTGTATCTTAAATCCGAATAAAATTCACAATGTAATAAAACATATTTTTCATCCTCTATATAATTTTCTGTACAATATATACATAAACGATCTTCTAGGGGAACTTTTGGCTTGGTGTATCTACCTGTTTCAACAGAAAGTAGTAAACTACCACTTCTGAAATTTGACAATACACGTCTATGTTGTCGATTAGAGACAAATTTTACATAGTTACTTGTATCCAAAATATTTTTATATTCTCTATAAATTCTAAGTTTGTTACCATTTTCATTATTTCTATCATTAAATAATTGTTCATACCATTCATTTTGTTCTTTTTCTTTAAGTCTACATTTAATATTATACATCTTATGCCTAAATGAAAAATTATCATGAATAATATTATTAATACCTAAATTATATGATTTTTCAATGCATTTGTTATCCCATGATCTAGAACAATTCTTACTCCACATATGAACTTCATATGTTAACCGATAGTCATAAGAATTACTGACTCGGAGAAAAGGACGAAATGTTTCGAGTGTTTCACAATATTTAGAGCTATAAAATCCCATATCTCCTTGAACTGCAATATTTGATGCATTTGACGCACTTCCTAAAAACAGTCGACAAGCCTTGTTTTGTATCGAACGCACTTCTCTCCAATTCGTATGTCCCCATAATGCAGCACCATAATATAAAACAGGTTCTACTACAGATTTATATAGTTTAGAAAACACATCAAAAGACATCCCTCCACGTGAAATAAATTTTGTATACAAAGCAGATAGTGCTCTACTAGCCCATTTAGTAATTTCACGGACAGAGTATTTGTAGTCGAAGAATTCATTCACACGAAGTCTCAAATATGTATATGAAGTATGATAGTCGATTATAGTTTCTCCACACATAAAAACAGATTCAGATCTAGTAATATTTTTATTTCTGAAATGCAACACTTTTGTTTTGGCTTTATTAATAGTCATTCTCCATCTTCGACACCACGAATTCAAATAATCTAACATTATCTGTAACTTTTCCTCGTTTGGCGCAATCAATGCAACATCGTCCGCATAAAGTAAAATAGAAACGTTTAAGTCATCTAAATCCACGCCAGCATTTAACAATCGAATATCATCTGCAAGATCATTCATGTATATTGAAAATAGAGTAGGCGACATTTTACACCCTTGTTTAACTCCATATCGAACAGGGAAAAGGTCAGTCAAATAATTTCCTAATTTAATAGAACTTTGTGTTGCACTATAGAGTGACTGAATAGCTGTCAAAAACGATCCACGAATACCGATGTTCATCAGTTTATACCACAGCAAATCGCAGTTTACATTGTCGAAAGCTTTTTTGGCATCTACAAAGCAAACAAAAGTATATCTTTTCTGTAATTTCCTATTTCTTATAATTGTAGACAAGACGTATAAATGGTCCATACAACTACGATTACGTCGGAATCCATTTTGCTCCTCAAACAATAAATCATTAAGTTCTAACCAATCGGAAAGTCTTTTATTCAAAATATCTGCATATATCTTACAAGGTACCGATATTAGAGAAATTGGACGATATTCTAATGGATTTAGTGGGTCCATTTTCGGCTTTGGAATTGGTGTAATAATGCTTTTTAACCATTCACTTGGAACTTGTCCTTCGCTAAAGCAAAAATTAATAATCTGATGTAGCATGTTAATGCATGAATCATTCCGTAAAATTCTCGGTATTTTATCTATGCCGACAGATTTACCATTTTTAGTCCGAAAAACTGCATCTCGAACCTCGTCTCTACTTATATTTTTATTAAGCTCGGTAATGTCAATATCATTTCCAAAGTTCACATTTCCGTTTAGTACACCGCGGATATCCGATAAATGACCGTCGTCGTAAGAACGATTTGAATCTGCATCATTGAAAAAATGTTCATAATCCGTTTTCCATTTGCTACTAACGCATTCAAAGTCTTTTGTTATTTCGCCTGTATCGGTTTTAACTTGAAATATATGATTTGACTTCCGATCATTTGCAAGCCCTAATTTACCAATAGAATTCCAAAACTCTAATCCGTTTTCCATTTGCTACTAACGCATTCAAAGTCTTTTGTTATTTCGCCTGTATCGGTTTTAACTTGAAATATATGATTTGACTTCCGATCATTTGCAAGCCCTAATTTACCAATAGACTTCCAAAACTCTTTAGAATTTTGCTCGCATAGATTCTGTAATTTGTTTTGCTTTTCGTCTCATGAAAAACTCGGTTTTTAGCTTTGATTTGGAGCCTGATTTACAACGTTTCCATTTTCGTTCAGCTTCGCAAGCCAATTTCCACGAATCTTGCAACTCATTTGTCCAATACGGTTTTCGAGTATATTTATTCGAATGTTTATTATTATACACGGTTGGCTTAATTTTCGGACATGTAACTTCCAGTCCACGAATAAGAAGATTTTTAAAATCATTAAAAACCATATCGACATTTTAACGCTAGGTTTATGCGACCAATTGTCTCTTTTAATAGGTTATGCATCGTATCGTCAACAAAAAGTTCATCCCCATTTACGCTTTCTAATTTGAATCTTCGCGTCGGGCCCTAATATCATTCTCATCGGAAGAGTTTGTATCGTCAATGCATAACTTAATAGATAATTCAAGTAATGAATGATCCGGGATAGATTCATATCCAACTAAATCAAGATCAGTCACTAAATCTGACATCGCAAGTACTTTAAAATTGGTAACATCATGTATTTGTTCATGTGGAGTAAGAACATAATCTACCACAGACTTTCCAGTGGTTTTTATCAAAGTAAAATCTTGTATACCTAAACGCCAATTTACCATACACATATTACAATCTACTAAAAACTCAATAAGCAAATCACCATTTCTATTAGATACATTATCAATAATTTCCCTGAACGTCACCACATCTAGAGTTTAGGTCACCACAAATATATAGTTTCCCAATGTTTTGATACATATACACTTGCTCTAACAGTTTTGTATAAAATGCTAACGAGTCACAGTACAACGAATTTTCCGGTGGTAGGTAACATATGCATATACATAATATTTCTTCTTTATTACTTAATTTAAGCCAGTAAATATCTTGTACATCATCATTTAAAATAGCAACCTCAAAATGGTTAAATAAATCATTTTTTATTAAGGTGCAACGCCTCCAGACCCTCTTTTTGAATTAGCGTGAATTTTATCCCTATTTCTACTCAGGCATTATAACCTTTAACATGTATTTTATCATTATTTCTCAAAAATGTTTCACATAAGCATAAAATATCAAATTCAAAAAGATTCAAAATATGACATCGAAAACTTGAATTGTCTCCCTCTCGACTTGACCATCCTCTAATGTTCCACACACCAAGCGAAAGTTCCTAGTATCTACGTCCACCAGAACTTATATCATGGTTGTATCCACTAAAGCCTCTACCTCGTCTACGGTTATTGCGACCACGTACCTCTGTCCATTCATCTCGATTTTCCTGTCTACCTTGAACTCCATTATCTCGCCTGTCTCGCGTGTTATTTCGCTTCTGAATTTTGCCGTTTACGAATATAAAGTCGTTTTCACGCCCAATTCCTCTCAATACTGTCATCATATTTGCTTTATGTGTTCGGGCTTCAGTCGACAATTCGTCTTCTATATAAACTCGGCTATAGTCCCGTAAATTTCTCAGCAGCTGTTTGTTTTTCATCAATTTATCCTTTTGCTGTCTGGTTTCAACCTGTGCGACAATAATACCCGAACGATTTCCCTCTCCTTCTTTTAATAAATTTGTTTAGTTAACGAAAAAGCCTCTCTGCGAATTACCGTAAAATTTGTTCAATGAAAAGATTTCCACTTCACGGTCAAAAATCTCAAATGTAGCTTTTTAATTCATACATTTGTCACAGTATCTTACGGGCTTCTCTGAAACTTATCGTAATACATTATGGATGAAAACATTACATATTCACAGTGACAAAACATAAAGTTTAGCTTTTCAACCAATATACTGTTCATACATAGTCAATTGAAGCTTTCTCAAACATGGCATGTACTTATTTTATACTGATAGGAATTTTTAACATGATTTTAGTTCATAAATTTGATACAGTGTCTTTAAAAGGCTTCTCTGCCACTTACCCTAATACTTTTTATATAAAATAAATTTATTTCAAAGTGAAACAAAACACAAATTATGGCTTTTTAAACATTTCTAGGATGATACATATAGTTAAATCTAGCCGTATAAGATTTTGCGATATAAGAAAAATATGAGCTTAATTTTACTCCTTTTCTCTCTCCGGTTAACGGTAAAACTTGTTGGATGAAAAAGTTTCAATTTCATAGTAAAAACACAAAATGTAGCTGTTCAACCAATTTAGATTCATACTTAGCTCTATAAGGCTATGCGATATCAGGCAAAAGAGATTTTAGTCATCACAGAAGTCTTTTTAAAGGGAACATACCAGGTTCAATCTTCGCATGTACTTATTGTATACTTATGTCAGGCGTGAAATTTTTAACATGAATTTGATTCATAAATTTAACACAGTATCTTACAATGCCTCTCTGCCACTTACCGTAATACTTGTTTGGTCAAAAAAATTATACTGCTATTATTTCATAAAGTAAAAATACAAGACTTTTCAAACCTAACATAGGCTTATTTTATACTTCAATGAAGTTCTGGCATTCATACATTTGTAACAGTATCTTGATAGATTCTCTGAGCTTTATCGTAATAGATTATACATGAAGAAATATTCAATTTCACAATGAGGAAATATAAAATTTAGCTTTTCAACCAATGTATGGTTCATACGTAGTCAACCAAAGCCCTATTAGAGTATGAGATATAAGACAAAAGTGATTTATTATATAACAGAAGTGTTTTCTAAATAAAATACATGTTTCAAACTTGATGTACTTAACTATACCATATACCATTAGGAATTTTCAACATGAATTTAGTTCCTTAATTTGCTACGATATGTTAAAAGGCTTCTCTGCCGCTTACACTAATACCTGTAAGTTAAAAGATAATTTCAAGTTCGCAGTAAAAACAACACAAAAATTGAGCTTTTCAAACATTTTGGATGATACCTATAGTTCAATTTAGCCGTATTAGATTGCGCTATGTCAAATAAAATATGATTTTTGTCGTAATGCAACTTATCATACAGCTACTGTTCTATTCAACCTTCCCACTCAAACGAAATGAACACGAAACGAACATGCAAACAGAACGAACGAAACACGAACGAAACACGAACGTTTATAATACATTAACATCGTGTGTACACGATTACAATTACCGTATTACAGATCAATTCGTTCGTACACGCTATAGTAGTGTGCACACGATAGCCTGGTCGATTATTTCGTGTGGACACGCTTATATCGACCAGCTGAACAATTCATTCGAAACTATTAAATGCAGAAGTCATAAAAGATGTCTAAGGTAAGGTAACTTATATCCTCAAGAATTAGATACACAATATGCACAAACCTGACTTATTGTACCCTCGTGAGTAGTATATATGCGGTTCTAAATTAGTATTTGATGAGGAGGTGTTGAGGAGGTACCGGAAGTGACGTCAACCGGAAATGACGTCACAGGAAGTGACGTCAACGGAACCGAAAGTCACATGACCGGAACCGGAAGTGTTTTTTGCGCGCATGCGCAACAGGAAGTGATGGATTTTCGCGCCATTTTCTCATGATTTGTTTACGGAAGTGACGTAAGTCACGTGGCCGGAACCGGAAGTGGTTTTTGTGCGCATGCGCAACCGGAAGTGATGGATTTTCTCGCCATATCTTTACGGAAGTGACGCAAGTCACGTGCTAGGATCCGGATGTGTCATCTGCGCATATTCAGTAACCGTAAGTACCCGGAAGTCAGGCGCATGCGCAACCGGAAGTAGTGGGTTTTCCCCATGATTTGTTTACCTAAGTAACGTAAGTCAGTGCTGGGGCACGGATGTGTGGTCTGCGCATGTTCAGGAACCGGAAGTGGTTAGTGCAACTGGAAAAAGGGTGTTTTCTCACCATTTGTTGACGGAAGTGACGTAAGTCACAAGCTGGGACCTGGATGTGCCATGCTTGACCAGAATTAAGATTGAATTATCTCCCCTTTTCCCTTGCTTCTCGGTCGTCTTTGGGTCTTTCATCGGTCTCTAGGGACTGATGCCCTCACTGTAATGTCGAAGTCCGAGAGTATACGAAGTACACTATTGGATTATCTCCCCATATCCCGCTCTTTTCATCTGTGAGTGAAGTTTTCTGTGAGGACCACAGGTAGGATTGGATAATGTCACTTACCTCCAAGTGATGCTGTCACCAATAGATCAAGAGAGGGGCGTTCTTAGCAACCGCCTTAGATACGGCGGTCCATTTCATTGCTCTATGATGCACTTCGTTTCTTTTCTCTTGCTCCACCCCGCTCTTTGCTGCTCTTTGCTGCTCATCGCTAATCATGACCTTACTCGCGTGCTCATTTCGCTCCTGTTGCTTGTTGCTGTTTGTCATCGCTGCTCTTCTCTTGCTCTTTGCTGTTCATCTCTACTCAGGACCTTACTCGCGTGCTCATTTCGCTCCTGCTGTTTGTTGCTGTTCGCCATCGTTGCTCTTCTCTTGCACTTTGCTGCTCATCGCTACTCAGGACCTTACTCGCGTGCTCATTTCGCTCCTGCTGCTGGTTGCTGTTCGTCATCACTGCTCTTCTCTTGCTCTTTGCTGCTCATCGCTACTCAGGACCTTACTAGCGTGCTCATTTCGCTCCTGCTGCATGTTGCTGTTCGTCATCGTTGCTCTTCTCTTGCTCTGCTCTTCATCGCTACTCAGGACCTTACTCGCGTGCTCATTTCGCTCCTGCTGCTTGTTGATGTTCGTCATCGCTGCTATTCTCTTGCTCTTTGCTGCTTATCGCTACTCAGGACCTTACTCGCGTGCTCATTTCGCTCCTGCTGCTGGTTGCTGTTCGTCATCGCTGCTATTCTCTTGCTCTTTGCTGCTCATCGCTACTCAGGACTTTACTCGCGTGGTCATTTTGCTCCTGCTGCTAGCTGATGTTTGTCGTCGCTGCTATTCTCTTGCTCTTTGCTGCTCATCGCTACTCAGGACCTTACTCGCGTGCTTATTTCAGTTTTGGGGCTACTGCTGCTAGTGGTGGTCGATTGTCGTTATTCAAAGATTGGATCTGTGCGAGAGCACCCTTACATTCAGGTCATTTGAAAGGCCACTCTGCATTTATCCATGCTTGTGACTGGCTATCATAAGATAGCCTGCATTAATCATCCTCAATTTTTTAAGGCCACTCTGTATTTGTCCAGGCTTGTGACTGGCTATATATATGTTTAAACATATATAGGCTGCATTACCCTCCTTCCCTTTTTTTTTTTTAATTTTTTATTTTTTTATATATATTTTTTCTGTTTTTTTTTTGTAATATGTTCCAACTTCACATAGAGTCATTGCTGTCTTCAGCTGGTGGTGGGTCGTAGTTGTTCAATACACGGTTAAGCCGATATTTTCGTTTTTCTACGGCATATTCCCATGATTCTTTTGATTCGTAGTCTTCCTCTTCTCTCAGGCATTTAGCCGTTTTCTTGATCTTTCTATGTAGGGGGTCTTTATTCGTGTCTTGATGCAAGGACAATAGTCCGAGGTAATGCTTTCGTATTTCGTCTCTGTATGTGTCAAACATGTCTCTATATGCTGCCAAGCGTGCCTCGTCTTCTGCCATTCCGGCTTCGACTAGTTCGTTTACTTTCTGTGAGTATTCCGATTGATGTACTTGAAATGTTCTATTTAAAATGACTTCCCATGGGGAATGTTCGTATTGCTCTTCGGAGTCTTCGTTGGAATAATGGTCACTGCTTTGTTCCGATTCCTCGTTATCGGCTTCTGTGGTGGTGTCTGAGACTGAATCACTATAGTCTGTTGAATCCTCTTCCATACCGTGTGCATTCTTTTTGTGTCGCACTAGGTTGAAGTTTCGCTTGGACTGGTATCCACATATGTCACAGGTATACATTTAAGACGTCTTTCTTTCCTGGGATTCAATAGTAGAATGAGCTCCGGTGGTCCTGCAACTGCTTATATTAGCTACAGGTTCCTAAACGGCTTGTTGATTCATACACAAACGTTTGGCAAAGTATTCGTTTCGAGATTGTTGCAGTTCAGATTTCACTTTTCTGATGAGGTCTCTATTAAGTCTTGTCCACTCGTTGTCAATCCTTCTACACCCCTTGCAGACATTCCTGTTTTTGTAGAATTCCCCAAAGCTCTTGTTCATTTGACACTTTGTACATTTCTTGTTTGGATCCACTTTGCTGGGTCCTCCACTTGTACTGTGTTGTCCAGCCGTTTGGTTTCCACTTTGGTTGGAAGTATTTTCCTTTTCATTTCTGGTTATGCTTTGGTCTTTGAAAGATCCACTGGTATTAGGTATCTAGCACTAACCAATAAACCGAGAGGCGTTTTCGACTCCATTGATACGTTTGTGTTGTTTGACGGTCTTCAAACAACTGACGAAATTAAACAAAACCTCTGATTATATTTTCGTTAAAAGCTTTCCATTGGTGTCATAGTGACCAAGATTGCTTTTGTCTATTCATTCAGACCACAGAGTTCGCTGCTCGTCATTGTAGTTTGCTGCTCATCGCTGCTCTTCCCTTTCTCTGTACTGTTCTGTCCTGCTCATTTTTGTTTAGCACCATGCTCTCGTGCTCATTTCGGTTTTTTTTTTGCTGCTGCTGCTGCTGGTTTGCCGAGGTGTAAAATGGGATTCTCACTGTTTCGTTATAAATCACCTCTTGGTCTCGATGATGTTACGATGAACAACAAAGATGGCTGCGGCCATGTAACGCGGACCTGAAAGAAAGCACCCTTATGAAACAGAAATTTTAGAGTCTTTCCGGACGGGAACGAATGTTTTCGGCCTCGCTGATGTTACGATAGATATCAAAGATGGCTACGCCCAAGTAACGCGGACCTGAAAGAGAGCATCCTAATGAAATGAAAATTTCAGAAAATTACAATGACGAGCAGCAAACTGTGTGGTCTGAATGAATAGACAAAATGTTTTGTTTAATTTCCTCAGTTGTTTGAAGATCGTCAAACAACACACACGTATCAATGGAGTCGAAAACGCCTCTCGGTTTATTGGTTCCTGCTAGATACTTGTGGATCTTTCAAAGACCAGAGCAAAACCAGAAACGAAAAGGAAAATACTTCCAACCAAAGTGGAGAGAACCAAACGGCTGGACAACACAGTACAAGTGGAGGACCCAGCAAAGTGGATCCAAACAAGAAATGTACAAAGTGTCAAATGAACAAGAGCTTTGGGGAATTCTACAAAAACAGGAATGTCTGCAAGGGGTGTAGAAGGATTGACAACGAGTAGACAAGACTTAATAGAGACCTCATCAGAAAAGTGAAATCTGAACTGCAACAATCTCGAAACGAATACTTTGCCAAACGTTTGTGTATGAATCAACAAGCCGTTTAGGAACCTGTAGCTAATATAAGCACTTGCAGGACCACCGGAGCTCATTCTACTATTGAATTCCAGGAAAGAAAGACGTCTTAAATGTATACCTGTGACATATGTGGATACCAGTCCAAGCGAAACTTCAACCTATTGCGACACAAAAAGAATGCACACGGTATGGAAGAGGATTCAACAGATTATAGTGATTCAGTCTCAGACACCACCACAGAAGCCGATAATGCCGATAATGAGGAATCGGAACAAAGCAGTGACCATAAATCCAACAAAGACTCCGAAGAGCAATGCGAACAGTCCCCATGGGAAGTCATTTTGAATAGAACATTTCAAGTTCATCAATTGTAATACTCACAGAAAGTAAACGAACTAGTCGAAGCCGGAATGGAAGAAGACGAGGCACGCTTGGCAGCATATAGAGACATGTTTGACACATACAGAGACGAAATACGAAAGCATTACCTCGGACTATTGTCCTGGCATCAAGACATGAATAAAGACCCCGTACATAGAAAGATCAAGAAAACGGCCAAACGCCTGAGAGAAGAGGAAGACTACGAATCAAAAGAATCATGGGAATATGCCGTAGAAAAACGAAAATATCGGCTTAACCGTGTATTGAACGACTACGACCCACCAACAGCTGAAGACAGCAATGACTCTATGTGAAGTTGGAACATATTACAAAAAAAAAACAGAAAAAAAATATATATAAAAAAATAAAAAATAAAAAAAAGGAAGGAGGGAAATGCAGCCTATATATGTTTAAACATATATATAGCCAGTCACAAGCCTGGACAAATGCAGAGTGGCCTTAAAAAATTGAGGAGGATTAATGCAGGCTATCTTATGATAGCCAGTCACAAGCCTGGATAAATGCAGAGTGGCCTTTCAAATAACCTGAATGTTAGGGTGCTCTCGCACAGATCCAATCTTTGAATAACGACAATCGACCACCACTAGCAGCAGTAGCCCCAAAACTAAAATGAGCACGCGAGTAAGGTCCTGGGTAGCGATGAGCAGCAAAGAGCAAGAGAAGAGCAGCGATGACGAACATCAACAAGCAGCAGAAGCCGAATGAGCACGCGAGTCAGGTCCTGAGTAGCGATGAGCAGCAGTGCAAGAGAAGAGCAGCGATGACGAACAGCAACCAGCAGCAGGAGCGAAATGAGCACACGAGTAAGGTCCTGAGTAGCGATGAGCAGGAAAGAGCAAGAGAAGAGCAGCAATGACGAACAGCAACCAGCAGCAGGAGCGAAATGAGCACGCGAGTAAGGTCCTGAGTAGCGATGAGCAGCAAAGAGCAAGAGAAGAGCAGCGATGAGCAACAAAGAGCAAGAGAAGAGCAGCGATGACGAACAGCAACCAGCAGCAGGATCGAAATGAGCGCGCGAGTAAGGTCCTGAGTAGCGATGAGCAGCAAAGTGCAAGAGAAGAGCAGCGATGACGAACAGCAACAAACAGCAGGAGCGAAATGAGCACGCGAGTAAGGTCCTGAGTAGAGATGAACAGCAAAGAGCAAGAGAAGAGCAGCGATGACGAACAGCAACAAGCAACAGGAGCGAAATGAGCACGCGAGTAAGGTCATGATTAACGATGAGCAGCAAAGAACGGGTTGGAGCAAGAGAAGAGAAACGAAGTGCATCATAGAGCAATGAAATGGACCGCCGTATCTAAGGCGGTTGCTAAGGACACCCCTCCCTTGATCTATTGGTGACAGCATCATTTGGAGGTAAGGGACATAATCCAATCCTACCTGTGGTCCTCACAGAAAACTTCACCCACAGATGAAAAGAGCAGGATATGGGGAGTTAATCCAATAGTGTACTTCGTATACACTCGGACTTCGACATAACAGTGAAGGCATCAGTCCCTAGAGACCGATGAAAAACCCAGAGACGACCGAGAAGCAAGGGAAAAGGGGAGATAATTCAATCTTAATTCTGGTCAAGCATGGCACATCCAGGTCCCAGCTTGTGACTTACGTCACTTCCGTCAACAAATGGTGAGAAAACACCCTTCTTTCGGTTGCACTAACCACTTCCGGTTCCTGAACATGCGCAGACCACACATCCGTGTCCCAGCACGTCACTTACGTCACTTCCTTAAACAAATCATGGGGAAAAACCACTATTTCCGGTTGCGCATGCGCCTGACTTCCGGATACTTCCGGTTCCTGAATATGCGCAGATGACACATCCGGGTCCTAGCACGTGACTTGCGTAACTTCCGTAAAGATATGGCGGGAAAATCCATCACTTCCGGTTGCGAATGCGCACAAAAACCACTTCCGGTTCCGGCCACCTGACTTACGTCACTTCCGTAAACAAATCATGAGAAAATGGCGCGAAAATCCATCACTTCCGGTTGCGCATGCGCGCAAAAAACACTTCCGGTTCCGGTTGACGTCACTTCCGGCACCTTCTCCTCAGCACCTCCTCCTCAAATACTAATTTAGAACCGCATATATACTACTCTCGTGTAATATACGTCCTATAATTTTCTCGAACTGACTATATTCTACAACATGAAGTTTTGTTAGGGATAATTACCATTTTCTCTTTAATAGTAGTCAAAACAAAGACAGGTGAGATTAGCTATTCAGATTAACATGTCAAATTTCGTTACCGATTTCACAAAACTGTGCAGATTTACACGTTAAACCATTTCTTTAATAATTTAATTTGAACCCCCAAACATCAATATGCAGCAGAAAAAAGTCGATCCAAGATAGTTTTCGCTGACTGGTTTCGACATCACAGGCGCCTCTTTATTGATAATGGGTGAATAATATACAATTATATCATTATATCCGTTTCTATTATATTATTATTGTATTATTTGGAGGGTACTTTGAATTTGGTAGCTAGTAACATCCAAGTCGAACACACCTCGCATCTCGAACTCGCAACCTTGGTGTTGACAGGCTAGAGACTTACAAAGAGCCATAAAACGTACAACCGTATCTACATAAAATTTTAAAATTATGACTGACAAGGCACTTTGATATGAAACCTTAGAACAAGAGAATACAGACAAGCTTGTATTTGTGTAGAAACTGACAAATAAGTTTGGTATTCAGTATGATAAAATCAAAGACTCATTTGAAGTGAATAGTACTCAATACATGTATGACTGCATCAAAACAAAACAACTTATAATGCATAAATTCATTTGGGCATAATATGTATTAATCTGTAACTAACCGTGTAAGCTAAAGAACAAAATAAAATGTAACAATCCACCGGATTGAGGAATGGATTAAATTCAGTTCTAAAGATTTTAAAATGTAACAAGAACGTATGTAAGTTTTCCAAAAGATTTTAAACATAAATAATCAGCATAATTAGCAATTTAATAAAGCTATACTATTCTTAAAATTGCAGTTAGATTATGTTACGAAAAATGTATTTATTAATTTTCGTCTACTTACGTCTTGAACAAGTCGTCATCTCGAACTCATATATTATAACTTAATTAAATTTTAAAAGTGATAAACGAAAATTATATTACCAAAACTATTCTACAAAATTCAGGAATCAGCAGCGGATCAAGGTTTTCTAGAAGGAGCATTGACTTGTTTGCCGAGCGGAGCGAGTCGGATAATGGATTTGGGTGGGACTCCAAAATATACAGTTACTAGTAATTTCTTCCCAAAATGTCTCAGTAATACAACTCCAAGGGACATTTTCTAATAAGTGTAGTTCTTCAAATTCAAGAAATATAACATTATTTAAAAAGTGTGAGCGTACACCCCTTACACTCCCGCTTGATTCGCCGCTGTCCCTTTAGTTGCTTAAGGTAAAAAAAATTTTAAATATCATTTTTTGACAAAATTTTTAATTTATTCTTTTCTAAATCTACGTATTTTGAAGTCATTAGTGTGTCATTCAATTGGAACTTGCATAAAACATTATAAACCCATGTTGTTAGAATGCTGAGATAACTAATTGCCTTGACACCTGTGTATATTCCAAATTTTATCAATCCCTCCATAAGGTATAGCCCGAATGTAAATCATGTCCCGGGGTAATTAGACATAATCCAAACGAGTGTATACTATAAATTTATTTTATAATATACATTGCAAGAAAATTAAGAAATTAGATTTCGACGCATTATCTTATTTTTCTACACATAGGTTTGAAATCAGTCACCAGTTCAAATTATGTACCCGAATAAAGAAGTAAGGGAAATTAATATTTTGTGTGTGTGTGTTTTTTTTTTAAATGCGAACACTCTTGTTGCAGAAATAAAACTTTTACCGATAGGGAGATTAATTCATTGAGATATTGACTGAGATTTTAGATTTTTCCATTGTTTTCATATATATATTTTTTTCTTTTTGTTTTTATTTTCATCAGTGTTTCTATGCGATTTTCTGTCAGATTATCAACCGGAGTAATTAATTAATTTATCAACCATCAGACTGAGCAATCATCGAGGTGAAAGAAAAGAAAACATCCCATACGAATTTGATGAAAAATGAAAAACTAATTTCTATGTGAAGCAAACTGCTTTTTTATCCCTGTATATTTCAAAAACCGTATAAGAGATAGAAGATATCTATTGACAAACTATAAGGAATTTGCCATCTATTGTTGTCACTTATTGACTGAATTTATCATGAGAAATTGCACTTCAGTCGCATATCTTTTTTTTTTTTTTTTTTTTTAAAGAAGATAACAATTTATTGCACTATCGTGTTGTTATAAATACCCTTGATGATACAACGATCCCATCAAGGTTCTTCCCTGTGATGTTAATCGTCACACTAAACCAGGGGATTTAGTTGACGAGAAAATTATAATTGTTAAATTTTACAATCAGATATCATACAATTTTATACGTTACCGGAATCAGTTCTTGTCTATATCGCGGGAGTTTTTTAATTTTAACATGGTTACTTCCGCATAACGGTACACAAAAGGTAAACAAATAAAATACTTATGTTAGAAAGAGAGACAAATACCTTTGCATTCACGGCACATAAGAAAAAAAGGTAAAACATTACAAAATCAAGTCAGTAAGTATAAGTAAGCATTCTTAATAAGAGCATCAATATGACCCACTTTCCCCACAAGGTGCGCAATTTCATATCGCTTGAAAAATTCGTTTTTAAAAATTGAAAACATATCAATTTTCTTAGTTTTATATTCAGATACATAATAACTTTTATGTATGGTAAACAGTATGAGAGTCAGAATATAGTTAATATTATAATAATGTTTGTCATTTATTTTATATCCAAAAACCAAATTTTCCAGAGATATAATATGGTGTCCTATTTTAAGTGCATCTAATAACAGTTTAATTTTCTGCCAAAAAAGGTCTAAATATTTGCATGAAATAAAAAAATGTTCATAATTCTCTGTTTTGGTGCAAAGCTGACACTCTGGAGTATCCGTTATTCGCCATTTGAAAAGTAGTTCTTTACATGGAAGAATAAAATGAAGTAATTTCCATCGAAGCATCTTTAGTTTATTTTCTTTCAAATATTTGAAAACAAAATACAGCATATGGTTAATTTTTGTTTTAGTACCCTCTTTATCAATCACTCTGTTCCATTTACTAAAGCCACTTGGTATCTCCTCAGTTCTTTCAATCATTAAATTGTAAATTTGTTTTGAAGTTAAAGATTCTAAATAAAGCGATTTATTCTTACGGTTTTTTATACAGAGATCTGAATTTGTTAAAACTTGTGTTCTCCTTGAATCCTCATTTTGAAGTAGTTTTAGCCAATGTTTAGGTATGGCTTTAATTAATTTTGTATATTCAGAGAACCAATTTCCTTTTTTTGTAATTTTCGAAAGGATTAAGTTTTGATTAATCTTACCACTCTCGTCAATTATATCATTAATATAAATAATATTGTCTTTGATCCAATTTCTATAGATTAATGACCTCCCATTTAGCTTAATAAATTTGTTTCCCCATATTATTTGTTGTCTTACATCTTTATAAGTAAAATCTTTTTGTTCTTTGATTATTTTTGTTCTGTTCCATGATTTAATTAATCTAAGGTAAAATGAAGGAAAATCTTTTGATAGATTTTCAATTACTGTTATATTATCAAAATTCATTTTAAAAATAAAGAAGTCTTGTCCATATTTATTGAAATAAAATCTGGGAATGATTTTCCAGTTAGCTGACTTATCTTCACTATTATTTAATCTTTTAACCCAATTAATGTTAATAGCTTCAATATATTCGTCCACGTCTATCATTTTTAATCCACCATCTAAATACTCTGTAGTTAATATCTTTCTTTTAACCTTTTCACTTTTATTGTCCCAAATGAAATTGAATATTAGTGTTTTGAATTTAGCCAAAAACTCTTTATTTATATCTGACACAGATGCTACATATGTTATATTAGGTAAAATCAATGATTTAACAATTGATATTCTCCCTAACATTGTCAGTTGTCTTTTTTTCCAGTTGTTTATCAATTTTTCTGACTTACTGTATTGTCGTTCCCAATTTAGTATACTACACTCTTTTTTGTCATATCCAAAATATATTCCTAAACATTTTATAGGCTCAACCCCCCAATTAATATTTTCGAATTTGTCTCTACTTGATTTAAGTCGACCTAGCCAAATGCCTTCTGTTTTGTTTCGATTAAGTTTTAAACCTGAAAGTGATCCAAAGATTTCTATAATATTTAATGCCACTCTTACATCATGTCTGGAGTTTACAAAAATAATAGTGTCATCTGCTAATTGACAAAGTTTTAGCGAATGTGTTTTACTATCTAATTTAATTTGAATTCCATTAAAATTTTTGTCTTGTCTAAGCCTACAAGCAAGTATCTCTACTGCTATAACGAATATTATCACACTGGCTGGACAGCCCTGTCTAATACCACGGTGGCAAAAGAAGGGTGTTGATATCCATCCGTTATTATATACACAGCCTTTAATATTTGAATATAAAGTTTCTATCCAACTTAGCATACTTTCTTGAAATCCAAATTTTCTCAATGCTGTAAACATAAAGTCCCACTCTAGAGAGTCAAAGGCTTTTGCAAAATCTAGAAATAAAATACCCCCATCCACAGTAAATTCTTCACTGTAATTTAAAATATCTTGCACCTGGCGTACATTGAAACCAATATAGCGTTTCTTAATAAAACCATTTTGGTCACCATGAATAATTTTACTCAATAGTGGTTTTAATCTTTGTGCAAGTGAATAAGCAATAATTTTTGTATCTACATTCAGTAAAGTAATCGGTCTATAATTGTCTAAGCTCAGTGGATCATTTTTTTTATATATAAGATTAATTAGTCCGAGTTTCTGTGACTCAGTTAACTCTTTTCTATTATAACATGCATTAAAAACGTTGACTGCAAAGTCTTTTAGATGTGTCCAAAATGTTCTGTAAAATTCAAGGGTTAGTCCATCAATACCTGGTGACTTATTTAATTTCATTTTAAAAACTGAATTAGTACATTCGACCAGTGTTAGTTTTCCTTCCACAGTATTACTTTCTTCTTTGGTGAGTTTATAATGTACATTTGTTTCACTAATATAATTTTCAATTTCTTGAATAGACGGTTTACCTGATGAATATAAATTAGCATAATAATCCCTACCCAATTCCAGAATTTGACTTTGATCTTCAACCAGATTACCTCCCTTGTCTTTTAAAGCATTTATACATTTTTTAGTTTGTCTAGCTTTCTCTAAACCCAAAAAGAATTTTGTATTTTTTTCGCCTTCTTCTACCCACTTAACTCGTGACCTTATTTGTGCCCCTTTGACCTTATCCTTATACAAATTATTTAATTTTTCTTCCACTATTTCAATACTTTTGGAAATATATTGCATATCGTCGGCGGTTTTATCTGTATGTATATCATTTATATTATAAAGAAGTTTTAATTTGTTCTCAAGATCAATAATTTCATCTTTTTTCTTTTTTGCCTTGTTTTTACAATAATTAACAGTTATCTCCCTTACATCTATCTTGAAAAGGTCCCAGAGTTTTGTTATATCTTTATCCTTAATTTGTAATTTATATTTACTAATTAAATCAATAATTAACTTTTGGTAATTTTCATCATTTAGAATACTATTGTTCAGCTTGAAATATCCGTTCCCCTTATTACCATCACAGAAGCTAATTTTTAACGAGATAGCTTGATGATCTGTATACATGATCATAGCTGGTCTAATATCGGCTGATTTTATCTTTGGTCTCATTCCCTGTTCTATTAGAAAAAAATCAATTCTACTTGCAATTTGTATATTATTCTTTCTCCTCCATGTAAATTGAGATTTAGTTTGATTCATTATTCTCCATATATCGGACAATTTAAGATTTTTAATTATCTTTTTCAAATTGCTTGTACCTTTTTTCTTCGTGTTGATGCGACAATTACTTTTCCTATCTATCTGTGCAAGTGTTTCATTCATATCACCCCCCATAATAATAATTCCTAGACTATGTTTTTCTATAGTGTCTAATACCATCTTAAAGTAATTATTTCTCTCTCTTTCTGTATTTGGTGCATATATATTTACAAGAGTTAAAATACAATCATAAATTTCTATATTTATCAACATAATTCTACCATTTTGATCAGCATGAGTATCAACAACTTTATAATCCAAATTTTTTCTAATAAAAATTGAGCAGCCCCTAGATTTTGAATCCCCGAAGCTATGAAAAATATTTCCCTGAAATTGTTCATCAATTTCTTCCGATATGTTATCTGTGAAGTGTGTTTCTTGAAGGAAAAGGATATCGCATTTCTGATTATGTGACCACTGAAGTAACCGTTCTCTTTTTTCTTTTTGTCTAAGCCCCTGACAGTTCAATGAACATATATGTAAATTATTTTTCATATTGATAATTAGATAATTATAAAGTTGTATGTTTTAACACTAAAATAATATTCATAGCACATGAAAATATGATGTATACATACAAACAAATATGTTATATTTATAATCTTGTTTACCTTTTTCAGGTTATTCCCAGATTCTATAAATAGAACAGCACGTCGACACATTTTAATCGTATCTACATTGACCTTCACCCTAAAAACAGTGATTTTACTATGCCCGAAATGGCAGAGTATATTATTGTTGGATTGGTACCCATTCTGAAGGCTTCGTGTGTATTCGGTAAGTAATTTTATTTATAAATATAGATTTATATGTATGCCTCAATAAATATTTTTCTTGTCCATGTACATAAACTCTATCAATATCCGCACGATTTTTGTTCGGTTGTGGAACGACTCGCATGTTTTGTTATGTTTCCATGATGTTTTCCGTACTATAATAGCACGGTATTTCAGAGAGCAAATAAAAGAAGTTTGTAGTGCGTAAATCACCAAATGATGATTAATATTTTCAAAATATAAATAAACATTTAAAAATAAAACTATCGGTACGAATAAAGTTAATCGTGCATTTGTATATACATGTGGGTCAAGTATAGGTGGCGCTTTTTTATATGTCATGTAAAAATAGATACCCACGTGGATATTGTTTATATTACAAAAAAAGTTTAAATCAAATGCAATGAGAGTTGAAATAAGGTTGTTTATCACCGTTGTTTTAGTATTGATTGGGGCTGTAATATATCTGGCATTGGTTATTAAATATGTAACTATAAGAATTTGTAAAAACACAAAACTCAATGAAGTATATGATAAATTATAAGACAAGTCTGCACATACAAATACTCTTGTTTCTGTTTCGATAATACTCATAAACAAAGTACGACCGTATATACAAACTAAGTGTGTAATATACTCCCATTTTACATATCTATTATACACTTTTTCATTCAACTTATCTTGAAAATATAGAGATATACAATCCAATATTGTATCATACTCTACCATATTTTTTTGTGTTATTTTTTGTTTTAAATAAAAATAAGAGATTGTGGTTATATACAATCTTAACAAGAATATAGTATATTTTAACATGATTTTTCTATTATTATATTTTTTCTTTTTAAGATAAAAACATTAGGCAATATATATAATAATTTCTAAAATTATGTATTGGGTCTCGTTTTACTGCCTTCTCTCTCTCTGTCGTGAAGTACATCTGTCGGAGTTGTTGCACTTCGTTTTGGCGCGTTTTGCTTAGGAGTTTTTGTTTTGGCGGACGTTAGGAACTTGTCCAATGGTCCCTTTGATTTTTTATGTGATCTCTTTCCCTTCTTTTTCTTCTTCCCTGATTTATCAGAATATTCGTCATCGTCCTCTGAGCACGATTCTTTGTCCTCTACATTTTTCATCTCACTTGAACTATTCTTATTGTTTTTACCCGTATGTTGCTTTTCCTTTTCCTTCGGTGTAGATTCTGTACCGCTTACTCCTGCTGATGGCACCTGCAGTATCGATTGTGACAGCGGCATGGTCTCATCATGATCAACATGATCCTCAGTGTTACTTTCGTCGCTGCTGTCACTTTCACTATCACTTTTTGAACTGTCTTCTCTCCCAGAATCTACCACCTGTTGAGTTTCAGGACAGTCTGCACGCTTGTGACCTGAATTACCACAGCCATTGCAGACCCAGTCATTCTCGCACTGATTTTGTTTGTGTCCTTGCTGGAGACACTTATTACACTTGACATATGGGTTTATAACTTTCTGGTCTTTGTGTATGATTTTAACTTTGTACTTGCCAATATTGGCAAATCTTGGAAACCCGTCCTTTACGGTGTTAACAAACAAGATCCTGTCTCCTGTCCAGCAGTTTGTAAGAAACCCATCTACCCTTAGCCTCTCTCTGTGGAAGCTCTTAATAACAATACCTGTCAGTTCAAAGAAAGCAAGTATCTGTCCGTCATCTGCTGAGAGGGGCATATTTTGGACTCAGTCGCATATCTTTGCACATTTACTTCATCAATTTTTTTCATTCTGAAAAAAAAACAAATAAATTTTTACGAAATACTTTTTAAATAGTATGTTATGAAGAATCGCATTTCGGAAACTTGTCATTGAACATTTTTGTTTTATCATATTTTTTTATTCTGGACAAAAAACAAAAGTATTATTTTGCAATTTTACATAATATCATGTGTATCAAATGTATACTTTATAAGAAAAGATAACTTAAATAAAGTCTTTCTAGAAGCATCTCAAAGTTTGGAATAATTGGTTTCACTGAACCCTAAGTACGCCACATCTTTATGAATGATAGTATTATAACAACTTAATATATTCGAAACAGAATTAATGGTCTGGACTTTTTTGGGGGGTGGTCAAACATTTTCTTTTTAATTACTCAAACTTAAGCAAAAAATGTTCACTGCTTTTGTCGGACGAAACCATACGTGTAAATCAGTAACCAACATTTTAAGCAATAATTTAAAGATAAAAGAAAGTTTAAATTGATTGGATTGATTGATTGATTGTTGCTTAACGTCCAGTGGCAAATATTTCATGCTTCTTCAGGACGAGAACTAGTTCAATTTATCAAACAATTCAATTAGGGGTGGGATGGGACACAAAGGGGAACCAATTTTGACTGCCACTGTAAAAGGAAGATGGTTGGGTAGGGTCGGATAATTTAGCCTTCTGTAGCGGCCATCAGCCTACTCTTTTTCGAAAACTACAGAAGGGGTCTTTAGCGTGCAGGGAGTGTGGCATTCTCCAAACACGTTACCCATTATGGTCCGCGGTCAGGCTTTCCGTATTATGACCTGACAACCCCCCAACGAGAGGGTCTCCCCTATCCGCCACCTGGGGACGCGCTAGACAGCTCTATGGGTTGAGCCCCTGTGATCCATCACAGGTGCCTAGTAAATTGATTGGAAATATCAAGGTAAAAATTGCTTATCGTTCAGCTTTATTTGGTAATTAATCCAGGTAATACTTTGACGGAATTCGCCATGTGTCAAGAAAAAGTGAAATTTCTTCGATAGGTAACATAGTTTTTTTTTTTTTTTTTTTTTTTTTTGTTTATACGGTCTAACTGTTTACACTTTTCAAACTCTGCTCGTACTGTTTAAAGACGGCATATCTTTTCGTATGGATGGGAGTATGGGACAGTTACGTGATTGTGCCATGTCAATCTCATAGAATTTTGTTTCATTGTCGTAAATCGTTTCATTTTGATCCTCATTAGACTGAAATTCCTTGTTAAATGTTATGGGTGATTATATACGAATTGATGAAGAACTAAATTTATTATACGCTTCATAGATTATTATTTCTTTATTATTTTTTTTCAGATTTTTTAAAAGATTCTGAAATAAGTCGACGTAATAGGTGACCCTTTATAGATGTACCAGGATTAATTCTTCCAAATTGTGTACTTCTTCTTCAAACAAATCACCATGGTTCGCTTGTTAAATTGTAAGGTGGTGAAACCTGATAAACGATAAACGACTGACACCTTTTTATATTCTGAACTGGATAATCTCTGCGTGGTGACGTTTATACATGATTAGTTGTATGATTTTGATGTACAAAATGTCATGCGGTCGCAAAAGCCGGGTTAACTTTTATAACTACCTTAGATTAAATGCCTTAAAACTTTGTTTTACATTGTATAAAAAAATGTAAAAATACAGATTTTAAATAGTTACTGCTGTAGTCGTAATAAATAAGAGTCTAATTTTTCTAAGACTTGAAATATTAAAAAAAAAACATCTGAAAGCATTCATGAAAATGCTATTCTCAGTTAAATGATATTTGTGAATTGTATCCTAGATGACATGTTACATTTAAAATCAAATCATTAAATTTCACATGTTCAGCCTTTGTATTATATGATTTAAATATTTGTTATAATAGTTCTTCAAATTTAAATTGATCGTATATTTATAAACCTAAGTAGTAATTTTATTTTCGATATTTATATGTACTAAATGATTGTTTTACGAAATCTATAGGGAAAAGAATTACCACCATACTTCGTGTCCACACGATTGTATCGTGTCAAAACGACACTGGCGTGTGCACACGCTTCAGTTCCTTTCAATTTCGTATATACACGATTGTTAATTATATCCCATACGGATTTTTTTTTCAACATCTATATCTGATTCAATTTTCTTCACAATACCACTTTGGTAATCATCAAATGATACTCTAAGCTTGTTTCGAAATTCTTTTCTTCGCATACTTGTAGTTCTTGAATGCAACACAGTTTATATCACTCATGACAACCGCAATTTTCAGTCCAAATAGCGCGATGTGAGCGCATGGAATCTCGTAAGCGAGTAAGTTCTTCATTCCAATAAGGTTTCACATGCTTTTTAAAACTTTTGTCCGTGAGAGTGTCTTTCTCGGTTAATTTAATTGCGGTGATGATATAATATTCTTTGATGGTTGTATTATCGGTTGGTTTGGTATATTGCAGCGTCCATACATTTTGTGATCCCGCATATGTATAATCTTGCATACTATTCGTTATCTAAGCTTTATCCCAATACACCGTTGGTTCAACGCTAACAGAGTTTTGTAATGGAACACTAGAGTCGAGCACAATAGTACATCGAACCGGACGATGGTCTGATACATTGAACATTATGTCGTTTAAAATTCCAACGTCTCTTACACTGTCATGATCTTCCTGGTTTATCAAAATATGATCGATACACGTTTCGGGACCGCTTTCATACGATTGAAAGATATATAAGCTACCTTTGCATATGGACTGTGTGTTTACGGATATCAAATTATGTTGTTGTGAAAATGATTTACACAGAATGCTTCTATTGCCATTTTTAAAGGTTAATCGTGGTCCATCTATCTTCACGTTAAAATCACCCATCAGGATAACCGATTCAATTTGTTGATAAACACTTGTTGATATTCGCTGCGTCGTAGCAGGTGAGTAAACATAAAATATGAAGTATGATCCACAACTTTTTGACCTCATTACATAAGAGCCTTGTCACCCTACAAATGGCGTATGTGAATTAATAGTTTAACATCACCCTTCATGAGAGTATAACTTTCATAATTCTTTCCTTCAGAACAGATTAACATCATAAAGATTTAGTCTGTCCTTGCCTTGCTAATGTATGCTACTGAATTAATACATGACTGTCAAAGCTTCATATAACGTCATTACAGCTTTAACTTGTAAACCAAGCAGATATAAAAAAAAGTTACAATTTCGTATTACAAAATTCTACGTGGACGAAGATTTTTACTCATGCATGTGTATTTACGAGGGGGTGGAAAGGGTATTGGGAGACAGGGTGAAAGGGGGTGGGAGAAAGGAGAAAGGGGGCGGGAGAAAGGAGGGAGAACTATCAAAGGGAGACGAACTTTAATGTTGAAAAAATAATAAAGAGGTAAAAAAACGAAAAAACTGGATACTAAATGTTCTCATAAATGGACAAATCTTTGAAAAAAGGCAACATTTATATTTCCCAAACCATTTTTGCCATTTCCGATCATTTCTAGAAATCATTCTTTCAAAACGGAATTATCTCTCCGTTACGTTTTCCTTTTTAGCTCACCTGGCCTTCGGCCAGGGTGAGCTATTGCCATCACTTGGAGTCCGTCGTCGTCGTTAACAATTTTTCAAAACTCTTCTCCTCTGAAACTACTTGACCAATTGGAACCACACTTGGTATGAATGTTCTTTGGGGTATCCTGCATAGAACTGATGTGGGGATTTTTGATCCGTCGAAAAACATGGCCGCTGTTACTAAAAATAGAACATAGGGGTCAGACAACAGTTTTTCGCAAATATCTCAAAAACCATTAGGTTACGGCAAATTCTGGCAGATTGAAAGTGTTCAGCATGATGAGAGCTACCTGTGTGCTGATTGTCGTGAAAATCTGTCAAATGATGAAAGAGTTATTGCCCTTTTTTGACATTTTTGGCTTTTTTATGTTATTATTTCAAAAATCTTCTTCTCTGAAACTGCTTTTCAAAATCAAATGAAACTTGGTAAGGTTGTTCCTTAGGGTATCCTGCAAAAAGTTAATGCTTGGATTTTTGATTGGTCGAAAAACATGTCCGCCCTTACTAAAAATAGAACATAGCGTTCAAAATGCTGTTTTTTGCTATTTTTTCCTGAATTATAGAAAGAAAATGAAGATGAAAGCTACTTTCAAGGTAAACATGGTATCCCGAGTTGAATGGTGATGATGAAAGTTTGTTTCTGACGGCCATTTTTAAAATGGCTGCCATTTTCCCCGCCATTTTTTACACTTGCTCGGATTTCAACAATATTTAGTTTTTAAAATAAACATGGTATCCTTAGTGTATGGTGATGATGAGAATGTTGTATAACAATGATTAAACTTCATAATATGTGAACTTTTAATTGCTATCACTTGGTGTCCGTCATCATTGTTGTTAACAAATTTTCAAACATCTTCTCCTCTGAAACTATTAGGGGGATTTGGATGAAACTCTACAAAATGACAGATGAGTTAAGCATGGTTTATTGGATAAAAACCAACAGCTTAATCAATATGATCAAAGATCAAGCATAATAGAAAATAAAAAGCCTTAACCCACAATTTTTACATAACCTCTTTCAAACATTTTTAAAACGAAGACAACATATAGACCAAAAGATTTATACTTTTATTTGAAGATGAATTAAAGCTTGTATTTTGTATTGTGAATCATCAGATTGACCATGACTGTATCTTAATCAAGTGTAGGGAGAACTCATGCCCATTTCTTTCTAGAGGTTCTTGAAAGACTTTTAAAGGTATTTTCAGCATTTTACATGCCCCCATCATTTCCGGTTTGCCTTCACATATGGGTATCCGTTTCCTCTAAGTATTTGGCGATCTTCTACAAATTTAAAAAGAAGGGATGCTGACAATGTCAGAGAGATACACTCCTTCCTCTAAACAATATTACATGTACTTAACGCGTTATCCAGGTCACCTTCAAATATTTACGTTATCCACTTGACCATACAAAGTAAGGTGTTCTCGAGGACAGGGAAAAATAGAGATGACACAATAAAAAACTATGTCTAATTTCATGATCCTCATACATGACCAAACATATCAAAAATGAGTTTCTTGACATTGGGGCATGCACAATGCACGATTGACAACATTCCAACATTGTGTATTAATTTGCGTACGAGTCGGAGGCAGGCCTTGTTCGTAAAATCAGTATATGCTTTAATAAAGACATATGCCACCTATATATGGTCATATATTAATTCAAATTTGTATTGAAATCGATTGATCTGAAAAAAGACGGTTGTTAAGGTGGGAGATGGAAGCAGAGGGGCGGGAGAAAGGAGAAAGGTACCCCCCTTTCCACCCCCTCATTTACGAAATTCAGATTTTAATACATAATTTCAAAAGCCAAAATAGTAGCCATTACATCCAAATTAGCTTTCCTAATCATATAAAAATCTATAAGAAACCTGACACCTATACCGTATATTGTCTTACTCCACATGACAAGCCTCATGAACTGATATATACTGGTTCATTCCCAGCCCCTTGAATCAATAAGCTTTAACTATCTCGTAAAGCATTGAAATGCCCGTCCCTAAATCATATATTTTCTTTTCCCCATGACAAGACAAACAGATTGATAAAAACCGCACCCAAAATGAGTCATCATCCTCGCCCCTCAAATCTAAATGTTTTAATTATTTACAAATTCGCAAAAATGTTTATCCCTTTAACACGTTCTAATACGTAATGTTAAAATCTCATAAACCATTAAAATTCATACCCCTTAACCGCATATATGTCTAATCGTCTAAGGAGACGCAATAAATCATTTTATACATTCTCCGGGGAATAAGGGTATTCCCTCGTAAAAAAATAACAATATACTTTGAGATCCTTGGCCCTTAATTATAAACATTTTTATTCTTTCTGAGAAGCTCAGGTATACTCAGGGTTTATTTGCCACCCATTTAAATCAGTGTTTCTGAATAACTTCGAAACTGCTGGCCGGGATAATCATTATGCGCATGACAAGACATTGGTATTGTTTGCAACGATAATGTAGTATTGCCGGAAGATAATAAATGCAAAACTGTATTGGTCTAAATTTTTAATTTTTTGTCTGATTTTTATGGGGCGTGTTTATTATATTCCTTGCTGGCAAGGAACAAAATTACTTTTGATCCATTTTTATCTATATCTGTTATCGTTTTCGAGATATAAGGTGATGAGCGAATTTTTGAAACTTTTTAATTCTTCATCGGATTTTGATGAATTTTTTTTAAGATGATTCCTTACGAAAAACCCGACAAAAATTATTGCAGATTGGTTTTGTATCTTTTACCGTCTCTTAAATAAAAGGGTCAAAGGGGCCATAAAAGGCTAATTGATGCTTACCTCATATCCTTACGTTTTGATATGTATATTGAATTTTGCCTTGCCGTTACGCAAATGAATGACAAGGAAAGAGAAAAATCCTGTTGTTATTGACCCCATTGGGTAGAAGGTCGACAACGTCACTTCCTAAGAAAAAAATTTTGTTTTAGGATGATATCTATCAAAAGATGGCATTGATTTTGTTCTCCTATTTCGGGAATGTTTTCTAGCGTTTTGTTTACAACTGTAGACCCGTCCATCTCAAATTTAAATGTAAATATATATGTCTTAACCCATTAAATGCATTTTTGTCGGACCATGACGTCATAGACTGTCCAGTTGTTTTTGGGTTTTTTTTCTGTTTTGTAGGTGTTCTCATGATAAAAAGAAGTTAAGAGTTGTCTTTCTATATAGATAGATTTAATTGTATTGGTTGAATATGCAACTCGAATATTTTTGTATGATTAATCTGGTGTTTTATCTTATAATTATTTTATTTTCTGCCCTTACATCATATTGTGGATTTAATATAATATTGATACGAGGAAGACATCAATGTATCTGACATAATATGCAATAATACATTTTATTTCATATGCTTGGTAATGAATTAAAAAAAATATTGTTCTATTGCAATTGTATCATTTTATATAAATATGATTCAAATTACACTGAGTTGATGTTCGGAGGAATTATCACGGCAGTTAAGAAGTCTTTTTTATTATTTTTATTTATTGAAATCGAATGCATTTTATTACACCATACAATAAAACCAGTTCTTGTATACGGTTTGGAAATATTAGGATATATGTCTGTCAGGGCAGAATTTAGACAAGCGAAAGTTCATCAAGTGTGACATGTTGTGACTGTAAAACTCTGGTCACAAAATATACCCATATCACGATTTTCAAGTGACCTCTTCATCAAGTATGCATAAACTCATAGGAACAATTTCCCCATTTCATTCTTTGAAAAACAAATAATTTATTTAATACAGTGTAAGGCGTTCGACATATCGTTAACCTCGTTTGGGAGACTTTGTAACAGTTCACTGTTACAGTTATTACTCGTTTTTATTTTTTATAAAGTTATTCTTCTCGTTTCTACAATTTCCACTGTTTATAACTGAGATTTGGTTTTGATATTATTTAATTTGGCTATAAACATGATGTTTTTTACTGTTTATCTAGATGGTCATTTTGAAGAATGTTCTGGAAGAAAACGTCCAGACGTTTGTGAAATTACTAGAACATTTCTTGTGAAAGACACGCTCCTGATTTTGTCAAACTGAAATTGTTAACTGGTAACTACTTTTTCGACGTGGGAAAAAATTAACTACTGTACTTTTTACCGTCAACATTTTAGAGAGAGATACACATACAGTACGGATCGTTCAAAACATCACCCTGAAGCAGATATTATGACCGTCCAAAGGTAACTTAGACCAGAGATTATGACTGGTTCGTTTGGTCATAGCTCTGCATAAAGTTAACATGAAGACAGAAATGGGCCTAATGTCTTCTTATGACCACGACTAGGACCGCGTCTGATTTCGTCCTTCGTCTTTGTTAAAATCACAAAATTATTCGTATTTTATTATATAGATTTTTAAGTAACCTTTCTCCTGTAACTGTAGTCTTTTTTTCATTCTTTTTATTTATCGTACCTTATATCCTACTAGGGAGAACAAATTTCCATTTAAATATTTATTTGTTTTTTTTTCTTTTTTTATTATTATTTCATTTTTGTTTCTTGTTATTATTGTGACTATTAAGTTCGACCTTCTTTCGATATTTTGATCAGATTGTGTGATATAAGATAAATGTAATTTTTATACTGATATTTTTTTTCTAAAGTAAAAAAACAAGGCTTCTTAAACCGGACATATGCTTATCTTATGTTTTTACGAAGGTTTGACATGAATTTAGTTCATACATTTCTTACGGTATCTTTAAAGGCTTCTCTGAGACTAACTGTAATACATTTAAGATAAAGAAAAAATAAATTTCACAGTGAAAAAAAAACAAAATTCTACTTTTCAACAAATTATATATTTATACTCAGTAAAATTGAGCTCTATCAGGTTCGCGATATAAGACAAAAGTGATGTTTGTTATAACAGAAGTTATACTTAGTTTAATTTAGCCATACCAGATTGTGCGACATAAGACTAAAGATATTTTGGTTGTACCTGAAGTGTTTTTAGGGTCAAAATTGAATTGAAATACATTGCGGCTATATATCATCCAACCATGCCGGACATAAACACATTCCATGTGCTTACGGTAAACCGATACACGTACATAGTAAACACTAGACATTGAACCCGCGCGAGCGCGGGAAAATAAGCATTTTTTTTTTTTTTTTTTTGGTGGCCATATTGACTTTAAAAAGTTATTACGGCCATGTCATTCATGAAACAGGAACTCAATATGGATGTTGTGGCAGGCTTCCTATAAACTTTCCTGTCAAGTAGGTGGTATCAACTGATAGTTTCATGTCTATATATACTGTAGTATTCCAGCAATGGATGTTAATGCAAACTTTAACAAAGTCAATGAAGCGTGAAATTTAGGTCAACGTGACCCAATTGTCATATGGCTGTTCGTTACTACCGAAGATGTATCCATTGATGAAGTAGACTGTGTGCCCGTAGAATTACCAAAATGAACCTTAAGGTTCCCTCAAAGTCAAAATCTATGACGAAAACACAACCACATAAATTGTCAATATTTTTATTGTTACAATTAATACTGAACTGGAACTTGATGAAAAGCTTTCATTAAATACACATTTCATAATGCATTACCTTTTTCCTTCAGAATAAATTTGAAAATGAAATTGTAGATGTAAACATTTCCTTAGAGACAGATGAATTTTTCAAAAGATGCCGTGAGTAAGGTAGAGCATATTTTTGGAAAATAATTGTTCCAATTGTTTCATTGTCGTCATGGACAGGGCAAGCGAGGATTAATTTCACAAATATATCCAATAATCAGACGATAAAAGCATTTTTAGTGTGTGGCTGCCTGTGCTGTCCACGTTTATAAAGATGTCCGAGATAAATTTCGTCATTAATGCTAAAGATGACCATTTGTTAAAAATATTTTTATCTAGGGAATTGTATGGTAGAGATATATTTAGACAGGTCACATGACAAATAATGTAAAAATAGATAATGGTTGGTATTATCACTTTGTGCAAGGTAAACATCCGAGCAATCCAAAAAACAACTAAGTTAGGAATTTGTCTGAACTTTACCTTACTTCTTCATAATCTACAAAGTTCAAAACCTTTACAGTTAGGAGAAATTGCGTTATTGTAGAAAAACAATCCTGAATACATGAAGCGGAAACATCCCACTCGAAGGAGAATTTTTTTAATTTGTTTAATTTCAAACAAAAATAATATTACATTTAAAATATGTGCATACTTGTTTATTTAAATCAACGTGTTAAAAGTATGCATTCGAGAAACTTCTTAGGGATATGTTGGGAGAATTCATATCGGATAAGTGGATACAAATTCCATTTGCACATAAACAAAACTGCAGTTTAAATTTATAAATGCAGATTATCAAATCCGATAATAACCTTTATAATCTGAACCATACATGGTTTATTTTGAACCACGCGTTTTGCCGCCTATTCGGCTAATTCGTAAATTTAGTATTATAGATTAACACGTGGTCCCAAATCCATTTGTGAGCACCGTTAACTTTTATAAATATACTTATATTCGAATTCGCCAAGCTCAAACGAATATAATAAAATGTATCACAAAATACAAAAATAAATGATTAATAAAACGTATCACAAAAATCAAAATAGATTATTTATAAAATAAAAAATCAACAAATAAATAGCAGCTAGTATGTCGTCAGCTGTATCAGACAAAGAAATCCTTGATGCGATAAACTGATATATTCCTTAATCTGTACAGCCTTTGTGTAATATAAAATTACACTTACTAATATATAGATCATTTTCAATATTAAATTTCTCTAATTCTGGTATGTGACAATGACATTTTAAAGTTTTGAGTTTGTTTATAGAACAGTCTCTGTACAAACAGTATGTCGGAACATCAAAAACTCTGTCTACAGTACATGTAGCAAAATATGAATGTATTAGGGCTAGCATTTAAAGGCGTAGTATATATTCGTCCATATGTATTGGTCTGTATGAATAAAAGATCCAGTATTTACTTATTAATCAAATTCTCAAATAGTTTTTACATATGTCGGTAAAGTCTTCATACTAATTATATATATATATATTATGTTTTTGAAATTGTCAATCATTTCTATGTTAAATTTTACAAATAGCATATAAAATATTAGTTTAGATTAAATCTGTGATACCTCAGTGAAAGAATTCATTGTAAAACGTGTAATAGTATACTTACAAAAATGGTCTAACACTTACAAAATGTATTAGAGCAGTCAGCTGTTTAGCATGACAAAAGTGGACACTTGTAGGTTCTTGATACATGTCAACCTGTGCAAAATTAAGTACTGTAGCTTTTCAAATACTATTTTTTTGAAATAATGAACTATATTTTTGCAAATTGTACATCACCAGGTCTTACCAAATTTTACATCATTTGGCCTTGCTATATCAGCATATTTGCATTCTTGTTAATTAACTTGGCCTTATCGCTATTCTCCAGGTACGGAGTTTTCATATTCATTAATCTAGTCTTGGCAATCATACAACCATGTCCACAACTTTTCGACCTCACAACATAAGAGCCTTGTCACCGTACAAAATTAATGGCGTATGTGAATTGATGGTTTAACACCACCCTTTCTGGGAGTATAACTTTCATAATTCTTTCCTTCAGAACAGATTATCATCACTTTTTTGTATAAAAATGCTATCAATATAAAAAATTAATATAAGTTTTACAACCATCTATAAAATTTTAGTCTGTCCTTGCCTTGGTAATGTATGCTACTGAAATAATACATGACCGTCAAAGCTTCATATAACGTCATTACAGCTTTAACTTGTAAACCAAGCAGATATACAAACATTTACAATTTCGTATTACAAAATTCTACGTCGACGAAGATTTTTACTCGTGCATGTGTATTTATGAAATTCAGATTTTAATACATAAGTTTAAAATCCAAAATAGTAGCAATTTAATCCAAATTAGCTTTCCTACGTCAATATACTGAATATTTCCTTGCTTTACTTTGTCACATTGAACACATGACCTTGCTAAATCACTTAGCCTTATCAGAATTTCATATTCTTATATATCAGCTTAAACATACAAGGCAAGCAAAAGACGTCACCAAAGTTTTTTATTTCAATTTTATACAATGTATGTCATGTAAATAACCTTCTAACATATGCATAAATATATGCGCTTCAGATATTTTATGTAATCGTGTAAATTTGACCTCACCAGTCTGGACATAATGCCGTCCACTGGCAATTTCTAATAGTGTACCAAACTGAAGAAATTATGTTGTCAGCATTATACAGTTTTAAATAACAGCTTAAACATTCAGCGTAATCACAGCTAGCTAGTATACTATAACGAATACTTATATATTCGGCAGTCTAGACAAAGCCGTATCAAAATGTTTAAAATCGTATTATCTAATTTTGTTACTTTGTTAAAAAAAATTTAAACTGATTTAAAACTATCACTTAAACATAAGACATCGTAATTAGGAACTCGAAACATTTAAATAATTCATTATCAGTTGAAGAACTGTATAATTGCAAATCACAAGTATTTGTGTCATCCGTCAATAACATATATATAATATATGTTATTGACGGATATATATATAATTTGCTCCAAACGTCTCGGCCATACAGCCTTCTTCAACAAGTTTAATTGCATTTTTGGCTTTTTTTGTCTTTTTTGTTTTGTATCTTCCTCTTTCAATTTCTAAAAGATAATCACATATTCTCATTTTTATAAGATTATTTCTATTTTCAAAACTTAAATTATTATGTGATCGATAGAGACGCGGATAAGAGGCCTACATTGGTCAATCCAATATATTATAAACTATTAAATAAATCACTGTATGATTATTGTGTTGTTGTTTGCATTAATAACCCATTACGGTTTTTATTCTGTTCTGCATTAAATGTACTGCTCAATATTATATAATAAATATAATCAATAAAAATTTTAAACACCATTTTTCTAGTTTCATCAATCTTAAGAATTTCTGTATTACTCCTATGTAACAAAAACCAAAGACATTATAGCATACGCTGATTTTTTTTTATGCAATACCGTTGAACTTATTGTGAATCCAAATTAGCATAAAGCAGTATAGAAGATTCTAGATAGTGCACTTCTACAGAGTGAGCAATTGCCCTTCTATATATATATATATATATATATTAAATTTTAAACCATGTTGGTCAAATTGCTAATCATGTACTAAATTATTTTCTAACTAACGTTTAGCAGAGAAAATATAATAAAACTTATCTTTTATACATATCAGTGTTTCTTAATCCTGTTCCACTGGACAGTTGGTAATTTAAAGCTTTATCCTGTATTACTGGTGAAGATCAGAGGTGTTCTCTTGTTGTTCTGGAATGTTGCTGTAATACATATGCGTGGTATGGAAAAATCCTATATCGTTTTATACTATCCAATTGCATCATATGGATGTGCAAATTTGGGAACAGTGCCTGTGTCTAAATTAAACAGTTATGTTAACTTTTACCAGATTTTCAAAGACTGGGAATGCGAAAAATTAAATACCAAGTTCTCTAAATTTTTATTGGGGTTAAATAAAAACAGTACTCATTTTGCAGTCTTAGCCAAATTAGGCAGATACCCACTATATATTAATATGATATCCCATTTACTTTGTTACTGGCATAGACTGGAAGGTAATGTAAGTAAATTACTGAAATCTGCTCTGGAAGAGAATAAAAAATTATATCATTTATCAAAGCAATCATGTTGGTATTCATCTGTAGTTTTTTTTTATTGGACAAAGTTAAATATTGATATGGATGTTTTTAAAGCATTTGGTGAAAAGAAATTTAAAACTGGAATTAAAAAAATACTTAAAAATAATTTTTTATCCACATGGACTGAAACCAGAAGCAGTTCATTAGACTCTGCCTCTGATAAGCAGTTATTTTAAGTTCAAATCAATTTTTGCTACTGAAAAATATGTACAGTTAACTAAATTTGAAAATCGTAAAATTTTAACAAAATTTAGAGTCAGTGCTCCTTAACTTAGAATAGAAAAAGGAAGATACGAAAGGGTAAAAAATAATAATGTCACATTATGTATGCTAGAAAGAAAAGAACGAATATGTTTGTATTGTTCACTTAATATGATAGAAGATGAACAACACTTTTTATGTCTATGTCCTTTATGCAAAGCAAATCGAGAAGAATTATATTGTTATATTTCATCTATAAATAAAAATTTTGAACAATTAGCAGATGAGACTAAATTAATATAGTTGCTCAGCAATAAAGATATGGCAACACTAAATAAATTAAATAACTATTTAATTTCATGCTTTAATTTACGACAAAACCATAAAATGAAAGAATAGAGAAATGATAACTGCCATATGTGATAATATGTATACAGGTACATGCACTTTATTTTATACATACAAGTAACTGTTAGTACAGTACCTTGTCATTTAATGAATGCATAGGTTATAAGTCCTAGTGCAATTTATTTATTTATTCATTTACAAGTTTGACCGTTTATATAAATATACGACGTAATTTATTGTATTTTTCTATAAAAAAAAATCATTTAATAAATTTTTTCCATGGAAGATGTTAACTAGTTGCTATTCTGGACTGGAATTTATAAATAATATTACAATGTCTAGCGTAAGTTAATTAAGAAAAAATACCATGTGATTCAAGTCAATGTTTAAAATGTATTGCTACAGACGCATATTCAAAGGTTCACCGGGACAATATAAACAAGCACTATCTTTAAAAAAGAAAGACGACGTAGTGTCCCTGACTGTATTTATTTCTCCATTCTTATATAATAATAAGGCGTACGTCGGCCATTCTTAGTTGAAATTGCATTTCAAGGATTTTTTTACAGTACATGTATATATCATACAATTCGGATTTTTTATACATAAAATTTGAAAAACACTATTTCAACAATAAAACTCCCACCACCAGTTCCGCCGACGGGTGTGTCTACGACGGACGACTACATTGGAGATGCCATAAACGTAGGCTAATTGAAATATTTAATTTTAAACATAAATTTTCAAATGATAGGATTACACTGTCTTTTTTTTCATGGTAAATACCAGTAAATGTCTCGTCACACCTAAACAGTGTTTGTCCGGTATAAAGTTATGTATTATAGATTTAACGTGGATGTAAGTTTTCCGAGAAGTTTTCAACTTTAATTAGAAATGTGTTCAGCGGAATAAGATAAAGAAGTATGAATTTGGAATCCTGCCAACCAAACTACATTTAAAAAAGGGAAATTAAAGTGAAAATTGAATTCAAATTAAATTTGTTAAGATTCGGTTGAAATAGAATATTTTTTCCTGGATTTCTAAAATAAACGAAAATAAGAATAAAAACAATTCAAAACGAAACTTTTAATTTGTTAAGTTTTCCACAATCCCGTGCCTCGATCCGTCTAGCTATCTTTAGCCCAGTAATTCATTTAGTTAAGATCAACAAAAAAGTACTTGAAAAAAGGGATTTTTGTCCATGAATACGGCTTGAACTGCATTGATATTAAAAAATATTTTGTAATTAAAAATAATCCATTTTTACACTTCTTACTGCAGTTTCTTGTGGCATACGATCTATAAATAGAAATATAAACATACATACACACAGTTTTGTCTCAATTCATTGACGCGGACGTAATTGATCCACACTGTGTTGACCCACATCTTTGAAATGCCGATTCTTTAAATCACAGCTGTATTTATTAACTAATTAGAATGGTTGACCTTTTGAATGTCGTTTTTTCAAGTTTTAAAAAAATGAATAAAGTTTTTAAAATTGTGAAAAGTGATAGCTTTTCAAAACCAGAGGTTGGGGCACATTTAGCCGATAGTAGAACATTCGTGTCTATTCGAACATCACAATTTTCCTCAATGCTATTAGATTCGGTAGCAAGCGTTGCCAACGAGGGAGCCAAGATTGCAAACAAAATATTCGGAATATCGCTAGATCTTTCACGTGCAGGCTTGTAGCTGCCTATATATAGCTATGACATCATTGACATGTTGGGAGAATTTCAATGTGTGAGCAGATTTTTTTTTCAAAAAGAGCTTCTTATAGTACAAAAATAATAAAAATTGAAACAATCGATTCTTGCTTTCCAACTTAGGGTCGTTATGAACTATGAATTATGTATCATACCTTCTATAGAGAGGCCTACATTTTAAGTTTCTAAAATCCTTTTATTTATTTGTATGTTTATATGAAATGAGGGATGAGTAGTGAAAAATAAATGAAAACGGAACGACTCCGATTCTGAAAACGGATGTTAGATATACTGTATATTTTGGTTGATATAAATATATACGATGTTATATTTTTGTCCAGTTTCCCATATAATAATAAAAATGAGAAGGTATTTACCTTACAGCTCCATTTTCCGGCGATACTGAAATGTATAAATGATATAAAACAAGATAAGCGTCTTTGACCTACTTTATTTCTTTATTCGGATACTTGCGGATATCTTCTCAAAGTTCAACGGGAATATTAGAAAAGAACCCGGATAGAACCAAGAAGTTGGTTCCTATAACCAAACAACCCGGATGTTGAACCAGTTACCATAGTTTCGAACCAAAGAACCCGGATAGAACCAAGGTTCAGAACCAAAAGACCCGGATGGAACCAAGGTTTTGAACCAGAGTGCCCGGATAGAACCTAACTGCATTCGGAAATCTCATGACTTTTTATACCTTCAACGTATTTTCCAAATCATTTATTTATTTAGTATATTTATATATAATTTATATATATATATACTATTAAAAAAACAATTTACAGCAGGTGTGTGTATTCTATATTGATATTGTTAGCTTGGTGTTGACTCTTCCCTCCTGCAGTATTTATTTTTATTTTTAAATGTTTTGTATTGTTCACCAATTAACCAAATCAGGATGAAAAGGGAATGAAATTTTATAAATGAGAGTGATGTATGAGAGTTTAAACAGTTATATCTATATATACTGTATTGAGTTATGCCCTCACGGGCTCATGATTGAATAATAAATTTACTTACTATACTATATTATGTTTTGCTGTAATTTTGTCCGAGAGATCCTGAAACACCCCCACATTCGGAGAGGAATACCAGTGAATCCTGCCAAATTCGGTAATTGTAGATTTCGAGGCGACAGACATCATTCCGAACTGCTGGTACACGGGTTGGTAAACAAAACTTCGATAAACTAAGTGTCATCATAAAGCTGCTTAAATACCACTTGTACACGAAATGCACGAACTACACGTACATCCTAACTCATAAGTTTCAGTATTGAATTGAAATGAATTGCGTCTATATATCATCCAAACAATGTTAAAATTCCAGAATATTGAAAGGACTAATCACTGTCGTTGACATTTATTAGTTGTAAATATTGTTGCAAGTAGTAATTATACTGTTAAAAAAAAAAGAAACGCATAAGCCAATTTCATTTTTCAAAATGCAAATTCTCCCATTAAACATGTAAAATTAAAAGACCAATTTAATTTTTGATGTTATAAAGGTTAGTTTTAAATTTTAAATGGTTGTTCATCAGATTTGGATCTGTGCCACATCTGTAAAGTGGGTCTGAAAAATAAATATCCCATATATAGCCATGAAAATTCGGTAACGTTTTTCACGAGCATTTTGCGGTTAATAACAGATTCCAACAAACTTGCGCACCTAACACCCCCAGAGGAAAGTAAGACCTCCGACAACGATTCTTGGTACAATATTTGTCTTTACTTAAAAGTTCATATTATTTTAAAATCAGGTGAATTTAAAATCTAAAATAAAAACAGTGCTAAAATTATTTACATCGCTGTTCGCCTGATTGACAACTTTCTTATGCCTATTAATTCAATGTTCACTTCTCATTCAATAGGACCAGCAAACTATCATCTTACTAATCCCATGGACTTTTTTGCTTTAGTTTTTCTATATGTCGTTAATTTCCTTATGATTACTAAGTTTTTAATTTTAATTTTTATACATTTATGCTTATCATCATTTAGATAAGCAACCTATCACCTTGCTCTTCTTAACATTTAATCATCTATTTTCTCGCTAAATCTGATTTATCCTTTACTTCGTCCAATAATTTCAGGGATAACATTAAGAAGAGTTGCGCGCGCAAGTTGAATGGAAGACGTGTGAAAATTGGAAGAGAAGACGATTTTAGAGTTTTAGAAGTATACACCAACACCTTCCCAGTTTTATACACCATTTTTAGTTTAATTAGCACTTTTATGCATTATACAAAAAACAAACTTTTCTTTGGATAGGTACATGTGACTTTACCACCAAATCAGCAAAAAATGGTTTAATACACCTAAAACACAATGTTAAACGCCATCAGCCAAGAATTGACACAATTATAGATAGAATGCAGAATCTCAAGCACCCAATTGAAATCAGATAAGAAATCTAAAGGTATATTTCTTGAGTGCCCACCATTCTCAATTATACGGACTAATCAACATCTTAGTCATTAAAACTTTTGCCACCCAGACCAGAAAATTGGAGCTCAAATAGAATATTTCAATTCAAATGATACAAACAATGTGTATCAATACGTCAATGCACACACAATTAGCTTGACAAATGCTGGCATGTGCTGTAGGAGTCCAACAAAGAGGCATAAATGGATATCCAAATCCAAGTTATGTACCACCAAGAACCAGTAAAACATATTCTTGTCACAAGACATAGTCCACAACGCCTCACTTCATCAAACAAGAAAAGAAACAAGGACTGCAACCGCCACCCAGTAGCCTGCATGATAAAAACCGAGACCAAAGATACTGAGACAGGCACGGCAACAGTAGGAATTGCCCTCTCCTCCTCAGCTGCAACCCCCACACCCACCCCTCCCTCCCCCCCCCCTCCGCGCCTTCAACTCAAACACCGAAATTAGCACGAGAGTATAATCTTGAGCAATGTTGACCAAAGAAGAGCAGACAAGAGCAGCGAAGATCAGCGGAAAGCATGTTGACAAGGATCGTGGTTACGTAGGATACACTTTGCATCAGAACTGATCTACTGGCAGCATACACCCAATAACTTCAATGGAGCTAAGGGAACATAATCCGATACTTCCACTGGACTTCCTCTGCCAATGTCCCAACGAAGAACCGACAGATGACCCAGCATACAACCGCGCGAAAAGGAGAGCAGAGTTTATTATCGTTTAACATCTTTTGGTAAAAAAATTTCGTTACTTAATTTCAAGAGGTTGAAGGCAAGAAGATCCGTTTTCACCTAATATTTTCCTTCTCTAGGCAGGAAGGTTCCAAATTCTCATTATAAAAAATGAAGAAATTACATTATGTATATAATTTATGCGATTAAATTATTAATATTTCAGTTGTCTATTTTTATGTTTAAATGTCAAATATACGAACTATTAAAGCAACATAACAACATTAAATTAAATATTTTCGAGAAAGTCAATTTAATTAAAATTTCAGATATAAATAAATATAATGAACTTGAAAGGAAACTTTAAGCAAAACATGGTCAATGGCGGTAAAACGTATCACTTCCGGTTGTACATGTGCACAAATCACTTCTCGTTCCGGTCACGCGTTCGCAGAATACAGTTCCTGGTCCGCGCACGTGTTTTCTCCTTTTGGTGACGTTACATCCTATGTCGTCATTTCAAGGTGACGCCAAATCCGCGCCACCACAAATGCTAATTTTCCTGTGCCTCTGTATACTATTTTTAGAACTAATAATATCCAAAGTATTTATACAAACACTTTTAGGTCACCTCCGTGCTCCATAATGTTGTCGTTCAGACCGAGGGGGTAAGTTAGAATTTTCTTTATCCGATTTAGAAATCAATTCTAAATGTTGGATTTATATAAACTTTTATGATGATTGTTTATTCGAAGATGTTGGTTAGTATATGTTAGAAAGCTTTTCGGGTATATGTATGAATGCTTCTAAAATCGTTGATGATGAGGGTGATTTGATTCATATTAACACTGGGTATTACTATGCTTCGATTTTATATACATGCACAGTGTGTATTATATGTTAAAATTAAGCTATTGAAACATGAATTGAAAAACAAGGAATAAGAGAAATGTAAGAAACAATGAAGACTGAATCCTCCTACAAGTGCATTTTAACGGACTTTCATAAGATTGCATTTGCAAGAAATTATGCTGCGCTGTGTTGAAAAGTCTTTTTAAATAGAAAATTTATTATTTTAACATTTTTTGGTAAAAGTTTTTCTTTAATTGGATTTTATCTATACATGTTAATATGCAATTAAGTTATTTCAATTTTAACGACATTTGTTTTTGTTTACATTTCAAATATAGAAACTATTAAAGCAATATAAAAACATTTAAATTGCTTTTTTTTCGAAACAATAGATTAAAATGAAGTTTGAAATATTAATAAATATGACGAGGTTGAAAGGAAGCTTAAAATTTAGAATTGAATCAGGACAAAATTTTGAAAATCAAACATTTCGTCTAGTGAATATTTCATTTCATCTAGTAATAAAAATAACAAAAACGTCAGCACTACCGAGTACATTAATAAACTTCACATCGGTGAACACAGTGGTTTAAAAAGGTATGCAGTACCTGCTTAGTATAGTGCACTATTGTCGGGATTTAATTTTGAAACAGTCTAAAAAAGAACTCAAATGTAATAAATTTCAAATATTTACGTTCTTTTGAATTTGAGGAAACGCAGTTTAAAAATTAATCATATATACTGAAAACATAAATGATTTTCTTTTTAATTTGGAACAAAAATTTAATTTTTTGGGTATCTTAGCAGATATCTTTGCAAGTTCCCTAATGTATCACAAAATGATATAAAAATGTTAAATTTGTGAAAAATAAGAGATATTTCTCTAACGCATAGTTCTGTCCTGAGATCTTTTATGGCTTTACACTTTCAATGCTTTTAAACATCTGGTTGTCTTTCATCACCACCGATACGTTGTAATTTGTCGAATTATGCAAATATTATGCATACAAACTGGAATCATAGTATATAATATAAATATGTTAGAAAATATGCGGAGCCTCGGCGGCCGAGTTGTATAGATAGTTCGCCAGTAAACTGTTAAAACTGAGGTTATGAGTTTGAAACTCACCTGTGGTTGGTTGTGTTCGACTCCGATCTTAATTGACAAGGATTGCCAATTTGCCTACCGAAGGTTAGTGGTTCTCGCCCTGTAATCCGGCTTTCTCCACCAATAAAAAAGGGCCGCCGCAATTTACCAAATGTGCTGAAAACATCGTAAAACCCCTACTAAACAAACAAATAAAAACAAAATCCAAATCTACGGTGCGTGAAAAATATTTATGTGGCATTAAAAATATAATTATTTATCAATTCGTGTCAAAAATATTATTTTTACTTGGTGTAAAAAGGTAAGCATATAAAGGTATCTACTACATTTTTTAAGTATCCGCTTGTTATTTTTCTCTCATGATAATTATGTTAATCTGTTGCATAAAATGTTACCATTATTGACAACAGATTAAATGGCAACAATATGAATGTGTGGGAAGTTAAAGTATAACAGATGTGTTATACTTAATTTACACTACACATACTAATCCAGTATGTATTATACAAAGCCTTAGAATGAAAATGTATGAAGTATTTTCCAGTATTTATGTTTGTTATGATAAATGAGGCCTACTCTTTACCCTCTAGTAACGTTACCACACAAGGATTGTGTTAATACAATTTCATATTTATTTAATTAAAAACAGTCACCCAAAACTGTATTGAAATCCAATGAATTGTAATCGAATATTGGTTGTAAATTCTTTGATACAAATTTTCATTTTGTCAATTTTCGACTCATCAGTTGCAACCAGGCCTAAAAGGTTTAACAAAACGAAGACAATAATCCAAACCATAATTTACATTTCATTTTGATTTTCAAAATGTCGAATATTTATATTGATAGAGGCATCAAAAAAAACGTCTTTCTGTGGGTCAAATATAAACTCTGGAAAAGCTCATCAGTGATTATAGTAGCACAAATCTAGGACCACACTGTTTTGCTTTCACTATTGTCATTGTTTTGTTCGAAAACATCATTTTATGATTGGTGTTTATTGTGTTCTTTTTCTTGTTTCTGTGTTACTTTTCCTCGCAGTCTTTTAAGTATATTTTTTCCTCATGGACGATGGCAAATACTAATCAACTTTTTTAATTGTTAGAAATACATTATATATTTCAATATCGTCTTTTTGCATGTTTTGTTTGGTTATTTTATGAATGTGTTTTACATCACAAAATAATATATAGAAAGAATGGTTTTTCATGCTTTTGATAAAAAAGTAAAATGAATCATTGGATACGATTAATTCAAACAATTAAATTGTATTTTCGCAGAGTAATATATCAGCCCAAAGTCAATCTACAAATCTCAATATTTGGTAGATAAATATGTTACTATTGTAATTATACACATGTATAAAGGTATATATATATAATTAATTTTTCCTTTGTTATGACTAAGACATATATTAAAATTGTCTTTGTTCGTGATTTTTTTAATTCCTATTTGCTAAAACTTGCCTTGCTATGTCCTCGATGACTAGTGCGGTCGATTTCTCGTTGATATTTTTACTTGTTATGTTCATAGATACATAAAATAATTACTTAATTTAATGTGTAGATGAATCGTTTTCCCGACAAGAGGCGAAATGGCCACAAATTTCAAAGTACATAAATTTTAATTGTATTCAAGTTTGTTTAAACTTTGCTATAAAGTATAATGTATGATTCATTTAAAAACAAAAATATAGCTGAAAACATTTCTGATGATACACAAATTATCTAATTCCATATCTCATGTCTGAAGTAAAGTCAAGAAATACCAAAATGATATCCGAAGGAGGGGAAAACCAAAACAACTGACAAACTCCGGAGAACAACGAAGACAAAACCAAAAACAATGCACGCACTACAATTAAAAACTAGAAAAATATGAACAAAATGGACCCCACCAAAAAACCCGGGGGTGCTCCAGAAGAGTAAGCTGTCTGCTTCCTACGGGACACCCGCTATTCTGCCCATGTCAAATCCGGTATGAGGAAGGCACAACATCAATGGAACAGGTCCATTTTCATTAAAAACTAGAAAAATATGAACAAAATGGACCCCACCAAAAAATCCCGGGGTGCTCCAGAAGAGTAAGCCGCCTGGTTTTTTCATACCTGTCAACCAAGTTTTGATGACGTGCATAACACTTTAATAAGAATTACTCCAACTTGTCTGTCAGGAGCAGGGCTCTGTCCAGGAAGTCAATGTATATGTTACAGACTCTGGAATATATACTCCATACGCCGGCGCTTCTGGAATGTTGCCGCTCAAAAATGGGAAGTTGACGATTGGAAAGTCAAAGTCATCCCGTTTGTCGTAAAGTTCGAGGTGAAGGTCAAGATAAGATGTAGACTTGACAGTGTCTGTGACTACATACGTCTTTTGATTTAGTCCGAAATAAGTGTTTCTGTATTACTTTAATGCACATATATGACATGCCCTTGTCGACTAATATACTAAAAAATTGATGTATTGAAATAAAGAAATGGGGCATGCACAATAACGTTTGTGTTAATACAATACCGAACAACACAAACTGACAAACAGTTAACTTTTATTAAACTTCTAGTTGCTCATTTATATGCACCTCAATACAAAGGTTCCACAGAATCAATAAAGCATATTATTTCATTTAAGCTACACATCGTGTAACGTAACATATAGCACTTATAGCGTCCGTACATCGTTCGATTAGCGTATGTACATCGTCCGTACAACTTCCGTTTCGCGTCCGTTCATCGTTTGTTCAGCATTCGTACATCGTCCGTGCATCGTTTCGTTTATCGTTTGACTGAATGGTAAAAGTTCCTTTAAAGATCTTCTCCTATGAAACCACTGGGCCAATTGGAATAAAAGTTGGCTGCAATGGTCCTTATGTGGTCCTCTTTCAGACTTGTATCCGATGACCGCGTCTGTCATGCAAGATGGCCACCAGAACCGAACTTAGTTTAACTTAGGGGCCTATGTGAAATTTACTTAAAGATCGTCTTGTCGGAAACAAAAACAACGTGGCCAATTAGAACAAAAGTTGGCAGCAATGGGCCTTAGGTAGTCCTCCTTTAGATCTGCCCAGGTTACACAATGATGTTTTTAGAACGTTTTTAAAACGTTGTCAAGTTTTGTTAACTCATAAAATAGCTCATTTACTCTTTACTGGTAGTATGGTAAACGTTTCATGCTTTTGTTGTTTGGATTGGTTTTTAACAAATGTATAAAGAACTGCCTTGTCAACAGATATACTGTCTCTTTGCTCTCTAGTTTTTCAGCACATGAAGTAAAACGTTATTAAAAGTATCTGCTATTGATTTTGTTTTATTTGTTGTATTGTTATCATCTGTAGCTAACTCATGTGGGGATGTGTTTACCTTTGGGTTCCGGCTATGGTGTTGTTGTCTTGTTGTCATCTGTAGCTAACTCATATGGGGATTTGTTTACCTTTGGGTTCCGGCTATGGTGTTGTTGTCTTGTTGTCATCTGTAGCTAACTCATATGGGGATTTGTTTACCTTTGGGTTCCGGCTATGGTGTTGTTGTCTTGTTGTCATCTGTAGCTAACTCATATGGGGATTTGTTTACCTTTGGGTTCCGGCTATGGTGTTGTTGTCTTGTTGTCATCTGTAGCTAACTCATGGGGATTTGTTTACCTTTGGGTTCCGGCTATGGTGTTGTTGTCTTGTTGTCATCTGTAGCTAACTCATATGGGGATTTGTTTACCTTTGGGTTCCGGCTATGGTGTTGTTGTCTTGTTGTCATCTGTAGCTAACTCATGGGGATTTGTTTACCTTTGGGTTCCGGCTATGGTGTTGTTGTCTTGTTGTCATCTGTAGCTAACTCATGGGGATTTGTTTACCTTTGGGTTCCGGCTATGGTGTTGTTGTCTTGTTGTCATCTGTAGCTAACTCATGTGGGGATTTGTTTACCTTTGGGTTCCGGCTATGGTGTTGTTGTCTTGTTGTCATCTGTAGCTAACTCATGGGGATTTGTTTAACTTTGGGTTCAGACTATGAAGGCATTTCCATAAAGCTTTTGAGTCATTAGCATCTTTGACCATGTTTTTATAATGATTCTTTTTTGAGTTCTCTATTATTTGTTTTAGTTTTATTTCTCCGAAATCTATATTCACTCCACAATCCAAGTGCATTATATCTATCTTGCATGTTCCTAGCATACAAAATATCACTGCCCGTCAATTTTAACTCTCTTTTTAACAACAGGAGCATGTTTATCTAAAATCTTGTTCAACATATCATAAAGTAATTGGAGACAGATAGAAGGATTTTCTTCAAATTAAATTTCATAAAAAGGTGCATTTTGTAGGTCTAATAGAAATTCATTTTGGTCAATTTTTGGACATTTCTGTATGTGAGTGTACTGTGTGTGTTCTTCTTGTCTCTATTTCTTATTTCTTTTCTTGTTAAACAAATAGGGTAATGATCACTAATTGCGTATTTACAGACATTCGTTTCCTGTACCTTATCTGGATTACTGACATAGATATGGCCAATCAAAGTACTAGAGTCTTTTGTAATCCTTGTAGCATCTACAATCTGAATTAATGGTCATTGCCACTCCTAATTCTTTTTTAAAATTCATCAATCCAGTCTATTTTTGACTTTGGTGGCCTATACACAAAACACAGTAAAAACGATTTTGTTTATAATCTGGTTCAATTTCAAACCACATTGTTTCATTACATTCTATTTCGATGTTGTTTTTTTTTCTTGAAAATTTATTTTTTTCAAAAAAATAAATAATCAAACTACCCCCACCCTGGGAATTTCTGTATTTTCTTTCAGATAAATAACCAGGTACTTGCAATTCAGTGTCAGTGTCACCAGGATCTATTCGCTTTCCTTTCAATGTATGGTTTTCTAATTTGATTAGATAATACATACAAATAGCTATTGCTAAAGTAAATACAAACGTAAAAGATAAATTTATATCAATTAATAAATTGGCCTCGGGGAGTGGATACAACAAATTACATGATATGTTAACATTAGGATCATTGTTAAATAAAACAGAGATTATATTAAGCTACTTATCATCATTTGACGTACCCTGTCCATATGTTTGAGACAGGTGTTACCATTATCAGAATATATTAACGCATAATTAGTAATGTAAAGTCTTACAGTAGACATTTTATTGGATGTCTCAAATGAAGAATGCCTATTCTCTTTTTCTTTATTGATAAAATAATTAGCACTCCTATTTTTGATTGAGAAATCTCACACTTTATTGAAAAATAAAATGACCTACATATACAAGAGAATGAATTGAATTCAGAACATAATGATAGTGCATTATATCTGTTTGAAACAATTGTTAAATTGGCATTCTCTTCTTTGCCATGTTTTCATGCTGTACAAAAATTCAGTTTGTGGGCATTTATTTTCTTACCAAATCTGCACGAGGATGTTTTATGGTTACACAATATAATAAAGAATATTTGTTGTGGATCAATGACACATGCATACACAAACCCACACACGTGAGATAAAGTCTTATCGAAATTTGATAATATTTAGGCGCGTAGTAATAAGTTTTCTTATAATTCTAATATAGTTTGGCTTTTATAAATTTGATACTTGTCTGACTTTGGGATACCCTCAGGAAACTTTAAGTGTACCAGCAGGGGCATCGACCTATTTGTAAAAATAAATTGATACAAATTTATGAATAATTCATCGATGCCATGCTTTGTGCTTATTTTACGTTTTCTTTTACATGGGTATGCCTTATATTTATTTATACTTTTCACCAATAGACAGCGATATGTAAACTATGACACACTGCATCATTCTATTATCAAAGCCAACCCCATAAGGCGTAAATATTGGGCAGTCGTAATGATTTTAAAAAGGCAATACACATTCTGTAACGTAAAGGTTAACACTTCTAGCGTCCGTACATCGTATTTAAAGCGTCCGTATATCGTTCGTTTAGCGTCCGTACATTGTCCGAACAACGTCCGTACATCGGTACAACGTCCGTACATCGTCCGTGCAACGTCCGTTCAACGTCCGTACATCGTTCGGTCAGCGTGCATACATCGCCCGTGCATTGTTTCGTTTATCGTTTGACTTAATGGTAAATCTCAGTGTTTGGTCTAAAACAGCGTTTAGCGTTTCGTTTAGCTTATGGTTTATGGTTTATGATATGGTTTATGTGAAAACAAATATTAGCCCCTCCCTTTTCATTTATAATACTGAGATGTAAAGGTCACACAAGGATTTGAATAGTACACTATTTAAATCCTTGAGTCACAGAATTAAAAATAAAGATGAATTCTAATAATAATAATAATAATAATAATAATAATAATAATAATAATAATAATAATAAATAAATAAATAAATGAATGAATAAATAAATAAATAAATAAATAAATAAAATGAATAAATAAATTAAAAAAATTAAAAAGCCAACAAAACATAAATATTATAGGTCACCTTAATGTTCTGCAAAATAAATTCATTATACATTAATTTAAGGTTTTAAATTTTAATAATATCTACAGCTTTAAATTTTTTTTTATATTTCACCACAAGAGTGTTTCGATTCTGGTTAAAAAAAGAATTGATTTAAACACTTCTTGCATTATTTATGAAAAACATTTAGGATTGTGTCCGAGAGTCATCAAAATAAGCACATCTTGTGCATAGAAACGGGCATCACAGAGTATTTATTGCTTACATGTATGAATTCTTTTATTATATGGTTGCATATTCTTCAACAATGTTTGGGAAAGTGGATTGTTAAAAGTGCAAAGCCATATGTCATTGTTCTCTTCTTCGCACGTATATTTTAGTTTTAATTTTCACTATACATGTACTTTTATTAGGAAAACTGCACTCACTGTAGGTATAAATGTATTTAGGGTTTGTTATAAAAAAAAACTGAATTACTGTCAATCTACTCAATATACATATAATCCATTGTCTAAGGTTAAATGTAAGTATCAGTTTAAGCACAACTTACACGAAGTAAAATAAAGCGTCCAATTGACTTTATTTCGATAAAAAAAAATCAATTTATTTTTCTTTCTAGGTATTAATATTATCAATCTATATTAACAACAATTAAACAAAGACTCTTTTCATCGGTACGTCTAAAAACCGCACAGACCGGGCTTAGGGCACTTAGCCCTTCAAAATGCAATTAGCCGAAATAGAAAGTTGAACCATTTGACTTTGTAACTGTTAAGCTTTTAGGTCATAAGGGATAACCTGGTGTGCGATCTGTGAACTTGATTTTATCAGTCACATATATATACATCATTAGAATAGAGAATGGAAACGGGGAATGTGCCAAAGAGACAACAACCCGACCAAACAGCAGTAAACATATACATATCATTGCACATATACGGAATTGGAAACAATTCGTTAAGTGAAATGTACCTGGTACAAAAAAAAATGATCCCCCATCATTTTGATCAACCCCCCTTTCAATCCAAGCAGGTAAAAAACTAACTCCCCTGTTTCTCATTTGCAGAAATTATGCAAATCAACCTCGATTGTTTATTCGAGAGCATATAAAAATACCAAAAATGAATCCAAAACCCATAGAAGGACAAAGCGATTCATCAAAGGATAATGTACGACGGTTTCATTTTTCTCTAACATCGGAAAGTTACAAAATTCCTGACCTGTATGATATACATATACATATAAATATCAAAGTGAAAATATTTCGTTAGACATTTGTTTTTGTCCAGAATAACATTTTTTTAATAACTCACTAGACATTGAACCCGCGCGAGCGCGGGAAAATAACCATTTTTTTTTAATGGTGGCCATATTGACTATAAAAAGTTGTTGCGGCCATGTTATTCATGGAACAGGAACTCAATATGGATGTTGTGGTTGGCTTCCCATAAACTTTCTTGTCAAGTAGGTGGTATCAACTGATAGTTTCATGTCTATATATGATGTAGTATTCCAGAAATGGATGTTAATGCAAACTTTAACCAAAGTCAATGAAGCGTGAAATTTAGGTCAACGCGACCCAATTGTCATACGCGGCTGTTCGTTACTACCGAAGATGTATCCACTGATGAAGTAGACTGTATGCCACGTAGAATTACCAAAAATGGACCTTAAGGTTCCATCAAAGTCAAAATCTATGAAGAAAACACAACCACATAAATTGTCTATATTTTTATTGTTAAAATTAATTCTGAACTGAAACTTGATGAAAAGTTCATTTAATACACATTTTATAGTGCATTACCTTTTTCCTTCAGAATAAATATGAAAGTAAACATTTCCTTAGTGGCGGATGAATTTTTCAAAAGATGCCGTGAGTTTGGTAGAGCAAATTTTTGGAAAATAATTGTTCCAATTGTTCCATTGCCATCATGGGCAGGGCAAGTGAGGCTTAATTCACAAATATATCCAATAATCAGACGATAAAAGCATTTTTAGTGTGTGGATGTGTGTGCTGTCCACGTTTATATTTGTCAAAGATGTCCGAGATAAATTTCGCCGTTAATGATAAAGATGACCATTTGTTAAAAATATTTTTATCTAGGGCTTACAGAGAATTGTATGGTAGAGATATATTTAGACAGGTCAAATAACAAATAATGTGAAAATAGTTAATGGTTGGTTTTATCACTTTGTGCAAGGTAAACATCCGAGCACAAAAAACAGTTAGGAATTCCTCTGAACTTTACCTTACTTCTTCATAATCTTCAAAGTTCATAACCTTTACAGTTAGGAGAAATTGGTTATTGTAGAAAAACAATCCATGAAGCGGAAACATCCCACTCGAAGGACAATGTTTTTAATTTGTTTTATTCTTTTCCCGTAATTTCAAACAGAAAGACATTTAAAATATGTGCATACTTATTCATTTAAATCAATGTGTTAAAATGGTGCATTCGAGAACCTTCTAAAGGATATGTTGGGAGAATTCATATGGGAAAAGTGCATAAAAATTCCATTTGCACATAAATAAAACTGCAGTTTAAATTTATAAATACAGATTGTCAAATCCGATAATAACCTTTATAATCTGAACCATACATCGTTTATTTTAAACCACGCATTTTGCCGCCTATTGGGCTAATTCGTAAATTTAGTATTATAGATATTTATAACGAAATGTTTCTGAAATACGATTATTCATGATAAATTCATTTTTTTCCAATTTTCAAATAGAGCTCCACTTATTGTTATATTTTGTAAAAAGCTTGATATATGTACTCTAAATAAACATTATATACACATTTAACGCGTATAATTGTTTTCTTTCTTGTATCTTTTTTTTTGTCGGTATTTAATAGGTGATTATAAAAGGTGACAATTTCCTTAATGGTCTGATAATTAATTAGTCCGGGTGGTAATCTGACAAAATTCGGCACACGCTACGAAAAATCGTAAAACTTCATTATTTCTGAAAATTTATAAACTGTTTTGGATTTATTGCTTTTTTATTATAACAATATATATTTAAAAAGTGTAAAATTACAGAAAAAAGTCATTCCAATGACAGCTAATTGCTTTTCAAAAGACTAAGTGCACTAACACGAGCTATGCAATCTTTAGACCCCCCCCCCCCAACATTTCCAAAATAAAATAATATCTTGTAAATCAGCATTTGTTACTAAATTAGATAAAAAGCAATAAGCAGGGTGGTCTCGACGGTTTTTATTTTGCTAGCTCAATAATATTTCTATATAGAATAACCCAAAAATGAATTGATATAAAGTAACTTGAGCGTAGATATTACTAATAAAATGTTTTTCGTCCACTTTCGGTTATTTGAAAATCTGTTATTCTTTGCTTTCCATGCTAAGACATTGTTATGTAAATAAACAAATTGTCCAAAATATTTGTACTTTAATTTATGGCTTTAGATAACCCAAATGTCATAATTGGTAATTTGTGAGTTACCTTGTCGCTATCGTTCGATATAAACAGATAAAAGGTAGATAACTGACTGCAGCTGTTGTAGAAGTAATTGCCCATAATATCCTTAGGGATGTAATAAAATGACCTGCATTTAATTTAAAATTTATACCGATATACATTAACCTGTAAAGGAAGTTCAGGGGACCACCCAGTATTTAATGATCGACAAATGTGATAATGATGTTGGATATAATTAATAAAATGTACAATAAGCAATCAAGATGACATTTGTAAGGAAGCACTTCTGAGTGAATTTTAAACTCTACAGTATAATAAATATCAAATAGAAATAAGCGTTAAATAACAATAAAATATCAAATTTTAGAATCATATTAGATTAGAAATTGCCTAAAATAATCACTTTGAACTTTTTTCAATAATAAAAAAGCAGTAAAAGACTCTTTTTGCTGCAAAACCAATCATTTATTGACAAATTTCAACACTTTTGGTTTCATTTATTTATATTTTTTTAAAACACAATTAGCAGTCCAGAAAATCTGAAAATAATTTTGTTTTTTTTTAATGTGGTAAGAAATATTTGTTTTTAATATAAGTATATTTATTTATTTATTCCTTTAAATTTTTTATCATTTGATTATCATGCATTCATACATGAATGTTCTAACTCAGTTAAATTTGGATAGTTGAATATTTTTTCCAAGTGCAAGCTCGTAAATCTTCCTGACTGAAATAATTTCACACCTTTTACAGATACCAGTAGGGTGTCTCCTGATAGTTTTACCCAGGTGAACAGTGTCATAAAAACTCATTAACTGAATTAATGTTAATATTCCCAAAAGCATTTCCATGAAAAGAAATCTCAACCGCTACTACCGATATATGCAAAATTATTTCAATACACCAAATTAAAATGTCCCACCTGCTTGTTCTACAAGACATTGTATATTGTGCTTCATTCACAAAACTTTGTATATGTATATAGAAAATTAAATATTTGTAAGAAAAAATGTATTTAATTTTTGGACCTATTGAAATAACCGCTAACAATGAACGGTAGGTCATATAAACTGCAATTTCAAATATTTATATATACATGGACAACATATGTGATATGCACATAATTTAACACTATTTCAACATCTCTTTAATTCGTAAGCATGATAATAAAACAATTGCTAATAATCTATTTTAAACAAAAACAAGAAAAATAACTAAATAACAGTAAAATATAGATTATTTAAATCAATTCAAAGTATATTGAAATAAATTCTTGTCCCGCAAACAACTTCCATATATGGCAAACCCTAAAATTACCATATATGGCAAACGCTAAAAATTATCTTATATGGAAAACGCAAAAATATACCAAATACGATAAACGATACGATACACCATAAACCTTACCATAAGGTAATCAAAACGATCAACCTAAACGAAACGATGTACGATAAACCATACGATGCACGCTAAACGAAACGCTAAACCATACGTTATGCGTTAAAAGAGCGTTCATGGTATCGTTTATGGTATAAGGCCATCGTCCGTACAACGTTCGTTCAGCGTTCGTTCAGCGTCCGTACATCGTCCGTGCATCGTTCGTTCAGCGTCCATGAATCGTCCGTACAACATCCATCGTTTGAGTTGTTAATTTTGAGTATGTTATTGTAAAATAAAACTCTATGATATCAATCTCATGTTCATAGTATGGGAGAGAAAATAATTCGTCTAAAATATCAACTGATTGACGTTCTTAATTTATTTGTCGGACAGTGGAGATTACCATAATAAGCATGTGTTTTTTTCTATCGATGCTTTCGAAAAGATTTGGTTACTCGCCTGTAAACTCTTTACTTCAAAAACCCCTTACGTTGCATAAATTAACAAAAACTGTTAAATAGCACATGCTTATACACACTTTTTTGTGGTAAACTCCAATCTACACGAATGAAATTTAACTTCGGTACACGCTTTGTCATTTTGTAGCTATTCTTCCTCTACAAATGTTTAATGATACCAAATTTTAAGTACAAAATGTGCGCATTTGATCATTTTACCACTCATATGGGCTTAATGTTGTCGCTGACAAATTTCCCGTTTCCATTCTCTATTTTATTAAAATTTTAAAAGGAAAAAGAAAAACCAAAACGGCGAACAACAGGTTCAAATCCCAAAATAGATACAGCCTTTCTCCAAATTATTAATTGTCTTTTGGCATTTACTGAAGGCAAAGAATGTAGAATGTCTTAACGGGACACCACCCCAATCACGAAGAAGCCATGATGGAATTTGGATCCCAAAATTCTAAAGACTTCAAACAGTATTTAACGTTTAAGTTTACATATCATGTCAGTTTAAACTTTTTTATAGCAACTGAGCTGGAGAAATATTTACACTACATAATACATTTTAAGTCAAGATTCCTGCATTCTAGAACGGCTGTGGATTGTTGGCTTATGGGGTCGTCGATCGTATAGTTGTTTTCTAGTTGTCTGGTTACTGGCGTTGTGTATTTACGAGACTGGTGTAGTTCCAATATTTTAATATGCACAAAGGACACAAAATAACATCAACATTCAGTGATTAACTTACTGCTAACTGAACTGCTAACTCTCACAGCTGAGCCATCTGAGCCGACTACAATTTCGCTCGTATTTATAATCTAGCCCATAAAACCAGTTGGAACAAGATAAAATAATGTGTGCATCATACAAAATCATTATAGAAAATAATAAACGAATATAGAAAATGTGTCTTTCATAAGTCAATCACAGTATCCCCAAATGGCACTGTAATTCCAAAATACAAATAGACATCTGCAGGTGATTTACGCGTGCAACATACCCAGTCCAAATGCAGTTCCAATGCATCTCTGTCGAAATATCATGTTAGTACATATCTATCTCGTAAAGGTCAATTTTAACAAGTTTTGCAATTTGTTCCATGTTTGGTACATACATGTCTTCTCAAGGTCAATTTTTACAAGGTTTGTAGTTTAATCATTGGAACTGTACTAAACTGGTATTAGCCTGTCTACACTGTAATACAACTTATACAATGATATTTTAATTTTACTTTTCCAAATTAATGAAATATATTTTATATACTTTGGTCACCCGGGCAATCCCGTTACAATCGTCCCTTACCGAAAGAAATTAAGTACCCAATTCTTTCTTTATCAACATATGGGTGACCAGGATTATTTATCATTATTATTATAAACATATTCAATGTACATGCAACATGCACAATTGTTATATTGTCTTTTCACAGTTTATTGCACAATTTTCCATCGGAAATAAAAATGTCCAAGAAAAATGTTAATATTATTTACACCTCGGTGACTAGGAAGGAATATCAGTCGTAACCTTGATGACCAGGATAGTATTTTCCAGTTCATGATTGATCGTTTGTGGCTGCCTGCTGCCCCTGCCATATGTTGTCCTCCTTATGGAAGAGATTACCTGTCATTGGAACAGATCGGCGCTAGTCATAGTCGTAAATGTTTTCTTTAGACAGTTCTTCCTTCTCATGACCAGGATATATGTAAGATACACAGTTCTTCCTTCCTACGACCAGGATTTAGACTGTCCATATAATATCCACGTGACTAGGTTAATGATTGATGACCAGGATACAATACGTAAATGTACTTTTAATAATGTTCATTATTAGTTACCGGGATACTTAAAAGTTCTATAACATCAAGATTGTCTTTTCACTGAGTAGTTCTTCTCGCAAACTGGGATAAATAGATTGTTGTGGTGTTGCTTGTGGTTTCCTTATTGGATAGTCTGTTACTCTCTGCACTGAATGACCAGAACTTGATCCTTTCGATGGTGAGGATGTCTGTGCTTCAGTCCCCGTGTAATCATTACTTTCGGCAATGTCGGCCGTCACCATCGGGTTATCTTCTGGAACTGGGATCGGCGATGTTGTGGAAGTATCATCTTGACTATATTCCTTGTGACCAGGATTCATGGGATCGTTACCTTGACCATACTCCTTGTAGCTGCTTGGGTCGGATATCGGCCGTTGTTTTACGTCAGGTGATCGGCGTGTCCAGGATGATTGGGTACAGTTTACCATGTCGTTCAGGTTATTCAATATTGTTGTCATATCTTTTGGTATCTCCTATTCTTCTACATTTGCTGGCCTAATATGTCGGGCATGAGTTGTCCTTACCTTTCCGTTCATTTGATTACGGATGACGAAATTAAGAGGTCCTGTTCGTTCTATAAGTCGGTATAAACGTATCCACTTATTGTCGAGCTTGTTGGTTCGTCTGTGGTTCTCAAGATACACAACATCTCCTAGCATATGTTTTCTGCTTTCTGGTTGCTTCTTTCAGATGTCTATGGACTGCTACAAACGACTTATGTTATGAGAGCAACTTGATGTTTATCTTCTCCCATATATCGTCGTCTTGGCTTAAATATGTTATCCAATGGTAATAGAACATCGCGGTTGTATAACAGATAAAATGGTGAAAATTTAATGAATTCGTTTACGTGAAATCGTATTGCCGCCAATGTTTGATTTAAATAAAAATCCCTTGTTTGTACATCTTCTTGAATTTTCTTTGCTATGACGTCATCCAGTGTTCTATGAAAATGTTCGACTTTTCTATTTGCCTGTGGGCTATAATACGATGTTGTTATGTGGTGAATGTTCATGGCTTCTAGCGTTTCTCTTACCTTTCTGTTAACATTTTCTGTCCAATTGTCTTTGATTATCTCCAAGGCACATCCAAATCTTGGAAATATTTCTTCAATTAACTAATGAGCTACATTATCTGCTGATTTATCAGGTACAGCAAAGGCTTCAGGCCATCCTGAGTTCTATTTCGGAATTCGTCATAACTTGAAGATTTGCTCTATTCGAGTTGATGCAACTTAACTGCAATGTCCTATCATCCAAGCCTGGTTCTTCTATCTCGCTATGTTCTTCCGTATCGTGGGAGCCATCGTCTGAGTTTCTTGATAATAAGTCTGCACAATGATTTTCTTTACCTTTAATGTACTGTATCTTGCAGTTGTAACCTGCTATACTGAGAGTCCATTGTTGGATTCGTTTGTTCTTCATATGAGAATCCAACAGATATTTAAGTGGTTATGAGTTATGTGCCCTTGATATACCAAGGTTTATCTAGGCGAGTTCCAAAAAATTTACGAATTTTGATATTTTTACAAATCAATCATGAATGATTCTGATATCAGTCAATCAAGTAATGATTTGGGAAGGAAATCAGTTGATTCTGTGTTGAATATGGATGAAATTGGCCGAGAATATCGAGCTTCAAGGGGTAGTGAGTCGAAGGTCAATATGGCGGCCTCCTATGCCGATACTCTTAAAAACAATAACAACTCAAAGGAAACTCAAAGTGATTCAAAAACTGACCAATTTGACATGGTAAAACCAATATTCATTAACGATCAGTCGTTCCTACACGTAATATGTGGGATATGTGGGATAAGAATGTATAGATATACAAATCCATAGGACAAGTTGTGAAACCTCAGTGTATATGGGGAATACAACGTATGCCCAAAATGTGGTGAATATACACGGACAATGACAAAGACGAAGCTATCCCTGTGTCCAATGGTATAAATCTAAGAGGGAAACATAAATTTCCACCTTTAAAACCCAAGGGTCCCAGTGTCACAAAGAGTTATCAAGATCATTGTCAAAAATGTACCATTGTCTGCAGATGATGGTCAGATAGAAAGAACTCTGAAAAAATGTGGCGTTGATGTTAAAATTATGTAGAGAAAAGGGTTGAGGGTTGATGGGCTACTAACTAACTGTTTCACTGGTGACAGGCACATCCTTACAAAGTCAGACTCTCTTGTTACTCCTTTGCCAAGGTTCCTGAGTGTAGGAAAGTACAATGCAAAGATATTTCATCCAGGTCAAGTCAGTGAGGAGAACAGAACTGATAAAAAAGTCTGTCACAAGTGTTTAGAGCCTGGTCATGTATTTTATCACTGTCAGAATGACTGGAAATGCAAAATATGTAAACTTACAGGTCATAAGATGGCTGATTGTCTCCAAGAACTCCAGGAAAATATGTTTGAGGGTGAGATGAATGACACTCATAATAAAGAGGATGATGATCAAGATGAAACAGACTATGAATCAGACCAGAGTGAGACAGAAGACAGTAAGAATATTGATCATAGAGCAGTCAATACAGAAGATGTTCTCCAGTCAGAACCAGAAAAAGATGATAGGTCCAATGTCAGACAGAAAAATGTTGAAAATATTCTAGAAAGTGGTCAAATGTCAGAAGGACAGGCTAGTAAGCAAATTGACAAACGACCACTGGATGAAGTAAACAAGAAGGACAGCAAAAGTGATAACAGAAAACACAAACAATCAGGGAGAAAATCTGTGACAATTTCAGACTCACAAAACAGTATTAGAAGTTTTATGAAAACTCCACAGACAAATACAAGTAAGCAGAAAAAAGCAAGGACTCCACCAACTCCTCCTCAAAGGGATGGAGGGACCAAATCACAGAAAAAGTGACAAACAGTTGCTGTCTGAGGTCGAAGTCTTACCTCTTTGTCTGTCCTTAAGGTTGACGAAATATGAATGTCTTCCTCTAATTTAACATAAGTCTTACCTGTCCTTATCATATGTTCTTACGCCGTATTTTTTAAACCAATCTCGGCCTAGAATTAAATTTCGATTTAGTCCATCAGTAACGAAAAATGTTTGCGTTAACAGAAGTCCATTCATAGTAAATGTAATAGTTGTTTGCCCTATGCTTGATAATAACTCATCACTCGCGGTCTGTAAAAGTGGCATGACGCACATAATTTTTGTTATTTCTGGTAACTTATCAAACATTTTCTTACTAATTAAACAGGCGTCCGCGCCCGTGTATATCAAAGTACGATAGCGCGCTTTGCCTATCGTCATTACACAAGACCCTGGGTTCCCTGCCAAAGATAGATCTAGTACTTGTGATTTCTAAAAATCTTTCATTATAACCTTAAAACTTTTTCTCCTCACTTCACCGGCTTCCTTGTGAAGAGAGAGTTTTAGTTTTTCTGAAATCCCCTAAATGGTGTATGAGTCCAAGTAGCGGGTATGAAAATTTTGACTGTTCTTTTCCGGAACATTACGGTTTGGGCAGTTTCTTGTTTAAATGACCTATCATATGACAAATCCAACATTCAGCCCCCCTAATCCAGTTAAGCTCCTCAACCCTATTTTGAATTTGATAATTTCCTCTCTTACGTTTTGGGGGTGTTTCCTGTCTTTGACCCTGCTTACCCCTTTTTGGGGAATACCCTTTTCTGTTCCTCCTCATCACATAAAACGCTTCCTCAGATTTTGCTCTTTGATAGCACATTGAACGTCTTTATCAAAAGTTTTTGATTCCTCCCTCATGATTTTCATACGGAGGTAATCGAAATACAGTCCATCACAGAAAGCATCTACCTACTGTTGCTGGATTACACCTACTACATTTGAATCAGTTTGTAATGATTCAGGATAAGCATCCCCAGCTATCCTCAACAGCCTTTCAGCGTACATTTCTATGCTTTCCTCTGGCTTCTGCTTTGTTTTTCTAAGCATAGCCAAGGCCTGTTGTCTCAGCAAATCGTTTTTGTAACAGTATCTTAAGATCTTGCCATTTAGGTGATTCCCCAGCTGACTGACATTCTGTTATATATCGTTTAACAAAATCAGCTGTTAACCAAGTACAGGTTACATGAACTACCTGTGTCCCCTAACCTTGTCATTTGTGCATATCTTTCTATATTTCTAACCTATTGTTTAAACTGGGCAGGATCCCCCTGAAATGTCTGGACTATACTGAAAAGAGGTACCGATACTGCAGTCTGCAGTGCTTTAAATTGGTCCAAGACTGTTTTAGCCCAAACGTTGGGATTATTTTCATCGAATTTGTCTTTAAGTGACCCAAAAGGGTTGGAACTAGAGACCGGTTGTCCCCTCCTATAAACGAGAAACGGAGTAAATTGGATGGATTCAGTTACTTGTACTTCAATACTACTTGGGTTTGCTTTTTTGAATTTCATCTTGCAATAAACGTTTTCTGTTAATTCCTCAACGATGTCTACCATATTACCTAAAGACATTTGAGAAAGTATTTACTTTTACTTTACTAATTAAAACTTATTTAAAACTGCAATTAAAACTAGATAAACTTACTCAAGAAATTTACGATTAATTTAGGCAAACCATCTTTTAAATTTTACAAGGTCCGTCTACTAAGGTATTTTTTAGAGATAAATACTTAGTTGTCTTACCTTAAAACGTTTCAATACAGGTATGTTGTCCACCTGTTGGATCCTGGTCTGTTGGCTGCAAATAAGCTATTGTTGGCTACAATGTCGCTCGTATTTATAATCTAGACCCCAAAACCAGTTGGAACAAGATAAAATAATGCGTGCATCATGCAAAATCATTATAGAAAATAATAAACGAATTGAGCAAATTTGTCCTTCATACGTCAATCACAGTATCCCCAAATGGTACTGTAAAGTACAAATAGACACCTCCAGAAACATACCCAGTACAAATGCAGTTCCAATGCATCATTGTCGAAATATCATGTTAGTACATATCTATCTCCTAAAGGTCAATTTTAACAAGTTTTGTAGTTTACTCATTGGAACTGTACTAAACTGGTATTAGCCTGTCTTACTATTATACAACTTATTATACAATCATATTTTAATTTTAAAATTATTACTTTCTCAAATTAATTGAAATAGATTTCATATACTTTGGTCACCCGGGTCATCCCGTTACAGGATACCTAATGAACATAGTGCATGTTTTACGGGGTATTAAGGCGACCTCTTTAAAAAACTGTCCCGTACGTGTACTAGTGACCAAAGAACTAATTAGTCTAAGGCCTGTTTCTTTGTAATGTTGTTCCTTGAAAAATAACATTTCCACATCCGTTGCTATGGAAGTTACCAGGTAAATGAAAGAAAGGTAGTCAGATAATGTCAGTTGGAACCAAACCGTTTTAATATCTTTATCAATGCACTTTTGTACCCATGAAGGGTTGATTTCATAATACATAAGGGTTAATATTTTATGACAATTTGAAGCATATTTAGAAAGTAGGAACAATCAATTCATACAAAGATATTTTCTTTCTTTGGTTACTCTTAACAGTTAATTTATTGCTGAGAAAGAGGTAATAAAGGGACAAGACCGTCAAGTCCATTATACTACAACAGATTTGCCATGTGTGTTCTCGTACAAGTTTAGTTGGGAGTTTTGAAGACATATGCATGTGGTTTCAAGCACGCAATCAATATACTCTTGGCAAGTTTGTTAACATTATTTCGGAGCTGACCCCTATTTAAATTAAGACACAAAAAATAATTGAATAGTAGTCAGAAAAGCTGTTTAGAAAACTATAATACTTGTAAATGTAATTTGTTTGTACGCGATCGTCTAAATTAACGGAAAGACAGAAATTTTAGATGGTTTAATATATAGTTGAGAGGTAATGCTAAAGGAAACAAGAGATCGGGTGTCTGTTTTGTCAGCTGCGTTGCTTTAATTGATTGGTATGTTAGTGTTGACCGTTCCTGTTATCCATTTTGTTGTTAATTGTCCGTCCTCCTGCACATCTATTATTTGTGATGACAAATCTTTTTTGGGAATTATTTTAAATATATGAAAGTTTCATAATATATTCGGCTTACCTTAACTTTTACCCCATTAAAAATAATTCCATTCAATTAATTTAATCTTTTATTGTCATGTAAACTATGACAACCAGTTTGTGACAAATAAACAAAACGAAAACTTAACTATTTACAGGTCAGTATTAAAAGTATAGTCCCCTCTCCTCAGTTCTTATGACTGTTTTAAAAAGAAAACAGTTGTTTTAACAAGACAATAGGAAGTGGGATTTTGTGTAATATTTAAGTTGTATACGTAGATCAGAAAGTTAGGATGATGTATTAACAATTTATTAAAGTTGTCTTCTCTTGGTTCATTGTGTTAAGAGCAAACTAAGAGAAAATGGTTATCATCTTCAACTGTATTTGTACACAATTTACAAACTCTCAATTCTGTAGGTTTCTTGTGTATCTTCCAAATTTCAATTGCCAAGCCATGTTCACCGATCCGAAATTTTGCAATTACATTCCGGGATTCTGGTTGATCATAGCTGAGGTAAAATTACCTGCCTGTATAACTAATTAATCCACAACACTTAACTATATTTTTGACAAATACTGAATTTAATGGAGTCGCTCAAGCATGAAATGTAGGTCATGTGGACTTATGTGTTAGTGATCTCTGTTGGACCAAAGAAGATGATTAAAGTTGTAAAATATCATTGATTTATCAAAACAGTTTTTTAGAAATAGAATAAAATGCAAAAAATTAATCAGTCACTCTACCATAAAATGTAGGGTTGAGTATCTGCGCTGTTGTACTATATAAGATGACTGTCATTGTGAAATATCATTAATACATTACCATAGGTTCTTTGATAACACACCTAAATGCAAACAATTAATGAAAGCCATTCAAGAATAAAATGTAGGTCATGTTGACTCAAATGTTGTTGGGTTGTGTTGTAATATACAAGATGAATGTAGTTGTGAAATATCATAAATGCATTACCATCTAACGATACACCTAAATTCAAAAATTTAATCAAAGTCACTAAGGCATAAAAACAGATCTTGGTGACTTAAATTTGTTGAGTTGGTTGTACTATATCAGATTATTTTAGTTGTGAAATACCATCAATTTATTTTCAACCCCACTGCAAAGTCACTTAAGCATAATATTTGGGATACAGGGAAAACAGTTGTTGGTTACGTTTGTTGTACTAGATAGAGGACAAATATACCTAAGGAGTAAATCAATATAAAATGAATAATTATGTATATTATCAATGATATATCTTAATAGGCTTCTGATAAATGGACCTAAATGCAAAAACGTAACCGAGTCACTCTGCATGACCTAACTATTGGAGAAATGTATTATGAAATGCAAGAGCATTAAAGTGATGAATCATTGACCTACTATAACACCCATAACTAAGGCCAAGAAAAAATAATTACGTGTTTCACGAGCGCCTTGCATGCCAAAAACGATCGGTATTCTGTTTTTTTTTTTTTTTTTGTTTTTTGTTTTTGTTTGCCGCCAGCTTCACGCAAGAAACGAAGTCAATAGTAAATTGATACTTTGGAATGGACAGGTTATTATCGAACAAAACTAAAATAGGAAGAAACATCAAAGATACACTTAATACACTCTGGTGACAATGAGGCTTTAGACCACCACTTTGTTTCTCATTGCATCTAATGATAAAGTAATCGTAGTTAAGGTTTGATTAATGGCTGAGAATGTCATGAAATATTATCGCCCTTTTGAGTTAATCTGCTTTGATAAAAACAATTTCAATAAAAAAAAAAAGTCGCTCGCATGTAAACATTCCATGCGTTATTAAAACAATTTGTTCTGAAAAAAATATATATATATACATGTATTTCGCTCGCTCGCATCTCTTATTTTCATAAATAATTCGAAGTAAAAGTAAATGATTTGGTTGCTACTTACAAAATAGCATGGATCGGGGGCATTGGATTTTAACCGACGTCATCTTAGCCAATCAACAGCCGACATTTATTCTAAGCCGTGGATCAGGTCCTGTATTTTAGATCGGAGGTTGATATTTTTTCAAAAAGGGATATTCTAAAACAACCACACTGCTTCCATTTCGAGCAAGGTGATATTGAAAAACTACAGTCTTTGCAAAATACCAAATGCCTGTTAGCCAATAAAATAAATGAATTTCTGCATAAAGTATAATAAAGCATTAGCTTTACTTTGTTGTAAGCTTTTGATTGGTCAATTTGCGGGTAACATTCTAATCTAACACATGCATCAGCATGTAACATTTTTTTATGTTACCCTCCCGTGTTTTGTGTAAAAATTGGTGATTAGACTGCAGACACATTATAAAATACATCCATCGATAAAAGATATGTATTTATTTTAGAGTGGATGTATTTTGACACATGTGCAATCCTGGAATTACTAGTTCAGAGAGAGCATATGAACCATGAAACATTTCAACGTGCAATTCTGAACTTAAAAAAAAACACCAGTATAAAAAATTAAATAGCGATATTTCATCGGGGTAATAATCTATAACCCTGTCAGTCATGTGTTCTTTATATAATATACAATACATAATAAAAGTATCCAATCTATGAGTAGATGTAACATTGGAAAATGAAATAATAATAAGCAATAAGAATAAAAGGAAAGAGGGACAATTCCATATGTGAAAGGTGAAATAACAGAGCAATTAACATGTAATTAATGAAAATAGACATACATAAGCAGAGAATACTACTTCCTAGATGAAAACCCATTTTCACCATCCGGCCATCTCACAAATGTTTTGTTTGTAAATCGTCAAGCGTATTATTATTTTTTAACACTTTTTTATAGTGGAACACTTGGCAGATCCGGTTATACTTGGTTGAGCGTGTAAATCACCAAAAATATCATTTAAGATGAGAAACGTGCGCGTGTAACGTGCAAATCGTGTGCGCGTAAAGTGTGCATCGTGTGCGTGCAACGTGCGAATCGTGTACGTGTGGTTTGCGTATGGTTATAAACGTGCGATTTGAATCGTGTAACGTGTATGAAATTTCATTGGTGGAGACAAATATTAAAACGTGTGAATTCAAATCAGACCATATTTCGAACTCGAATTAAATGATAACTTGAACGAACTTTCATCAATGTCAACTATTTGAAAATGTTGAGTTTAAATGATTTTATCTATTACTAATGTAATTCATCAAATCAATTTGGTATGAAAAAAAATATTATTATAAGTGATTTTTTCCTAAATTAAATGATTTTATAACGTGCATACAACATTTGCAAGTTCAAGATATTATTCTTGAAATCTTGCGATGGTTTATATTTTTTGACACATTTCATGTATCAATTTGTATCGTCATAGTACATTTGTTTTATAGTAGCAATTGTTTGGTTATTATGTAACCAATATAGTGTGTTCCCCGACATGAACGTGACTTTTATATAGTCATATGTTATAAACTACAATGTATGTGGATCCATTTTTTATTTTTTATTTATAAAAAAGTATTTTAAAATATTAAAGGTTAATATATATAGGTTGATAAAAAATATTATATTTTATTATTTATTCAAAATATAATTAAACAAAAAACATTGTAATGTTTTTTTTTAATTTCAGTTTTAAAATAAATATGCTTCACGTCATGGAAAAAATATTTAACTTTGTCAGATTTCTTAATTATTACTTTTTAAAGTCATAAAGCTCACCTCAGATAAACAGACATTTTCCCCTTCAGATATCTCTTAATTCCCCGTTTAATTAGATGCTTGTTTAGACCAGTAATCATTCGGGGAATAAACTCAAGACATGATATCCTTTGCTTTAAGGAAGCCATAAAATATTGTAGCGTAATTTTTTTTACTGCCAAATTTATTATTATATCATATACATTTTGGTTAAGACGCTATAGGACGGTTTATTGAGTTTTAATGAATTTAAAATATAATTTCATAGATCATCAAAGTTTAATACATTTCACATTAAATAGCACTTGCAAATAAATATTTTGTATTTATGAAAAAAGTTGAATGTCGATCATATTACACCGGCTTCTTTTCTTTCGCACTTATATACATGTGTTTAAAATCAAATGCAATTATATTAATTATTTCACTGCTGTTCATATCTGACATAAAATCGCATTATTTCGTTTCGTTATTTTCCGTTCGTTTCTTAAAATCACAAGTCTTAGAAATCGCACGATCGGTTATCATAAAACGTGTAACGTGCAACGTGCGGTTTGCGTGTAACGTGAACATCTTGTGCGTGTATCGTGCGAATCGTGTGCGTGTATCGTGCGAATCGTGTGCGTGTAACGTGCGAATCGTGTGAGTGTGGTTTGGTACACGTTCAACCATGTGTATAAAGCATTATTTCTGTGGACACTTATATAACTTTGGTACAAGGTAGGAAGATCACAATCATAATGTTTGATGGAAATACCAAATGACGATAAGACCAATCTATGATTGTTGGTTATTTCTTCCTTTGAAAGTGTAGCAGCTTTATAGGTAGGATTGCCAAGTGAACTAGCAATCACTAGTTCAATAACCATCCATTGAATACAGTGGCTTTTTCATACAAAAACGATGTTATTAGGGGCGTTATCTGCAGGAACAGCAACACATTTGTCATGAATGGTTGACAATGTCTTGGCAACATCGAGTTGCTAAAGTCTGATGTTCCTTTTTTCTCTTAGACCTTCTTAATATCAATTCGTGCTTAAATCAACGATCTCACAGCTTTAACCCGCTCTGAAATCGAATCTAGTGGTTCTTGTTCACGTTTGATCCATTTTCTGGCATAATCTTCCACAGCAAACTTGTTTATCAGAGAGATCATTATCAATTTCGCAGCAGATAAAGTGTTTACTTTTAATTCCACTTTCTATAAACTTCACCTTTTAAGGTAGTAAATTATAAATTGCATTTTCTTTAATAACATACGATGTGAAAAAGTTGTTCATCTAATATAGAATACAGAATGGAAACGATGAATGTGTCAAAAAGACAACAACCCTAACAAAGATCTGAGGTCTGAGACAATGTTAGAGTAGGTAACAGAAGAAACTAAGCAAAATGACAATGACCAATATATATTAACAAAGGACCACTAGCAGTTACTGACATACCAGCTCCAGACTTCAATTAAACTGATCGAAAGATTGTGTCTTTATTATATAGAAAATCAGCAACAATCCCTCCTGTTAGGGATTTAGTATCATGCCATCATAATTATACGAGAAGAACAGAACCCGTGTCATGCAAACAACTGGTTTTAGAATAAATGTTATATATTTCCGATGCAAAGACCCAATGAGTGAATCAATATTAATTCCAAAAATGTCATCTTTGATGACTTTACAACAATATCGTAACTATATCCCTTGTGGATAAGTCTGTTTAAAGGTTTGGTTAGCTTTTCAGGTGAATGACGACATTTCTGTGATTTGAATAGAATAATACCATAAAAGATGGATGTGAAATACCTGCACATATAAGATATTGGCACGTTGATTTATATTTACGAATGATGTCCGTGTACCGATGATAAAATTTAGTAAACGTTTTGACAAGTGAGTAGGCACATTCATTGATGAAAAGTTGAAGGGTGTCCCTGGCGATACATCCTAGCGCTAAAAATAAATTTGTCTTTATAAATTTCAAAACTGAGATTCCCAACCTATAAACTTATAATCATATATAAATTAAGAGTATCCTCTGTGAATTTTAGTAATACCGTCATGATCGTTTGTGATAATAAAGTTTCATGAAGTCTTGGAATTTGCAAATAATACAGATATCTTTGTTATCTTCCTACTTCATGCAAAATGGTAGAAGATGTTTGTATGAAGGACCCAGTAAAGAATTAGAAATCTTTTTGTAAAATTCAAAATCCATTGCTTATGAGTGTGAATGCATAGTTCTTTTACATCTTTTCTTTAACACCGAAGGATTTGATTCGTCCTTTTAAAAGCCCTCTTTACAAATTGGCTAAATTATACCTGTTATGCAGTAGGATGTTATAACAGTATTGGACATGAGCACTTTGTGTTATGTTTAGATGTAAATACCGTAAGGATTTTTATAACTCTCCCTGATAATTTTTAATAATTCTCGATTTGCCAGAAAAATATCCCCCTAGCGGTAGCAGGGGCAGATAATCCAAATTTAGGTATCAGACTGAAATAATTAACTATGTGGCAGGCTTAAGAGACCATGTTTAAACTTTCAATTATGCCACCTATTATAAACAAATACCGGATGGGCGAACCTCGGGAGGCTAGGTGGTATTTGATAATTGAATATACAAGTGCCCAACTGAAAAAAAATGTGTTTATTTAGGTACAAATGCGGTTTTAAAGACTTTTGATTATTGTCAAGAGGGATACAAAAGAAGTCCATAAAAATACAGTACATGTATTGCACCATGATATATGACCTACTGTAACAAAACGAACCATGATAACTGTCATAGTAAGTTTGAAAGGATTAAATAAATAAAACCAAAACATTTTTTATTCTACATGGAGAGTCTGAAAGAGTTACCTTTTGCTTTGCGGAAGGGGAATTTTTTTACCCTGGTTGGTAATTTGTCAAATTACGGAAACATTAATCTGACATCAGACCCGCGAAATGTTAACTGGATATGTGTCAGCGTATGGCAATCGTTTTGAGCCATCTCCTTTGTCTCAACTAAACTTACAGTCTTAATGGCAGCCTAGTATTTCATGACCTCTGGAGCAGGAAAAAATTGCGCGTCTTGTCCCATTTAACCTGAGTATACAAAACTGATACATAACCGTAACAGATCCAATATACGGTGGCGGTAAAACTATCTAATTGAAATGAAGCCACAAAAAGGTGCGAAAACATAAATCATAAAATAAGTGCACTTTACCTCATATCTTATAGAATACATTTTATTTCAATTTAAACACTTTTTTGAAAACAAATAACACGCTAATTAGAATTTCAATGTTTGTAGTATGTGAGGTAATACACAAGTTTTTATAGATATATATATAACCGGACTCACCTGAGTAAATTTCTTTTTCAAATACAGTTTATTACAATTAAAGTTGAGCGGTTTCTGAACAGAATTAGAAAATGAACCAGAAACAGTGTTCATTATATGATCTGGTTTTACTCATCTGGTTTATCAAAAGATAAATTTTCTTTTGATGTTCAGATAATCAGGTACTAATTCCAAAACTTTACTGAGAGTTCTAATTTAATGTAGATTTTCAAATAATATTGTCACAACATTACAAAATTACATGCAATATAAATCATTCACCAAAACTTTGTAAAAGCAATCCACTTAAAACTAGTATAACACCCGTCATTAAATTATTATTATAATAGTAATTATTATTAGTATCCGTTCTTAAATTTTGTCATTATCAAATCTATTTTTATTTATAATTTGATGTCAATATATTCAAATTATAAACAAAATTATTGTCAGATTAGTTATTATCTCCAGCTGAGATTTATCACTCTTGATTGTGTAATGTAAAATTTTCCCAAAGGTATACTCAGGTGGAATACCCTCTGTAAAACCTATCAACTAAAACAAACAGATTGTCAATTTATAATACAAACAACAAACACATTTTACCTGGGCTTTGACACATATTTGATTAATAAAATATTCAATTTGCAATGCACATACTCTAAATATTTCAAGCAAGTATATGCCTTTTTAATAATTTCCATGCCTAAAAAACTCATATTAGTATGGAGAAAAATATTTTAACTATTCAAAACAAAATTTGTTTACATTTATAAAAGTATAAGTGTTTAAATTTGAGATTAAACACAGCCCACAGGTATTTTCACTGTCCAATACATTGTAGTTAAGAGAAGTTTTACATGTAAATTTGGATTATCTGCCCCTGTTATCTGCTTTTGGAAAATTATCAATGGATTAAAGTTAGAGTAAAATGTTTAAGAAAACATGAGTATGTGAACATGAATACTAAAGCAATTAGAAATGTGCCAGATTGCACAATTCCAAAGTCCAATGTCAAGTGGGAATCCGTGAGAACAATAACGCATCAATCAAGCAATACACTTACACAACCAAAGGAGTACGGATAAAGCAAACCAAAGAGAGTCAGACCAAGAAAATTGTCCTACTATTTTTTTTTTTTTTTCTGTGACTTATTTATTTTGTGAGTTCCAATAAAACATTAACATTTTTGGAGATCATATTTTTTTTAAATATTGATTTGTTGAGTTAGGGTTTTACGACGTTTTAAGCTCATTTGGCTTTTTCTCGGCGGCCAGTTCTTATTGGTGGAAGAAGCCAGAATGCCCTCAGGGAACCATCGGTAAAAGTGACTATTTTGAAACTTCTAAGAATAATGAGCATTTCTAGGCATGGCACCATCATATTTTATGAACATTGGATAAATTTAAGTTTTAGGATTTTTTTTGTCCACTTGTTATTGTAACTATGGCCATTCTGAAAATGACAAGGCAAAAGAACATTATAGGCAAGGCACCACACCGTTCTATCAAGTTCATGAATTGATTTCAATTAAAAAAAATATTAAATATTGTCCTGTTCCCGTGCTAACGGTGACAAATTTGAAAATTACAATACCAAAGAGCATGTCCAGCTTTAGTGCCTACCCGCACATCGAGTTTTACCCTATATTATTATTTCTTTTTAATTTATTGTCCTGTTTCAATGACAAAAGTAGCCAACTCCCAAATTCCAAAACTAAACTGCGTATCTAATCATCGCATCGAAACTTCATTCAAAGTTTTAGAAAGTTTGGAATAATATAAATATTTGCGTATTGTTTCGTATATTGATCTGGTCCAACCAGAATTGCATGAATTCTAAGACATTAGTGCAGATCTAGTGATTATGTTCAACTTTCGAGTACAGTTATATGAAGTTTCTGAGAAAGTGATCAGAGAAACTCAGCATTAAGAAGAAAAAGAAAAATAGTCATAAGCGAAACATATAAATCTCCATGCCTTTCCTTTTTAGTCTCCGTTTTTTCGTACTATTTAAATTCATTTCTTTACCATGTTTTATAGGTATTATTAGATGCTTTACAAAAAATCTAAGAAAAAAATAATTCAAAATTCATATACCATAACAAGCTAATAATCTATGACAATAACGATCAACGGTAAATTCACATTTTCACCAAACGTTTACCTTATTTTTCAGTGTCCATACCAGTGCTTATGCAGTATGAGAAGGAATAAAGTCATTTCCCTACTGGTTCTCATAGCTGTTATTTTAGGCTTATTTATAAAACCTCTATTGAATATTACAAGCATTCAAATGGTTAAAAATAACCAAGAAAATTTAAGATATACTTCAATCAGGTCTAACCTTTCTTCAATAGTCTATCAAAACCATGTTGAACTTCCTGTCAAACGAATGTGGCATCCAACATCTCCAGCTAATATAATAGAAGTGATCCGCAGGGACTGTGGGCAGCTCTGCAATACATCACGATCGGGAGTTCCGGGGACTTACTTTAATCATATTACAGCACCAATAAATTGCCGGGCATTGTTTGAAAATGAGTATATAGATAGATCACATGGTCTTGAACATGCCCCATCGAAAATACCATATAATCTTTGGAATGACTTCACTATGAACGGCCGTTTAACAATGACGGATGATTATTACGACCAACCATACTTGATGAAAAAAGCTCGTACTCCGGTATGGAAAAAATCGCTAATTGAAAAGTGGGTTTCCTTGGCGAAAATTGGGAGACTAAATGGAACCTATGGAGCATCAGAAACAAACGCACTTAGAAATGGTCTAAAGTATGCTCCTGGTATCAAAGACGGTCGCGTTTTGGTTATTGGCTCCGAAAATCCATGGGTAGAAGCATGTGTTATTGAGTTTGGTGCCAGAGAAGTTGTGACTTTAGAATATGGTGAAATCTTATCGGAACATCCAAACGTAACAACAATGATTCCATCACAGTTTCGTAAACGTTATCTTGATGGATCATTGGGTAAATTCGATGCCGTTGTTACATTTAGTTCGGTAGAACATTCCGGGTTAGGAAGATATGGAGACGCTTTGAATCCATGGGGTGATATAATCGCTATTGCAAGAGCTTGGTGTGTTACGAAAAACGGAGGTTCATTATCAATTGGTGTTATGTACGATTATGAACATGACCATATAAAGTTTAATGCTGGAAGATGGTACGGTAAGTTAAGGTATCCATATTTAACAACAAATTGGAGGCAGTTTTACAGAGGTTATGGAAGTCAACGCGTGTATGTATTTACAAACGGTGAAGTTCCAGATTCCGTTCATCTGAATAAATATTTAAAGGATCCAAATCCAAATCTATAGTATGAAACAGATTTAGAGAATTTTAGAACGTATTTTAAGGACGTAGTTGATTGTCGCTATCTCGAAGTACAAGGGACCATGGTATTCGGTTCGAGACAACCGAAATTCGACTAAAAAGGAGACGGAATTCTTGTGTTTTGGAAAAGGGAGGTGAACACTATATGACTTCTATATTCCTTTCAATGCGTTCACTCATCGTTTTTACTTATTTGTTGATTTATTGTTTGATACACGTGTTTATTTGTAATTGTTCCATTTTACCAAATGAGATTTAAATGGAAAAAAAAACAAATTTATTCTATAAAAAAAACTCACTGTTATATAGAATAAATCAATGGACAAATCAATCAATAAAAAACACAAATAATCACATAATACACAACGACAGGTAAGTCTATTTTATACAATAACAATGATAAAACGAATTGAACAACTCGTTCAGCACTAAGTTTAGAATGCACTGTACACTGAAAATTCGTATCACTTAGTCCTGTTGATTTGGAACTTCTTGAGACTGGAAAAAAGTGCAATGTCACTCTTAACAGTACACAAGTGGAACATATGCTGTCTCATGATAAATGCAGCTACACCATTAAGCTGACTTCGAGATGATCTTGGATGATGTCAAGAGCTGCCAAAAGTCTACCATAGGTTTTTTAACGGGCATAGAATTAGGTTCTTCTTCTTTATCTTTGGTGTAGTCGGGGTCTAATCCGTGCGGAAACGATTTCATCTATGATGTTGTCGTCTGTCACGGTTACTGCTGTTGCTATTTCATCATCCACGGAAGTGTAATCTTCGACGGAAAAACTGAAGATTCTGGATAAAGGAACGTTGTCATTTGACTCATCACCATCACCTATGAACCAGTTGTTGGCATGATACTGGTTATGTTCTTCTCGCATAATTTATGATGGCATGATACTAAACCTTTAACGGAAGGGATTGTGACTGATTTTCTATACGATAAAGATATAATCGTTTGATCAGTGTAATTGTGGTCTGGAGCTGGCATGTCAGTAACTGCTAGTAGTCCTTTGTTAATTTATATTGATCACATGTTTACTGTGCGTATCAACATTTGTTTGCTTATTCCACATTGGCTAGATGTATGAGGGTGGGTTGAGATCTCACAAAACAAGTTTAACCCCACCGCATTTTAGCGCATTTGCCAATTCAGAAAATCTAGCATCTGCTAGTCTTGTGTGTTTTTTTAATTTTGGTTCATTTGTATGTTTCGGAGTTCAGTGTGGCGTCTGTTTCGCTGAACTAGTGTACATTATTGTTTAGAGGCCAGCTGCAGCCCGCTTCCGGGTGGGGATTTTCTGGCTGCGTTAAAGACCCATTGGTGGCTTTGGGCTGTTTTCTGCTCTTTCGTCGGGTTGTTTGATACATTCCCCGTTTCCATTCTCTTTTCTTTTTTTCATTAGCCAAATAATCTGTAGGAAAAGATATCATATTTTTGAAACATATTTTGATTTCCCGATTACCAAAAAAGCAATTTATCAGTTCCTGACATATTAGAACAAAGAAGAGAAGTCAAACGACCTTTACCTAATGTTCCACCTTGACAATCTACATTTTTAAATTCTACTGTTTTGTCAAGTAACAAACGATTACAAATTCCAGTTTCGTCAGCATTATATTGGTCTGGATTGTAATCTTGCAAAATGTTTGCTAATTTGTTTTTCTAATTTTGCATTTCATCAATTTTTTGCTCAACAGAATTTGATTCACCACATACAAGTTTAAATGTTATACCATGACGACCTTTAAATCTTTCTAGCCAACCGACTGAACAATCAAATTCAACTTCAGAAATTCCTTACCTAGTAGCAAAATGTTTAGCCTTTTCTATCAAAATCTCACCAGACAATGTAACATTGTGATCTCGAGCATATTTTCAAGTTGACACCTTTCATCTGATTAGATATTGTTCTAGCTGCTTTAAGTTCTTTTTATTTTGGTAGCACATATCAAATTAAAGTCAAACGATATTAGAAGTACAAGAAACCTTATTATTCCTAGCCTAAATATTATCACATTTCGAATAAGGCTTTATATGACGTGTTTGTGCTTGTGTATGTATGTGTAATTGATCCACAACGGAGATTCCTTTCTTGTTGTACTGTACATGAATCTAATAATTTAACCACGATGACATATGCTATAGATATTTGTACTAAATTAAAGTAGAAATTGTAATATGACCTGCTTCAAACACTTCCGGTCTACAGCCATGGTAAAACATGGATAAATTGGTTCGAACGTCAAAGACGCCAGACCGCTTGTTTGGCAACGTCATAGTAAAGTTTAACACAAGCTTTAACGACATCATAGTATAACTTGCGTTGTGTAATGGCGTATTCGTGTCTGAATACCTATGTTGAGACGTTTTAAAATGTCGTAGAGACTGTCCTATTAGAATGGATATAATTCACGATGAAAATATCTTGAGTTTACCACGGGCAGTCCATTTATGCCGAAATTTTACCACTCGCTTTGGCTCGTGGCAAAATATTTTGCTTAAAAGACCTATCCGCGGTGAAATCAGGATATTTTGAAGCCACCGTGAATTATTATTCAAATAACATATTTCTTCATTTTAAAAAAGATATTCGTTTAGAATATCTGGCTCATACTTCTCTGCTTTTTGCGTTCCCACTTTTCCATTTGTATTTCTTGGAATCTCTGGTTTAGTATTGCAATATTAATGTTATAATACATTTCTTACACAATTTCTAATAGGTTAAAATTGTTCATTGTCTGTACCAATTCACACTATTGTAACTCTTTGTTGTGCGTTTGTTTGTGTTTTGTACTTTTTTGTTATATTTGGCAGGAGTTCTGTCACTTGGGTTGCTATGATTCATCGGTATGTTTCTTGTTATCCGTTTTGTTGTTCATTTAAGAGAATGTTACCTAATTTCATTCACTCGTATCACAACTATTAGTAACATTTCTTAGTCTATGAAGCAAGAACTAGAGTACGAATAATTTAAAACATGGCCCTCAAGCAGACATTTGAAACAGTGATTATGACCGCTCCATGTTAACTTAGACCAGAAATTATGACTGAACTGTTTGGTCATAAACTCTGTATAAAGTTAACTTGAGGACAGAGATGGTCCTAATGACTTCTTAGTCAAAAACAAATGAAAAGTAAACTTACACCCGTGTGCCAAAACAATTGCGCAGGTCTTTATAAATACTAGTTCCTAATTAAAAAAACGGAACCTAGAATACAGGTATTGTAACTGTACCATATAAACAATCAATAAAAAATAAAACCAACAATGAACAAACGTTGATTACCAGAAATGACCGAAGTATAGGGGTTATACCTAATCTTTAGTCAAACCACTTTTAGCAACAAATATTGTAGGACCGTAGCCAGGAATTTACAGAGGGGATGGGGTTCGAATCACTTCAATTTTATCAAAACTGTTCTAGTCAAATTTTCGTCAGCATTCTGACCTTTATAGTCTCTCTTTGTTTAAAAGGGAGGTTTGTCGAATCCCCTTGCCTATGGGTATTTATTACTGTTAAATGCCCTGTCTATACTTTTCATATGTCAATTTAACTTCGAAATCATGGACTCTATTCTGATTTTTTATGTATTTATTCTCCAAACTACATTTGTTTCTAGGATTTTTTTTAAATGAGTAATTCATACACGACGTGTTAAACAACAGATAATTTCTAATAAACACAACTATTTGAAACTATATCCTGATGCATCCAAGTATACAATACAATCTGATCGTACCACTGGATTAATACATACGATAGTTATCTTTTGACTCAATATTCTTGTCACAGGGCAGTACTTTTCATAACTCCATCTATTATACGGCGATTCGGTGTTCGAGAAAACATGGTCTATCTCCCAGCCCTAGAAGGCGCGAAAAAGAATGAGATTTTTGAAACACCTTTCAAGAGATTTCATCTAATATATACATATATTATCGGAGAAAATATGATAATCATCTACAGAAAAGATGTCAATAACTCAATGTCTACTCTTTACCTGTTAACATCCGTCTCATTCCCACAACATATCTTAAAACTACAATATCTTTCTTTTCTTTTCCTTTTTAAAATTTCTTTTAACGTACCCGAAACATGCCGAAAACACAGAGCGTTTTCAGTCATGACGCTACGTTTTCTACATAAAGACGTCGGACTGAAATTATGAGTTTCTTACTTCTGCAACAAACCCAAATGTATGAAAATGTATAACCCGTAACGCACGTAAATTCCATATCCAAGTCCAAATCACAGATGACAAAATAACATCTCCTTAATCATACTACAAGACCAGTACTATCAATAAAACAGAAATGAACCCGCGTGAAAATAAACTTCCACTAGGGGTTAGCTCCCCTTGGGTTAAAATCTAAGCATCTCTGAAATGTTAATAATGAAAAAATCTAAAAAGATTAACATACCATTTAAAATCGAACTACCGGTATATACATGTACTTACTGATAAAAAAGATAAGAACCGGTTACTTGATCCACCAACATTTTATATACAAGTACATTAGTTTGCCACACATAGAAATGACTAGTGATCCATAGATGAAATAGACCATTTCATCAACAGGTAACAAGATATTCCTTAAAAATCCTCAATTTATCATCAATAACTTTTTGTCAATCAACTATCAGGTACCACACAGAAGCAGAAACAAAGACAGATCATACACTTGTGAATCGGTTGTACCGCATGTTCACATACAAGTCATAGCCTGGTTGAATTTCTGAGTGCCTCACCTCTGTAATACCCCAAATATGCTCAACCCCTGATTGAATTGCTGCTGTGGTAAATCTGTTAATCCAATATCATAAGATGTCAAAATGATTTTCCCCGTTATTTCATTTACAAGACCAAAATATATGATTTAAGTGTAAAATACAGAAAGAGACACTCAGAAATCAACCCGCGTGAAAATAAATTCCACAATGGGTAAGCTCCCCTTCAATTAAATCTATGCGTCTCGGAATGGCTACCACTTTACATTTTTTAAATAAAATAATGTTTTGATATTTTAATTATTATATTATTTATCTTGGCATAATTTGTATTGTGTGGCCTTATAACATGTATAATATGCTTACATAATACTTACAGTTGTTTACCAAATAATGTTATAACTGCGCATTTTAGAAATCACTGGAACAATAATAGATACTGATGGAATGACTAGAACTTTCTATTTGACTTGCGTAATAATTCTGGCATGATCATAATTTGCGATGTGTAATTCAAACTTCTACCGTATTCTAGAAGGATTCTACGGATTTCCGTGGTGGCTATATATACAGACGAAGACTGGACTGTCAGAACAGATCGCATCAGACCAGACATTAACATTCTTGTGTTCTCAGACGTTGGATTGACACACTTTTATTTACGTTACACACATCATGCTAGATTGTGACTTATTGGACATAGTATTCTGTTTGGATTCCCGCAACAGTGACGAGAAGAATTCCGCATAGAGAAAAGACAAAAGGATCGGACTTATATTTTAACAGTTAAGTTAACATTTCAATTGTATTAAAAAATTTTTGTAAAATTGTATATAATAAATCTTGTTAAATTTTATTATTGATTTGTGCCTTTTGTTGGCTACAATTTAAAGGTGATTTCGGCCGTAAAAATAAGAACACCATTTAAAACGTCTGAGCTATATATCAGCCAACCCATAAGCAAGTGCAGCATGTGAAAGGAAACACAAAAAGGAATCTAACGAATCAAAAGATTAACTGTGTCAAAGCTCATGTGGACAAGGTCACCAGCGGAGCAGCAACAATATAACTTGAAAACCTCAACAGATCAAAATTAAAACAAAAATATAAATCCATATAAATAGAACAGCCCAGGAATATATTAATAAACACAACTATTTGAAACTAGCTTTGTATTGAAATTAAATAGTATATACACCAAACCGATAGACATAAGATCCAGAAACTGCAACGGAGGATTCTCTAATTTCAAATGTATACTCAAGCTATCTGTAAAATAACCTCTGATAATCTTTAACTTCATGAACATTCTGTCAGTCAAAGCACAAAGGAAATAACTTATTTATACCACAATTGCAAGCATTTATTTCATATAATTGTGGTCGAATGACCAATGGGTGTTCAACGAAAACTTCCAACCCTGTGTTGTCTCCTTATAGAAATACCCCTCAGTAAGAATGTAACGATAGGTCATCGTTTAAACGTTCAAATATTTCCTCATAAAATTACTTCCAAATTAACCGTTGGTCTTACTGTCTACTGATCCTTCATTGATTTACTCGTAAAATTATTTTCAAATTAATCATGGGTCTTCGTCCGTTCCTACTGACCCTTTAAATATTTAGACATATAATTATTTCAAAATATAATCGGTCTTCGTCCGAAACTGACCCTTCAAATATTTCCTCATAAAATTATTTCCAAATTTAATGGGTCTTCGTCCATAACTACTGACCCTTTAGATAATTCCAAATTAACCATAAGGCTCCGTCCGTAACAACTGGCCTTTCAATCAAATAAAATGAAACAAAATACATACCTTAGGCTTAGTAAAATATATTTCCAAACTAAACTCCGCACGAACAGAAAAGAAAATCTCGATTTGTCTGTATGAAGAGAAAATAAAAGGGATCCGTGCACTTTGAAGATTTACCTGCATTCTGGAACTTGTCATCTGGAAGGTGCATGCATTCTTTAAATCATAACAAATAATTCGCTTCCAAGACGCCCAGCTAATTTTGTTAAAATATGTCATGTTAAATATAGTACACAGACTATCTTTATGCAAAAGAAGTAATCTTTATCCTTATTTTTTCATTGTTTTTCTTTATCATGCCTTATATCCCACTTAGGGAATACAAATTTGCAGTTTAAAAAAGTTAATTACTTTTTTTTTCTTTGTATTATTTTTTTTTTTTATTTTTTTATTTTTTTTTTTTTTTTATTTTTTTTATTTTATTTTTTTTTTGTTGTCTTCTTTAGTTAGGATAAAGCTGTTTCGTGACAATATATGTATTTCATATACAAACACCCTAATATTCAATAAAATATATTCAAATACATTAGAATGATCAGCTTGCGTGATGTGCATGTGTTTGTTATATTCCAAAGATGAAATTGCTACTTTCGTGCTTTTGTTGTATTATTTATATTGAGCAGTGCGTTGTCAAAATACTTTTATCAGCCTTAAATTGCCTCAACATAAAAGCAAAGAGTTCTAGCGTATTGTGATGATTTTTACTTTCGTATATTAATTGTTACGGCCGAAATCACCTTTAAATTGTAGCCAACAAAAGACACAAATCAATAATAAAATTTAACAAGATTAACCACTCTGATTCTGACAAAAAGTATTCTGTAGATGAAATTACAAACATGTTAGATTTTCTCATAGACAACATATTCGTTGAATTTTGCGGTCTAATTTTTCAACAAACAATCGGCATTCCAATGGGAACCAACTGTGCTCCTCTCCTCGCCGATCTGTTTCTGTACTCATATGAAGCGGACTTCATTCAAGGGTTATTACGTGAAAACAAAAAGAAACTAGCCCAATCCTTTAATTTCACTTTTCGTTATATAGATGATATGTTGTCGTTAAATAACGACAAATTCCAAGACTTTCTACATCTTATCTACCCCAGTGAGCTTGAAATTAAGGATACTACAGATACACCAAAGTCCGCTTCATATTTGGATTTGTTTCTTGAAATAGACTATGAGGGAAGTTTGAAGACAAAACTTTATGACAAACGTGATGACTTCAACTTTCCTATTGTTAATTTTCCCTTCTTAAGTAGCAATATACCAGCATCGCCTGCATATGGCGTCTACGTTTCTCAGATTATCCGATTTTCAAGGGCATGCTTGAGTTACCCTGACTTTCGACAAAGAGGATTACTGCTGTCACAAAAGCTTCTTAACCAGGGTTTTATCAGGGATAAGTTGATGTCATCACTTAAGAAATTTTACGGTCGTCATCATGAATTGATTGACCATTACAGTGTTCCAATATCTAAGATGATGTTGGACCTGTTCCCACTGTCGTAACCTTTCATGTGCCTCCACCGATTTGTGACTTCCACCGGATTGACTTTGTTGAACTTCACGACGGGTGCCGTATACGGAGCAGGAACTGCTTACCCTTCCGGGGCACCTGGGTTCACTCCTGGTTTTTATAGAAGTTCATGTTGTTCATTGTTTTTAGTTTTCTGTGTTTATTTGTTGTGCTTGTTGTCTTCCCGGGTTTGTCTGTCCAATGGATTACGTTTTTTTTATTGCTCCTTAGGTATATTTGTCCTTTTTATTATATAAGTTTACAAAAAATATTACAAAAAAACTAAAATGTCAACTTAACTGTTCAAAATCCTTCGTCTTTTCCTAATCCGGAATTCTTCTCACTGTTGCGGGAATCCAAACGGAATATTATATCCAATCAGTCACAATCTAGTATGATGTAACGTAAATAAAAGTATGTCAAGGATGATGTGTGAAACGTAAATAAATCCCACAGCTGAGAACACAAGAATGCTACAGTCCGGTCCAATACGTTCTGCTCTGAAAGTCTAACTCTCTTGTCCGTATATATACTGTAGAACGGAAACTTCTGGAATACGGTAGAAGTTTGAATTACACCAGAATTATTACGTAAGTCAAATAGAAAGTTCTAGTCATTCCATCAGTATCTATTATTATTCCAGTGATTCTAAACTGCGCAGTTATAACATTATTTGGTAAACAACTATAAATATTATGTAAACATATTATGCATGTTATAAGGCTACGCAAAATAAATTAGGCCAAGATAAATAATATAATAATTACAATATCATAACAAAATAAATATAATAATACAATATCATAACATAATCGATAGATATTTTCGTATATTTTCAGAAAAGTGCTATGCCAGTTGTCGAAATGTCTTTATTATTTCAATATCAACATAAAAAGTCCCAATTCTAGTAAAGTGGGATGTAGATTCGACATTTCGATCATCCTATGCCTATTTAAATACAGTTTAGTATGCGGCATAGTAGAAAACGTAAATTACAGTTCATTTGAGGTTTGCTGTTTTTTAGGGTTTATAACTTCAGAGGCATGTACGCGATAGAACTTTTCGTTTGAAGTTCAGGTTGGTTAGCCAGAATTGTACAAAATTGCCAATGCCCGGTACTGAAAAGCGCATCAAAGACCTACTATTACGTGCAAGGGGAAACAACTATATAAAGTTATTTTTTGGCGTTAGATATAATAATGTTAATAAAATTTTAATTTCTAACACGATAACAATGGTTAGATCCTAATAATTCACGTTCTTTCTATGATATCATTAGAATTATAGGGGGTTTAATAATACCACGGGAACAATCTTTCGATTCTAAAAAGTGGGAAAGGGGGTGTCAAAATATTGATATATATCACAAGGCCATATTATTGATTCGCTTTTATCTATTTAAACTGTTCCCTGGAATTCATATAAACAGAATAAAACAGTTTAGATTATTTTCAGCATTGCTATTGCCAGATTATAAATTCTATTTTAGTTTCATTATTATCAAATATAATCATTTCAAATGATATTAGATGGGCTTCTTTCTGTTAAATCAAATGTTTATTGTTTAAACATCCAAGCCACGTACAATAAATACTTTTATATATGTTTAATGTAGTGTTCTTAAGTTTGATGTTTCAGTAACTATAAAACTTACCAAGAGTAAAGACTAAAAAATGTGTCGGCCAAGGTCAAAGTGACACTTATATACTTTGTATATAGTTACAGAGTAACAGGATAAATCACAAAGTCCTGACATGCAGTTAAGCGTGAAAATGAGATCAATGTGAGTGATCAAGACTATTATGTAGAAATGATTTTGGGTCTTGAAAACTTTTATTCAGTGTCCATGAGGCTGGACTTTTGTCTACATATTGCTTTAAATTTACAAAATTATCGTAATTTTGTCATTTGAATTAGTGTGGTGTTTCCGGAACCGATTCCTGATCTGTTTTCGTTTTTAGTATTGTCCCACACGTTTCCTGTCAAATTTGTCGTGCCACAAACACTTAAATTTGCGGGGTTGAACCCCATATAGTAAGTTGTTTACGTTTAATCGTCTTAAAGTTATGGTTAGATAAAGTTTATTTTGGTATTTTTACGGATTATTTAGTAACACACATAAAAATTCCTTCACACGCAACACGTTGTTCAGTTTACTGTATAAATTGTGCTAATCGTCAAATGTATTTGCTAACATGGGTGATGCTGGATTTTCTGATATTCACTCTATAAAACGTGTTAATCATAATAATGTTTTTCAGAGTTACTACTGAAAAGTAGGTGACATGCTCGATATGTTCATGCCGTTTTAGTGCTTATGCTCACTCTCGAGTAGCTCAGTTATCAATTAGGTATTACTTATATGTGCTGTTACATATATATCTACCAATTATTATGCATTCATCCTTACCAAACTCCCTTGCTGTTTCATGGCATTGATTGGCATTTATTTACTGCAATTGTTCAGTTTTGACTTGATATTATAGGTGTGTGAACAGTATGAAATATTTTCACTTGATCAAATTTGTTGGTATATATTGGCTTATGGTTGATATGATTGTTTGTTATTTACATTGTGTCATTTTCATTTTTTGTAGTCTTTTACCCTCAAGTAGAAGGATGAATAAACGTACATAATTTCTAGTGTTCTTTATTTGTGTCACGTAACTCCCCATGATAAAAATATATTCTGTCTATTTTAACATTCCATAGCTCAATTTAAGAAGACGTACACTACACATCCATATAATCAAATAGGTCACCAGATTTGAAAGTTAAATGTTCTGACGAAATCTAAAGATAATGTATTTAAACATAGGATACACATTTCCTCAAATTTCCCTTTTCTCTGAATCTCACGAAAGTGAAAAAATACCAGTTTCAAATTTATTCTGATACAACATGTGCATAAATTCACAGAACTTAAAACACTTCTCAGATGCAACAGAACTGTAAAACTGGTGATAACCATAATCACCATACATAAATTGGCTGGAGAACAACCCTCTGAATTATATATAGATTTTTGAGAAATTCTCTATTATCATGCACATCTATTCTTGATTTTAGCGAATTTAAAATATGCATCAAGTACAACGTAAAGTGTTCGAATATTTTACAAATGAATAATTTGTTCTGAAAAAATCATTATATATAGGATCTGAGATAAGGACAAGGGAAGAGCATCAATGACACAACTTCAAAATTCCATACAAAAGAACATTATCAAATTTATTAAATATTGGGATTACTATATGGCTTTCATTAAACAGCAACAACACCACCAGACAACAACGTAATGCAGTCCCAATCAACACTAAATACTCTTCAGTCTTTATTTACAATGTAGTATTCCTGTAATTTTGTCATAAGTCGCACCACAAACATTTACTTGTATAAACGTATATGTCCAGATTCGGTCAGCTTGAGAACTTATTCATAAACTGGATATTCATAAACTGAACATTATACCCACCAACTGCATGGACACCTAAAGAATAACTTTTGATACATGCAATCAAGCTGAAATTAAAAATTGACAAAAAGTTACCGTCAGACAATAATACCTTGTCCTACTGATAATTTAAGGACATCCTACCAATGTTACATGGTACAGTTGTACTTACTGGACAGTTTGAATTAAAATGAAAGGCATCTTTTTAAAAAAAAAATCTTTAATACTTGCTTACATGTGTGTCATCCAATCTCTTCAGAGTACCTGAAATATGAACATGGGTGTTAAAATTCTAATCAAAATCCCCGAATCAGTAAATCATGAAATGTAGGTCACAGTGACCTAGTTCTTCTTTGATTCTTGATTGATTCTTGCATGCTCCCCAGGATACGACTGCATACATTATTACATGATTTTATTTTTAACAAAACCTATAACTTAGATGTTATTTTTACCAAAGTTAATCGAGCATAAAATGGGTGATAGTGACCTAATTCTTGTTCACATCTACAAACAAGATTACATGATTATATCTCTTACAGTACCTAAGACATAGTTTGGACCTAAATTTTAACCATTACCTGTGAACCATACAATGCAGGTCATGGTGACCTTATTCCTGTTGAATACTTTCTTACTCTTTAAGATACTTCTGCATACAAGATTACATGATCGTATCTCTTATAGTACACAAAAACGTAACATTGTCACCCAAGATTAAAATGTAGGTCACAGCGGCCAAATTGTAAGAGGAAATAATTTTAGAATGTAAAGGGTTAGAGTGATGATGTGGCATCAATATAACGACATGGATTCATATGATAGCAATGAAAGTCACTGATATACATTAAACATAGGCCAAGCGGATCAAAATGTCATTAAGCTGTGTTCTGTGTCATAGGTACTAGTATATAATTGATGTCTCTTAATGAGTTTCTGATAAAAGAACATATAGGCTAAATTTATGATTAAAACTTACATTTTTTATACTTACTGTCCATAACAGTCTGTACTGATTTATTTATTTCTTCATCAAATATATGAAATAAATTTTACAACTATAGTCCATTTGACTTCTAGAAATAGACTAAAGAGCCTACATAAACCAAGAAAGAGGACAAATATACCTAAGGAACAAATCAAAAAACGCAAACTCGGAGACAAATGAACAACCAAAAGCGCAACAAATAGACACTGAAAAATACAAAAAACAATGAACAACACGAACTCCTAAAAAAAATCAGGAATGAACCCTGATGATCTGGAAGGCTAAGCAATTCCTGCCCCAAATACGACACCCGTCGTGTAGTTCAACAAGGTCAATCCAGTGCAATTTTTCGGATAATACTTATAGTTAAATTTAGCCAGATAACAGTGTACGAGGTAAGAAAAATATGATTTTCTCATAATGCTACTGTTTTTATCGAAAAAAAAATATAAGTTTCTAACTCATATCTTAATGTTTACTTTAATTCATTTTTTCATGGAAATTCAGTTGATAAATTTGTTACGGTATAAAAAAAAACATTTCTACGACTTATCGTACAACCTGTTGGATGAATAAAATTTCAATCGCACAGTGAAAAACGCAAAATTTAGCTTTATACCCAATTTTAGGTTCATACTTAGTCAAATTAAGTCATATCAAAGTTTGCAATAAAATGCAAGAGTGATTTATAACAGAAGTTTGTTTTAAAGGGGAAATGCAAGTTTCTACCGTAATACTTGTTAGATGAAAAAGTCAATTTTATAGTGCAAAAACACACAATGTAGCTCTTCAATCAGGATGATACTTGTGGATAAATTTATCCAGAGAAGAACAGTACGATGTTTGTCATAATGCTACTGTTTTTGGTGGAAAAAATACAACTTTCTATTTGATACGGTATCTTCAACGGCTTCTCTGTCACTTACCGTAATACTGGTTAGATAAAAAAAAATCCATTTCACAGTAAAAAAACACAAAAGTTTACTTTTCAAACATCTTTAGGATGATACTGATAATTAAATAGCCAGATTGTGCGTTGTAAAAAAAATTCGATGTTTGTCTTCATGCTATTGTTTTTTTAAAGAAAAAATACAAGATTCATACTTGTCTTATAGTTATTTTTGCTTTATCTTTTATAGAAATTTAGTTAAATTTGTTACGGTATCAAAAAGCCTCTCTGCGACTTACTGTAATACTTGTTGGATGAAACAATTTCAATTTCAGAGTAAATGTAGATTTTCAACAAACTTTAGGATCATAGTTATTCAAATAAAGCTCTCTCAAAGTAAGCCATAAATGACAAAAGTGAATTTTGTTACAACAGAAGTTTTTTTTTAAAGTAAAAACACAAGTTTCAAACTTGACATGTACTAATTTTATACTTATAAGAATTTCTAACATGAATTTAGTTTAGAAATTGGAAACGGAATCTTAAAAAGCGTCTCTGCTGCTTACCCTTATATTTGTTATATAAAATAAATTCCATTTTCACAAGTTTCTAAATTGCCATATGCTTAATTTTACTTTGCTTAATTGTTTATAGAAATTCAATTGGTACATTAATAACGGTTTAAAAAAGTCTGAGGCTTACCGTAAAACTTGTTGGATAAAAAAAATCACTTTTACCGTCAAAAACGCAAAATTTAGCTTTTCAACCAATCTCATGTTCATACTTAGTCAAATTAAGCTCTATCACGGTGTGCGATATAAAACAAAAGTTATGTTTGTTATAAGAGAAGTGGAAAGGGGAAACTACAAGTTTCAAACTTGACCTGTGCTTATTTTATACTTATAGCAATTACTTTACTACACATCGTGCCCTGTGATAGACTTTCATTTGAATGAGTATGAACCTAAACTTGGTTTAAAAGCTGCTTACCTTCCCGGGGCGCCTGGATTCACTCCAAGTTTTTATAGGAGTTCGTGTTGTTAATTGTTTTTTTTTAGTTTTCACTCTTTATTTGTTGAGCTTGTGGTTGTTCATTTCTTTTCCCAGGTTTGTCTGTCCAATAGATTACGTTTGTTTTTTATTTGCTCCTTAGGTATATTTGTCCTCTTTCTGACATGTATTTAATTCATATATTTGTGACAGTATCTTCATAAGCTTCTCTGACGCTTATCGTAATACATTATAGAGGGGGAAATGTCAATTTCATAGTGACAAAAAACAAAACAAATGTAACTTTCAACCAATATATGATTCATACTTAGTCATCTGAAGCCCTATCAGAGTATGCAGTATCAGGCAAAAGTGATTTTTATTATAACAGAAGTGTTTTGTTTAAGTGACAATACAAGTTTCAAACTTGACATGTACTTATCATGAATTTAGTTCAAAGATTTGATACCATATCTGCCACATACCGTAATACTTTTATAGAAAGCAAATTTCAAGTTCACAGTAAAACAAAACACAAAATTTAGATTTTCAAGCATTTTAGGATGATAATTAAAGTTATATTTAGCCGTATAAGATTGCCCTATGTAAGAAAAATATTATTTTTGTCATAAGGCAACTGTTTTTATAGAAACAATACAAGTTTATAACTTTTCATATGCTTATTTTTACTTTAATTTATTTCGATAGAAATTTAGATGATAAATTTGTTACGATATCAATAAGGCTCTCTGCGACTTATTGTAAAATTGGGTGAACATTTCATAGTAAAAATACAAAAGTTAGCTTTGTAACATATACTAGGTTCATACTTAATCACATTAAGTTCTATCAGGGTGTGTGGTATAAGACAAGAGTGATTTTTGTTATAACAGAAGTTTTTCGAAAGGGAAAATACAAGTTTCAAACATTTTTTTTTTACCTCTAGGAATTTTAGACATGACTTTAGTTCATAAATTTGATAAAGTATCTTCAACAGCTTCTCTGCCACTTACCGTAATACTTGTTTGATGAGCACAATTTCAATTTCACAGTGAACACACCAAATTATTTACCTTTTCAAATATTTTTAGGATGATACTTAGTCAAATATAGGCATTTCAGTTTGTATTATATTGTCTTTTAACGTAAAAATATAAGTTTCAAACTTCACATTTGATTATTTGATACTTTTGTGAAGTTTTGACATGAATTTAGTTCATATATTTGTTACAGTATCTTAATAAAATTCAATGAAAACAAAATTTGATGGACAAGATTTGCTTCTCTGATACGTACCGTAGTACTTTTTGGATGAAAAATATTTCAATTTCAAAATAAAAAAAAACACAAAATTAGGCATTGGAAACATTTTTAGGATGATACTTATAAATACGTTTAGCCGTATAAGGTTGTTTAATATAACAGAAATATGAGTTTTGGCATAATGCTACTGTTTTTAAAGAAAAGATACAAGTTTCTAACTTGTCATATACTTATATTTACATCAATGAATCTTCGATAGAAATTTAGTAGATATCAAAACGGTACCAAAACAGAGTCTCTGCGGATTACCGTACAATTTGTTGAATGACAAAATTTCAATTTCACAGTCAACACCACAAATTGAGCTCTTTCAAAGTGTGCGATATGAGACAAAAGTTATTTTTGTTATACAAAAGTGTTTTTAAAGTGGAAATACAAGTTTCAAACTTGACATGTAGTTATTTTACATTTTTACGAATTTTTCACATGACTTATAAATATAAAATATGAGAAAGTATCTTAAAAGGCTTCTCTGCCGCTTACCGTAATACTTGTTAGATAAAAAAAAAATCAATTTCACAGTGAAAACACATTGAATTTACTTTTTAAACATTTGATGGATGATACTTAGTCAAATTTAGCCATTTTAGATTGTGTGATTTTTTTATGCTGCTGTTGTTTTTCTAAAGTGAATATACAGGTTTAAAACTTGACTTATGCTTATTTTGCACTATTATGAAGTTTTGACATGAATTTAGTTCCAACATTTCACAGTGAAAAAAAACAAATTTAGCTTTTCAACCAATTTCATGCTCATACTTAGTCAAATTAAGACCTGTCAGAGTCCACGATATATCAATGTTTTACATAAATTAAAATTATAGTTATACTTGTTAGACAACAAAGAAATCAATTTCACAGTGAAAACACCAACCTAGTTACTTTTTCTAAACATTTTCAGTAGTCAAAATTAGCCATTTGATTGTTTAATATTGTTTTTAAAGTAAAATTAGAAGTTTTAATCTTCACATTTGTTTATATTATACTTTTATGAAGTTTTGACATGAACTTACTTCATAATTTTTTAACATTATCTTAATAAAATTCTTTGATACAAATTTCATGTACAAGATGTGCTACGGTGTTCCGGTCACGAGTTGAATATTTTCGATATTAAAATTCTTGAATTAGTTATACTGTTTATTACATTGATAAATAGACAACAATGCTTCAAAAGTGTCATATTGTCCTTAGATTCCTTCCCGAATCTTTCGACGTCACAAAAGTCATTTGTTAGTAAAGCCCTTGACGACGTTAAATAAGAACCGATCTTTCATTGAGTGTAAATATCAAATTTATTTTCAATGGAATTTATGATAAATCACCATCATCAATGTAATAAAGATGTGTTATCAAAGTGGAAATTCGATTTCAAACTTGATTTGTACTTATTTGTACTTATTTTATACTTTAGTGGATTTTTAACATCAATTTAGTTCATAACATTTCATAAGATATCTTTAAAAACTTCTCTTTTCTTCTACTCACCATAGTACTTTTTCATTGCGCAGAGAATTTAGTTTTCCAGCCAATATAAGGATGCTACTTTAAATTGAGCCATACCAGATTGTGCGATATAAGACAAAAGATATTTTAGTTGTACCTACAGTACAGCGCATTTAAAATATTACCTCAAGTTAACTTCAAGTTAACATAATCTCTGGTTCAAATCTCTATTCCAGGACCACAAACCAGGGATTAGAACCAGAGATTTGAAAACAGTGATTAAGACCTGTCATAATCTCTGCTTTATTGATTTTTCAAATCTCTGGTCCGATTTATTCAACTGCGCACGCGTTTTTCTCCTGACAAAACCAGAGATTTGAATAGTAATTGTTTCTGCTAAATGCGAATGCGCCGTCTTAGGACGGTCCTAGGACAAAAACCATTACCCAGGGATAACTAAAATGATATTTTATTATTATTGGTTGATCATGTTATAATGAGTAAATAATATTCCGTGCTAAAATTATAAAATATTTATATTGATGTTTTGTTTCAATTTCAGTAAGTTCTAATGTACACAAAGTTATTCCTATTGTCAAATTAGATAAATAATATGAATTCTTGATGATACTATTTAAAGAAAATAGAAATTATAAGTTTTGAAATATAAAATAAAATAAAAGTATAAAATTTGATTTCAAGTCAATACTGAAAATTATATTTTGACTTTAGAGAACACTTCCGGTACAATCATAATATCTTAATTCTTATGTTGCACTCCTGGTATGGCTAAATTTAAGTAAGTATCATCAAGATTTCTTTTCCATTGTTAAATTGATTTTTTTAACTAACAAGTATTACGGTTAGTGGCAGAGAAACTTGTTAAGATACCGCATGAAATATTCTGAAGTACATTCATGTCAAAACTTCATAAATGTATAGAATAACCAGTATTAAAAAATGTATTTTCACTTTAGAAAAAAAAACACTTTTGTTGTTACAAAAATCACTTTTGTCTCACACACTCTGATATGGCTTAATTTAGTATGAACCTAAAATTTGTTGAAAAGCTAAATGCTGCGTTTTTTTACTGTGAATTTTTTTTCATTTCACACGTATTGCGGTAAGCTGCAAAGATGCTTTTTGTGATACCGTAACAAATTTATGAAATAAATTTCTATAAAAAAATTAATGAAAGTAAAAATGATCATCATTGATATCGCATCAATGTTCGAAAAGAAGAAATATAGAAAAATAAAGAAAAAACTTAATAAGTTTTTAAATATTGATAAAATATTTGATTTTTGGGCCAAAAATTTATTTTTTTAGAAAATTCTTTAGAAAAGCTACTAATAATAAAATCAGACAGTCTCAAAATATAAAATCCACCCTTTATGGTAAGTTGCAAAGAAGCTTTTCAATATACCGTATGAAAATTGTTGAGTTAAATTCATGTCAAAATTCCTCATAGTATAAAATGTGTTCCCATCAAGTTTGAAACTTGTGTTTTCACTTTAAAATACTCATCTGCTATAACAAAAAATCTCTTTTGTCATTTATCACACACTCTGACACTCTGATAGAGCTGAATTTGATTAAATATCAACCTAAAGTTGGTTGCAATCTACATTTTGTGCTTTTGCACAGTGAAATTGACATTTTGTCATAAAAAAAATTCTGCGGTAAGTCGCAGACAGGCTTTTTTGGCTATGATAACAATTGTACCAACTAAATTTCTATACAAAAATAATGAAAGTAAATTTAAGCATATGACTAGTAAGAAACTTGTGTTGTTTCTTTAAAAAATAGTAGCGTTATAACAAAAATCACATTTTTCTTGTAATGCACAATCTTATATGGCTAAGTATCATCCTTAAAATGTTTCAAAAGCTAAGTTCTGTGTGTTTTCTCTCTGAAATTGAATTTTTTTCTTATCAAGAAAATATTACACTAAGTGACAGAGAAACTTTTTAGCATACCGAATCAAATTTATGAACTTATTTCATGTGAAAAATTCTTAAAGGTATTAAATAAGTTCATGTAAAGTTTAAAACTTGTATTTTCACTTTAAAAAAAGACTTGTGTTATAGCAAACATCACTTTTGTCTTATATCGCACATTCTGGTAAGGCTTAATTTGACTAATTATGAACATAATGTTGGTTGAAAAGCTAAATTTTGTGTTTTGTCACTGTGAAGTTGAAATTATTTCATCTGAAATGTAATACGGTAAGTCACAGAGAAGCCTTTTAAGATACAGTAAAAAATGTATGAACTAAATCATGTCAAAACTTCATAAAAACATAAGATATGCATACGTCAGGTTTGAAAAGTCTTGTATTTTACTTTAGAAAAATATCAATATAAAAAGTCAACAGTAATCTTATGCCACACAAACTAATCTGAAAGGAACAAATATCTATAAAAAATTGAAACTAGAAGTCAGATAATAATAAAAGAAACAAAAATGAAATAATAAGAAAAAAAAGATAAAATAATTCACATTAGTATTCCCTAAGCAGGATAATAAGGTATGATATATAAATACGATGAAAAATAAGATATAAATCTTACAGTTAAAAAGAAAAAGGTTATTTAAAAATTATATATACTAAAATACAAATAATTTTGTAAGTCTACATTCTTTAATTAGCATGAAACATTTTAATAAAATCATTTTTATTTGATACTGTTAAATGAACCGTATATTGTTATTTCATGTATGATATGCCAGATGATGGCCCACGATTGGATTTAATGAAATATTCTATTCTACTGTATTCTTTTCTATGAAGTTAATACCTTACCTCAAAGTAGAGATTGTTGTGAGGGAAGTTTCGGGCAGAATAACGGACGGACGTTACAGATGGACGGAATGATGAACGAACAAAGTGATTCCAGTATACCACCACCCTTGCGACTAGGATATAATACAAACATTATTGCACTACTAAATTTTCTAAATATTGATTCCTCCAAATCACATCTAGTTCCTCCAAGTCACAACAGGTCTCTCCCAGTCACAGCATTGCACTAATTGTCCGTATTTGTTGGCAATTCAAAGACTTTGGTTAATTAAAGGTGACTTGAATGTTTGGTTGTCAAATAGAATCCTTTTGAATAAAACAAATTACCCAGAAACAACCATTTCGCTCCGGAAAACATGATTTGAAATTCCGTCTGTAGCATAAAACACCTAAACTTCTGTCTGCCAAAAGTTGTAGTGCCAACATAATATTACAGATGTAAAAACGCTGTTAACATGTGACAGGGAAATTATTAAAGGGTATGATGACATTCTTAGAATTTTCATATTCTCTTTAAAAACCTCATACGGGACCACAAATGTACGACCTACCAGCAAAAGGTCACGTAAATGGTTTCCTCTAAGTCACAACCGGAAATTCTTCTAAACCTTTTTCTTTCACAGCATTTGGCTGTGACTAAGAGCGATTGGTGGCCGTGATAAATATCGGTACTAAATTGAAGTAAAACATAACATTTCGCGTTTTACCTCTTTCATATATATTTCTTGGAATCACTGGTTTGGCAAAATTGATCTTCACTGCTCGTACTGCAATATTAATGTCATAAAACCTTTCTAACATAATTTCTATTAGGTTCAGTGTCTGCACCAAGTCCGATTATTCTAACTCTATTTTGTTTTTTGTACTCTTGTATGTTATCTTTTGTCTAGAGTTCTGTCAATTGATTTTCCCGTATCAATTCGAATGCCATTGGTGACCTTTTTTATAATCCATTTTTTTTTTTTGTTTATTAAAAGAGAATGTTTCCTGATTTCATTCACTCATATAACATCTGTTAGCAAAATATCTTGGGCTATGAATCAAGAACTAATTAAGTATGAGAATCCAGCCTTCAAATAATTATCAGCAAGATAATTAAACTTTGTTATTGATTTTGCCAAGGACAGAAAAATGAGACGCAATGCAAAAGTTTTCAGAAAGCCAGAAACTGATTACATTTCGGGATGGACGAACAGGGGTCACCATTGCTTTTTGATGGGGTCCATGTTGTTCAGCTACATTTAAGTTGTGTTGTATCGAGGATGGTTGCGGTTCTCGTCCTGGTTTTTTCCTCTGAAGGTATGATTATCGACTTAAATATTTTGATGTTTCTCACCTTGTCTTATAACACGTATTTCATGTGTAATTATTACCCCTTTCTGATTTATCAGTGATTCCCAGAGATTAAATTCTTATACTTTTTACACTTTGATTAATTTCCACTTACCGATATACGTTTAGTCTTCATTTCAGTATGAAATGGAAACACGTCAAATCAACATCAGAACTACTAAAAAAATGTTTCTCTGTATCAAAACTAGCCAGTCAACACACTGTCTTCACACAACAAAATAAAAAGAAGCACATTACACTGGGCAAGTTGAATTAATGATTCTTCTTTGAAAATTGATTTCGTAGACTAAAACTCGCACATGGATCGAAAACAACTTTCAGCTTCAATTTGCCAACACACTGGCTAAGCACAAAAGAATATATACACTCATTGCAATATTATTTCAAAAAATTAAATGATTACACCCACCCCCAAGATCGAAACACAGCACAAATACACGGAGGGAATTCGAATTTTCACTTATTTTGTTCCAACACACTGGCATTAAGGTAACATTTCACACCAATTCACGAAGCAATGCACTGGGCTAGGTATGATGATCAACTAAAACGGCATCAGGGTGTTATTTTTTACCACGATCCCGTCATACAAACAATGCTTCTGAAAAGCAAATATATATTCAAATTGGCACCTTTCATTTGATTAGATACTGTTCTAGCTGCTTTAATATCCTTTTCCGTTAGTAACTTATATCAAAAATTAAAGTCATTCTATATAAAAATTATATGAAAACGGATTGCAGTAATATTATCAAATTTCGAATATAACTTTATATTCAATGTGAGTTTGTGTGTCTGTGTGTCATTGATCCATAAAAGACATTCTTTCTTGTATTGTAAATAAATCTAATAATTTAACTACAATAACATATGCTATAAATATCGGTACTAAATTTAATTGAAAAATAACATATATCTTTATTTTAAAAATATATTCGTTCAGAATATTTGGCTAATACTTATCTGCTTTTTGCGTCCGCACTTTTCCTTATATTTTTCTTGGAATCAATGGTTTGGAAAAAATGATCATTACTGCCGGTACTGCAATATTAATGTTATGAAACCTTTCTTACATAATTTCTAAAAGGTTCAGTTAATGCACCAAATCCGACTATTCTAACTCTATGTTGTGTTTTTGTTTGTGTTTTGTACTCTTTTATGTTATTTTTTGCCGGCAGTTCTGTCAATTGGTTTCCTTGATTGATTGGTATGTCATTGTTGACATTTACTGTATTCCATTTTTATCTGTTTATTAAAACAGAATGTTTCCTTGTTTCATTCACTCATATAACAACTATTAGCAAAATATCTTTGGCTATGAATTAAGAACTAATTAAGCATGAGAATTCAGCCTTCTAATAATTATAAGCAAGATAATTAAACTTTGTTATTGATTTTGCCAAGGACACAAAAATGAGAAGCAATACTAAAGTTTTTAGAAAGCCATAAACTGGTTACATTTCGGAATGGACGAACAGAGGTCACAGTTACTTTTTGATGGGGTTCATGTTGCTCAACTATATTTAAGTTGTGTTATATTGCGGTTGGTTGCGGTTCTCGTTCTGTTGATGTTTTTTCCACTGAAGGTATGATTACCGACTGAAACATTTTGATGTTTCTCATCTTGTCTTATGTACTTCATGTGTAATTATATACCCCTTTCTGATTTATCAGTGAATCCCAGAGATTACATTCTTATACTTTTTACACTTTGATTAATTCTAAGTTTCCACTTACCAATATACCTTTAGTCTTGAAACATCTCAGTATTAAATGCAAACACATCAAATCAACCTCATAGCTACACAAAAAATGTTTCTCTGTGTCAAAACTAGCAAGCCAACACACTGCATTCACACAACATTACACTGGCCAAGGGGAATTAATGATTCTTCTTTGAAAATTGATTTCGTAGACTAACAACTCGCACATACATCGAAAATAATTTTCAGCTTCAATTTGTCAACACACTAGCTTAGCACAAAAGAATATATACACTCATTGCAATATTATTTCAAAAATCAAATGATTACACCCACCCCCAAGATCGAAACACAGCACAAATACACGGAGGGAATTCGAATTTTCACTTATTTTGTTCCAACACACTGGCATTAAGGAAACATTTCACACCAATTCACGAAGCAATGCACTAGGCTAGGTATGATGATCAACTAAACTGGCATCAGGATGTTATTATTCACCACGATCCCATCATAAAAACAATGCTTCTGAAAAACAGATATATATTCAAATTGGCATGTTTCGTTTGATTAGATACTGTTCTAGCTGCTTTAAATTCCTGTGGCCTCAGTAAAAATATCAAAAATTAAAGTCAATCTATATAAAAGTTATATGAGAACAGGTTACTACTTGCATAAATATTATCAAATTTTGAATATGACTTTATATTACATGTGAGTTTGTGTGTCTATGTGTCATTGATCCATAAAAAAGATTCTTTCTTGTATTGTAAATAAATCTAATAATTTAACTACAATAACATATGCTATAAATATCGGTACTAAATTAAATTGAAAAATGACATATAACTTTATTTTAAAAATATATTTGTTCAGAATATTTGGCTAATACTTATCTGCTTTTTGCGTCCGAACTTTTCCTTATATTTTTCTTAGAATCACTGGTTTGGCAAAAATGATCCTTACTGCCGGTACTGCAATATTAATGTTATGAAACCTTTCTTACATAATTTATAATATATTCAGTTTCTGCACCAAGTCCGACTATTCTAACTCTATGTTGTGTTTTTGTTTGTGTTGTGTACTCTTTTGTGTTATTTTTTGCAGGCAGTTCTGTCAATTGGTTTCCTTTGATTGATTGGTATGTCATTGTTGACCTTTACTGTATTCCATTTTTATCTGTTTATTAAAACAGAATGTTTCCTTGTTTCATTCACTCATAGAACAACTATTAGCAAAATATATTTGGCTATGAATGAAGAACTAATTAAGCATGAGAATTCAGCCTTCTAATAATTATAAGCAAGATAATTAAACTTTGTTATTGATTTTGCCAAGGACACAAAAATGAGAAGCAATACTAAAGTTTTTAGAAAGCCATAAACTGGTTACATTTCGGAATGGACGAACAGAGGTCACAGTTGCTTTTTGATGGGGTTCATGTTGCTCAACTATATTTAAGTTGTGTTATATTGCGGTTGGTTGCGGTTCTCGTTCTGTTGATGTTTTTTCCACTGAAGGTATGATTACCGACTGAAACATTTTGATGTTTCTCATCTTGTCTTATTACATGTACTTCATGTGTAATTACAGATGGTTGAACGTGTAATGCACCAAACCACACTCGCACGATTCACACGTTACACGCACACGATTCGCACGTTACACGCACACGATTCGCACGATACACGCACACGATTCGCACGTTACACGCAAACCACACGTTCCACGTTCCACGTTACACGATTTCCGATCGCGTGATTTCTAAAAATTGTGTTTGTAAAATGCGAGCGAAATGCTACGAAACGAATTGATATAAAGTTAAAGAATTATGTTTTAAAGGGATATGAATTGCAGTGAAATATGTGATATTGCATTTAATTTTAAATGAATAATTTATAATATGGTCGGCATTGAATTTTAAATTATAAATACAATGCACTAATCATTTGCATAAGCTATTGTTGTTTTATTATGTTATTTTATTAATGGGAAATTATTAATCCGTAATGACAAAATTGTGAAATATTTTTTAACTATATTAAAAATCAATAGATCGTTTCATGTTATTTTTACCTAATTACATGTACCTACGGCAGACACAATACATTACCGCGACTTTTATGAAATTTCCATTACCGCGCAATACTCATTACCGTGACTAATAAAAAATGATATGATAATAATAAAGTTGTCAGTAAAACAAACATTACACCACAATATTTTATGGCTTCTTTAAAACAAAAGACATCATGTCTTGGGTAGATAATAAAACTTATACACACCTGTTATGTAAAAGATGTACTATGAAGCCATACATTATAAAAGTTTAAATGACATTTGTTAAAGAAATTTAAAACCTTTTTATTTATTTTAAGAATAAAAACACCAAAGCTTAAGTTCAAATTTATGTTTTTGCACATTTAATTTCATATATTTTTTATTAGCCAATGCAAATTAATTGTCAGTAAATGAAAAAAATTAAACATTAGAACTTTAATATGAACACTTCTAAACATTTGATTGTTTATGTAATGTATTATACTCCCAACAGACGTACACGTATAAATATGTATGAAAGCGTACAAAACTATTTGATGTGAACTTTTGATTAAGAATAATAGAAAAATTATTAATAATTAGGAGTCCTTTATTATCTCCATTTCGCATCATCAAAAGTACGTATTAATATTATAATCTCAAATTACAAAATGTGACTGGAAAAAATTTTGCTATGATACAAATGCATCACACGATATATATTGTGCTAGAAACGAATATTGGTACACATATAAGCACACACCCAGAAATTTAACAGTTTATATGTTAGAGGAGGTTATTTGTTTTTATTTCAAGTGTTTTTTTTTTAGCTTGGTTAATAAGCGGGAAAATCTGCTAATGTTGAATCTTCTTTTTTTTTAATTAACAAGAAGTCGCGGCAATGTAAAAAACGGTGGTTTACTTTTCGGAATTCGGTCCTGTGGGCGTGCCTATGTGCTACTCAATAATATCCAATCAGAAGAAATTTGAGAGTTGTGGTTTCATTGACTGTACATGTGTATCCATAAAACAAATAGCACGCAACTCTGATCATCATCAAAAGATTTGGTTCATATACCTGTAGTAGAAAATTGAGAAAAGAATAGGACAGTAGAAATGTATGTATATATGTTTTTTTTTCATTCTTAGCTAGAGTCAAGTAAGGGAATAAGATACAGTAAATATCTCCCTATGACATGTTCATTCTATGTGCTTTCGAAATATCAAACTGAAAAAAGTACCTTTACGAGTTGAATTTTATGTTTTTGACCCGAAACCGCACTTATTTGCATATTCGAGACGTTTCATGGATATAAAATTTTACTTACATTTTTGTAAATGGTTCTCATTGTATGTGCAATTTTATAACTCATACATATGAGCTATACATAAATTTAAAATTTATTTAATAGATTATCCCTACAGTTTAAAAATTACATAAACTAACTGCGAATTTCAGTAACTTTGAATCAGTACTGGAAAACTTCACGTTGCTACTGTATCGTATGTCTCAAGTTTTGCATTCATGTAACTATGACGATCGCATTTCTTAAATATAAATCTGCAATATATTTCCGATAATAAAATGTCTAGTTGTGAACGAAACGACAAAACAGGTAAAAATGATCCACGCATTTTCATGTTGGTGCCTTTAATTCATATTAAGTTTAGTGCATAATCGGCTGGTAATACTAATCTGTCCTCAATAAAGACATATTAAATGTTAGGCGATCTCAGTTCTTTTCATTTTTTAAATATTTCTTCTAAAAAAATAAACAGCTTAGGTCAGTTATGAAACTTTGATAGATGGGCCATTTAAATAATCGTTTCATCGTAAATGAATTTGTGTATTTACAAAAGTATTGTTGAAATTACTTGTGATAGACTTTTTAAAATTAAACTGATTAGTTTAAGCCAATATATATTTTAAAAATCCAAACCTGCATAGGTACACAAATGTAGAATTACACTGCCTATTTCCGGAATATATTCCTTTGCTTTCCGTGTATGTAGGTGATGTACAATGCTAGTCATATATCCGGTGTCATTTTGAACAGCTACTGTTGTATCTAAAATCGTGTTTGCCTTGTAATTAAGGGATCTATTGAAAAATGTACCATAAGTGGATGTATTCAACACCAGAAAAAACATTCTATGTATGATTAATATACTTATATAGACCTATTGATAGTAGAAATTCAGCTCCACTTGACCATATTTTTCTGCTCCGCTTGACCTAATGAAACCAATTGAATTTTTAATTAAATGCTTTGGTAAAAGAGGCTTTTAATTGAAATAAATATTTACACGAGGATGGTATTTTCACTTTGTAGACTTTTCCAAAAGAGGTATTTGCCGAATTCAGTTGGATGAAAATGATTTTGAATTCTGTATTTTGTGGAAAACCTTTAGAAATTATTTGTTCCAAATACAAAAATTTTCACAATCTTGATGTTAATAACAAGTTTGTATGGTGAATGTCTTCTGAAGACAAATTTATATTTGATCAATTATACAAGCTGCTCGTATATTTAAATGATGAAAAACAACACTAATTATCCAATAGTGCTTGAACGGATATAACTATCACTGGGAGCCTTGCTCTTATACCTGCATAGTGATGGACGGCTTATTATAGAAATTGTCCTAAACAATTGAGACTGGTTTTTAGCTCACCTGACCCAAAGGGTCACTTGGCGTCCGTTATCCGTTAACTTTTACAAAAATCTTCTCCTCTGAAACTTAGTAACTGGGCCAAATTGAACCAAACATGGCCACAAGTATCATTAGGGTATCTAGTTTAAGAAATATTTCCGATGACCCGCCTGCCAACCAACATGGCCGACATGGCTAAAAATATAACATAGGGGAACATAGGGGAAAGCTGCAGTTTTTGTCCTATATCTCAAAACCTATAGCAATTAGAGCAAAACGGGGTAAAAATGTTCATCAGGTCAAGATCTACCTCTCATGAAATTTTCAGACAAATCGGTCAACCCTTTGTTGGGTTATTGCCCCTGAATTGTTAATTTTAAGGAAATTTTGCAGTTTTAGGTTATAATCTTCAATATTATTATAAATAAAGACAAATTGTAAAAGCCAAAAATTTTCAACAAAGTAAGATCTACAGATAAGTCAACGTGACCAAAACCATTGATTGACCCCTTATAGCATCCAGTGTAAACTTTCCATTAAAGATCTTTTCTTCTAAAACCACTAGGCCAATTGAGACCAAACTTTGGTGGAATGGTCCTTGGGTGGCCCCCTTCCAAAATTATGTCTGGCATCCCCGACTTCCAACCGACATGGCTGCTGTTACTAAAAATAGAAAAAAAGGGGGGAGGGTGAATTTAAAAAATCTTTATATGAAACTACAAGGCCAGTTGGAACTGAAATTGGCAGTAATGGTTCTTAGGAGGTTCTTTTTCAGAAATATGCCCATTGACCCGGACTGTTAACCAAGATGGCCGCCACAGTCAAAATTAGTTTAACATAGGACCCTATGGGAAAATTCATTGAAACATCTTTTGTCTTAAACCACTTGACCAATTGGAACCGGACTTGGCAACAATGGTCCTTAGATGGTCCTCTTACAGAGGTGTGTCCGATGACCTGGACTGTCAACCAAGATGGCCGCCACAACCGAACTTAGTTTAACATAGGGCCCTATAGGAAAATTCATTGAAAAATCTTCTTGTCTGAAACCAGTTGACATATTGGAGCAGGACTTGGCAGCGTTGGTCCTTAGGAGGTCCTTTTTCAGAAATGTGTCTGATTTCGTGGACTGTGAATCAAGATGGCCGCCACAGCAGAACTTAGTTTAACATAGGACCCTATGGGAAAATCACTCAAAAATCTTCTCGTCTGAAACCACTTGACATATTGGAGCCAGACCGATCACCCTGATTGTATATCCTATCTAATATTTCTTACTTATTTTTACATTATACAAAATATATATTTGTTCAAAAAGAAAGATATAAAAAAAGAAAACAACAAGTGTTCCAAACTTAGATTCTAAGCAAAGGTGAATAACTCATGTAAAACGGCAACATTGGCCAGTTTCGCCTTCAGATTGAAGGGGATTTGACATTTTCTACCTGGATTATCTTGAAAAGCAATAATTTAGATTACAGCTTGGACATAAAAATTCTATTACGAGCTTAAAATTCCAGTTTGTCCATTCCAATATTATCAGTTCAATAAGTTTTCTGTGACAGCTGCACTTCTGTTGCGATTATTGAATTATAAAGAGGTTAAATTATCTTTTATATTTCCAAAATTACTGAAATGTTTTTTATTTCTCCTTATACTTATGCAGCCAGATAAATTTATCAATATTGACAGTTCTATTTTATGTCAGAAGCAAAAAGAAGGCTAAGTAGTTATTTAAAAAAAACACTATTCTTTTCAGGTTTCTTAGTGGTAAATGTATCGCTGTGACATACATTTTCGGATTACTCTTTTACTTTATTATGTGCGCTTGAGGTGTTTGGGATGTCACTTCATGTTACTATCTTAACTTTTGTACATGTAAACACAGAACAGCTGTTAAAAAATGTTTCGAATCAATTTAAATGGTGTCAGTATTATTAAATGAAAGTGTGTGTTTTTGTATTTGTTGCTAAGAAATGGTTAGATATATAAATCTAAAAAATAAGAAGGGTCTTACTAAATTTCAAACAAAAATTACTATAGAGCCATACAATAAGTTACGACAAACAAATATTTTTAGTTTGACTTTAAGATTTAGAAATTTAAATGGCTAAAATTCGAATATCTAAAAAAAAATTGATAGATGAGCTACTGGTATCAATGAATTTTGATGCTAAAGTTTAACAGCAGAAAAAGTTAACATGTATTATTTCTCAAATATTAGTAAGGAATAAATTGCCACATTTATTCAAATATGAAGTGGGATACAGGTTTTTAAAAACGTCTGTCAAATATATTTTTTTGATAAAGTTCATGTGCCCTTTCGTAATTTAATTATGTATTACAATTAACTGATAATATGTTTAACCAAGTCACAAATGGTTTTGTGATTTTTAGGACCATATCTCAGGAAATTATATATTTTACATGTATGTTACCAGTTTGATGCACAAGATGTCACATTTTCATTAATCTGATTCATCAGTTGTGCTTTAAAACATAAATGTTTAAAACCAAAACATAAATAATAACAGGGATCACAGCAATCTCTAATTTCATATTCCTCATGCCTTTGAACTCCATTGTTTTTTTTTTCAGATGTGGCTAAAGCTTTTCCAGAGCATGCACTCATCTTATTTGATCTGCATGGAGAGGTTGCAGTTGTCCGAACCAAAAAGTTGACTCCAGCAAGCAAGATAAAAGTAGCAGCCAGGCCTACGATAGCATTGGGAAATCAGCCTCTACTTGTGGAAGTTCTTGAACTATCAGGTATGTAAACTTTTGCAACATATGAATGAGAACATGGGGTATGCATCAATGAAACAACATTCTTGCGACTGAAGATTGTAATAGACTAAATCAAGGAGTATGAAATTATTAAATATAATAGTCCTATTGACATGATTGAGCCCTTTGATCAGGACAGTTTCAAATTGATATTTTACACAGTGCGATTGATCAATATTTTGGTATGGAGGAAGTTGGGGCAATCCTGGAAATAAATTTTCTCAGGCAATTCAGACATAGATCTGCATAAATTGAATTATTATAAAACATAGGAATATGCATTCAGATAAGATGTTTTTACGCCCCCGTCGCTAGGTTTACCACTGTCCGTACATCCCAAAATTGGTTTCCGATGTCTAAATTTAGTTTTCCTCAAAAATATGTTATGAAACTTGTACACAATGCATATTACCACCAAACACAAGATTGAGTTTGAATTCGCATTCAACGTTCTGGAGTTATGCCCCTTTATAAATGGAAAAATTGCTGAATTTGTCTCGATCAAATGGTATGAATCTTATACACAATGCTTATTTCCACAAAACACAAATCAAGTTCGAATTTGGATGGTGCCACTTACCGTTTTTGAGTTATGTCCCTTTATAAATTGAAAAATAGCCAAATTTGCTGTTTCTTCACACGGACTTTAATTTGCCTTAACCACATGTTATGAAGCTTATACACAACATTCACTTTTTGTCGTTTTCTTATTACCACCAAACACTCATCAAGTTCGTATTTGAGGGGAATCACTTTCATAGTTCTTGTGTTATGCCCATTTATAAATTGAGAATTTGTAATTTTGTGCACTCTATAACTTTTACTCATTAAGTTATAAGAAAAAACTAATCATTAGGTTTGGATTAGTACACATGTACATTGACTCTTCCTTTTTTTTAAGCAGGGGCATCTGTCTCAATGGACACATTCTTCTTTTATTTTTAAAAGGGAAAGTTTAATAACTTTAGGAGCTTAGTTTGATAAATCAAAATGTTGATCCTAATAATAAATCAAAGCAAACTTGATCATGTGATATAGAATGTGCTAATTGACTGGCAGAGTGATGGTCAGGGTCCCAATGAACTCTTTCCATTTGTCCTAGAAAATGCATAAACTAAGATACACTGTTAGGTCTCTACATTCACTTTTTGTGCAGTCAGTTTGATTTCAGAATCGTTTTCTTATAGATGATACATCAGTATTGAAAAACACAGAAGAGAAGTGGACAAGTACTCATCGCGGAATTGCTATTGAGAAAGAAATATCAAGAAGACAGAAGGCTCCTTCAAACAATGATGGTGGTTATCTTGACATTTGGCCTGAAAATGAGGTATAAAAAACTAACAAGTGCATTATATTAACTCAAATTTTAACAGACATGATTTTGTCTCACTTTAAAACTGAATTCCGCATTTGTAAATCTACATTTTTTTTCGAGCCCGTAACTTTTGTCACGGAAGCAAATGCGTGGAAGTGAGACAAAGCAATCCTACATTCCGTTCAATCAATACTTTTCATAAACCATCCTGGATTTTTACCAAACTTTGATAGAAGCTTGTTCATGATCAATAAATAACATGTTGAGAAAAAGTATGTACATTCAACTATTACACTAAAAATATAGACAACAGCAAAAAAAGGTGAGACACTGAGTTCCGTGAAACCTTACACTTTTCCATTACTGTTCATTTATTATACGTAGTAAATTGAATGCAGTATCATTTCAGCCATTTTTAAACAGTTGTCAAAATCAGGCCTGTTTTTATACAACCGCAAAATATTTGCGGTCTTATATTGGTATGACGTTGGCGTCGTCGTCGTCTGATGACATTTGGTTTTCGCTCTATAACTTTAGTATAAGTTAATAGAAATCTATGAAATTTAAACACAAGGTTTATGACCACAAAAGGAAGGTTGGGATTGATTTTGGGAGTTTTGGTCCCAACAGTTTGAGAATTAGGGGCAAAAAGGGCCCAATAAGCATTTTCTTGTTGGTTATTATCTTGGTGTAAGGGAGAAATTTTAATAGGGATTATGACCATATCTTGGGGGAAAGAATTTTTTTGGAAAAAGGGAAAATGGGGGGAGTGAAAAAAAATTTGGGGGGGTAAATAAGAAATTGTGGTTCGGGGACAATTTTTTCTCATTTCAGATTTCAGAAATTAAAAAGAAAATTTCTTCAAATATTTTTTCTTTAAAAAAAGGGGGGGTCAATACACAACAGCATAGTGCATAGTGTATTGCACAAAAGCAAAAAAAGGGGTAAATTCTTTTTTTTTGAGGGGGGGGTTCAATTCGCAACAGCATATTGTATTGCACAAAAAGCAAAAAATTGAATATAAATTCAAATCATATGACCAACTCTAAGTTCTTTGACTACAGTTATTCTGTGTCAGAAACCTATTATGTGTCAAATATTTAATTACAATCCAAATTCAGATCTGTATCTGTGCGAATATTGTGTCCATTTTTGTTCAGGGTTGGACCTGTGGTCGTATCCAGCTGCGCTCAGTGAAGCAATTTATTTGTAAGTTGTCTAGAAGCCAGTGAAATGAATAATTGGATATTTTATTATAATCCTTTAGTACATGAGTAAATGTTCAAATATACAAAATTCCAGCTCAAGTATTTACTTCAATAATTTAGGTACTAAAACGAAATATACTATTAGATGACAATTAGACCAGAAAACATGTGGAGTAAAGTAGTTAAAAAATTATAGCTCAGCTTCCTTTTATTAGTTCGAAATAGGAAAAATTTTAATATGATGTGTCTATTTTCAGATCTTAAATCATCAACAGAAAAAGAAAGCTGTGACAAATAAAAGAACTAATAGTAGCAAGCCAAATTCAAATAAGGAAACAGCTACAAAGAGACCAAGAATTGTTGAGAACCAACCAATCAGCACACAGTCAGATTCCTATATATAAGAGATAGGCTTCCCATATGATATGCAGGTAATACTGAGTTATAATTAAGATACATTATAAAAGAAAAAGCAGCCATGCAGGTAGTCCAAAATTCCCCTTTTTGTCTTATTCAGGCTTTAGAAATTTATCCATCAGAGAATAACACAATTAATAAATCATCAATAAACAGTTTTTATGCCCCACCCACGAGTGTGGATGGGCCATAGAGGTACCCTGGTCCATATAAACGTCCAAGCTATGTAGTTTTGAATTTAGGTTCATTTCTTTGGAACTAAGCATAGTGTATCAATGAAACTTCATCAGTGGATGTGCCTTGGGTAGTACTGAGCAGTCATATAACAATTGGGTCATTATGTCCTACATTTTATGCTTGAGCAACTCTGGCATCAGAAAACAATGATCACATGTCGACAATGTAAACTTATCATACAAATATTATGGCAAAATGCATTGAAAACTGAAGATTATACTACAGGACTTTCAGCCACAAGACGTTGCCCCGCATGGTTCACAAATTCTGGCATTATCTGCCAAGGGTGAAAAGAGAAAAGCGAATCATGAGCTTGGCTAGCGACGATGGCAAAAATATAGATAATATATTAGTCTTCATCATAATTCAACAGACACCACAAATACACAAAGAAATATTGGAAAAATGTCAATAAGTATTTCCGGAAATCATCAATAAATATAGCATATGAACATATGATAAGCAAACCCTCACAAATCATAACTGTTTTTATGGTCTCATTTTATGGCTCAAATAGTAGAAAGTTAAAAATTTTATATGAAGACTCTGGGGAATACAGTGATGTACGAATAGAACCTAAGCGACAACCTCTGTATCTTAAGGGCTTATCAAAAGACCAACAAGATTTGATTTTTTTGCAGATCCAATCTAGTGGAAACAACCAGACAAGTAAAGGAGTTCAGACTGACACAGTAGTGGTAATTGGTACAGATATGGAAGCACAGACAATGGCAGCAAAGAATCAGCAGGTCACCTATCCAAGAAAGAAATGGCAACCCAAACAATTGGTAAAGAGCTGTCGGTTCATGAAAAATTAGACAAAATTATTAGACTTCTAGAAGAAAAGAAACATCCCAGACATTCTGTTGACTTCCTTACAAGTTTAATACAGGACAATTGTGTTCAACAATTAGACCAACCTATTATCACAGAAAATATAACACCCGAGAACTCATCAGACTTAGATAAAAGTCAGACTACTATTACAAACTTTTATCTGCCAATGCCAGACAGTGACACTAGCACACCTACCATTCTGTCATTACCAGAAATTCCTACGAGAGTGTCTACTTCCAGTAGCATTGCCAGAACATTTCAGCCTTGTGCCAAAGGACCAATTGTAGAGGTATCCTCATACTTAGATATTGGTGCGCACAATTCTATTAGTTTAGTTGATGATCATGAACTGAGAGTTGACAACCAGAAAATGTGGCGAACACAGAAAGATTCCTGCTCTTGCAGTAATTTTGCCTGCAACGTGACAAAAGATCTCTACATGTTAGACGAACTGCGAGGCAAAAACTACCACGGAAGAAAGGGAAGGTTGCTATATCTCCCAGACGACGACATGCAATAGAACATGCAGTCAGTGATGTTTATGGTCCAGAACTTTTACCTACAGCAGTGAGGGCCATAAACACAGGTTTGAGAAATATGGACCGTTACAAGAAGACAAATTCAGAGGATTAGTAGATTTTTAAAAAAGAGATAAACAGATTTTGTAGTACACTTGTATGCTATTATTCAATATATTGTAAGATGAACCAGTATTTTTTTTGTTATTGCTCAATGAAAAAGAGTATTGTTGTTAAGAAAAGCAAATTTTTATGAATATATATGCATGGAAATTAAATTATTCTATCACAATTCTTGACTTTTGTATTATTATCTTGAGGTAGTTATTGGTGTTGGAAATTTTGCTGAGCTTTGCATATTGTCATATTCTTTGGTATCATAACTCCACTGTCACAACATTTCATGTACCTCCACCAAAATGTGGCTACCATCGGATTTGCTTTGTTGAACTTCACGACGGGTGATGTATACAAAGCAGGAACTGCTTGCCCCTCCAGAACACCTGAGTTCACTCCTTGTTTTTATAATCATATATTTTTCGTGTTGTTCATTGTGTGACGGAATCGGATATAAGGTTTATAGGGTTTGTACAAATGTGTAAGGTTCACATAGTTAGTCTTTGGTGTTTAAATCAATACCTTGAATCGTCACTTTATCGTCTTGTTGTGTATATTAGATACTGTAATATTGTCGTATAATTCGGGACAATGAAGGCCAATTATATTGCAAATTATGTAAATCTAGGCTTTAATAAAATAAAGAAGTTAACTCAGTATGTCAAAAACATATACCGATCTTTATTAATTCGCATATAAACACGCATAACACGGAGGTAATTCAGTTCTAAAAATAGACAGGATGCTTTCTGCCACGTCCGTGTTGTGGGTATAAAAGGCGTGCAGAACACAGGTAAATTGTCAGTCTTACGCCGGCCAACAAAGCAAGCAGATCGCTCGGAGACAATTAGAATAGGAAGCCACGGATATTGGAAAACCAGAGAAGAAACTACAAGTGGAGGTTTGAAGCTTTATAGTTGTTTAATACAAGGTTTGAAGTTGAACGGCAATTTCAAGCTACCGGGTTGTTCCGATACTGTAATTTTCTTAGGGAATGGTCGCAGTCCCTCGAACAGGTGGTTTGTAATTGTCTGGAACTTCAGTTTATTTAAGACGTATGGGTCTTACGTTTTTATCTCCAGGGTGTTGTAGTTTGAGTTTTAGTTTGAGGTTTGTGTCCCGGCTTTTGTAAACGTTCCGAAAGTTGTAGTTTGAAAGTTTTGGTTCAAAGTTTGCGTTTCTAGTTTGGTTTTTATGATAAGTCTGGAACATTGGTATTTACATAAGGCTCGATGTTGAAGCAGCTCAGATCCTGTTGATAAACGGATACGAACAATATAAATGCACGCTCGACACGTTACAGAAATGGTTCGCAGCGGTGGGATCTGAGAGACTTCAGCGTCGTATTTTATCATTAGTTTAGATATTTTGTAAAACATTGCAAATAGCAATTAAGTGTGTCCTGAGTTGTTTTTGTTTTTGTTTTGTTTGTTGCATTTTATAAATTTTACTGAGACACAAATTGATTTTTATATTTGTGAAACATATCTTTTCAAGAAGATGACATGTTATATGACCCGGACAATAATAACCCCGTAGATTTGACTAGGGAAATTGATAGGTTGAATTGGGAAATTGATCAATTGAAAACTCGAAGTTTTGAACATGGTCGCGATTTTGCCCAATCAACACCTGCTATTTCAAGAGCAAAACTATTTGACTCTGGGATTGATACTGCCAGAACCTCTACCCTAGATTTACCAAGGGATGGCCATACATACCAGACGTCAAAAGAAAAGTCACAATCTAGACCTGTAGGAATAGGAACAAAATCAAAAATCAAATTCAGTCCTTATGTCCAAGATATTCCACCATTGGAACTTGACGATAGACTTTTATCAGGTCCAAAATTTGCAACCAACTTTGTGACACAAAGACGTAAGAAACCTAATACCAATACGTCAAAACAGGCAAACAAGCTTACTGAAGCTCATTCGTATACGGGTTTAGCTGATTCTCCACTTGGGAAGATCAAATCAATTGTCAAACCCGCAACATATGATGGGAAGGGACCTTGGATAGATGTCAAGTCCCATTTTGATGCATGTTCGCATTTGAATGGTTGGACGGAAACTTAGAAAGGGTTGTATTTGGCCGTTTCACTAAGAGGTCAGGCCCAAGGTGTCCTAGGCAATCTACCATCAGATCAAAGACAAAACTTTAAAGAACTTGTTCGTTCTTTAGAGGAGAGATTTTCCCCCTCAAACCAAACTGAGCTATACCGGACACAGCTTCGGGAGCGACGACAAAAGGCGTCCGATAGCTTACCTGAATTAGGGCAAGATATAAGACGTCTGGCTAACTTGGCTTACCCCACAGCTCCAAACAATGTCAGAGAAACCCTTGCTAAAGAGCAATTTATCGATGCCCTTGTAAGCTCCGATATGAGGTTAAGGGTAAAGCAAGCCAGGCCAACTAATTTGAATGACGCAGTTCGACACGCTATAGAACTTGAAGCATTCAATAAAGCAGAGCTGAAACATGAAGAGGGTCGGGGGTACCTTAGATCTACGTCTCAAACAACGGACGATTGTGGTTTGGGAAGTCAAACGTTCAAACTTCTGAAAGATATGCAAACGTCACTGACTGAGTTGCAGCATGAAGTTCAGACGTTAAAAAAATCACAAAACACACGAAACTCTACGTTTAGAAAAACCAATTTTGATAAGAATAACCGGGTGTGCTTTGAATGTGGGAAGCCTGGCCATATTAAAAGAAATTGTCCTAACTTCGTTAAGGAGCAAGATAACCCTAATAAATATGGGGAAAAGACTAATGGGCAAGAAAAGCCAAATGGAACTATAGGGGTTAATAAACTGGCAAATGAAGCTGGTATGTTTATAGAAAGTAAGGTCAATGGGGTACCAGCAAAGCTTTTGGTAGATACCGGCGCAACCGTTACGCTGATTTCTAATAAATTATTTGAGAAAGTTGGTTTACTCAAGATGGCAAAGATGGACCGAGAAATTCTTATGGCAAACGGTTCGCCATTAACATTGTCTGGAAAGACAATCATTGACATTGACATTGGTGGTTTGGTCTGTTCTAATATAGCTGTAGTTGCTGACTTGAATATTGATGGAATAATAGGAATTGATTTTCAACAAAGTCAGAATTGTGTCATAAATGTTGCTAAAGGCAGTTTTTGGGTTAAGGGACACGAGGTTAAATTGCATTTCGAGGGGCAGATTGGCTGTTATAGAGTGGCCCTGGCAAATAACGTGAAGCTTCCTCCGAGGAGTGAAGTTTTGGTTCCTGGGGTAGTCAAAGGGCACGGGATATCAGACACACATGTTGGAATTGTTGAACCAACACAGGAATTCCTCAATTCCGATAAAGGACTTTTAGGTCGAACGTTGGTAACGAAACAAGATAAAGTCCCCCTTAGGCTTATGAATTTGTCAGACTATCCCAAAACAATTTTTAAGGGCACAATAGTCGGACAACTTAGTCCAGTTGAAGATATTGTTATGTCTGATATGACAGACCAAACGTCAGATGCTCCTTTAGAACCTCACATGCAACAACTATATGAGGATATAGTTGAAAGCATGCCAGAGGACAAGAGACAAAGGGTAAAATGTTTTCTTTCAAAATATTCTGACGTATTTTCAACATCTGACTCTGATTTTGGTCGGACAACAATCGTTAGGCATCAGATAAAGACACAAGAAGTGAGACCGCATAAAGAACCTCCTAGACGGGTTCCATTTCACTTACAAAAGGAAGTTGATAAGACCATAGATGATCTATTAGAAAAGGGAATTATAGAAAATTCAACAAGTCCATGGTCTTCAGGTCTGGTGTTGGTTAAGAAAAAGGATGGGACCACTCGCTTCTGTGTTGACTATCGAATGCTCAACAGCTCTACAATAAAAGATGCTTATCCCTTGCCACGGATTGATGACTCATTGGGGCAGCTATCAGGGGCATGCATATTTTCTACATTATATTTATGCTCAGGATATTGGCAACTAGAGGTGGATCCATCCGACCGTTACAAAACTGCTTTCTCAACAAGAAAAGGGCTGTTTCAATTTAAAGTCCTCCCTTTTGGCTTGTGCAATGCGCCAGCCACCTTTGAACGACTGATGGAGACAGTGTTGTCAGGACTCCAGTGGGAGATATGTCTGATATATCTTGATGATATAATTGTTTTTGCTAAAAGTTTTGACGACATGTTAACAAAGTTAGCAAAGGTATTTGACAGATTGAGATCTGCTGGACTGAAACTCAAGCCAAGAAAGTGTAAATTATTTGCCACTGAAGTGGAATATTTAGGGCATGTTGTCTCCAATAAAGGGGTTTCCACAGATCCAAAGAAAATAGAGACTGTTAAAAAATGGCCAGCAGCTACAAATGTGACGGAAGTCAGATCTTTTTTGGGTTTATGTAGTTATTACAGACGATTTATAGAAGGGTTTTCTGGGATTGCTAGGCCCTTGCACAAACTTACTGAGAAAAACAAGAAGTTTGAATGGTCATCGGAATGCGATGAATCGTTTCAAAAACTTAAGACCATTATGACATCTGCACCAATTCTGGTCCATCCTGATTTTACAAAACCTTTCATCCTTGACACGGACGCTAGTGGAACAGCCATTGGCGCGGTACTCTCGCAGATTCAGGATGATTGTGAAAAAGTTGTTGCCTTTGCAAGCAGAAGCTTAACAAAATCAGAACGCAAATATTGTGTAACCAGAAAAGAACTTCTGGCAGTTGTTCATTTTACGAAGTATTTTAAAAACTATTTGTATGGAAAAAGGTTTAAAATTCGTACAGATTATAGTTCACTCCGCTGGTTGCTGAACTTTAAAGATCCTGAGGGACAGATGGCACGCTGGTTAGAGGTCTTGTCTTCATATGACATGCAAATTGAACATCGGCCAGGGTCGAAGCATAAAAATGCTGACTGTTTGAGTAGGTTACCATGCAAACAATGTGACCACTGCAATAGCAAATGTTCCAGAAAAGCTCATGTCCATACTTTGCAGAACCCACCAAAAGACAAGAATGAGGTAGAATATGTAGGTGAACTTCAAAAGATTCAAAGGGCAGACCGTAGTATAAGTAAAGTCAGAGAATGGTTAAAAAAGGAACAACGACGGGATGAAGTTTGTGACAGCTACTTCCTAAGAAGTCTTTGGAGTCAGTTCAAACACCTCAGTATCGAGAATGGGCTTATTTGCAGGTCATGGGACATATTAGGTACAAAAATAACCTACCATCAAGTTATTGTACCGTTTAGTGAGCGTCTGAAAATTTTGCAGTACTGCCATGATGTTAGAGCCTCGGGTCATCTTGGTGTCAGTAAAACTCTAGGAAAGATAAGACAAAAGTTCTATTGGCCTGGGCAACAACTCGATGTTCGCAGGTATGTTGCAGGATGTGACAAGTGCGCTAGACGAAAGCGGCTTCTTCAAAAGAAACGCGCTCCTATGCAGTTGATTCAAGCGGGGGTCTCAATGGAACGCCTAGCCACGGACATTCTTGGGGAACTGCCAGAGACAGAGGCTGGGAATAAGTATATATTAGTTATTTCTCACTATTTTACTAAATGGACAGAGGCATTCCCTATGCCAAACATGGAAGCCCGCACGGTTGCTAGTATATTGGTGGAGAAAGTAAGGGCCCGTTTTGGTATACCACAAGTTAAACACTCAGACCAAGGTACACAATATGAAAGCAATCTATTTACGGCAATGTGCAGCCTTTTGGAAATTGAAAAGACAAGAACCAACCCTTACCATCCCAAATCGGATGGAATGGTTGAAAGATTCAACCAGACACTTGAGGTTATGCTCAGTTCTTATGTAGAAGAACACCAGCGAGACTGGGATAAACATCTGCCATATGTGATGATGGCTTATAGAGGATCCGAACATGAAACAACAGGCGTTACCCCAAACCTTCTCATGCTTGGGAGAGAAACGACTATGCCTCTTAACATTATGTATGCCATGCCTCCAAGTATAAAACCTATTCCCATAAATCAGTGGGCATGGGAACTAAGAGAACGTCTTGAAAATTCCCATGAGTTTGTAAGGGTCCATACCAAACAAGCCATGCTTAGACAGAAACATTATCATGATAAGAAATTGGCATGGCAAAAGTTCGAAAAGGGCGATGATGTTGATGTGTTTTTCCCACAAAGAAAGATGGGATGTTCACCTAAACTAACGAAATTTTGGAGGGGTCCGTTTAAAGTTCAAAGGGAACTTTCTGATGTCCTCTATGAGGTTGACTGTGGCAGAAATGGTAAGTCACAAATAATTCATTGCGATCGTATGAAAAAAAAGGTTGCACAAATGTTAAGAGAAGATAGAGACGTCGAACCCCGAACGGAAGATGTAGAAAGTATTGATAACACTATAGATGAACCTATGGAGACAGAGCAGTATGATTATGTTCAGTCTCAAGAACAACTTCGTCCTAGACGCGAGATTAAGCGTCCGGACAGATATCGGGACTTTGTTTGTGACTATTAGTTTAATACAGTCTTAATTGATAGATCCTCTACCAAACGTGTGTATATTAAATGTGAATAAATGTAGATAGCCTGCACATAATTGTATCGTTGATTGTTATTTGATAAATATTTTGTAATAGCGTATCGTTCATCTATTTTGTAGAAAATGGCAAAAACTAAAGATAATTGAAATATATGAGATATTGCAGATAGCAATTTACTTCAAAACAATTAATATATGTACAAATGTTTTCTTTTTGTGTTGTTATTTAATATGTGTCCGTCGGATGGGGACGTAAAATCCGAGGTCCCGTGTTCAGAGAGTGTCACGCTCTTGCCACGTTAAAGACCCCTCATCAGATTTCGTTAAGAGTAGGCTCTTCGGCCGCTGTTTGAGGCTAAAATTTTTTTCAATACCAGTATTTCGGAATTTCAACCGTTTATTTAGTGACAATTAAAAATGCAAGTTTCAGTTTTATGTGTCATCCCTGAATACAAGTTCACCACAATTCGGATTTGGTTTGCATTGTTGTATTTGAAGTTACATTTAGCTAAAAGGCGGACGGAACTGTTAGGTAGATGTTGGTCTACGAATTGTGCTGATATTTGTCGCCAGTTTTGTCTGGGACATGTTTTAACAGTCTGTGGTTACAGATATGTTAATAAAGCTTCAGAGCTTTGTTGTTTAGAACAGTTCTACTGTTAACGCTGCTGTTGTAGGTTGATGAGTTTGCTCCTGCAATGTGGAGGTATGACGTTAGCTAGGTGTGGTTTTGAATGCGAGGACGCATTCCTACGGAGGCCTGAGGAATGTGACGGAATCGGATATAAGGTTTATAGGGTTTGTACAAATGTGTAAGTTTCACATAGTTTGTCTTTGGTGTTTAAATCAATACCTTGAATCGTCACTTTATCGTCTTGTTGTGTATATTAGATACTGTAATATTGTCGTATAATTCGGGACAATGAAGGCCAATCATATTGCAAATTATGTAAATCTAGGCTTTAATAAAATAAAGAAGTTAACTCAGTATGTCAAAAACATATACCGATCTTTATTAATTCATTAGATGTGCGTATAAACACGCATAACACGGAGGTAATTCAGTTCTAAAAATAAACAGGATGCTTTCTGCCACGTCCGCGATGTGGGTATAAAGGCGTGCAGAACACAGGTAAATTGTCAGTCTTACGCCGGCCAGCAAAGCAAGCAGATCGCTCGGAGACAATTAGAATAGGAAGCCACGGATATTGGAAAACCAGAGAAGAAACTACAAGTGGAGGTTTGAAGCTTTATAGTTGTTTAATACAAGGTTTGAAGTTGAACGGCAATTTCAAGCTACCGGGTTGTTCCGATACTGTAATTTCCTTAGGGAATGGTCGCAGTCCCTCGAACAGGTGGTTTGTAATTGTCTTGAACTTCAGTTCATTTAAGACGTTTGGGTCTTACGTTTTTATCTCCAGGGTGTTGTAGTTTGAGTTTTAGTTTGAGGTTTGTGTCCCGGCTTTTGTAAACGTTCCGAAAGTTGTAGTTTGAAAGTTTTGGTTCAAAGTTTGCGTTTCTAGTTTGGGTTTAATGATAAGTCTGGAACATTGGTATTTACATTAATGTTTGTATATAAACTTTGAGGTTCAGTGTTTTATATTTGTCTTGCTGTAAGGTTCGATGTTGAAGCAGCTCAGATCCTGTTGATAAACGGATACGAACAATATAAATGCACGCTCGACACGTTACAATTGTTTTTTGATGTGCTTGTGGTTCATTTGTCTTACCGGGTTTTTCGGTCTAATGGATTGTGTTGTTTGGTTTGCTCCTTAAATATACTATATTTGTCCTCTCCACTTAATTTGATCAATGCTTGATTCAAAGCAGAATTTATAGTAATACGATTACTTTGGATTATTGTGCAAGTGCCTTTTTCTTATATAACGACCATCAAAAGAAACGCAACACTTACATTTAATTAACATTATACATGATTTTTTAGGTGCTGGCATTTTAAAAGTGATCCTCCAAATAACCTAATTTTTTTGTCAAAAGTTTCTGTAGCACATTATGAAGATTTTCTAAAAATTTCATATTTTTCAACTTAAGATTTTGAATTCTCAAAACAATGTTTTTTACCCAAAACACAATTTCAAAACAGTATCCATTTCTTTTTTATCATAAACATTGTAGGAATAAAACTTTAATATCCAAAAACAAGATTTCTGGCTTTTATCGCTGTTTAACATTTATGAAATTTTGTAAAAACGAAGAATTTTGTTTTTCGATAGAGTTGTCAGATGAGTCTTTGCTACAAGCATACTGAAAGTCTTTTTTGAATTACATTATGTTAAAGTCCTGTTGTGTTTCTTTTGATGGTCAGTATACGATATCAAATTTTAATGTAATTGCTTCAGTGCAGTAAGCAATGTTTGATTTTTCTTTGTTATGAATATTCCCAGTTTCTAAATTGATTCATCTTGCAATACTGTACATCAGATCCTGGTTCAAATTTAGCTTCGGAATCCAATAACTTGTTTTTTCCTCAGCTGAGTACAGAATACTTAGGAGTGCAACAGAGACTTGTTAGCTCGGAGTCATGTTTTAAATGTGGGGTACAAAGCAGCATTACTTTCTCCTAATATGCATGAAATAATTGCCAAGGGACATTATAATAAAGAGTCGGCTCAACCATGTTATTTTTTTTAATATTTGATCAAAGCTTAAACTCATTATAATTAAGATTGGTCAACAAGCTGAAAAATGTCACCCGATGAAATCTTGCTATATGGATGAAATTACAAAATCATGAAAATAAATGAAACTAACATAAAAAAAAATGCCTGTACACATACAATTTATTTGCACTCTCAACAAAACAGGAGAAAAGTTTACACTGTACAAATAAACAAATAGTATTTTATATAAAGCAAATGTATGGTCTATAACGGTCAAAAACCAGATGGACCTCCGTCATTCAGCAAAACATAGGGCAATACTTTGTGTACATGGTCAATATATCTTCCACATTGTTCAGCTGTCAAAGATTCCCAGAAATCTTTTATACCATTCACCAACTCATCTTTCGTTTTTGGTCTAACTTTTGACTCCAGATACCGTTTCATAACAGCCCATACATTCTCTATAACATTTATGTCGGGTGATGATGCTGGACATTCCATCACTTTGTCATACATGTTGTGTTCTTTCATCCATGCAACTGTTGATTTACTATTATGTTTACTGTCATTGTCCTACATAATAGGTAAAAAATATTATAGGTATGATAATAAGTGAAAAATTTACAACAAAAACCCATTCGTAATATTACCGGTACATCCCCCAAAATGTACCCAGTAGTAAATGTGATTTAAATAAAGTGGAAGATAAACACCTTACAGAATGTCCTGCATACTCTATGGATAGACATTTGTTATTTCATTTGATATTTAAAGAATGTAAAAATTTTCACTCCTTAGATATAGTTAATAAATTTATCTGGTTATTAAACTGCGAGTCTATTAATATTCTGAAACAGCTTGGCTACTTTTTATCAAAACATCTCCCTTGAATAATTTATTATATAATACTGTTATGTATATTGTTCTGCTGTTTATTTTGATTGTAATGTCATTGTTATATATGTATATGCACTTTGCCCTTTGAGGGTATCTCTTATGGGAATAAAATATATCCTGTTCTATTCTATATTAATTTCAACATACCTGATATAATCTATAACCATCAGCGAAACGCTTCTCGGTAAATGGTAAGAGGTTGTTTTTCAGAATGCCTTGATATGTAACAGAGTCCACTATACCAGTAAAACAGCAGCAATCAGTTCTCCCTCTGTAATACCTCCCCATACATGAACCTGAGAATTAAAAAAATATATACAATTATTACATATATTATATACTGTATGTGATGTATCAACCTTTAAACCCATACATTTGTACATGTATAAGGGGCAAGCGAAATTCAAAATTATATAATTATGTTATACAGTTTATGGATAAAAATATTTTGAGAGTGCGATTTTAACCAGTGGGAACATTTCTATCTTAACTCTAACGTTTTGCTTTATTTATGTAGGTACAAACAATCGATTACAGTACAAATTTTAGATTTAATATATTAATGTTAGTTTTTCGACTGGTGACGAAGCACATTTTTGTAAGTCAGCAAGAAAGTTGTTTCGTAATGTGTCATTAATCTGAAAGTGATAGAAAATTAGTCTCTTGTACATGTATGAATACTGTATGTTGCATTTTTTAGAAAATCATAAGGAAATTACCATCGGAATACAACTTATAATATATTTCCCCATTTTTTTTGCATATACTTATCGTTCTCAAAAGTAAAATTTGTTTTATCCCTATAATGCTCATTCTAAAAGTAAATCTAGGCAATGTTAAAATTTTAAAACAACTTGCAAAATATGTGCTTACGCTGTAGTCACCTATGTCTGCGCACCTAAACCTTTTTGTAATAAATTGAAGAACGACACAAAATTTTTGTTCACATCATAGAATGATTATTCTTTTGTGAAAACAATAGGCAGGTTAATTCAAATTGTTATACATTTTTTCCGATAATTCATTGGATACAAAATGATACAAATTTTTATAATGAACAAAACAAATTACGAATATTTCTAAATATTCATTTGGAAAGTATCGAAATGACAGGTGTGCAGAATAAAGGGACATCACTGTAACTTGAAAATACATTTGTATATGTTAAAACCAGATTTTCTCCATGCAGTCCAAATATAACCTAATTTTTTAATTAAAAGTAGCCTCGTAACTTAAATTGGAGTTTAAAAATCGATGTTCTTTTTAAAATAATCTTAAATTTACTAAAAATGGTAAATTAGACTTACTTTGTATGCATGTTTTGGTTTCTGTTTCTTGGCTGGTAGATTTTGCAACATTGAGTCAGGTTTATAACAGAACACCATTCCATTTGACTTCATTTCTACAGTGGTTTCATCTACAAATATCACATCTTCAAAGCTATCTTTACGCTGAAGTGCCTTAATACACCAATCTAAGCGTTTCTGTCTATTTATCTTGCTGATTAACTGACAATATTGCACACGACGAGTTGTCCATCCTAACTGCTTACGAACCTTAGAAATCAAGCTTTTCGAAATACGGAGACCAAACAAAGAAAATAGTTTATCTTTTAACATCTTGCAGGTCAACTCTGAGTTATTCGAAAGCCACATGTTTATCATTTCTCTGTGGAATGGCTTTAGGCGTGAAATATCGGGTTTCTGCTTACTGTCGGCAATATTACCAGTTCGTTTATATCTCTGAAGAAATCTTAGTACAGAATGTCTTGTTGTTTTTACATTATGTGTTGTCAATAAATTTTTCTGGATCTTCCCTGCTGACGATAAAACTGCAGCATACTGTAGTATTAAAGTTCTGACAAACAGAGATAATCTCCGTCCAGCTGCCATCTTATAATTCTAATTACGGTATGTTCTTCCGGTTAACAATTTATAAGTTACGGAGCACAGTTGAAAAGTTCGTTCCGACAATCTTTTAATTTGAGTTCTAAATTTGCTATGATTTAAATTCACACGTTTTAATATTTATCTCGACCAATGAAATCTCATACACGTTACACGATTCAAATCGCACGATTCTAACCACACGCAAACCACACGCACACGATTTGCACGTTGCACGCACACGATTCACACGTTACACGCACACGATCCTCACGTTACACGCACACGTTTCGCACGTTACACGATTATTTTGGTGATTTACACGCTCAACCATCTGTATATACCCCTTTCTGATTTATCAGTGAATCCCAGAGATTACATTCTTATACTTTTTACACTTTGATTAATTCTTAGTTTTCACTTACCAATATACCTTTAGTCTTGAAACATCTCAGTATGAAATGCAAACACATCAAATCAACCTCATAGCTACACAACAAATGTTTCTCTGTGTCAAAACTAGCAAGCCAACACATTGCATTCACACAGCATTACACTGGCCAAGGGGAATTAATGATCTTCTTTGAAAATTGATTTCTGAGACTAACAACTCGCACATAGATCGAAAATAATTTTCAGCTTCAATTTGCCAACACACTGGCTTAGCACAAAAGAATATTTACACTCATTGGAATATTATTTCAGAAATTAAATTATTACACCAACCCCCAATATCGAAACACAGCACAAATACATGGAGGGAATTCGAATTTTCACTTATTTTGTGGCACACACTGGCATTAAGGTAAAATTTCACACTCATTCACGAAGCAATGCACTGTGCTAGGTATGATGATCAATTAAAACGGCTTCACGATGTTATTTTTCACCCCGGTCCCGTTATAAAAACAAATATATATTCAAATTATTGGAACACATCAAACCAACCTCATAGCTACGCAACAAGAGTTTCTCTGTGTTAAAACTGGAAAACCAACACACTGCCTTCACACAACAAAATAGAAAGAAGCATATTACACTGGCCATGTTGAATTAATGATGCTTCTTTGAAAACTGATTTCTTAGACTAACTCGCACAAAGATCGAAAATAATTTTCAGCGTCAATTTGAGAACACACTGGCTTAGCACAAAAAAATATATACACTCAGTAAAATATTATTTGAAAAATTAAATGATTACCCCCACACCAAGATCGAAACACAGCACAAATACACGGAGGGAATTCGAATTTGCACTTATTTTGTGCCAACACACTGGCATTAAGGTAACATTTCACACCCATTCACGAAGCAATGCACTAAGCTAGGTATGATGATCAACTAAAATGGCTTCTGGATGTTATTTTTTACCACGATCCCATTATAAAAACAAGGCTTCTGAAAAACAAATATATATTTAAATTGACACCTTTCATTTGATTAGATACTGTTCTAGCTGCTTTAAATTTCTTTTGCGTTAGTAACAAATTTCAAAAAATAAAGTCAATATATATAATAATGATATGAAAACGGATTACTTTTTGCATTAATATTATCAAATATTGACTATGACTTTATATTCAATGTGAGCTTGTGTATCGATGTGTCATTGATCTAGAAAAGACATTCTTTCTTGTATTGTAAATAAATCTAATAATTTAACTACAATAACATATGCTATAAATATCGGTAATAAATTAAATTGAAAAATAACATATATCTTTATTTTAAAAATATAGTAGTTCAGAATATATGGCTGATACTTATCTGCTTTTTGCGTCCGCACTTTTCCTTATATCATGTATATTTTTCTTGGAATCACTGGTTTGGCAAAAATTATCTTTACTGCCGGTGCTGCAATATTAATGTTATAAAACCTTTCTTAACTAATTTCTAACATATTCAGTTTCTGCACCAATTCCGATTATTCTAACTCTATATTGTGTTTTTGTTTGTGTTTTGTACTCTTTTGTGTTATTTTTTGCAGCTAGTTCTCTCAATTGGTTTCCTTTGATTGATTGGTATGTCATTGTTGACCTTTCCTGTATTCAATTTTTATCTGCTTATTAAAACAGAATGTTTTCGTATTTCTGTCACTCATATAACAACTATTAGCAAAATATCTTTGGCTATGAATCAAGAACTAATTAAGTCTGAGATTCAGCCTTCTAATAATTATCAGCAAGATAATTAAACTTTGTTATTGATTTTGCCCAGGACACCAAAATGAGACACAATGCAAAAGTTTTCAGAAAGCCAGAAACTTATTACATTTCGGGATGGACGAACAGAGGTCACCATTGCTTTTTGATGGGGTTCATGTTGCTCAACTATATTTAAGTTGTGTTATATTGCGGTTGATTGCGGTTCTCGTTCTTTTGAGGTTTTATCCACTGAAGATATGATTACCGACTGAAACATTTTGATGTTTCTTACCTTGTCATATTACAGGTATTTAATCATGTCATTTTGTACAGTAAAAAACACAAGACGTTTGAGAACTGACATAGGCTTGTTTTATACTTTTAGGAAATTCTCACATGAATTTATTTCATAAAATTGATACAGTATCTTAAAAAGCTTATCTGACCCTTACCGTTATACTTTTTATATAAAATAAATTTCAATTTCACTGTGAAAACACAAAAATATTTACTTTTTCAAACATTTTAGGGATGATAATCAGTTAAATTTAGCCATATCCGATTGTGTGAGTTACAATAATTGCGATTTTTTATACCGCTATTATGCTTTAAATTAAGAATACAAGACTTTTTTATAAAGGTTCCACGTGAAATTAATTCATACATTTGTAACGGTATCGTAAATAACTTCTTTGAGACGTACCGTAATACATTATAGATGACAAAATTTCAATTTCAAAGTTTAAAAAAAATAAAATTTAGCTTTTTGTAACAAATATATTGTCCATATTTAGTCAAATTAACCCCTTTCTTAGTATGCCATGTTAGACAAAATTGATTTTTGTTATAAAAAAAGAGTTTTTGAAGGTGAAAATATAAGTTTCAAACTAAACTTGTACATATTGTATAATTTTACGAATTTTTAACATGAAATTAGTTCATAAATTTTGTAAGATATTTTAAAATGGTTGTCTGCAAGTTACCTTAATACTAAAAGAAAAAATACAAGTTTCTAGATTTTTATATGATTATCTTTACACTAATGAATTTTCGATAGAAATTTAGTTGAAACAGGAACTGTATATGAAGGGGACATGAATCTATATGTAAAGTCTTTGTAAATTGACAGATCTTGCTGCGACTCGGCGGAAATTATTCGTATCCGTCTCCGGAATCACCTGGTCGTTTCCGGGATACGCCATTTTGTTAGCGTGAGTGAAAAAAATTCAATTACAAAATTCGTAAATTTGATCCTGAGAAAGTGTTAATAGGGTAAGTTATTAATGCAATAATGTTGTGCTTTACTTATATTTTGTATATTAATCAGTTGTGAAACATTTAAACTGGCGTAATTACATTCTATAGAAACGTTTGGCACATTCTCAGGTTTGAAACTTAATAGATCAAAAACAGAAGGGATATGGATAGGGAAATTGAAACATTGTAAGGACAAGGTAGGGGACATCACATTCACTGATAAACCGGTTAAAGTTTAAAGAGTATTTTGTGGCATAAAAAAGCGATTGTAATAAAATAAATTGGGAATCAAAAATGCTTAGGGCAAAAAATCAATTAAACTCTTGGGAAAAAAGAAATCTTTCTATGATTGGCAAAATTCTCATAATAAAAACTCTTATTATACCACAGTTTACTTATATAGCTAGTACTTTAACGATTTCAAAAGAACAAATCAAAGAACTCGAGTCGGAAATATTTAAATTTTTATGGGACGGAAAGAAAGAAAAAGTAAAACGACAGACACTAATCGCAAATAACTATGAAGTGGGTCTAAACATGATTGACATAAAAAAGTTATTTCCAATCTCTAAAAGTCAAATGGGTATTAAGACTGACAGAATCAGCTGATGAAAGTTGGTCAATAATTCCTAAGTTCTACCTAAATAAATTTGGAAAAGATTTTTTGATATTTAAAACAAATATCGATATTAAAGATCTAAACAAGTTTCAAACGTTAAAATGAAATACCAGAATTTCACAGGGAAATTATTTTTTTGCTGGGCAGAATTGAAAGATACATATACAACGAAGGCAAACTTTAGGGACATTAGAAAGGAAATCATTTGGGGAAACAAAAATATAACATTTGATAACAAACCTTTATTCATGCTAAATTGGATCAATAGCGGAATCGTTTTCATTAATGAAATTATTGACGAAAACGGGGACATTTCGGGAGATCATATTCTAAACAAATTAAATGTTAAAAGAAATTGGATATCCGAGATTAACATTGTTAAAAAGGCAATACCAAAAAGATGGCTTCAATGTCTCAAAAATGAAGACTCAATGAAAACAAAAGTAAACATAGATATTAATAATTATAAAATAAAAATAAATAATCAAAATCTATTAATTAAAGAAATTGATTACAAAAGTATTTTCAATATTCTTAAAATGAAAAACACACAATCAAATATTGGAATAAACATGTGAATAAACTTAGTAAATTTAAATAAATATGTTTGTAAAAAAACTCTAAATTTTATCCACACCAAACTATATTCAAATAAATTAAAGGTATTCAAATGGAAATTAATATCTGCTATTTTAACTAATAATGAAAACTAAACAAATGGAAAATTAGTCCTTCACCAAAATGGCAATTTATGCAATTGTGTAGATAATTATCAACACTTTTTTATTGACTGTATTTTTGTAGCCGATTTTTGGAAAATAATCCAAATAAAATTGAAAGAAATACACTTTGACAGAAAAGTAACCCTGAAGGATATTGCATTGGGATATAAACTAAATGAACCGGCATATTCGGAATTCAATATTCTATTCACTATAATTGGATTTTCAATATATAAATCATTCTATGTCTCAGAACAACGAAGGAAGACAACAACAGTATACAGCATTTTTCAAAGAGAACTTAACCAATATTTGAATTTTAACCCCGTCAAAACAATCTGGCTAAGAAACTTCCAAAACGCAATATAAAATCAAGCTACTAAATATAATTATCCATTTATCTTTGATATTCAGTGGTTCATTTAAAGTTAATTTACTTACCACCTTTGAAATAATAATCCTTAATTTGTCATAATATAAATCTATAGATCAACAACTAGATCCATAGAACACGTGTACCGCAAACAATGATAGCCGATGGGAGTTTAAACTACATTAATCTTACCCATCGAACTTTTACCGGTCTGTTAGATTCGATTGTTGTTTTCAAAATTGATCTTATTGTAATTAATTCTTAACATGGCAAATTCTTTAATATAATCAGAAAGTTTCTCAATTAAACAAAACAACCTTTTTCACTATGCCTTATAAATATTTATATTTATATATATAATGCAATAGATGATTTATTGTACAATTTATGTAAAATTAACAATTTGAAAATGTATACTAGTATATTATCCAGTATGGAACCCTACCATATGGATATTAACATTATAGGGTACTTTGTCAAAGATAGCTGTGATTGACAAAGTGAATGTAACAGCTTTAGTGTAATAAACATGTTTTAAATCTTAAAAAAAATACATTGGCGTAATTAGTTACAAAGCTGTCTAAAAAATTGTGTTGACAGCATATTATAACCATTGTTTTTGCAAATCTAATGTATATTGTGATTGTATTAATATAATTTTTTGCTATACTAAATATCAATTATCAGAGCTAGAAGTTGTTTAAATTTGGCTGGATTTGTTTCCCAGAAATTTTTATGTTTTTTCATTTTTTTTATGGCCGTTTTCGGCATTTATTCCAGTTCATTAAAATCATTTTTTTTGTCAAAACTAATGTTTATTGTGACTGTATTAATATAATTTTATTAAGTTTTTACTATTCTAAACATCAATTAGGAGGACTAGAAGTTGTTTAAATTTCGCTGGATTTTTCCCATAAATGACCCTCATAACCCAATGTTTTTTATGGCTGTCTTCATCTCTTATTCCAGGTCATTAAAACCATTTTTGTTCTCAAAACTAATGTATATTATGACTGTATTAATACAATTTTATAAAGATTTTGCTATTCGAAGCATCCATTTATAGGAGGACTAGAAGTTGTTTAAATTTGGCTGGATTTTTCCCCAGAAATGACTCCCTATAACCCAATGGTTTTTTATGGCCGTCTTCATCGCTTATTCTAGTTCATTAAAACCATTTTCTTTCTCAAAACTAATGTATGTTGTGACTGTTTTATTATAATTGTATAAAGTTTTTGCTATTTTAAACATTAATTAGGATGGCTAGATGTTTTTTAAATTTGGCTTGACTTTTATAATAATTTGTGAGCAAAATACTTTTAGATATTGTGCCAAAAATATTTGAATGTTTTCACTTTAGGGTTACTGTCTGTCTTGATAATGACAGAGATATTTAGGTCTGTCCTTCCTGAATATTCAATAACCATGCTCTGTTTTTCAGACAACAGATTTTGGGAGATTCGTGATCTATATTTGATTGATGGTCTACTACAAAGCCTGACAGTGTTTTACATTGTATTCAACATATACTTAATCTCCAAATACCATGTACTTTTTCAATTAAAAACTGATGAATCTCATTATTCGTTACATTTTTATAAAAAACAAATATTTTTTCATATATGTTTTAAATGATAAATATCACAGGTTTTTAATTTTTAGTTATCTGTTCAGGGATCACCACAAAATATATTCTAAGGGCCGTGCCATGACATAAAATTTTCAAATTGAAATTAGAATTTTTATAAGATATTGGTTTAATTTGTAAGACATGTTAGAAACTTTTAAAAAAAACCTGTAAAATTGAAGGCAACTGCAAAACTAAGATAAGCCATGAAGTTATACTTGTGTGCAATCGTAATATTTTTATACGCCTGTTTTTTAAAACGGATTGTATTAGGGTATACCGTTATTTGACCATAAATGTATCAAAAACAAACAAAAAACAAAAAAACAAGGAGACGCAACACAACCACTGACGGGGCAGGCACATATAGAACGTGGCGGGGTTAAACATGTTTGTGAGTACTCAAACCTCCCCCTACGACATGGGTCAGTGGTCAAAATAATAAAAAGACGGACAATGAAAATGAATTCAATAAGCTCTAGATTCAATAAGCCGCCAAGCACTAAAACACAAAAATACAGAAGTATTTTCCACAGATTCTCGCATGTCTAACAAATTTAAACCAGATCTTATAAATTTTAAAAATAAAATTGATGTTAACACCGCTCTTCAAATACTTCAAATATTTTTTTTGTGTTGATCCCTGCAGTGAGATCTTCAACACGAAGAAATCATTAATTTTCACCCTTAATGAAAGTTTCAAGACCCTATAGCACCGATTTGATGCTTTCTTTTATAATGAATAGTGACCAAAGCAGCGACGGAATACAATGAATGATGATATATCAATGTTTGCCTTTGACACCCAGAGGTTTCATTTCTAGTATCTTATTAAAGTATACATATAATCTAATCACATTTTTTATTCAAATTTCAAAAGTGTACGCTGTTATTAAAAAAAAACTAGAAAAAGTGATGCCTCCCGCTCTCAACTCTGTGAAGTAAATGTATTACGGAAGGACGGACGGACAGGGGTAAAACAAGATTCCTCCAAATGTTTTGCTGCGGAGGATATAAATTTTGCAAATAAAAATAGTGAGGCAAATTGCCTCAATGGGATCTACGCCACTGTTCCATATTCTAAAGACCAGTAAACAAACGATTTTTTGGGGGCGTATTTTTATCCATTCGATTGAAAAGCATCAGGACATGGATGTATTGTTGGTAATATAAAAACGAGAATTATGATCAACTAAACTAGTGAATTGGGTATAAACAAACAACTTATGAAATTGACTTACACTTTATTTTGCTCACACTCTTTCTAAGATGACCACAGAAACCAGATACGGAAGAATAAAAAGAACCACACTCCTGGCACTTATACATATATTTTGTAAAATCTTTCTGTGCTTTTTTAGGTGGTGGGTTTTCACTATCAGAGTCTATATCTGAAACATTAAACTCCCACGACAAGAAATCACTTTTAGCCGACATGATAATATGGTAATATTTTAAGAAGTGGTATGGATAAGTTTGTCAGAATGTTTCATGAATTCTATGGCTTGTGTTTGTGAAAAACCATTGTATGTTCCTTTTCTTTTTTTCTTTTATAAATTTACTCAATCATATCTTAAAATCAAATTGAATGTTTTCAAGAAAAAACTAAAGACGGCAAATCATTTAATGATCAATACCGACGAAATGAAGTTATAAAAAGGTGTAATGAATGGAGATTGTTTTATACAATTAGGGGACATCAAAAAGGAAAACAAAATGCATCAACAACCAACTGACAATAAAAGCTTACGTGTCCCAGAAGATTCGATATAACTTTTTGAAACATTATATACATACACAATATATAATTAAATTACTGAAATTAATATCAAAATAAATTAAAGAAACCCCCTGAAATATAAATAAATCGAATTACTCAAAGCGGGATATTTGTCAAACTTACCGAACTCGATTTTATTTTTTCTAAATACGAAAATAATGCTAGTTTTTTTCATGTAATTTTTAAATGCGAAAGTAAATTATCGATTCCTAGCTTTGTATACGAGTCCTAGAAATATCCTATTATAACCTTGTGACATATCCCGATAGTATTATATGATCCCGGGTTGAAACAACTTGTTTCGGTATCAAAAACAGACTCTCTGCGACTTACCGTAAACTTATTTGGTGACCAATTTTAATTTCGCAGTAAAAAACACAAAATATAGTTTTTCAACCAATGTTAGGTTCAAACTAATTAAATTAAGTTTTATCAGGTTGTGCAATATAAGACAAACTTGATTTGTATTATAACAGAAGTGTTTTTAAAGGGAAATACAAGTTTCAAACTTGACATGTACTGATTGTTTGACTTTTAGGAATTTTTAAAATGAATTAGGGCATGCGTGAGTTACCATGACTTTCGACAAACAATCGGCATTCCAATGGGAACCAACTGTGCTCCTCTCCTCGCCGATTTCTTTCTGTACTCATATGAAGCGGACTTCATTCAAGGGTTACTACGTGAAAACAAAAAGAAACTAGCCCAATCCTTTAATTTCAATTTTCGTTATATAGATGATGTGTTGTCGATAAATAACGACAAATGCCAAGACTTTCTACATCTTATCTACCCCAGTGAGCTTGAAATTAAGGATACTACAGATACACCAAAGTCCGCTTCATATTTGGATTTGTTTCTTGGAATAGACTATGAGGGTCGTTTGAAGACAAAACTTTATGACAAACGTGATGACTTCAACTTTCCTATTGTTAATTTTCCCTTCTTGAGTAGCAATATACCAGCATCGCCTGCATATGGCGTCTACGTTTCTCAGCTTATCCTATTTTCAAGGGCATGCGTGAGTTACCCTGACTTTCAACAAAGAGAATTACTGCTGTCACAAAAGCATCTTAACCAGGGTTTAGCAGGGATAAGTTGATGTCATCACTTAAGAAATTTTACGATCGTCTTCATGAATTGATTGACCATTACAGTGTTCCAATATCTATGATGATGTTGGACCTGTTCCCACTGTCGTAACCTTTCATGTGCCTCCACCGATTTGTGACTTCCACCGGATTGACTTTGTTGAACTTCACGACGGGTGCCGTATACGGAGCAGGAACTGTTTACCCTTCCGGAGCACCTGGGTTCACCCCTTTTTTGATGAGTTCGTGTTGTTCATTGCTTTTTAGTTTTCAGTGTTTATTCGTTGTGCTTGTGGTGGTTCATTTGTCTTCTCGGGTTTGTCTGTCCAATGGATTGTGTTTTTTTTATTTGCTCCCTAGGAATATTTGTCCTCTTTAACACCTTATAAAGATGACGATTCTTATTCCAAACGTGATAACTTCGATTTTCCTATTGTTAACTGTCCCTTCATGAGTAGCAATATACCAGCATCGCCTCAATGTGGTCTCTACGTGTCTCAGTTTATCGAATATTCAAGGGCATGCGTGAGTTACCGAGACTTTCGATAAAGAGGATTACTGCTGTCACAAAAGCTTCTTAATCAGGGTTTCATCAAGGCTAAGTTGATGACTCACTTAGGGAATTTTACGGTCGTCATTACGAATTGATTGACCGTTACGGTGTTCCAATATTTAAAATGATGTTGGACTTTTTGCCACTGTGGTAACATTTCATGTACCTCAACCGGATTGACTTTTTTTTAACTTCACGACGGGTGTCGTATACTGAGCATGAACTGCTTACCCTTTCGGAGCACCTGAGTTCACTCCTGATATTTATAGGAGTCCGTGTTGTTCATTGTTTTTTTTTAGCTTTCAATGTTTATTTGTTGTGCTTATGATTGTTCATTTGTCTTCCCGGGTTTTGCTCTCTAATGCATCACCCAGTTTAGAGTGCTCCTTAGTGCAAACAAAAACTTGTTTTAAACATTTCAAGGATGATACTAATTTAAATTTAGCCTCATGTGATTTAAGATATCATTTTGTACAGTAAAAAATACAAGACGTAACTGACATAAGCTGTTTTATACTATTAGGAAATTCTGACATGAGTTTACTTCGTATAATTGTAACAGTATAATAAGCTTCTCTGAGACTCGTTATACATTATAGATAAAAACAACTTTCAGTTTTACAATGAAGAAACAAAACAAATAGCTTTTCAACCAATACATGGTTCAGACTTTGTGACGTAAAACCGTATCAGAGTGTGAGAAAAATGACAAAGGTGATTTGTATTATAACATGTGTGTTTTTAAAGTGAAATACAACTTTCAAAATTGACATGTACTTATTTTATACTTTTAGGAATTTTTAACATGAATTTATTTCATAAATTTGATACAGTATCTTAAAACGCTTCTCGGCCCTTTTCCGTAATATAAATGAATTTTACTTTCATAGTGCAAACAAAAACAAATTACTTTTTCAAACATTTTAAGGATGATAAATAGTCAAAGTTAGCCATATCAGATTGTGTGAGTTATAATAAATGCGATTTGTTATACCGCTTTTATGTTCTAAAGTAAGAAAACAAAACTTTTGAAACCCGACATCGGCTTATTTTATACTTATGTAAAGTTGTCACATGATATTAATTCATTTGTAACGGTATGGTAAATAACTTCTTTGAGACTTACCGTAATACACTATTGACAAATTTCAATTTCAGAGTAAAAAAACATACAATTTAGCTTTTTTGATTAATATATTGTCCATATTTAGTAAAATCAAGCTCTATAATGGTAATTCATGTTAGACAAAATTGATTTTTGTTATAACAGAAGTGTTTTTTAAGTAAAAATACTAGTTTTAAACTTAACTTGTACATATCTTATACTTTTAGGAATTTTTGACATGATTTTAGTTCATAAATTTGGTACGATATCTTAAAATGCTTGTCTACAACTTACCGTAATACTTAAAGAAAAAATACAAGTTTCTAGATTGTTATATGATTATTTTCACTCTAATGAATTTTCGATAGAAATTTAGTTGATAAACTTGTTACAGTATAAAAAACAGCCTCTTTGCTACTTACCGTAAAATTTTTTGTGATAAAATTTCAAATTCGCAGTAAAAAACAACAAATTTAGCTTTTCAACCAATGTCAGGTTCATACTTAGTAAAATTGAGTTCTATCAGGGTCTGTGTGTTATAACAGAAGTGGTTTTAAAGGTAATACAAGTCTCAAACTTGAAATGGATTTATTTTTGACTTTTAGGAATTTTAGACATGACTTTAGTTGATAAATTTTATACAGTATCCAAAAAACATTCTCTGCCACTCACTGTTGTATTTGTTAAATAAACACAAATCAATTTTTCAGTGAAAAAAACATTACATTTAGCTTGTCAACCAATACATGGTTCATACTTAGTCAAATAAAGCTCTATCAGATTGTGGGATTTATGACTAAAGTGATGTTTGTTATAACAGACGTGTTTTTTAAATTAAAATACAACTTTCAAACTTGAAATATACTTATTTTATACCTTTAGGAATTTTTAAAATACAATTAGATCATAAATTTGATACCGTATCTTACAAATCTTCTCTGCCACTTACTGTAATAATTGTTATATAAAATGAATTTCAATTTCGTGGTGAAAACACAAAAACATTACTTTTTCAAACATTTTAAGGATGATACTTAATCAAATTTAGCCATATTAGATTGTGTGATTCGTTGTTTTTTTATTTTTCTGTGTTTGTTTGTTGTGTTTGGGGTTGTTCATTTGTCTTCCCGAGTTTGTCTATCCAATGGATTACGCTTTTTGGATTGCTCCATAGGTATATTTGTCCTTTTTGAGGAAAATGTGATTTTTATACTTCTTTCATTTTGTAAAGTAAAATACAAGACTTGTGAAAACCAAGATACGTTTTTGATACTTTTATGAAGTCAATTTAATTTATACATTTCTAACAGAATCTTAAGATCTTAATTACTTATCATAAAATTTAGCTTTTCAACCAATATATTTTTCTTTTTAGTCAAATTGAGCCCTATCACAGTATGTAATATAAGGCAACAGTTATTTTTTTTATAGCAGAAGTAATGTTTTAAGTGAAGATACACGTTTCGAACTTATCTAATACTTTTAGGAATTTTTAACATGACATTAGTTCATAATTTGATACGATATCTTAAAAAGCTTCCCCGACACTTACCGTAATACCTATTAGAAAAAAAAACAAATTATTTTTTCAATCATTTTAAAGATGATACTTTAAGCCATATCAGATTGGGTATTTTCAGATAAATGTGATGTCTGTACTGCTATCATTGTATAAAAATACAAGACTTTTGAAAACTGATATAGGCTTATTTTATATAATACAATCTCTTGAAGGCCCCTGGAAATATCCAATTTGGGTCTCGTTGATCTAAAACAAATGTTACCTTAGCAGGATCCTGTTGTGATATGTACATGAACAAATTTTTATCTCCTTATTTCTTTAGTTAATGATGATTCAGCGTGCAACTATCTTTGTCGCTTCGTTAATCTGTTGATGATATTTACAATTTTAAAAAATGCCAAACATGAAAGTAAATTCGATCCGCTCTGAATTATCTTAGCTGGCCCCTTTTTATGTTTTTTATACAAATTAAATTGTTATATTATGAATCTATTTTTAAGAATTTCAAAGAAAAAATCATGTGCTATGGAAATGTCAGGGAGCTTTTAAAAAAAATTGGCGTATTGAAGATCACTTATGTACTATCACCGGTGTCAGTTCCTTTCGGAAATCGTCTATAGTTTATAGCTTTGCTTGATCTATCAAAAGCATTTGACAGGCTAAGGAGAGATTGTCTGTTTCACCTACTCTTAAAAAAACATGGTACACGGGAAGTTAACTTTGGCAACTTCTGAGAAAAATATATGACAAAGTACTTTTTGGACATTGGAATCTGACTGATTCAACCAAGATTACCAAACATGGATAATGGTCAATATTCTTTTTTCCATTTTAATGAAACATTTAACAGATAATTTTAATCAACAAACTTGTAACTTCTGGGCCCGGTTGTTCAACTCATTTAATCGAGGGTTAAATTTAACCACAAGTTAAACGTAGTGATTTTCTATATGATTTAACCCTCAATTTAAATTAAGCTTGGATAAATTAAGTTGAACAACTTAGCCCTGATCGATAATGTCTTAATTAATGGCCTATAATACGCTGAATCTGACTACAATTTACAAAAACAAAAGTTTGAAAAAACACATTTCGTTGCATGTAAATTGAACTTAACTTCGGAAAACAGGTCAATAATAAGAGAAAACAATATTAACTTAAAAGAAACGAATCAATAAAAATACCTCGAAGTGTATTTTGCAAGATCTTTAAAACCAACTCACCATGATATTAAGTATTTAAACGAAAATATAGAAAACAATTTAATGTGTATGATAAGAGAACTTGGTAATTTTAATAGTATTGAATTTGAAAATGGCATATGCAGACAGTCAAATTAATATTTAAAACTCAGATAAATATTCCCATGCTAGCTATATTTTTGTAACTGGGTAGGAAACAAATAAAGATTTTTTTACCATCAAACAGTTTCATATTATTCAAAGATCACAGGTATGGATGAAGCCCGATTATTAACGTTTTCAATGACCCTATGAGAAATACCAAAGTTTCATAACAAAACAGGGAACTCCAAGGGAAATGTTAGAATAAAAATCCGAAAAATGGCAAAGTCTGGAGGAACGCAAACATCAAGAACTGGACAGCAACAGTCATACTCCCGACTTTGTACATGGCATTTTCATATGAAGATGGTGGGTTAAACCAGGTTTTACGGCATGCAATACATCCAACTTATATGACAATTGCTACAATTCTGAGTTATTTATGGAAATTAATAACTGTCAGAACAACCGACTCACAAGTCACTTTATCAAATCAAAATCATCTCTCTTGTATTATATTTTTGCGTTAAGTCGAGACTGTTGTCATATCCGAAATAAAGGTCTAATAAAGAGGATAAGGAAGAAATTTCGGTTATTTCTTTAACTTCAAGTCCTTACGGATTATTAATTGAATCTATTTTGCAAAGTCCTGATTGTAAATGATTGGCAGTACACGAGTCATACGAAAATCTTCTTGAAAATGTAGGACTTGATCATTTTCAACGTGGACAGTGTAATTCTAAAACCATCTATTAATTGTTTCTCTATGAAACCAACTCCCCAGTTTTATAGATCTTTAAACATATCAAAGTGAAAATCCAAATTATCGTTTGAAATTAAACGACTTCGAGTCATGTTGGCTCAAATATTTTGGCTAGAACGAATTCATTGTCAATGAATCACACCTGTTTTGTATAAATTGGCGAAAAAAATGATTTTTGCGAAATGTGCTTCAACGGAATCCGAGAGTTCACGCATTTTATACTAGAATGTCCAACATTTGACCTGTGGCAAAATGGACTAAATATTAAAAGGTGCATTTTCTAAGCGAAAGATAATAATTGAAACTCGAACCGGAATATGATCTATAAAGTGTACGCAGTATACTTTCCTACCTTCATTAAGTCCTTTCCTTTGTTGTCATTCTTCCGACGATGCATATCTTAATTACTTCGATTTTTTCATTTTATTGTGTACTCACAAAAAGTATAGCAATTTTAGACATAGTCTTGTATGAATTTTTAATAATTTTGTATTTTATGTTAGTTGTGCATTCGGGCACTACCCATGTGCTGGTTGCCTCCGTTGTAGAGTGACACTCTTTTTTCCAAATAAATATAAATATATATGTTTACATTATTTTTTACTTTTTATGAAATATCTTCCTCAACTTGATCTAATACATTTACCTCAATTGACCTCTTTTTAGTTTCGTTCATTTCATGCATATTTAAGTTATAAAAATAAAATACCATACATGTACGAATCTGTCTTTAACCTTTTTGAACAATATTTACATTCGAATATAAATATACCATATGTGTATCTGTTGATGTTCAAATGTATTTCAAACAATAATCATGAGAAGACGAAAAAGTGTAAAAACCAATAATCTCCGAAACGACAGCAGGTGCCTTCTTTCATGATACCTTTTATAGTATTGAGTTTTATATTGAAGACAACACGACAATTAGTGAAAAACGAAATGCATTTACATTTTTTTTCAAGAAAACATTAAACAACAGCGACAACTTGAGATTACCGCGCGATTCAACAACAAATTATCAACGTATTATTACGATGTAAAATTATGTTCAGTCACACATGATTTTACTTTAGGTACTTATTAGCTCTGTTAGTTCAGAAAGAGGCAGAAGATACCTTAGGAACATTAACATTCATCAATTGCATAAAAACTGAGCAACCTCCTAATATACAAAAGGGTGCTCTTGAACAGTAAGTTGACCTTGCTCACCATAGAGCATCTGCCATTTTGTTGATGTTAGTACAAAAAATGTCTTATTTGAAGAAAAGAGGACAGTATTATGGTTATGTCAATATATATATATATATATATATATATATATATATATATTAGGCATAAATAAACATGCAAATTGTAAATGCAGTCTATGAAAAAAGGATGTCCAATTAAGACATTCTGAGAAGGTTAGACATTATACAAATGTTTAGGGGAAAAACACAACAGTCCGTTTAATGAGGTACACAACACTTTGACTAAAATAGATTTGGCTCGCTTAATTTTCATAAAATTTTGACGAAATATTTACTTTGACCTGTTGACAAAAGTATAACAATTTAAAGAAATTTGAACCACATATTTTACGGGAATAATTGCATTGGATATATAGCAGTTTGACAAACACAGTTTTGGATTATTGAGAAGCTTGATTTCTCTTTACTAGTAGTATGTGATTAAAACGTTCAGCTGAAAGAGTTAACTCCCTTGGGTATCCTGTATCCCATTAAGAGCTTAAAAGTTAGTATAGTGAACAAGAATGACACCAAAATCTAGGATACCCCTAGGTGCTTCAGGATGGTAACAAGTTTTTCTTCACTGGCATGAATAGTGGTACTGGTGATTTTAATTTAATATATATGAGGGAAAGTCTCTATTCAGTTATGTCAAAACCCTAAAGGAAGTTTATAATTTCCAAAAGAAATCGCAATAATTACAAAAATTATTTCAACATATTTTTATCAAGAATATTGATTGATGATTGATTGTCGCTTTTTAACGACGCTTTCTGCTCTTTTGACATTAAAAACAGATGACTAAAATATACGCATGCAATATTGCAATTGCATGTGGAACTGCGGAAAATATGTTGAAGCCGCTGTATAATTTCATCAGAAAATCATGTTATGTCCAAAATTTCAAATTCTATGTTTAATAGAATGTTATATGCAGTAATTGAAACATTTGAGAAAAATAAACACAATTCTTCATTTCACTGTTTAGTCCACCCACTCTTACAGTTTGCAGAAGAAGCTGAAAAAGATGCCAAAAATGAAAATATAAAAATCTCTAATATTTATCTCTTTCTGTGTCTCAACAATTCCGTATACATTTCGTCGAATCTGTGATTTGACAGCAGCAATCGTTTCTATCAGTACTCCAATCTTTATGTTAATTTTCTTACACAATTTCTAAAATGTATACGAGAATATTATATTACCTTAATGCATTCAATTATAAAACAATCATAATTTAAAAGAAATGGTTGAATACTCTCTATCACAAGCTCATTTGTCTTTATCTTTGTAATTTCATTTTTGACTCCAAATATATTTTTAGGCTTTACTTACTTAATTTACTTACAATATTGTTTGTCATCAAATATTACAAATCACTTTATCCCTTGCAACGCTAAAGCGACGTATTTGAAGTACTTGCTATCTCATTTCCTCTGCCAAATTTCTTTTATATTCAGAAATGCATAAACCCTTTCGGCGTCTATGTTTCTCATTTTTGTTTTAATTTGTGTTGTTTTTCGATACATTCTTTGTTCGTGCCCTTGCCCATTCTGATCATTTTTCTCCTCTGAAGTTATTATTACCGTCATTGATCCACGTACTTGATACATAATAAGATATATATACCTTTCTGATTTATCAGTGATTCCCAGAGATTACATTTTTATACTTGTTCCACTTCAATCAATAGATAGATTTTACTTACCGATATAACATAGATTCTTGAAATATCTCAATATGAAATGGAACCACATCAAATCAACCTGAGAGCTTCCCAAAGAATTTTCCTCTTTGTCAAAACTATCAAGCCAACGCACTGGCTTCACACAAAAAAATAAAAAGAAGCACATTTCACGGGCAAATCCAGATCATTGATTCTTCCTTGAGAATTGATTCCTTAGGTTAACATCTCGCAAAGAATTTTCAGCCACGATATGCCAACACATTGGCTCAACACAAACGTATATACACACACATTGCATATTATAGGAATAAATAACGACTTTTACCTCAGATCGACACACGGAACAAATACTCGAGAGGGTTGAAGACTTTTCACTTATTTTCTGCCAACACACGGGCATACAAACGTCAGATCTCATGAATCAATACACCAGACCGTGTATGGTTATCAAGGTAAACAGGATCAGAATGAGATTCTTCACTATGATTCAGTGGAAAAAAATAATGCTTTCAGAAAACAGATATTCAATCAATTCATTTTTTATATTAAGTTCTACCTGTTTCAAACGCTTTTACTTTTTATCAAGATCGCAGACAAAAGCAAAAATTTATCTGAATTGTATCAAAAAAAGTTTTACCACTCTTATAAAAATTCTGACAAAACTTTAAATTAAGACTGACTATTTAGGATGATGAAAAAAAATGTAGCAAAATATTGACGTTTTTATGAAATAAGTTTTAAAATAAAATTGAAATTACAAAAATTTTAAATTGAGCCAAAAATATATGACAGACGGTTTTAATTTTATCAAACCCAAATTTCTTACTTAAAATTATATTTCTTTAAACAAAATAGATAAAGAAAAATTATAATTGCTATTTCTTATTCATATATTGATTTCATATATTTACAGAAACTAATTTCAGAAAACAGACTATAAAAAGAAAAGTGGCATTCACCAATCAGAGCAACTTTGTAACATTTTATTATAGTGTATCAATTGAAAACAAATAAAAATAAAAATCCTGGTTGTTTATAAGGCAATATTAAAGTAGAATTTAACTCAAATTATGATTCAATCGAAAGGTACTTTTTCTGACAAAAAATTGGATAGGTAAGAAATATAGATTTGGAATTTCATTCATAAATCTTCTGTGTGTTTTGAATAAAGTAACATCCAAACTTTGTTTTTATAATGGAAATCAATGATAAAGTCTAAGTATTCTGCATCCTTTTTAACGCAATGTCTTTTACACCTTTTTATCGGTCTAACAACTGACCAAAATGTATACAGTTTAAAAAACTGTAACAAAATAAAACTCTGATACTTATCTCTTTTTGTGTCTCAACACTTCCGTTTACATTTCGTCGAATCTCTGATTTGACAGCAGCAATCGTTTCTATCAGTACTCCAATCTTTATGTTAATTTTCTTACACAATTTCTAAAATGTATACGAGAATATTATATTACCTTAATGCATTCAATTATGAAACGATTATTAATTAAAAGAAATGGTTGAATACTCTCTATCACAAGCTCATTTGTCTTTATCTTTTTAATTTTATTTTTGACTCCAAATATATTTTTTAGGCTTTACTTACTTAATTTACTTACAATATTGTTTGTCATCAAATATTACAAATCGCTTTGTCCCTTGCAACGCTAAAGCGACGTATTTGAAGTACTTGCTATCTCATTTCTTCTGTTATATTCAGAAATGCATAAACCCTTTCGGCGTCTATGTTTCTACTTTTTTTTTAATTTGTGTTGTTTTTCGATGCATTCTTTGTTCGTGCCCTTGCCCATTCTGATCATTTTTCTCCTCTGCCGTTATTAATACCGTCATTGACCCACGTACATGATACATAATAAGATATATATACCTTTCTGATTTATCAGTGATTCCCAGAGATTACATTTTTATACTTGTTCCACTTCAATCAATAGATAAATTTTACTTACCGATATAACATAGATTCTTGAAATATCTCAATATGAAATGGAACCACATCAAATCAACCTGAGAGCTTCCCAAAGAATTTTCCTCTTTGTCAAAACTATCAAGCCAACACACTGGCTTCACACAAAAAAATAAAAAGAAGCACATTTCACGGGCAAATCCAGATCATTGATTCTTCCTTGAGAATTGATTCTTTAGGTTAACATCTCGCAAAGAATTTTCAGCCACGATATGCCAACACACAGGCTCAACACAAACGTATATACACACACATTGCATATTATAGGAATAAATAACGAATTTTACCTCAGATCGACACACGGAACAAATACTCGAGAGGGTTGAAGACTTTTCACTTATTTTCTGCCAACACACGGGCATACAAACGTCAGATCTCATGAATCAATACACCAGACCGTGTATGGTTATCAAGGTAAAAAGGATCAGAATGAGATTCTTCACTAGGATTCTGTGGAAAAAAATAATGCTTTCAGAAAACAGATATTCAATCAATTCATTTTTTATATTAAGTTCTACCTGTTTCAAACGCTTTTACTTTTTATCAAGATCGCAGACAAAAGCAAAACTTTATCTGAATTGTATCAAAGAAAGTTTTACCACTCTTATGAAAATTCTGACAGAACTTTAAATTAAGACTGACTATTTAGGATGATGAAAAAAAATGTAGCTTAATATTGACTTTTTTATGAAATAAGTTTTAAAATAAAATTGAAATTACAAAAATTTTAAATTGAGCCAAAAATATATGACAGACGGTTTTAATTTTATCAAACCCAAATTTCTTACTTAAAATTATATTTCTTTAAACAAAATAGATAAAGAAAAATTATAATTGCTATTTCTTATTCATATATTGATTTTATATATTTACAGAAACTAATTTCAAGAAACAGACTATAAAAAGAAAAGTGGCATTCACCAGTCAGAGCAACTTTGTAACATTTTATTATAGTGTATCAATTGAAAACAAATAAAAATAAAAATCCTGGTTGTTTATAAGGCAATATTAAAGTAGAACTTAACTCAAATTATGATTCAATCGAAAGGTACTTTTTCTGACAAAAAATTGGATAGGTAAGAAATATAGATTTGGAATTTCATTCATAAATCTTCTGTGTGTTTTGAATAAAGTAACATCCAAACTTTGTTTTTATAATGGAAATCAATGATAAAGTCTAAGTATTCTGCATCCTTTTTAACGCAATGCCTTTTACACCTTTTTATCGGTCTAACAACTGACCAAAATGTATACAGTTTAAAAAACTGTAACAAAATAAAACTCTGATACTTATCTCTTTTTGTGTCTCAACACTTCCGTTTACATTTCGTCGAATCTCTGATTTGACAGCAGCAATCTTTTCTATCAGTACTCCAATCTTTATGTTAATTTTCTTACACAATTTCTAAAATGTATACGAGAATATTATATTACCTTAATGCATTCAATTATAAAACAATTATTAATTAAAAGAAATGGTTGAATACTCTCTATCACAAGCTCATTTGTCTTTATCTTTTTAATTTTATTTTTGACTCCAAATAAGGTACATAACAGTATTAACAAAACTCGCAAGTCCATAAGACGTGTGACAAAACTGGTATCACACCACTGGAAAATTGCAACCGTAATGGTCCTGACTTGGTACAGGCATTTCAAAAGAAATGGTGGGTTGAATCTAGGTTTTACAGCGCGCCAAACCTCCCGCTTCCATTACGGCATAAAAGTACCAGTGGTGGTAATCAACATAGATATGCTGATGTCAAAGTTGGTAAAGTAGAAACAAAACACCAAGATAAGTTATAAAAAACAATCTTCAATGATAGTAGTAGAAGATACTGAATATTTTTCAACCAAATCTTGGTATTTGAAAAAGAATTTCGTAAGAGACCTTTTTAGACGCATTTCCTCGTATTCCTGGCTAAGAAGTCTGTCACGCAGATGTTTATGGCGTTCAAGGAAATCAGAGTAGTTGGAACATGCTCTAGCGTAACGAATCAATTGAGAAATATAAACACCATATGCAGGAGATGTTGGGATATTGCTGCATAGGTAAGGAAAATTTATAATTTTAAAATCAAAATCGTCTCTTTTATCGTATATCTTGGTGCTTAGTTTACCACTGCTGTCAAATTCGAGATGAAGGTCTAGAAAGGATGCTGTACAAGTTGTTTCTGTAGTTTCTTTAATTTCGAGTTCTGGTGGATATATCAATGGAAGCCATTGAGCAAAAGAAGGATTGTTCATGGACAAAACATCATCAATATATCTATATGTGAAATTAAAAGATTTAGCATCTTTCATACGTTTATTCCTCACGAGGTTCTGCAGAAACTCTGTCTCATAGGAATATAAGAACAAATCGGCGAGGAGAGGGGCACAATTAGTACCCATTGGAATGCCGATTTGTTGTTGAAAAATCGCTCCTCCAAACGTGACAAATATGTTATCAATGAGGAAATCAAGCATGTCGCAAACCTGTTTTTCAATGTAGCATGTTTTGTTTTTTGGAGATGTTTTAGAAAAATATGTGGAATTGTAGCCTAATACAACAAAGTTGCGTGAATCATTAAAAGCTTTATGAATCAGTCCCTTTAAACGAGATTTGAGTTTATCATGGGGTAAAGTAGTGTAAAGGGTTGAAAAGTCAAAAGTTTTAATAGAACTGATTTCTGAAAAACTGCGCGATTTAAAGTTGTCAAGTAAATCTTTAGAATTTTTAAGTATCCACATATGATTGATACCACTACGGGAATAGATGGTATCACAACATGCCTGTTGTCCCTCTTTCACTGTAGACAATATCTTTGTGAGGTGAACTGACAGCTCCTTGGTGGAACATGAATATATTTTTTAGGCTTTACTTACTTAATTTACTTACAATATTGTTTGTCATCAAATATTACAAATCGCTTTGTCCCTTGCAACGCTAAAGCGACGTATTTGAAGTACTTGCTATCTCATTTCCTCTGCCAAATTTCTGTTATATTCAGAAATGCATAAACCCTTTCGGCGTCAATGTTTCTAATTTTTTTTTAATTTGTGTTGTTTTTCGATGCATTCTTTGTTCGTGCCCTTGCCCATTCTGATCATTTTTCTCCTCTGCCGTTATTAATACCGTCATTGACCCACGTACTTGATATATAATAAGATATATATACCTTTCTGATTTATCAGTCATTCCCAGAGATTACATTTTTATACTTGTTCCACTTCAATCAATAGATAAATTTTACTTACCGATATAAGATAGATTCTGGAAATATCTCAATATGAAATGGAACCACATCAAATCAACCTGAGAGCTTCCCAAAGAATTTTCCTCTTTGTCAAAACTATCAAGCCAACACACTGGCTTCACACAAAAAAATAAAAAGAAGCACATTTCACGGGCAAATCCAGATCATTGATTCTTCCTTGAGAATTGATTTCTTAGGTTAACATCTCGCAAAGAATTTTCAGCCACGATATGCCAACACACTGGCTCAACACAAACATATATTCACACACATTGCATATTATTGGAATAGATAACGGATTTTACCTCAGATCGACACACGGAACAAATACTCGAGAGGGTTGAAGACTTTTCATTTATTTTGTGCCAACACACGGGCATACAAACGTCAGATCTCATGAATCAATACACCAGACCGTGTATGGTTATCAAGGTAAACAGGATCAGAATGAGATTCTTCACTATGATTCTGTGGAAAAAAATAGTGCTTTCAGACAACAGATATTCAATCAATTCATTTTTTATATTAAGTTCTACCTGTTTCAAACGCTTTTACTTTTTATGAAGATCGCAGACAAAAAGCAAAAATTTATCTGAATTGTATCAAAAAAAGTTTCACCACTCTTATAAAAATTCTGACAGAACTTTAAATTAAGACTGACTTTTTAGGATGATGAAAAAAATGTAGCTTAATATTGACTTTTTTATGAAATAAGTTTTAAAATAAAATTGAAATTACAAAAATTTTAAATTGAGGCAAAAATATATGACGGAAGGTTTTAATTTTATCAAACCCAAATTTCTTACTTAAAATTATATTTCTTTAAGCAAATTAGATAAAGAAAAATTATAATTGCTATTTCTTATTCATATATTGATTTCATATATTTACAGAAACTAATCTCAAGAAACAGACTATAAAAATAAAAGTGGCATTCACCAATCAGAGGCAACTTTGTAACATTTTATTATAGTGTATGAATTGAAAACAAATAAAAATAAAAATCCTGGTTGTTTATAAGACAATATTAAAGTAGAACTTAACTCAAATTATGATTCAATCGAAAGGTACTTTTTCTGACAAAAAATTGGATAGGTAAGAAATATGGATTTGGAATTTCATTCATAAATCTTCTGTGTGTTTTGAATAAAGTAACATCCAAACTTTGTTTTTTTATAATGGAAATCAATGATAAAGTCTAAGTATTCTGCATCCTTTTTAACGCAATGTCCTTTACACTTTTTTATCGGTCTAGCAACTGACCAAAATGTATGCAGTTTAAAAAACTGTAACAAAATAAAACTCTGATACTTATCTCTTTTTGCGTCTCAACACTTTTGTTTACATTTCGTCGAATCTCTGATTTTTCAACAGCAATCTTTTTTATCAGTACTCCAATCTTTATGTTAATTTACTTACAAAATTTCTAAAATGTATACGAGAATATTGTATTACCTTAATGCATTCAATTATAAAACAATTATAAATTAAAAGAAATGGTTGAATACTCTCTATCACAAGCTCATTTGTCTTTATCTTTGTAATTTCATTTTTGACTCCAAATATATTTTTTAGGCTTTACTTACTTAATTTACTTACAATATTGTTTGTCATCAAATATTACAAATCACTTTATCCCTTGCAACGCTAAAGCGACGTATTTGAAGTACTTGCTATCTCATTTCCTCTGCCAAATTTCTGTTATATTCAGAAATGCATAAACCCTTTCGGCGTCTATGTTTCTCATTTTTGTTTTAATTTGTGTTGTTTTTCGATACATTCTTTGTTCGTGCCCTTGCCCATTCTGATCATTTTTCTCCTCTGCCGTTATTATTACCGTCATTGATCCACGTACTTGATACATAATAAGATATATATACCTTTCTAATTGATCAGTGATTCCCAGAGATTACATTTTTATACTTGTTCCACGTCAATCAATAGATAGATTTTACTTACCGATATAAGATAGAGTCTTGAAATATCACAATATGAAATGGAACCACATCAAATCAACCTGAGAGCTTCCCAAAGAATTTTCCTCTTTGTCAAAACAATCTGGCCAACACACTGGCTTCACACAACAAAATAAAAAAAAGCGCATTTCACGGGCAAATCCAGATCATTGATTCTTCCTTGAGAATTGATTTCTTAGGTTAACATCTCGCAAAGAATTTTCAGCCACGATATGCCAACACACTGGCTCAACACAAACGTATATACACACACATTGCAGATTATTGGAATAAATAACGGATTTCACCTCAGATCGACACACGGAACAAATACTCGAGAGGGTTGAAGACTTTTCACTTATTTTGTGCCAACACACGGGCATATAAAAGTCAGATCTCATGAATCAACACCCCAGACCGTATATGGTTATCAAGGTAAACAGGATCAGAATGAGATTCTTCACTCGGATTCTGTGGAAAAACATAATGCTTTCAGAAAACAGATATTCAATCAATTCATCTTTTATATTAAGTTCTACCTGTTTCAAACGCTTTTACTTTTTATCAAGATCGCAGACAAAAAGCAAAAATTTATCTGAATTGTATCAAAAAAGTTTCACCACTCTTATAAAAATTCTGACAGAACTTTAAATTAAGACTGACTATTTAGGATGATGAAAAAGAATGTAGCTTAATATTGACTTGTTTATAAAATAAGTTTTAAAATAAAATTGAAATTACAAAAATTTTAAATTGAGCCAAAAATATATGACGGAAGGTTTCAATTTTATCAAACCCAAATTTCTTACATAAAATTATATTTCTTTAAACAAAATAGATAAAGAAAAATTATAATTGCTATTTCTTATTCATATATTGATTTTATATATTTACAGAAACTCATTTCAAGAAACAGACTATAAAAAGAAAAGTGACATTCACCAATCAGAGGCAACTTTGTAACATTTTATTATAGTGTATGAATTGAAAACAAATAAAAATAAAAATCCTGGTTGTTTATAAGGCAATATTAAAGTAGAACTTAACTCAAATTATGATTCAATCGAAAGGTACTTTTTCTGACAAAAAATTGGATAGGTAAGAAATATAGATTTGGAATTTCATTCATAAATCTTCTGTGTGTTTTGAATAAAGTAACATCCAAACTTTGTTTGTTATAATGGAAATCAATGATAAAGTCTAAGGATTCTGCATCCTTTTTAACGCAATGTCCTTTACACCTTTTTATCGGTCAAACAACTGAATCAAAATGTATGCAGTTTAAAAAACTGTAACAAAATAAAACTCTGATACTTATCTCTTTCTGTGTCTCAACACTTCCGTTTACATTTCGTCGAATCTCTGATTTGTCAACAGCAATCTTTTCTATCAGTACTCCAATCTTTATGATAATTTTCTTACACAATTTCTAAAATGTATACGAGAATATTATATTACTTTAATGCATTCAATTATAAAACAATTATTAATAAAAAAAATGGTTGAATACTCTCTATCACAAGCTCATTTGTCTTTATCTTTGTAATTTCATTTTTGACTCCAAATATATTTTTTAGGCTTTACTTACTTAATTTACTTACAATATTGTTTGTCATCAAATATTACAAATCACTTTATCCCTTGCAACGCTAAAGCGACGTATTTGAAGTACTTGCTATCTCATTTCCTCTGCCAAATTTCTGTTATATTCAGAAATGCATAAACCCTTTCGGCGTCTATGTTTCTCATTTTTGTTTTAATTTGTGTTGTTTTTCGATACATTCTTTGTTCGTGCCCTTGCCCATTCTGATCATTTTTCTCCTCTGCCGTTATTATTACCGTCATTGATCCACGTACTTGATACATAATAAGATATATATACCTTTCTAATTGATCAGTGATTCCCAGAGATTACATTTTTATACTTGTTCCACGTCAATCAATAGATAGATTTTACTTACCGATATAAGATAGAGTCTTGAAATATCACAATATGAAATGGAACCACATCAAATCAACCTGAGAGCTTCCCAAAGAATTTTCCTCTTTGTCAAAACAATCTGGCCAACACACTGGCTTCACACAACAAAATAAAAAAAAAGCGCATTTCACGGGCAAATCCAGATCATTGATTCTTCCTTGAGAATTGATTTCTTAGGTTAACATCTCGCAAAGAATTTTCAGCCACGATATGCCAACACACTGGCTCAACACAAACGTATATACACACACATTGCAGATTATTGGAATAAATAACGGATTTCACCTCAGATCGACACACGGAACAAATACTCGAGAGGGTTGAAGACTTTTCACTTATTTTGTGCCAACACACGGGCATATAAACGTCAGATCTCATGAATCAACACCCCAGACCGTGTATGGTTATCAAGGTAAACAGGATCAGAATGAGATTCTTCACTCGGATTCTGTGGAAAAACATAATGCTTTCAGAAAACAGATATTCAATCAATTCATCTTTTATATTAAGTTCTACCTGTTTCAAACGCTTTTACTTTTTATCAAGATCGCAGACAAAAAGCAAAAATTTATCTGAATTGTATCAAAAAAGTTTCACCACTCTTATAAAAATTCTGACAGAACTTTAAATTAAGACTGACTATTTAGGATGATGAAAAAAATGTAGCTTAATATTGACTTGTTTATAAAATAAGTTTTAAAATAAAATTGAAATTACAAAAATTTTAAATTGAGCCAAAAATATATGACGGAAGGTTTCAATTTTATCAAACCCAAATTTCTTACATAAAATTATATTTCTTTAAACAAAATAGATAAAGAAAAATTATAATTGCTATTTCTTATTCATATATTGATTTTATATATTTACAGAAACTCATTTCAAGAAACAGACTATAAAAAGAAAAGTGACATTCACCAATCAGAGGCAACTTTGTAACATTTTATTATAGTGTATGAATTGAAAACAAATAAAAATAAAAATCCTGGTTGTTTATAAGGCAATATTAAAGTAGAACTTAACTCAAATTATGATTCAATCGAAAGGTACTTTTTCTGACAAAAAATTGGATAGGTAAGAAATATAGATTTGGAATTTCATTCATAAATCTTCTGTGTGTTTTGAATAAAGTAACATCCAAACTTTGTTTGTTATAATGGAAATCAATGATAAAGTCTAAGGATTCTGCATCCTTTTTAACGCAATGTCCTTTACACCTTTTTATCGGTCAAACAACTGAACCAAAATGTATGCAGTTTAAAAAACTGTAACAAAATAAAACTCTGATACTTATCTCTTTCTGTGTCTCAACACTTCCGTTTACATTTCGTCGAATCTCTGATTTGTCAACAGCAATCTTTTCTATCAGTACTCCAATCTTTATGATAATTTTCTTACACAATTTCTAAAATGTATACGAGAATATTATATTACTTTAATGCATTCAATTATAAAACAATTATTAATAAAAAAAATGGTTGAATACTCTCTATCACAAGCTCATTTGTCTTTATCTTTGTAATTTCATTTTTGACTCCAAATATATTTTTTAGGCTTTACTTACTTAATTTACTTACAATATTGTTTGTCATCAAATATTACAAATCACTTTATCCCTTGCAACGCTAAAGCGACGTATTTGAAGTACTTGCTATCTCATTTCCTCTGCCAAATTTCTGTTATATTCAGAAATGCATAAACCCTTTCGGCGTCTATGTTTCTCATTTTTGTTTTAATTTGTGTTGTTTTTCGATACATTCTTTGTTCGTGCCCTTGCCCATTCTGATCATTTTTCTCCTCTGCCGTTATTATTACCGTCATTGATCCACGTACTTGATACATAATAAGATATATATACCTTTCTAATTGATCAGTGATTCCCAGAGATTACATTTTTATACTTGTTCCACGTCAATCAATAGATAGATTTTACTTACCGATATAAGATAGAGTCTTGAAATATCACAATATGAAATGGAACCACATCAAATCAACCTGAGAGCTTCCCAAAGAATTTTCCTCTTTGTCAAAACAATCTGGCCAACACACTGGCTTCACACAACAAAATAAAAAAAAAGCGCATTTCACGGGCAAATCCAGATCATTGATTCTTCCTTGAGAATTGATTTCTTAGGTTAACATCTCGCAAAGAATTTTCAGCCACGATATGCCAACACACTGGCTCAACACAAACGTATATACACACACATTGCAGATTATTGGAATAAATAACGGATTTCACCTCAGATCGACACACGGAACAAATACTCGAGAGGGTTGAAGACTTTTCACTTATTTTGTGCCAACACACGGGCATATAAACGTCAGATCTCATGAATCAACACCCCAGACCGTGTATGGTTATCAAGGTAAACAGGATCAGAATGAGATTCTTCACTCGGATTCTGTGGAAAAACATAATGCTTTCAGAAAACAGATATTCAATCAATTCATCTTTTATATTAAGTTCTACCTGTTTCAAACGCTTTTACTTTTTATCAAGATCGCAGACAAAAAGCAAAAATTTATCTGAATTGTATCAAAAAAGTTTCACCACTCTTATAAAAATTCTGACAGAACTTTAAATTAAGACTGACTATTTAGGATGATGAAAAAAATGTAGCTTAATATTGACTTGTTTATAAAATAAGTTTTAAAATAAAATTGAAATTACAAAAATTTTAAATTGAGCCAAAAATATATGACGGAAGGTTTCAATTTTATCAAACCCAAATTTCTTACATAAAATTATATTTCTTTAAACAAAATAGATAAAGAAAAATTATAATTGCTATTTCTTATTCATATATTGATTTTATATATTTACAGAAACTCATTTCAAGAAACAGACTATAAAAAGAAAAGTGACATTCACCAATCAGAGGCAACTTTGTAACATTTTATTATAGTGTATGAATTGAAAACAAATAAAAATAAAAATCCTGGTTGTTTATAAGGCAATATTAAAGTAGAACTTAACTCAAATTATGATTCAATCGAAAGGTACTTTTTCTGACAAAAAATTGGATAGGTAAGAAATATAGATTTGGAATTTCATTCATAAATCTTCTGTGTGTTTTGAATAAAGTAACATCCAAACTTTGTTTGTTATAATGGAAATCAATGATAAAGTCTAAGGATTCTGCATCCTTTTTAACGCAATGTCCTTTACACCTTTTTATCGGTCAAACAACTGAACCAAAATGTATGCAGTTTAAAAAACTGTAACAAAATAAAACTCTGATACTTATCTCTTTCTGTGTCTCAACACTTCCGTTTACATTTCGTCGAATCTCTGATTTGTCAACAGCAATCTTTTCTATCAGTACTCCAATCTTTATGATAATTTTCTTACACAATTTCTAAAATGTATACGAGAATATTATATTACTTTAATGCATTCAATTATAAAACAATTATTAATAAAAAAAATGGTTGAATACTCTCTATCACAAGCTCATTTGTCTTTATCTTTGTAATTTCATTTTTGACTCCAAATATATTTTTTAGGCTTTACTTACTTAATTTACTTACAATATTGTTTGTCATCAAATATTACAAATCACTTTATCCCTTGCAACGCTAAAGCGACGTATTTGAAGTACTTGCTATCTCATTTCCTCTGCCAAATTTCTGTTATATTCAGAAATGCATAAACCCTTTCGGCGTCTATGTTTCTCATTTTTGTTTTAATTTGTGTTGTTTTTCGATACATTCTTTGTTCGTGCCCTTGCCCATTCTGATCATTTTTCTCCTCTGCCGTTATTATTACCGTCATTGATCCACGTACTTGATACATAATAAGATATATATACCTTTCTAATTGATCAGTGATTCCCAGAGATTACATTTTTATACTTGTTCCACGTCAATCAATAGATAGATTTTACTTACCGATATAAGATAGAGTCTTGAAATATCACAATATGAAATGGAACCACATCAAATCAACCTGAGAGCTTCCCAAAGAATTTTCCTCTTTGTCAAAACAATCTGGCCAACACACTGGCTTCACACAACAAAATAAAAAAAAAGCGCATTTCACGGGCAAATCCAGATCATTGATTCTTCCTTGAGAATTGATTTCTTAGGTTAACATCTCGCAAAGAATTTTCAGCCACGATATGCCAACACACTGGCTCAACACAAACGTATATACACACACATTGCAGATTATTGGAATAAATAACGGATTTCACCTCAGATCGACACACGGAACAAATACTCGAGAGGGTTGAAGACTTTTCACTTATTTTGTGCCAACACACGGGCATATAAACGTCAGATCTCATGAATCAACACCCCAGACCGTGTATGGTTATCAAGGTAAACAGGATCAGAATGAGATTCTTCACTCGGATTCTGTGGAAAAACATAATGCTTTCAGAAAACAGATATTCAATCAATTCATCTTTTATATTAAGTTCTACCTGTTTCAAACGCTTTTACTTTTTATCAAGATCGCAGACAAAAAGCAAAAATTTATCTGAATTGTATCAAAAAAGTTTCACCACTCTTATAAAAATTCTGACAGAACTTTAAATTAAGACTGACTATTTAGGATGATGAAAAAAATGTAGCTTAATATTGACTTGTTTATAAAATAAGTTTTAAAATAAAATTGAAATTACAAAAATTTTAAATTGAGCCAAAAATATATGACGGAAGGTTTCAATTTTATCAAACCCAAATTTCTTACATAAAATTATATTTCTTTAAACAAAATAGATAAAGAAAAATTATAATTGCTATTTCTTATTCATATGTTGATTTTATATATTTACAGAAACTCATTTCAAGAAACAGACTATAAAAAGAAAAGTGACATTCACCAATCAGAGGCAACTTTGTAACATTTTATTATAGTGTATGAATTGAAAACAAATAAAAATAAAAATCCTGGTTGTTTATAAGGCAATATTAAAGTAGAACTTAACTCAAATTATGATTCAATCGAAAGGTACTTTTTCTGACAAAAAATTGGATAGGTAAGAAATATAGATTTGGAATTTCATTCATAAATCTTCTGTGTGTTTTGAATAAAGTAACATCCAAACTTTGTTTGTTATAATGGAAATCAATGATAAAGTCTAAGGATTCTGCATCCTTTTTAACGCAATGTCCTTTACACCTTTTTATCGGTCAAACAACTGAACCAAAATGTATGCAGTTTAAAAAACTGTAACAAAATAAAACTCTGATACTTATCTCTTTTTGTGTCTCAACACTTCCGTTTACATTTCGTCGAATCTCTGATTTGTCAACAGCAATCTTTTCTATCAGTACTCCAATCTTTATGATAATTTTCTTACACAATTTCTAAAATGTATACGAGAATATTATATTACTTTAATGCATTCAATTATAAAACAATTATTAATAAAAAAAATGGTTGAATACTCTCTATCACAAGCTCATTTGTCTTTATCTTTGTAATTTCATTTTTGACTCCAAATATATTTTTTAGGCTTTACTTACTTAATTTACTTACAATATTGTTTGTCATCAAATATTACAAATCACTTTATCCCTTGCAACGCTAAAGCGACGTATTTGAAGTACTTGCTATCTCATTTCCTCTGCCAAATTTCTGTTATATTCAGAAATGCATAAACCCTTTCGGCGTCTATGTTTCTCATTTTTGTTTTAATTTGTGTTGTTTTTCGATACATTCTTTGTTCGTGCCCTTGCCCATTCTGATCATTTTTCTCCTCTGCCGTTATTATTACCGTCATTGATCCACGTACTTGATACATAATAAGATATATATACCTTTCTAATTGATCAGTGATTCCCAGAGATTACATTTTTATACTTGTTCCACGTCAATCAATAGATAGATTTTACTTACCGATATAAGATAGAGTCTTGAAATATCACAATATGAAATGGAACCACATCAAATCAACCTGAGAGCTTCCCAAAGAATTTTCCTCTTTGTCAAAACAATCTGGCCAACACACTGGCTTCACACAACAAAATAAAAAAAAGCGCATTTCACGGGCAAATCCAGATCATTGATTCTTCCTTGAGAATTGATTTCTTAGGTTAACATCTCGCAAAGAATTTTCAGCCACGATATGCCAACACACTGGCTCAACACAAACGTATATACACACACATTGCAGATTATTGGAATAAATAACGGATTTCACCTCAGATCGACACACGGAACAAATACTCGAGAGGGTTGAAGACTTTTCACTTATTTTGTGCCAACACACGGGCATATAAACGTCAGATCTCATGAATCAACACCCCAGACCGTGTATGGTTATCAAGGTAAACAGGATCAGAATGAGATTCTTCACTCGGATTCTGTGGAAAAACATAATGCTTTCAGAAAACAGATATTCAATCAATTCATCTTTTATATTAAGTTCTACCTGTTTCAAACGCTTTTACTTTTTATCAAGATCGCAGACAAAAAGCAAAAATTTATCTGAATTGTATCAAAAAAGTTTCACCACTCTTATAAAAATTCTGACAGAACTTTAAATTAAGACTGACTATTTAGGATGATGAAAAAAATGTAGCTTAATATTGACTTGTTTATAAAATAAGTTTTAAAATAAAATTGAAATTACAAAAATTTTAAATTGAGCCAAAAATATATGACGGAAGGTTTCAATTTTATCAAACCCAAATTTCTTACATAAAATTATATTTCTTTAAACAAAATAGATAAAGAAAAATTATAATTGCTATTTCTTATTCATATATTGATTTTATATATTTACAGAAACTCATTTCAAGAAACAGACTATAAAAAGAAAAGTGACATTCACCAATCAGAGGCAACTTTGTAACATTTTATTATAGTGTATGAATTGAAAACAAATAAAAATAAAAATCCTGGTTGTTTATAAGGCAATATTAAAGTAGAACTTAACTCAAATTATGATTCAATCGAAAGGTACTTTTTCTGACAAAAAATTGGATAGGTAAGAAATATAGATTTGGAATTTCATTCATAAATCTTTTGTGTGTTTTGAATAAAGTAACATCCAAACTTTGTTTGTTATAATGGAAATCAATGATAAAGTCTAAGGATTCTGCATCCTTTTTAACGCAATGTCCTTTACACCTTTTTATCGGTCAAACAACTGAACCAAAATGTATGCAGTTTAAAAAACTGTAACAAAATAAAACTCTGATACTTATCTCTTTTTGTGTCTCAACACTTCCGTTTACATTTCGTCGAATCTCTGATTTGTCAACAGCAATCTTTTCTATCAGTACTCCAATCTTTATGATAATTTTCTTACACAATTTCTAAAATGTATACGAGAATATTATATTACTTTAATGCATTCAATTATAAAACAATTATTAATAAAAAAAATGGTTGAATACTCTCTATCACAAGCTCATTTGTCTTTATCTTTGTAATTTCATTTTTGACTCCAAATATATTTTTTAGGCTTTACTTACTTAATTTACTTACAATATTGTTTGTCATCAAATATTACAAATCACTTTATCCCTTGCAACGCTAAAGCGACGTATTTGAAGTACTTGCTATCTCATTTCCTCTGCCAAATTTCTGTTATATTCAGAAATGCATAAACCCTTTCGGCGTCTATGTTTCTCATTTTTGTTTTAATTTGTGTTGTTTTTCGATACATTCTTTGTTCGTGCCCTTGCCCATTCTGATCATTTTTCTCCTCTGCCGTTATTATTACCGTCATTGATCCACGTACTTGATACATAATAAGATATATATACCTTTCTAATTGATCAGTGATTCCCAGAGATTACATTTTTATACTTGTTCCACGTCAATCAATAGATAGATTTTACTTACCGATATAAGATAGAGTCTTGAAATATCACAATATGAAATGGAACCACATCAAATCAACCTGAGAGCTTCCCAAAGAATTTTCCTCTTTGTCAAAACAATCTGGCCAACACACTGGCTTCACACAACAAAATAAAAAAAAAGCACATTTCACGGACAAATCCAGATCATTGATTCTTCCTTGAGAATTGATTTCTTAGGTTAACATCTCGCAAAGAATTTTCAGCCACGATATGCCAACACACTGGCTCAACACAAACGTATATACACACATTGCATATTATTGGAATAAATAACGGATTTCACCTCAGATCGACACACGGAACAAATACTCGAGAGGGTTGAAGACTTTTCACTTATTTTGTGCCAACACACGGGCATATAAACGTCAGATCTCATGAATCAACACCCCAGACCGTGTATGGTTATCAAGGTAAACAGGATCAGAATGAGATTCTTCACTAGGATTCTGTGGAAAAAAATAATGCTTTCAGAAAACAGATATTCAATCAATTCATTTTTTATATTAAGTTCTACCTGTTTCAAACGCTTTTACTTTTTATCAAGATCGCAGACAAAAAGAAAAAATTTATCTGAATTGTATCAAAAAAGTTTCACCACTCTTATAAAAATTCTGACAGAACTTTAAATTAAGACTGACTATTTAGGATGATGAAAAAGATGTAGCTTAATATTGACTTGTTTATAAAATAAGTTTTAAAATAAAATTGAAATTACAAAAATTTTACATTGAGCCAAAAATATATGACGGAAGGTTTCAATTTTATCAAACCCAAATTTCTTACATAAAATTATATTTCTTTAAACAAAATAGATAAAGAAAAATTATAATTGCTATTTCTTATTCATATATTGATTTTATATATACTCTCTCAAAAAAGAAACGCAACATACAGAAAATAGGAAATTTACTTCATATATTATTTTCATAATTTATGATATAAATAATTTACACAGGAATGCAAAAATTGGCACACTTCTTGTTCATGAGTTCTTTTACCTTGGAATATCACAGTTTGTCACATATTGTCAATAAATCACTCATAAATTGTCAATATCTGGTATGTCCACCATTTGCTTGTAACACAGCCCCGACTCTTCTTGGCATAGATTGAATTAAACGCTGAGTTAGAACACGCGGTATCCTTTGCCACTCAAACTGAAGTGCCTGCTGTAATTGTTGCAGATTTTGCGGTGGTGGTTGTCGTTGGCGCACGCGCCGATCCACTTCATCCCACAAATGTTCAATTGGATTAAGATCAGGTGATCGTGACGGCCAACGGATCACATTGACATTCTGTTGTTCTAAAAAGTCTACTGTTACACGTGCTGTATGTGGTCGGGCATTGTCGTGCTGAAAAATTTCTCTCCGAATGTCAATTACGGGCAATAAATGAGGTCGTAAAATTTCGTCTCTATACCTAACAGCGTTCAGATTGCCTTGGATATGTATCAGCTGTGTGTTTCTGGCATAAGAAATAGCGGCCCACATCATAACACTGCCTCCGCCAAAATTGTCTCTCTCCACAACACAGTTTTGCGCAAAACGTTCGTTTCGGCGCCTATACACACGTATGCGACCATCTCGCTTTTCCAGTTGAAAACGTGACTCATCGCTGAACCATACTCTTTTCCAGTTCTGTAAATTCCATGCACGAACTGTAGTACACCATCTAACCCTCGCTCGGCGGTGTTGGCGTCTCAGTGTTGCTCCAAAGTAAGGTCTTCTTGCCCTCAATCCATGAGAACGTAACCGATTGCGTACTGTCTGTGCTGATATACGGCGCAACCCAGGGACGTTTACAGCTGTTTCTGTTGCAGCAATAGTCCTATTCCGCAGATGGAAAAGTCTGATGTAACGATCTTGCGCCCTGGTTGTAACACGCGGGCGCCCTGAACGTGGCCGATCTGTCGTAGTACCAAGCTGCAGGTAGCGTCCCCAAAGGCGTGAAATTGTGCTACGATGAACATTGTACGTTACAGCAACAGCATTCTGTGATTCTCCGGCCTCTAGTCGTCCGATAGCGATATTCCGGGTAGCAGCGTCTAACCTTGGCATAGCGTCACCTCATCAAAATTTTATTTTACGAATCCATTCATGAAAAGAAATACCGGGTTTTTATACCGACTGACTGAGCTAAAAAATAACCCATGATTTGCACGTGAAAGTCGACCCAGTTTTTGGCAATGCGTAAATCGTAGGGTGTCCCAGATTGCGGCCAAAGTCGTTTACGGGTGGATGAATTTAAATGATTGTACCTGGAAACTTTTTATGAAGGTGTAATTATGATAATGTGTACATATATTTTGATATTTATTGGTTATTTGTCCAGAAAAATAATATTTCAAAAAGATAATCTGATGTTGCGTTTCTTTTTTGAGAGTGTATATTTACAGAAACTCATTTCAAGAAACAGACTATAAAAAGAAAAGTGGCATTCACCAATCAGAGGCAACTTTGTAACATTTTATTACAGTGTATGAATTGAAAACAAATAAAAATAAAAATCCTGGTTGTTTATAAGGCAATATTAAAGTAGAACTTAACTCAAATTATGATTCAATCGAAAGGTACTTTTTCTGACAAAAAATTGGATAGGTAAGAAATATAGATTTGGAATTTCATTCATAAATCTTCTGTGTGTTTTGAATAAAGTAACATCCAAACTTTGTTTGTTATAATGGAAATCAATGATAAAGTCTAAGGATTCTGCATCCTTTTTAACGCAATGTCCTTTACACCTTTTTATCGGTCAAACAACTGAACCAAAATGTATGCAGTTTAAAAAACTGTAACAAAATAAAACTCTGATACTTATCTCTTTTTGTGTCTCAACACTTCCGTTTACATTTCGTCGAATCTCTGATTTGTCAACAGCAATCTTTTCTATCAGTACTCCAATCTTTATGTTAATTTTCTTACACAATTTCTAAAATGTATACGAGAATATTATATTACCTTAATGCATTCAATTATAAAACAATTATTAATAAAAAAAAATGGTTGAATACTCTCTATCACAAGCTCATTTGTCTTTATCTTTGTAATTTCATTTTTGACTCCAAATATATTTTTTAGGCTTTACTTACTTAATTTACTTACAATATTGTTTGTCATCAAATATTACAAATCACTTTATCCCTTGCAACGCTAAAGCGACGTATTTGAAGTACTTGCTATCTCATTTCCTCTGCCAAATTTCTGTTATATTCAGAAATGCATAAACCCTTTCGGCGTCTATGTTTCTCATTTTTGTTTTAATTTGTGTTGTTTTTCGATACATTCTTTGTTCGTGCCCTTGCCCATTCTGATCATTTTTCTCCTCTGCCGTTATTATTACCGTCATTGATCCACGTACTTGATACATAATAAGATATATATACCTTTCTAATTGATCAGTGATTCCCAGAGATTACATTTTTATACTTGTTCCACGTCAATCAATAGATAGATTTTACTTACCGATATAAGATAGAGTCTTGAAATATCACAATATGAAATGGAACCACATCAAATCAACCTGAGAGCTTCCCAAAGAATTTTCCTCTTTGTCAAAACAATCTGGCCAACACACTGGCTTCACACAACAAAATAAAAAAAAGCACATTTCACGGACAAATCCAGATCATTGATTCTTCCTTGAGAATTGATTTCTTAGGTTAACATCTCGCAAAGAATTTTCAGCCACGATATGCCAACACACTGGCTCAACACAATCGTATATACACACATTGCATATTATTGGAATGAATAACGGATTTCACCTCAGATCGACACACGGAACAAATACTCGAGAGGGTTGAAGACTTTTCACTTATTTTGTGCCAACACACGGGCATATAAACGTCAGATCTCATGAATCAACACCCCAGACCGTGTATGGTTATCAAGGTAAACAGGATCAGAATGAGATTCTTCACTAGGATTCTGTGGAAAAAAATAATGCTTTCAGAAAACAGATATTCAATCAATTCATTTTTTATATTAAGTTCTACCTGTTTCAAACGCTTTTACTTTTTATCAAGATCGCAGACAAAAAGCAAAAATTTATCTGAATTGTATCAAAAAAGTTTCACCACTCTTATAAAAATTCTGACAGAACTTTAAATTAAGACTGACTATTTAGGATGATGAAAAAAATGGAACTTAATATTGACTTGTTTATAAAATAAGTTTTAAAATAAAATTGAAATTACAAAAATTTTAAATTGAGCCAAAAATATATGACGGAAGGTTTCAATTTTATCAAACCCAAATTTCTTACATAAAATTATATTTCTTTAAACAAAATAGATAAAGAAAAATTATAATTGCTATTTCTTATTCATATATTGATTTTATATATTTACAGAAACTCATTTCAAGAAACAGACTATAAAAAGAAAAGTGGCATTCACCAATCAGAGGCAACTTTGTAACATTTTATTATAGTGTATGAATTGAAAACAAATAAAAATAAAAATCCTGGTTGTTTATAAGGCAATATTAAAGTAGAACTTAACTCAAATTATGATTCAATCGAAAGGTACTTTTTCTGACATAAAATTGGATAGGTAAGAAATATAGATTTGGAATTTCATTCATAAATCTTCTGTGTGTTTTGAATAAAGTAACATCCAAACTTTGTTTGTTATAATGGAAATCAATGATAAAGTCTAAGGATTCTGCATCCTTTTTAACGCAATGTCCTTTACACCTTTTTATCGGTCAAACAACTGAACCAAAATGTATGCAGTTTAAAAAACTGTAACAAAATAAAACTCTGATACTTATCTCTTTTTGTGTCTCAACACTTCCGTTTACATTTCGTCGAATCTCTGATTTGTCAACAGCAATCTTTTCTATCAGTACTCCAATCTTTATGTTAATTTTCTTACACAATTTCTAAAATGTATACGAGAATATTATATTACCTTAATGCATTCAATTATAAAACAATTATTAATAAAAAAAAATGGTTGAATACTCTCTATCACAAGCTCATTTGTCTTTATCTTTGTAATTTCATTTTTGACTCCAAATATATTTTTTAGGCTTTACTTACTTAATTTACTTACAATATTGTTTGTCATCAAATATTACAAATCACTTTATCCCTTGCAACGCTAAAGCGACGTATTTGAAGTACTTGCTATCTCATTTCCTCTGCCAAATTTCTGTTATATTCAGAAATGCATAAACCCTTTCGGCGTCTATGTTTCTCATTTTTGTTTTAATTTGTGTTGTTTTTCGATACATTCTTTGTTCGTGCCCTTGCCCATTCTGATCATTTTTCTCCTCTGCCGTTATTATTACCGTCATTGATCCACGTACTTGATACATAATAAGATATATATACCTTTCTAATTGATCAGTGATTCCCAGAGATTACATTTTTATACTTGTTCCACGTCAATCAATAGATAGATTTTACTTACCGATATAAGATAGAGTCTTGAAATATCACAATATGAAATGGAACCACATCAAATCAACCTGAGAGCTTCCCAAAGAATTTTCCTCTTTGTCAAAACAATCTGGCCAACACACTGGCTTCACACAACAAAATAAAAAAAAGCACATTTCACGGACAAATCCAGATCATTGATTCTTCCTTGAGAATTGATTTCTTAGGTTAACATCTCGCAAAGAATTTTCAGCCACGATATGCCAACACACTGGCTCAACACAATCGTATATACACACATTGCATATTATTGGAATGAATAACGGATTTCACCTCAGATCGACACACGGAACAAATACTCGAGAGGGTTGAAGACTTTTCACTTATTTTGTGCCAACACACGGGCATATAAACGTCAGATCTCATGAATCAACACCCCAGACCGTGTATGGTTATCAAGGTAAACAGGATCAGAATGAGATTCTTCACTAGGATTCTGTGGAAAAAAATAATGCTTTCAGAAAACAGATATTCAATCAATTCATTTTTTATATTAAGTTCTACCTGTTTCAAACGCTTTTACTTTTTATCAAGATCGCAGACAAAAAGCAAAAATTTATCTGAATTGTATCAAAAAAGTTTCACCACTCTTATAAAAATTCTGACAGAACTTTAAATTAAGACTGACTATTTAGGATGATGAAAAAAATGGAACTTAATATTGACTTGTTTATAAAATAAGTTTTAAAATAAAATTGAAATTACAAAAATTTTAAATTGAGCCAAAAATATATGACGGAAGGTTTCAATTTTATCAAACCCAAATTTCTTACATAAAATTATATTTCTTTAAACAAAATAGATAAAGAAAATTATAATTGCTATTTCTTATTCATATATTGATTTTATATATTTACAGAAACTCATTTCAAGAAACAGACTATAAAAAGAAAAGTGGCATTCACCAATCAGAGGCAACTTTGTAACATTTTATTATAGTGTATGAATTGAAAACAAATAAAAATAAAAATCCTGGTTGTTTATAAGGCAATATTAAAGTAGAACTTAACTCAAATTATGATTCAATCGAAAGGTACTTTTTCTGACAAAAAATTGGATAGGTAAGAAATATAGATTTGGAATTTCATTCATAAATCTTCTGTGTGTTTTGAATAAAGTAACATCCAAACTTTGTTTGTTATAATGGAAATCAATGATAAAGTCTAAGGATTCTGCATCCTTTTTAACGCAATGTCCTTTACACCTTTTTATCGGTCAAACAACTGAACCAAAATGTATGCAGTTTAAAAAACTGTAACAAAATAAAACTCTGATACTTATCTCTTTTTGTGTCTCAACACTTCCGTTTACATTTCGTCGAATCTCTGATTTGTCAACAGCAATTTTTTCTATCAGTACTCCAATCTTTATGTTAATTTTTTTACACAATTTCTAAAATGTATACGAGAATATTATATTACCTTAATGCATTCAATTATAAAACAATTATTAATAAAAAAAATGGTTGAATACTCTCTATCACAAGCTCATTTGTCTTTATCTTTGTAATTTCATTTTTGACTCCAAATATATTTTTTAGGCTTTACTTACTTAATTTACTTACAATATTGTTTGTCATCAAATATTACAAATCACTTTATCCCTTGCAACGCTAAAGCGACGTATTTGAAGTACTTGCTATCTCATTTCCTCTGCCAAATTTCTGTTATATTCAGAAATGCATAAACCCTTTCGGCGTCTATGTTTCTCATTTTTGTTTTAATTTGTGTTGTTTTTCGATACATTCTTTGTTCGTGCCCTTGCCCATTCTGATCATTTTTCTCCTCTGCCGTTATTATTACCGTCATTGATCCACGTACTTGATACATAATAAGATATATATACCTTTCTAATTGATCAGTGATTCCCAGAGATTACATTTTTATACTTGTTCCACGTCAATCAATAGATAGATTTTACTTACCGATATAAGATAGAGTCTTGAAATATCACAATATGAAATGGAACCACATCAAATCAACCTGAGAGCTTCCCAAAGAATTTTCCTCTTTGTCAAAACAATCTGGCCAACACACTGGCTTCACACAACAAAATAAAAAAAGCACATTTCACGGACAAATCCAGATCATTGATTCTTCCTTGAGAATTGATTTCTTAGGTTAACATCTCGCAAAGAATTTTCACCCACGATATGCCAACACACTGGCTCAACACAAACGTATATACACACATTGCATATTATTGGAATAAATAACGGATTTCACCTCAGATCGACACACGGAACAAATACTCGAGAGAGTTGAAGACTTTTCACTTATTTTGTGCCAACACACGGGCATATAAACGTCAGATCTCATGAATCAACACCCCAGACCGTGTATGGATATCAAGGTAAACAGGATCAGAATGAGATTCTTCACTAGGATTCTGTGGAAAAAAATAATGCTTTCAGAAAACAGATATTCAATCAATTCATTTTTTATATTAAGTTCTACCTGTTTCAAACGCTTTTACTTTTTATCAAGATCGCAGACAAAAAGCAAAAATTTATCTGAATTGTATCAAAAAAGTTTCACCACTCTTATAAAAATTCTGACAGAACTTTAAATTAAGACTGACTATTTAGGATGATGAAAAAAATGTAGCTTAATATTGACTTGTTTATAAAATAAGTTTTAAAATAAAATTGAAATTATAAAAATTTTAAATTGAGCCAAAAATATATGACGGAAGGTTTCAATTTTATCAAACCCAAATTTCTTACATAAAATTATATTTCTTTAAACAAAATAGATAAAGAAAAATTATAATTGCTATTTCTTATTCATATATTGATTTTATATATTTACAGAAACTCATTTCAAGAAACAGACTATAAAAAGAAAAGTGGCATTCACCAATCAGAGGCAACTTTGTAACATTTTATTATAGTGTATGAATTGAAAACAAATAAAAATAAAAATCCTGGTTGTTTATAAGGCAATATTAAAGTAGAACTTAACTCAAATTATGATTCAATCGAAAGGTACTTTTTCTGACAAAAAATTGGATAGGTAAGAAATATAGATTTGGAATTTCATTCATAAATCTTCTGTGTGTTTTGAATAAAGTAACATCCAAACTTTGTTTGTTATAATGGAAATCAATGATAAAGTCTAAGGATTCTGCATCCTTTTTAACGCAATGTCCTTTACACCTTTTTATCGGTCAAAACCCTGAACCAAAATGTATGCAGTTTAAAAAACTGTAACAAAATAAAACTCTGATACTTATCTCTTTTTGTGTCTCAACACTTCCGTTTACATTTCGTCGAATCTCTGATTTGTCAACAGCAATCTTTTCTATCAGTACTCCAATCTTTATGTTAATTTTCTTACACAATTTCTAAAATGTATACGAGAATATTATATTACCTTAATGCATTCAATTATAAAACAATTATTAATTAAAAAAATGGTTGAATACTCTCTATCACAAGCTCATTTGTCTTTATCTTTGTAATTTCATTTTTGACTCCAAATATATTTTTTAGGCTTTACTTACTTAATTTACTTACAATGTTGTTTGTCATCAAATATTACAAATCACTTTATCCCTTGCAACGCTAAAGCGACGTATTTGAAGTACTTGCTATCTCATTTCCTCTGCCAAATTTCTGTTATATTCAGAAATGCATAAACCCTTTCGGCGTCTATGTTTCTCATTTTTGTTTTAATTTGTGTTGTTTTTCGATACATTCTTTGTTCGTGCCCTAGCCCATTCTGATCATTTTTCTCCTCTGCCGTTATTATTACCGTCATTGATCCACGTACTTGATACATAATAAGATATATATATATACCTTTCTAATTGATCAGTGATTCCCAGAGATTACATTTTTTATACTTGTTCCACGTCAATCAATAGATAGATTTTACTTACCGATATAAGATAGAGTCTTGAAATATCACAATATGAAATGGAACCACATCAAATCAGCCTGAGATCTTCCCAAAGAATTTTCCTCTTTGTCAAAACAATCTGGCCAACACACTGGCTTCACACAACAAAATAAAAAAAAGCACATTTCACGTGCAAATCCAGATCATTGATTCTTCCTTGAGAATTGATTTCTTAGGTTAACATCTCGCAAAGAATTTTCAGCCACGATATGCCAACACACTGGCTCAACACAAACGTATATACACACACATTGCATATTATTGGAATAAATAACGGATTTCGACTCAGATCGACACACGGAACAAATACTCGAGAGGGTTGAAGACTTTTCACTTATTTTGTGCCAACACACGGGCATATAAACGTCAGATCTCATGAATCAACACCCAGACCGTGTATGGTTATCAAGGTAAACAGGATCAGAATGAGATTCTTCACTCGGATTCTGTGGAAAAACATAATGCTTTCAGAAAACAGATATTCAATCAATTCATTTTTTATATTAAGTTCTACCTGTTTCAAACGCTTTTACTTTTTATCAAGATCGCAGACAAAAAGCAAAACTTTATCTGAATTGTATCAAAAAAAGTTTCACCACTCTTATAAAAATTCTGACAGAACTTTAAATTAAGACTGACTATTTAGGATGATGAAAAAAATGTAGCTTAATATTGACTTTTTTATAAAATAAGTTTTAAAATAAAATTGAAATTACAAAAATTTTTAATTGAGCCAAAAATATATGACGGAAGGTTTCAATTTTATCAAACCCAAATTTCTTACATAAAATTATATTTCTTTAAACAAAATAGATAAAGAAAAATTATAATTGCTATTTCTTATTCATATATTGATTTTATATATTTACAGAAACTCATTTCAAGAAACAGACTATAAAAAGAAAAGTGGCATTCACCAATCAGAGGCAACTTTGTAACATTTTATTATAGTGTATGAATTGAAAACAAATAAAAATAAAAATCCTGGTTGTTTATAAGGCAATATTAAAGTAGAACTTCACTCAAATTATGATTCAATCGAAAGGTACTTTTTCTGACAAAAAATTGGATAGGTAAGAAATATAGATTTGGAATTTCATTCATAAATCTTCTGTGTGTTTTGAATAAAGTAACATCCAAACTTTGTTTGTTATAATGGAAATCAATGATAAAGTCTAAGGATTCTGCATCCTTTTTAACGCAATGTCCTTTACACCGTTTTATCGGTCAAACAACTGAACTAAAATGTGTGCAGTTTAAAAAACTGTAACAAAATAAAACTCTGATACTTATCTCTTTTTGTGTCTCAACACTTCCGTTTACATTTCTTCGAATCTCTGATTTGTCAACAGCAATCTTTTCTATCAGTACTCCAATCTTTATGTTAATTTTCTTACACAATTTCTAAAATGTATACGAGAATATTATATTACCTTAATGCATTCAATTATAAAACAATTATTAATAAATAAAAGAAAATGGTTGAATACTCTCTATCACAAGCTCATTTGTCTTTATCTTTGTAATTTCATTTTTGACTCCAAATATATTTTTTAGGCTTTACTTACTTAATTTACTTACAATATTGTTTGTCATCAAATATTACAAATCACTTTATCCCTTGCAACGCTAAAGCGACGTATTTGAAGTACTTGCTATCTCATTTCCTCTGCCAAATTTCTGTTATATTCAGAAATGCATAAACCCTTTCGGCGTCTATGTTTCTCATTTTTGTTTTAATTTGTGTTGTTTTTCGATACATTCTTTGTTTGTGCCCTTGCCCATTCTGATCATTTTTTCTCCTCTGCCGTTATTATTACCGTCATTGATCCACGTACTTGATACATAATAAGATATATATATATACCTTTCTAATTGATCAGTGATTCCCAGAGATTACATTTTTATACTTGTTCCACGTCAATCAATAGATAGATTTTACTTACCGATATAAGATAGAGTCTTGAAATATCACAATATGAAATGGAACCACATCAAATCAGCCTGAGAGCTTCCCAAAGAATTTTCCTCTTTGTCAAAACAATCTGGCCAACACACTGGCTTCACACAACAAAATAAAAAAAAGCACATTTCACGTGCAAATCCAGATCATTGATTCTTCCTTGAGAATTGATTTCTTAGGTTAACATCTCGCAAAGAATTTTCAGCCACGATATGCCAACACACTGGCTCAACACAAACGTATATACACACACATTGCATATTATTGGAATAAATAACGGATTTCGACTCAGATCGACACACGGAACAAATACTCGAGAGGGTTGAAGACTTTTCACTTATTTTGTGCCAACACACGGGCATATAAACGTCAGATCTCATGAATCAACACCCCAGACCGTGTATGGTTATCAAGGTAAACAGGATCAGAATGAGATTCTTCACTAGGATTCTGTGGAAAAAAATAATGCTTTCAGAAAACAGATATTCAATCAATTCATTTTTTATATTAAGTTCTACCTGTTTCAAACGCTTTTACTTTTTATCAAGATCGCAGACAAAAAGCAAAACTTTATCTGAATTGTATCAAAAAAAGTTTCACCACTCTTATAAAAATTCTGACAGAACTTTAAATTAAGACTGACTATTTAGGATGATGAAAAAAATGTAGCTTAATATTGACTTTTTTATAAAATAAGTTTTAAAATAAAATTGAAATTACAAAAATTTTAAATTGAGCCAAAAATATATGACGGAAGGTTTCAATTTTATCAAACCCAAATTTCTTACATAAAATTATATTTCTTTAAACAAAATAGATAAAGAAAAATTATAATTGCTATTTCTTATTCATATATTGATTTTATATATTTACAGAAACTCATTTCAAGAAAGAGACTATAAAAAGAAAAGTGGCATTCACCAATCAGAGGCAACTTTGTAACATTTTATTATAGTGTATGAATTGAAAACAAATAAAAATAAAAATCCTGGTTGTTTATAAGGCAATATTAAAGTAGAACTTCACTCAAATTATGATTCAATCGAAAGGTACTTTTTCTGACAAAAAATTGGATAGGTAAGAAATATAGATTTGGAATTTCATTCATAAATCTTCTGTGTGTTTTGAATAAAGTAACATCCAAACTTTGTTTGTTATAATGGAAATCAATGATAAAGTCTAAGGATTCTGCATCCTTTATAACGCAATGTCCTTTACACCTTTTTATCGGTCAAACAACTGAACCAAAATGTATGCAGTTTAAAAAACTGTAACAAAATAAAACTCTGATACTTATCTCTTTTTGTGTCTCAACACTTCCGTTTACATTTCGTCGAATCTCTGATTTGTCAACAGCAATCTTTTCTATCAGTACTCCAATCTTTATGTTAATTTTCTTACACAATTTCTAAAATGTATACGAGAATATTATATTACCTTAATGCATTCAATTATAAAACAATTATTAATAAAAAAAAAATGGTTGAATACTCTCTATCACAAGCTCATTTGTCTTTATCTTTGTAATTTCATTTTTGACTCCAAATATATTTTTTAGGCTTTACTTACTTAATTTACTTACAATATTGTTTGTCATCAAATATTACAAATCACTTTATCCCTTGCAACGCTAAAGCGACGTATTTGAAGTACTTGCTATCTCATTTCCTCTACCAAATTTCTGTTATATTCAGAAATGCATAAACCCTTTCGGCGTCTATGTTTCTCATTTTTGTTTTAATTTGTGTTGTTTTTCGATACATTCTTTGTTCGTGCCCTTGCCCATTCTGATCATTTTTCTCCTCTGCCGTTATTATTACCGTCATTGATCCACGTACTTGATACATAATAAGATATATATATACCTTTCTAATTGATCAGTGATTCCCAGAGATTACATTTTTATACTTGTTCCACGTCAATCAATAGATAGATTTTACTTTCCGATATAAGATAGAGTCTTGAAATATCACAATATGAAATGGAACCACATCAAATCAACCTGAGAGCTTCCCAAAGAATTTTCCTCTTTGTCAAAACAATCTGGCCAACACACTGGCTTCACACAACAAAATAAAAAAAAAGCACATTTCACGGACAAATCCAGATCATTGATTCTTCCTTGAGAATTGATTTTTTAGGTTAACATCTCGCAAAGAATTTTCAGCCACGATATGCCAACACACTGGCTCAACACAAACGTATATACACACATTGCATATTATTGGAATAAATAACGGATTTCACCTCAGATCGACACACGGAACAAATACTCGAGAGAGTTGAAGACTTTTCACTTATTTTGTGCCAACACACGGGCATATAAACGTCAGATCTCATGAATCAACACCCCAGACCGTGTATGGTTATCAAGGTAAACAGGATCAGAATGAGATTCTTCACTAGGATTCTGTGGAAAAAAATAATGCTTTCAGAAAACAGATATTCAATCAATTCATTTTTTATATTAAGTTCTACCTGTTTCAAACGCTTTTACTTTTTATCAAGATCGCAGACAAAAAGCAAAAATTTATCTGAATTGTATCAAAAAAGTTTCACCACTCTTATAAAAATTCTGACAGAACTTTAAATTAAGACTGACTATTTAGGATGATGAAAAAAATGTAGCTTAATATTGACTTGTTTATAAAATAAGTTTTAAAATAAAATTGAAATTACAAAAATTTTAAATTGAGCCAAAAATATATGACGGAAGGTTTCAATTTTATCAAACCCAAATTTCTTACATAAAATTATATTTCTTTAAACAAAATAGATAAAGAAAAATTATAATTGCTATTTCTTATTCATATATTGATTTTATATATTTACAGAAACTCATTTCAAGAAACAGACTATAAAAAGAAAAGTCGCATTCACCAATCAGAGGCAACTTTGTAACATTTTATTATAGTGTATGAATTGAAAACAAATAAAAATAAAAATCCTGGTTGTTTATAAGGCAATATTAAAGTAGAACTTAACTCAAATTATGATTCAATCGAAAGGTACTTTTTCTGACAAAAAATTGGATAGGTAAGAAATATAGTTTGGAATTTCATTCATAAATCTTCTGTGTGTTTTGAATAAAGTAACATCCAAACTTTGTTTGTTATAATGGAAATCAATGATAAAGTCTAAGGATTCTGCATCCTTTTTAACGCAATGTCCTTTACACCTTTTTATCGGTCAAACAACTGAACCAAAATGTATGCAGTTTAAAAAACTGTAACAAAATAAAACTCTGATACTTATCTCTTTTTGTGTCTCAACACTTCCGTTTACATTTCGTCGAATCTCTGATTTGTCAACAGCAATCTTTTCTATCAGTACTCCAATCTTTATGTTAATTTTCTTACACAATTTCTAAAATGTATACGAGAATATTATATTACCTTAATGCATTCAATTATAAAACAATTATTAATAAAAAAAATGGTTGAATACTCTCTATCACAAGCTCATTTGTCTTTATCTTTGTAATTTCATTTTTGACTCCAAATATATTTTTTAGGCTTTACTTATTTAATTTACTTACAATATTGTTTGTCATCAAATATTACAAATCACTTTATCCCTTGCAACGCTAAAGCGACGTATTTGAAGTACTTGCTATCTCATTTCCTCTGCCAAATTTCTGTTATATTCAGAAATGCATAAACCCTTTCGGCGTCTATGTTTCTCATTTTTGTTTTAATTTGTGTTGTTTTTCGATACATTCTTTGTTCGTGCCCTTGCCCATTCTGATCATTTTTCTCCTCTGCCGTTATTATTACCGTCATTGATCCACGTACTTGATACATAATAAGATATATATATATACCTTTCTAATTGATCAGTGATTCCCAGAGATTACATTTTTATACTTGTTCCACGTCAATCAATAGATAGATTTTACTTACCGATATAAGATAGAGTCTTGAAATATCACAATATGAAATGGAACCACATCAAATCAACCTGAGAGCTTCCCAAAGAATTTTCCTCTTTGTCAAAACAATCTGGCCAACACACTGGCTTCACACAACAAAATAAAAAAAGCACATTTCACGGACAAATCCAGATCATTGATTCTTCCTTGAGAATTGATTTCTTAGGTTAACATCTCGCAAAGAATTTTCACCCACGATATGCCAACACACTGGCTCAACACAAACGTATATACACACATTGCATATTATTGGAATAAATAACGGATTTCACCTCAGATCGACACACGGAACAAATACTCGAGAGAGTTGAAGACTTTTCACTTATTTTGTGCCAACACACGGGCATATAAACGTCAGATCTCATGAATCAACACCCCAGACCGTGTATGGTTATCAAGGTAAACAGGATCAGAATGAGATTCTTCACTAGGATTCTGTGGAAAAAAATAATGCTTTCAGAAAACAGATATTCAATCAATTCATTTTTTATATTAAGTTCTACCTGTTTCAAACGCTTTTACTTTTTATCAAGATCGCAGACAAAAAGCAAAAATTTATCTGAATTGTATCAAAAAAGTTTCACCACTCTTATAAAAATTCTGACAGAACTTTAAATTAAGACTGACTATTTAGGATGATGAAAAAAATGTAGCTTAATATTGACTTGTTTATAAAATAAGTTTTAAAATAAAATTGAAATTACAAAAATTTTAAATTGAGCCAAAAATATATGACGGAAGGTTTCAATTTTATCAAACCCAAATTTCTTACATAAAATTATATTTCTTTAAACAAAATAGATAAAGAAAAATTATAATTGCTATTTCTTATTCATATATTGATTTTATATATTTACAGAAACTCATTTCAAGAAACAGACTATAAAAAGAAAAGTCGCATTCACCAATCAGAGGCAACTTTGTAACATTTTATTATAGTGTATGAATTGAAAACAAATAAAAATAAAAATCCTGGTTGTTTATAAGGCAATATTAAAGTAGAACTTAACTCAAATTATGATTCAATCGAAAGGTACTTTTTCTGACAAAAAATTGGATAGGTAAGAAAGATAGTTTGGAATTTCATTCATAAATCTTCTGTGTGTTTTGAATAAAGTAACATCCAAACTTTGTTTGTTATAATGGAAATCAATGATAAAGTCTAAGGATTCTGCATCCTTTTTAACGCAATGTCCTTTACACCTTTTTATCGGTCAAACAACTGAACCAAAATGTATGCAGTTTAAAAAACTGTAACAAAATAAAACTCTGATACTTATCTCTTTTTGTGTCTCAACACTTCCGTTTACATTTCGTCGAATCTCTGATTTGTCAACAGCAATCTTTTCTATCAGTACTCCAATCTTTATGTTAATTTTCTTACACAATTTCTAAAATGTATACGAGAATATTATATTACCTTAATGCATTCAATTATAAAACAATTATTAATAAAAAAAATGGTTGAATACTCTCTATCACAAGCTCATTTGTCTTTATCTTTGTAATTTCATTTTTGACTCCAAATATATTTTTTAGGCTTTACTTATTTAATTTACTTACAATATTGTTTGTCATCAAATATTACAAATCACTTTATCCCTTGCAACGCTAAAGCGACGTATTTGAAGTACTTGCTATCTCATTTCCTCTGCCAAATTTCTGTTATATTCAGAAATGCATAAACCCTTTCGGCGTCTATGTTTCTCATTTTTGTTTTAATTTGTGTTGTTTTTCGATACATTCTTTGTTCGTGCCCTTGCCCATTCTGATCATTTTTCTCCTCTGCCGTTATTATTACCGTCATTGATCCACGTACTTGATACATAATAAGATATATATATATACCTTTCTAATTGATCAGTGATTCCCAGAGATTACATTTTTATACTTGTTCCACGTCAATCAATAGATAGATTTTACTTACCGATATAAGATAGAGTCTTGAAATATCACAATATGAAATGGAACCACATCAAATCAACCTGAGAGCTTCCCAAAGAATTTTCCTCTTTGTCAAAACAATCTGGCCAACACACTGGCTTCACACAACAAAATAAAAAAAGCACATTTCACGGACAAATCCAGATCATTGATTCTTCCTTGAGAATTGATTTCTTAGGTTAACATCTCGCAAAGAATTTTCACCCACGATATGCCAACACACTGGCTCAACACAAACGTATATACACACATTGCATATTATTGGAATAAATAACGGATTTCACCTCAGATCGACACACGGAACAAATACTCGAGAGAGTTGAAGACTTTTCACTTATTTTGTGCCAACACACGGGCATATAAACGTCAGATCTCATGAATCAACACCCCAGACCGTGTATGGATATCAAGGTAAACAGGATCAGAATGAGATTCTTCACTAGGATTCTGTGGAAAAAAATAATGCTTTCAGAAAACAGATATTCAATCAATTCATTTTTTATATTAAGTTCTACCTGTTTCAAACGCTTTTACTTTTTATCAAGATCGCAGACAAAAAGCAAAAATTTATCTGAATTGTATCAAAAAAGTTTCACCACTCTTATAAAAATTCTGACAGAACTTTAAATTAAGACTGACTATTTAGGATGATGAAAAAAATGTAGCTTAATATTGACTTGTTTATAAAATAAGTTTTAAAGTAAAATTGAAATTATAAAAATTTTAAATTGAGCCAAAAATATATGACGGAAGGTTTCAATTTTATCAAACCCAAATTTCTTACATAAAATTATATTTCTTTAAACAAAATAGATAAAGAAAAATTATAATTGCTATTTCTTATTCATATATTGATTTTATATATTTACAGAAACTCATTTCAAGAAACAGACTATAAAAAGAAAAGTGGCATTCACCAATCAGAGGCAACTTTGTAACATTTTATTATAGTGTATGAATTGAAAACAAATAAAAATAAAAATCCTGGTTGTTTATAAGGCAATATTAAAGTAGAACTTAACTCAAATTATGATTCAATCGAAAGGTACTTTTTCTGACAAAAAATTGGATAGGTAAGAAATATAGATTTGGAATTTCATTCATAAATCTTCTGTGTGTTTTGAATAAAGTAACATCCAAACTTTGTTTGTTATAATGGAAATCAATAATAAAGTCTCAGGATTCTGCATCCTTTTTAACGCAATGTCCTTTACACCTTTTTATCGGTCAAACAACTGAACCAAAATGTATGCAGTTTAAAAAACTGTAACAAAATAAAACTCTGATACTTATCTCTTTTTGTGTCTCAACACGTCCGTTTACATTTCGTCGAATCTCTGATTCGTCAACACCAATCTTTTCTATCAGTACTCCAATCTTTATGTTAATTTTCTTACACAATTTCTAAAATGTATACGAGAATATTATATTACCTTAATGCATTCAATTATAAAACAATTATTAATAAATAAAAGAAAATGGTTGAATACTCTCTATCACAAGCTCATTTGTCTTTATCTTTGTAATTTCATTTTTGACTCCAAATATATTTTTTAGGCTTTACTTATTTAATTTACTTACAATATTGTTTGTCATCAAATATTACAAATCACTTTATCCCTTGCAACGCTAAAGCGACGTATTTGAAGTACTTGCTATCTCATTTCCTCTGCCAAATTTCTGTTATATTCAGAAATGCATAAACCCTTTCGGCGTCTATGTTTCTCATTTTTGTTTTAATTTGTGTTGTTTTTCGATACATTCTTTGTTTGTGCCCTTGCCCATTCTGATAATTTTTTCTCCTCTGCCGTTATTATTACCGTCATTGATCCACGTACTTGATACATAATAAGATATATATATATACCTTTCTAATTGATCAGTGATTCCCAGAGATTACATTTTTATACTTGTTCCACGTCAATCAATAGATAGATTTTACTTACCGATATAAGATAGAGTCTTGAAATATCACAATATGAAATGGAACCACATCAAATCAGCCTGAGAGCTTCCCAAAGAATTTTCCTCTTTGTCAAAACAATCTGGCCAACACACTGGCCTCACACAACAAAATAAAAAAAAGCACATTTCACGTGCAAATCCAGATCATCGATTCTTCCTTGAGAATTGATTTCTTAGGTTAACATCTCGCAAAGAATTTTCAGCCACGATATGCCAACACACTGGCTCAACACAAACGTATATACACACACATTGCATATTATTGGAATAAATAACGGATTTCGACTCAGATCGACACACGGAACAAATACTCGAGAGGGTTGAAGACTTTTCACTTATTTTGTGCCAACACACGGGCATATAAACGTCAGATCTCATGAATCAACACCCCAGACCGTGTATGGTTATCAAGGTAAACAGGATCAGAATGAGATTCTTCACTAGGATTCTGTGGAAAAAAATAATGCTTTCAGAAAACAGATATTCAATCAATTCATTTTTTATATTAAGTTCTACCTGTTTCAAACGCTTTTACTTTTTATCAAGATCGCAGACAAAAAGCAAAACTTTATCTGAATTGTATCAAAAAAAGTTTCACCACTCTTATAAAAATTCTGACAGAACTTTAAATTAAGACTGACTATTTAGGATGATGAAAAAAATGTAGCTTAATATTGACTTTTTTATAAAACAAGTTTTAAAATAAAATTGAAATTACAAAAATTTTTAATTGAGCCAAAAATATATGACGGAAGGTTTCAATTTTATCAAACCCAAATTTCTTACATAAAATTATATTTCTTTAAACAAAATAGATAAAGAAAAATTATAATTGCTATTTCTTATTCATATATTGATTTTATATATTTACAGAAACTCATTTCAAGAAACAGACTATAAAAAGAAAAGTGGCATTCACCAATCAGAGGCAACTTTGTAACATTTTATTATAGTGTATGAATTGAAAACAAATAAAAATAAAAATCCTGGTTGTTTATAAGGCAATATTAAAGTAGAACTTAACTCAAATTATGATTCAATCGAAAGGTACTTTTTCTGACAAAAAATTGGATAGGTAAGAAATATAGATTTGGAATTTCATTCATAAATCTTCTGTGTGTTTTGAATAAAGTAACATCCAAACTTTGTTTGTTATAATGGAAATCAATAATAAAGTCTAAGGATTCTGCATCCTTTTTAACGCAATGTCCTTTACACCTTTTTATCGGTCAAACAACTGAACCAAAATGTATGCAGTTTAAAAAACTGTAACAAAATAAAACTCTGATACTTATCTCTTTTTGTGTCTCAACACTTCCGTTTACATTTCGTCGAATCTCTGATTTGTCAACAGCAATCTTTTCTATCAGTACTCCAATCTTTATGTTAATTTTCTTACACAATTTCTAAAATGTATACGAGAATATTATATTACCTTAATGCATTCAATTATAAAACAATTATTAATAAAAAAATGGTTGAATACTCTCTATCACAAGCTCATTTGTCTTTATCTTTGTAATTTCATTTTTGACTCCAAATATATTTTTTAGGCTTTACTTACTTAATTTACTTACAATATTGTTTGTCATCAAATATTACAAATCACTTTATCCCTTGCAACGCTAAAGCGACGTATTTGAAGTACTTGCTATCTCATTTCCTCTGCCAAATTTCTGTTATATTCAGAAATGCATAAACCCTTTCGGCGTCTATGTTTCTCATTTTTGTTTTAATTTGTGTTGTTTTTCGATACATTCTTTGTTCGTGCCCTTGCCCATTCTGATCATTTTTCTCCTCTGCCGTTATTATTACCGTCATTGATCCACGTACTTGATACATAATAAGATATATATACCTTTCTAATTGATCAGTGATTCCCAGAGATTACATTTTTATACTTGTTCCACGTCAATCAATAGATAGATTTTACTTACCGATATAAGATAGAGTCTTGAAATATCACAATATGAAATGGAACCACATCAAATCAACCTGAGAGCTTCCCAAAGAATTTTCCTCTTTGTCAAAACAATCTGGCCAACACACTGGCTTCACACAACAAAATAAAAAAAAGCACATTTCACGGACAAATCCAGATCATTGATTCTTCCTTGAGAATTGATTTCTTAGGTTAACATCTCGCAAAGAATTTTCAGCCACGATATGCCAACACACTGGCTCAACACAAACGTATATACACACATTGCATATTATTGGAATAAATAACGGATTTCACCTCAGATCGACACACGGAACAAATACTCGAGAGAGTTGAAGACTTTTCACTTATTTTGTGCCAACACACGGGCATATAAACGTCAGATCTCATGAATCAACACCCCAGACCGTGTATGGATATCAAGGTAAACAGGATCAGAATGAGATTCTTCACTAGGATTCTGTGGAAAAAAATAATGCTTTCAGAAAACAGATATTCAATCAATTCATTTTTTATATTAAGTTCTACCTGTTTCAAACGCTTTTACTTTTTATCAAGATCGCAGACAAAAAGCAAAAATTTATCTGAATTGTATCAAAAAAGTTTCACCACTCTTATAAAAATTCTGACAGAACTTTAAATTAAGACTGACTATTTAGGATGATGAAAAAAATGTAGCTTAATATTGACTTTTTTATAAAATAAGTTTTAAAATAAAATTGAAATTACAAAAATTTTAAATTGAGCCAAAAATATATGACGGAAGGTTTCAATTTTATCAAACCCAAATTTCTTACATAAAATTATATTTCTTTAAACAAAATAGATAAAGAAAAATTATAATTGCTATTTCTTATTCATATATTGATTTTATATATTTACAGAAACTCATTTCAAGAAACAGACTATAAAAAGAAAAGTGGCATTCACCAATCAGAGGCAACTTTGTAACATTTTATTATAGTGTATGAATTGAAAACAAATAAAAATAAAAATCCTGGTTGTTTATAAGGCAATATTAAAGTAGAACTTAACTCAAATTATGATTCAATCGAAAGGTACTTTTTCTGACAAAAAATTGGATAGGTAAGAAATATAGATTTGGAATTTCATTCATAAATCTTCTGTGTGTTTTGAATAAAGTAACATCCAAACTTTGTTTGTTATAATGGAAATCAATGATAAAGTCTAAGGATTCTGCATCCTTTTTAACGCAATGTCCTTTACACCTTTTTATCGGTCAAACAACTGAACCAAAATGTATGCAGTTTAAAAAACTGTGACAAAATAAAACTCTGATACTTATCTCTTTTTGTGTCTCAACACTTCCGTTTACATTTCGTCGAATCTCTGATTTGTCAACAGCAATCTTTTCTATCAGTACTCCAATCTTTATGTTAATTTTCTTACACAATTTCTAAAATGTATACGAGAATATTATATTACCTTAATGCATTCAATTATAAAACAATTATTAATAAAAAAAAAATGGTTGAATACTCTCTATCACAAGCTCATTTGTCTTTATCTTTGTAATTTCATTTTTGACTCCAAATATATTTTTTAGGCTTTACTTATTTAATTTACTTACAATATTGTTTGTCATCAAATATTACAAATCACTTTATCCCTTGCAACGCTAAAGCGACGTATTTGAAGTACTTGCTATCTCATTTCCTCTGCCAAATTTCTGTTATATTCAGAAATGCATAAACCCTTTCGGCGTCTATGTTTCTCATTTTTGTTTTAATTTGTGTTGTTTTTCGATACATTCTTTGTTTGTGCCCTTGCCCATTCTGATCATTTTTTCTCCTCTGCCGTTATTATTACCGTCATTGATCCACGTACTTGATACATAATAAGATATATATACCTTTCTAATTGATCAGTGATTCCCAGAGATTACATTTTTATACTTGTTCCACGTCAATCAATAGATAGATTTTAGTTACCGATATAAGATAGAGTCTTGAAATATCACAATATGAAATGGAACCACATCAAATCAACCTGAGAGCTTCCCAAAGAATTTTCCTCTTTGTCAAAACAATCTGGCCAACACACTGGCTTCACACAACAAAATAAAAAAAAGCACATTTCACGGGCAAATCCAGATCATTGATTCTTCCTTGAGAATTGATTTCTTAGGTTAACATCTCGCAAAGTATTTTCAGCCACGATATGCCAACACACTGCCTCAACACAAACGTATATACACACACATTGCATATTATTGGAATAAATAACGGATTTCACCTCAGATCGACACACGGAACAAATACTCGAGAGGGTTGAAGACTTTTCACTTATTTTGTGCCAACACACGGGCATATAAACGTCAGATCTCATGAATCAACACCCCAGACCGTGTATGGTTATCAAAGTAAACAGGATCAGAATGAGATTCTTCACTAGGATTCTGTGGAAAAAAATAATGCTTTCAGAAAACAGATATTCAATCAATTCATTTTTTATATTAAGTTCTAACTGTTTCAAACGCTTTTACTTTTTATCAAGATCGCAGACAAAAAGCAAAACTTTATCTGAATTGTATCAAAAAAAGTTTCACCACTCTTATAAAAATTCTGACAGAACTTTAAATTAAGACTGACTATTTAGGATGATGAAAAAAATGTAGCTTAATATTGACTTTTTTATAAAATAAGTTTTAAAATAAAATTGAAATTACAAAAATTTTTAATTCAGCCAAAAATATATGACTGAAGGTTTCAATTTGATCAAACCCAAATTTCTTACATAAAATTATATTTCTTTAAACAAAATAGATAAAGAAAAATTATAATTGCTATTTCTTATTCATATATTGATTTTATATATTTACAGAAACTCATTTCAAGAAACAGACTATAAAAAGAAAAGTGGCATTCACCAATCAGAGGCAACTTTGTAACATTTTATTATAGTGTATGAATTGAAAACAAATAAAAATAAAAATCCTGGTTGTTTATAAGGCAATATTAAAGTAGAACTTAACTCAAATTATGATTCAATCGAAAGGTACTTTTTCTGACAAAAAATTGGATAGGTAAGAAATATAGATTTGGAATTTCATTCATAAATCTTCTGTGTGTTTTGAATAAAGTAACATCCAAACTTTGTTTGTTATAATGGAAATCAATAATAAAGTCTCAGGATTCTGCATCCTTTTTAACGCAATGTCCTTTACACCTTTTTATCGGTCAAACAACTGAACCAAAATGTATGCAGTTTAAAAAACTGTAACAAAATAAAACTCTGATACTTATCTCTTTTTGTGTCTCAACACTTCCGTTTACATTTCGTCGAATCTCTGATTCGTCAACACCAATCTTTTCTATCAGTACTCCAATCTTTATGTTAATTTTCTTACACAATTTCTAAAATGTATACGAGAATATTATATTACCTTAATGCATTCAATTATAAAACAATTATTAATAAATAAAAGAAAATGGTTGAATACTCTCTATCACAAGCTCATTTGTCTTTATCTTTGTAATTTCATTTTTGACTCCAAATATATTTTTTAGGCTTTACTTATTTAATTTACTTACAATATTGTTTGTCATCAAATATTACAAATCACTTTATCCCTTGCAACGCTAAAGCGACGTATTTGAAGTACTTGCTATCTCATTTCCTCTGCCAAATTTCTGTTATATTCAGAAATGCATAAACCCTTTCGGCGTCTATGTTTCTCATTTTTGTTTTAATTTGTGTTGTTTTTCGATACATTCTTTGTTCGTGCCCTTGCCCATTCTGATCATTTTTCTCCTCTGCCGTTATTATTACCGTCATTGATCCACGTACTTGATACATAATAAGATATATATACCTTTCTAATTGATCAGTGATTCCCAGAGATTACATTTTTATACTTGTTCCACGTCAATCAATAGATAGATTTTACTTACCGATATAAGATAGAGTCTTGAAATATCACAATATGAAATGGAACCACATCAAATCAACCTGAGAGCTTCCCAAAGAATTTTCCTCTTTGTCAAAACAATCTGGCCAACACACTGGCTTCACACAACAAAATAAAAAAAAGCACATTTCACGTGCAAATCCAGATCATTGATTCTTCCTTGAGAATTGATTTCTTAGGTTAACATCTTGCAAAGAATTTTCAGCCACGATATGCCAACACACTGGCTCAACACAAACGTATATACACACACATTGCATAATATTGGAATAAATAACGGATTTCACCTCAGATCGACACACGGAACAAATACTCGAGAGGGTTGAAGACTTTTCACTTATTTTGTGCCAACACACGGGCATATAAACGTCAGATCTCATGAATCAACACCCCAGACCGTGTATGGTTATCAAGGTAAACAGGATCAGAATGAGATTCGTCACTAGGAATCTGTGGAAAAAAATAATGCTTTCAGAAAACAGATATTCAATCAATTCATTTTTTATATTAAGTTCTTCCTGTTTCAAACGCTTTTATTTTTTATCAAGATCGCAAACAAAAAGCAAAAATTTATCTGAATTGTATCAAAAAAAGTTTCACCACTCTTATAAAAATTCTGACAGAACTTTAAATTAAGACTGACTATTTAGGATGATGAAAAAAATGTAGCTTAATATTGACTTTTTTATAAAATAAGTTTTAAAATAAAATTGAAATTACAAAAATTTTAAATTGAGCCAAAAATATATGACGGAAGGTTTCAATTTTATCAAACCCAAATTTCTTACATAAAATTATATTTCTTTAAACAAAATAGATAAAGAAAAATTATAATTGCTATTTCTTATTCATATATTGATTTTATATATTTACAGAAACTCATTTCAAGAAACAGACTATAAAAAGAAAAGTGGCATTCATCAATCAGAGGCAACTTTGTAACATTTTATTATAGTGTATGAATTGAAAACAAATAAAAATAAAAATCCTGGTTGTTTATAAGGCAATATTAAAGTAGAACTTAACTCTATTTATGATTCAATCGAAATGTACTTTTTCTGAAAAAAATTTGGATAGGTAAGAAATATAGATTTGGAATTTCATTCATAAATCTTCTGTGTGTTTTGAATAAAGTAACATCCAAACTTTGTTTGTTATAATGGAAATCAATGATAAAGTCTAAGGATTCTGCATCCTTTTTAACGCAATGTCCTTTACACCTTTTTAGCGGTCTAACAACTGAACCAAAATGTATGCAGTTTAAAAAAACTGTAACAAAATAAAACTCTGATACTTATCTCTTTTTGTGTCTCAACACTTCCGTTTACATTTCGTCGAATCTCTGATTTGTCAACAGCAATCTTTTCTATCAGTACTCCAATCTTTATGTTAATTTTCTTACACAATTTCTAAAATGTATACGAGAATATTATATTACCTTAATGCATTCAATTATAAAACAATTATTAATAAATAAAAAAAATGGTTGAATACTCTCTATCACAAGCTCATTTGTCTTTATCTTTGTAATTTCATTTTTGACTCCAAATATATTTTTTAGGCTTTACTTATTTAATTTACTTACAATATTGTTTGTCATCAAATATTACAAATCACTTTATCCCTTGCAACGCTAAAGCGACGTATTTGAAGTACTTGCTATCTCATTTCCTCTGCCAAATTTCTGTTATATTCAGAAATGCATAAACCCTTTCAACGTCTATGTTTCTCATTTTTGTTTTAATTTGTGTTGTTTTTCGATACATTCTTTGTTCGTGCCCTTGCCCATTCTGATCATTTTTCTCCTCTGCCGTTATTATTACCGTCATTGATCCACGTACTTGATACATAATAAGATATATATACCTTTCTAATTGATCAGTGATTCCCAGAGATTACATTTTTATACTTGTTCCACGTCAATCAATAGATAGATTTTACTTACCGATATAAGATAGAGTCTTGAAATATCACAATATGAAATGGAACCACATCAAATCAACCTGAGAGCTTCCCAAAGAATTTTCCTCTTTGTCAAAACAATCTGGCCAACACACTGGCTTCACACAACAAAATAAAAAAAAGCACATTTCACGGGCAAATCCAGATCATTGATTCTTCCTTGAGAATTGATTTCTTAGGTTAACATCTCGCAAAGTATTCTCAGCCACGATATGCCAACACACTGGCTCAACACAAACGTATATACACACACATTGCATATTATTGGAATAAATAACGGATTTCACCTCAGATCGACACACGGAACAAATACTCGAGAGGGTTGAAGACTTTTCACTTATTTTGTGCCAACACACGGGCATATAAACGTCAGATCTCATGAATCAACACCCCAGACCGTGTATGGTTATCAAGGTAAACAGGATCAGAATGAGATTCTTCACTAGGATTCTGTGGAAAAAAATAATGCTTTCAGAAAGCAGATATTCAATCAATTCATTTTTTATATTAAGTTCTAACTGTTTCAAACGCTTTTACTTTTTATCAAGATCGCAGACAAAAAGCAAAAATTTATCTGAATTGTATCAAAAAAAGTTTCACCACTCTTATAAAAATTCTGACAGAACTTTAAATTAAGACTGACTATTTAGGATGATGAAAAAAATGTAGCTTAATATTGACTTTTTTATAAAATAAGTTTTAAAATAAAATTGAAATTACAAAAAATTTTAATTGAGCCAAAAATATATGACGGAAGGTTTCAATTTTATCATGTTATGATATTGTAATTATTATATTTATTTATCTTGGCCTAATTTGTTTTGCGTAGCCTTATAACATGTATACTATGTTTACATAATACTTATAGTTGTTTACCAAATAATGTTATAACTGCGCAGTTTAGAAATCACTGGAACAATAATGGATACTGGTGGAATGATTAGAACTTTCTATTTGACTTACGTAATAATTATGGTGTGATTCGAACTTCTACCGTATTCCAGAAGTTTCCGTTCTACAGTATATATACGGACAAGAAAGTTAGACTTTCAGAACATCATTTATCGGATCAGAACGTATTACCAGACATTCTTGTGTTCTCAGCTGTTGGATTTATTTACGTTTCACATATCGTACTTGGCAGACTTTCATTTTCGTTACATCATACTAGATTGTGACTGATTGGATATAATATTCCGTTTGGATTCAGGCAACAGTGACCAGAATTCCGGATCAAGAAAAAACAGGATTTTGAACAGTTAAGTTGACATTTTAGTTTTTTTTGTAATATTTTTGTAAACTTTGTATATAATAAATCTTGTTAAATTTTATTATTGATTTGTGTCTTTTGTTGGCTATAATTTAAAGGTGATTTCGGCCGTAACAGAAATTGGGGGCTCGTCTCGGGATAACGTTAATATCTTATTAAATTTTTTCCGTATTTTTATTAGAATTAGCCAACAAAATTCTACAAAATGGAATTTGATGCTGGTAAATTTTTGAAAACGCCAGACCTGGAAGGGTTTGATAAATTAAAGAAAGAAGAATTAGTGTTGCTTGCTAAACATCTAAAAATAGATTTTAGAACATCTATGAGAAAACAAATTATAAAAAATTTGGTAATAGACAATTTAGTTGATTTAGAAATTTTTGGTGAAGAGGCTCTTGACCTCAAGGTCGAAAATGTTGATGCTTTAAAATTAAAACAGCTTGAATTAGAACACGAACTTAAATTAAAACAATTGGAAAAACAATTTGAAAACGAAGTTAAATTAAAACAATTAGAAAAAGAAGATGAATTTAAATTAAAACAATTAGAAAAAGAAAAAGAAGAAAAACAGGCAGAACTTGAAATGAGGGAAAGGATAGAGATGGAGAAAATAAAAATGGAAATGGTCAAAGCAGAAAGCAACACTAAGTCAAAATCAGAACAATTTGAGGCAGCAAAAAATATACGTTTGGTTCCTAAATTTTGTGAAAAAACGGTGGATAAATTTTTTCCACAATTTGAGAAAATTGCTCAAAATTTGAAATGGCCAAAGCCTTATTGGACTACAATGCTGCAAAGTGTTTTTGTGGGCAAGGCCGCTGAAATTTACTCAGCACTTTCTTCAGAAAAAAGTTCTGATTATGACACTGTTAAACAGGAAGTTTTGAAAGCTTATGAGCTAGTGCCAGAAGCATATAGACAGAAATTTAGGTCTTATAAAAAGTTTGAAACACAAACCTATGTTGAATTTGCTAGGGAAAAAGAAGATTTATTTGATAAATGGCTTACGTCAAAGAAAATAGATAAAAATTTTGATAAATTAAGACAATTAATGTTATTAGAAGAGTTCAAGCAGTGTGTTAATTTAGACTTAAAAACACATTTAGATGACAAAACTGTTGAGACATTGCAAGATGCAGCTGTTGTTTCCGATAATTATACCATTTCACATAAAAGAAGTTTCAAAGGTCAAAATTTTAATACTTCAAGCGGAAATTACAAAAATCAAAGCACTGAGCGTACTGATTGTAAGCCTGTTACACAGAATAAGAGTCCGTCTAGTTATAATATGTCTGGTCCAAAGTTTGATACTTTTGAGAAGAAATCACTAACTTGTGCTTATTGTAAGAAAAATGGTCACCTGATGGCTGATTGTTTTAGACTTTAGAAGAAGAATGAAAGAGATCATAAGCCCAAGTCCAGTGCTTGTACGACACCCGTTGTTACCAATAAGTTGGAATGTCCTGCGAGTCAGGCTTTTAAGTCCAGTTTTTGTGATTACATGGAGGATTATAAGCCCTTTATGTCTGATGGGTTTGTTTCTATTGTTGATAATACTACTCCTCAGCCTATTCAGATTTTACGGGACACTGGAGCTTCTCAGTCTTTGTTGTTAGAAGGTGTGTTGCCTTTGTCCGAGGAGACGTCCGTTGGTGCCTCCGTTTTGTTACGAGGTGTGGAGTTAGGTTGTATAGATGTTCCCCTCCATCGTATTTATTTGAAATCAGATTTAATTACTGGACCAGTTGTTGTGGGTGTTCGTCCTACTCTCCCTGTTGAGGGTGTTTCATTATTGCTAGGAAATGATCTAGCTAGGAACAAAGTGGTTGCTGAACCAATTGTTACAAGTGAACCGGTGGTGGATGTTAAATCACCTGAAGAAGATGCTGAACTGTATCCAGCTTGTGTTGTTACTAGGGCAATGGCAAGAAAACAACAAGATGAGGATTTACAAGAAGGCCAGTATGATTATATGGACCTTTCTGACACTTTCTTTGCCGACATTGAAGGTCCCGATAGCTCAAAAAAGGCCATAATAAGACCACCTGTTACTAACAAACGTGTAATTATGCCATGGCCAGACGTGAACAGCCATTCATTAGACAATTGAAATACAATATCAAAACAATTTCTGTTACGGCCGAAATCACCTTTTAAATTGTAGCCAACAAAAGACACAAATCAATAATAAAATTTAACAAGATTTATTATATATACAAAGTTTACAAAAAGTATTACACAAAACTAAAATGTCAACTTAACTGTTCAAAATCCTGTTTTTTCTTGATCCGGAATTCTGGTCACTGTTGCCTGAATCCAAACGGAATATTATATCCAATCAGTCACAATCTAGTATGATGCAACGAAAATAAAAGTCTGTGAAGTACGATGTGTGAAACGTAAATAAATCCAACAGCTGAGAACACAAGAATGTCTATCTGGTCCGATAAATGATGTTCTGAAAGTCTAACTTTCTTGTCCGTATATATACTGTAGAACGGAAACCTCTGGAACACGGTAGAAGTTCGAATCACACCATAACTATTACGCAAGTCAAACAGAAAGTTCCAGCCACTCCATCAGTATCCATTACCGTTCCAGTGATTTCTAAACTGCGCAGTTATAACATTATTTGGTAAACAACTATAAATATTATGTAAACATATTATACATGTTATAAGGCTACGCAAAACAAATCAGGCCAAGATAAATAATATAATAATTACAATACCATATCAAAAAAAATATAATAATACAATATCATAACACCTCCCCCCTTAAAAGAAGTTTGAGTGTAACGAGAACTTCATGAACAATATATACAAAAATATAAAGTATGTATACAGTGTTTTAATAAGATCTAGATAAAGCATCTGCTATTACATTATCTTTACCTTTAATATGTTTTACAATAATATCATATTCCTGTAACAATAAACTCCACCTAGTCAACCTCTGGTTCTTGTTTCTCATTTTATGTATGAAGGTGAGAGGATTATGATCAGTATAAACCAGAATAGGATGCATAGTGGGATTTAAATATACATCAAAATGTTGAAGTGCAGACAACAGTGCAAAACATTCTTTTTCAATAGTGGAATAATTTTTCTGATGTTTATCTAATTTCTTGGAGAAATATGATATAGGCTTCTCAACATTATCATCTGTTTCTTGATATAAAACAGCTCCAACTCCTACATCACTTGCATCAACGGCAAGTTTGAATTGCTTTTTAAAGTCTGGAGTGATAAGAACGGGACTGTTAATTAAAAGTGATTTGCTTTTTTCAAAAGAGTTTTGACAATTATCACTCCAGATGAATTTAGAATCTTTTCGTAAAAGATGAGTCAATGGTTGAACAACAGTAGCAAAATTTGAACAAAATTTTCTGTAAAATCCAATCATGCCTAAATATCTCATAAGTTGTTTTTTATTTTCTTTGACGTAAGCCATTTATCAAATAAATCTTCTTTTTCCCTAGCAAATTCAACATAGGTTTGTGATTCAAACTTTTTATAAGACCTAAATTTCTGTCTATATGCTTCTGGCACTAGCTCATAAGCTTTCAAAACTTCCTGTTTAACAGTGTCATAATCAGAACTTTTTTCTGAAGATAGAGCTGAGTAAATTTCAGCGGCCTTGCCCACAAAAACACTTTGCAGCATTGTAGTCCAATAAGGCTTTGGCCATTTCAAATTTTGAGCAATTTTCTCAAATTGTGGAAAAAATTTATCCACCGTTTTTTCACAAAATTTCGGAACCAAACGTATATTTTTTGCTGCCTCAAAATGTTCTGATTTTGACTTAGTGTTGCTTTCTACTTTAGCCATTTCTATTTTTATTTTCTCCATCTCTAACCTTTCCCTCATTTCAAGTTCTGCCTGTAATTGTTTTAATTTAAATTCATCTTCTTTTTCTAATTGTTTTAATTTAAGTTCATGTTCTAATTCAAGCTGTTTTAATTTGAAAGCATCAACTTTTTCGACCTTGAGGTCAAGAGCCTCTTCACCAAAAATTTCTAAATCAACTAAATTGTCTATTACCAAATTTTTTATAATTTGTTTTCTCAAAGATGTTCTAAAATCTATTTTTAGATGTTTAGCAAGCAACACTAATTCTTCTTTCTTTAATTTATCAAACCCTTCCAGGTCTGGCGTTTTCAAAAATTTACCAGCATCAAATTCCATTTTGTAGAATTTTGTTGGCTAATTCTAATAAAAATACTGAAAAAATTTATTAAGATATTAACGTTCTCCCGAGACGAGCCCCCAATTTCTGTTACGGCCGAAATCACCTTTTAAATTGTAGCCAACAAAAGACACAAATCAATAATAAAATTTAACAAGATTTATTATATATACAAAGTTTACAAAAAGTATTACACAAAACTAAAATGTCAACTTAACTGTTCAAAATCCTGTTTTTTCTTGATCCGGAATTCTGGTCACTGTTGCCTGAATCCAAACGGAATATTATATCCAATCAGTCACAATCTAGTATGATGCAACGAAAATAAAAGTCTGTGAAGTACGATGTGTGAAACGTAAATAAATCCAACAGCTGAGAACACAAGAATGTCTATCTGGTCCGATAAATGATGTTCTGAAAGTCCAACTTTCTTGTCCGTATATATACTGTAGAACGGAAACCTCTGGAACACGGTAGAAGTTCGAATCACACCATAACTATTACGCAAGTCAAACAGAAAGTTCCAGCCACTCCATCAGTATCCATTACCGTTCCAGTGATTTCTAAACTGCGCAGTTATAACATTATTTGGTAAACAACTATAAATATTATGTAAACATATTATACATGTTATAAGGCTACGCAAAACAAATCAGGCCAAGATAAATAATATAATAATTACAATACCATATCAAAATAAATATAATAATACAATATCATAACAATTTCTTGTGGAAAAAATTTATCCACCGTTTTTTCACAAAATTTGGGAACCAAACGTATATTTTTTGCTGCCTCAAATTGTTCTGATTTTGACTTAGTGTTGCTTTCTACTTTAGCTATTTCTATTTTTATTTTCTCCATCTCTAACCTTTCTCTCATTTCAAGTTCTGCCTGTAATTGTTTTTCTTCTTTTTCTAATTGTTTTAATTTAAGTTCGTGTTCTAATTCAAGCTGTTTTAATTTTAAAGCATCAACATTTTCGACCTTGAGGTCAAGAGCCTCTTCACCAAAAATTTCTAAATCAACTAAATTGTCTATTACCAAATTTTTTATAATTTGTTTTCTCATAGATGTTCTAAAATCTATTTTTAGATGTTTAGCAAGCAACACTAATTCTTCTTTCTTTAATTTATCAAACCTTTCCAGGTCTGGCGTTTTCAAAAATTTACCAGCATCAAATTCCATTTTGTAGAATTTTGTTGGCTAATTCTAATAAAAATACTGAAAAAAATTATTAAGATATTAACGTTCTCCCGAGACGAGCCCCCAAAGCGTACTAATGAAGGTGAGAGTAAACCAGTTTAGCCATGGTTAAATTGGAGAACGATCATGACAAACCAGATATAACTGAACCATCTTTTGATTCCAAGACTATGGAACAAACTGTTAGATTGAAAAATTCTGAAATTTTATCAGATTTAGACTCAAAACTTGCACATCTGACTTTCGATCGCAGAGAAAAATTGAAAACTTTGGTATTTACTTTTAAAAATCTTTTTCCAGATGTGCCAAACAAAACCACTGCTGTTTGTCATGATGTTGATGTAGGCGATGCTTCTCCAATTAAGCAACATCCTTACCGGCTCAATCCACTTAAACTTGATGTTATGAGACAAGAAATTAGATATATGCTTGACAATGATATCATTGAGCCGAGTAACAGTGAATGGAGCTCTCCTTGTCTTCTTGTACCCAAACCAGATAAAACCTTTCGTTTCGTTACTGATTTCAGAAAATTAAACTCAGTCTCAAAATCTGACTCCTATCCGATTCCAAGGATAGACGATTGCATTGATAACATTGGACAATCAAAATTCGTAAGCAAATTTGATTTATTAAAAGGTTACTGGCAGGTCCCCCTGACACCGAGAGCTCGTGAAATATCAGCTTTTGTCACACCAGACGGCTTATTTCAATATACTGTCATGCCGTTTGGTATGAAAAATGCTCCAGCTACGTTTCAAAGAATGATCAATAATGTTATAAAAGATTTAGACTGTTGTTATGCTTATATTGATGATCTTATTGTATGTAGTGATAGCTGGGAAGAGCATTTAAAACATTTATATGATACTTTTGATAGATTGTCACAATCAAATTTGACTGTTAATCTTGCTAAAAGTGAATTTTGTAAGGCCACTGTTGATTATTTAGGGCACACAGTTGGCCAAGGTCAAGTGAAACCTATTATGGCTAAAGTGGATGCAATTACCAATTTTCCTCCTCCTACAAATAAAAAACAACTTATGAGATATTTAGGCATGATTGGATTTTACAGAAAATTTTGTTCAAACTTTGCTACTGTTGTTCAACCATTGACTCATCTTTTACGAAAAGATTCTAAATTCATCTGGAGTGATAATTGTCAAAACTCTTTTGAAAAAAGCAAATCACTTTTAATTAACAGTCCAGTTCTTATCACTCCAGACTTTAAAAAGCAATTCAAACTTGCCGTTGATGCAAGTGATGTAGGAGTTGGAGCTGTTTTATATCAAGAAACAGATGATAATGTTGAGAAACCTATATCATATTTTTCCAAGAAATTAGATAAACATCAGAAAAATTATTCCACTATTGAAAAAGAATGTTTTGCACTGTTGTCTGCACTTCAACATTTTGATGTATATTTAAATCCCACTATGCATCCTATTCTGGTTTATACTGATCATAATCCTCTCACCTTCATACATAAAATGAGAAACAAGAACCAGAGGTTGACTAGGTGGAGTTTATTGTTACAGGAATATGATATTCTTGTAAAACATATTAAAGGTAAAGATAATGTAATAGCAGATGCTTTATCTAGATCTTATTGAAACACTGTATACATACTATATATTTTTGTATATATTGTTCATGAAGTTCTCGTTACACTCAAACTTCTTTTAAGGGGGGAGGTGTTATGATATTGTAATTATTATATTTATTTATCTTGGCCTAATTTGTTTTGCGTAGCCTTATAACATGTATACTATGTTTACATAATACTTATAGTTGTTTACCAAATAATGTTATAACTGCGCAGTTTAGAAATCACTGGAACAATAATGGATACTGGTGGAATGATTAGAACTTTCTATTTGACTTACGTAATAATTATGGTGTGATTCGAACTTCTACCGTATTCCAGAAGTTTCCGTTCTACAGTATATATACGGACAAGAAAGTTAGACTTTCAGAACATCATTTATCGGATCAGAACGTATTACCAGACATTCTTGTGTTCTCAGCTGTTGGATTTATTTACGTTTCACATATCGTACTTGGCAGACTTTCATTTTCGTTATATCATACTAGATTGTGACTGATTGGATATAATATTCCGTTTGGATTCAGGCAACAAGGACCAGAATTCCGGATCAAGAAAAAACAGGATTTTGAACAGTTAAGTTGACATTTTAGTTTTTTTGTAATATTTTTGTAAACTTTGTATATAATAAATCTTGTTAAATTTTATTATTGATTTGTGTCTTTTGTTGGCTATAATTTAAAGGTGATTTCGGCCGTAACAATCAAACCCAAATTTCTTACATAAAATTATATTTCTTTAAACAAAATAGATAAAGAAAAATTATAATTGCTATTTCTTATTCATATATTGATTTTATATATTTACAGAAACTCATTTCAAGAAACAGACTATAAAAAGAAAAGTGGCATTCACCAATCAGAGGCAACTTTGTAACATTTTATTATAGTGTATGAATTGAAAACAAATAAAAATAAAACTCCTGGTTGTTTATAAGGCAATATTAAAGTAGAACTTAACTGAAATTATGATTCAATCGAAATGTACTTTTTCTGACAAAAAATTGGATAGGTAAGAAATATAGATTTGGAATTTCATTCATAAATCTTCTGTGTGTTTTGAATAAAGTAACATCCAAACTTTGTTTGTTATAATGGAAATCAATGATAAAGTCTAAGGATTCTGCATCCTTTTTAACGCAATGTCCTTTACACCTTTTTAGCGGTCTAACAACTGAACCAAAATGTATGCAGTTTAAAAAACTGTAACAAAATAAAACTCTGATACTTATCTCTTTTTGTGTCTCAACACTTCCGTTTACATTTCGTCGAATCTCTGATTTGTCAACAGCAATCTTTTCTATCAGTACTCCAATCTCTATGTTAATTTTCTTACACAATTTCTAAAATGTATACGAGAATATTATATTACCTTAATGCATTCAATTATAAAACAATTATTAATAAATAAAAAAAATGGTTGAATACTCTCTATCACAAGCTCATTTGTCTTTATCTTTGTAATTTCATTTTTGACTCCAAATATATTTTTTAGGCTTTACTTATTTAATTTACTTACAATATTGTTTGTCATCAAATATTACAAATCACTTTATCCCTTGCAACGCTAAAGCGACGTATTTGAAGTACTTGCTATCTCATTTCCTCTGCCAAATTTCTGTTATATTCAGAAATGCATAAACCCTTTCGGCGTCTATGTTTCTCATTTTTGTTTTAATTTGTGTTGTTTTTCGATACATTCTTTGTTCGTGCCCTTGCCCATTCTGATCATTTTTCTCCTCTGCCGTTATTATTACCGTCATTGATCCACGTACTTGATACATAATAAGATATATATACCTTTCTAATTGATCAGTGATTCCCAGAGATTACATTTTTATACTTGTTCCACGTCAATCAATAGATAGATTTTACTTACCGATATAAGATAGAGTCTTGAAATATCACAATATGAAATGGAACCACATCAAATCAACCTGAGAGCTTCCCAAAGAATTTTCCTCTTTGTCAAAACAATCTGGCCAACACACTGGCTTCACACAACAAAATAAAAAAAGCACATTTCACGGGCAAATCCAGATCATTGATTCTTCCTTGAGAATTGATTTCTTAGGTTAACATCTTGCAAAGAATTTTCAGCCACGATATGCCAACACACTGGCTCAACACAAACGTATATACACACATTGCATATTATTGGAATAAATAACGGACTTCACCTCAGATCGACACACGGAACAAATACTCGAGAGGGTTGAAGACTTTTCACTTATTTTGTGCCAACACACGGGCATATAAACGTCAGATCTCATGAATCAACACCCCAGACCGTGTATGGTTATCAAGGTAAACAGGATCAGAATGAGATTCTTCACTAGGATTCTGTGGAAAAAAATAATGCTTTCAGAAAACAGATATTCAATCAATTCATTTTTTATACTAAGTTCTACCTGTTTCAAACGCTTTTACTTTTTATCAAAATCGCAGACAAAAAGCAAAAATTTATCTGAATTGTATCAAAAAAAGTTTCACCACTCTTATAAAAATTCTGACAGAACTTTAAATTAAGACTGACTATTTAGGATGATGAAAAAAATGTAGCTTAATATTGACTTTTTTATAAAATAAGTTTTAAAATAAAATTGAAATTACAAAAATTTTAAATTGAGCCAAAAATATATGACGGAAGGTTTCAATTTTATCAAACCCAAATTTCTTACATAAAATTATATTTCTTTAAACAAAATAGATAAAGAAAAATTATAATTGCTATTTCTTATTCATATATTGATTTTATATATTTACAGAAACTCATTTCAAGAAACAGACTATAAAAAGAAAAGTGGCATTCACCAATCAGAGGCAACTTTGTAACATTTTATTATAGTGTATGAATTGAAAACAAATAAAACTAAAAATCCTGGTTGTTTATAAGGCAATATTAAAGTAGAACTTAACTCAAATTATGATTCAATCGAAAGGTACTTTTTCTGACAAAAAATTGGATAGGTAAGAAATATAGATTTGGAATTTCATTCATAAATCTTCTGTGTGTTTTGAATAAAGTAACATCCAAACTTTGTTTGTTATAATGGAAATCAATGATAAAGTCTAAGGATTCTGCATCCTTTTTAACGCAATGTCCTTTACACCTTTTTATCGGTCAAACAACTGAACCAAAATGTATGCAGTTTAAAAAAACTGTAACAAAATAAAACATCTGATACTTATCTCTTTTGGTGTCTCAACGCTTCCGTTTATATTTCGTCGAATCTCTGATTTGTCAACAGCAATCTTTTCCTTCAGTACTCCAATCTTTATGTTAATTTTCTTACACAATTTCTAAAATGTATACGAGAATATTATATTACCTTAATGCATTCAATTATAAAACAATTATTAATAAAAAAAATGGTTGAATACTCTCTATCACAAGCTCATTTGTCTTTATCTTTGTAATTTCATTTTTGACTCCAAATATATTTTTTAGGCTTTACTTACTTAATTTACTTACAATATTGTTTGTCATCAAATATTACAAATCACTTTATCCCTTGCAACGCTAAAGCGACGTATTTGAAGTACTTGCTATCTCATTTCCTCTGCCAAATTTCTGTTATATTCAGAAATGCATAAACCCTTTCGGCGTCTATGTTTCTCATTTTTGTTTTAATTTGTGTTGTTTTTCGATACATTCTTTGTTCGTGCCCTTGCCCATTCTGATCATTTTTCTCCTCTGCCGTTATTATTACCGTCATTGATCCACGTACTTGATACATAATAAGATATATATACCTTTCTAATTGATCAGTGATTCCCAGAGATTACATTTTTATACTTGTTCCACGTCAATCAATAGATAGATTTTACTTACCGATATAAGATAGAGTCTTGAAATATCACAATATGAAATGGAACCACATCAAATCAACCTGAGAGCTTCCCAAAGATTTTTCCTCTTTGTCAAAACAATCTGGTTAACACACTGGCCTCACACAACAAAATAAAAAGAAGCACATTTCACGGGCAAATCCAGATCATTGATTCTTCCTTGAGAATTGATTTCTTAGGTTAACATCTCGCAAAGAATTTTCAGCCACGATATGCCAACACACTGGCTCAACACAAACGTATGTACACACACATTGCATATTATTGGAATAAATAACGGATTTCACCTCAGATCGACACACGGAACAAATACTCGAGAGGGTTGAAGACTTTTCACTTATTTTGTGCCAACACACGGGCATATAAACGTCAGATCTCATGAATCAACACCCCAGACCGTGTATGGTTATCAAGGTAAACAGGATCAGAATGAGATTCTTCACTAGGATTCTGTGGAAAAAAATAATGCTTTCAGAAAACAGATATTCAATCAATTCATTTTTTATACTAAGTTCTACCTGTTTCAAACGCTTTTACTTTTTATCAAGATCGCAGACAAAAAGCAAAAATTTATCTGAATTGTATCAAAAAAAGTTTCAACACTCTTATAAAAATTCTGACAGAACTTTAAATTAAGACTGACTATTTAGGATGATGAAAAAAATGTAGCTTAATATTGACTTTTTTATAAAATAAGTTTTAAAATAAAATTGAAATTACAAAAATTTTAAATTGAGCCAAAAATATATGACGGAAGGTTTCAATTTTATCAAACCCAAATTTCTTACATAAAATTATATTTCTTTAAACAAAATAGATAAAGAAAAATTATAATTGCTATTTCTTATTCATATATTGATTTTATATATTTACAGAAACTCATTTCAAGAAACAGACTATAAAACGAAAAGTGGCATTCACCAATCAGAGGCAACTTTGTAACATTTTATTATAGTGTATGAATTGAAAACAAATAAAAATAAAAATCCTGGTTGTTTATAAGGCAATATTAAAGTAGAACTTAACTCAAATTATGATTCAATCGAAATGTACTTTTTCTGACAAAAAATTGGATAGGTAAGAAATATAGATTTGGAATTTCATTCATAAATCTTCTGTGTGTTTTGAATAAAGTAACATCCAAACTTTGTTTGTTATAATGGAAATCAATGATAAAGTCTAAGGATTCTGCATCCTTTTTAACGCAATGTCCTTTACACCTTTTTATCGGTCAAACAACTGAACCAAAATGTATGCAGTTTAAAAAAAACTGTAACAAAATAAAACTCTGATACTTATCTCTTTTTGTGTCTCAACACTTCCGTTTACATTTCGTCGAATCTCTGATTTGTCAACAGCAATCTTTTCTATCAGTACTCCAATCTTTATGTTAATTTTCTTACACAATTTCTAAAATGTATACGAGAATATTATATTACCTTAATGCATTCAATTATAAAACAATTATTAATAAAAAAAAATGGTTGAATACTCTCTATCACAAGCTCATTTGTCTTTATCTTTGTAATTTCATTTTTGACTCCAAATATATTTTTTAGGCTTTACTTACTTATACACCAGACCGTGTATGGTTATCAAGGTAAACAGGATCAGAATGAGATTCTTCACTAGGATTCTGTGGGAAAAAATAATGCTTTCAGAAAACAGATATTCAATCAATTAATTTTTTATATTAAGTTCTACCTGTTTCAAACGCTTTTACTTTTTATCAAGATCGCAGACAAAAAGCAAAAATTTATCTGAATTGTATCAAAAAAATTCCACCACTCTAAACTTTAAATTATGACTGACTATTTAGGATGATGAAAAAAATGTAGCTTAATATTGACTTTTTTATAAAATAAGTTTTAAAATAAAATTGAAATTACAAAAATTTTAAATTGAGCCAAAAATATATGACGGAAGGTTTCAATTTTATCAAACCCAAATTTCTTACATAAAATTATATTTCTTTAAACAAAATAGATAAATAAAAATTATAATTGTTATTTCCTATTCATATATTGATTTTATATATTTACAGAAACTAATTTCATGAAACAGACTATATAAGAAAAGTGGCATTCACCAATCAGAGGCAACTTTGTAACAGTATCATTCATAAATCTTCTGTGAGTCTTGAATAAAGTAACATCCAAACTTTGTTTGTTATAATGGAAATCAATGATAAAGTCTAAGGATTCTGCATCCTTTTTAACGCAATGTCCTTTACACCGTTTTATCGGTCAAACAACTGAACCAAAATGTATGCAGTTTAAAAAACTGTAACAAATAAAACTCTGATACTTATCTCTTTTTGTGTCTCAACACTTCCGTTTACATTTCGTCGAATCTCTGATTTGTCAACAGCAATCTTTACTCTCAGTCCTCCAATCTTTATGATAATTTTCTTACACAATTCTAAAATGTATACGAGAATATTATATAACCTTGATGCATTCAATTATAAAAAACAATTATTAATAAAAAAAAATGGTTTAATACTCTCTATCACAAGCTCATTTGACTTTATCTTTCTTATTTCATTTTTGACTCCAAATATATTTTTTAGGCTTAACTTACTTAATTTACTTACAATATTGTTTGTCATTAAATATAACAAATCACTTTATCCCCTGCAATGCAAAAACGATGTATTTGTAGTACGGGTTATCTCATTTCCTCTATCAAATTTCTGTTATATTCAGAAATGCATAAACCCTTTTGGCGTCTATGTTTCTCATTTTTGTTTTAATTTTTGTTGTTTTTCGATAAATTCTTTGTTCGTGTTCTTGCCTATTCTGATCATTTTTCTCCTCTGACGTTATTATTACCGTCATTGACCTTTATCTTTCTTTATGACCTTTTCCTATTGCACGTACTTGATACATAATAAAATATATATACCTTTCTGATTTATCAGTGATTTCCAAAGGCTACATTTTTATACTTTTTCCACTTCAATCAATAGTTAGATTCCACTTACCGATATAAGATAGAGTCTTGAAATATCTCAATATGAAATGTGACCACATCAAATCAACCTGAGAGCTTCACAAAGAATTTTCCTCTTTGTCAAAACTATCAAGCCAATACACTGGCTTTACACAAGAAGATAAAAAAAAAGCAGCTTTTACGGGCAAGTCCAGATCATTGATCCTTCCTTGAGAATTGATTTCTTAGGTTAACATCTCGCAAAGAATTTTCAGTCACGATATGCCAACACAATGGCTCAACATAAAAGTATATACACACATTGCATATTATTGGAAAAAATAACGGATTTCACCTCAGATCGACAAACGGAACAAATACTCGAGAGGGTTGAAGACTTTTCACTTAATTTGTGCCAACACACGGGCATATAAACGTCTGATCTCATGATGACTCATGAAGCAATACACCAGACCGTGTATGGTTATGAAGGAAAACAGGATCAGAAAGAGATTCGTCACTAGGATTCTGTGGAAAAAATAATGTTTTCAGAAAACAGATATTCAATCAAACATGTTTCATTTTTTATATTAAGTTCTACCTGTTTCAAACGCTTTTACTTTTATTAAGATCGCAGACAAAGAGCAAAAATATATCTGAATTGTATCAAAAAAGGGTTTCACCACTCTTATAGAAATTCTGACAGAACTTTAAATTAAGACTGACTATTTAGGATGATGAAAAAAATGTAGCTTAATTTTAACTTCTTTATGAAGGCAGTTTTAAAATAAAATTAAAATTAAAAAAAATTGAAATTGAGAGAAAAATATATGACGGAAGGTTTAATTTTATCAAACCCAAATTTCTTACTTAAAATTATATTTCTTTAAACCAAAAATATAAAGAAAAATTATAATTGCTATTTCTGATTCATAAATTGATTTTATATATTTACAGAAACTAATTTCATGAAACAGACTATAAAAGAAAAGTGGCAGTCACCAATCAGAGGCAACTTTGTAACATTTTATGATAGTGTATGAATTGAAAAAAAATAAAAATGAAAATCCTGGTTGTTTATAAAGCAATATTAAAGTAGAACTTAACTCAAATTATGATTCAACCGAAAGGTACTTTTTCTGACAAAGAATTGGATAGCTAAGTAATATAGAATTGGAATTTCATTCATAAATCTTCTGTATGTTTTGAATAAAGTAACATCCAAACTTTGTTTTTTATAATGGAAATCAATGATAAAATCTAAAGATTCTGCATCGTTTTTAACGCAATGTCCATTTCACCTTTTTATCAGTCTAACAACTGAACCAAAATGTATGCAGTTTAAAAAACTGTAACAAAATAAAACTCTGTTACTTATCTCTTTTTGTGTCTCACACTTCCGTTTACATTTCGTCAAAGCTCTGATTTGCCAGCAGCAATCTTTACTCTCAGTACTGTAACTTTTATGCTAATTTCTTTCTTACACAATTTCTAAAATGTATACGAGAATATTATATTACCTTAATGCATTCAATTATAAATATGAAATGGAACAACAACAGATCAATCTGAGAGCTTCCCAAAGAATTTTCCTCTTTGTCAAAACTATCAACCGAACACACTGGCTTCACACAACAAAATAAAAAGAAGCGTATTCCACTGGCAAATCCAGATCATTGATCCTTCCGCGAGAATTGATTTCTTAGGTTAACATCTCACAAAGAATTTTCAGCCACGATATGCCAACACACTGGCTCAACACAAACGTATATTCACACACATTGCATATTATTGGAATAAATAAGGGATTTCACCTCAGATCGACACACGGACAAATACTTAATAGGGTTGAAGACTTTTCACTTATTTTGTGCCTACACACGGACATATAAACGTCAGGTCTCATGATGACTCATGAAGCAATAAACCAGAACCTGTATGGTTATCAAGATAAACAGGATCAGAATGAGATTCTTCACTAGGATTCTGGGGAAAAAATAATGCTTTCAGAAAGCAGATATTCAATCAAACATGTTTCATTTTTTATGTTAAGTTCTAGTTGTTTCAAAGGCTTTTACTTTTTATTAAGATCGCAGGCAAAAAGCAAAAAAATATCTGAATTGTATCAAAAAAAGTTTCATTACTCTTATCAGAGGCAACTTTGTAACATTTTATTATAGTGTATGAATTGAAAACATATAAAAATAAAAAATCCTGGTTGTTTATAAGGCAATATTAAAGTAGAACTTAACTCAAATTATGACTCCATCGAAAGGTAATTTTTCTGACAAAAAATTGGATAGGAAAGAAATATAGATTTGTAGTTCCATTCATAAATCTTCTGTGTGTATTGAATAAAGTAACATCCAAATTTTGTTTTTTTTTATAATGGAAATCAATGATAAAGTCTAAGGATTCTGCATCGTTTTTAACGTAATGTCCTTTACACCTTTTTATCGGTCTAAGAACTGAACCAAAATGTATGCAGTTTAAAAAACCGTAAAAAATAAAACTCTGATACTTATCTCTTTTGTGTCTCAACACTTCCGTTTCCATTTCTTCGAATCTCTGGTTTGGCAGCAGAAATCTTACTCTCAGTACTCCAATCTTTATGTTCCAAATCTATACTTCAAATATATTTTTTAATGTCTTACTTACTTAATTTCCTTAAAATCTTGTTTGTCATCAAATATAACAAATCACGTTATTCCGTGCAGCACAAAAGCGACGTATTTTAAATATGGGTTACATTATTATCAACCCAAAGTTCTGCCATAGTCAGAGACGTATAAACTCTGTCGGTGTCTATGTTGGTCAGTTATTGTTTAATTTGTGTTGTATGGTGATTAAAGTTAACAGGATCAGAATCAGATTCTTCACTCAGATTCTATGACAAAAACAGTGCTTCTAGAAAACAGATATTAAATCAGGTATGTTTCATTTTTTATATTAAGTTCTAGCAGTTTCAAATGGTTTTACTTTTTATTAAGAAAACAGACAAACAGCACAAATATATCTGAATTGTATAAAAAAAAATTACCACTCTTCTAAATATGTAACTCCGTAGATAACTTCAAACCACGATTTTACCCAAAAAAAACATAATATTTTTTATTGATTTCTAAATCATAAATTCAACCGAGTCGTTCCAAAATATAAAGACTCATTGAATTATCCATCATAGTTTACATCAGAGGCGTGTTTTACTGAGTATGGAATTTTCCAATGTTATTATTGTAGGTGTCACAAATAGAGCCAAAGTGACTTTTTGGGATGTTCCATTTCCAACATGTCCAAAGGGTGAACAGAATACAACTTTTATCTACAATCAGGTCAACTTCGAGTGTTTTGAAAGTTAGTTCACTGCTAATGTTTACGTTACACCAATCATTTGATAAAAAAAATGATAAGCCTACTGAAGAAGGAATGCATAACATTGTGCATTCGTTTGGTGATCATTGGAAATTTTAGCAAATGCAAAATTATCTCCAGGAAAGCATTTGCATCATTGTTCGATATTGTACAGCACAGCTGTAAACGTATCGAATCAAAAGTTATGCAGGAGTAATTGCCAGTCAGATTTTTCGTACATTTTTACCTTTTTATGTATAAAGTAATTGAACAGAGATTTTTTAAGAATTGTTGTCACCGGGTGTTGTCATATTTTTCCCGTGTCTCTTGTTGGCTAATTCACACTACTGGTAGTCAATTCTAAATGATATAGATACAGTAAATATAAGAAACTAAAACAACTGCCACAAAAATCAGATCTGTACCATTTGATTTAAATAATGTATCCAGAACTTGCCCCAGAATATCAAATGGTTGTCCCAGTATCATCTACTGATGGTTTGTAAAAAAAAACTGATAATTGTTTTATGTTATATCCCCCTTGCGGGCCCATGATTGGAAAAAATTATGATTATACTGCTTTTAAATCTGGAGATGTGAAGACTACAGTACGTTCAAATCCGACCTGCCACTTTGCCATTTTTTGACTTTCCATGACGTTACTTCCAAGGTCATAAAATACATCTTTCCACCTCCAAACTGAAAATTGTTTTAAAAATTGATTGAATGAAGAACATGGTCAAAGGAAATCCGCCCTATGGTAGTTTTAAAAAGCAATCTAGTGATCCTTTTGGAGCATCTCCACTGTAAGATCTGTTTTGAAATGTAGCAAAACCTTACAATATAAAGTTTTATGTCAAATTAATATCTGCAATCTAGAAACGCATGGTGCAATGTTAATTATTTGATTGATGTGTACAAACAAAAATCTGTCAGATTATATTATTTAAAATTTTACCAAAGAGCCAGCAGCTGCCAATTCTATTGCTACAAATGCATTTAGCATCAAATATCAATCAGTCAATATCTTGTGTTTTTTTTTAAAAAGGGCACAAATTTAAACTCTTGGGGCAGAAAATGTTTTTCTCTCACAATTGTATTTTACAAAACAATACTTTTCATAAATTATGTAAAAATTTAACAATAATTGATCTTCAAATCATGATGAAATATCACAGTTGGTATTATTCAATAATTATAAAAAAAAAATTACATAAATATATATATATATTTATCACAAATTGTAAAAATAATAATAATTAAAAAAAAGTTGAAGTATTCTTGATGCTTATTTACATGTATCATATTGCTATCATCAAAACAATTGAACAGATAGAACAAAAAATGGGTAAAAGACACAAGTGGCCGGGTTGCTTTACTGGGTTTTTACTGTAGTGGTGACAAAGGTGATTACAAGATCATATTGCACATTGGCAGTCATGAATATTTATATAGACAAAATCAGACACATTGTATGTTGGTTTACGAGCACAGAGGCAGTCATCAATTTAATTAGAAATAGGTGAAGTAAGCAATATTTGATTTGATTACATGTTGATAAACACTTGTTTAGAAAAATAAGAAATAATTCCTGAAATAATTCCATAAAGTGAGGTGCACATCTTCAATATGTATTAAAAGATTCTGTGAAGTTTCAATGATGCGGGTGAAAAACTGCAGGAGGAGTTGATTTCACAAAATAGGTACCCTCTATTGAAGATGTCAATAAAAAACGAATAAGTTCCACAGTTTGGAAAAATGGGAAATAATTCCTGAAATAATTCCATAAAGTGAGGTGCACATCTTCAATATATATAGAAACAGTCTATGAAGTTTCAAGGATGTGGGTGAAAAACTGTAGGAGAAGTTGATTTCACAAAATAGGTACCCTCTATTGAAGATGTCAATAAAAAACGACTAAGATCCAAAGTTTAAGAAAATGGGAAATAATTCCTGAAATAATTTCATAAAGGGAGGTGCACATTTTCAATATATATAGAAACATTCTATGAAGTTTCAAGGATGTAGATGAAAAACTGTAGGAGGAGTTGATTTCACAATATAGGTACCCTCTACTGAAGATGTCAATAAAAAACGACTAAGTTCCAAAGTTTGGGAAAATGAGAAATAATTCCTGAAATAACTCCATAAAGTGAGGTGCACATCTTCAATATATATAGAAACATTCTATGAAGTTTCAAGGATGTGGGTGAAAAACTGTAGGAAGAGTTGATTTCACAAAATAGTAACCCTCTATTGAAGATGTCAATAAAAAACGACTAAGTTCCAAAATTTGGAAAAATGGGAAATAATTCCTGAAATAATTCCATAAAATGAGGTGCTCACCTTCAATATATATAAAAACATTCTATGAAGTTTCAAGGATGTGGGTGAAAAACTGTAGGAGGAGTTGATTTCAAAAAATAGGTACCCTCTATTGAAGATGTCAATAAAAAACGACTAAGTTCCAAAGTTTGGAAAAAACGGAAATAATTCCTGAAATAACTCCATAAAGTGAGGTGCACATCTTCAATATATATAGAAACATTCTATGAAGTTTCAAGGGTGTGGGTGAAAAAATGTAGGAGGAGTTGATTTCACAAAATAGGTACCCTCTATTGAAGATGTCAATAAAAAACGACTAAGTTCCAAAGTTTGGAAAAAACGGAAATAATTCCTGAAATAACTCCATAAAGTGAGGTGCACATCTTCAATATATATAAAAACATTCTATGAAGTTTCAAGAATGTGGGTGAAAAACTGTAGGAGGAGTTGATTTCACAAAATAGGTACCCATTTTCCCAGCCAGCCCGCCGCCCGTTCGCCGCCCGCCCGACATTCACCATACTATAACCCGGATTTGCAATCTGTGCAACCCGACCAAAAATGAATAATGAGAGTTTTTAGATATGTTGACCCCACATTCATGATCAACAGCAAACAGTTTAAAAGAGTGAAATTTTAAAACTTAAATGTAAAAGGTATGTCTTCTTATAAGAATATTACATATACCCACCTTTTACAAAAAGAACAAGAAGTCTCCCTTTGAGAAGTGTTCATACACCCCCGCCCCTTTTTACCAAAATATATATAATTAACCCCACATACTGAAAAACTGGGAAACCCAATGCGGAATTGTTTTTCATTTAAACCCACATAAATTGGATTACATTTTTTACATATATATAAGTTTTCATTTAGTTCCTTTTCAGTTGCATTGCTGCAGATGCAATGATACCAGCAGTCACAGTAGCCTCAAAATATCCAACTGCTAGCAACAGAAAGATTACCTGGGACTCTTAATCTACATTTATTACAAACTATATTTTCCTCGTCACTTTCATCGAAATCTTCCTCGCAATCTCTTCCTTGTGAATCTTCTGTACAAAGGACATTTCTGTTTGATGCAGGTACTTCATGATCTTCATCAACCTCATCATCATGTTCAATATCATTTAAAAATGATGGAACTTCTTCTTCCATGACCCCATCTACCTCCCAAAACTTGTCTTCTATATTTTTAATACCAAAATCTTCAGCTTTCTTCCAGCTGTCAACTGTTATTGTCTCTTTGGCCTGATAAAAAAGTCTATTAACAACTTTGTTTTTGAAGGATGTGTTATTCCGTGCCACATTCATTTTTTCTTCAGCTGAAACAAAAATGTGAATTCAAATTTAAAATTATGAAATAAAATATTAAAACCAGATAATTTTGTTTCGTTGTCTACCTGTAAACTTTTTATTCCATTCTGTCATTACTCTGTTGGCACCTTGATTACGTTCATTTATTGTAAAAGGTTTCTTGAAATTCTATGAAAGTTCAATCTTATGAAAATTTTAAATCTAATACATATGATCGGGTTTCATGTATTGCAAAGATAGGAGAAACTTTTTTTGTTTTTGCTTTAGAAATTGAACAGCCTGATGATCCTAAAAATCATCACACATCCGACTAGCTCCTTTTATGAAGCAATGAGCGTCAGAATATCAGTCAACAGTAAAGACTGCTGTATAACTGATACTTTCAATAATTTATAAGTTTCATTGTAACGCATGTGATACTAGTACACGTCTTTATATTTCCATGTACTCAATCGGAATAGAATGTTTATTTTCCAATAATGGGCCCGCACGTGGCATATAACATAAAACAGCATAATAATGTGACAAATGCACAGAACAATAATAAATAAGGTAATGTCAATTAAAGTATATGACCAAATATAAGTGTCAAATTATTATAAAAATTTCAAAATGTTCAAGTTATGTTGGTGACCAAAAGTACAGGTTTTCATCAGCAGGCATACAGAAACTACATGGTTATAAATATGAGGTTCCACAAGGGCACGTCAAACACCAGGGGTAGATCATACCTATTTCAAATTACTATGCTAGAATGTATATATAAAAATGTTATAATTTTCAATCATTTCAATATTTCATTATTTCACCAATGGATATACACGTATTTTGGAAAATAATGAAGGTCCATATTAAAGTTGGCCATCCTGACCTACATTTTCTGAATGAGTGATAAAGTAAATTTTTATTTTTGCTTCGCAATAAACACTTTTAAGGATGATTGTTATACACTTTTGTCATAACTGGAATTAATTCTATAGGATTAAGCTCACAGTGTCTTACTGGAAGTCTTAAAACTGTGTGACCATGCTCTTGACCAATACGATGTGTCTTGTATTCTGTTTGTGGTTTATTCATTTTCACCATTATTAAACGCTCAGCCTGCAAAAATTTTAAAAAAATTAATCCAGCTCAGCTGTTTAACTAGCACAAAATTCTGGGGAATAATGTAAATTAGTTGGGTTCAAAAACTTTTAAGTAGTTTGTTAAATCTCACCTCAGATGTAAAATGTACATTATAAAATGCTTTCATGCTTTACATCGTAATTTTTTATTTGAATGAGAAAGTTTTATGGAATTATGTGGTTCGAGAGCGTTTTGCTGTCATACAAGTTCAATAGAATATTGTGGATAAAATTATAAGTTCAAAGGGCAACAACTCCTACAAAAGCATTGAATCAAAATTTCCTGTTGATATACTGTACCTATCTATTTATTTTTCTCAATAACTTTAGTAGTTTCATTAAGTTTTGCTCAGTAGTTCTTAAGAAGTTGTGCCTACAAGAACAGGGCTAAAGGATGGACAGACGAATCAAAAATATTATATCCGTCGCAACTCTGTTAAACTTGCATGACTAATAATTGAATTTAAATTTATTAACCAGCTTTTTGTTGGTTTATAAAGAAATAAACTCAATATTGATGTACAAATAAAATTTACCAACAATGATCAATTTATTTGAATAAACGAAACAAAAACAACCTTTCCTAAAAAACAACTGATAAAAACACACCACCTTAGTAAACAAGACCATGGACCATTTTGTTTGTTGAAAATAACCTCAACACTGAATTTGTCTTTGACTCAAATAGTAATCCCACATCTGGAATGAAGTCTGTCTTGGTGGAACCTGAAATTTCATAAAAACACACAATTCTTCAATATGAATGCAGAATTAGTTGTATCAACTCAATTTATTTCAAAATCAAGTCCCATAAACTTCTTCTAGTCTTTTAACTCTACAGTCTGGTACCAACATAGATGTCACCGTGTTACAGTTGTGAGTCCATTCACCTATAAATGAAGTGATTCACTATTTAGAATGTTTTATATATATATATATATATATGTTATAATAAAAGAAGTACAAGTACAAGGAAAATCAGGGGGCTGTATTTCATGTGCTAAGTAGTTAGGAGAGGGACGAGGGCACGTTTTAATTTTTTTCCTTGTAATTTTTAAAGTTTGACCCCCACTTTACAGTACATTCCTACACCTCTGTATCTATTAGTAACTGTTAACAGATTTTCACGGCTGCATGCACTTAATACAAATATTACATGTATCCGAGAAGAGACTGGGTGCAGATACGTTTCATGATAGTTAATGTTCATTGGTTAGCTTTTGAAAATAACAATCCAAAGATACTAATATTAGATATAGTAAATTCATACTATGCTGTATACGACACATTTCAAGGAGTTACCTCTCATCAGCAGCATTAAAACCGAAATATTTGGAAGACCAAACACTAAACTTCTATTAAACAAGAAGTACTCAACCAAAATTACCGAAATAGGAAGCCAAATTTCAATAAATATCAAAAGCCAAAAGTATCACTTTGTAGCTATCAACTGTAAAGAAACTTGAAAATGTATTTTGTGAGCTAAACTTATTTGGCATGATTTGAACCTCTTCTAACATGTCTAAAAATGTTATTTGTGTAAATCCACAAATCGAAAATTTCAATATTATGTTATTACTGGTGTTTTTCAGATCAATTAGTTTTTAGTTTTAATTGTCTTTTAATTTTTAGATATATTTTTTATGATAAAATAAGTACATGTACAAGGAAAATCAGGGGGCTGTATTTCATGTGCTAAGTTGTTGGAGGAGGAAAGCGGGCACGTTTAAATTTTTTTCCTTGTCATTTTTAATTTGACCCCCTAGTTTTCAGTACACTCCTACACCTCTGTATTTATTAACTGTTAACCGATTTTCACGGCTACATGTACTTAATACAAATATTACATATATCCAGAAGGCGCTGGGTGCAGATACGTTTCATGAAAGATAATTTTCATTAGTTAGCTTTTGAAGTATTAATTTGTAGCTATCAACTGTCAAGAAACTTCAAAATCTACTTTACAAGCAAACCTTATTTGGCATGACTTGAGCCCCCCCCCCTTCTAACATGTTAAAAATGCTATGCAAATTTTTTGTGAATCCACAATATTATGTTATTATTGGTGTTTTACAGATCAATTAGTTTTTATTTGTTGTAATCGTCTTTTAATTTTACTAGTCTTTGTTAACCCCTTGATTTTGATTGTTATTGTCTCATAATATGATATTAATCGTTGAGTTTTATGTACAATGGTTAGAGGAAACAAATCAGTCAATACACAATAAATCAATATTTACCGGCACAGGCATGGTTTTTATTTATCCATGTCTCATCAAGGAACACAATCTCTCATCCACTGTCTCTAAACGTTTTGATTTTTCTGAGAAATTTTTTTTAAGATTGAAATAAACTTTACCTTACATTTAGTTATTGTAATTTGATATGAAGATAAGAATTTTTTATACAAATAAATCTGTTTTAAAGAAATCTATCCTTTCAGTGAACTTTCACTCTCATTATCCTTTGTAAACGTGATCTAGTTTGATGGTGTACAATTGAATGAACTCATATGCCAACAATATTCATGTCAAAATTAACATCAAGTGCTGGAAATTACAGTGTTGACCGATGAAAAACTTCGTTGCAATTGATACAGAGTTTTTCTCTTTTTAATTCTATTTAATTCAAAATTAACCAATAAACTTAATCTATATTTTATTCTTTTAAGCAATCAATCAGGTAACGTGTTGAATAATATCACAATCTGTTATCAAACTAGAAATTGTGCCGCCGTAAAATGTAGGACACAGTGATGCAATTGTTATTGCACTTTGTTTTACTATACTAGACAACTGTAGTGTATACATATCATTAATATGTATTTCATAAACGTTTCATAGAAATGGAGCTACGCGGAGATTTAATCAGAGCCACTCAAGCATAAAATGTAGGTCATATTGACTAAAGTGATGCTGAACTGTGTTTCACTATACAAGATGCATGTGGTGAATAAATATAATTGATCTATTACAATAGGTTTCTGAGAAATGAAGCCAACCTCAAAACTTAATCAGATCGGGACGAAAGGACGGAGAAGGGTAAATCTATATGACCTGTTACGTTAGTGGTGGGTCATAAAATTACATGTTACATTTAGAATGATGAAAAAAGTTCATGTACAATGTACCTTAAATAGTCATGTTTGGCTGCAACTATTTCATTGGTCTCTTTCATGAATCTTTTCACCCATGCTTGCAATGATGAAAACCCAAATTCTTTAGATATTTGCTTGCTCTAGGTAAAGACAAACAAATATCGTCCTTCGCCAGTCTCTCCTGTAATCTCCTCAGTGTAACCTTTTAAAAATAAAATTAAATAATGACATACCAATTTCACATCACAAAAATTCATAAAATTAACTAGTCATACTTTTGTTTTTTTACTTTTATTGTTATAATTACTGACTTTTCCTTTAAAACAGATCACTATTTTTTTATTTCCCTACTGCTTATGTACAAGGAACATTGACTTAAGGTTAGCCCTTTTCAATCATCATCCAGTTTTATTATATTATAGGTTTCCATTCACTTATTTTTTTTCTTTAAGTTTGTTTTTAAAATTAACAAATTCCTGATATTTATAGAACAAACTTCAGTTCTATTAACCCTGATTTTTTCATTTTAAAATATTATGATTTTTTTTATTTAACCACAAATCACCAAACAAAATATGATTTAGGTCTGTAGGTAAAATGACATGCAACACATATATATACAGGTAAATTTGTCAATTATTAAAATTGATCAGGTGACTTCTTCTGGACATTAGCTATCAGGTTCAACGGATTACTTAGGTTGAGAAAATAGGTAATTACAGGTAAAATACTACATAAACAGCTATTGAAAAGTGACCAGATTTAATGTGAGCAGCCATAAAATATGTACCATTTGTATATAGGTTTATTCAAAGACTAGTATAATTGCCTTTTGATGCTGATATTGTTTTTACCTATATGTCATCAAATGAGTGTACACTGTTCTGTATGTGAATATTAATTTTTAACATATTTTTAAACATATACATGTAAATGTGTCTGGCGTTAAATAAAGCGTTGACAGTCTTGTCCTTGTCGTCTTAGTGTACTTACATATTCTTTGTTTGCATACATCTTATGCACAATTCTGACTATTAAGTCTTGGTTAAAACCATCCAGTTTGCATCTGGTTTTTTTCTTTTTTCTTGTGCTTTTATCTTAGTTTCGTTGTGTATACTTTCTATGACATTTGTTACTGTTCCTCTAAAAATTATGAATAGCTATAAATATAACACCATACACATTTACCTGTAACTTTGTTTCGACAGTCTGATTTGATTTTTTCAATTGTACTACATAAAACAAATATGCCTGAATGGGTATTTCATTAAGCCTGCCCCCTTTTTATTTTTTTCAATTCTTTCTCATAAACCTACTTATCTCAGCACTGACAGCTGTTTCCATATTAAATCTATTAAATTACAATTCCACCGAATTGCCTTTGTTGAACTTCACGACGGGTCCCGTTTATGGCGCAGGAACTGCTTACTATTCTGGAACACCTGGGTTCAATCCTGGTTTTTATAGGAGTTCGTGTTGTTCATTGCTTTGTTTTTAGTTTTCCGTGTTGATTTGTTGTGGTTGTGGTTGTTCATTTGTATGTCTAATGGATTACTTTTTTTATTGTTCCTTAGGCATATTTGTCCTCTTTAATGAGTTACATTGAAATTTTATTGGATATGTGAACTTTTTTCAATGCTTATTATTGGAGATTGTGAATATCAATAGATTTATTAAAACAAAATAAAGATTTCCTGGGTACCAGGGATATTTTAGTAATACGATGCTACATTTTGTTTTATGGTAAACCATAGTTTATGCCTAGTTATATTTGATGTACTTAAACTATGATCAAGTTTCTTTTTCTTTTACAAATGAATGGTATGGGGGGGGGGGGGGGGGTCTTCGAAAAATATAATTTTATGCTCATACCTGAAGGGTTTTCTCGTAGTACATTGTAGACTGATGTCCTACTCAATCCAGTTGCCTTGCTTATCCTGTAGACAATCTTGTCTTAGCCATATTAGGGGGCTCTTCTTTTTGCCTTTCGCAAATCTTAAAACGACGGTCTTTATTTCTCTCGAATCCTTCATTGTTTCCCTTTGGATCAGCGTTCAAATTCAATCCTCTCGGGAACCTGGAACTATCCAAATTTGCACGCGTTCTTCACTTCCGTGTCAACATAAGCACATTTTGGTATGGAGATTTCCCATAGCAAAGTAATTCTAGGCTGTATTTCGGGATTTTGATAAAATGCATAACATATTTTATGTTTTTAGGAACGACTCGGCGAATTTGACATAGCTAGGTACTATCTATTCAATAACAAATGATTTTAAGGATGTACCAGCCAAAATTCTATTACTCGGATAATGAGAGTGAAAGTTCTCTGAAAGGATAGATTTCTTTAAAACAGGTTGTATTTGTATAAAAAAAATTCTTGTGTAGTGCAACACAGTTTACCATCACTTCAGTCACTATGACCTACATTTTGTGCTTGAGTGACTTTAGTTAAGCTCCATTTCTATGAAACCTTTAGGAAGAATATATTAATGATATTTATACACTACAGTTTTCTAGTATAGTAAAACAAAGTTCATTAACAATTGCATCACTGTGACCTACATTTTACATCGGGTCATACCGTGTCTTATAGACACAATTTCTAGTTGTATAACAGACTGTGATATTATTTAACACGTTACCTGATTGATTGTTTCAAAGAATAAAATATAGATTAAGTTTATTGGTTAATTTTGAATTAAATAGAATTAAAAAGAGAAAAAAATCTGCGAAGAAGTTTTTCAGCGGTCAACATGTAAATTCCAGCACTTAATGTTAATTTTGATATGAATATTGTTGGCATATGAGTTCATTCAATTGTACACCATTAAACTAGATCACCTTTACTAAGGATAATGAGAGTGAAACTTCACTGAAAGGATTTCTTTAAAATAGGTTGTATTTGTATAACGTTTCAACTTACAATAACTAAATGTACCAGTATTGAAAATGTAAGGAATTTTGATAATGTATAATGGTAAAGTTTAAGACATGTATTTCAATCTTAATAAACAAAAATTCTCAGAAAAATCTAAAAGTTTAGAGAAAGTGGATGGGAGATTGTGTTCCTTGATGAGACATGGATCAATACAAACCATGCCTGTGTGGGTAGATATTGATTTATTGTGTATTGACTGATTGTTTTCCTCTAACCATTGCACATAACACGCAAGGATTAAAATCATATTATAAGACAATAAGAATCAAAATAGTAAAGTTAAAAGACAATTACAACAACTAAAAACTAATTGATCTGAAAAACACCAGTAATAACATAATATTGAAATTTTCGATTTGTGGATTCACACAAATAGCATTTTTAGACATGTTAGAAGAGGTTCAAATCATGCCAAATAAGTTTAACTCACAAAATACATTTTCAAGTTTCTTTACAGTTGATAGCCACAAAGTGATACTTTTGGCTTTTGATATTTATTGAAATTTGGCTTCCTATTTCGGTAATTTTGGTTGAGTACTTCTTGTTTAATAGAAGTTAAGTGTTTGGTCTTCCAAATATTTCGGTTTTAATGCTGCTGATGAGAGGTAACTCCTTGAAATGTGTCGTATACAGCATAGTATGAATTTACTATATCTAATATTAGTATCTTTGGATTGTTATTTTCAAAAACTAACCAATGAACATTAACAATCATGAAACGTATCTGCACCCAGTCCCTTCTCGGATACATGTAATATTTGTATTAATTGCATGCAGCCGTGAAAATCTGTTAACAGTTACTAATAAATACAGAGGTGTAGGAATGTACTGAAAAGTGGGGGGGGGGTCAAACTTTAAAATTACAAGGAAAAAAATTAAAACGTGCCCTTGTCCCTCTTCTAACTACTTAGCACATGAAATACAGCCCCCTGATTTTCCTTGTACTTGTACTTCTTTTATTATAACATATATATATATAAAACATTCTAAATAGTGAATCACTTCATTTATAGGTGAATGGACTCACAACTGTAACACGGTGGCATCTATGTTGTAACCAGAATGTAGAGCCTGTGGAAGACATATTCGAAGTAGGAAAGGCAAAATATTTATTGTCCTTGATGCAGGTAAATATAAACATTTATGATTGATCTCAGCTAGAAGGAGTTTATGAGACGTTTGGAAATATGCATCTTTATAATTATTATTATACAGTACATAATATGGTTATTGTTTGAGTGTTTAATACAGAATTAGGTGTCGTATATTCAGTTTTGATATTTTAACTGAAAGCGACAGTAGTGGTAAACAAGGGAAACGTAAAGTGTAGCATCAACTCACCCTTAAAAACATTGACCTTGAAATGTTTACATGTATCAATATTTCTTGTCATTTGATAGATAACTTGAAAAAGAGAAATTTCTATAGATCCCGATATGTACTGTCCTGAAAAATTGCACATAATTTTCTAATTGCATCTGTGGAGATATTAAGCCTACAATGTTGAATAGATGTATTATTGAAAGAAAGGCATACAGGGTTGTTCAAGAATTTTAAGTTTCATTGTGACCTTGCTGCAATGCCCACAGGCCAATACAACCATCTTCATCACATTAATACTAACCTTAGTCAAATAAAACACATATTCTTTAATAACATTTTCTTGATTTTGATATAGATTGAGTTGATACAACTAATTCTGCATTCATATTGAAGAATTGTGTGCTTTTATTGAAATTTCAGGTTCCAGCAAGACAGGCTTCATTCCAGATGTGGGTTTACTATTTGAGTCAAAGACAAATTCAGAAGATTATCATGATGAGATGAATGGTACTTATTTTATTGAGTGGTTTAGGGGCACATTGTGTTTAGCTTTGCCAAATCAATTAGTAATTGTTCTTGACAATGCCCCCTACCATAATATTAGAACTGCAGAATTTCTGTATCCAACATAAGAAAGCAATAAAGAAATAATACAGAAATTGTTGAGGAAACAAATGTCACTTTGGCAAGCAATGAACTCAAGGTATGTTACAACTTATGCCTAGTCCTAATTCTATTCCTATTTATAGAAGTTTTTTTTTGACAGTCAGTGTTGAGATTATGTTCAACAAACAAAATGCTCCAACCTCTTGTTTACCAAGGTGGTATGTTTTATCAATTTTCTCAGGAAAAGTTGTTTTTGTTTGGTTCATTCAAATAAATTTAACGTTGTTGGTAACTTTTGTTTGTACATCAATATTGAGTTTATTTCTTTAAAAACTAACAAAAAGCTGGTTAATAATTTTTTTTAACTGAAATTCAATTACTAGTCATGTAAGTTTAACAATGTTGCAAAGGATATAATGTTTTCGACTCGTCTGTCCATCCTTTAGCCATGTTCTTGTAGACACAACTTCTTAAGAACTTAATGAAACCTTGTACTAAAGTTATTGAGACAAATATGTAGATAGGTACAGTATATCCATAAAAATTTTTAAGTCAATATTTTTCTAGGAGTTATGGCCCTTTGAACTTAAAATTGTAGTCAAAATATTCTATTGAACTTGTATGACAGCATAACCTCTCTCAATTCACAGAATTTCATAAAAAATTAAGATGTAAAGCATGAAAGCATTTTACAATGTATAGTTTACATATGAGGTGAGATTTAATTTGACAAAAATTAATCGAAATTTCTAAGGCTCTTCCTTTTGACGCAGAGGTAACGCTTAGCTGAGTTTGGATACCTGTTTGTTTTAATTTGATTTTTGATGGCTGTGCTTATTAATTCATCATTATATCTTTAACTGGTTTTCCAATATTTTGATCACGAGCACTCCTGGTGAGTTGTCAGTCAACGAAATGGCCATACAGTGCATCTATTTATCTCGGTAGTTTGTGATACGTTTTATTAAAATACTACTTAATAGTCTTTGCAACCAACTAATTTCCATTCTTCCCCAAAATTTTCTTTTTAAGTTTTGCAGGCCCTAGTTTCTCATGATGGTGAAAATTAATAAACCACAAACAGAATACAAGACAGGTCTTATTGCTCATGAGCATGGTCACACAGTGTTAAGACTTCCAGTAAGACGATGTAAGCTTAATCCTATAATTATCTCAAGGTATGACAAAAGTATAGAAAAATAATCCTTAAAAGTGTTTATTGCGAAGCAGAAATAAAGCTAGCCTTTATCGCTAATGCAATGTAGGTCAGAGTGACCCAATTTTAATAAGGTCCTTCATTATTTTCCAAAATGCATGTATATCCATTGGTGAAATAATGAAATATTTAAATGATTGAAACACTTTTATATATACGTTTTAGCATAGTAATTTGAAACAAGATTGATCTATTATCTACCCCTGGTATTTGATGTGCCCTTGTGGAATCTCATATTTATAACCATGCAGTTTCTGTATTCCACCTGATGAAAAAATGTACTTTTGGTCACCAACATTACTTGAACATTTTGAAATTTTTCTAATGATTTGACATTTATATTTGGTCATAAGCTTTAAATGACATTACTTTATTTATTATTGTTCTGTGTAATTGGCACATAATTATGCTTGTTTTATGTTATATCCCCTTGTGGACCCAAGACGTCTACTAGTATCACATACGTTACAATGAAACTTATAAATTATTGAAAGTATTAGTTATACAGGTGTCTTTACTGTTGACTGATATTCCGACCCTCATGGCTTCAAAAAAGGAACTAGTCGGGCCTGTGATGATTTTGAGGGTCATCAGGCTGTTTGATTTGTAAAGAAAAAACAAACAAATTTTCTCCACTTTTTGCAATACATGATACCTGATAATATGTATTAGATTTAAATGTTTTATAAGATTGAACTTCCATAGAATTTCAAGAAACTTTTGAGAAAACATTGACCGACATAGTGTTGACAGAATTGAATATTTAGGTTTATAGATAGAAAACAAAACAAACGTATCTGGTTTTTATATTTTATTTCATAATTTTATAGAATTTCAAGAAACTTTTGACAAAAAATTGACCAACATAGTGTTGACAGAATTAAATATCTAGGTTTATAGGTAGAAAACAAAACAAAATTATCTGGTTTTAATATTTTAATTCATAATTTTATATTTGAATTCACATTTTCAGGTGAAGAAAAATGTATGTGGCAAAGAATAATACAATCTTCAAAAACAAAGATGTGAAGAGACTTTTTTATCAGGTCAAAGCGACAACACCAAGGTGATGATGAGGTTGATGGAATTGATTTTGAAATGGATTAATCCGACAATGACAATGATGATGGAATTCAAGATCATAAGGTACCTGCATCAAACAGAAATGTCCTTTTTACAGAAGATTCACAAGGAAGAGATTGCGACGTAGATTTCGATGAAAGTCACGAGAAGATATAGTTTGTTGTGAATGAAGATTAAGAGACCCAATGAAAGGCAATCCTTTTGTTGTTAGCAGTTGGATATTCTGTGACTATTGTGACTGCTGGTACGATTGCATCTGCTGCAATGCAACTGAAAAGGAACTAAATGAAAACCTATATATATGTAAAAAAAATGTAAATTAATTTTTACTAAAAAGGGTTTAAATGAAAATAAAACTTCAGAATTGGGTTTCCCATTTTTTCAGTATGTTGGGTTAAATATATATTTTTTTTTCCCCTTTTGGGGTAAAAAGGGGGGGATTGTAAAAAAAAATCTTATTGGGGGACTTCTCTTTTTTTTTGGTAAAAGGTCGGTATATACAACATTCTTATAAGGAGACCTAACTTTTACATTTAGATTTTAAAATTTCACTCTTTTAAACTGTATGCATTTGATCATGAATGTGGGGTCAACATATCTAAATACTCTCATTATTCATTTTTTGTTCTATCTGTTCAATTATGATAACAATATGTTACATGTAAATAAGCATCAAGAAAACTTCAAGAATACTTCAGCTTTATTTTTTAATTATTATAATAATTTTACAATTTGTGATATATTTTTCAATAATTATTGAATAATACCAACTGTGATATTTCATCATGAATGTTTTTTATAATTTTTCTGCCCACCCAAGAAATTAAATTTGTCCTCTGTTTAAAAAAACACAACATATTGACTGATTCATATTTGATGTTCAATGCATTTGTAGCAATAGAATTGGCAGCTGCTTGATCGGTGGTAAAATTTTAAATATTATAATCTGACAGATTTTAGCTTGTACATATCGGTCAAATAATTAACACTGCAAAATGCGTTTGCAGATATTAATTTCACATAAAACTTTGTCATGTAAGGTTTTGCTACATTTCTAAATTAAGGTTAGAGTACAGATGCTCTAAAAGGATCACTAGATTGCTCTTTAAAACTACCATAGGTCTGACTTCTTTTGATCAGGTTCTTCATTCAATCAATTTTTAAAATAAATTGATGTTCAGAGATGGAAAGATGTATTGTATTACCTTACATATTGAAAGTACACTCATGGAAAGCCAAAAATGGCAAAGTGGCATGTAGGATTTGGACGTACTGGAGCCTCAATATATCTCCAGATTTAATAGCAGTACAATCAGAATTAGAATATAACATAAAACAATTATATGTATATGTGACAAACTATCAGTAGATGATACTGGGACAACCATTTGATATTCTTGGGCAAGGTTTGTTTTATATATATTATTTAAATCAAATGGTCATCCCCTTAGTACAGTTCTGATTTTTGTGGCAGTTGTTTCAGTATCTTATATTACTGTACCTATACCATTTATAACTGACTACCAGTAGTGTGAATTAGCCAAAAAGAGACACGTGAAAACTATGACAACACCCGGTGACAACACTTCTAAAAATTACTTTATACATAAAAAAGTACAAATGTACGAAAACTTTTGATTCGATACATTTACAGCTGCAAATGCTTTCCTGAAGATAATTTTGCATTTGCTAACATTTCCAATGATTACCAAACGACTGCACAATGTTATCCTTCTTCAGTAAGCTTATCATTTTTTAACAAATAATTGGTGTAACGTAAACAGTAGCGGTAAACTGACTTTCACAAGACTCGAAGTTGACATTATATTTCAAAATGGATAAAGAAAAATTATAATTGCTATTTCTTATTCATATATTGATTTTATATATTTACAGAAATTAATTTGAAGAAACAGCCCTATAAAAGAAAAGTGGCATTCATCGCATGTAAGCCAAAATAAATAAACTGAAATAATCTCTCTTTAACAAAACATTTTCAATGGAAAATACCTGCATTGTAAGATTTCGAAAAGGTCTTAAGGTTCATTAAAAAATACCAAACAATGACAAAGTTTCGTGTTATCAAACAGGTAAAGGTCATATGATATTCATTGTCTAGAAATAATACTTTGGATAGTGAACTTCATTCTTTTTTCCTGACATAGCTAGTATTGGAGATATTTTAAAATCTCCATATAAGCGTGATCTCTTAAAAATTCACCAATCAGATGCAACTTTGTAATATTTTATCGTAGTGTATCAATTGAAAACAAAAGAAATCCTGGTTGTTTATAAGGTGAAATTAAAGTAGAACGTAACTCAAATTATGATTCAATCGAAAGGTACTTTTTCTGACAAAAAAATGGATAGGTAAGAAATATAGATTTGAAAATTCATTCATAAATCTTCTGTGTGTTTTGCATAAAGTAACATTCAAACGTTATTTTTAGAATAGAAATCGATAAAGTCTAAGGAGTCTGTACCGTTTTTAATGCAATTTCCGTTACATCTTTTTATCATTTGAACCAAAATGTATGCTGTTTAAAAAACCGTAGTAAAATAAAACTCTGATACTTATCTTCTTTTGTGTCTCAATACTTCCATTTTCATTTCTTCGAATCTTTGATTTGGCAGTAGCAATCTTTACTCTCAGTACTCCAATCTTTATGTTAATTTCTTTTTTCTACAATTTCTAAAATGTATACGAAAATATCATATTCCCTTAATTTATTCAATCATATAACAATTATTAGTAAAATTTCTTTGGTTGAGTACTCTCTATGACAAGCTCATTTTTCTTATCTTTGTAATTTCCTTTTCGACTCCAAATGAATTTTTTTCAGGCTTTACTTACTTAATTTACTCAACATCTTGTTTGTCGCCGTAATATAACAAATCACTGTATCACTTGCAACGCAAAAGCGACGTATTCGAAATATGCGTTACACTATCATCCACCCAACGTTCTGCAATAGTCAGAAATTCATAAACTCTGTCGGTGTCTATGTTGGTCAGATATTTTAATTTGTGTAATACTTCGATTTTTTGGTCGTTTGTGTCTTGATTCATACTGATGACTTTTTTCCCTCTGAAGTTATTATTACCGACATTAACTTTTATCTGTTTTCTTACCTTTGCCTATTGCATGTACTTGATATATAATTTTTTATAATATATAAATAAAAACTATAAATCGTAATTCCGGACGTTTTAGACGGTCGCCGGCTTTCCTCAGCGGAAGTTATTATGAGAGTAAAATAGGGTTGATAAACTAAACCGCAGCGACCTACTAAAATACAACACACGAAAGAAAGATGACATCATCCCTTTGGTATTAACATATTCAGATGGACTTCCAAATGTTCATAAAATTTTACGTAATAGGATGAAAACACTACACCAGTCTGAACGCATGAAGACAGTATTTCAGAGACCATCATTGGTTGCTTTTAAACGTGATAAAAATTTGAAAGACATTCTTATCCACAAAAAACATAACAACATTTTTTATAAAAAGAAGAATGTATCGGAACCGTGTGCTAAAAACTGTGCTGTTTGCCCGCATATGGTGGAATCAACCATATTTACAGATGTGGAAAATAGACAATATAAATTAAAGGTTACATAAACTGTCACTCGGCAAATGTTATTTATTCCATATTCTGTGATTCTTGTAATAAAACAGTTTACGTGGGACAAACTGAATCGTTGTTTCAACGGATGATTATGAATTTTTCAATGATCCGAACGAAAAATTCCGATTCTGCCGCCGTTCATTTCAACTCCACAAACCATTCATCAGAGGATTTAAAGATTAAAGGCGTTGAAAAAGTATACGGTAGTGACACTTATCGGAAAGTGAGAGAATCGTTTTGGATTAAAAAACTAAATACGCTACATGTAAATAGACTAAATTCTCAAATTGACGTTTAAAGGACATGGACAGTCGGAATTTTTTCCCTTTTGTATCAAGATTTAGTAATCCATTTATATTTAACATTTTTGAGTGAATCCCGATGCTAGACGAACAGTTTAAACATTTATTATTCTAGGCCAATTTTTTCCATTCTGAAATTCTAGAACTGTAACGGAAGTAATTTTCTATTGTAACGTAATTCATTCTCTCTATTGTTACGCAAAACGTCATCTATTGTTACATGTACGCATCTATGTTACCAAGAGTTACTCTCATAATAAATTCAGCTGAGGAAAGCCGTCGACCGGCTAAAACGTCCGGAATTACGATTTATAGTTTTTATTTATATTAACATTGAATCGACATTGAATATTCGAGGTAAAAGTACAAGCAGAAATGGATCGCCAAGAGGAAGAGGTATGCTACGATCTTTTTTAGAGATAGGACAGAACAACAAACCTCCGGATCAAGCAACCATTCAAATGTAGAAAGACAAACCGATCGAATAGACCCTAAAATTATAAACCTTTCCTCAAAACAATTTAATGAAAATGAAATAAAATTACTCTTAAAAGGATTCAAATTCACACCGATACCTACTCCAAATGTAACATTGGTGAAATCGGACATTCAAAATTATGCAAGAAGACTCCGTTTAAGGGAACTCTTTGGAAATACTAACGATAATGATGATGGTTCAATAGTCAGAAACAAATCAGACACAACACCCAAAACAGGGCGGGATGAATATTTGGACTCGTATATTGATACCATTACAAAATTACCGATAAATCCAACATCATGTCACAAAAACATTACCAGAAATGAAAAACGTGCATTAGAAGAATTAAAAAACGATTCATCAACAATCTATAAAGAATCAGATAAGGGCGGCACAATCATAGCAATGGATAAGGATTATTACAGAGAAAAAATTCTAGAACAACTACAAGATGAAGAATATTATATAAAGATTCGAACAAATAGTGATGAAGCAACCAAACGAAAAATAAAATCACTAGTTACTGAATATACGGATTCTTTTACGAAGCATGAAATAGCGTATTTATGTGACTTTAAACCAAAAGAAAGTAATTTTTATGGGTTGCCAAAAATACATAAAAGCATTTCTATTCAAAATGCAGTAAAAGAACAGAACTGTAAACACATTGAAATTCTTCGTCCAGCTGATCTAAAATTCAGACCAATTGTTGCCGGACCAGAGTCGTCAACACAGAGGTTAAGTCATTTTTTAGATCTTGTTCTAAAGAAACTTTGTCCGTTAATTCCGAGCTATATCAGAGACGATATGGATTTTCTGAAACATATTCCTGAAAATGTACCGCAAAATATTATTCTTACATCATTCGATGTTACAAGTTTATACACTAATATTCCGAACGATTTAGGAGCGTCCGCATTGAGACACTGGATCGACAAATATCGGAATTTAATCGACAGCAGATTTCAAACTGACTTTTTGAAAAAGGCTTTAAAACTTGTACTAGAGGAAAATACCTTTTATTTTAACGGACAACATTTTAAACAGATAAAAGGTACTGCGATGGGCACAAAAGTCGCCCCGACCTATGCGAATTTAGTCATGGCGTACTTGGAAAAAATAATGTACGAACAGGTTGAAAATCAATATGGTCCTGATTTCAAAAATTATATTCTGCGTACATGGAAAAGATTTTTAGACGACTGTTTTGTTTTTTTGGACAAAATCCGTCGATGAATTAGAATCATTCCATAATCTACTAAATTGGATTCATCCATCTATACAATTCACGAAAGAAAGCAGCCACGTTGAACTGCCATTCCTCGATATACTTTTGAAAGTTAAAGATAATAAAATTTTGACGGATATTTATTACAAAAAGACAGACTCTCATCAATACTTAAATTTTGAGTCGTGCCATCCCGCGCATACTAAACAGAACATCCCGTATTGTTTGGCGCGCCGAATTTTCGCAATCGTAGTGGACACTGAACTCCGTAAAATACGGCTAGAAGAACTTGAAAGATACCTTATTCAACAAAATTATCCACTACAACTGATCAAAGATGGCATAAAGAAAGCTTGTCAATTGTCAATTGCCGAATTACGAACACCGAAAAACCGAGAAACGGAAGATATTATCCCGCTAGTGACAACACACAATCCGTCGATGCCGGAAACGTTTAAAATGGTTAAAGAGCACTTGCCAATCCTTTACCAGAGTGAAAACATGAGAAATCTGACACCACCGGAATCAATAGTTAATAGCAGGAGACAACCGAAAAACTTAAAACGGCATCTGACTAAAGCGAAATTTGATCTCCCGGAAAAATTACCAAACGTATCCATATGTAGGGATCCAAGATGTGGAGTCTGTACTAAAGACAATTATAATTATTTGGAGGAGGGCAGTAAAAAACGTTTTAAATGTGGAAAAGAATTTATACTGAACAAGGATACAAACTGTAAATCTGAAAATATGGTGTACTGCATTACATGTGTGAGCTGTAAGGAAAACTATATAGGACAGACTGGGAAAACAATTTGCGAAAGAGTACGAATACACAAACAGCAAATCCGGCAACCCCAATACAGGAAAATTCCTCTCAGCGAGCATTTAGATAAATGTGCGGATGGAAAATGTAAATTCTTCCCACTGTACCGATGTATTGACGGAACGGAAAGTTACAGAAAAGAACTAGAGAAAAAATTCATAAGAATTTTTAAACCAAAACTAAATGCGTAAATGAGTGTCCGATGAAGCAATAGAAAAACAATGACGTTACGTCACAACTTCCCCATAACGACGTCTCTTAGCGACGTTAACATTTAGTCTTGACAAGTCCCGAGAAGGATGAAAGCGCTAGACTATTTATCGTATGCCGATTATTCATTTTGTTACCGATTATTTTAAATATATATATATATACCATTCTGATTTATCAGTGGTTCTCAGGGATGACATTCCTGTACTTTTTACACTTTGATCAATAGCAACATTCCACTTAGCGATATAAGATATAGTCTTGAAACACATCAACATGAAATGGAACTACATCAAATTTTCCACTTTGTCAAAACTATCAAGCCGACACACTGAGTTCTTAGGATAACAACAAGCAAAGACTTTTCAGGCACAATATGCCAACACACTGGCTTAACACAAAAGTAAATATACACGCGTTATTATTGGATAATTAAAGGATTTCCCCTAAGATCGACACATAAAACCAATACACTAAAGGGAGGAAAACTTTTCACTTATTTTGTGCCAACACACGGTCATATAAACGTCAGATCTCACGCTGACTCATGAAGCAATACACCAGACGTTGTATGGTGATCAAAGTAAACAGTACCAGAATGAGATTCTTCACCAAGATTCTGTGGAAAATACAATGCTTCTAGAAAACAGATACTCAATCAGACGTTTCATTTTTTATAATAAAATAACAATCCAAAGATACTAATATTAGATATAGTAAATTTATACTTTGCTGTATACGATGCATTTGAGCAGCATTAAAACCGAAACATTTGGAAGACCAAAAACCAATCTTATATTAAACAAGAAGTACTCAACCAAAAATACCGAAAAGAAGCCAAATTTCAGCTAAGGCAAATGAGCTTGTCATAGAGAGTAATCAACCAAAGACATTTTATTAATAATTATATTTCACCACTCTTATAAATGTGTACCTCTTGACAGAACTTTAAATTAAAACTGAATATTTAGGATGATGAATAAATGTAGCTTTATATAGACTTTTTTATGAAAGCAGTTTTAAAATACAATTCCAATTACAAAAAATCAAAAGTGAGCCAACAATATATTACGGAAAGTTCAATTTTATTAAACCCAAATTTCTTACTGAAAATTATATTTCGTTACAAAAGAATGGATAAAAAAAATATAATTGCTATTTCCCATTCATATATTTACAGAAACTAATTTGAAGAAACAGGCTATTAAAGAAAAGTGGCATTCATTGCATGTAAGCAAAAATAAATAAACTGGAGTAATCTCTCGTTGACAATACACTTTCATTTTAAAAAGATCTTTAAGTTCATTAAGAAACATAACTAATGCAATAGCTTTCTGTTATTAGACAGGTGAAGGTCATATGATATTCATTATCTAGAAATAATACTTTGGATAGTGAACTTCATTTTTATTCCTGACATAGCTAGAATAGGAGATGTTTTAAAATATCCATTTAATCGCGATCTTTTAAATCTCCCAATCAGAGGCAACTTTGTAATATTTTATCTTAGTGTATGAATTGAAAACAAATGAAATCCTGAATGTTTATAAGGCAATATTAAAGTAGAACTTAACTCAAATTAGGATTCAATCGAAAGGTACTTTTTTCTGACAAAAAATTCGATAGGTAAGAAATATAGATTTGGAGTTTCATTCATAAATCTTCTGTGTGTTTTGAATACAGTAACATCCAAACTTTATTTTTTATAATGGAAATCAATAATAAAGTCTAAGGATTCTGCATTGTCTTTAACGCAATGTCCTTTACACATTTTTATCGGTCTAACAACTGAACCAAAATTTGTGCAGTTTAAAAAAATGCAATAAAATAAAACTCTCATACTTATTTCCTTCTGTGCCTTAAAACTTCCGTTTACATTTCTTCGAATCTCTGAATTGGTAGTAGCAATCTTTATTCTCAGTACTCCAATCTTTATGCTAATTTCTGTCTTACACAATTTCTGAAATGTATACGACTTTATCATGGTTTTATATTGTTAATCGTATTACTGTCATGTTTTTGCTTTGAATATTTAGATAGTCATTAAAATCTGTAGAAGGTATTTGACCTTTTGTATTTGTTATGGCTTACAGTTCAAACTTTTATACTTCCCTCTCACTGGCTTGTTGTATTTCAGTGCAAGGAAATGTATTAGCAATCTGATGTGATAAACTATGTGCTCTTATACGAAGAAAAGTCACTGGTTGAACAATAACGTCAACCACTTTGGTTTTTACCAAATCTCCGAAAACAAATATTTGTTCACTTACAAAACTAAAATTACTGGGTTTGTTTAATCACCTTGACAATTTTGGCTGTGTCCTGTCTTTCTTTTTGTCTGTGCTGGTCTACCTGTCAAATGTTTAGTCTGCACCATCCTGTTAAGTCTATGCCACTCTCTCAGTGACCATGCCAGTCTGGTACGGGTCTGTACAACCTTCCATTGTTCCAGTATCCCTATTATTTCACTACTATATTCTTTCAATAAATAAATTAATCTAATAATATTTTATTTCATTATGTAGCAATTAGGATCGGATAACAAGTTATTCTAATAACTGCCATCTACTTACAAATACATTACAGAGAAAGTAAATTGTGTATTGATGAGATGCATGTTATTTTATTATGTCCTTTATGTTCAAATCTACGTTGTTGTTTTATTAAATCATATTGTTGGCGTAAGCCATCTGTTTTTAAACTATTACAGTTATTTAGCAATACTAATGTTAAAGATTTATTCAACTTTGGAAAATTTATATTTCGAGCACTTAAATTAAGAGAAGACGGTTTCTGACTTTTTATTTTCTTGTAAATTTATATTGCCATTGTTATCTGCTATTAGGACTCAAATTTATATATTTGACTGTATTTGTATCTCCTACTTCTGTCTGTGCCCTGATCATATATTTATGTTATTATGTATTTATTAATACCTATATGTTGTAAAACATTTGGTTGATAAAGAATTAAAAATTGAAACTTTGAAATAATTGTGAAAATAAAATATGTCAAATATCCGTTAAATTTGTATACATGACTTCTGAAATAAACTATAACTTTTAATCATTCAGATACAATAATAAATGTTAGCCAGGGTAGATTTTGTTACTTTCTACATATTGTGAAAGAACCAAAACTTTCACAAAACTATTAAAGGACCCAGTGATAGCAAAAAGAACTACATAAAGCAAATCAAATTTAAAGAAAGTCACTGCTAACTTCAAAAGCTCTGTAAATACATTTTCACATATTAAACATTGTTAACTAATTCACACGTGCTTCTTAACTACACAAGGTATGTCTACCTAATTCTAGGAAAGGAAACAGATTTGTTTTGTCAGCCACGTTGATTCTACCAAGTGTTTCTTGAATACACAAGGGTAAGTCTACCTAATACCAGGAATGGAAAAGGTTTGTGTTGTCAGCCAAAATGATTCTTACAGGATGTACTGGTACAATTATGTTGCTAAAATTCTTGAATTGCTATATTTGTTATGTTTTTAGAAATGATTTCAGAAATGATTCAGCTGATTATCCTACCTACCACTCCGAGCTGAAATTAAAGAGACCGAGAACACATGAACTTCTGCTTCATAACAGGACTTATTTAACGTGACGTAGATAAACGTGGTGATATTCTGTTATGATTAACATAGCAAGGTGTGCACATTTCACAGTTATTTCATTGCTGTCATTATTTAATCTTCATAATGTTTGGATAATTATTTTTTATTTTCCAAGTCTGGTTACGGGTTAATCTAGATATATGTATTGTCCGCAATAGGGTTTTTTTTACTTTTACTTTTCCTGCTTTTATGTAAATTTTGTGTCTACTTTATGCTAACAATGTTTACAATACTGGTTTCGAGCTGCAAGAAGATCTAGAGGCAACATCAAAGGTTTTTTTCCAGTAACTGAAACAGTTTTAGAGTGTTCTCAAAAACGGTTGAATGGAATTGAATTAAATTTAGCACAAAAATTTAGCACCATCTGAAGTTGTGGAACGCACTATTAAGAAGTCCAATATTATTTAAAGATTGAGAACCGTTCAAACTAGAAAAAAATCGTACTTGATAATTGTTTTTAAAATAGGTCATCACAAGTGCTTTCGATTTTCCAAGATGGCCGCCACTCGAGAATTCCAAAAAAATTAAGCGAGTCGTAGAAACTGATGTTAGGAGCCCCTGCCGTAATGGGAACGTTGTTAATACGTCACCAGATATGTTTATTCAACATTAAATGCATTATATAAACCAGAATACCCAAATAAAAAGTTCGTCAAAACAAAAAGCAAAACACAAAATTAGCCATAATACTCAAAACCAGTTTGAACTTACGTATTCACTCTTCTTCTCTTTAAGATACTAGTAACAGACGCAAGTTGGCATTGTCCAACGGTCGTCTAAGGACCCTCAATACTATTTATATCTTTCCAACACCAAGAACTAGCCAGCTGTGTAATAGGTTCATTAGAACCGGCGACATGATTTGATACTTTAAATGTACTGTTACAAAATTGTTAAATTTGTGGCATAGCTTGCTCTTTTTAAAGGTGAGGCAATTACTTTATTCACATTCATTTGAAGCTTTCATATAGATTTTGGTTCATTCAATAAACGTTCAGTGATATATATACCTATCCAAAATAGAATTATCGCTCTTTTATTTCTTTTGCAGTCGGAGGAGATAATTTGTAGGAAAAGTATTGTTCTCATAAATTATGTCATTTCGTGCAAAATATTTCAATTTATATACATTGTAGCTGACTTAACACTTCCCTAAATTTTGTTTATTGGCAATGTCACATTACTGGTTCCGTTAACCGATCAGAACATGCCTACCCTTCCAGACCATATTAAGCGCTCCCACGTTTTAGTTCACATTGCTACTGCTTTAGTTTCTGTGATGTGTTGTTTTTAATACATATTTTTTATTATCATTTAGCTACACATGTATCCTTATGGCATGTGTGTGTTGTGTTCCATTCTCATGAGTACGATTTCACAGAATTTTCCTACTGTTTTGTCACTTCTGTGTTCTTTTGCCGATATTGTCAGAGATATAATTTTATCATGTTATCAACATGGTTTCCATGCTTTCATGCGTTATTCAACTTATAAATGAGTTGACTAAATTTTATAACAACAAAATAAGAACAGATTGTATTTACTTAGATTTTGCAAAGGATATTTATACTGTTTCTCATATAAAATTGAACACAAACTGTGTAATTTTTGGAATTCCTTGAAGTTTTTTATATTTTAGTAACCGTTGGCTCGTCTGATTGGAAAAATGTAATACGTGGAGTCACAAAATGGTTCAATTTAGGACCCTATATTACTTTTCCTATATACAAACAACATGCCAGATTGTGTTTTCTCTAGTCATATATCATTAATTGCTAAATATAAGTTTTATTAAATACTTTAGGTTTTTCTTTTGGTTTTTTTTTTTTTTTTTGTCAATTTATATCTCACTAAATCTCCAGTTGTTATACTTTCCCACGAATACATCTTGTTTCTTATTATATGCAGGAAATGTATCGTATGTTAGTATCAATTAAAATTGTATAAAATAAAATTATAAAAGTAGATTATAACGATATGTCTCATTTTCTTAATAAAAATTATTTATTATGAAAATATGACAGGTAATTACGTTGAATAGAGATTCATTTCCTTTAAGGGGAAATTCGATCACCTATCTATTTACCCTTTGATAAATTTGAATATCTGTTGAATCATATGGGGGTTATATCGAATTCCTAACAATTCTTTTTAATAATTTACACGACACATATAATATAAATTCTTCATTGGAAGATAATTTCTTCGTGAAATGATAGAATGTAATGATATAGTTTGTAGTTAATGAGAGTAATGTTAGCCAGGTGAAATTAAAATATAAATGTAAATACCATTAAATTGTATTCTTTAAAAGAAAGGGTAGTTGAATTGTTAACTTCTGCCATAACCATTGTTCAATTGGAGGCGTGGGGTGCATATGATCTTTGGAAGATAATGTCACAGATTTCATTAGTGTTATGCTAGTATGTAATAATATATATTGTACTTAATGACAGTAATGTTAGCCAGGTGAATATTTATCATTAAGGGTTGGCTTTTTAATAAATATCTATTGAAATTGCGACCATAAATACACAATATGAAATGGAACCCAGGACTATTCCATAATTTTTGATGGTTTCAGATAAAAAAATATTTAAAATGGAAAATTTAATGAGAGACAATGCACAGGAAATGATGACAATATTTCAAATGGAATTTTAGTTGGGATAAAGGAAATATTGTACTGGGCGTATTGTACAGCCTCGCAGAATCGAACCTCTGATTATAGATTTGGTTACCTTTTATTATAGCAATAGAATCAGTATGATATATATATAATTTATTGTAAGAATTTGAAAGCCCTTCTTGGAAGAGGTACATATGATAAAATAAGTTTAATGGGCAATCCTAATCATCATAAAACAGAATATCATATCTGCGGTTCATGTTTAGAAATTATATATACCAAAAGGTTCATCCTGATACAATGAGCACTGGACGAACGCACTGTCCAGAAACCTAATAATTGAGTGCACTTAAATCTGAGAATGATTTCTTATGTACATGAACAAAGAAAAAAATAAAGCTAAAACAAAACAGGGGAAAATGGCCACAAGTCGAAAGATTTGACCAAACAAAGTTTTTAAAAATCATAAATGATACCACGTTTCATTGGCGTTGCAATTTTTACCTATTTCCCGGTGTCCATCCCTTGTGAAATCAATTTTCTTTGAAACTTAAGTTCTTCATGCTTTATTGAATTATCATTACGATTTTTTTTAAATAAAGGGAAATTGTATTGAACAAAATATATGCTCCCTATATAAATGAAAAAGTTTGGGGGTTATAAAGTGTAAAATAATATGTCTTTGCTATTAATTTATGTAAAATAATTTGACCTCTGACCCTGTATAATTCCATATTTTTTTTAACATGAATAATTTTATCAAATTCACATTCTAATTGAATACAAATTATTGCTAAGATTTTCACAACGCATGTATTTGTATGTATTCCATACACGTGAAAAGAACAGTCTGGATTTTTTACTGATTTCATCCATGCAAGAGAAAAATTCTATAATTATCCCCCATGAAAAGAAAAAAAAAACAATGTCGAATTTATCAACTATACAAATCACAACTGGACTTTTATTTTAATTTGAAATATTGTGGTTTTCCTCCAATTTTGCTGATAAGAGTTCAAATTCCCTGTACTTATATGTATTACTGCTAGGTGATATTCAGTAATTTTTATTTAACTCCATTTTTGAATCTGCAATTTTTCAGCAACTTTTGGAACCTGTCTTCAAATTCCGTCCTTGTCTCCTATCAAAAAATCAATGATTATCTCTTAAAACCCATAATGCCAGAGAGGTGGTTATTCTTTGCTAAAGTCTCAACATTAAAAATTGAGGAATTATACCAGTTATCAAGATTGACATTTTGAGATTAAATTTAAAGATAAACCATGCATTGCAATTTGTATTGTATGATATTGTATATCATGATGCCATAAAATATAATCAGATATCCTTCATTTATTATAGTTTATCTCAGAAAGGTAGGCCAGTCTGTTTTAAGACACGTCATTAATGTTGTATATTTGTTATTTGTACATCCTAAACAATTAACATATCTTACTGATAAGGAATCGTACACAGGAAACTGTGCTAATGAAAGAATTAATCATTTGCATCATTTCTTTGATACGTAGAAAGTCAGATCAACTCCATTTTCTTACTACAGCAAAATAATCTAACACTAGGTAGGGGCCATATCAACAGTGATACTATATATACTGTTAGGGTCAATAACCTTAAATAATTTAACTCTATGTAGGCGCCATATCAGGTAATGTTATTTCTTCAGATATGGTCCATAACCAGACATAATATACAAAGCCACTGTGACACTAGATAGGGGCCGTATCAGCATGTGATATTATACATACTATGAACAAGACTTACTACAGCAAGATATTTTTAATCTAGGTGTTTTTTCTTCGGATAGAGTGCATAACCAGAGATAATGTACTATAGGTTATGGCCATATCAGCAGGAGATATTATTAGGGTCCATAAACAAACATGATACAGCAAGATACTATAACTCTATGTAGGGGCCATATCAACAATTTATATAATATTTTTACACAGGGTCCATAACCAGACACAATAAAGCGAGATATTTTAACTTTTAACAGGTAGGGTCGATATCGACATTTTGTATTATATTTACTGTCAGGGTCCATAATCAGACATACATAGAGTTGTAGTGTCTTGCGATATGTCTGTTTCTGGACCCCAATTTTATATATAATAGCACCTGCTTATAAATACATTTTCTAGTATCTCCTTGCATAATGTCTTGTTATGAACTCTATTTTAACACCAACTGCTGATATGGTCCCTACTTAGAACTATATTGTCTTGCTATTTTATGTCTGGTTATGAACCCCATCTGAAGATATAAGATTATCTCCTTATATGGCCCCAGTCTAGAGTTATAAAGTCTTGCTGTATTGTGTGTGGTTTCAAACAGTTATATTATTATAGTATCACCCTCTGATATGCCATATCAAAGGGTGACATTATAATAAATAGCTGTTTGAAACCAGACATAATACAGCAAGATACTATAACCCCACCTTAAGTTATAGTACCAGCTGTATTATGTCTTTTATTGAGCTTAATAACATGTTTAATATAATCTGCTGATATTGCCACTGCTTCAAGTTATAGTGCCTTGCTACATTACATCTGGTTATGGACCCTTTCTGAAGATATAACATTGCCAGCTGATATGGTCTGGAGTTAGAGTATCTTGCTGTGTTATGTCTTGTTAAGGACCATAACCTTAACATCACCTGCTGATATGACCCCCTCCTAGAATTATATTATCCTGCAGCATTGTGTCTGGTTATGGACCCTTTGTTAAGATATTATATCAACTGTTGATATGGCATCTACCGAGAGTTATAGTATTTTGCTGTATAAAACTTGTTTTGGACCATTATTGTATGTATCATATCCCCTTGTGATATTGTCCCCCTAATGTTATAGTATATTGCTGTATTATGTCTTGTTATGGACCCTAATAGTATGTATAATATCACCTGATGCTGGTAAAAATGTATATTGCTACTCGAGAAGGAAGGGAAAGTTAACAATAGGAAAATATTGTCTTCAAATGTCCCATCAAGCTCTTTTTTAATCAATTTATGAATTAAATATTCAGTCTTAACTTAGGTATTTATGTTGGTCTTTTTCATATGTCGTTGTTGTAACAGTAATATTACACTTTATGTATGGAGCGCATACGTGTTTAACATTTTTGCAATTATGCAAGTTTAGTATATTGAAATACGTGTATTGTTTTTTCAGTAGGGTTTTACTATTGTAAACGTGACTTACTACATTATAATGTACGTGAATTAATAAATTGTTCATTAATTGTGAATGTGTTTTTACAAATGTATTTATGAATTGTTCAATACATTGCTAAATCCCAAGGCATTAGTATGGCAAAACTTGTGGAATGACCACGTGATATTGTTCATGATTGTGCCGCCGCTTTAGATGTGCAGCTACGTGAAAAAATGGAGTGGATCCAGTTATATGAAGACTTACCACGTGTTTTGATAATTACCGTTCAAAGGCAAAGCCATATCTCTACTAACGGAAAGTTGCCTAACGGGTTAAAATCGACTTTGAAATAATTTTGTGTAATTTTGAGATCATGTATTGTACACATGAGTTTTTTAAATCATATATTTTTCTGTAAATTGAGTTTTGTTTACGAAGTCAAAATAGACTTATAAATACTCGCCTATCCTTAACACTCTCTAGCTAAGAATGAGTCGTATTTATTATCGACTTACAAGTATATATTGCACACAGTAGCTGGGACAATAGTATGCTCATTCTCCACAGCCGTAAAATATTGTCCACTTTATCGTTAGGTCACAATGAGGAAACAGTTTACCCTCTAATATTCTTATATATATTACCAAATCTAAAAAAAATAAAATCTTTAACAAAAATTTATAAATATACGATTGACGGATCATTAGATGTGCTCATGGCCTAAATTATTGAAAAACAAAGCAACAATCAAAAAACTTGAAGAGCCAATTCAAAAATGCCAAAATGACCAAAAGGGTGTAAAACCCATCTAAGGACAGGGGTTTACACAACGGAGATACTCCTTAGTTTTCACAAATCTTGCAATTTTGTAACATTAAATCTTATGTATTAATTTCGGGCTAGTATCGCAATACTAGCAACTAAGATGTGGATACCTCAGGGACTTTGAGTCCACCTGCAGCGGCATCGACCCAGTGGTAAAAATAAAATTCTTTGATACCAATTGTGATCAACAAGATGTGCACATTTCGTCGATTTACGACTCACAAGTTGTGCTCATAGCCTAAAATGGTGAAAACCAAAACAACAATCCAAAAAATTGAAGAGCAAATTCAAAAATGCCAAAAGGACCTAAAGGGTAAAGCCAAAACCATCTAAAGACAGAGCTAAGTATCAGGGAGATACTCCCTAGTTTTCACAAATTTTAAAATTTTGTACCAGTTAATTTTATGTATCAACTTCGGACTAGTATCGAAATACTCGGTATCAAGCTGTGGATAACCTCAGGGACTTGGAGTCTACCAGCAGCGGCATCGACTTAGTGGTTCTTTGGTTCCCCTTTCAAACCTGTGTCCGGGATCTGGGTCAATGACCATTATAATCAAAACTAGTAAATCTATTTCTTAAATAAATATCATAAATAATGTATTAATGTTTACTTGCAAAAATATCACCAGTTTCTATAAAACTTACAAGAAACTACTTGATATAGCATCGCTTAGCACTTCATGTAACTATCAAATTTCCGTCCCCTCACTGCGAATTCACGATAAAAGCATCATTATATCCTTTCTAATCTAGTTCGAAACCTACCCTTTAATTTTGGATAATTGACTAATAACTTGTGCCATTTTTAGGTCAGAGAGAATTCTGTACACATGTAATAAATGTTAACACCATCCAATCGGCAGACGTTTTGACAAATACAAAATATAACATGAACAGGGAACAAGGATAGTATGATTTGGTATAGACAGGGGTTTTTAACTGATTTTAGTTTATCCATCTGGACCCTCAGGTGTGAAAAACCGTAAAAGTATAAACCAAAACAATATGATTACCAAAAATGTAAGCTATAAACGAAAAGTAGGTTGGACAGTTCCGCATGTAGATACAGGGTAAGCTGCAAAAATATCTAAGGCACTCATAGCTGTTGGTCAGATAATGACGCACTTTTAAACACAATAGTCAGAAATATCATTCCAATAAAAGGCTTAATGCTATATATTCATGTAATGCAATTTAAATTGGCAGTATTCCTGAAAGGCCAGTATAAATTTAAATAGAATTCTCTGTAAGGACCAGAATAATTGGGAAATGCATACTCCCATATTTTCTTTAAAATTTGTACACGAAGAAAACATAATCGGGTTATGCTAAAAGTAAAAAAAAATATTACTTAAATGTTTCTATTGCCATAGAAACGGAAATCTATTTTTCCCAAATTTTAGGAGTTAAAATAATCATTTTCTCCGCTTGCTTTGTAATAAAACTCTTTGCAACTTTGTTAGGTTTTATGTTTTCAGCTTATTTCATATATTGATATAACACTGATGGACTAATGTGAGATTTGTTTACAGAGCTGACATCAAAATCGTCAAATTTGGCAATGTTCAACTTTAGTCCAAACTAACATTATATTCATACTTTAGGATGTCGGAATGTTTTGGGCACGGTATTACTGAAATTCATATATACATTTCTAATTTATTGGTACTAGATGATATAATTTTTGGAACATCTTAGTGGGGTTGTCTCGTGAGGAGATTTCGTCCGTGAGGATTTAACGTCCCGCATGCGTACAAAGGCGGAACTATTTCGATGCAGTTCCGGCGTGAGAACCTCATGCGGCTACTAGCCAACAGGTACTTCCGCCTGATATATGACTTCCGGGAATGGGTTGCAAAAACATATGTCGTGTATTTGATTTGTATTGATTGCTATTGAATTATGCAGAAAATGAACAAAATACACATAAACAAACATTTACATACATAATATAATTTAATAACAAATTAACCCAGACAAAATATAATAAGCAGTTAAATGCACCTTTTGAACAGTGTTGATACAAACGGAAAACTCAAAAAGGGGGGGGATTGTAGCCTGGAAAGGGAATTTGGCATACACCTCTTTATATAAAAAAATTATGGCATTGTCCTACAGTACATATCAGTTAAAAAGGGTGGGTGCAAGCAGGATGTCTGATATTATGAAATTCTGCACGGGCTACCCAAATTTAAAAAAACTTTCAATCATGAAGTCGGTTATTCAAAGTGGGCAATCCCATATCTTGAAAGATGTAATTCAAGTTTCTCGATTGGGGAATAAATAATCCTACCCAAAATAATTGTGGAAAATAAAATTTCTATTTTGAAAAATAAACACACTGATGCTACATAATTTGTCAGCTCCCTTCCCATTAAAGAAATAATTAGTTGTCTCCATATAAACACAACCATACTTTCTCTTTCTTCTTTAATTCCTTATAGTTTCTAAATTAATTAGAACAGATCATTCAGCAAAATAAATTTTAATCTTATATTTAATTTAAAATAACATGAATTAGGTAAAACATTAGGCTTGGCTTTAAATATGGGAACACTTGTTCCCATTTTGTCTACTGTTCATTTTTATTACATATGAAAACAATCTAATCAAAATGAGATGAAAAAGGAAGGATATGGGGTATGCATCATTGAGGCTTTATCCCGATTTAAAGAATATCTTGAAAAACTATATCATCTAGTGGTCGTCAATGATGTGGCCTTCAACATTGAGCAACAGCCCAACACACATGTATGTCATTACATGGCCCTGAAATAAATGTCAAGCATTAAATAATAATCACCACAAATCCCAAAATAAACAAAACAATTCACATAGAAACAGTAAAGAACACGCAATACAACCACTGAAAATGCATGGTCCTGCCTAAGGACAGACATTTATACAACATAGTTAAACATGTTTGTGAGTACTCAATCCTCCCCTACATTCTGGGTCAGTGGCCAGAATAATAGAAAGACAGACAATAAAATTTTAAGCTCTAGATTCAAGAAGCCAAACACTAAAATACAAACATATGAAAAAATAAAACTGACATAATAAAAAGTGCTTTGTACTTATAATGCTTACATTCCCATTTGGTCTATTACTTTTTATGTGTTTTTATGGGATATGATTCGGTTAATTTCCATTTGGTCTTCTTCTTTCTAGCAAACAGCTGACATTTTTGTGAAGTATGATCAGATTTTACTTTCTTTTGCAACTTGTTTAAAAGTGCCCCCTTTTTTTATTTAAATTTTTTGAGTCTTGTGTGTGCCTAGATTTTTTCTATGTAAATGGGGTAAAAATATGCACAGACTGGCAATTCTCATGGCTCATACTGATCATGACTATAATATTCTATCATTCTATGGTACTTTATTAGTAAACGGGGTAAAAATATGCACAGGCTGGCAATTCTCATGACTCATACTGATCATATATACAATATCCTATCATTTTATGGTACTTTATATGTAAACAGGGTAAAAATATGCACAGGCTGGCAATTTTCATGGCTCATACTGATTATATATACAATATTCTGTCATTTTGTGGTACTTTATATATAAACGGGGTAAAAATATGCACAAGCTGACATTTCTCATGGCTCATGCTGATCATGACTATAATATTCTATCATTTTATGGTACTTATTTGTGAACAGGGTAAAAATATGCACAGGCTGGCAATTCTCATGGCTCATACTGATTATGTATACAATATTCTGTCATTTTGTGGTACTTTATATGTAAATGGGGTAAAAATATGCACAGGCTGGCAAATCTCATGGCTCATACTGATCATATATACAATATTCTATCTATCTTTGGTACTTTATCTGTAAACGAGGTAAAAATATGCACAGGCTGGCAATTCTCATGGCTCATACTGATCATGACTATAATATTCTATCATTTCATGGTACTTTATCAGTAAACGGGGTAAAAATATGCACAGGCTGCCAATTCTCATGGCTCATACTGATTATATATACAATATTCTATCATTCTTTTGTACTTTATATGTAAATGGGGTAAAAATATGCACAGGCTGCCAATTCTCATGGCTCATACTGATCATATATACAATATTCTATCATTCTTTGGTACTTTATATGTAAATGGGGTAAAAATATGCACAGGCTGGCAAATCTCATGGTTCATACTGATCATATATACAATATTCTATCATTCTCTGGTACTTTATATGTAAACAGTTTAAAAATATGCACAGGCTGGCAATTCTCATGGCTCATACTGATCATATATACAATATTCTATCATTCTATGGTACTTTATATGTAAACAGTTTAAAAATATGCATAGGCTGGCAATTCTCATGGCTCATACTGATTATGACTATAATATTCTATCATTCTATGGTACTTATTTGTAAACAGGGTAAAAATATGCACAGGCTGGCAATTCTCATGGCTCATACTGATTATGTATACAATATTCTCTCATTTTGTGGTACTTTATATGTAAACGGGGTAAAAATATGCACAGGCTGGCAAATCTCATGGCTCATACTGATCATATATACAATATTCTATCATTCTATGGTACTTTATATGTAAACGGGGAAAAATTATGCACAGACTGGCAATTCTCCAGGCTCATACTGATCATATATACAATATTTTATCATTCTATGGTACTTTATATGTAAACAGTTTTAAAATATGCACAGGCCGGCATTCTCATGGTTCATACTGATCATATATACAATATTCTATCATTCTATGGTACTTTATATGTAAACAGTTTAAAAATATGCACAGGCTGGCAATTCTCATGGCTCATACTGATCATATATACATTATTCTATCATTCTTTGGTACTTTATATGTAAACGGGGTAAAAATATGCACAGGCTGGCAATTCTCATGGCTCATACTGATCATGACTATAATATTCTATCATTTCATGGTACTTTATTAGTAAACGGGGTAAAAATATGCACAGGCTGGCAATTCTCATGGCTCATACTGATCATATATACAATATTCTATCATTCTATGGTACTTTATATGTAAACAGTTTAAAAATATGCACAGGCTGGCAATTCTCATGGCTCATACTGATCATATATACAATATTCTATCATTCTATGGTACTTTATATGTAAACAGTTTAAAAATATGCACAGGCTGGCAATTCTTATAGCTCATACTGATCATATATACAATATTCTATCATTCTATGGTACTTTATATCTAATCAGGGTTAAAATATGCACAGGCTGGCAATTCTCATGGCTCATACTGATCATGACTATAATATTCTAACATTCTATGGTACTTTATATGAAAACGGGGTAAAAATATGCATAGGCTGGCAAATCGCATGGCTCATACTGATCATATATACAATATTCTATCATATTTTTAAACTGTTTACATATAAAGTACCATAGAATGATAGAATATTTTATATATGTTCAGTATGAGCCATGAGAATTGCAAGTCTGTGCATATTTTTACCCCGTTTACATATAAAGTACCATAGAATGATAGAATATTGTATATATGATCAGTATGAGCCATGAGATTTGCCAGCCTGTGCATATTTTTACCCTGTTTACAAATAAAGTACCATAAAATGACAGAATATTATAGTCATGATCAGTATGAGCCATGAGAATTGCCAGCCTGTGCATATTTTTACCCCATTTACATATGAAGTACCATAAAATGATAGAATATTGTATATATGATCAGTATGAGCCATGAGAATTGCCAGTCTGTGCATATTTTACCCCGTTTACATATAAAGTACCATTGAATGACAGAATATTGTATATATGATCAGTATGAGCCATGAGAATTGCCAGCCTGTGCATATTTTTACCAAGTTTACATATAAAGTACCATAGAATGATAGAATATTGTATATATGATCAGTATGAGCCATGAGATTTGCCAGCCTGTGCATATTTTTACCCCGTTTACATATAAAGTACCAAAGAATGATAGAATAATGTATATACGATCAGTATGAGCCATGAGAATTGCCAGCCTGTGCATATTTTTAAACTGTTTACATATAAAGTACCATAGAATGATAGAATATTGTATATATGATCAGTATGAGCCATGAGAATTGCCAGCCTGTGCATTTTTTTTACCCCGTTTACATATAAAGTACTGTAGAATGCAATTACTAGATTTAATCATATTTTATAGAGGACGAAATTTGTTTGACTCAACAGAACAAAAAGGAATTGTCTCTCTGTCAAAGGCAAAAGCAGTTTACCTCTGCAGTAAAAACAAAAGTCACTTTCAGAAAACCATTAGTCTGTGAATTAATTAATGTTATTTGATCAAGTTGCAAAAAGAATGAAGGAAACTTTTCTTTAACATTTGTTAAAGAAACTTTTTTTTTAAATTAATACCCCCCCCCCCCCCCCCCCCATTTTCCCAAAAACAAATGATTGCTGACTTAAGGTATATTGTTTAATTGATTTAGTAATTGTTTGCATTTTATTACCAGTATCATCATTTTAATCCAATTAATTATCCCATAAAAATCGTAAATTTTATTAGCAGTGTCTTCAATCCTGAAAGAATTTACATTAGTTTGAGAATTAATTAATATTATTTGATCAAGAACAATTTAACATGATCGTAATAATCGGGGAGTTTATATCAATGATTGTAAATAAATAAATGATATTAAAATGCATCCAAAACTTAATTTTCTTTATACATCCCACGTCGAAAAAATACAAAATAGCGTTTTATCCGGTCCGCAATCCGCAATCGATGTTGTTTTTACATTTTGTTGTGCTGGATGATCTCACGGACTGGTTATGCTCACGACCCCTTATGTGAGATCCGATAGCCAAACCGGAAATCGGAAACGGAACTGGCAATTCTCACGGACGAAATCTCCTCACGCGACAGGGAAATACAAATTCTTTTCATGGCAACATGCCTATGAAATTTGTGAAATGATAATTTTAATTTTCTTGAATTGTGGCATATTTCATGTCCACTTAGGGTATTCATGTTTTATCTTTTTCTCTTATCAGCCATTGCAGCCATAGCTAAATAATAAATATTTGAGACATTCATTTATAGTTAAATATTTGTCGATTTTAGTAATAGAAAAAGAATAGTTTTCATCTTTAGAAGCAAATTGTCAATTTATAATAGAAGAGTGGTATTTAATTTTTTAAATTAGCCCAACAACATCGCTGTATGACTAAATACAACCAATTGGCAGTCAATGTAAATTGAACGAATATCAATTGCACAGGGCCTTCAGGGTCTGTTTGGAGATGTAAGAACCAACTGCTGTATTAATTTGACCCAGATAAAAATAATTACTTCAAGACATAAGACACAATCTGTTGAATACATAGTCTCTCATATTTTTATGAGAACCTATAAATATTTGACAATTAATTTTAATTAGTGGCTTTTCAATTTCCAGCTGATGAAATATTTTCTAAGTCGAGAGTGCTGAATTTTACTTTCAAAAATATTAATTTGCATAAAGATACATCACATAGCTTTATTGTATTTAAAAGAATACATTTCTATGTTTAAAACAAACAATGATAATAAAGATTAAACTTAATCAATAAAAAGAATTATTCTTTTAATGAAAGGGGAATTTTCGCGAAATAGGTACATAAGAAATTGCTTTCTTGAAGTTTAAAGTGTCACTTTTAAAAACACAATTTCTTAAACATGTTGACTTCTCATATATTAAGTATCAAACAGGTGCGGTAATATGAAGTATAAATCATCTGGAAACATACTGGTAGCAGTTAATTCTCATATGACACTGCTCTAACTTAGGACAAATAGACATGTGAACAATTTAGATCATCATGAATTCCATCAGCAAATATCATTTTTACTTTAAAATTGCAACAAAAGTAAACTTTTATTCTGAATTCATGTTTTAGTTCATTTTTATTTTTCATGAATGAACCATTAAACTGTCAATTGTATACTTTCATTCAAATGGAAAAATGTTATTTCTAAGTGATTTTAGGCAAAGGGCAAAATTTGATGATTTTTCCATTTTTAAATGTCTATCAGCCGCACATTTAATGTCACATTAAAATAAATAATTTCAAAAATACCGGAACATGAAATGAAATAATATATTGATATCTTACTTATATGATCAACAGGTATTTATTTTTGTCAGGCTGAAGTGGGCCATTTTTTTTTCATTTTAAACGAATTTAAAATGTAAACAAAATTTTACTGATCCTATATTTCCTGCAAGTTTGTTTCACAAACGATTTAGCTGGCATCTTTAATGTACAGGTAAAAAATAATAAAATTAATACTAATCAATAAAAAAAAATTAAATTGAAATATCCTATAGGGAAAAGAAATATGCTTAAGTTTTAAGAAATCTAAAATCATACATTCGAGGTATCTTTGGCAGCCTGCCAAGTAAAGAATTTCGATACCCCACTGTCACTCTAAAAAAAGATTCCTACTTGTGCTGATAATTTTGAAAATATATATATGATCGTTAGTTTACCCATGCTAAATATATCCTAATAGCTTCAAATTTGAATGTAAAGCTGATGTTGCAAAAATAGGAAAAATGTTAGACATTTTAATACAAATCTGAGTTTAATTCTGACGATAGTGTATAAACAAATGTCTAAACATAGAGAATATTATTTATTTCATTATTATTCTTACCGTCTTTTTGTGCACAATCAGATATGGTATAATTAGTGAAAGCAAACATATATGTCAGATATCTATACTACGAAAAACAATATAAACTTAATTCTTATGTTATATAATTTCAGTAATATTGCTTTGCTATACTAATCTACAGATTCATTTTTTGTTTTAATTTGTAACAAATCAGGAGAAGAAAAATCAGAATTACTTAAAACATTAGAAGGGGATTTATGTACAGTTATATGGTAAAATTTGGTTTTCATAGAACAGGTTTCCGGTCAGTGCGATAGCCGTGCTACATGTATAGCCTTGGAAATATCACCACGTAAAATAAGAGAAGATAACAATGTCAAGGGTATTCAAATAAAACTGGATGGTAAATAGCACAGTCTAAAACCAGTCCAACTTGCTCAGGACACCAATATATTCCTCAGATCTGAAGAAGAGGTAAACTTGTCTTTGAATCATGAAATCATGAAAATATTTGGCCTCCATCTTGACTTAAGCAAATTAAAACATCGTAAGGAAAAGTCTGAAAACATTTATTGGTCTGAGCATATGGTAAAATTTTAGCGCAGTTATTTTGACTACGATGGAAAATAGTGGCGACAATTGATAAAGATATTAATCTAAAATCAAAACGTTAAACTACAGATTTCTTTGGAGCAATCAAACTGTGTTTTAATTTCAACTATGAGGATGGGGGGGACTCGAAACATTCAATCTTTCTTAATTTTATGATAAGGATGGTAGACAAGAAATATTGCAACACAGATTTGCACTATTTATTTTAACTGGATAAAAAGATTGGTCGACTGAGATAGTGATGATGCAATTTTATTTTGAAAAAACATGGATGAAATTAAAGTGCTTTAAATATTCTTCAAAATTATATTCCTGGATTATAGCGAATATTATAAAAACAATGCTTGATAAAAATATTAGAAATAACATTTTCAGTATAGTTAACAGGAAATGATATTGGGGAATAATATATAAAATTTTATAATGAATGCGTGGTTTCTGTACATTGTAAATGGATAGAAGATAATATTGCACATTTAAGTCATCAATATGGATTTCACAGACCTGGTTTGTGAGGTTTTTAGTTTGAGTATATGGTTTTCAAAAGTTACAAAATTAAATACAGCAATTTATAAAACATGGATGCCTTAATTTAAAACAGATTCTACAAATACATATTTTAACTCGTAAGTAAACATGGAACAGAATTTATGTGGTTTTAAGTGACTGGACAGTTAATTTAATACAACAAATTATTTTTAATTTTAAAAAATGCAAGATAATTTGCTTAAATATTAAAATGGAAACTGTTTCAATATATAATACCACGTAGAGAAATACTTGCACTGCAGAAAATTGTTGATAACACTACATTCATATATTTTAAAGTATCAGAAAATTATTTTATGAGCTTTTTATAACCTGTGATTATTTAAAAAGATATAAGAAAAAAATATAAGAAAATATGAGAACTTTATTAGCTGTTATTTTTAATGCAGTTTTGGATAGATGTCCGAAAATGCAAAAATTTCAGAAGTAACACTTTATAAAGTTATATATATATGTAGTAGATACATTTGGTAAGAATTTACATATACATATTGGTGAAAAAAATAATATATAATGATTTCAAATGACAATGTTGAGGTCAAGTGAAAAGTACAATGAAAGTAAACAATGAGGTTTATAAATACATTTCGATGCTTTGTTAACATTCGGATAAACCAGTTGCTAAGATTCTGTACCAAGTCTGACAGTTCTGACTCTCTGTTGATTCAAGTTTGTAGGGGTATTATGCTCTTTTTCTTTAAAATGAAAACAATAAAATCAAGACAAACTTTACTACAGTCTTTTGACAATGCATACTATCAAAGGGTATAATAAAAATCTGAAAATAAATCTGCTTTAGAACGAATTTGGAATAATCTAATCCATGGATTTGGGTATTAATTATCTGTACCTAGTTTTAATAATATTTGTATAAACTCAAAATTACAGCTGAACTATTGGAGAATAAACAACAAATGCTATCCTTCAAAGGGCCTACTGATCCGCCTTCTAAATGTTTGTTTATTGTATTAAAATTTCGGGAAACAGATATGAATAAGTTGTCCTTCGTGAAGCTTGGGAGAATTGCAATTTCCTTTGATAATTAACTAAATTTTGTACTGGATTATAGAATTTCATGTTTTACATAACAAAAATGTGTGCCAAATGTTTAAAAAATGTTCTGCAAAATCTTTTCCTATAAATATTGTAAAAAATCATCAAATAATGTTAAAATATATGCCAGAGTTAATATCATTTTAATCATATCTAACAATTGCAGAGTTAATATCATTATAAACTTATCTAAAACATTTTTCTGGATAATTTATAACACTAACAAAAAAGATTTTGGAGTCATATGAAAATATTCAACTGATATCCTGAAAACGTTTCTAAAACTATAAAACATATATTATATTTTATGGAAACTGTTTTAAAATTATTTTTAAATTTGAACATATTCATACAAAATATTTGTACTTCAAATCCTTAGTTTTATATGATGATACAATGAAGCGGTATTCTGACTGAAAATAAATTTTCGAAACCCGATTAAAAATGTAAAATGTAATAAACTTTATCCAGACAAAAAGTTTTATTACTAGAAACAAGATTGTATTTTCCATTAAGTTTAATTTAAACATTGAATTAATTAATACATATATTAAATTTGTGTGTGTGGTGAGGGGAGGGGGGGGGGTATTATTTTAAAAATAAATATTTTTCCAACAAGCATTCCATATGTTATTTTATTTGTGCCATTTTTAGTTCAGAGAGAATTTTGTATACATGTAATAAATGATAACACCATCCAATCGGCAGACGTTTTGACGAAATTAAAATATTAAAACACAATTATAAGATAAACAGGGAACACGGATATTCTGATTTGTTATAGACAGGATTTGTAACTGATTGTAACTTATCCATTGTGACCTTCAGGTGTACAAAAAAACCATAAAAGTATAAATCAAAACAGTATGATTACCAACAATGTTAGCTATAAAAGACAAAGTAGTTTGGAAGCTTCCGTATGTAGATACAGGGTAAGCTGCAAAAATATGTAAGGTACCTATTGCTGTTGGTCAGATAATGACGCACTTTTAAACACAATAGTCAGAAATAACATTCCGATAAAGGGCTGAATGCTATGTAGTCATGTAGTGCTATTTAAATTGGCAGTATTCGTGAAAGGCAAGAACACATAATCGGGTTATGCTAAAAGTCAAAAAAAAATATTATTAAAATGTTTCTGTTGCCAAAGTGTAGGAGTTAAAATAAGCATTTTCTCTGCTTGCTTTGTAATAAAACTCTTAATCACTTTGCAACTTTGTTAGGTTTTATGTTTTCAGCTTATGCCATATATTGATGAAATAGATATAACACTGATGGACTAATGTGAGATTTGTTTACAGAGCTGGCATCAAAATCGTCAAATTTGGCAATTCTTAACTTTAGTCCAAACTACCATTATTTTCATACTTTTGGATGTCGGAATGTTTTGGACATGATATTACTGAAATTCATATATACATTTCTAATTTATTGGTACTAGATGATATAATTTTTGGAACATCTTAGTGGGGTAATACAATTTTTTTTCTTGGCAACCTGCCTATGAAATTTGTGAAATGATGAATTATGGCATATTTCATGTCGAATTAGGGTATTCATGTTTTAACTTTTTTTTAATCAGCCATTGCTGCCATAATTAAGTAATACATATTTGAGACATTCATTTATAGTTAAATATTTGTCAATTTTAGAAGTAGAAAAAGAATATTGCTCATCTTTAGAAGCAAATTGTCAGTTTATTATAGAAGAGTGGTATTTAATCTTTTAAATAAACCCAATAACGTTGATGTATAACTAAATATAACTAATTGGCAGTCAATGTAAATTTAACGAATATCAGGGTCTGTTTGGAGATGTAAGAACCAACTGTTGCATTTGACACAGGTTAAAAAAAACTACTTCACTTCATCTGTTAAATACATAGTCACTCAAATTTTTATGAGAACCTAATAAATATTTGACAATTAATTTTAACTAGTGGTTCTTCAATGTCCAGATCGTGAATTTCATCAGCAAATATCAGTTTTACTTTAAAATTGCAAAAAAGTAAACATTTATTCTGAATTCATGTTTTAGTTCATTTTATTTTTCATTAATGAACCATTAAACTGTCTATTGTATACTTTCATTTAAATGGAAAAATGTTATTTCTACGTTATTTTGGGCAAATGGCAAAAATGATTTTTCCATTTTTTAAATGTCTATCAGCTGCACATTTAATGTCACATTAAAATAAATAATTTCAAAAACACCGGAACATGAAATGAAATCATATTGATATCTCAATTATATGATCAAGAGGTATTTATTTTTGTCAGGCTAAAGTGGTCCAATTTTGTTTTTTTTTCATTTTAAATGAATTTAAAATGGAAACAAAATTTGACTGATCCACAGACGATTTAGCTGGCATATTTAATGTACAGTTAAAAAATAATAAAATTAATACTAATCAATAAGAAAAAAAATAAATTGAAATATCCTAGAGGGAAAAGAAATATGCTTAAATTTTAAGAAATCTAAAATCATACATTCGAGGTATCTTTGGCACCCAGTATCACTCTAAAAAAAGATTCATACTTGTATTGATTATTTTGAAAATATATATATGATCGTTAGTTTACCCATGCTAAATATATCCTAATAGCTTCAAATTTGAATATAAAGCTGATGTTGCAAAAATAGGAAAACTGTTTAACATTTTAATACAAAGCTGAGTTTAATTCTGACGATAGTGTATAAACAATTGTCTAACCATAGAGAATATTATTTATTTCATTATTATTCTTACCGTCTTTTTGTGCACAATCAGATATGGTATAATTAGTGAAAGCAAACATATATGTCAGATATCTATACTACGAAAAACAATATCAACTTAATTCTTATCTTATATAATTTCAGTAATATTGCTTTGCTATACTAATTTACAGATTCATTTTTTGTTTTAATTTATAACAAAGCAGGAGAAGAAAAATCAGAATTACTTAAAACATTAGAAGGGGATTTATGTACAGTTCTATGGTAAAATTTGGTTTTCATAGAACAGGTTTCCGGTCAGTGCGATAGCCATGCTACATGTATAGCCTTAGAAATATTACCACGAAAAATAAGAGAAGATAACAATGTCAAGGGTATTCAAATAAAACTGGATGGTAAATAGCACAGTCTAAAACCAGTCCAACTTGCTCAGGACACCAATATGTTCGTCAGATCTGAAGAAGAGGTAATCTTGTCTTTGAATCATTAAAATATTTGGCTCTCAATCTTGACTTAAGCAAACTAAAACATCGTAAGGAAAAATGTGAAAACATTTATTGGTCTAAGCATATGGTAAAATGTTAGCGCAATTATTATGACTACGGTTGAAAATAGTGGTGACAATTGATAATGATTTTCATCTAAAATCAAAACGTTAATCTACAGATTTCTTTGGAGCAATAAAACTGTGTTTTAATTTTAACTATGAGGATGGGGGGCTCGAAACAATCAATTTAAACATTTAATCTTTCTTAATTTCATTTTAAGGATGGAGGACAAGAAATACTGCAACATGGCTTTCCACTATTCATTTTAACTGGATAAAAAGATTGGTTGATTGAGAAAGTGATGATGCAATTTTATTTTGTTTTTAAATAAGTGCCTTTAATGATCTTCAAAATTACATTCCTGGATTATAGCGAATATTATTTAAAAAATGGGTTCAGAAAGAAATATTAGACATAACATTTTCAGTACATTTAACAGGGAATAATATATCTAATTTTATAATGAATGCTTGGTTTCTATACATTGTAAATGGATAGAAGATAATACTGCACATTTAAGTCATCAATATGGATTTCACAGACCTGGTTTTTTAGGTTTTTAGTTTGAGTAACTGGTTTTCAAAAGTTACAAAATTAAATACAGCCATTTATAAAACATGGATGGCTTAATTTATTAAATTAGATTCTACAAATACATACTTTAATTGTAAGTAAGCATGGAACAAAATGTGTTATACAAATATTTCAACAGAATATATGTGGTTTTAAGTGACTGAACAGTTAATTTAATACAACAATTTATTTTTAATTTTAAAAAATGCAAGATAATTTGCTTAAATATTAAAATAGAAACTGTTTCAATATATAATTCCACTCATAGAAATACTTGCACCTCAGAAAATTGTTGATAACACTGCATGTATATATTTTAAAGTATCAGAAAATTATTTCATCAGCTTTTTATAACATGTCATTATTTAAAAAGATATAAGAAAATATGAGAACTTTATTAGTTGTTATTTTTAATGTAGTTTTTGTTGTCCGAAAACTTTTAGAAACGGTAAAAAGTGGACACCATATTATTATTGCATCAATATTTGGACACACACAAGATGAAAAATCCTATGAAAAATTTCAGCAACACTGTTAGTCTAGAAAGATATTACCTATCACAGAATTTATTTATATGTAAATTTTTTTCATATTCAATGCTGAATTTTTTTAAAATACCAAATTTTAGAAGTGCGAAATTCGTCCAAAGATTTATCTAATTTTAGAAATGCAAACATTTCAGAAGTAACACTTTATAAAGGTATATAAAGATGTAGTAGATACATTTGCTAAGAATTTAAATATACATATTGGTGAAAAAAATGATATATAATGATTTCAAATGGCAATGTTGAGGTCAAGTGAATAGTACATTGAAAGTAAACATTGAGGATTAGAAATACTTTTCTATGCTTTGTTAACCTTCGGATAAACCAGTTGCTAAGGTTCTGTACCAAGACTAACAGTTCTGACTCTCTGTTGATTCATGTTTGTAGGGGTATTATGCTCTTTTGTATTGTTTTCGACTGCAGGTTTGGCGATTGGATTAAATTGAATTGTTATTGACCTTTTCTGTTTAAGAAATAATTCATGAGGCATACATATTTCTTTCGTTCAATGCTTTTTTCATAATAATTGACCTTAATCAGATTTGCTTGTGACCAAACTATGAAAAGCAATGCAAAAATAATGACCGAGATATTTCGAGTAATTTAGTCAACCCAGCTTAACAGAGTAACAAAAATACCAGTGAGGTCAATTTTTTTAAAAGCTGCCATAATTTGAAATTAAATCAACTGAAAAGTTCATCACATGTATCTATAAGTCTACTGAGATAATACTTTCGGTGACTTACACTCTCGGATACCCAGTTCCTGGCCTATAGCGCTCAATCATTGATTAACCTTCATAGTGACCAAATATTATAACAACAATATTGCAAGAAATAGAATTAACCTATTCTGAGAATTAAAATCTAACACCTTTTTACAATACATAAGTTATAGTATTTTTTCAAGTAAAAATAATCATCAAATAATTTAACATGAAGTCATTTGAATAAAACATTCTTTGGTAGCAATTTTAATGCACAGGATGTGCAATTGCGTCGATGTACGGTTCATTAATAAAATGAAATTAATAAAATCAAGGAAAACTTTACTACAGTCTTTTGACAATTCATACTATCATAGTGTACAATAAAAATCTAAAAATAAATCTGCTTTACTACAAGTTTAGAATAATCTAATCCTAGGATTGGGTATTAATTATCTGTACATAGTTTTAATAATATTTGTATAAACTCAAAATTACAACTATTGGCGAATTAACAACAAATGCTATCCTTCAAAGGGCCTCGTCATCCGCCTTCTAAATGGTAGTTTATTCTATTAAAATTTCGGGAAACATATATGAATAAGTTGTGAAGAATTGCAATTTCCCTTGATAATTAACTAAATTTCGTACTAGATTGTTTTTAAAATGTTCTGCAAACTCTTTTTCTGTACATATTGTAAATAAATCATCAAATAATGTTAATATATATCCCAGACATGCCAGAGTTAATATCATTATAAACTTATCTAAAATATTTTTCTGGATATTTCTAAAACAGTAACGAAAAATATTTTGGAGTCATACGAAAATATTCAACTGATATCCTGAAAAAGTTTTCCAAAACTATAAAGCATATATTATTTTATGGAAAATGTTCTAAAATTATTTTTAAATTTGAACATATTCATACAAAATATTTGTACTTCAAATCCTCAGTAAAATGTTTTGAGAATATTAAAATTTTAAAATGTTAAAAAATTTGATAACATGTTCATGATATTGTTTTCAAATTCTGCATATCAAAACATAAGTAAAATGTTCTTTAAGTAAAGTCAAGAAATACCAAAGGGATATTCGAAGGAGATGAAAATCGTCACAACTGACAAACTCCGGAGAACAACGAAGACCAGACAAAAACAATACATCCCCTACAATTAAAATCTGAAAACGTATGAACAACATGGACCCCACCAAAAAACCGGGGGTAGACTCAGGTGCTCCGGAAGAGTAAGCAGACTCTGCTTCCTGCAGGACACCCGCCATGCTGCCCATGTAAAATCCGGTATAAGGAAGGGATAATGTTCTTTAACAACTTGCAATAAATAATTTTTGGAAAAAAAATGTATTTCTGCAGGGAAAAAAATTAAACATCCTTTTTTCAGTAATATCTAAATATATTTTACCAAAGTGGATAGTGTAACCAGTAAATTTTTCAGTATTGCATGAGTTTCTCATGAACATTAACCCGATCCGCCAATATTCATATCATATGAGTCCAATGTATTATACCTGCATGTTTAAACAAATCGCAAAATTGTAAATTAAAGCACTGCTCTTAAACTGATAAATAAGTGTAAAAAACAATATTAATACGTTTTAATTTTTGTCTTTTGCTCAAAAATATACATTGGACAACAACAGATAAAATAGGAATTGAAAAATGTTCTGCAGTAACCCTTCTATTGAATTTACCCAAGATCAAAATATAACACTTTGTTTTTAGATTGAATTAATTTCAAAGGAATCTAATATTGCATTTGATTTTTTCCAATGTACAAACGTATATTGCTCTTATACTTTTTAGGAATCATCTATTTAATATTCTACTGATAAATAATCAGTTTTGTTCTCTTTGATTGTCGCATCCATATGAATTTTATTTATTCTTTGCTATTTTTCACACACACACATGTATATAGTCCGCTTAGACATCAGTTCCCTAAGTACTCATTGCCTTGGTTATGATATAATTTCTCGAAACTTCTGTCGAAATTTTCAGTATAATTATCTTAAAAGTACAGATTCAACTCCCTCATGTAAAGCTGACCTTATCTGGACTTTGGATGAACTGTCTAGGCCCTTTTAATTATATTGCTCACCATTTTGTAAGCCATTTTAACAAATCTGGGACCCCTTTAAATTTGCCTTCCATGCGATTATGAATAGAAAATGCTAAATCTAGAATTCAATTTGTCTCTATATAGATAATAAATTTAACAGAAAATTATACTTACATGAAACTGTTCTTTAAAGTTTGGTCTTTCTGCAGTGTAGATTGATATTTAATCCTATATGATTAACCTGTACACAGAAATTCATTTTACAGATTAACTAACACTTATTGAATGATTCAAAGAAAAGAGGGTAACGAGAAAGTGAGTATTTAAACTGCATGATAAGTAGCGTCGGTTTTATTAGAATTTGATTGGACAAATAATGTCAGGCCTGTACCGCCCTTTTTATTTTAGAGTCAATCATAAGAAAGAACAAATGTATAATGATACAATGAAGCGGTATTCCGAATTAAAATACATTGTCGAAACCCGGTAGAAAATGTAAAATGTAATAAAATTTATTCAGATAAAAAGTTTATAATACTAGAAACAAGATTATTATTTTTGATTAAGTTTATTTTGAACATTGAATTAATGAATTTATATATATATATTAAATTTGTGTGTGTTGGGAGGGGTTGTATTATTTTAAAAATCCAATATTTTTCCAACAAGCATTCCATTATTAATATTTAATATATTAAGAATTAGAACCAGCGAATGAATTACTAGTGGTAAAGATATTTTTAATGGAGTTTTTTAAGATGTAATTGTGTTTCATTACCTTAGAGATGGTTGCGAAGAGCAACTGTCTATAAGGTACACTTCAGTCATACCAATAGAACGCAGTGTTTTAATAAATTTAAATACTCCTCTTCCATCTTCTCATTAGGTAATTATCAAACAAAATAATAACACGGAAAGGTCAACAATGACGTACCAATCGACAGAACTTTTGATAAAAAAAGAATCAAGTGGTATAAAAAGGACAAATATACCTAAGGAGCAATCAATAAAACGTAATCCATTGGACAGACAAACCCGGGAAGACAAACGAACAACCACAAGCACAACAAATAAACACAGAAAACTAAAAACAATGAACAACACGAACTCCTATAAAAACCAGGAGTGAACCATAAAACACAAACATAAGATAAGATAAGAATTAACATAGAGAATCAATAGAGAGTTAGAATATAAATTATTTGTTTATACATTCTGGGCTACGTTTTGGTATTATTATATATCAGTTGGTGATTAACCAAATCTACTAATTTGACAATTTGTGGTTGAAACAGTAACTAATGTAATAAATTGTGTAATGGTGTACTGCAGCAAGTTAAAATCTTAGTTGACGATTGTTTGCCAAATTAGAAGTTACATAATTTTCTGCAGAAGAGCAGATTTTTAGATCGAAAACTATTTGCTGTTTGGATTTTTTTTTTTTTTCCTTATATTTTTTTTTTTTTTTTTTTTTTTTTTGGTTTTCAACGTTTAAGGTTTTAATAAGCCGTAAATCGATGTCATCTGCACATGTAATTGGTGTCAATGAATATGTTAGATGCTTGACAATTAGAAATGAAGGTTAAGAAAAGGTCAGCAATGAAACATCTGCCCATCAAAAACAAAACATCAAATATAGTCGACAAAAACCAAACCTGATAGGAAAAATGGAACAGATTTATACGTTGTGTATACACTTAAAATGGGCTTATCAAGAAATAATCCGTCCTAAATCTGCAACTACATGAATGCACAGTACCAATTCGGTTTCTATGTTTATCTCCATATGGGGGTACCAAGATATGAAAGAAAATTTCATAAAAATAAAAATTAATTTCTTGAAAAATAACAGCACCTCAATTAAGTGGAAATGTATCCAATTAATTTAATGCAACGAAAATGGTACGTTCCCATGACTTTTCATGCCGAAAAATGGGGCTCAAAAAGAGGGGATAAATTTTTGCTAAAAATCGGGGGCTACCCACTTAAATCATTGAAACTACCCACATTCTTAAAGGCTAGTTTGAAATTGTTTTATATCATATGTTTCGAAGGAATAACCACTGACGTTTAAAATTATTTATTATCTAATTTAATACTGACCAGTGGGCAGCGAGTCTCACAATCATTTCACCGCTAAATGTTCCCTTCACAAGATGTCTGCACCCAGTATTATATGAATTTATACATTGTATCCTATACGGACTTTTAGTCAATTCAGAATGTAGCAAAACTTCTATATCAAAAGAAATGAATTGCTAACAAGGGTGTGGCGATTTTTCACATTTTTATAAGGCAAACCCATCCAAAACCAGTGGTTTGTTAAGCACACAATATCCCCTTTGGCTGGCTGTATTTTTTCCATCCATTTTCTTTTCAAATGGCTTTTTTAATGCCTCTAGACATTATTATTTCCAAATTGAATCCAACTGAGTTTCTTCATTATGGTCTCCGATAAGGCCGGGCAAAAATTCGCTTTCTGGGAATTTACTTATTTGCTTTTTGGAAACAGACTATAACCTTCCAAAGCAACCATATTTCTATATTGTTATATGATCAATGTAAAGTCGGTGTATTTGAGAAAATACTAGTGGATAATTTTTTGATGCAGCATACGAATAATAGATGTGGCGTTCGAAGAACGATCGAACGGACTTTAACGATTTCGACCTTAAAATTAACGGTTTTGTAAATCCAACAGTGGTGACACATTTGAGTTGTGGAGGGTAATTTTACGCTTAACGATGAAGTTCCATATTAGCTTTATAATAAAATATAACTTATTATCATTTACTTTGAAAAAAGTTATGATGGGCTGAATTTCTGAACCCAACCCAAAGTTTTATCTTTAAATCCACACTTTTCAGAAATAGACTATAGATCGCTCAGCGAGTGATAAAAATAACAGTTTCATTAGTATTTCCTTATTTGAGATCGAATAACTACGTTTTATGAAAGATTTGCTGAATAAAAACATAAATTTATAAAAAATCACCCCTCATTTTAGAATGCAAAGTACGAATTCGGTTCGTATGTTAATCTCCGTACGGTTGTACCAGGATATAAAAAAAAATTCATAAAAGTAAAAATTAATTTCTTGAAAAATAACAGCACCTCAATTAAGATGAAATATACCCGATTAATTTAATGCAACGAAAATAGTACATTCCCATGGCTTTTCATGCCGAAAAATGAGGCGCAAGAAGGGGATAAATTTTTGCTAAAACTCGGGGGGTACCAACTTAAATCATTGAAATTACCCACATTCTTAAAAGCTTCACATGATTTCTGCGCCCAGTACTTTATGAATTGGTACATTGTATCCATATTGGTCTTACTTAAGTTAGCTAACTCTGTTTAGTCTTATTGATTGGTTACCCAATTATCTTGTACTGGTCCCACAAATGTCAGGCAATAATCGCACTTCGATAACTTTGTATTGATTATAGCAAGTACTTCTCGTCTTCACTTTAAAAAACTTTGAATTTGAAACATATATTAACATTTCGCATGGATTATAATTCCAATATATGAAATTGTGACAATAATTAATAATTGGGTCAAAATTGATATGATTTTTATCTGAAGTAAATTTACATGTAAAGAAATTTGTTTTCCGCATTAACATGCTGTGTGTTTCAGGTAATTATAATTAATTAACCATTTGACTTATATAATTTCAAAGACAGATAAGTATAACATTTAAATTTATTTTATATTAATATTTTATCTTTTTTGGTATTTATATATAGTAAACATATGACATATTATATAATTGATTCTATTTACTCGTATGAACGATATCTACTTTGTTCTGACATGGTAGAAGCTGATTGGGATGGGCGACATCTTGAATAATTTCACAACAATCGTAAAAAATAACTAATTTCAACCTTATTTTGAAGCAAGAAAAATGGGACGCGAAATGAATTGGTCTTCATAATTATATTCTATCATAAATTAACTTTATTTTGTGGAGACGGATGGTATTATATATAAAGAAGAAATCATCTATATTATTTTTCGAAAATAAGTTCTTTAGTGATTTAAAGTACATATTGAAAACGACCAAGTGATAAGATATACAATGAAGGGTTGGATGGTTTCATGATAATAATAGGTTAAGGGCATTAACAAGTCCCATTGATTTGTATTGATAGATCGACAGCCATTATTTGACACCTTTGTACTACCAGAGGTCACGTGATGACCGCGATAGCTGGATATGTCCCCTTATAGAAGACATTTCAAGTTCCATAAAATTTTGCAATAAAAAAAGTAAATTTCCAAACAAACCGTTGTCAACAGATTTTTCAAGTAAAATATGCACTTCACAGACAAATCAGTAGTATATGGGCGGAGGCAAATTATGATTTGTGGAGGAGCCTGGAGGAGCAACAAGTGACGTAACCGGAAGCGAAAATGGCGTTCAGGAAGTGACGTAATGGGAACAGGAAGTCACATGACCGGAACCGGAAGTACTGAAAGTGGTTTGCGCGTATGCGTAACCGGAAGTTATGGACTTTCCCATCATTTGTTTACGAAAGTGACGTAAGTCACGTGCTTAGGCCCGGATGTGTGGTCTGTGCATGCGTACCCGGAACAAGAAGTACCCAAAAAAGGTTGCACGCATGTGCAACAGGAAGTAGTGGATTTTCGCGACATTTCCCATGATTTGCTTACGGAAGTGACGTAAGTCACGTACCAGAACCCGAATGTCTGGTCTGCGCATGTCTGACCGGAACCGGAAGTACCCGGAATTGGTTGTCGAATGCGCAGCCGGAAGTGATGTGTTTTCCAAAATGATTTGTTTACGGAAGTGATCTAAGTCACGTGCCAGGACCCGGATTTGTTGTCTGCACATGTTCAGGTGGAACGGAAAGTGGTTTTCGCGCATGCACAACCGGAAGTGATGGATTTTTCCCGCCATTTGTTTACGGAAATTACGTCAGTTACTAGCTGGGACCCGGATCTGTGGTCTGCGCATGTGTAGGCGGAACCGGAAGTGGTTTGTTCAACCGGAAATAGTGAATTCTCCCGCCATTTTCTCATGATTTGTTTATGGAAGTGATGTCAGTCACGTGGTGGTACTCGGATGTGCCATGCTTGACTAATTATTTCCCCTTTTCCCGTGCTTCTCGGTCTCTGGGGCTTTCATCGGTCTGTATAGGCCTTTAGAGACTGATACTCTCACTGTTATGTCGATATCCGAGAGTATTCGAAGTACACTATTGGATTATCTCCCCTTATCCCGCTCTTTTCATCTGCGAGTGAGGTTTTCTGTGAGGACCAAAGGTAGGATTAGATTATGTTCCCTTATCTCCAAGTGATGCTGTCACCATTAGATCAATGGAGGGGTGTCCTTAGCAACCGCCTTAGCAACGGCGGTCCATTTCATTGCTCTATTATGCACCTCGTTTCTCATCTCTTGCTCCATGCCGCTCTTCGCTGCTCGTCGCTACTCATGACCTTACTCGCGTGCTCATTTCAGCTTTTGGGGCTACTTGTCACTGTTTTCGCTGCTGCTGATGCTCATCGCAGTTTTTCTCTTTCTCTTTGCTGCTCATCGCTGTTTTTCTCTTGCTCTTTGCTGCTCATCTCTGTTTTCTCTTGCTCTTCTCTTGCTCATCGCTGTCTTCGCTGCTGTTGTTGCTCCTGCTGCTTGTTGCTGTTCTGTCATCGCTGCTCTTCTCTAGCTCATTGCTGTTTTTCTCCTGCTCTTTGCTGTTCATCCTACTCAAGACCTTACTCGCGTGATCATTTCGGTTTTCTGGGGCTATCTGTCGCAGTTTTCGCTGCCATCTTTCATGTCCATAGTTACATCGAGACCAAGAGGTGATTTATAACGATATAGTAATATTCCCATCTTCTCCTCGGCACACCAGCAGCAGCAGCAGCAAAAAAAATGAAATGAGCACGAGAGCATGGTGCTAAGCAGCGATGAGCAGGAAAGAACAGTACAGAGAAAGAGAAGAGCACTGATGAGCAGCAAACTACATGACGAGCAGCGAACTGTGTGGTCTGAATGAATAGACAAAAACAATCTTCGTCACCATGACGCCAAAGCAAAGCTTTTAGCGAAATATAATCAGAGGTTGTGTTTAATTTCGTCAGTTGTTTGAAGACCGTCAAACAACACACACGTATCAATGGAGTCGAAAACGCCTCTCGATTTATTGGTTCCTGCTAGATACTTAATACCTGTGGATCTTTCTAACACCAAAGCAAAACCAGAAATGAAAAGGAAAATACTTCCAACCAAAGTGGAGAGAACCAAACGGCTGGATAACACAAGTGAAGGACCCAGCAAAGTGGATCCAAACAAGAAATGTGCAAAGTGTCAAATGAACAAGAGCTTTGCGGAATTCTACGAAAACATCAATATCTGCAAGGGGTGTTTAAGGATTGACAACGAGTGGACAAGACTTAATCATCAGAAAAGTGAAATCTGAAATGCAACAATCTCGAAACGAATATTTGCCAAAGGTTTGTGTATGAATCAACAAGCCTTTGAGGAACCTGTAGCTAATATAAGCACTTGCAGGACGACCGGAGCTCATTCTGCTATCGAATCCCAGGAAAGAAAGACGTCTTAAAAGTATACCTCTGATATATGTGGATACCAGTCCCAGCGAAACTTCAACCTAGTGCGACACAAAAAGAACGCACACGGTATGGAAGAGGATTCAACAGACTATAGTGATTCAGTCTCAGACACCACCACAGAAGCCGATGACAAGGAATCGGAACAAACCAGTGACCATGAATCCAACGAAGACTCCGAAGAGCAATGCGAACAGTCCACATGGGAAGTCATTTTCAATAGAACATTTCAAGTACATCAACCGGAATACTCACAGAAAGTAAACGAACTAGTCGAAGCCGAATGGAAGACGACAAGGCACGCTTGGCAGCATATAGAGACATGTTTGACTGATATAGAGACGAAATGCGTTAGCATTACATCGGACTGATGTCCTGGCATCATATTATATATAAATAGTTATTAATTTTGAATAAACTTTAAGTCAAAATTTAATATCATATCTTTCCTAAACATTTAATAGAATGAATATTTTTAAAGGAATTGTTTTTGTTTTTTTAATTTGACGGCAGAAATTTTGAAAAATTTTGATTTCTACCCCAATTCCTAGCCTCATTGCATAATTCCTGCTAAATAGCTGAAAATACCATGCACAAAATCCATTATTTTGATGCGTATCAATTAAAATAGAGGGCATGGAGACTGCTCCTAACCATAAAAAATTGTTTATTTTTGTTGAAAAAAAGCTGTCCATTTGTAACACCAAAAACAAACTTTCATATAGAGCTAGCTTCATATTTTCTCGCCGTGCACAAAGTGAAAGACCTACATGATATTCGTAAAAGAATTAATGTTATTATTTGGTGTCTTCTGTTGAGAATTAAATATCATTTTAATTACCATTATGCACAAAATTTATAGACCTGACTAATCCTTTTAGTTAAATTACGTTACACCAATCATTTGATATAAAAACTAGGGGCTCTCAAGAGCCTGTATCGCTCACAAGATTTAACTTTTTCCTGAAAATTTAAGTGTTACAGTAGCACTTGGCTGGTTTTTCAATCATGTACAATGTTAAACAAAGTTACGCTGTGGTGGCCATCTTAGTTGACATTCAAGGTAATTGAACACATTTCTAAAAGCGGTCATTGCTGCCAGTAGTCTGGTTCTAAATGGCCAAGTTTAAAGTATGATGATCTGCAAATTAAATTTTTCTTATAGGGTCCTATATTAAGCTTAGTTCAGCTTTAAGTTCAGCTTTGGTGGCCATGTTGATTGACAGGTCAGGTCAGCGGCTACAATTCTGAAAGAGGACCATCTAAAGATCATTGCTGCTAACTTTGGTTCCAGTTGGCTCAGTAGTTTAAAAAAAAAGGATTTTTTAATGAATTCCACATAGGGTCAAATGTTACACTACGTTCAGCTGTGGCGGGCATCTTGGTTGACAGTCGAATTCATCGAACACATTTCTGAAAGAGGACCATCTAAGGACCTTGGCTACAAAGTCTTGTTCCAATTGGCTCAGTGGTTTCAGACAAGAAGATTATTTAATGAATTTTCTCATAGTGTCCTATGTTAAACTACGTTCGCCTGTGGCGGCCATTTTGGTTGACAGGTTGACAGTCTGAGTCATCGAACACAATTCTGACTGAGGAACATCTAAGGACCATTGCTGCCAGGTCTGGTTTCATTTGGCTCAGTAGTTGCAGACAAGAAGATTTTTAATTAATTTTCCCATAGGATCCTATGTTAAACTATGTATGGCTGAAGCAGCCATCTCGGTTGACTGTCCAGGTCATTGGACACAATTCTGAAAGAGGTCCATTTAAGACCAAGTTATGTTTCAATTGGCCAAATTGTCTCAGACAGGAAGATTTTTTATATGAATTCCACATAGGGTCGTTTGTTGAGTATTTTTTATCAGCCAATCAGAAACAAGAATTGTCCATTATGGCCATATTTGTAGTCCGATCAAGACAAAATGAAGAAACTTTGTAAAGAACCTCCCATAGATATTTCCTGACAAGTTTCGTTCCATTTGGCCCAGTAGTTCCACAGAAATGTTTTTTTAATCAACGAATGAGAAACAAGAATTTTCCATAGCGGCCATGTTTGTTGCCCAATCAGGATGAAATGAGAAAACTTTGTAAACAACCTCCCATGGATGATTCCTGTCAATTTTCGTTCCATTTGGCCAAGCGATTTCAGAGGAGAAGATTTTTTTATATCAGAAACAAGAACTGCCAATTACGGCTGATTGTTGTCCGATCTGGACGAAATGAGCAATATTTTTAAAGGGCCTTACATAGAAGCTTCCTGCCAAGTTCCATTCCATTTGGCCCAGTGGTTTCAGAGAAGATGAAAATTTGAAAAGGTTACGACGGACGACGACAGACGACGGACGCCAAGTGATGACAAAAGCTCACATGGCCTTCGGTCAGGTGAGCTAAAAAATGATAAGCTTACTGAAGAAGGAATGCATAACATTGTGCATTCGTTTGGTAATCATTGGAAATGTTAGCATGCAATTTTAATATTATCTTCAGGAAAGCATTTGCATCCTTGCTCGATCTTGTACGATCCTTATCAAAGAAAATCCGACCTATGGTACTTTTAACTAGAGGCTCTCAGGAGCCTGTATCGCTCACCTGGATTTAACTTTTCACCTTGAGCAGGACTGAAAATTGAAGTGGTGTTGCAGTCAATTTGGTTGGTTTTTTTTATAGGGTTCTATGTTAAACTAAGTTCGGTTGTGGTATCCACCTTCGTTGACAGTTCAGGTCAATAGACACATTTCTAAAAGAGAACCATCTAAGGACCATTACTGCTAAGTCTAATGATGCGTGTGGCCAAGATTGGTTCCATTTTGCCCAGTAGTTTCAGAGGAGAAGAATTTTGTAAAGTTAACAGACGACGACGGACGACGGACGACGGACGCCAAGTGATAAGAATAGCTCACTTGACCCTAAAAATAATAATAATTAACAAATAAACGTTGAAGCATTCTTGATGCTAATTCCTATTTCGGTTTTTTTTTTGGTTGAGTACTTCTTGTTTAATATAAGTTTGGTTTTTGGTCTTCCAAATGTTTCGGTTTTAATGCTGCAGATGAGAGGTAACTCCTTGAAATGCGTCGTATACAGCATAGTATAAATTTACTATATCTAATATTAGTATCTTTGGATTGTTATTTTAAAACTCCTGGGATGATGCCTCTGCTGGTGGACCCTAGGTCCCCGAGGGTATTCGCCAACCCAGTCGTCAGACTTGTCTGACATGATTATTCATTGATTTGTTACAGAAATTACCAGTATTTAGCAAAATTCAAAAATGATAGAAAAACTAAGGGTTCATTCCTTGTATTGCACATGGTAGATCTCCTTAGCTGAAATTTGGCTTCCTATTTCGGTTTTTTTTTTTTTGGTTCAGTACTTCTTGTTTAATATAAGTTTGGTTTTTGGTCTTCCAAATGTTTCGGTTTTAATGCTGCAGATGAGAGGTAACTCCTTGAAATGCGTCGTATACAGCATAGTATAAATTTACTATATCTAATATTAGTATCTTTGGATTGTTATTTTAAAACTCCTGGGATGATGCCTCTGCTGGTGGACCCTAGGTCCCCGAGGGTATTCGCCAACCCAGTCGTCAGACTTGTCTGACATGATTATTCATTGATTTGTTACAGAAATTACCAGTATTTAGCAAAATTCAAAAATGATAGAAAAACTAAGGGTTCATTCCTTGTATTGCACATGGTAGATCTCCTTAGCTGAAATTTGGCTTCCTATTTCGGTTTTTTTTTTTGGTTCAGTACTTCTTGTTTAATATAAGTTTGGTTTTTGGTCTTCCAAATGTTTCGGTTTTAATGCTGCTGATGAGAGGTAACTCCTTGAAATGCGTCGTATACAGCATAGTATAAATTTACTATATCTAATATTAGTATCTTTGGATTGTTATTTTAAAACTCCTGGGATGATGCCTCTGCTGGTGGACCCTAGGTCCCCGAGGGTATTCGCCAACCCAGTCGTCAGACTTGTCTGACATGATTATTCATTGATTTGTTACAGAAATTACCAGTATTTAGCAAAATTCAAAAATGATAGAAAAACTAAGGGTTCATTCCTTGTATTGCACATGGTAGATCTCCTTAGCTGAAATTTGGCTTCCTATTTCGGTTTTGTTTTTTGGTTCAGTACTTCTTGTTTAATATAAGTTTGGTTTTTGGTCTTCCAAATGTTTCGGTTTTAATGCTGCTGATGAGAGGTAACTCCTTGAAATGCGTCGTATACAGCATAGTATAAATTTACTATATCTAATATTAGTATCTTTGGATTGTTATTTTAAAACTCCTGGGATGATGCCTCTGCTGGTGGACCCTAGGTCCCCGAGGGTATTCGCCAACCCAGTCGTCAGACTTGTCTGACATGATTATTCATTGATTTGTTACAGAAATTACCAGTATTTAGCAAAATTCAAAAATGATAGAAAAACTAAGGGTTCATTCCTTGTATTGCACATGGTAGATCTCCTTAGCTGAAATTTGGCTTCCTATTTCGGTTTTTTTTTTGGTTGAGTACTTCTTGTTTAATATAAGTTTGGTTTTTGGTCTTCCAAATGTTTCGGTTTTAATGCTGCAGATGAGAGGTAACTCCTTGAAATGCGTCGTATACAGCATAGTATAAATTTACTATATCTAATATTAGTATCTTTGGATTGTTATTTTAAAACTCCTGGGATGATGCCTCTGCTGGTGGACCCTAGGTCCCCGAGGGTATTCGCCAACCCAGTCGTCAGACTTGTCTGACATGATTATTCATTGATTTGTTACAGAAATTACCAGTATTTAGCAAAATTCAAAAATGATAGAAAAACTAAGGGTTCATTCCTTGTATTGCACATGGTAGATCTCCTTAGCTGAAATTTGGCTTCCTATTTCGGTTTTTTTTTTTTTTTGGTTCAGTACTTCTTGTTTAATATAAGTTTGGTTTTTGGTCTTCCAAATGTTTCGGTTTTAATGCTGCTGATGAGAGGTAACTCCTTGAAATGCGTCGTATACAGCATAGTATAAATTTACTATATCTAATATTAGTATCTTTGGATTGTTATTTTAAAACTCCTGGGATGATGCCTCTGCTGGTGGACCCTAGGTCCCCGAGGGTATTCGCCAACCCAGTCGTCAGACTTGTCTGACATGATTATTCATTGATTTGTTACAGAAATTACCAGTATTTAGCAAAATTCAAAAATGATAGAAAAACTAAGGGTTCATTCCTTGTATTGCACATGGTAGATCTCCTTAGCTGAAATTTGGCTTCCTATTTCGGTTTTGTTTTTTGGTTCAGTACTTCTTGTTTAATATAAGTTTGGTTTTTGGTCTTCCAAATGTTTCGGTTTTAATGCTGCTGATGAGAGGTAACTCCTTGAAATGCGTCGTATACAGCATAGTATAAATTTACTATATCTAATATTAGTATCTTTGGATTGTTATTTTAAAACTCCTGGGATGATGCCTCTGCTGGTGGACCCTAGGTCCCCGAGGGTATTCGCCAACCCAGTCGTCAGACTTGTCTGACATGATTATTCATTGATTTGTTACAGAAATTACCAGTATTTAGCAAAATTCAAAAATGATAGAAAAACTAAGGGTTCATTCCTTGTATTGCACATGGTAGATCTCCTTAGCTGAAATTTGGCTTCCTATTTCGGTTTTTTTTTTGGTTGAGTACTTCTTGTTTAATATAAGTTTGGTTTTTGGTCTTCCAAATGTTTCGGTTTTAATGCTGCTGATGAGAGGTAACTCCTTGAAATGCGTCGTATACAGCATAGTATAAATTTACTATATCTAATATTAGTATCTTTGGATTGTTATTTTACATGTCACATATTGTTATCATCATAAAAATTTAACAGATAGAACTATAAAATAAATAATTCTCTCACAATTGTATTTTACAAAACAATAATTTTCATAAAATTATTTAACAATAATAGATCATCAATTAATCAAATCATGATGAAATATCACAGTTGGTATTATTCAATAATTATTAAAAAAATATCACATATATAATTATATTTATCACAACCTGTAAAAAGAATAATAATTAACAAATAAAATTTGAAGCATTCTTGATGCTTATTTACATGTCACATATTGTTATCATCATAAAATTTAACGAATAGAACTATAAAATAAATAATGAGGGTTTTTATATATGTTGACCCACATTCATGATCAAATGCAAGCAGTTTAAAAGAGTGAAATTTTAAAATTTAATACACCCCTCCCCTTTTTTACCAAAAAAAAATATATATATATTTAACCCCACATACTGGAAAACCGGGAACCCAATGATGAAGTTTGTTTTCATTTAAACCCTTATAATGTTTTAGCAAAAATTGGTTTACATTTTTTACATAAATGTAAGTTTTCATGTAGTTCCTTTTCAGTTGCATTGCAGCAAATTCAATGGTACCAGCAGTCACAATAGTCACAAAATATCCAACAGCTAGACGCAAAAGGATTGCCTTTCAATGGGTCTCTTAATCCACATTCACTACAAACTATATCTTCCTCGTCACTTTCATCAAAATCTTCATCGCCATCTCTTCCTTGTGAATCTTCTGTACAAAGGACATTTCTGTTTGATGCATGATTTTGAATCCCATCATCACTGTCATTGGCAGATTAATCCATTTCCAAATCAATTTCATCAACCTCATCATCATCTTCAATATTGATTATAAATGGTGATTTTCAAGGGCATGCGTGAGTTACCCTGACTTTCGACTTTCCTGTTAATTTTCACTTCTTGAGTAGCAATATACCAGCATCGCCTGCATATGGCGTCTACGTTTCTCAGCTTATTCGATATTCAAGGGCATGCGTGAGTTACCATGACTTTCGACAAAGAGGATTACTACTGTCGCAAAAGCTTCTTAACCAGGGTTTTATCCGGGATAAGTTGATCTCATCACTTAGGACATTTTACGGTCGTCATCACGAATTCATTGGCCATTACAGTGTTCCAATATGTAAGATGATGTTGGACCTGTTTCCACTGTCGTAACCTTTCATGTGCCTCCACCGATTTGTGACTTCCCCCGGATTGACTTTGTTGAACTTCACGACGGGTGCCGTATACGGAGCAGGAACTGCTTATCCTTCCGTAGCTCCTGGGTTCACTCCTTGTTTTTATAGGACTTCTTGTTGTTTATTGTTTTTTAGTTTTCTGTGTTTATTTGTTGTGCGTGTGGTTGTTCCTTTGTCTTCCCGGGTTTGCCTGTCCAATGGATTACGTTTCTTTTATTGCTCCTTAGGTTTTTTTTCTTCTTCCATGACCCCATCTACCTCCCAAAACTTGTCTTCTACCTTTTTAATAACAAAATCCTCAGCTTTCTTCCAGCTGTCAACTGTTATTGTCTCTTTCGCCTGATAAAAAAGTCTCTTAACATCTTTGTTTTTGAAGAATGTGTTATTCCTTGCCACATACATGTTTTTCTTCAGCTGAAACAAAAATGTAAATTCAAATATAAAATTATGAAATAAAATATTAAAACCAGATAATTTTGTTTTGTTTTCTGCCCGTAAACCTTTTATTCCATTCCGTCAACACTATGTTCTTGAAATTCTATGGAAGTTCAATCTTATAAAAATTTTAAATCTAATACATATGATCAGGTATCTTGTATTGCAAAAAATGGAGAAAATTTGTTTTGTTTTTTCTTTAGAAATTGAACAGCTGATGACCCTAAAAATCATCACAGGCCCAACTAGCTCCTTTATTGAAGCCATAAGCGTCAAAATATCAGTCAACAGTAAAAACTGCTGTATAACTTATAATTTCAATAATTTATAAGTTTCGTTTGGGAGACTTAATTACTATGCTAGAATGTTATAATTTTCAATCATTTCAATATTTCATTAATTCACTAATGGATATACATGTATTTTGGAAAATAATGGAGGTCCATATTAAAATTGGGACACCCTGACCTACATTTTCTGTATGAGTGATAAAGGATAAGTTTTATTTCTGCTTCGCAATAAACACTTTTAAGGATAATCATTATATACTTTTGTCATACCTTGAATTAATTCTATAGGATTAAGCTAACAGTGTCTTACTGGAAGTCTTAAAATTGTGTGACCATGCTCTGTTTATGGTTTATTCATTTTCACCATCATTAAAAGCTCGGCCTGCAAAAATTAAAAAGAACTTAATCTTTAACTGGTACAACGTTTTGGGGAACAATGGAAATTATTTGGTTTCAAAGACTATTAAGTAGTTTGTTAAATCTCACCTGAGATGTAAAATGTACATTATAAAATGCTGTGATGCTTTACAACTTAATTTTTTTATTTGATGAGAAAGTTTTAGAAAATTATGTGGTTTGAGAGAAGTTATGCTGTCATACAAGTTCAATAGAATATTTTGGCTAAAAAGTTCAGTGGGCCATAACTCCTAGAAAAAAACATTCAATCAACATGTCCTGTCGATATACTGTACCTATGTACTTATTTGTCTCAATAACATTAGTACAAGGTTTGATTAAGTTCAGTTCAGTAGTTCTTAAGAAGTTGTGCCTACAAGAACAGGGCTAAAGGATGGACAGACGAGTCAAAAACATTATTTTCGCAACTTTGTTAAACTTTCATGACTAGTAATTGAATTTAAGTTGAAAAAAAAATAATTTATTAACCAGCTTTTTGTTGGTTTATAAAGAAATAAACTCAATATCGATGTACAAACAAAAGTTACCTACAATAATCAATTTATTTGAATGAACCAAACAAAAACAACCTTTCCTAAAAAATTGATAAAAAACACCACCTTAGTAAACAAGAGCATGGAGCATTTTGTTTGTTGAAAATAACCTCAACACTGACTGTAAAAAAAGCCTCTATGGATAGGAATAGAATCAGGACTAGGCATAAGTTGTAATATACCTTGTGTTCATTGCCTTCCAAAATGACATGTTTTCCCTCAACCATTTCTGTATTGTTTCTTTATTGTCTGTTGATGTTGGATACAGACATTCTGCAGTTCTAATATTATGAGAGGGAGCATTGTCAAGAAAAATTACTGATGGATTTGGCAAAGATAAACACAATGTGTCCCTACCTCACTCAATAAAATGAGTACCATTCATCTTATCATGATAATCTTGTGAATGTGTCTTTGACTCAAATAGTAAACCCACATCTGGAATGAAGCCTGTCTTGCTGGAACCTGAAATTTCATAAAAACACACAATTCTTCAATATGAATGCATAATTAGTTGTATCAACTCAATTTATTTCAAAATCAAGAAAATATTATTAAAGAATATAAGTTTTATTTGAACAAGGTTAGTATTAATGTTATGAAGATGGTTGTATTGGCCTGTGTTCAATGCAGCAAGGTCACAGTGGAACTTACAATTCTTGAGCAACTCTGTATGTCTTTCTTTCATCAACATTCTAGGCTCAATATCTCCATAGATGAAATTAGAAAATGATGTGCAATTTTTCAGGACAGTACATATCCGGATCTATAGAAAATTTGTTTTTTTTTCAAATTATCTATCAAATGACAAGAAATATTGATACATGTACAAGTTCTAAGGTCAATTTTTTAAAGGGTGAGGGGATGCTACACTTTACGTTTCCCTTGTTAACCACTACTGTCGCTTTCAGTTAAAATATCACAAATGAATATATGGCACCTACTTCTGTATTAGCCAATCAAACAATAACTATATTACGTATGGTATAATAATAATTATAATGATGCTGCTTTTAAAAAGTCTCATAAACTCTATCTAGCTGAGATTAATAATAATTATAGCATAACTAATCTTGAAATGCTAATACCTAAAGATCTACAACGAGTTACGGAACAACACATCAATTTCCGAGTGCGCGTAGCGCACGAGCGAATTATTAGTGCTTTTTCGGTCACGAGTTGTAGACCTTTGGTATTCTAATTTCAAGATTCGTTATTCTGTTTATTACATGGAAATATTCCATGTATTTAGAAATTTTAATAGAAAATACAAGGGATTATGTTTTTATATGATTGCGCGTCGACCATTGTATAGCAACGTCGTTGACGACGGCAATTGTTACGTCACTTCCTACAGTTAATTCTGACTTTCGATTTCACTTGGTGAATTATTGGTTTTGGTTTCACTCGGAAATCCCGGTATTTCACTACACTCAGTGTAATAAATGTTTATATTTACCTGCATCAAGGACAATAAATATTTTGCCTTTCCCACTTGGAATATGTCTTCCACATGCTCTACATTCTGGTAGCAACGTAGATGTCACAGTGTTACAGTTATGAGTCCATTCGCCTATAAATGAAGTGATTCACTAATTAGAATGTTTTTTTTTTATATTATGATAAAAGACGTACATATACAAGGAAAATCAGGGGGCTGTATTTCATGTGCCAAGTAGTTGGAAGAGGGAAGAGGGCACATGTTAATATTTTTTTGCTTGTCATTTTTAAAGTTTGACCCCCTATTTTTCAGTACACTCCTACACCTCTATTAGCTGTTAACCGAGTTGTACGGCTGCATGTACTTAATACAAATATTACATATACAATACATAGTCATTGTCGGAAAAAATAAAATTTATTTAGGCGATCTTTAGAAAAATGAGAAAAGGCAAGCTTTGTTGAGCATTTTCCCCATGTTTCGCTGCGAGCCCAAATAAATCTTATAATTTCCGACGATACTTTGTATTGTCTTTATCCTAAAATCCCCTTTAGATGGCTAAAATGCCTTAAAATTACGTTTGAAGTTGAAATTCAACTGCAGTGAAAACGCGAGAAACGCCACGACGTCATCTGGTACATTCGTTACGCTCCTCGCGTTCTTCATGTAAACAAGTACCATTAGACTTTATAAGGTCATTGACCTAATACCACTAAAGTTTATTCTACCCATTTTATTAGACCAGAAATGGTTTGATTTCAGGATAAAATGTAATATACATATATCCGAGAAGGGATTGGGTGCAGGTCATGATAGATAATGTTCATTAGTTAGCTTTTGAAGTATCAATTTGTAGCTATCAACTGTCAAGAAACTTGAAAATGTATCTTGTACTAGCAAAACTTAATTGGCATGATTTGACCTCCCCCCCCCCCCTTCTATAAAAATGCTATGCAAAAATTGTGTGAATCCACAAATAGAAAATTTCAATATTATGTTATTATTGGTGTTTTACAGATAAATTAGTTTTTAGTTGTTTTAACTGTCTTTTAATTTAACTACTCTTTGTTAACCCTTTGATTTGGATTGTTATTGTCTTATAATATGATATTAATCCTTGCGTTTTATGTGAAATGGTTAGAGGAAAAAATTTAATTCAATACAAAATAAATCAATATTTACCCGCACAGACATGGTTTGTATTTATCCATGTCTCATCAAGGAAAACAATCTCCCATCCACTTTCTTTCAACTTTTTGATTTTTCTGAGAAATTTGTTTTAAGATTGAAATACATGTCTTAAACTTTACCATAATCAACATTCCTTACATTGTCAATACTGGTACATTTAGTTATTGTAATTTGAAACGTAGATAAGAAATTTTTTTTTTACAAACACAAGCTTTTTTAAAGAAATCTACCCTTTCAGTGAACTTTCACTCTCATTTTCCTTTGTGAAGGTGATCTAGTTTAATGATGCACAATTGAATGAACACCTATGCCAACAATATTTATATCAAAATTAACATCAAGTGCTGGAAATTACAGTGTTGACTTATGAAAAACTTCTTTACAATGGATACCGATTTTTTTCTCTTTTTAATTCTATTTAATTCAAAATTAACCAATAGATTTAATCTATATTTTATTCTTTTAAGCAATCAATCAGGTAACGTGTTAAATAATATCACAATCTGTTATTAAACTAGAAACTGTGTCTATAAGACACGGTATGACCCGCCGAAAAATGTAGGTAACAGTTATGCAATTGTTATTCCACTTTGGTTTACTATACTAGAAAACTGTAGTGTATACATATCATTAATATATTTTTCATAAAAGTTTCATAGAAATGGAGCTATACGCAAAACTTAAACTAATTCACTTAAGCATGAAATGTGGGTCATAGTGACTCGGGTAATGCTGAACTGTGTTGCACTATACAAGATGCATGTGGTGAATACATATCATTGATATATAACAGTAGGTTTCTGATAAATGGAGATAACCGCAAAATTTAACCAAAGTCAGTGAACCATAAAATGTAGGTCATATTAATTCAAGTGATGCTGAACTGTGTTCCACTATACAATATGCATGTGGTGAATAAATATCATTGATCTATTACAATAGGTTTCTGAGATATCGAGCTAAACGCAAAACTTAACCATATAGGGGCGTACGGACGGACGGAGAAGGGTAAATCTATATGACCCGTCACATTCGTTGCGGGTCATAAAAATAAATGTTACAATTAGAATAATGAAAAATTAATAAGTTCATGTACAATGTACCTTAAATAGTCATGTCTGGCTGCAACTATTTCATTGGTCTCTTTCATGAATCTTTCACCTATGCTTGCAATGATGGAAACCCAACTTCTTTAGATATTTGTTTACTGTAGGTAATGACAAACAAATATCGTCCTTTGCCAGTCTCTCCTGTAGTCTCCTCAGTGTAACCTTCTACAAATAAAATTAAATAATGACATACCAATTTCACGTCACAATAATCCATAAAATAAACTAGTCATACTTTTATTTTTACTTTTACTGTAATAATTACTGAATTTTCCTTTAAATCAGATCACGATTTTTTATTTCCCTCCTGCTTATCTACAAGAAACATTATCTTTAGGTTACCTCTTGTCCATCGTCATCCATATGACAGTTTTATTGTATTATAGTTGGTTTCCATTCTCTTATTTTTTTCTTTAAGTTTGTTTTTAAAATTAACAAATTCATGATATATGTAGAACAAACTTCAATTATATTAACCCTGATTTTTTTTATTTTAAAATATTATGTTTTTTTATTCAACCATAAATGACCAAAAAAAAAATATGATTTAGGTTTATAGGTAAATGACATGCAACATATATATATATAAATACAGGTAAATTTGTCAGTTATTAAAATTGATCAGGTGACTTCTTCTGGACATTAGCATCAGGTTCAAAAGATGACTTAGGTTGAGAAAATAGGTAATTACAGGTAAAATACTACCTACACAGCTACTGGAAAGTGACCAGATTTAAAGTGAGCAGCCATAAAATATGTACCATTTGTATATAGGTTTATTCAAAGACTAGTATAATTGCCTTTTGTTTGTACCTATATGTCATCAAATGAGTGTACACTGTTCTGTATGTGAATATTAATTTTTCCAGAACAAAATATCTTTATTGCACATATTCAGCTGTTAACAATCTTATCACGGTAGTCCAGCTTCCTACCGGATATCTCTGTGAAGTATATAAACGAATATCGCCAGAGATACGATATGTAATTAAATAAAAGAATATTATTACATGTATTATGTTTTGATATATTTACACAAATGTAAAAAAAAAAACAATCTGTATAATTTACCTATTGGGATTATAGTTAACATGAGTAATGCATCTTTGGATTTAATTACGGAAATTATTTTAGGCATTTCTATGTTGTTTTGTATTTATAATCGTTCTATATTTTGACCGACTGTCTTGTTTACAAAATTAACACGTCAACCCATGTGGACATCTATTAGCTATTTTGCTTAAGTGATAGAGAAATGATGTTTCATAAGACAATGTATTAAGCATTGTCAAGTTAATTCTATTTGTAAAACTCTATTTGAGCAATGATCAGATATTCCCTACTACCAAAGAAAATAATATCAGGTATAATTTATATATTAGAAGAAAACATTATACAAAATATAGTACTCAAATAATACTGGCTAATTTCTGTATGAAAGGATCATTTGTTTTTATGAAAACATGTTTTTTAATTTCACTTTTAAAAAGATTGAACACATTTAATGAATCTCTCTTATGATTTGAAATATAGTAAGCTTTGAATATTGAAAACAGTATAATTGTTAACACAAAGTTTAGCCCATAGTAATTCTTATCGTTGATTTTATATCCAAATACTAGATTTTTCAAATTTACAATGTTGTTTTTAATTTTAATTTTATTTAAAAGTTCTTTTATTTCACGCCAAAAGCTTTCATAATATTTGCAGTCTATGAAAAAATGTGTATAGTCTTCCTCTTGTTGACAAATATTACACAGAGGTGAATCTGTTATTTTCCAGGAGAACAATAGTTTTTTACAAGGGAGTATAAAGTGTAGTAACTTCCACCTAAGCATTTTAAGTTTATTGTCATTGAGATAATTAAAAATGAAACATAAGATATCTTTGATTATAAATGTGAAATTTTCTATTTCTAATTTATTTTTCCACTTCAAAAATCCAATTGGTAATTCTTGATTTTTACTTACTAAAGTTATATATAAATCTTTCACATTTAAAGTTGATATATCAACCTTTAACTTTTTTTTATTTTCAAAAGTAGTTTTTTGAGTTGTATTGACTTTTGTTTTTATAGATTCTTCTGATTGTAGTAAAGTTTTCCAACTTTGGGGTATTGCTTTTAACAATTTAGAGTATTCAGAGAACCAGTTTAGTTTTATTGTAAGTTTTCTCAAAATAAATTCTTGTGAGATCTTTCCGTCATTGTCTATTATGTCATTTATAAAAATAATTTTGTCTTTTATCCAGCTATTAAACAATAAACACTTATTTTCAAACTTAATGTATTTATTCCCCCATATTGTTTGTTGTCTTATTTCTCGAATTGTGTTAGGACTTTTAGTGAAAGTATTTTTTTTCCATATTTCTAGGACATCATAATAAAATTCTGGTAAATTATGTTTAACATTTGGCATTGAAGCGAAACTATCAAAATTCATGTTAAATATTAGAAAATTTTCCCCAAATTTATTGAAATAAAAGGTTGGGATGATTTTCCAGCTAGGTATAATATCTTCTTTTTGGATAAATTTTTTAATCCAATTAATTTTAATTGCCTCTATATATTTATCTATATCGATTACTTTTAATCCTCCCTCTTCATAATTTAGACTAAGCACAGACCTTTTAACCTTCTCTTTTTTATTATTCCATATGAATTTGTAAGTAAGAGTTTTAAATTTTGTGATAAATTTTTTGTCAATATTAGTTACTGAAGCTACGTATGTAATGATAGGTACAATTAAGGATTTTACTACTGTAATTTTACCCATCATTGTAAGATTTCTTTTATTCCAGTCTTGAAGTATTCTTTCAGATTTAAGAAGCTGTTTTTCAATATTCAAGTTTTGACAGTTTAATTTATTATGACCAAAGAATATTCCTAAACTTTTTACCGTATCTGACCATTTTATTCCTTCATATTTTTCTTTACAGTGTTTCAACCTACCAAGCCAAATGCCTTCTGTTTTGTTTCTGTTTAGTTTGAGACCAGAAAGAGAACCAAATATTTCAATTATATTTAGAGCAAGTGATATTTCTTTTTTAGATTGGACAAAGATAGTAGTATCATCAGCTAATTGACTGAGTTTTAGGCTATAAGAATTACCATCAATTTTAATCTGAATTCCTTTTATATCATTCTCTTGTCTAAGTCTACAAGCAAGAATTTCTACTGTAATTACAAAAATGAGAGCACTCACCGGACATCCTTGTCGTATTCCCCGGTTAATGTTAAATGTACTAGAAATCCACCCATTATTTAAAATACATCCTTTTATATCAGTGTAAAGAGTTTTAATCCATCTTATTATTGAGTTTTTAAAGCCAAATTTTTTAAGAGATTGGTACATAAATTCCCATTCCACTGAATCAAATGCCTTAGAAAAGTCGAGGAATAAGATTGCTCCAGCTACGTTAAACTTGTCTGCATAATCAATTATGTCTTGTATTTGCCTAATATTAAATCCAATGTATCTGTTTTTAATATATCCATTTTGATCGCTGTGGATTATTTTGTGAAGAACAGGTTTTAATCTTTGTGCTAAAGCATATGCAATTATTTTAGTGTCTACATTTAGAAGAGTTATTGGCCTGTAATTGTCTAGTTTTAAAGGATTATTTTTTTTATAAATTAAAGTAATTAATCCAATTTTTTGCAGATGAGTTAATTCATTATCATTGTAACATTTATTGAAAACAGAAACAACAAGTTCTTTCAAAGTTGGCCAAAATGTTCGGTAAAACTCAACTGTAAGACCATCAATTCCTGGAGATTTATTTAATTTCATTTTGAAAACAGCCTCTGTACATTCATCAATAGTCATTTCGCCTTCTAATTTCATACTTTCTTTATCAGATAGAGTATACCCAATATTTGTTTTGTCAATATAATCCTTTATTTGATCTAAATTTGGTAAAATGGATGTATATAAATTAGAATAATATTTTCTTTCCATTTCTAAAATTGTATTTTGATCTTTTATAATGTCCCCTTTTTCATTCTCTAATGCCACAATGTTTTTTCTTGTTTGTCTTGCTTTTTCCAGACCTAAAAAGTATTTAGAATTTTTTCCCCTTGTTCAATCCATTTTACCCTGGCTCTTACCTGTTCCCCTTTTGTTTTATTTATATATATTTGATCTAGCTTTGCTTCAATTTCTTCAATATTTTCATTATAATATCTTTTATTTTTATCATCATCTTTTAGTCTGTCATAATTTGTATATAGGTATTTTAATTTGGTTTCTAATACAAATATTTCTTTTCTTTTTTCTGCTGCTTTTTTTCTACAAAAATTTACTGTAATATCTCTTACCTCTATTTTAAAAAGATCCCACATTGTTTTTAAATTTTTGTTAACTAGATTGTTTTTATATTTATGAATCAAATTATTTATTAGGTTTTGATAATTGATATTTTCTAAGATACTATTATTTATTTTAAAATAACCATTTCCTTTATTTTCAGTTTTATGGTTTATTTTTAATGAAACTGCTTGGTGGTCTGTATAACTAATATTTGCTGGTCTGATATCAGTATTTATTATTCTGGGTCGTATATCTGGGGCTACTAAAAAGTAGTCTATTCTGCTTGCTATTTTTTTTGTCACTTTTTCGTCGCCAAGTATATTGAGTTGTATTTGGATACAATATTCGCCAAATATCTATTAATTTAAAGGATTTTATCAGATTTTTTAAACTATTTACAGGTGTGTTAATTTTCTTACTACTTATTTTATATTTTCTATCTAGAGTTGATAATGTATCGTTCATATCTCCCCCTATTATCAGTAATCCCAGACTATGAGTTTTGATAATATTATGAACTTTTTTAAAAAAGGAATTTCTTTCTTTTTGTGTATTAGGTGCATAAACGTTAACTAGTGTTATAATTGTATTATCTATTTCAATATTTAATAATACTATCCTACCTTCTTTATCAATAAAATGGTCAATTAATTTATGATTTAATTCTTTTTTCATTATAATAGATACTCCTCTAGAGTTTGAACTCCCAAGACTATGATAATAATTTCCGTTAAACTCATTTTCCAAAAAGATACATATTTTTTTAGTAAAATGGGTTTCTTGGGCAAAAAGAATATTGCATTTTTCATTTTTTATCCATTGAAATAATCGCTGTCTTTTATTTTTTTGTCCCAATCCCTGACAATTTAGAGAACATAAATGTATATTCTGAACTATTTCTGAAGTTATGGCTTAAAGCTAGTAATTTAGATAAAATAGATTGGTTGCTTCTTTTAATACTAAATTGTTCTTTTTTCCAATTTTACTCATTGAAGGATTAATTTTGCCCTTTTCTCCTTTATGATTAAAATATACAAAGTTTGATATACATCTTTTTTTCAAAATAATACATATTATTTTCATTATAATATATTTTGCTAGTTTTTATCTTTTATCAATGAAAGATTACATTCATATTTTTTGTACATATATACCAGATATATGATAGTTATAAAACTTTGTATCATGAAAAGATCATCTGTAAACATGAATGTTATTGACATATGAACATGTACAATGGAAGCGTATACATCAAAACAAAAATATATGTACAGTTTTATATTAAACATAGTTACAAACTTCATCTTCATATTAAAATATATACTGAGCAGTGCTGCTCAACATTAGTATGTGTTTGCATTTTGAATAAAAATATATAGTATATTGTTTGGGATTTTTTGGGGCAATACACAGTAGAATAAACAGTTTTTTTATATATATTTTCAGAAATACCCTATTTCTAAAAATAGTTATTCGTCTGTGAATTAGACCTGTGACCTTGACCTGAATAATGGTGATTTTTGTTGAATGAGGGTCTGTCGTCCCACTACGGGATAAATATGGATATTGGATTGCTGCGATACCACTGAAAGGTTTGTTCACTTTTTGTTTATTATTTTTGTTTGTTTTCACAGCTGCTACGAATAGTTTATTGATGTTTTGTGAATATGTTAGGCCTAGTACGTATCCGTACGGCTCTTTCTCTAACGTAGCTTTTAACCGGGCTGTATAATTGACAACATTCACTTTTAAATTTACACGAAATGTGTTGTAATCATACTGACGACACATATCAAAAGTTTTAAATTTTGAAGAGAGTTGTTTGTTCCTTTTGCTTATCTCATTGTAAAAGTATGTTGAAGACAGAGCGATCACGATAATTACTATAAATAGACTGCGTATATAAATATACACTGGGAAGACACGTGGTGTTTTGCACATGTTTGTGTTTATAAACATTTGAAAGACACGTGGTTTAGTTAACATTAAGGTTTGTGTATAGGTTTTTATTTTTTTTTATTTTTAAAGTACGTTATTACACCGCCTACGCTGGGAATGCGGGTTTCTGCGTGTAAGTATTGTATTGATGTCCATCAGACGATTAGTTTTAATATGAAATATATTGATGAAGGTATTTGTTAGATACCTATCTAAATGTAATAAGTTGAACTTCCATGATATCAATGTTGCACATAAAATTAAATTCTCGGAAAGAAGCAACATGTTTCTTATATACTTAAGTTTGTTAGCTTTTTGATATACACACAATATCATTTGTTTTATATTTACATTTAAATCCTCTTTACCACAACAGTCTAGTGAATGTATATAATCTATATCTATTATATCACAATCATAGAATTTATTTTTTGTTTTTTGTTTTAAAATAAAATTATTTCCTTGAAGGAGGCATATAATACAATATGTACAAATGTTCATATATAAAAAAATTTATTTATTTAGTTTTAGTCTTTTGTTTAATGGCATCTCTGTCTCTGTTATGGAGCTCATCAGTAGGAGTGGTGGCCGTACGTTTACTGCTGTTGGTTTTTGGGGTCCTAGATCCATTAAAGTCCATATACTGATCTAGCGGTCCCTTTTGTTTATTTGTCTCATCACTGATTTGTGACTTTTTTTTCTTCTTTTTAACTGTTTTTCATGGATTGTATTCTTGTTTTTTTTCTTCACTGGATTCTCTTTTTTTATCATTTTGATTATTCTGACTTTTTACACTTTTTATACTTTCATCTTCAAGTACAGTTGTGACTGTCTGAAGGATAGATTGTGATTGTGGAGCATCTTCTTCATCCTCTTGCTCATGTTCTTGTTCTACATCTGACTTAACATTTGTCTTCATATCTTCAGTATCTTTAGTTTCATCATTTTCTGTGTTTTCATCATCTGTTTCTTCTTCCTCTGATTCATGTGTTGCTGATTCTTCAAAATCTTCTTCACACTGATCTGCTTTGTGACCACTTTTTCCACACTGTTTGCACTTCCAATCATTTGGACACTGACTCTGTTTGTGGCCTGTTTCAAAGCATTTATTACATTTAATGTTTTGTGTTTTTTTATCTATAACTATCTGACCTTTGTTTTATTAAGAGTGCTTGATATTTTCCTATTTTCACAGATCTTGGCAGATTTGATTTAAATGGTTCACAGAAAAATACTCTATCTCCAGTTTGACAGTTTGTCAAATAACCTTCTACTCTTAACCTTTCTCTGTAATGGTTTTGAATAACTAAACCACCTGACTCTAAGAATCTCTGAATTTGACCATCATCTGCAGACAGTGGAACATTTTTAATTCGAATTCTTATAGAGTTTGGATCTTCTTTTGCTACTATATATTAATTTTTATCATATTTTTAAACACATACATGTGTACGTGTCTGGGGTTAAATAAAGCGTTGAAAGTCTTGTCCTTTTCTTCTTAGTGCACTTATATATTCTTTGTTTGCATACACCTAATGCACAATTCTGACTATTAAGTATTGGTTAAAACCATCGAGTTGGCATCTGGTTTCTTTTCTTTTTTCTTGTGCTTTTATCTTATTTTCGTTGTGTATACTTTCTATGACATTTGAATGGGTATTTTCATAAAACCTGCCCCCTTTTTATTTCTTCAATTCTTTCTCATAAACCTACTTATCTCAGCACTGACAGCTGTTTCCATATTAAATCTATTAGATTACAATTCCACCGGATTGACTTTGTGCCGTATACAGAGCATGAATTGCTTACCCTTTCCGGATCACCTTGGTTCACTCCTGTGTTTTATAGGAGTTCGCGTTGTTCATTGTTTTTTTCAGTTTTCTGTGTTTATTTGTTGTGCTTGTGGTTGTTTATTTGTCTACCCTGGTTTGACTGTCCAATGGATTACTTTTTTTATTGTTCCTTAGATATATTTGTCCTCTTTAATGAGTTACATTAAAATTTTATTGGATATGTGAACTTTTTTCAATCTTTATTATTGGAGATTATGAATATCAATATATTTATTAAAACAAAATAAAGGTTTGCTGGGTACAACGGATATTTCAGTAATACAATGCTATATTTTGTTTTATGGTAAACCATAGTTCATGCCAAATTATATTTGATGTACATAAACTATGATAAAGTTTCTTTTTCTTTTACAAATGAATGGTATAGGGGGAGGGGCTTCGAAAAATATAATGATATGCTCATACCTGAAGGGTTTTCTCGTAGAACATCATAGACATTGTTCTACTCAATCCAATTCCCTTGCTTATCCTGTAGACAATCTTGTCTTAGCCATATTAGGGAGTTCTTTTTGCCTCTCGCTAATCTTAAAACGACGGTCTTTATTTCTCTCGAAACCTTCATTGAATTGTTTCCCTTTGCCCATCAGCGTTCAAATTCAATCCTCTCGTGAACATGGAACCGTCCAAATTTGCACGCGTTCTTCACTTCCGATGTCAACATTAGCAAATGTTGATATGGATATTTCCCATAGCAAAGTAATTCTAGGCTGTATTTCGGGATTTTAATAAAATGCATAACATATTTTATGTTTTTAGGAACGACTCGGCGAATTTGACATAGCTAGGTACTATCTATTCAATAACAAATGATTTTAAGGATGTACCAGCCAAAATTCTATTACGCGGATAATGAGCGTAAAAGTTCACATAAAGGATAGATTTCTTTAAAACAGCTTGTATTTGTATAAAAACATGTACCAGTATTGACAATGTAAGGAATGTTGATGATGTATAATGGTAAAGTTTAAGACATGTATTTCAATCTTAATAAACAAACATTCTCAGAAAAATCTAAACGTTTAGAGAAAGTGGATGGGAGATTGTGTTCCTTGTTCCTTGATGAGACATGGATAAATACAAACAATGCCTGTGTGGGTAAATATTGATTTATTGTGTATTGACTGATTTGTTCCCTCTAACCATTGTACATAAATGGTAGATGGAGATATTCTGCCTAGAATGTTGAATAGATGTATTATTGAAAGAAAGGCATACAGAGTTGTTCAAGAATTTTAAGTTCCATTTCCATACAACTATCTTCATAACATTTATACTAGCCGTAGTCAAATAAAACACATATTCTTTAATATGTGTTTGATTTTGAAATAAATTGAGTCAAGACCGGCTTCATTCCAGATGTGGGTTTACTATTTGAGTCAAAGACAAATTCAGGAGATTATCATGATGAGATAAATGGTGTCATTTTATTGAGTGGTTAAGGGACACATTGTGTTTAGCTTTGCCAAATCAATTAGTAATTGGTATTGACAATGCGCCCTACCATAATATTAGGACTGCAGAATTTCTATATCGAACATCAAAAGACAATAGAGAAACAATACAGAAATGGTTGAGGAAAAAAATGTCACTTTGGAAGGCAATGAACTCAAGGTATATTACAACTTATGCCTAGTCCTAATTCTATTCCTATTTATAGAGGCTTTTTTGACAGTCAGTGTTGAGGTTATGTTCAACAAACAAAATGCTCTATGCTGTTGTTTACCAAGGTGGTATGTTTTATCAATTTTGTTTTTGTTTGGTTCATTAAAATAAATTTAACACTGTTGGTAACTTTTGTTTGTACATCCATATTGAGTTTATTTCTTTATAAACTAACAAAAAGCTGGTTAATAATTCAATTAAATTCAATTACTATTCATGTAAGTTTAACAACGTTGCGAAGGATATAATGTTTTCGACTCGTCTGTCCATCCTTTAGCCATGTTCTTGTAGGCACAACTTCTTAAGAACTTAATGAAACCTTGTACTAAAGTTATTGAGAAAAATAAGTAGATAGGTACAATATATCAACAGAAAATTTTAATTCAATGTTTTTCTAGGAGTTATGGCCCTTTGAACTTATCAGTTTAGCCAAAATATTCTATTGAACTTGTATGACAGCATAACCCCTCTCAAATCACAGAATTTCATAAAAAATTAAGGTGTAAAGCATGAAAGCATTTTACAATGTACATTTTACATCTAAGCTGACATTTAATTTGACAAAACTTTCCCGAAATTTCTGAGGCTCTTCCTTTTGACGCAGAGGTAGCGCATAGTTGAGTTTGGATACCTGTTTGTTTTAATTGTTTTGATTTTTGATCGCTGTGCTTATTAATTCATCATTATATCTTTAACTGGTTTTCGAATATTTTGATCACAAGCACTGTTGATGAGTTGTTAGTCAACGAAATGGCCATACAGTGCATCTATTTATTTCGGTATTTTATGATACGTTTTATTAACATACTACTTAATAGTCTTTGAAACCATTATTCCCATAAGTTTTCTTTTTAAGTTTTGCAGGCCGAGTTTCTAATGATGGTGAATATGAATAAACCACAAATAGAATACAAGACAGGTCTTATTGCTCATGAGCATGGTCATACAGTGTTAAGACGTCCAGTAAGATACTGTGAGTTTAATCCTATAATTATCTCAAGGTATGACAAAAGTATAGAGCAATTATCCTTGAAAGTGTTTATTGTGAAGCAGAAATAAAACTACCCTTTATCACTCATGCACAAAATGTAGGTTAGGGTGACCCAATTTTAATATAGACCTTCATTATTTTCCAAAATGCATGTATACCCATTGGTGAAATAATGAAATAATTAAATGATTGAAAATTATAACACTTTTATATATACATTCTAGCATAGTAATTTGAAACAAGTATAATCTATTATCTACCCCTTTTGTTTGACGTGCCTTTGTGGAACCTCATATTTATAACCATGCAGTTTCTGTATTCCACCTGATGAATAACTATACTTTGGGTCACCAACATTACTTGAACATGTTGAAATTTGTTTAATGATTTGACAATTATATTTGGTCATATGCTTTAAATGACATTACTTTATTTATTATTGTTCTGTGTAATTGCCACATTATTATGCTTGTTTTATATTATATCCCCTTGTGGACCCAAGACGTGTACTTGTATCACATGCGTTACAATGAAACTTATACATTATTCAAAGTATTAGTCATACAGGTGTCTTTACTGTTGACTGATATTCCGACCCTCATGGCTTCAAAAAAGGAACTAGTCGGGCCTGTGGTGATTTTTATTGTCATCAGACTGTTTGACTTCTAAAGAAAAAAACAAACAAATTTTCTCCAATTTTTGCAATACATGATACCTGATCATATGTATTAGATTTATAAGATTGGACTTTCATAGAATGTCAAGAAACTTTTGACAAAAATGACCAACATAGTGTTGACAGAATTGAATAAAAGGTTAACAGGTAGAAAACAAAACAAAATTATCTGGTTTTAATATTTTATTTCATAATTTTATGCTTGAATTCACATTTTCAGCTGAAGAAAAATGTATGTGGCAAGGAATAATACATCCTTCAAAAACAAAGATGTTAAGAGACTTTTTAATCAGGCCAAAGCCACAACAACAAGATGATGAGGTTGAAATGGATTAATCCGACAATGACAATGATGATGGGATTCAAGATCATGAGGTACCTGCATCAAACAGAAATGTTCTTTGTACAGAAGATTCACAAGATATAGTTTGTAGTGAATGAAGATTAAGAGACCCAATGAAAGGCAATCCTTTTGTTGCTAGCAGTTGGATATTATGTGACTATTGTTACTGCTGGTACCATTGCATCTGCTGCAATGCAACTGAAAAGGAACTATATGAAAACTTATATATATGTTAAAAAATTTAAACCAATTTTACTAAAAGGGGTTTAACTGAAAAAAAAACTTCAGAATTTGGGTTCCCATTTTTTCAGTATATGGGGTTAAATATATATATATATATATATATATATATATATATATATATATATATATATATATTGTAAAAAGGGGGAGGGGTTAAATGAAAAATTCTTGTAGGGAGACTCCATTTTTTTTTTAAAACGTGGGTATATATAACATTCTTATAAGGAGACCTAAGTTTTACATTTAAATTTTAAAATTTCACTCTTTTAAACTGTTTGTATTTGATCATGAATGTGGGGTCAACATATCTAAAACCCTCATTATTCCTTTTTTGTTCTATCTATTCAATTTTTTATGATAAGAATATGTTGCATGTAAATAAGCATCAAGAATACTTCAACTTTTTTTAATTATTATTATTTTTACAATCTGTGATTTGTTTTTCAATAATTACTGAATAATACCAACTGTGATATTTCATCATGAATGGTTTTTTTTTCTGCCCACCCAACAGTTTAAATTTGTGCTCTGTTTAAAAACCATATGGACTGATTGATATTTGATGCTCAATACATTTGTAGGAATATAATTGGTAGCAGATTTTTGTTTGTACGTAGCGGTCAAATAATTGCAACATGCGTTTGTAGATTGCAGATATTAATTTGACTTAAATCTTTGTCCTGTAAGGTTTTACTACATTTCTAAACTGAGGTTACAGTACAGATGCTCTGAAAGTATCACTAGATTACTCTTTAAAACTACCATAGGTCTGATTTCCTTTGATCAGGTTCCTCATTCAATCAATTTTTAAATAAATTTATGTTCAGAGGTGGAAATATGTATTTGATTACCTTACATATTGAAAGTCAACTCATGGAAAGCCAAAAAATGGCAAAGTGGCATGTAGGATTTGAACGTACAGGAGCCTCAATATATCGCAAGATTTAAAAGCAGTACAATCAGAATCAAAATATACCATAAAACAATTATACGTATATGTGACAAACCATCAGTAGATGATACTGGGACAACCATTTGATATTCTTGGACAAGGTTTTTTTTATATTATTTAAATCAAATGGTCATCCCCTTAGTACAGTTCTGATTTTTGTGGTAGTTGTTTTAGTATCTTATATTTACTGTATCTATACCATTCAGAACTGACTACTAGTAGTGTGAATTAGCCAACAAGAGACACGTGAAAAATATGACAACACCCGGTGACAACAATTCTTAAAAAATCTCTGTTCAATTACTTTATACATAAAAAGGTAAAAACGTACGAAAACTCTAACTGGCAATTACTCCTGCATAACCTTTGATTCGATACATCTACAGCTGCAAATGCTTTCCTGAAGATAATTTTGCATTTGCTAAGATTTCCAATGAGTACCAAACGAATGCACAATGATATCCTTGTTCAGTAAGCTTATCATTTTTTTTAACAAATGATTGGTCTAACGTAAACATTAGCGGTGAACTGATTTTCACAACACCTGAAGTTGACCTGATTGCAGATAAATAAAAGTTGTATCCTGTTCACCCTTTGGAAATGGAACATCCCAAAAAGTCACTTTGGTGCTATTTTTGACACCTACAATAATAACATTGGAAACTCCCATACGTAAGTAAAACACATCTCTCTGATGTAAACTATGATGGATAATTCAGTGAGATCTTTATATTTTGGAACGACTCGGTACAATTTCTGATTTAGAAATGAATTTATAAACATAAAAAAATAGTAAAATTCCATGAGGTGGATCGTAATTTCAAGACAGTAAGACTGAATATTTAGGATGATGATAAAGATGTAGCTTACTATTGACGTTTTATATGAAAGTATTTTTAAAATACAATTGTAATTACAACAATTTAAAAAAAAATATATGTCGGAAAGTTTTAATTTTATCAAACTCAAATTTCTTAACATTATATTTCATTAAACAAAATGGATAAAGAAAAACTTTTGTTTTAGTTAAAGAAAAATTATAATTGCTATTTCTTGTTCAAAATATTGATTTTATATATTTACAGAAATTAATTTGAACAAACAGACTATAAAAGAAAAGTGGCATTCATTGCATGAAAGCCAAAATAAATGAACTGACATAATCTCATTTACAAACACTTTCAATGGAAAATGCCTGGATTGTAAGATTTTGAAAAGATCTTAAGGTTCATTAAAAAAACCAAAATATGACATAGTTTTGCGTTATCAAACAGGTAAAGGTCATATGATATTAATTATCTAGAAATAATACTTTGGATAGTGAACTTCATGTTTTCCCCTGACATAGCTAGTATAGGAGATATTTTAAAATCTCCATATCCGCGCGATATCTTAAATTAACCAATCAGATGCAACTTTTCAATATGTTATCTTAGTGTATGAATTGAAAACATATGAAATCCTTGTTGTTTATAAGGCAATATTAAAGTAGAACCTAACTCAAATTATGATTCAGTCGAAAGGTACTTTTTCTGACAAAAAATTGGATAGGTAAAAAATATAGATTTGGAGTTTCATTCATAAATCTTCTATGTGTTTTGAATAAAGTAACATTCAAACTTTATTTTGTAGAATAGAAATCAATGATAAAGTCTAAGGAGTCTGCATTGTTTTTAATTTAATGCAATTTCCTTTATATCTTTTTATCGGTCTAACATTGAACCACAATGTATGCTGTTTAAAAAAATGTAATAAATAAAACTCTGATACATATCTTCATTTGTGTGTTTCAACACTTCCGTTTACATTTCATCGAATCTATATATACCATTCTGATATATCAGTGATTCCATAGATTTCATTTTTATACTTTTTATACATTGATCAATAGTAAGATTCCACTTACCGATATAAGATAGAATCTTGAAACATCTCAACATGAAATGGAACCACAACCAAATCAACCTAAGAGCTTCACAAGGGATTTTTCTGTTTGTCAAAACTATCAAGCCAACACACTGGCTTCACACAACAAAATAGAAAGAAGTACATTTCACTGGCAAAACTAGATCGTAGATGCTTCCTAGAGAATTGACTTCTTAGGTTAACAACTGGCAAAGAATTTTCAGCCACAATATGCCAACACACTGGCTTAACACAAAAGTAAATATACCTGCGTTGCATATAATTTTTTTTAATTAAAGGATTTCCCCTAAGATCGACACATAAAACAAATACACGAAAGCGTTGAAGACTTTTCACTGTTTTGTGCCAACCCACGGGCATATAAACGTCAGACCTCACGCTGACAGATGTAGAAATACACCAGACTTTTGTATGGTGATTAACGTAAACAGGATCAGAATGAGATACTTCACCAAGATTCTGTATAAATAGCAATGCTTTTAGAAAACAGATATTCAATCAGACATGTTTCATTTTCTATATTAAGTTCTACCTGTTTCAAACACTTTTACCTTTTATAAAGAGAAACAGCACAATTATATCTGAATTGTATAAAAAGTTTCACCATTCTTATAAATGTGTAACTACTGACAGAACTTTAAATTAAGACTGAATATCTAGGATGAAAAAAAATGTAGCTTTTTATGACTTTTTTATGAAAGCAGTTTTAAAATATACTGAACCGCAAAAGAAACCTCGCACAAAATGACATGTTCACATACATTTATTTCAAAGTGACATGTATATATTTTAAATTAATTTTTACAAAATTTAATGAATGATTTACAGTCTTTTGGTTACAATGTTCACAAAAACGTCACAATTGTCGCAACGTCACATGTTTTCAATGCTGTGCTCCCACGTCCGTTAATAACGTGTATGTCCTCCACCGGCACCAATTACTGCGGCACATCTTCGGTACATGGAGTTGATGAGCCGATTAATAAACGCCATCGGAATACGTGCCCATACTCTCTGAAACGCTTGTGAAAGTTCAGCTGCAGTTGTCGGACTTGGCTGCTCATTATTCAACCGTCTTTGAACTTCGTCCCATAAATGTTCAATAGGGTTTAAATCTGGACTCAAAGCCGGCCAATCCATAACATTAATGTTATTCTGCTGTAGGAAGTCTCTTGTGGCTCTTGCGGTATGCGCACGTGCATTGTCCTGTTGGAAAGTCTTGTTTTGATGACGTGCGAAATGGGGCTGAACATGGGGTGTCAAGACTTGGTCGATGTAACGGGCAGCTGTTACGCCATTTCCTCTGCCTGGGCCAAGGTTCTGAAAGATGACTGGACCAAGTTTAACGTTAAGGCCGATTCCACCCCATACCATGATGCTAGGTCCTCCCCACGCGTCTGTTTCCAGAATGCAGCTGTCTTCGTAACGTTCCCCGCGTCTTCTCCACACTCTGGTTCTGCCATCGGCTGTTGAAATGCAGTAACGGCTTTCGTCAGAGAAGATGATGTTACGCCATTGTCGATTTCGCCAATTCTGTCGCTGAGTGGCCCACTGAAGACGAGCTTGACGGTGTCGAGGAGTAAGAATAGGTCCTCTTGCTGGACGGCGACATCTCATGTTTCTAGCAGCTAATCGCCGACGAACCGTATCATCACTTATGGGTCGTCCATGTGTTCCAACAGTGTTTCTGGCAGTTTCGGCAGCTGGGGTGAACCGATTCATCAAATGGTGACGAACAATGCCTCTATTCTGTCTAGGGGTAGTGACTTGGGGTCTACCACTCCGTGGACGGTCATTTGTGCTGTTTGTTGCACTGTACCGTGTCCGTAGACGTTCAATTGTTCGAACAGCACAGTTGAAGTCGTTGGCAATAACTCTGGCAGATTGCCCAGCATCCAATCGACCAATGGCCTGTTCTCTCTGTTGTGGAGTCAGACGTGGCATAGCTTCTGTGTCAACACTGATACTAACACTCTTTAATTTTCTCCAGCCTTTTATACCCATAAAGGAGCATGAATTTCACGAACATTTAAGATTTAAGAAAAATTACCGCCAAGTGTGTCCCACGAGCGGTTTTAGGTACGGTCGCTCTACGATATCAACTGAAAATTATTCAACCGAAAATTTAATTCACAGGTAATTTAATCTTACCTGGTGATGTAATCGTAATACTGATTATATAAAAATCATTAATTAATATTTATTTTGAATTTTGCTAACATTTTGAAAAAGCGACCTTTCTTTTGCGGTTCAGTATACAATTGCTATTACAAAAATTTGAAATTGAGCCAAAAATATATGACTGGAAGTTTTAATTTGATCCAACCCAAATTTTTTACTGAAAATTATATTTCTTTAAACAAAATGGATAAAAAAAAATATGATTGCTATTTCGCATTTATATATTGATTTTATATATTTACAGAATTATAATTGCTATTTCACATTCATAATGATTTTATATAGTTACAGAAACTAATATTTGAAGAAACAGACTAATAAAAGAAAAGTGGCATTAATTGCATATAAGCCAACATAAATAAATTGGAGTTATCTTTCGTTGACAAAACACTTTCAATTAAAAATACGTGGATTGTAAAATTTTGAAAGATTTTAAGGTTCATTAAAAAAAATCAACCAATGAAATACCTTTGCGTTATAAGACGGATGAAGGTCATATGATATTCATAATCTAGAATTGAATTTTTATAGTGAACTTAATATTTTTTCCTGACCTAGCTAATATAGGATCATATAACAATTATTAGTAAAATTTATTTGGTTGAGTACTCTCTATGACAATCTCATTTGTCTTATCTTTGTAATTTCATTTTCGACCCCAAATATATGTTTTAAGGCTTTACTTACTTAATTTATTTGACATCTTGTTTATCACCAAATATAACAAATCACTGTATCACTTGCAACGCAAAAGCGGCGTATTCGAAATATGGGTTACATTATTATCCACCCAAAGTTTCGCCATAGTCAGAAATTTATAAACTCTGTCAGAGTCTATGTTGGTCAGATATTTTAATTGTGCTACGTTTCGATTTTTTTGTTCGATTCAAACCTACCGATATAAGATAGAATCTTGAAACATCTCAACATGAAATGGAACCACATCAAATAAACCTAAGAGCTTCGCCATCAAGCCAACACACTGACTTCACACAACAAAATAGAAAGATGTACATTTCACTTCCATGGATGTTTCCTTGAGAATTGAGTTCTTAGAATAACACCTGGCAAAGAATTTTCAGGCACGAAAGGGTTGAAGACTTTTCACTTATTTATGCCAAGGCACGGGCATATAAACGTCAGATCTCATGAAGCAATACACCAGACCTTGTATGGTGATCAAAGTAAACAGTACCAGAATTAGATTCTTCACCAAGATTCTGTGGAAAATGCAATGCTTCTAAGAAAACAGATATTAAATCAGACATGTTTCATTTTTTATATTAAGTTCTAGCTGTTTCAAACGCTTTTATCTTTTAGTAAGACCGCAGAAAAACAGCAGAAATATATCTGAATTATTTAAAAATGTTTCACCACTCTTATAAATGTGTACCTCCTGACAGAACTTTAAATTAAGACTGAATATTTAGAATGATGGGACAAAATGTAGCTTTATATACTTTTTTATGAAAGCGGTTTTAAAATACAATTCTAATTACAAAAAATCAAAATTGAGCCAAAAATATATGACTGGAAGTTTTAATTTGATCCAACCCAAATTTTTTACTGAAAATTATATTTCTTTAAACAAAATGGATAAAAAAAATTATGATTGCTATTTCGCATTTATATATTGATTTTATATATTTACAGAATTGTAATTGCTATTTCACATTCATAATGATTTTATATAGTTACAGAAACTAATATTTGAAGAAACAGACTAATCAAAGAAAAGTGGCATTAATTGCATATAAGCCAACATAAATAAATTGGAGTTATCTTTCGTTGACAAAACACTTTCAATTAAAAATACGTGGATTGTAAAATTTTGAAAGATTTTAAGGTTCATTAAAAAAAATCAACCAATGAAATACCTTTGCGTTATAAGACGGATGAAGGTCATATGATATTCATAATCTAGAAATGTAATTTTTATAGTGAACTTAATATTTTTTCCTGACCTAGCTAGTATAGGAGATACTTGAAATCTCCATATCCGCGCGATCTCTCAAATTCCCAAATATGAGGCAACTTTGTAATTTTTCATCGTAGTGTAATGAAATAAAACTCTGTTACTTATCTTCTTTTGTGTCTCGACACTTCCATTTTCATTTCTTCGAATCTCTGATTTGCCAGTAGCAATCTATACTCTCAGTACTCCAATCTTTATGTTAACTTCTTTTTTACACATTTCTAAAATGTATACGAGAATATTATATTACCTTAATCTATTCAATCATATAACAATTATTAGTAAAATTTATTTGGTTGAGTACTCTCTATGACAAGCTCATTTGTCGTATCTTTGTAATTTCATTTTCGACTCCAAATATATGTTTTATGGCTTTACTTACTTAATTTATTTGACATCTTGTTTATCACCAAATATAACAAATCACTGTATCACTTGCAACGCAAACGCGACGTATTCGAAATATGGGTTACATTATTATCCACCCAAAGTTTCGCCATAGTCAGAAATTTATAAACTCTGTCAGAGTCTATGTTGGTCAGATATTTTAATTGTGTTACGTTTCGATTTTTTTGTTCGATTCCACCTACCGATATAAGATAGAGTCTTGAAACATCTCAACATGAAATGGAACCACATCAAATAAACCTAAGAGCTTCGCCATCAAGCCCACACACTGACTTCACACAACAAAATAGAAAGATGTACATTTCACTTCCATGGATGTTTCCTTGAGAATTGAGTTCTTAGGATAACACCTGGCAAAGAATTTTCAGGCACGAAAGGGTTGAAGACTTTTCACTTATTTGTGCCAAGGCACGGGCATATAAACGTCAGATCTCATGAAGCAATACACCAGACCTTGTATGGTGATCAAAGTAAACAGTACCAGAATTAGATTCTTCACCAAGATTCTGTGGAAAATGCAATGCTTCTAAGAAAACAGATATTCCATCAGACATGTTTCATTTTTATATTAAGTTCTAGCTGTTTCAAACGCTTTTATCTTTTAGTAAGACCGCAGAAAAACAGCAGAAATATATCTGAATTGTTTAAAAATGTTTCACCACTCTTATAAATGTGTACCTCCTGACAGAACTTTAAATTAAGACTGAATATTTAGAATGATGGGAAAAAATGTAGCTTTATATACTTTTTGATGAAAGCGGTTTTAAAATACAATTCTAATTACAAAAAATCAAAATTGAGCCAAAAATATATGACTGGAAGTTTTAATTTGATCCAACCCAAATTTTTTACTGAAAATTATATTTCTTTAAACAAAATGGATAAAAAAAATTATGATTGCTATTTCGCATTTATATATTGATTTTATATATTTACAGAAATATAATTGCTATAATTTCACATTCATAATGATTTTATATAGTTACAGAAACTAATATTTGAAGAAACAGACTAATAAAAGAAAATGGCATTAATTGCATATAAGCCAACATAAATAAATTGGAGTTATCTTTCGTTGACAAAACACTTTCAATTAAAAATACGTGGATTGTAAAATTTTGAAAGATTTTAAGGTTCATTAAAAAAAATCAACCAATGAAATACCTTTGCGTTATAAGACGGATGAAGATCATATGATATTCATAATCTAGAAATGTAATTTTTATAGTGAACTTAATATTTTTTCCTGACCTAGCTAGTATAGGAGATACTTGAAATCTCCATATCCGCGCGATCTCTCAAATTCCCAAATATGAGGCAACTTTGTAATTTTTCATCGTAGTGTAATGAAATAAAACTCTGTTACTTATCTTCTTTTGTGTCTCGACACTTCCATTTTCATTTCTTCGAATCTCTGATTTGGCAGTAGCAATCTATACTCTCAGTACTCCAATCTTTATGTTAACTTCTTTTTTACACATTTCTAAAATGTATACGAGAATATTATATTACCTTAATCTATTCAATCATATAACAATTATTAGTAAAATTTATTTGGTTGAGTACTCTCTATGACAAGCTCATTTGTCTTATCTTTGTAATTTCATTTTCGACTCCAAATATATGTTTTATGGCTTTACTTACTTAATTTATTTGACATCTTGTTTATCACCAAATATAACAAATCACTGTATCACTTGCAACGCAAACGCGACGTATTCGAAATATGGGTTACATTATTATCCACCCAAAGTTTCGCCATAGTCAGAAATTTATAAACTCTGTCAGAGTCTATGTTGGTCAGATATTTTAATTGTGTTACGTTTCGATTTTTTTGTTCGATTCCACCTACCGATATAAGATAGAGTCTTGAAACATCTCAACATGAAATGGAACCACATCAAATAAACCTAAGAGCTTCGCCATCAAGCCAACACACTGACTTCACACAACAAAATAGAAAGATGTACATTTCACTTCCATGGATGTTTCCTTGAGAATTGAGTTCTTAGGATAACACCTGGCAAAGAATTTTCAGGCACGAAAGGGTTGAAGACTTTTCACTTATTTGTGCCAAGGCACGGGCATATAAACGTCAGATCTCATGAAGCAATACACCAGACCTTGTATGGTGATCAAAGTAAACAGTACCAGAATTAGATTCTTCACCAAGATTCTGTGGAAAATGCAATGCTTCTAAGAAAACAGATATTCCATCAGACATGTTTCATTTTTATATTAAGTTCTAGCTGTTTCAAACGCTTTTATCTTTTAGTAAGACCGCAGAAAAACAGCAGAAATATATCTGAATTGTTTAAAAATGTTTCACCACTCTTATAAATGTGTACCTCCTGACAGAACTTTAAATTAAGACTGAATATTTAGAATGATGGGAAAAAATGTAGCTTTATATACTTTTTTATGAAAGCGGTTTTAAAATACAATTCTAATTACAAAAAATCAAAATTGAGCCAAAAATATATGACTGGAAGTTTTAATTTGATCCAACCCAAATTTTTTACTGAAAATTATATTTCTTTAAACAAAATGGATAAAAAAAATTATGATTGCTATTTCGCATTTATATATTGATTTTATATATTTACAGAAATATAATTGCTATAATTTCACATTCATAATGATTTTATATAGTTACAGAAACTAATATTTGAAGAAACAGACTAATAAAAGAAAAGTGGCATTAATTGCATATAAGCCAACATAAATAAATTGGAGTTATCTTTCGTTGACAAAACACTTTCAATTAAAAATACGTGGATTGTAAAATTTTGAAAGATTTTAAGGTTCATTAAAAAAAAATCAACCAATGAAATACCTTTGCGTTATAAGACGGATGAAGGTCATATGATATTCATAATCTAGAAATGTAATTTTTATAGTGAACTTAATATTTTTTTCTGACCGAGCTAGTATAGGAGATACTTGAAATCTCCATATCCGCGCGATCTCTCAAATTTCCAAATATGAGGCAACTTTGTAATGTTTCATCGTAGTGTAATGAAATAAAACTCTGTTACGTATCTTCTTTTGTGTCTCGACACTTCCATTTTCATTTCTTCGAATCTCTGATTTGGCAGTAGCAATCTATACTCTCAGTACTCCAATCTTTATGTTAACTTCTTTTTTACACATTTCTAAAATGTATACGAGAATATTATATTACCTTAATCTATTCAATCATATAACAATTATTAGTAAAATTTATTTGGTTGAGTACTCTCTATGACAAGCTCATTTGTCTTATCTTTGTAATTTCATTTTCGACTCCAAATATATGTTTTAAGGCTTTAGTTACTTAATTTATTTGACATCTTGTTTATCACCAAATATAACAAATCACTGTATCACTTGCAACGCAAAAGCGACGTATTCGAAATATGGGTTACATTATTATCCACCCAAAGTTTCGCCATAGTCAGAAATTTATAAACTCTGTCAGAGTCTATGTTGGTCAGATATTTTAATTGTGTTACGTTTCGATTTTTTTGTTCGATTCCACCTACCGATATAAGATAGAGTCTTGAAACATCTCAACATGAAATGGAACCACATCAAATAAACCTAAGAGCTTCGCCATCAAGCCAACACACTGACTTCACACAACAAAATAGAAAGATGTACATTTCACTTCCATGGATGTTTCCTTGAGAATTGAGTTATTAGGATAACACCTGGCAAAGAATTTTCAGGCACGAAAGGGTTGAAGACTTTTCACTTATTTGTGCCAAGGCACGGGCATATAAACGTCAGGTCTCATGAAGCAATACACCAGACCTTGTATGGTGATCAAAGTAAACAGTACCAGAATTAGATTCTTCACCAAGATTCTGTGGAAAATGCAATGCTTCTAAGAAAACAGATATTCGATCAGACATGTTTCATTTTTTATATTAAGTTCTAGCTGTTTCAAACGCTTTTATCTTTTAGTAAGACCGCAGAAAAACAGCAGAAATATATCTGAATTATTTAAAAATGTTTCACCACTCTTATAAATGTGTACCTCCTGACAGAACTTTAAATTAAGACTGAATATTTAGAATGATGGGACAAAATGTAGCTTTATATACTTTTTTATGAAAGCGGTTTTAAAATACAATTCTAATTACAAAAAATCAAAATTGAGCTAAAAATATATGACTGGAAGTTTTAATTTGATCCAACCCAAATTTTTTACTGAAAATTATATTTCTTTAAACAAAATGGATAAAAAAAATTATGATTGCTATTTCGCATTTATATATTGATTTTATATATTTACAGAATTGTAATTGCTATTTCACATTCATAATGATTTTATATAGTTACAGAAACTAATATTTGAAGAAACAGACTAATAAAAGAAAAGTGGCATTAATTGCATATAAGCCAACATAAATAAATTGGAGTTATCTTTCGTTGACAAAACACTTTCAATTAAAAATACGTGGATTGTAAAATTTTGAAAGATTTTAAGGTTCATTAAAAAAAATCAACCAATGAAATACCTTTGCGTTATAAGACGGATGAAGGTCATATGATATTCATAATCTAGAAATGTAATTTTTATAGTGAACTTAATATTTTTTTCTGACCGAGCTAGTATAGGAGATACTTTAAAATCTTCATATCCGCGCGATCTCTCAAATTTCCAAATATGAGGCAACTTTGTAATTTTTCATCGTAGTGTAATGAAATAAAACTCTGTTACGTATCTTCTTTTGTGTCCCGACACTTCCATTTTCATTTCTTCGAATCTCTGATTTGGCAGTAGCAATCTATACTCTCAGTACTCCAATCTTTATGTTAACTTCTTTTTTACACAATTTCTAAAATGTATACGAGAATATTATATTACCTTAATCTATTCAATCATATAACAATTATTAGTAAAATTTATTTGGTTGAGTACTCTCTATGACAAGCTCATTCGTCTTATCTTTGTAATTTCATTTTCGACTCCAAATATATGTTTTAAGGCTTTAGTTACTTAATTTATTTGACATCTTGTTTATCACCAAATATAACAAATCACTGTATCACTTGCAACGCAAAAGCGACGTATTCGAAATATGGGTTACATTATTATCCACCCAAAGTTTCGCCATAGTCAGAAATTTATAAACTCTGTCAGAGTCTATGTTGGTCAGATATTTTAATTGTGTTACGTTTCGATTTTTTTGTTCGATTCCACCTACCGATATAAGATAGAGTCTTGAAACATCTCAACATGAAATGGAACCACATCAAATAAACCTAAGAGCTTCGCCATCAAGCCAACACACTGACTTCACACAACAAAATAGAAAGATGTACATTTCACTTCCATGGATGTTTCCTTGAGAATTGAGTTATTAGGATAACACCTGGCAAAGAATTTTCAGGCACGAAAGGGTTGAAGACTTTTCACTTATTTGTGCCAAGGCACGGGCATATAAACGTCAGGTCTCATGAAGCAATACACCAGACCTTGTATGGTGATCAAAGTAAACAGTACCAGAATTAGATTCTTCACCAAGATTCTGTTGAAAATGCAATGCTTCTAAGAAAACAGATATTCGATCAGACATGTTTCATTTTTTATATTAAGTTCTAGCTGTTTCAAACGCTTTTATCTTTTAGTAAGACCGCAGAAAAACAGCAGAAATATATCTGAATTGTTTAAAAATGTTTCACCACTCTTATAAATGTGTACCTCCTGACAGAACTTTAAATTAAGACTGAATATTTAGAATGATGGGAAAAAATGTAGCTTTATATACTTTTTTATGAAAGCGGTTTTAAAATACAATTCTAATTACAAAAAATCAAAATTGAGCCAAAAATATATGACTGGAAGTTTTAATTTGATCCAACCCAAATTTTTATTTCTTTAAACAAAATGGATAAAAAAAATTATGATTGCTATTTCGCATTTATATATTGATTTTATATATTTACAGAAATATAATTGCTATTTCACATTCATAATGATTTTATATAGTTACAGAAACTAATATTTGAAGAAACAGACTAATAAAAGAAAAGTGGCATTAATTGCATATAAGCCAACATAAATAAATTGGAGTTATCTTTCGTTGACAAAACACTTTCAATTAAAAATACGTGGATTGTAAAATTTTGAAAGATTTTAAGGTTCATTAAAAAAAATCAACCAATGAAATACCTTTGCGTTATAAGACGGATGAAGGTCATATGATATTCATAATCTAGAAATGTAATTTTTATAGTGAACTTAATATTTTTTCCTGACCGAGCTAGTATAGGAGATACTTGAAATCTCCATATCCGCGCGATCTCTCAAATTCCCAAATATGAGGCAACTTTGTAATGTTTCATCGTAGTGTAATGAAATAAAACTCTGTTACTTATCTTCTTTTGTGTCTCGACACTTCCATTTTCATTTCTTCGAATCTCTGATTTGGCAGTAGCAATCTATACTCTCAGTACTCCAATCTTTATGTTAACTTCTTTTTTACACAATTTCTAAAATGTATACGAGAATATTATATTACCTTAATCTATTCAATCATATAACAATTATTAGTAAAATTTATTTGGTTGAGTACTCTCTATGACAAGCTCATTTGTCTCATCTTTGTAATTTCATTTTCGACTCCAAATATATGTTTCAAGGCTTTAGTTACTTAATTTATTTGACATCTTGTTTATCACCAAATATAACAAATCACTGTATCACTTGCAACGCAAACGCGACGTATTCGAAATATGGGTTACATTATTATCCACCCAAAGTTTCGCCATAGTCAGAAATTTATAAACTCTGTCAGAGTCTATGTTGGTCAGATATTTTAATTGTGTTACGTTTCGATTTTTTTGTTCGATTCCACCTACCGATATAAGATAGAGTCTTGAAACATCTCAACATGAAATGGAACCACATCAAATAAACCTAAGAGCTTCGCCATCAAGCCCACACACTGACTTCACACAACAAAATAGAAAGATGTACATTTCACTTCCATGGATGTTTCCTTGAGAATTGAGTTCTTAGGATAACACCTGGCAAAGAATTTTCAGGCACGAAAGGGTTGAAGACTTTTCACTTATTTGTGCCAAGGCACGGGCATATAAACGTCAGATCTCATGAAGCAATACACCAGACCTTGTATGGTGATCAAAGTAAACAGTACCAGAATTAGATTCTTCACCAAGATTCTGTGGAAAATGCAATGCTTCTAAGAAAACAGATATTCGATCAGACATGTTTCATTTTTTATATTAAGTTCTAGCTGTTTCAAACGCTTTTATCTTTTAGTAAGACCGCAGAAAAACCGCAGAAATATATCTGAATTGTTTAAAAATGTTTCACCACTCTTATAAATGTGTACCTCCTGACAGAACTTTAAATTAAGACTGAATATTTAGAATGATGGGAAAAAATGTAGCTTTATATACTTTTTTATGAAAGCGGTTTTAAAATACAATTCTAATTACAAAAAAATCAAAATTGAGCCAAAAATATATGACTGGAAGTTTTAATTTGATCCAACCCAAATTTTTTACTGAAAATTATATTTCTTTAAACAAAATGGATAAAAAAAATTATGATTGCTATTTCGCATTTATATATTGATTTTATATATTTACAGAAATATAATTGCTATTTCACATTCATAATGATTTTATATAGTTACAGAAACTAATATTTGAAGAAACAGACTAATAAAAGAAAATGGCATTAATTGCATATAAGCCAACATAAATAAATTGGAGTTATCTTTCGTTGACAAAACACTTTCAATTAAAAATACGTGGATTGTAAAATTTTGAAAGATTTTAAGGTTCATTAAAAAAAATCAACCAATGAAATACCTTTGCGTTATAAGACGGATGAAGGTCATATGATATTCATAATCTAGAAATGTAATTTTTATACTGAACTTAATATTTTTTCCTGGCCTAGCTAGTATAGGAGATACTTGAAATCTCCATATCAGCGCGATCTCTCAAATTCCCAAATATGAGGCAACTTTGTAATGTTTCATCGTAGTGTAATGAAATAAAACTCTGTTACTTATCTTCTTTTGTGTCTCGACACTTCCATTTTCATTTCTTCGAATCTCTGATTTGGCAGTAGCAATCTATACTCTCAGTACTCCAATCTTTATGTTAACTTCTTTTTTACACATTTCTAAAATGTATACGAGAATATTATATTACCTTAATCTATTCAATCATATAACAATTATTAGTAAAATTTATTTGGTTGAGTACTCTCTATGACAAGCTCATTTGTCTTATCTTTGTAATTTCATTTTCGACACCAAATATAACAAATCACTGTTAGTATCACTTGCAACGCAAAAGCGGCGTATTCGAAATATGGGCTACATTATTATCCACCCAAAGTTTCGCTATAGTCAGAAATTTATAAACTCTGTCAGAGTCTATGTTGGTCAGATATTTTAATTGTGTTACGTTTCGATTTTTTTGTTCGATTCCACCTACCGATATAAGATAGAGTCTTGAAACATCTCAACATGAAATGGAACCACATCAAATAAACCTAAGAGCTTCGCCATCATGCCAACACACTGACTTCACACAACAAAATAGAAAGATGTACATTTCACTTCCATGGATGTTTCCTTGAGAATTGAGTTCTTAGGATAACACCTGGCAAAGAATTTTCAGGCACGAAAGGGTTGAAGACTTTTCACTTATTTGTGCCAAGCCACAGGCATATAAACGTCAGATCTCATGAAGCAATACACCAGACCCTGTATGGTGATCAAAGTAAACAGTACCAGAATTAGATTCTTCACCAAGATTCTGTGGAAAATGCAATGCTTCTAAGAAAACAGATATTCGATCAGACATGTTTCATTTTTTATATTAACCTCTAGCTGTTTCAAACGCTTTTATCTTTTAGTAAGACCGCAGAAAAACCGCAGAAATATATCTGAATTGTTTAAAAATGTTTCACCACTCTTATAAATGTGTACCTCCTGACAGAACTTTAAATTAAGACTGAATATTTAGAATGATGGGAAAAAATGTATCTTTATATAATTTTTTATGAAAGCGGTTTTAAAATACAATTCTAATTACAAAAAATCAAAATTGAGCCAAAAATATATGACTGGAAGTTTTAATTTGATCCAACCCAAATTTTTTACTGAAAATTATATTTCTTTAAACAAAATGGATAAAAAAAATTATGATTGCTATTTCGCATTTATATATTGATTTTATATATTTACAGAATTATAATTGCTATTTCACATTCATAATGATTTTATATAGTTACAGAAACTAATATTTGAAGAAACAGACTAATAAAAGAAAAGTGGCATTAATTGCATATAAGCCAACATAAATAAATTGGAGTTATCTTTCGTTGACAAAACACTTTCAATTAAAAATACGTGGATTGTAAAATTTTGAAAGATTTTAAGGTTCATTAAAAAAAATCAACCAATGAAATACCTTTGCGTTATAAGACGGATGAAGGTCATATGATATTCATAATCTAGAAATGTAATTTTTATAGTGAACTTAATATTTTTTTCTGACCGAGCTAGTATAGGAGATACTTTAAAATCTCCATATCCGCGCGATCTCTCAAATTTCCAAATATGAGGCAACTTTGTAATGTTTCATCGTAGTGTAATGAAATAAAACTCTGTTACTTATCTTCTTTTGTGTCTCGACACTTCCATTTTCATTTCTTCGAATCTCTGATTTGGCAGTAGCAATCTATACTCTCAGTACTCCAATCTTTATGTTAACTTCTTTTTTACACATTTCTAAAATGTATACGAGAATATTATATTACCTTAATCTATTCAATCATATAACAATTATTAGTAAAATGTATTTGGTTGAGTGCTCTCTATGACAAGCTCATTTGTCGTATCTTTGTAATTTCATTTTCGACCCCAAATATATGTTTTAAGGCTTTAGTTACTTAATTTATTTGACATCTTGTTTATCACCAAATATAACAAATCACTGTTTCACTTGCAACGCAAAAGCGGCGTATTCGAAATATGGGTTATATTATTATCCACCCAAAGTTTCGCTATAGTCAGAAATTTATAAACTCTGTCAGAGTCTATGTTGGTCAGATATTTTAATTGTGTTACGTTTCGATTTTTTTGTTCGATTCCACCTACCGATATAAGATAGAGTCTTGAAACATCTCAACATGAAATGGAACCACATCAAATAAACCTAAGAGCTTCGCCATCAAGCCAACACACTGACTTCACACAACAAAATAGAAAGATGTACATTTCACTTCCATGGATGTTTCCTTGAGAATTGAGTTCTTAGGATAACACCTGGCAAAGAATTTTCAGGCACGAAAGGGTTGAAGACTTTTCATTTATTTGTGCCAAGGCACGGTCATATAAACGTCAGATCTCATGAAGCAATACACCAGACCCTGTATGGTGATCAAAGTAAACAGTACCAGAATTAGATTCTTCACCAAGATTCTGTGGAAAATGCAATGCTTCTAAGAAAACAGATATTCGATCAGACATGTTTCATTTTTTATATTAAGTTCTAGCTGTTTCAAACGCTTTTATCTTTTAGTAAGACCGCAGAAAAACCGCAGAAATATATCTGAATTGTTTAAAAATGTTTCACCACTCTTATAAATGTGTACCTCCTGACAGAACTTTAAATTAAGACTGAATATTTAGAATGATGGGAAAAAATGTAGCTTTATATACTTTTTTATGAAAGCGGTTTTAAAATACAATTCTAATTACAAAAAATCAAAATTGAGTCAAAACTATACTACGGAAAATTTTAATTTTATCAAACCCAAATTTTTTACTGAAAATTATATTTCTTTTAAAAAATGGGAAAAAAATATAATTGCTATTTCTTATTCATATATTGATTTTATATATTTACAGAAACTAATTTGAAGAACTAGACTATAAAAGAAGAGTGAAATTCAATGCATGTAAGCTAAAATAAATAAATTGGAGTTATCTCTCATTGCAAAAACACTTTCAATGGAACATACCTGCATTTTAAAATTTTTAAAAGATCTTTACGTTCATTAAAAAACACAACCAATGAAATAGCTTTGTATTATTAGACAGGTTAAGGTCATATGATATTCATTTTCTAGAAATAATACTTTGGATAGTGAACTTCATTTTTTTCCCTGACATAGCTTGTATAAGAGATATTTTAAAATCTCCATATCCGCGCGATCTCTTAAATTCACCAAAAGGGGCAACTTTGTAATATTTTATCTTAATTTATGAATTGAAAACAAATGAAATTCTTGTTTTTTGTAAGGCAACATTAAAGTAGAACTTAATTCAAATTATGATTCAATCGACAGGAATTTGTTTTCTGACAACAAATTTGATAGGTAAGAAATATAGATTTGGAGTTTTATTCATAAATCGTCTGTGTGTTTTGAATAAAGTAACATCCGAACTTTATTTTTTATAATAGAAATCAATAATAAAGTCTAAGGATTCTGTATCGTTTTTAATGCATTGTCCTTTACACCCTTTTTATCGGTTTAACAACTGAACTAAAATCTGTGCAGTTTAAAAAAAACTGTAATAAAATAAACTCTGATACTTATTTTCTTCGGTCCCTTAACACATTTCATTGAATCTCTGAATTGGCAGTAGGAATCTTTATTCTCAGTACTTCAATCTTTATGTTAATTTCTGTCGTACACAATTTCTGAAATGTATACGGGAATATTATATTACCCTAATGAATTCAATCATATAACAATAATTAATAAAATTTATTTTGTTGAGTACTCTCTATGACAAGCTTATTTGTCTTTATCTTTCTAATTTCATTTTCGACTCCAAATATATTTTTTTAAGGCTGTACTTAATATTTAATTTACTTAAAATCTTGTTTGTCATCAAATATAACAAATCGATTTTTCTCTTTGCCATTTTCTATTTGTTTTAGCCAAAACACATTGAAAATTCTGTTACATTACATTTTTTATACATACAGTGTATATAAAACGTTGAGACATTGGAGAAATGTGTTACTCCTGGTTTCACTCAAGTACCACTATGTTACTGTTGTACATTATGCTACAATTTTTTGTTATGTGATAATTATACAGGATTTGCTACTCAGGATTTTGCTGTATTCTGTATTTTCTGCTGACTGTCTCCTTGTGTGAGACTTTATGATAGTATTATGTTGTTAATGGTATTACTGTGATGTTTTTGCTATAAATATTTAGATAGTCATTAAAATCTGTAGAAGGAATTTGACCTTTTGTATTTGTTATGGCCTACAGTTCAAACTTTTAAACTTCCCTCTCACTGGCTTATTGTATATCAGTCCAAGGAAAGCTATTGGCAATCTGATGTGATAAACTATGTGCTCTTATACGAAGAAAAGTCACTGTCTGAACAACAACGTCAACCACTTTGTATTTTACCAAATCTTCGAAAACAAATATTTTTTTCACTTACAAAACTAAAATTACTACATTTGTTCAACCACCTTGACAATTTTGGCTGTGTCCTGTCTTTTTTCGTCCGTGCTGGTCTACCTGTCCAATATATAGTCTGTACCATCCTGTTAGGTCTATTCCACTCTCTCAGTGACCATGCCAGTCTGGAACGGGTCTGTACTACCTTCCATTGTTCCAGTATCCCTATTATTTCACTACTATATTCTTTCAATGAATAAATTAATCTAATAATATTTTATTTCATTATGTAGCAATTAGGATCGGATAACAAGTTATTCTAATAACTGCCATCTACTTACAAATACATAACAGAGAAAGTAAATTGTGTATTGATGAGATGCATGCTATTTTATTATGTCCTTTATTTTCAAATCTACGTTGTTGTTTTATTAAATCATATTATTGGCGTGAGCTATCTGTTTTTAAACTATTACAGTTATTTAGCAATACTAATGTTAAAGATTTATTCAACTTTGGAAAATTTATATTTCGAGCACTTAAATTAAGAGAAGACGGTTTCTGACTTTTTATTTTCTTGTAAATTTATATTGCCATTGTTATCTACTATTAGGACTCAAATTTATATATTTGACTGTATTTGTATCTCCTACTTTTGTCTGTGCCCTGATCATATATTTATGTTATTATGTATTTATTAATACCTATATGTTGTAAAACATTTGGTTGATAAAGAATTAAAAATTGAAACTTTAATAATTGTGAAAATTAAATATGTCAAATATCCGTTAAATAGCATTTGTATACATGACTTCTGAAATAAACTATAACTTTTAATCATTCAGATACAATAATAAATGTTGGCCAGGGTAGATTTTGTTACTTTCTAATATTGTGAAAGAACCAAAACTTTCACAAAACTATTAAAGGACCCAGTGATAGCAAAAAGAACTACATAAAGCAAATCAAATTTAAAGAAAGTCACTGCTAACTTCAAAAGCTCTGTAAATACATTTTCACATATTAAACATTGTTAACTAATTCACACGTGCTTCTTAACTACACAAGGTATGTCTACCTAATTCTAGGAAAGGAAAAAGATTTGTTTTGTCAGCCACGTTGATTCTACCAAGTGCTTCTTGAATACACAAGGGTAAGTCTACCTAATACCAGGAATGGAAAAGGTTTGTGTTGTCAGCCAAAATGATTCTTACAGGATGGTACAATTATGTTGCTAAAATTCTTGAATTGCTATATTTGTTATGTTTTTAGAAATGATTTCAGAAATGATTCAGCTGATTATCCTACCTACCACTCCGAGCTGAAATTAAAGAGACCGAGAACACATGAACTTCTGCTTCATAACAAGACTTATTTAACGTGACATAGATAAACGTGGTGACATTCTGTTATGATTAACATAGCAAGGTGTGCACATTTCACAGTTATTTCATTGCTGTCATTATTTAATCTTCATAATGTTTGGATAATTATTTTTTATTTTCCAAGTCTGGTTACGGGTTAATCTAGATATATGTATTGTCCGCAATAGGGTTTTTTTACTTTTACTTTTCCTGCTTTTATGTAAATTTTGTGTCTACTTTATGCTAACAATGTTTACAATACTGGTTTCGAGCTGCAAGAAGATCTAGAGGAAACATCAAAGGCTTTTTTCCAGTAACTGAAACAGTTTTCGAGTGTTCTCAAAAACGGTTGAATGGAATTGAACCAAATTTAGCACAAAAATTTAGCACCATCTGAAGTTGTGGAACGCACTATTAAGAAGTCCAATATTATTTAAAGATTGAGAACCGTTCAAACTAGAAAAAAATCGTACTTGATAATTGTTTTTAAAATAGGTCATCACAAGTGCTTTCAATTTTCCAAGATGGCCGCCACTCGAGAATTCCAAAAAAATATTAAGCGAGTCGTAGAAACTGATGTTAGGAGCCCCTGCGGTAATGGGAACGTTGTTAATACGTCACCAGATATGTTTATTCAACATTAAATGCATTATATAAACCAGAATACCCAAATAAAAAGTTCGTCAAAACAAAAAGCAAAACACAAAATGAGCCATAATACTCAAAACCAGTGTGAACTTAGGTATTCACTCTTCTCTTTAAGATACTAGTAACAGACGCAAGTTGGCATTGTCCAACGGTCGTCTCAGGACCCTCAATACTTGTTATATCTTTACAACACCAAGAACTAGCCAGCTGTATAATAGGTTCATTAGAACTGGCGACATGATTTGATACTTTAAATGTACTGTTACAAAATTGTTAAATTTGTGGCATAGCTTGCTCTTTTTAAAGGTGAGGCAATTATTTTATTCACATTCATTTGAAGCTTTCATATAGATTTTGGTTCATTCAATAAACGTTCAGTGATATATATACCTATCCAAAATAGAATTATCGCTCTTTCATTTCTTTTGCAGTCGGAGGAGATAATTTGTAGGAAAAGTATTGTTCTCATAAATTATGTCATTTCGTGCAAAATATTTCAATTTATATACATTGTAGCTGACTTAACACTTCCCTAAATTTTGTTTATTGGCAATGTCACATCACTGGTTCCGTTAACCGATCAGAACATGCCTACCCTTCCAGACCATATTAAGCGCTCACACGTTTTAGTTCACATTGCTACTGCTTTAGTTTCTGTCATGTGTTGTTTTTAATACATATTTTTTATTATCATTTAGCTACACATGTATCCTTATGGCATGTGTGTGTTGTGTTCCATTCTCATGAGTACGATTTCACAGAATTTTCCTACTGTTTTGTCACTTCTGTGTTCTTTTGCCGATATTGTCAGAGATATAATTTTATCATGTCATCAACATGGTTTCCATGCCTTCATGCGTTATTCAACTTATAAATGAGTTGACTAAATTTTATAACAACAAAATAAGAACAGATTGTATTTACTTAGATTTTGCAAAGGATATTTATACTGTTTCTCATATAAAATTGAACACAAACTGTGTAATTTTTGGAATTCCTTGAAGTTTTTTATATTTTAGTAACCGTTGGCTCGTCTGATCGGAAAAATGTAATACGTGGAGTCACAAAATGGTTCAATTTAGGACCCTATATTACTTTTCCTATATACAAACAACATGCCAGATTGTGTTTTCTCTAGTCATATATCATTAATTGCTAAATATAAGTTTTATTAAATACTTTAGGTTTTTTTTTTTGGTTTTTTTTTTTTTTTTTTTTTGTCAATTTATATCTCACTAAATCTCCAGTTGTTATACTTTCCCACGAATACATCTTGTTTCTTATTATATGCAGGAAATGTATCGTATGTTAGTATCAATTAAAATTGTATAAAATAAAATTATAAAAGTAGAGTATAACGATATGTCTCATTTTCTTAATAAAAATTATTTATTATGAAAATATGACAGGTAATTACGTTGAATAGAGATTCATTTCCTTTAAGGGGAAATTCGATCACCTATCTATTTACCCTTTGATAAATTTAAATATCTTTTGAATCATATGGGGGTTATATCGAATTCCTAACAACTCTTTTTAATAATTTACACGACACATATAATATAAATTCTTCATTGGAAGATAATTTCATTCGTCAAATGATAGAATGTAATGATATAGTTTGTAGTTAATGACAGTAATGTTAGCCAGGTGAAATTAAAATATAAATGTAAATACCATTAAATTGTATTCTTTAAAGAAAGGGTAGTTGAATTGTTAACTTCTGCCATAACCATTGTTCAATTGGAGGCGCGGGGTGCATATGATCTTTGGAAGATAATGTCACAGATTTCATTAGTGTTATGCTAGTATGTAATAATATATATTGTACTTAATGACAGTAATGTCACCCAGGTGAATATTTATCATTAAGGGTTGGCTTTTTAATAAATATCTATTGAAATTGCGACCATAAATACACAATATGAAATGGAACCCAGGACTATTCCATAATTTTTTATGGTTTCAGATAAAAAAAAGATTTAAAATGGAAAATGTAATGAGAGACAATGCACAGGAAATGATGACAATATTTCAAATGGAATTTTAGTTGGGATAAAGGAAATATTGTACAGGGCGTATTGTACAGCCTCGCAGAATCGAACCTCTGATTATAGATTTGGTTACCTTTTATTATAGCAATAGAATCAGTATGATATATATATATAATTTATTGTAAGAATTTGAAAGCCCTTCTTGGAAGAGGTACATATGATAAAATAAGTTTAATGGGCAATCCTAATCATCATAAAACAGAATATCATATCTGCGGTTCATGTTTAGAAATTATATATACCAAAAGATTCATCCTGCTACAATGAGCACTGGACGAACGCACTGTCCAGAAACCTAATAATTGAGTACACTTAAATCTGAGAATGATTTCTTATGTACATGAACAAAGAAAAAAATAAAGCTAAAACAAAACAGGGGAAAATGGCCACAAGTCGAAAGATTCGACCAAACAAAGTTTTTAAAAATCATAAATGATACCACTTTTTATTGGTGTTGCAATTTTACCTATTTCCTGCTGTCCATCCCTTGTGAAATCAATTTTCTTTGAAACTTAAGTTCTTCATGCTTTATTGAATTATCATTACGATTTTTTTTAAATAAAGGGAAATTGTATTGAACAAAATATATGCTGCCTATATAAATGAAAAAGTTTGGGGGTTATAGAGTGTAAAATAATATGTCTTTGCTATTAATTTATGTAAAATAATTTGACCTCTGACCCTGTATAATTCCATATTTTTTTTAACATGAATAATTTTATCAAATTCACATTCTAATTGAATACAAATTATTGCTAAGATTTTCACAACGCATGTATTTGTATGTATTCAATACACGTGAAAAGAACAGTCTGGATTTTTTACTGATTTCATCCATGCAAGAGAAAAATTCTATAATTACCATGAAAAGAAAAAAATGGATAAATAAATGGATAATGAATTAAATTTACATTTTTTTCAAACAAGCATTGCAGAAGAAGAAGATAAGAAATTAAAAATATTATAAGATTTTGGCCATTTTTATTATACATTTTTACTCTGGACTGAGCATATATTTAATATTGGAAAATTTTAACTTTATCATTTTTTGTTCTGTCATTATTCATCATTTGATTTTCTTCGACCTGTGTCTTTTGTACGTTTCATTCGCTTTATGCTCCTTTTAACATCTCACCATACCATACCTCGTTTTCGACTCTTATGAGCTTTTTCGCAACAAACATATTTTATTTGTATATGTATTTATATAGTTTCATGGATTTAAAAATATGCAGTTGTTTTTTATGGCTATGAATAAAAAAAAAGAAATTACAATCACCCCACATCCTCAAATTTACCAAAAAACAAAATGTTTCAGCAGGCAAAACAATGTCGAATTTATCAACTATACAAATCACAACTGGACTTTTATTTTAATTTGAAATATTGTGGTTTTCCTCCAATTTTGCTAATAAGAGATCAAATTCCCTGTACTTATATGTATTACTGCTAGGTGATATTCAGTAATTTTTATTTAACTCCATTTTTGAATCTGCAATTTTTCAGCAACTTTTGGAACCTGTCTTTTTCAAATTCCATCCGTGTCTCCTAGCAAAAAATCAATGATTATTTCTTAAAACCCATAATGCCAGAGAGGTGGTTATTCTTTGCTAAAGTCTCAACATTAAAAAGTGAGGAATTATACCAGTTATCAAGATTGACATTTTGAGATTAAATTTAAAGATAAACCATGCATTGCAATTTGTATTGTATGATATTGTATATCATGATGCCATAAAATATAATCAGATATCCTTCATTTATTATAGCTTATCTCAGAAAGGTAGGCCAGTCTGTTTTAAGACACGTCATTAATGTTGTATATTTGTTATTTGTACATCCTAAACAAGTAACATGTCTTACTGATAAGGAATCGTACACAGGAAACTGTGCTAATGAAAGAATTAATCATTTGCATCATTTCTTTGATACGTAGAAAGTCAGATCAACTCCATTTTCATAGTGATAATTCTGTTGGTCAAAGCAAAAACAATGCTGTAATGCAGTGTTTCTGTTTGAGAGCGATACAAGGGTTAATCTGGAAAGTTGAACCATCCTTTGTGTTGCCGCAACATACACAATAGGTGTTTTTGAAGCTTAATTATCTGAGCAGTAATATTTCATCTATTTTTGACTTAGCCAGAGTTGTCAATGAGTCTACACAAAAAGGCATAAACTTTGCACGGATCCTCTCACGAGAGAAGCCCTTGTTTAAGTTAATATGACTGGAAATCTTACTTTGATTACATGTACATCTTCAGATAGGGTCAATAACCAGACATAAAATAACAAGAAGCTAACTGTAGGTAGGATCCATATCAACATGTGATATTATACATACTATTAGGGTCCATAATCAGACATAATACAGTAAGATACGTTAACTCTAGGTAGATACCATATAAGCAGGTGGTATTATACATACTATTAGTGTCCATAACCAGACTTACTACAGCAAAATAATGTAACACTAGGTAGGGGCCATATCAACAGTGATACTATATATACTGTTAGGGTCAATAACCTTAAATAATCTAACTCTATGTAGGCGCCATATCAGGTAATGTTATTTCTTCAGATATGGTCCATAACCAGACATAATATACAAAGCCACTGTGACACTAGATAGGGGCCGTATCAGCATGTGATATTATACATACTATGAACAAGGCTTACTACAGCAAGATATTTTTAATCTAGGTGTTTTTTCTTCGGATAGAGTCCATAACCAGAGATAATGTACTATAGGTTATGGCCATATCAGCAGGAGATATTATATCTTCAATAAGGGTCCATAAACAAACATCATACAGCAAGATACTATAACTCTATGTAGGGACCATATCAACAATTTATGTAATATTTTTACACAGGGTCCATAACCAGACACAATAAAGAGAGATATTTTAACTCCAGGTAGGGTCGATATCGACATTTTGTATTATATTTACTGTCAGGGTCCATAATCAGACATACATAGAGTTGGCTCAAGACCTGCAATGAACTTTGACCTGAGGGATACAAAAGAAGTCCATTAAAAAAATTATAATTGCACCATGATATCTGGACCTACTGTAACAAAACCAACCATGATAACTGAATAACTAGTGTTGTTTTAAAGGCGTATTTACCTGAGACATTTGACATATATAGAAATATTGAAAGGATTAAATGAATAAAACCAAGAAAATTTTTATTCTACATGGAGAGCATGAAAGAGGTACATTTTACTTTGCGGAAGGAGACTTTTTTACCATGGCTCGTGATTTCTCAAATTACGGAAAAATTAGACTGACTTCACACCCCGAGATTTTAACTGGATATGTGCCATTGTGTGGCGATCGTTTTGAGCCATCTCCCATGTTTCAACGAAACGTACAGACTTAATGGCAGCCTATTATTTCATGACTTCTGTAACAGGAAAACAATTGCGCGGCTTGACCCAGTTGTAGTGTCTTGCGATATGTCTGAAGATATAACATTGCCTGCTGATATGGTCTGGAGTTAGAGTATCTTGCTGTGTTATGTCTTGTTAAGGACCATAACCTTAACATCACCTGCTGATATGACCCCCTCCTAGAATTATATTATCTGGCATTGTGTCTGGTTATGGACCCTTTGTTAAGATATTATATCAACTGTTGATATGGCCTCTACCGAGAGTTATAGTATCTTGCTGTATAAGGTTGGTTTGGGACCATTATTGTATGTATCATATCACCTTGTGATGTGGTCCCCCTAATGTTATAGTATATTGCTGTATTATGTCTTGTTATGGACCCTAATAGTATGTATAATATTACCTGATGCTGGTAAAAATGTATATTGCTACTCGAGAAGGAAGGGAAAGTTAACAATAGGAAAATATTGTCTTCAAATGTCCCATCAAGCTCTTTTTTAATCAATTTATGAATTAAATATTCAGACTTAACTTAGGTATTTATGTTGGTCTTTTTCATATGTCGTTGTTGTAACAGTAATATTACACTTTATGTATGGAGCGCATACGTGTTTAACATTTTTGCAATTATGCAAGTTTAGTATATTGAAATACGTGTATTGTTTTTTCAGTAGGGTTTTACTATTGTAAACGTGACTTACTACATTATAATGTACGTGAATTAATAAATTGTTCATTAATTGTGAATGTGTTTTTACAAATGTATTTATGAATTGTTCAATACATTGCTAAATCCCAAGGCATTAGTATGGCAGAACTTGTGGAATGACCACGTGATATTGTTCATGATTGCCGCCGCTTTAGATGTGCAGCTACGTGAAAAAATGGAGTGGATCCAGTTATATGAAGACTTACCACGTGTTTTGATAATTACCGTTCAAAGGCAAAGCCATATCTCTACTAACGGAAAGTTGCCTAACGGGTTAAAATCGACTTTGAAATAATTTTGTGTAATTTTGAGATCATGTATTGTACACCTGAGTTTTTTAAATCATATATTTTTTCTGTAAATTGAGTTTTGTTTACGAAGTCAAAATAGACTTATAAATACTCGCCTATCCTTAACACTCTCTAGCTAAGAATGAGTCGTATTTATTATCGACTTACAAGTATATATTGCACACAGTAGCTGGGACAATAGTATGCTCATTCTCCACAGCCGTAAAATATTGCCCACTTTATCGTTAGGGCACAATGAGGAAACAGTTTACCTCTAATATTCTTATATATATTACCAAATCAAAAAAAATAAAATCTTTAACAAAAATTTATAAATATACGATTGACGGATCATTAGATGTGCTCATGGCCTAAATTATTGAAAAACAAAGCAACAATCAAAAAACTTGAAGAGCCAATTCAAAAATGCCAAAATGACCAAAAGGGTGTAAAACCCATCTAAGGACAGGGGTTTACACAACGGAGATACTCCTTAGTTTTCACAAATCTTGCAATTTTGTAACATTAAATCTTATGTATTAATTTCGGGCTAGTATCGCAATACTAGCAACTAAGATGTGGATACCCTCAGGGACTTTGAGTCCACCTGCAGCGGCATCGACCCAGTGGTAAAAATAAAATTCTTTGATACCAATTTTGATCAACAAGATGTGCACATTTCGTCGATTTACGACTCACAAGTTGTGCTCATAGCCTAAAATGGTGAAAACCAAAACAACAATCCAAAAAATTGAAGAGCAAATTCAAAAATGCCAAAAGGACCTAAAGGGTAAAGCCAAAACCATCTAAAGACAGAGCTAAGTATCAGGGAGATACTCCCTAGTTTTCACAAATTTTAAAATTTTGTACCAGTTAATTTTATGTATCAACTTCGGACTAGTATCGAAATACTAGGTATCAAGCTGTGGATAACCTCAGGGACTTGGAGTCTACCAGCAGCGGCATCGACTTAGTGGTTCTTTGGTTCCCTTTTCAAACCTGTGTCCGGGATCTGGGTCAATGACCATTATAATCAAAACTAGTAAATCTATTTCTTAAATAAATATCATAAATAATGTATTAATGTTTACTTGCAAAAATATCACCAGTTTCTATAAAACTTACAAGAAACTACTTGATATAGCATCGCTTAGCACTTCATGTAACTATCAAATTTCCGTCCCCTCACTGCGAATTCACGATAAAAGCATCATTATATCCTTTCTAATCTAGTTCGAAACCTACCCTTTAATTTTGGATAATTGACCAATAACTTGTGCCATTTTTAGGTCAGAGAGAATTCTGTACACATGTAATAAATGTTAACACCATCCAATCGGCAGACGTTTTGACAAATACAAAATATAACATGAACAGGGAACAAGGATAGTATGATTTGGTATAGACAGGGGTTTTTAACTGATTTTAGTTTATCCATCTGGACCCTCAGGTGTGAAAAACCGTAAAAGTATAAACCAAAACAATATGATTACCAAAAATGTAAGCTATAAACGAAAAGTAGGTTGGACAGTTCCGCATGTAGATACAGGGTAAGCTGCAAAAATATCTAAGGCACTCATAGCTGTTGGTCAGATAATGACGCACTTTTAAACACAATAGTCAGAAATATCATTCCAATAAAAGGCTTAATGCTATATATTCATGTAATGCAATTTAAATTGGCAGTATTCCTGAAAGGCCAGTATAAATTTAAATAGAATTCTCTGTAAGGACCAGAATAATTGGGAAATGCATACTCCCATATTTTCTTTAAAATTTGTACACGAAGAAAACATAATCGGGTTATGCTAAAAGTAAAAAAAAATATTACTTAAATGTTTCTATTGCCATAGAAACGGAAATCTATTTTTCCCAAATTTTAGGAGTTAAAATAATCATTTTCTCCGCTTGCTTTGTAATAAAACTCTTTGCAACTTTGGTAGGTTTTATGTTTTCAGCTTATTTCATATATTGATATAACACTGATGGACTAATGTGAGATTTGTTTACAGAGCTGACATCAAAATCGTCAAATTTGGCAATGTTCAACTTTAGTCCAAACTACCATTATATTCATACTTTAGGATGTCGGAATGTTTTGGGCACGGTATTACTGAAATTCATATATACATTTCTAATTTATTGGTACTAGATGATATAATTTTTGGAACATCTTAGTGGGGTTGTCTCGTGAGGAGATTTCGTCCGTGAGGATTTAACGTCCCGCATGCGTACAAAGGCGGAACTATTTCGATGCAGTTCCGGCGTGAGAACCTCATGCGGCTACTAGCCAACAGGTACTTCCGCCTGATATATGACTTCCGGGAATGGGTGGCAAAAACATATGACGTGTATTTGATTTGTATTGATTGCTATTGAATTATGCAGAAAATGAACAAAATACACATAAACAAACATTTACATACATAATATAATTTAATAACAAATTAACCCAGACAAAATAATAAGCAGTTAAATGCACCTTTTGAACAGTGTTGATACAAACGGAAAACTCAAAAAGGGGGGGATTGTAGCCTGGAAAAGGAATTTGGCATACACCTCTTTATATAAAAAAATTATGGCATTGTCCTACAGTACATATCAGTTAAAAACGGTGGGTGCAAGCAGGATGTCTGATATTATGAAATTCTGCACAGGCTACCCAAATTTAAAAAAACTTTCAATCATGAAGTCGGTTATTCAAAGTGGGCAATCCCATATCTTGAAAGATGTAATTCAAATTTCTCGATTGGGGAATAAATAATCCTACCCAAAATAATTGTGGAAAATAAAATTTCTATTTTGAAAAATAAACACACTGATGCTACATAATTTGTCAGCTCCCTTCCCATTAAAGAAATAATTAGTTGTCTCCATATAAACACAACCATACTTTCTCTTTCTTCTTTAATTCCTTATAGTTTCTAAATTAATTAGAACAGATCATTCAGCAAAATAAATTTTAATCTTATATTTAATTTAAAATAACATGAATTAGGTAAAACATTAGGCTTGGCTTTAAATATGGGAACACTTGTTCCCATTTTGTCTACTGTTCATTTTTATTACATATGAAAACAATCTAATCAAAATGAGATGAAAAAGGAAGGATATGGGGTATGCATCATTGAGGCTTTATCCCGATTTAAAGAATATCTTGAAAAACTATATCATCTAGTGGTCGTCAATGATGTGGTCTTCAACATTGAGCAACAGCCCAACACACATGTATGTCATTACATGGCCCTGAAATAAATGTCAAGCATTAAATAATAATCACCACAAATCCCAAAATAAACAAAACAATTCACATAGAAACAGCAAAGAACACGCAATACAACCACTGAAAATGCATGGTCCTGCCTAAGGACAGACATTTATACAACATAGTTAAACATGTTTGTGAGTACTCAATCCTCCCCTACATTCTGGGTCAGTGGCCAGAATAATAGAAAGACAGACAATAAAATTTTAAGCTCTAGATTCAAGAAGCCAAACACTAAAATACAAACATATGAAAAAATAAAACTGACATAATAAAAAGTGCTTTGTACTTATAATGCTTACATTCCCATTTGGTCTATTACTTTTTATGTGTTTTTATGGGATATGATTCCGTTAATTTCCATTTGGTCTTCTTCTTTCTAGCAAACATCTGACATTTTTGTGAAGTATGATCAGATTTTACTTTCTTTTGCAACTTGTTTAAAAGTGCCCCCTTTTTTTATTTAAATTTTTTGAGTCTTGTGTGTGCCTAGATTTTTTCTATGTAAATGGGGTAAAAATATGCACAGACTGGCAATTCTCATGGCTCATACTGATCATGACTATAATATTCTATCATTCTATGGTACTTTATTAGTAAACGGGGTAAAAATATGCACAGGCTGGCAATTTTCATGGCTCATACTGATTATATATACAATATTCTGTCATTTTGTGGTACTTTATATGTAAACGGGGTAAAAATATGCACAGGCTGACATTTCTCATGGCTCATGCTGATCATGACTATAATATTCTATCATTTTATGGTACTTATTTGTGAACAGGCTGGCAATTATCATGGCTCATACTGATTATGTATACAATATTCTGTCATTTTGTGGTACTTTATATGTAAATGGGGTAAAAATATGCACAGGCTGGCAAATCTCATGGCTCATACTGATCATATATACAATATTCTATCTATCTTTGGTACTTTATCTGTAAACGAGGTAAAAATATGCACAGGCTGGCAATTCTCATGGCTCATACTGATCATGACTATAATATTCTATCATTTCATGGTACTTTATCAGTAAACGGGGTAAAAATATGCACAGGCTGCCAATTCTCATGGCTCATACTGATTATATATACAATATTCTATCATTCTTTGGTACTTTATATGTAAATGGGGTAAAAATATGCACAGGCTGCCAATTCTCATGGCTCATACTGATCATATATACAATATTCTATCATTCTCTGGTACTTTATATGTAAACAGTTTAAAAATATGCACAGGCTGGCAATTCTCATGGCTCATACTGATCATATCTACAATATTCTATCATTCTATGGTACTTTATATGTAAACAGTTTAAAAATATGCACAGGCTGGCAATTCTCATGGCTCATACTGATCATATATACATTATTCTATCATTCTTTGGTACTTTATATGTAAACGGGGTAAAAATATGCACAGGCTGGCAAATCTCATGGCTCATACTGATCATATATACAATATTCTATCATTCTATGGTACTTTATATGTAAACGGGGGGAAAATATGCACAGGCTGGCAATTCTCATGGCTCATACTGATTATGACTATAATATTCTATCATTTTATGGTACTTATTTGTAAACAGGGTAAAAATATGCACAGGCTGGCAATTCTCATGGCTCATACTGATTATGTATACAATATTCTCTCATTTTGTGGTACTTTATATGTAAATGGGGTAAAAATATGCACAGGCTGGCAAATCTCACGGCTCATACTAATTATATATACAATATTCTATCATTCTATGGTACTTTATATGTAAACGGGGGAAAATTATGCACAGGCTGGCAATTCTCATGGCTCATACTGATCATATATACAATATTCTATCATTCTATGGTACTTTATATGTAAACAGTTCAAAAATATGCACAGGCTGGCAATTATCATGGCTCATACTGATCATATATACATTCTTCTATCATTCTTTGGTACTTTATATGTAAACGGGGTAAAAATATGCACAGGCTGGCAATTCTCATGGCTCATACTGATCATGACTATAATATTTCTATCATTTCATGGTACTTTATTAGTAAACGGGGTAAAAATATGCACAGGCTGGCAATTCTCATGGTTCATACTGATCATATATACAATATTCTATCATTCTATGGTACTTTATATGTAAACAGTTTAAAAATATGCACAGGCTGGCAATTCTCATGGCTCATACTGATCATATATACAATATTCTATCATTCTATGGTACTTTATATGTAAACAGTTTAAAAATATGCACAGGCTGGCAATTCTTATAGCTCATACTGATCATATATACAATATTCTATCATTCTATGGTACTTTATATCTAATCAGGGTTAAAATATGCACAGGCTGGCAATTCTCATGGCTCATACTGATCATGACTATAATATTCTATCATTCTATGGTACTTTATATGAAAACGGGGTAAAAATATGCATAGGCTGGCAAATCGCATGGCTCATACTGATCATATATACAATATTCTATCATATTTTTAAACTGTTTACATATAAAGTACCATAGAATGATAGAATATTTTATATATGTTCAGTATGAGCCATGAGAATTGCCAGTCTGTGCATATTTTTACCCCGTTTACATATAAAGTACCATAGAATGATAGAATATTGTATATATGATCAGTATGAGCCATGAGATTTGTCAGCCTGTGCATATTTTTACCCTGTTTACAAATAAAGTACCATAAAATGACAGAATATTATAGTCATGATCAGCATGAGCCATGAGAATTGCCAGCCTGTGAATATTTTTACCCCATTTACATATGAAGTACCATAAAATGATAGAATATTGTATATATGATCAGTATGAGCCATGAGAATTGCCAGCCTGTGCATATTTTACCCCGTTTACATATAAAGTACCATTGAATGACAGAATATTGTATATATGATCAGTATGAGCCATGAGAATTGCCAGCCTGTGCATATTTTTACCCTGTTTACATATAAAGTACCAAAGAATGATAGAATATTGTATATATGATCAGTATGAGCCATGAGAATTGCCAGCCTGTGCATATTTTTACCAAGTTTACATATAAAGTACCATAGAATGATAGAATATTGTATATATGATCAGTATGAGCCATGAGATTTGCCAGCCTGTGCATATTTTTACCCAGTTTACATATAAAGTACCAAAGAATGATAGAATAATGTATATATGATCAGTATGAGCCATGAGAATTGCCAGCCTGTGCATATTTTTAAACTGTTTACATATAAAGTACCATAGAATGATAGAATATTGTATATATGATCAGTATGAGCCATGAGAATTGCCAGCCTGTGCATTTTTTTTACCCCGTTTACATATAAAGTACTGTAGAATGCAATTACTAGATTTAATCATATTTTATAGAGGAAGAAATTTGTTTGACTCAACAGAACAAAAAGGAATTGTCTCTCTGTCAAAGGCAAAAGCAGTTTACCTCTGCAGTAAAAACAAAAGTCACTTTCAGAAAACCATTAGTCTGTGAATTAATTAATGTTATTTGATCAAGTTGCAAAAAGAATGAAGGAAACTTTTCTTTAACATTTGTTAAAGAAACTTTTTTTTTAAATTAATACCCCCCCCCCCATTTTCCCAAAAACAAATGATTGCTGACTTAAGGTATATTGTTTAATTGATTTAGTAATTGTTTGCATTTTATTACAAGTATCATCATTTTAATCCAATTAATTATCCCATAAAAATCGTAAATTTTATTAGCAGTGTCTTCAATCCTGAAAGAATTTACATTAGTTTGAGAATTAATTAATATTATTTGATCAAGAACAATTTAACATGATCGTAATAATCGGGGAGTTTATATCAATGATTGTAAATAAATAAATGATATTAAAATGCATCCAAAACTTAATTTTCTTTATACATCCCACGTCGAAAAAATACAAAATAGCGTTTTATCCGGTCCGCAATCCGCAATCGATGTTGTTTTTACATTTTGTTGTGCTGGATGATCTCACGGACTGGTTATGCTCACGACCCCTTATGTGAGATCCGATAGCCAAACCGGAAATCGGAAACGGAACTGGCAATTCTCACGGACGAAATCTCCTCACGCGACAGGGTAATACAAATTCTTTTCATGGCAACATGCCTATGAAATTTGTGAAATGATAATTTTAATTTTCTTGAATTGTGGCATATTTCATGTCCACTTAGGGTATTCATGTTTTATCTTTTTCTCTTATCAGCCATTGCTGCCATAGCTAAATAATAAATATTTGAGACATTCATTTATAGTTAAATATTTGTCGATTTTAGTAATAGAAAAAGAATAGTTTTCATCTTTAGAAGCAAATTGTCAATTTATAATAGAAGAGTGGTATTTAATTTTTTAAATTAGCCCAACAACATCGCTGTATGACTAAATACAACCAATTGGCAGTCAATGTAAATTGAACGAATATCAATTGCACAGGGCCTTCAGGGTCTGTTTGGAGATGTAAGAACCAACTGCTGTATTAATTTGACCCAGATAAAAATAATTACTTCAAGACATAAGACACAATCTGTTGAATACATAGTCTCTCAAATTTTTATGAGAACCTATAAATATTTGACAATTAATTTTAATTAGTGGCTTTTCAATTTCCAGCTGATGAAATATTTTCTAAGTCGAGAGTGCTGAATTTTACTTTCAAAAATATTAATTTGCATAAAGATACATCACATAGCTTTATTGTATTTAAAAGAATACATTTCTATGATTAAGACAAACAATGATAATAAAGATTAAACTTAATCAATAAAAAGAATTATTCTTTTAATGAAAGGGGAATTTTCGCGAAATAGGTAAATAAGAAAATGCTTTCTTGAAGTTTAAAGTGTCACTTTTAAAAACACAATTTCTTAAACATGTTGACTTCTCATATATCAAGTATCAAACAGGTGCGGTAATATGAAGTATAAATCATCTGGAAACATACTGGTAGCAGTTAATTCTCATATGACACTGCTCTAACTTAGGACAAATAGACATGTGAACAATTTAGATCATCATGAATTCCATCAGCAAATATCATTTTTACTTTAAAATTGCAACAAAAGTAAACTTTTATTCTGAATTCATGTTTTAGTTCATTTTTATTTTTCATGAATGAACCATTAAACTGTCAATTGTATACTTTCATTCAAATGGAAAAATGTTATTTCTAAGTGATTTTAGGCAAAGGGCAAAATTTGATGATTTTTCCATTTTTAAATGTCTATCAGCCGCACATTTAATGTCACATTAAAATAAATAATTTCAAAAATACCGGAACATGAAATGAAATAATATATTGATATCTTACTTATATGATCAACAGGTATTTATTTTTGTCAGGCTGAAGTGGGCCATTTTTTTTCATTTTAAACGAATTTAAAATGTAAACAAAGTTTTACTGATCCTATATTTCCTGCAAGTTTGTTTCACAAACGATTTAGCTGGCATCTTTAATGTACAGGTAAAAAATAATAAAATTAATACTAATCAATAAAAAAAAATTAAATTGAAATATCCTAGAGGGAAAAGAAATATGCTTAAGTTTTAAGAAATATAAAATCATACATTCGAGGTATCTTTGGCAGCCTGCCAAGTAAAGAATTTCGATACCCCACTGTCACTCTAAAAAAAGATTCCTACTTGTGCTAATAATTTTGAAAATATATATATGATCGTTAGTTTACCCATGCTAAATATATCCTAATAGCTTCAAATTTGAATGTAAAGCTGATGTTGCAAAAATAGGAAAAATGTTAGACATTTTAATACAAATCTGAGTTTAATTCTGACGATAGTGTATAAACAAATGTCTAAACATAGAGAATATTATTTATTTCATTATTATTCTTACCGTCTTTTTGTGCACAATCAGATATGGTATAATTAGTGAAAGCAAACATATGTCAGATATCTATACTACGAAAAACAATATAAACTTAATTCTTATGTTATATAATTTCAGTAATATTGCTTTGCTATACTAATCTACAGATTCATTTTTTGTTTTAATTTATAACAAATCAGGAGAAGAAAAATCAGAATTACTTAAAACATTAGAAGGGGATTTATGTACAGTTATATGGTAAAATTTGGTTTTCATAGAACAGGTTTCCGGTCAGTGCGATAGCCGTGCTACATGTATAGCCTTGGAAATATCACCACGTAAAATAAGAGAAGATAACAATGTCAAGGGTATTCAAATAAAACTGGATGGTAAATAGCACAGTCTAAAACCAGTCCAACTTGCTCAGGACACCAATATATTCGTCAGATCTGAAGAAGAGGTAAACTTGTCTTTGAATCATGAAAATATTTGGCTCTCCATCTTGACTTAAGCAAATTAAAACTTCGTAAGGAAAAGTCTGAAAACATTTATTGGTCTGAGCATATGGTAAAATTTTAGCGCAGTTATTTTGACTACGATGGAAAATAGTGGCGACAATTGATAAAGATATTAATCTAAAATCAAAACGTTAAACTACAGATTTCTTTGGAGCAATCAAACTGTGTTTTAATTTCAACTATGAGGATGGGGAAGGGGGGCTCAAAACATTCAATCTTTCTTAATTTTATGATAAGGATGGTAGACAAGAAATATTGCAACACAGATTTGCACTATTCATTTTAACTGGATAAAAAGATTGGTCGACTGAGATAGTGATGATGCAATTTTATTTTGAAAAAAACATGGATGAAATTAAAGTGCTTTAAATATTCTTCAAAATTATATTCCTGGATTATAGCGAATATTATAAAAACAATGCTTGATAAAAATATTAGAAATAACATTTTCAGTATAGTTAACAGGAAATGATATTGGGGAATAATATATCAAATTTTATAATGAATGCGTGGTTTCTGTACATTGTAAATGGATAGAAGATAATATTGCACATTTAAGTCATCAATATGGATTTCACAGACCTGGTTTGTGAGGTTTTTAGTTTGAGTATATGGTTTTCAAAAGTTACAAAATTAAATACAGCAATTTATAAAACATGGATGCCTTAATTTATTAAAACAGATTCTACAAATACATATTTTAACTTGTAAGTAAACATGGAACAGAATTTATGTGGTTTTAAGTGACTGGACAGTTAATTTAATACAACAAATTATTTTTAATTTTAAAAAATGCAAGATAATTTGCTTAAATATTAAAATGGAAACTGTTTCAATATATAATACCACGTAGAGAAATACTTGCACTGCAGAAAATTGTTGATAACACTACATTCATATATTTTAAAGTATCAGAAAATTATTTTATGAGCTTTTTATAACCTGTGATTATTTAAAAAGATATAAGAAAAAATATAAGAAAATATGAGAACTTTATTAGCTGTTATTTTTAATGCAGTTTTGGATAGATGTCCGAAAATGCAAAAATTTCAGAAGTAACACTTTATAAAGTTATATATATTTGTAGTAGATACATTTGGTAAGAATTTACATATACATATTGGTGAAAAAAATAATATATAATGATTTCAAATGACAATGTTGAGGTCAAGTGAAAAGTACAATGAAAGTAAACAATGAGGTTTATAAATACATTTCGATGCTTTGTTAACATTCGGATAAACCAGTTGCTAAGATTCTGTACCAAGTCTGACAGTTCTGACTCTCTGTTGATTCATGTTTGTAGGGGTATTATGCTCTTTTTCTTTAAAATGAAAACAATAAAATCAAGACAAACTTTACTACAGTCTTTTGACAATGCATACTATCAAAGGGTATAATAAAAATCTGAAAATAAATCTGCTTTAGAACGAATTTGGAATAATCTAATCCATGGATTTGGGTATTAATTATCTGTACCTAGTTTTAATAATATTTGTATAAACTCAAAATTACAGCTGAACTATTGGAGAATAAACAACAAATGCTATCCCTCAAAGGGCCTACTGATCCGCCTTCTAAATGTTTGTTTATTGTATTAAAATTTCGGGAAACAGATATGAATAAGTTGTCCTTCGTGAAGCTTGGGAGAATTGCAATTTCCTTTGATAATTAACTAAATTTTGTACTGGATTATAGAATTTCATGTTTTACATAACAAAAATGTGTGCCAAATGTTTTTAAAATGTTCTGCAAAATCTTTTCCTATAAATATTGTAAAAAATCATCAAATAATGTTAAAATATATGCCAGAGTTAATATCATTTTAATCATATCTAACAATTGCAGAGTTAATATTATTATAAACTTATCTAAAACATTTTTCTGGATAATTTATAACACTAACAAAAAAGATTTTGGATTCATATGAAAATATTCAACTGATATCCTGAAAACGTTTCTAAAACTATAAAACATATATTATATTTTATGGAAACTGTTCTAAAATTATTTTTAAATTTGAACATATTCATACAAAATATTTGTACTTCAAATCCTTAGTTTTATATGATGATACAATGAAGCGGTATTCCGACTGAAAATAAATTTTCGAAACCCGATTAAAAATGTAAAATGTAATAAAATTTATCCAGATAAAAAGTTTTATTACTAGAAACAAGATTGTATTTTCCATTAAGTTTAATTTAAACATTGAATTAATTAATACATATATTAAATTTGTGTGTGTGGTGAGGGGGGGGGGGGGGTATTATTTTAAAAATAAATATTTTTCCAACAAGCATTCCATATGTTATTTTATTTGTGCCATTTTTAGTTCAGAGAGAATTTTGTATACATGTAATAAATGATAACACCATCCAATCGGCAGACGTTTTGACGAAATTAAAATATTAAAACACAATTATAAGATAAACAGGGAACACGGATATTCTGATTTGTTATAGACAGGATTTGTAACTGATTGTAACTTATCCATTGTGACCCTCAGGTGTACAAAAAAACCATAAAAGTATAAATCAAAACAGTATGATTACCAACAATGTTAGCTATAAAAGACAAAGTAGTTTGGAAGCTTCCGTATGTAGATACAGGGTAAGCTGCAAAAATATGTAAGGTACCTATTGCTGTTGGTCAGATAATGATGCACTTTTAAACAAAATAGTCAGAAATAACATTCCAATAAAGGGCTGAATGCTATATAGTCATGTAGTGCTATTTAAATTGGCAGTATTCGTGAAAGGCAAGAACACATAATCGGGTTATGCTAAAAGTCAAAAAAAATATTATTAAAATGTTTCTGTTGCCAAAGTTTAGGAGTTAAAATAAGCATTTTCTCTGCTTGCTTTGTAATAAAACTCTTAATCACTTTGCAACTTTGTTAGGTTTTATGTTTTCAGCTTATGCCATATATTGATGAAATAGATATAACACTGATGGACTAATGTGAGATTTGTTTACAGAGCTGGCATCAAAATCGTCAAATTTGGCAATTCTTAACTTTAGTCCAAACTACCATTATTTTCATACTTTAGGATGTCGGAATGTTTTGGACATGATATTACTGAAATTCATATATACATTTCTAATTTATTGGTACTAGATGATATAATTTTTGGAACATCTTAGTGGGGTAATACAATTTTTTTTCTTGGCAACCTGCCTATGAAATTTGTGAAATGATGAATTATGGCATATTTCATGTCGAATTAGGGTATTCATGTTTTAACTTTTTTCTAATCAGCCATTGCTGCCATAATTAAGTAATACATATTTGAGACATTCATTTATAGTTAAATATTTGTCAATTTTAGAAGTAGAAAAAGAATATTGCTCATCTTTAGAAGCAAATTGTCAGTTTATTATAGAAGAGTGGTATTTAATCTTTTAAATAAACCCAACAACGTTGATGTATGACTAAATATAACTAATTGGCAGTCAATGTAAATTTAACGAATATCAGGGTCTGTTTGGAGATGTAAGAACCAACTGTTGCATTTGACACAGGTTAAAAAAAACTACTTCACTTCATCTGTTAAATACATAGTCACTCAAATTTTTATGAGAACCTAATAAATATTTGACAATTAATTTTAACTAATATCAGTTTTACTTTAAAATTGCAAAAAAGTAAACATTTATTCTGAATTCATGTTTTAGTTCATTTTTATTTTTCATTAATCAACCATTAAACCATTAAACTGTCTATTGTATACTTTCATTTAAATGGAAAAATGTTATTTCTACGTTATTTTGGGCAAATGGCAAAAATGATTTTTCCATTTTTTAAATGTCTATCAGCTGCACATTTAATGTCACATTAAAATAAATAATTTCAAAAACACCGGAACATGAAATGAAATCATATTGATATCTCAATTATATGATCAACAGGTATTTATTTTTGTCAGGCTAAAGTGGTCCAATTTTGTTTTTTTTTTCATTTTAAATGAATTTAAAATGGAAACAAAATTTGACTGATCCACAGACGATTTAGCTGGCATATTTAATGTACAGTTAAAAAATAATAAAATTAATACTAATCAATAAGAAAAAAAATAAATTGAAATATCCTAGAGGGAAAAGAAATATGCTTAAATTTTAAGAAATCTAAAATCATACATTCGAGGTATCTTTGGTACCCAGTATCACTCTAAAAAAAGATTCATACTTGTATTGATTATTTTGAAAATATATATATGATCGTTAGTTTACCCATGCTAAATATATCCTAATAGCTTCAAATTTGAATGTAAAGCTGATGTTGCAAAAATAGGAAAACTGTTTAACATTTTAATACAAATCTGGGTTTAATTCTGACGATAGTGTATAAACAATTGTCTAACCATAGAGAATATTATTTATTTCATTATTATTCTTACCGTCTTTTTGTGCACAATCAGATATGGTATAATTAGTGAAAGCAAACATATATGTCAGATATCTATACTACGAAAAACAATATCAACTTAATTCTTATCTTATATAATTTCAGCAATATTGCTTTGCTATACTAATTTACAGATTCATTTTTTGTTTTAATTTATAACAAATCAGGAGAAGAAAAATCAGAATTACTTAAAACATTAGAAGGGGATTTATGTACAGTTCTATGGTAAAATTTGGTTTTCATAGAACAGGTTTCCGGTCAGTGCGATAGCCATGCTACATGTATAGCCTTAGAAATATTACCACGAAAAATAAGAGAAGATAACAATGTCAAGGGTATTCAAATAAAACTGGATGGTAAATAGCACAGTCTAAAACCAGTCCAACTTGCTCAGGACACCAATATGTTCGTCAGATCTGAAGAAGAGGTAATCTTGTCTTTGAATCATTAAAATATTTGGCTCTCAATCTTGACTTAAGCAAACTAAAACATCGTAAGGAAAAATGTGAAAACATTTATTGGTCTAAGCATATGGTAAAATGTTAGCGCAATTATTATGACTACGGTTGAAAATAGTGGTGACAATTGATAATGATTTTCATCTAAAATCAAAACGTTAATCTACAGATTTCTTTGGAGCAATAAAACTGTGTTTTAATTTTAACTATGAGGATGGGGGGCTCGAAACAATCAATTTAAACATTTAATCTTTCTTAATTTCATTTTAAGGATGGAGGACAAGAAATACTGCAACATGGCTTTCCACTATTCATTTTAACTGGATAAAAAGATTGGTTGATTGAGAAAGTGACGATGCAATTTTATTTTGTTTTTAAATAAGTGCCTTTAATGATCTTCAAAATTACATTCCTGGATTATAGCGAATATTATTAAAAAAATGGGTTCAGAAAGAAATATTAGACATAACATTTTCAGTACATTTAACAGGGAATAATATATCTAATTTTATAATGAATGCTTGGTTTCTATACATTGTAAATGGATAGAAGATAATACTGCACATTTAAGTCATCAATATGGATTTCACAGACCTGGTTTTTTAGGTTTTTAGTTTGAGTAACTGGTTTTCAAAAGTTACAAAATTAAATACAGCCATTTATAAAACATGGATGGCTTAATTTATTAAATTAGATTCTACAAATACATACTTTAATTGTAAGTAAGCATGGAACAAAATGTGTTATACAAATATTTCAACAGAATATATGTGGTTTTAAGTGACTGAACAGTTAATTTAATACAACAATTTATTTTTAATTTTAAAAAATGCAAGATAATTTGCTTAAATATTAAAATAGAATCTGTTTCAATATATAATTCCACTCATAGAAATACTTGCACCTCAGAAAATTGTTGATAACACTGCATGTATATATTTTAAAGTATCAGAAAATTATTTCATCAGCTTTTTATAACATGTCATTATTTAAAAAGATATAAGAAAATATGAGAACTTTATTAGTTGTTATTTTTAATGTAGTTTTTGTTGTCCGAAAACTTTTAGAAACGGTAAAAAGTGGACACCATATTATTATTGCATCAATATTTGGACACACACAAGATGAAAAATCCTATGAAAAATTTCAGCAACACTGTTAGTCTGGAAAGATAGTACCTATCACAGAATTTATTTATATGTAAATTTTTTTCATATTCAATGCTGAATTTTTTTAAAATACCAAATTTTAGAAGTGCGAAATTCGTCCAAAGATTTATCTAATTTTAGAAATGCAAACATTTCAGAAGTAACACTTTATAAAGTTATATAAAGATGTAGTAGATACATTTGCTAAGAATTTACATATACATATTGGTGAAAAAAATGATATATAATGATTTCAAATGGCAATGTTGAGGTCAAGTGAATAGTACATTGAAAGTAAACATTGAGGATTAGAAATACTTTTCTATGCTTTGTTAACCTTCGGATAAACCAGTTGCTAAGGTTCTGTACCAAGACTAACAGTTCTGACTCTCTGTTGATTCATATTTGTAGGGGTATTATGCTCTTTTGTATTGTTTTCGACTGCAGGTTTGGCGATTGGATTAAATTGAATTGTTATTGACCTTTTCTGTTTAAGAAATAATTCATGAGGCATACATATTTCTTTCGTTCAATGCTTTTTTCATAATAATTGACCTTAATCAGATTTGCTTGTGACCAAACTATGAAAAGCAATGCAAAAATAATGACCGAGATATTTCGAGTAATTTAGTCAACCCAGCTTAACAGAGTAACAAAAATACCAGTGAGGTCAATTTTTTTAAAAGCTGCCATAATTTGAAATTAAATCAACTGAAAAGTTCATCACATGTATCTATAAGTCTACTGAGATAATACTTTCGGTGACTTACACTCTCGGATACCCAGTTCCTGGCCTATAGCGCTCAATCATTGATTAACCTTCATAGTGACCAAAAATTATAACAACAATATTGCAAGAAATAGAATTAACCTATTCTGAGAATTAAAATCTAACACCTTTTTACCATACATAAATTATAGTATTTTTTCAAGTAAAAAATGATCATCAAATAATTTAACATGAAGTCATTTGAATAAAACATTCTTTGGTAGCAATTTTAATGCACAGGATGTGCAATTGCGTCGATGTACGGCTCATTAATAAAATGAAATTAATAAAATCAAGGAAAACTCTACTACAGTCTTTTGACAATTCATACTATCAGAGTGTACAATAAAAATCTAAAAATAAATCTGCTTTACTACAAGTTTAGAATAATCTAATCCTAGGATTGGGTATTAATTATCTGTACATAGTTTTAATAATATTTGTATAAACTCAAAATTACAACTATTGGCGAATTAACAACAAATGCTATCCTTCAAAGGGCCTCGTCATCCGCCTTCTAAATGGTAGTTTATTCTATTAAAATTTCTGGAAACATATATGAATAAGTTGTGAAGAATTGCAATTTCCCTTGATAATTAACTAAATTTCGTACTAGATTGTTTTTAAAATGTTCTGCAAACTCTTTTTCTATACATATTGTAAACAAATCATCAAATAATGTTAAAATATATCCCAGACATGCCAGAGTTAATATCATTATAAACTTATCTAAAATATTTTTCTGGATATTTCTAAAACAGTAACGAAAAAAATTTTGGAGTCATACTAAAATATTCAACTGATATCCTGAAAAAGTTTTCTAAAACTATAAAGCATATATTATTTTATGGAAAATGTTCTAAAATTATTTTTAAATTTGAACATATTCATACAAAATATTTGTACTTCAAATCCTCAGTAAAATGTTTTGAGAATATTAAAATTTTAAAATGTTAAAAAATTTGATAACATGTTCATGATATTGTTTTCAAATTCTGCATATCAAAACATAAGTAAAATGTTCTTTAAGTAAAGTCAAGAAATACCAAAGGGATATTCGAAGGAGATTAAAATCGTCACAACTGACAAACTCCGGAGAACAACGAAGATCAGACAAAAACAATACATCCCCTACAATTAAAATCTGAAAACGTATGAACAACATGGACCCCACCAAAAAACCGGGGGTAGACTCAGGTGCTCCGGAAGAGTAAGCAGACTCTGCTTCCTGCAGGACACCCGCCATGCTGCCCATGTAAAATCCGGTATAAGGAAGGGATAATGTTCTTTAACAACTTGCAATAAATAATTTTTGGAAAAAAATGTATTTCTGCAGGGAAAAAAATTAAACATCCTTTTTTTCAGTAATATCTAAATATATTTTACCAAAGTGGATAGTGTAACCAGTAAATTTTTCAGTATTGCATGAGTTTCTCATGAACATTAACCCGATCCGCCAATATTCATATCATATGAGTCCAATGTATTATACCTGCATGTTTAAACAAATCGCAAAATTGTAAATTAAAGCACTGCTCTTAAACTGATAAATAAGTGTAAAAAACAATATTAATACGTTTTAATTTTTGTCTTTTGCTCAAAAATATACATTGGACAACAACAGATAAAATAGGAATTGAAAAATGTTCTGCAGTAACCCTTCTATTGAATTTACCCAAGATCAAAATATAACACTTTGTTTTTAGATTGAATTAATTTCAAAGGAATCTAATATTGCATTTGATTTTTTCTAATGTACAAACGTATATTGCTCTTATACTTTTTAGGAATCATCTATTTAATACTCTACTGATAAATAATCAGTTTTGTTCTCTTTGATTGTCGCATCCATATGAATTTTATTTATTCTTTGCTATTTTTCACACACACACATGTATATAGTCCGCTTAGACATCAGTTCCCTAAGTACTCATTGCCTTGGTTATGATATAATTTCTCGAAACTTCTGTCAAAATTTTCAGTATAATTATCTTAAAAGTACAGATTCAACTCCCTCATGTAAAGCTGACCTTATCTGGACTTTGGATGAACTGTCTAGGCCCTTTTAATTATATTGCTCACCATTTTGTAAGCCATTTTAACAAATCTGGGACCCCTTTAAATTTGCCTTCCATGCGATTATGAATAGAAAATGCTAAATCTAGAATTCAATTTGTCTCTATATAGATAATAAATTTAACAGAAAATTATACTTACATGAAACTGTTCTTTAAAGTTTGGTCTTTCTGCAGTGTAGATTGATATTTAATCCTATATGATTAACCTGTACAGATTAACTAACACTTATTGAATGATTCAAAGAAAAGAGGGTAACGAGAAAGTGAGTATTTAAACTGCATGATAAGTAGCGTCGGTTTTATCAGAATTTGATTGGACAAATAATGTCAGGCCTGTACCGCCCTTTTTATTTTAGAGTCAATCATAAGAAAGAACAAATGTATAATGATACAATGAAGCGGTATTCCGAATTAAAATACATTGTCGAAACCCAGTAGAAAATGTAAAATGTAATAAAATTTATTCAGATAAAAAGTTTATAATACTAGAAACAAGATTATTATTTTTGATTAAGTTTATTTTGAACATTGAATTAATGAATTTATATATATATATTAAATTTGTGTGTGTTGGGAGGGGTTGTATTATTTTAAAAATCCAATATTTTTCCAACAAGCATTCCATTATTAATATTTAATATATTAAGAATGAGAACCAGCGAATGAATTACTAGTGGTAAAGATATTTTTAATGGAGTTTTTTAAGATGTAATTGTGTTTCATTACCTTAGAGATGGTTGCGAAGAGCAACTGTCTATAAGGTACACTTCAGTCATACCAATAGAACACAGTGTTTTAATAAATTTAAATACTCCTCTTCCATCTTCTCATTAGGTAATTATCAAACAAAATAATAACACGGAAAGGTCAACAATGACGTACCAATCGACAGAACTTTTAATAAAAAAAGAATCAAGTGGTATAAAACACAAACATAAGATAAGATAAGAATTAACATAGAGAATCAATAGAGAGTTAGAATATAAATTATGTGTTTATACATTCTGGGCTACGTTTTGGTATTATTATATATCAGTTGCTGATTAACCAAATCTACTAATTTGACAATTTGTGGTTGAAACAGTAACTAATGTAATAAATTGTGTAATGGTGTACTGCAGCAAGTTAAAATCTTAGTTGACGATTGTTTGCCAAATTAGAAGTTACATAATTTTCTGCAGAAGAGCAGTAATAAATAAACTTTAAATAAACCATGGTTTTCAGCGATTTTTAGATCGAAAACTATTTGCTGTTTGGATTTTTTTTTTCCTTATTTTTTTTTTTTTTTTTTTTGGTTTTCAACGTTTAAGGTTTTAATAAGCCGTAAATCGATGTCATCTGCACATGTAATTGGTGTCAATGAATATGTTAGATGCTTGACTATTAGAAATGAAGGTTAAGAAAAGGTCAGCAATGAAACATCTGCCCATCAAAAACAAAACATCAAATATAGTCGACAAAAACCAAACCTGATATGAAAAATGGAACAGATTTATACGTTGTGTATACACTTAAAATGGGCTTATCAAGAAATAATCCGTCCTAAATCTGCAACTACATGAATGCACAGTACCAATTCGGTTTCTATGTTTATCTCCATATGGGGGTACCAAGATATGAAAGAAAATTTCATAAAAATAAAAATTAATTTCTTGAAAAATAACAGCACCTCAATTAAGTGGAAATGTATCCGATTAATTTAATGCAACGAAAATGGTACGTTCCCATGACTTTTCATGCCGAAAAATGAGGCTCAAAAAGAGGGGATAAATTTTTGCTAAAAATCGGGGGCTACCCACTTAAATCATTGAAATTACCCACATTCTTAAAGGCTAGTTTGAAATTGTTTTATATCATATGTCTCGAAGGAATAACCACTGACGTTTAAAATTATTTATTATCTAATTTAATACTGACCAGTGGGCAGCGAGTCTCACAATCATTTCACCGCTAAATGTTCCCTTCACAAGATGTCTGCACCCAGTATTATATGAATTTATACATTGTATCCTATACGGACTTTTAGTCAATTCAGAATGTAGCAAAAATTCTATATCAAAAGAAATGAATTGCTAACAAGGGTGTGGCGATTTTTCACATTTTTATAAGGCAAACCCATCCAAAACCAGTGGTTTGTTAAGCACACAATATCCCCTTTGGCTGGCTGTATTTTTTCCATCCATTTTCTTTTCAAATGGCTTTTTTAATGCCTCTAGACATTATTATTTCCAAATTGAATCCAACTGAGTTTCTTCATTATGGTCTCCGATAAGGCCGGGCAAAAATTCGCTTTCTGGGAATTTACTTATTTGCTTTTTGGAAACAGACTATAACCTTCCAAAGCAACCATATTTCTATATTGTTATATGATCAATGTAAAGTCGGTGTATTTGAGAAAATACTAGTGGATAATTTTTTGATGCAGCATACGAATAATAGATGTGGCGTTCGAAGAACGATCGAACGGACTTTAACGATTTCGACCTTAAAATTAATGGTTTTGTAAATCCAACAGTGGTGACACATTTGAGTTGTGGAGGGTAATTTTACGCTTAACGATGAAGTTCCATATTAGCTTTATAATAAAATATAACTTATTATCATTTACTTTGAAAAAAGTTATGATGGGCTGAATTTCTGAACCCAACCCAAAGTTTTATCTTTAAATCCACACTTTTCAGAAACAGACTATAGATCGCTCAGCGAGTGATAAAAATAACAGTTTCATTAGTATTTCCTTATTTGAGATCGAATAACTATGTTTTATGAAAGATTTGCTGAATAAAAACATAAATTTATAAAAAATCACCCCTCATTTTAGAATGCAAAGTACGAATTCGGTTCGTATGTTAATCTCCGTACGGTTGTACCAGGATATAAAAAAAATTTCATAAAAGTAAAAATTAATTTCTTGAAAAATAACAGCACCTCAATTAAGATGAAATATACCCGATTAATTTAATGCAACGAAAATAGTACATTCCCATGGCTTTTCATGCCGAAAAATGAGGCGCAAGAAGGGGATAAATTTTTGCTAAAACTTGGGGGGTACCAACTTAAATCATTGAAATTACCCACATTCTTAAAAGCTTTACATGATTTCTGCGCCCAGTACTTTATGAATTGGTACATTGTATCCATATTGGTCTTACTTAAGTTAGCTAACTCTGTTTAGTTTTATTGATTGGTTACCCAATTATCTTGTACTGGTCCCACAAATGTCAGGCAATAATCGCACTTCGATAACTTTGTATTGATTATAGCAAGTACTTCTCGTCTTCACTTTAAAAAACTTTTAATTTGAAACATATATTAACATTTCGCATGGATTATAATTCCAATATATGAAATTGTGACAATAATTAATAATTGGGTCAAAATTGATATGATTTTTATCTGAAGTAAATTTACATGTAAAGAAATTTGTTTTCCGCAATTAACATGCTGTGTGTTTCAGGTAATTATAATTAATTAACCATTTGACTTATATAATTTCAAAGACAGATAAGTATAACATTTAAATTTATTTTATATTAATATTTTATCTTTTTTGGTATTTATATATAGTAAACATATGACATATTATATAATTGATTCTATTTACTCGTATGAACGATATCTACTTTGTTCTGACAAGGTAGAAGCTGATTGGGATGGGCGACATCTTGAATAATTTCACAACAATCGTAAAAAATAACTCATTTCAACCTTATTTTGAAGCAAGAAAAATGGGACGCGAAATGAATTGGTCTTCATAATTATATTCTATCATAAATTAACTTTATTTTGTGGAGACGGATGGTATTATATATAAAGAAGAAATCATCTATATTATTTTTCGAAAATAAGTTCTTTAGTGATTTAAAGTACATATTGAAAACGACCAAGTGATAAGATATACAATGAAGGGTTGGATGGTTTCATGATAATAATAAGTTAAGGGCATTAACAAGTCCCATTGATTTGTATTGATAGATCGACAGCCATTATTTGACACCTTTGTACTACCAGAGGTCACGTGATGACCGCGATAGCTGGATATGTCCTCTTATAGAAGACATTTCAAGTTCCATAAAATTTTGCAATAAAAAAAGTAAATTTCCAAACAAACCGTTGTCAACAGATTTTTCAAGTAAAATATGCACTTCACAGACAAATCAGTAGTATATGGGCGGAGGCAAATTATGATTTGTGGAGGAGCCTGGAGGAGCAAGAAATGACGTAACAGGAAGCGAAAATGGCGTTCAGGAAGTGACGTAATGGGAACAGGAAGTCACATGACCGGAACCGGAAGTACTGAAAGTGGTTTGCGCGCATGCGTAACCGGAAGTTATGGACTTTCCCATCATTTGTTTACGAAAGTGACGTAAGTCACGTGCTTAGGCCCGGATGTGTGGTCTGTGCATGCGTACCCGGAACCAGAAGTACCCGGAAAAAGTTTGCGCGCATGTGCAACAGGAAGTAGTGGATTTTCGCGACATTTCCCATGATTTGCTTACGGAAGTGACGTAAGTCACGTACCAGAACCCGAATGTCTGGTCTGCGCATGTCTGACCAGAACCGGAAGTACCCGGAATTGGTTGTCGAATGCGCAGCCGGAAGTGATGTGTTTTCCAAAATGATTTGTGATCTAAGTCACATGCCAGGACCCGGATTTGTTGTCTGCACATGTTCAGGTGGAACGGAAAGTGGTTTTCGCGCATGCACAACCGGAAGTGATGGATTTTCCTTCCATTTGTTTACGGAAATGACGTCAGTTACTAGCTGGGACCCGGATCTGTGGTCTGCGCATGTGTAGGCGGAACCGGAAGTGGTTTGTTCAACCGGAAATAGTGAATTTTCCCGCCATTTTCTCATGATTTGTTTATGGAAGTGATATCAGTCACGTGGTGGTACTCGGATGTGCCATGCTTGACTAATTATTTCCCCTTTTCCCGTGCTTCTCGGTCTCTGGGGCTTTCATCGGTCTGTATAGGCCTTTAGAGACTGATACTCTCACTGTTATGTCGATATCCGAGAGTATTCGAAGTACACTATCGGATTATCTCCCCTTATCCCGCTCTTTTCATCTGCGAGTGAGGTTTTCTGTGAGGACCAAAGGTAGGATTAGATTATGTTCCCTTATCTCCAAGTGATGCTGTCACCATTAGATCAATGGAGGGGTGTCCTTAGCAACCGCCTTAGCAACGGCGGTCCATTTCATTGCTCTATTATGCACATCGTTTCTCATCTCATGCTCCATGCCGCTCTTCGCTGCTCGTCGCTACACATGACCTTACTCGCGTGCTCATTTCAGCTTTTTGGGGCTACTTGTCACTGTTTTCGCTGCTGCTGATGCTCATCGCAGTTTTTCTCTTTCTCTTTGCTGCTCATCGCTGTTTTTCTCTTGCTCTTTGCTGCTCATCTCTGTTTTCTCTTGCTCTTCTCTTGCTCATCGCTGTTTTCGGTGCTGTTGTTGCTCCTGCTGCTTGTTGCTGTTCTGTCATCGCTGCTCTTCTCTAGCTCATTGCTGTTTTTCTCCTGCTCTTTGCTGTTCATCCTACTCAAGACCTTACTCGCGTGATCATTTCGGTTTTCTGGGGCTATCTGTCGCTGTTTTCGCTGCCATCTTTCATGTCCATAGTTACATCGAGACCAAGAGGTGATTTATAACGATATAGTAATATTCCCATCTTCTCCTCGGCACACCAGCAGCAGCAGCAGCAAAAAAAAAATGAAATGAGCACGAGAGCATGGTGCTAAGCAGCGATGAGCAGGAAAGAACAGTACAGAGAAAGAGAAGAGCACTGATGAGCAGCAAACTACATGACGAGCAGCGAACTGTGTTGTCTGAATGAATAGACAAAAACAATCTTCGTCACCATGACGCCAAAGCAAAGCTTTTAGCGAAATATAATCAGAGGTTGTGTTTAATTTCGTCAGTTTGAAGACCGTCAAACAACACACACGTATCAATGGAGTCGAAAACGCCTCTCGATTTATTGGTTCCTGCTAGATACTTAATACCTGTGTATCTTTCTAACACCAAAGCAAAACCAGAAATGAAAAGGAAAATACTTCCAACCAAAGTGGAGAGAACCAAACGGCTGGATAACACAAGTGAAGGACCCAGCAAAGTGGATCCAAACAAGATATGTGCAAAGTGTCAAATGAACAAGAGCTTTGCGGAATTCTACGAAAACATCAATATCTGCAAGGGGTGTTTAAGGATTGACAACGAGTGGACAAGACTTAATCATCAGAAAAGTGAAATCTGAACTGCAACAATCTCGAAACGAATATTTGCCAAAGGTTTGTGTATGAATCAACAAGCCTTTGAGGAACCTGTAGCTAATATAAGCACTTGCAGGACGACCGGAGCTCATTCTGCTATCGAATCCCAGGAAAGAAAGACGTCTTAAAAGTATACCTCTGATATATGTGGATACCAGTCCCAGCGAAACTTCAACCTAGTGCGACACAAAAAGAACGCACACGGTATGGAAGAGGATTCAACAGTCTATAGTGATTCAGTCTCAGACACCACCACAGAAGCCGATGACAAGGAATCGGAACAAAGCAGTGACCATGAATCCAACGAAGACTCCGAAGAGCAATGCGAACAGTCCACATGGGAAGTCATTTTCAATAGAACATTTCAAGTACATCAACCGGAATACTCACAGAAAGTAAACGAACTAGTCGAAGCCGAATGGAAGACGACAAGGCACGCTTGGCAGCATATAGAGACATGTTTGACTGATATAGAGACGAAATGCGTTAGCATTACATCGGACTGATGTCCTGGCATCATATTATATATAAATAGTTATTAATTTTGAATAAACTTTAAGTCAAAATTTAATATCATATCTTTCCTAAACATTTAATAGAATGAATATTTTTAAAGGAATTGTTTTTGTTTTTTTAATTTGACGGCAGAAATTTTGAAAAATTTTGATTTCTACCCCAATTCCTAGCCTCATTGCATAATTCCTGCTAAATAGCTGAAAATACCATGCACAAAATCCATTATTTTGATGCGTATCAATTAAAATAGAGGGCATGGGGACTGCTCCTAACCATAAAAAATTGTTTATTTTTGTTGAAAAAAAGCTGTCCATTTGTAACACCAAAAACAAACTTTCATATAGAGCTAGCTTCATATTTTCTCGCCGTGCACAAAGTGAAAGACCTACATAATATTCGTAAAAGAATTAATAAGTTATTATTTGGTGTCTTCTGTTGAGAATTAAATATCATTTTAATTACCATTATGCACAAAATTTATAGACCTGACTAATCCTTTTAGTTAAATTACGTTACACCAATCATTTGATATAAAAACTAGGGGCTCTCAAGAGCCTGTATCGCTCACAAGATTTAACTTTTCCTGAAAATTTAAGTGTTACAGTAGCACTTGGCTGGTTTTTCAATCATGTACAATGTTAAACAAAGTTACGCTGTGGTGGCCATCTTAGTTGACATTCAAGGTAATTGAACACATTTCTAAAAGCGGTCATTGCTGCCAGTAGTCTGGTTCTAAATGGCCAAGTTTAAAGTATGATGATCTGCAAATTATATTTTTCTTATAGGGTCCTATATTAAACTTAGTTCAGCTTTAAGTTCAGCTTTGGTGGCCATGTTGATTGACAGGTCAGGTCAGCGGCTACAATTCTGAAAGAGGACCATCTAAAGATCATTGCTGCTAACTTTGGTTCCAGTTGGCTCAGTAGTTTAAAAAAAAAGGATTTTTTAATGAATTCCACATAGGGTCAAATGTTAAACTACGTTCAGCTGTGGCGAGCATCTTGGTTGACAGTCGAATTCATCGAACACATTTCTGAAAGAGGACCATCTAAGGACCTTGGCTACAAAGTCTTGTTCCAATTGGCTCAGTGGTTTCAGACAAGAAGATTATTTAATGAATTTTCTCATAGTGTCCTATGTTAAACTACGTTCGCCTGTGGCGGCCATTTTGGTTGACAGGTTGACAGTCTGAGTCATCGAACACAATTCTGACTGAGGAACATCTAAGGACCATTGCTGCCAGGTCTGGTTTCATTTGGCTCAGTAGTTTCAGACAAGAAGATTTTTAATTAATTTTCCCATAGGATCCTATGTTAAACTATGTATGGCTGAAGCAGCCATCTCGGTTGACTGTCCAGGTCATTGGACACAATTCTGAAAGAGGTCCATTTAGGACCAAGTTATGTTTCAATTGGCCAAATTGTCTCAGACAGGAAGATTTTTTATATGAATTCCACATAGGGTCGTATGTTGAGTTTTTTTTATCAGCCAATCAGAAACAAGAATTGTCCATTATGGCCATATTTGTAGTCCGATCAAGACAAAATGAGGAAACTTTGTAAAGAACCTCCCATAGATATTTCCTGACAAGTTTCGTTCCATTTGGCCCAGTAGTTCCACAGAAATGTTTTTTTAATCAACGAATGAGAAACAAGAATTTTCCATAGCGGCCATGTTTGTTGCCCGATCAGGATGAAATGAGAAAACTTTGTAAACAACCTCCCATGGATGATTCCTGTCAACTTTCGTTCCATTTGGCCAAGCGATTTCAGAGGAGAAGATTTTTTATCAGAAACAAGAACTGCCAATTACGGCTGATTGTTGTCCGATCTGGACGAAATGAGCAATATTTTTAAAGGGCCTTACATAGAAGCTTCCTGCCAAGTTCCATTCCATTTGGCCCAGTGGTTTCAGAGAAGATGAAAATTTGAAAAGGTTACGACGGACGACGACAGACGACGGACGCCAAGTGATGACAAAAGCTCACGTGGCCTTCGGCCAGGTGAGCTAAAAAATGATAAGCTTACTGAAGAAGGAATGCATAACATTGTGCATTCGTTTGGTAATCATTGGAAATGTTAGCATGCAATTTTAATATTATCTTCAGGAAAGCATTTGCATCCTTGCTCGATCTTGTACGATCCTTATCAAAGGAAATCCGACCTATGGTACTTTTAACTAGAGGCTCTCAGGAGCCTGTATCGCTCACCTGGATTTAACTTTTCACCTTGAGCAGGACTGAAAATTGAAGTGGTGTTGCAGTCAATTTGGTTGGTTTTTTTATAGGGTTCTATGTTAAACTAAGTTCGGTTGTGGTATCCATCTTCGTTGACAGTCCAGGTCAATAGACACATTTCTAGAAGAGAACCATCTAAGGACCATTACTGCTAAGTCTAATGATGCGTGTGGCCAAGATTGGTTCCATTTGGCCCAGTAGTTTCAGAGGAGAAGAATTTTGTAAAGTTAACAGACGACGACGGACGACGGATGACGGACGCCAAGTGATGAGAATAGCTCACTTGACCCTAAAAATAATAATAATTAACAAATAAACGTTGAAGCATTATTGATGCTAATTTACATGTCACATATTGTTATCATCATAAAAATTTAACAGATAGAACTATAAAATAAATAATTCTCTCACAATTGTATTTTACAAAACAATAATTTTCATAAAATTATTTAACAATAATAGATCATCAAATCATGATGAAATATCACAGTTGGTATTATTCAATAATTATTTTAAAAAATATCACATATATAATTATATTTATCACAAACTGTAAAAAGAATAATAATTAACAAATAAAATTTGAAGCATTCTTGATGCTTATTTACATGTCACATATTGTTATCATCATAAAATTTAACGAATAGAACTATAAAATAAATAATGAGGGTTTTTATATATGTTGACCCACATTCATGATCAAATGCAAGCAGTTTAAAAGAGTGAAATTTAAAATTTAATACACTCCTCCCCTTTTTTACCAAAAAAAAATATATATATATTTAACCCCACATACTGGAAAACCGGGAACCCAATGATGAAGTTTGTTTTCATTTAAACCCTTATAATGTTTTAGCAAAAATTAATTTACATTTGTTACATAAATGTAAGTTTTCATGTAGTTCCTTTTCAGTTGCATTGCAGCAAATTCAATGGTACCAGCAGTCACAATAGTCACAAAATATCCAACAACTAGCAGCAAAAGGATTGCCTTTCAATGGGTCTCTTAATCCACATTCACTACAAACTATATCTTCCTCGTCACTTTCATCAAAATCTTCATCGCCATCTCTTCCTTGTGAATCTTCTGTACAAAGGACATTTTTGTTTGATGCATGATTTTGAATCCCATCATCACTGTCATTGTCAGATTAATCCATTTCCAAAATCAATTTCATCAACCTCATCATCATCTTCAATATTGATTATAAATGGTGATTTTCAAGGGCATGCGTGAGTTACCCTGACTTTCGACTTTCCTGTTAATTTTCCCTTCTTGAGTAGCAATATACCATCATCGCCTGCATATGGCGTCTACGTTTCTCAGCTTATTCGATATTCAAGGGCATGCGTGAGTTACCATGACTTTCGACAAAGAGGATTACTACTGTCGCAAAAGCTTCTTAACCAGGGTTTTATCCGGGATAAGTTGATCTCATCACTTAGGACATTTTACGGTCGTCATCACGAATTCATTGGCCATTACAGTGTTCCAATATGTAAGATGATGTTGGACCTGTTTCCACTGTCGTAACCTTTCATGTGCCTCCACCGATTTGTGACTTCCCCCGGATTGACTTTGTTGAACTTCACGACGGGTGCCGTATACGGAGCAGGAACTGCTTATCCTTCCGTAGCTCCTGGGTTCACTCCTTGTTTTTATAGGACTTCTTGTTGTTTATTGTTTTTTAGTTTTCTGTGTTTATTTGTTGTGCGTGTGGTTGTTCCTTTGTCTTCCCGGGTTTGCCTGTCCAATGGATTACGTTTCTTTTATTGCTCCTTAGGTTTTTTTTTTCTTCTTCCATGACCCCATCTACCTCCCAAAACTTGTCTTCTACCTTTTTAATAACAAAATCCTCAGCTTTCTTCCAGCTGTCAACTGTTATTATCTCTTTCGCCTGATAAAAAAGTCTCTTAACATCTTTGTTTTTGAAGAATGTGTTATTCCTTGCCACATACATTTTTTTCTTCAGCTGAAACAAAAATGTAAATTCAAATATAAAATTATGAAATAAAATATTAAAACCAGATAATTTTGTTTTGTTTTCTGCCCGTAAACCTTTTATTCCATTCCGTCAACACTATGTTCTTGAAATTCTATGGAAGTTCAATCTTATAAAAATTTTAAATCTAATACATATGATCAGGTATCTTGTATTGCAAAAAATGGAGAAAATTTGTTTTGTTTTTTCTTTAGAAATTGAACAGCTGATGACCCTAAAAATCATCACAGGCCCAACTAGCTCCTTTATTGAAGCCATAAGCGTCAAAATATCAGTCAACAGTAAAAACTGCTGTATAACTTATACATTCAATAATTTATAAGTTTCGTTTGGGAGACTTAATTACTATGCTAGAATGTTATAATTTTCAATCATTTCAATATTTCATTAATTCACTAATGGATATACATGTATTTTGGAAAATAATGGAGGTCCATATTAAAATTGGGACACCCTGACCTACATTTTCTGTATGAGTGATAAAGGATAAGTTTTATTTCTGCTTCGCAATAAACACTTTTAAGGATAATCATTATATACTTTTGTCATACCTTGAATTAATTCTATAGGATTAAGCTAACAGTGTCTTACTGGAAGTCTTAAAATTGTGTGACCATGCTCTGTTTGTGGTTTATTCATTTTCACCATCATTAAAAGCTCGGCCTGCAAAAATTAAAAAGAACTTAATCTTTAACTGGTACAACGTTTTGGGGAACAAATGGAAATTATTTGGTTTCAAAGACTATTAAGTAGTTTGTTAAATCTCACCTGAGATGTAAAATGTACATTATAAAATGCTGTGATGCTTTACAACTTAATTTTTTTATTTGATGAGAAAGTTTTAGAAAATTATGTGGTTTGAGAGAAGTTATGCTGTCATACAAGTTCAATAGAATATTTTGGCTAAAAAGTTCAGTGGGCCATAACTCCTAGAAAAAAACATTCAATCAACATGTCCTGTTGATATACTGTACCTATGTACTTATTTGTCTCAATAACATTAGTACAAGGTTTGATTAAGTTCAGTTCAGTAGTTCTTAAGAAGTTGTGCCTACAAGAACAGGGCTAAAGGATGGACAGACGAGTCAAAAACATTATTTTCGCAACTTTGTTAAACTTTCATGACTAGTAATTGAATTTAAGTTGAAAAAAAAATAATTTATTAACTAGCTTTTTGTTGGTTTATAAAGAAATAAACTCAATATCGATGTACAAACAAAAGTTACCTACAATAATCAATTTATTTGAATGAACCAAACAAAAACAACCTTTCCTAAAAAATTGATAAAAAACACCACCTTAGTAAACAAGAGCATGGAGCATTTTGTTTGTTGAAAATAACCTCAACACTGACTGTAAAAAAGCCTCTATGGATAGGAATAGAATCAGGACTAGGCATAAGTTGTAATATACCTTGCGTTCATTGCCTTCCAAAGTGACATTTTTTCCCTCAACCATTTCTGTATTGTTTCTTTATTGTCTGTTGATGTTGGATACAGACATTCTGCAGTTCTAATATTATGAGAGGGAGCATTGTCAAGAAAAATTACTGATGGATTTGGCAAAGATAAACACAATGTGTCCCTACCTCACTCAATAAAATGAGTACCATTCATCTTATCATGATAATCTTGTGAATGTGTCTTTGACTCAAATAGTAAACCCACATCTGGAATGAAGCCTGTCTTGCTGGAACCTGAAATTTCATAAAAACACACAATTCTTCAATATGAATGCATAATTAGTTGTATCAACTCAATTTATTTCAAAATCAAGAAAATATTATTAAAGAATATAAGTTTTATTTGAACAAGGTTAGTATTAATGTTATGAAGATGGTTGTATTGGCCTGTGTTCAATGCAGCAAGGTCACAGTGGAACTTACAATTCTTGAGCAACTCTGTATGTCTTTCTTTCATCAACATTCTAGGCTCAATATCGCCATAGATGAAATTAGAAAATGATGTGCAATTTTTCAGGACGGTACATATCCGGATCTATAGAAAATTTTTTTTTTTTTTCAAAATATCTATCAAATGACAAGAAATATTGATACATGTACAAGTTCTAAGGTCAATTTTTTAAAGGGTGAGGGGATGCTACACTTTACGTTTCCCTTGTTAACCACTACTGTCGCTTTCAGTTAAAATATCACAAATGAATATATGGCACCTACTTCTGTATTAGCCAATCAAACAATAACTATATTACGTATGGTATAATAATAATTATAATGATGCTGCTTTTAAAAAGTCTCATAAACTCTATCTAGCTGAGATTAATAATAATTATAGCATAACTAATCTTGAAATGCTAATACCTAAAGATCTACAACAAGTTACGGAACAACACATCAATTTCCGAGTGCGCGTAGCGCACGAGCGAATTATTAGTGCTTTTTCGGTCACGAGTTGTAGACCTTTGGTATTCTAATTTCAAGATTCGTTATTCTGTTTATTACATGGAAATATTCCATGTATTTAGAAATTTTAATAGAAAATACAAGGGATTATGTTTTTATATGATTGCGCGTCGACCATTGTATAGCAACGTCGTTGACGACGACAATTGTTACGTCACTTCCTACAGTTAATTCTGACTTTCGATTTCACTTGGTGAATTATTGGTTTTGGTTTCACTCGGAAATCCCGGTATTTCACTACACTCAATGTAATAAATGTTTATATTTACCTGCATCAAGGACAATAAATATTTTGCCTTTCCCACTTGGAATATGTCTTCCACATGCTCTACATTCTGGTAGCAACGTAGATGTCACAGTGTTACAGTTATGAGTCCATTCGCCTATAAATGAAGTGATTCACTAATTAGAATGTTTTTTTTTTATATTATGATAAAAGACGTACATATACAAGGAAAATCAGGGGGCTGTATTTCATGTGCCAAGTAGTTGGAAGAGGGAAGAGGGCACATGTTAATATTTTTTTGCTTGTCATTTTTAAAGTTTGACCCCCTATTTTTCAGTACACTCCTACACCTCTATTAGCTGTTAACCGAGTTGTACGGCTGCATGTACTTAATACAAATATTACATATACAATACATAGTCATTGTCGGAAAAAATAAAATTTATTTAGGCGATCTTTAGAAAAATGAGAAAAGGCAAGCTTTGGTGAGCATTTTCCCCATGTTTCGCTGCGAGCCCAAATAAATCTTATAATTTCCGACGATGACTTTGTATTGTCTTTATCCTAAAATCCCCTTTAGATGGCTAAAATGCCTTAAAATTACGTTTGAAGTTGAAATTCAACTGCAGTGAAAACGCGAGAAACGCCACGACGTCATCTGGTACATTCGTTACGCTCCTCGCGTTCTTCATGTAAACAAGTACCATTAGACTTTATAAGGTCATTGACCTAATACCACTAAAGTTTATTCTACCCATTTTATTAGACCAGAAATGGTTTGATTTCAGGATAAAATGTAATATACATATATCCGAGAAGGGATTGGGTGCAGGTCATGATAGATAATGTTCATTAGTTAGCTTTTGAAGTATCAATTTGTAGCTATCAACTGTCAAGAAACTTGAAAATGTATCTTGTACTAGCAAAACTTAATTGGCATGATTTGACCTTCCCCCCCCTTCTATAAAATGCTATGCAAAAATTGTGTGAATCCACAAATAGAAAATTTCAATATTATGTTATTATTGGTGTTTTACAGATAAATTAGTTTTTAGTTGTTTTAACTGTCTTTTAATTTAACTACTCTTTGTTAACCCCTTGATTTGGATTGTTATTGTCTTATAATATGATATTAATCCTTGCGTTTTATGTGAAATGGTTAGAGGAAAAAATTTAATTCAATACAAAATAAATCAATATTTACCGCACAGACATGGTTTGTATTTATCCATGTCTCATCAAGGAAAACAATCTCCCATCCACTTTCTTTCAACTTTTTGATTTTTCTGAGAAATTTGTTTTAAGATTGAAATACATGTCTTAAACTTTACCATAATCAACATTCCTTACATTGTCAATACTGGTACATTTAGTTATTGTAATTTGAAACGTAGATAAGAAATTTTTTTTTTTACAAACACAAGCTTTTTTAAAGAAATCTACCCTTTCAGTGAACTTTCACTCTCATTTTCCTTTGTGAAGGTGATCTAGTTTAATGATGCACAATTGAATGAACACCTATGCCAACAATATTCATATCAAAATTAACATCAAGTGCTGGAAATTACAGTGTTGACTTATGAAAAACTTCTTTGCAATGGATACCGATTTTTTTCTCTTTTTAATTCTATTTAATTCAAAATTAACCAATAGATTTAATCTATATTTTATTCTTTTAAGCAATCAATCAGGTAACGTGTTAAATAATATCACAATCTGTTATTAAACTAGAAACTGTGTCTATAAGACACGGTATGACCCGCCGAAAAATGTAGGTAACAGTGATGCAATTGTTATTCCACTTTGTTTTACTATACTAGAAAACTGTAGTGTATACATATCATTAATATATTTTTCATAAAAGTTTCATAGAAATGGAGCTATACGCAAAACTTAAACTAAGTCACTTAAGCATGAAATGTGGGTCATAGTGACTCGGGTAATGCTGAACTGTGTTGCACTATACAAGATGCATGTGGTGAATACATATCATTGATATATAACAGTAGGTTTCTGATAAATGGAGATAACCGCAAAACTTAACCAAAGTCAGTGAACCATAAAATGTAGGTCATATTAATTCAAGTGATGCTGAACTGTGTTCCACTATACAATATGCATGTGGTGAATAAATATCATTGATCTATTACAATAGGTTTCTGAGATATCGAGCTAAACGCAAAACTTAACCATATGGGGGCGTACGGACGGACGGAGAAGGGTAAATCTATATGACCCGTCACATTCGTTGCGGGTCATAAAAATAAATGTTACAATTAGAATAATGAAAAATTAATAAGTTCATGTACAATGTACCTTAAATAGTCATGTCTGGCTGCAACTATTTCATTGGTCTCTTTCATGAATCTTTCACCTATGCTTGCAATGATGGAAACCCAACTTCTTTAGATATTTGTTTACTGTAGGTAATGACAAACAAATATCGTCCTTTGCCAGTCTCTCCTGTAGTCTCCTCAGTGTAACCTTCTACAAATAAAATTAAATAATGACATACCAATTTCACGTCACAATAATCCATAAAATAAACTAGTCATACTTTTATTTTTACTTTTACTGTAATAATTACTGAATTTTCCTTTAAATCAGATCACGATTTTTTTATTTCCCTCCTGCTTATCTACAAGAAACATTATCTTTAGGTTACCTCTTGTCCATCGTCATCCATATGACAGTTTTATTGTATTATAGTTGGTTTCCATTCTCTTATTTTTTTCTTTAAGTTTGTTTTTAAAATTAACAAATTCATGATATATGTAGAACAAACTTCAATTATATTAACCCTGATTTTTTTAATTTTAAAATATTATGTTTTTTTATTCAACCATAAATGACCAAAAAAAAATATGATTTAGGTTTATAGGTAAATGACATGCAACATATATATATATATAAATACAGGTAAATTTGTCAGTTATTAAAATTGATCAGGTGACTTCTTCTGGACATTAGCATCAGGTTCAAAAGATGACTTAGGTTGAGAAAATAGGTAATTACAGGTAAAATACTACCTACACAGCTACTGAAAAGTGACCAGATTTAAAGTGAGCAGCCATAAAATATGTACCATTTGTATATAGGTTTATTCAAAGACTAGTATAATTGCCTTTTGTTTGTACCCCTATATGTCATCAAATGAGTGTACACTGTTCTGTATGTGAATATTAATTTTTATCATATTTTTAAACACATACATGTGTACGTGTCTGGGGTTAAATAAAGCGTTGAAAGTCTTGTCCTTTTCTTCTTAGTGCACTTAGATTCTTTGTTTGCATACACCTAATGCACAATTCTGACTATTAAGTATTGGTTAAAACCATCGAGTTGGCATCTCGTTTCTTTTCTTTTTTCTTGTGCTTTTGCTTCGAAAAATATAATGATATGCTCATACCTGAAGGGTTTTCTCGTAGAACATCATAGACATTGTTCTACTCAATCCAATTCCCTTGCTTATCCTGTAGACAATCTTGTCTTAGCTATATTAGGGAGTTCTTTTTGCCTCTCGCTAATCTTAAAACGACGGTCTTTATTTCTCTCGAAACCTTCATTGAATTGTTTCCCTTTGCCCATCAGCGTTCAAATTCAATCCTCTCGTGAACATGGAACCGTCCAAATTTGCACGCGTTCTTCACTTCCGATGTCAACATTAGCAAATGTTGATATGGATATTTCCCATAGCAAAGTAATTCTGGGCTGTATTTCGGGATTTGAATAAAATGCATGACATATTTTATGTTTTTAGGAACGACTCGGCGAATTTGACATAGCTAGGTACTATCTATTCAATAACAAATGATTTTAAGGATGTACCAGCCAAAATTCTATTACACGGATAATGAGCGTAAAAGTTCACATAAAGGATAGATTTCTTTAAAACAGCTTGTATTTGTATAAAAACATGTACCAGTATTGACAATGTAAGGAATGTTGATGATGTATAATGGTAAAGTTTAAGACATGTTTTTCAATCTTAATAAACAAACATTCTCAGAAAAATCTAAACGTTTAGAGAAAGTGGATGGGAGATTGTGTTCCTTGTTCCTTGATGAGACATGGATAAATACAAACAATGCCTGTGTGGGTAAATATTGATTTATTGTGTATTGACTGATTTGTTCCCTCTAACCATTGTACATAAATGGTAGATGGAGATATTCTGCCTAGAATGTTGAATAGATGTATTATTGAAAGAAAGGCATACAGAGTTGTTCAAGAATTTTAAGTTCCATTTCCATACAACTATCTTCATAACATTTATACTAGCGTAGTCAAATAAAACACATATTCTTTAATATGTGTTTGATTTTGAAATAAATTGAGTCAAGACCGGCTTCATTCCAGATGTGGGTTTACTATTTGAGTCAAAGACAAATTCAGGAGATTATCATGATGAGATAAATGGTGCTCATTTTATTGAGTGGTTAAGGGACACATTGTGTTTAGCTTTGCCAAATCAATTAGTAATTGGTACTGACAATGCGCCCTACCATAATATTAGAACTGCAGAATTTCTATATCGAACACCAAAAGACAATAGAGAAACAATACAGAAATGGTTGAGGAAAAAATGTCACTTTGGAAGGCAATGAACTCAAGGTATATTACAACTTATGCCTAGTCCTAATTCTATTCCTATTTATAGAGGCTTTTTTGACAGTCAGTGTTGAGGTTATGTTCAACAAACAAAATGCTCTATGCTGTTGTTTACCAAGGTGGTATGTTTTATCAATTGTGTTTTTGTTTGGTTCATTGAAATAAATTTAACACTGTTGGTAACTTTTGTTTGTACATCCATATTGAGTTTATTTCTTTATAAACTAACAAAAAGCTGGTTAATAATTCAATTAAATTCAATTACTATTCATGTAAGTTTAACAACGTTGCGAAGGATATAATGTTTTCGACTCGTCTGTCCATCCTTTAGCCATGTTCTTGTAGGCACAACTTCTTAAGAACTTGATGAAACCTTGTACTAAAGTTATTGAGAAAAATAAGTAGATAGGTACAATATATCAACAGAAAATTTTAATTCAATGTTTTTCTAGGAGTTATGGCCCTTTGAACTTATCAGTTTAGCCAAAATATTCTATTGAACTTGTATGACAGCATAACCTCTCTCAAATCACAGAATTTCATAAAAAATTAAGGTGTAAAGCATGAAAGCATTTTACAATGTACATTTTACATCTAAGCTGACATTTAATTTGACAAAACTTTCCCGAAATTTCTGAGGCTCTTCCTTTTGACGCAGAGGTAGCGCATAGTTGAGTTTGGATACCTGTTTGTTTTAATTGTTTTGATTTTTGATCGCTGTGCTTATTAATTCATCATTATATCTTTAACTGGTTTTCCAATATTTTGATCACGAGCACTGTTGATGAGTTGTCAGTCAACGAAATGGCCATACAGTGCATCTATTTATTTCGGTATTTTATGATACGTTTTATTAACATACTACTTAATAGTCTTTGAAACCATTATTCCCATAAGTTTTCTTTTTAAGTTTTGCAGGCCGAGTTTCTAATGATGGTGAATATGAATAAACCACAAATAGAATACAAGACAGGTCTTATTGCTCATGAGCATGGTCATACAGTGTTAAGACGTCCAGTAAGATACTGTGAGTTTAATCCTATAATTATCTCAAGGTATGACAAAAGTATAGAGCAATTATCCTTGAAAGTGTTTATTGTGAAGCAGAAATAAAACTACCCTTTATCACTCATGCACAAAATGTAGGTTAGGGTGACCCAATTTTAATATGGACCTTCATTATTTTCCAAAATGCATGTATACCCATTGGTGAAATAATGAAATAATTAAATGATTGAAAATTATAACACTTTTATATATACATTCTAGCATAGTAATTTGAAACAAGTATAATCTATTATCTACACCTTTTGTTTGACGTGCCTTTGTGGAACCTCATATTTATAACCATGCAGTTTCTGTATTCCACCTGATGAATAACTATACTTTGAGTCACCAACATTACTTGAACATGTTGAAATTTTTTTAATGATTTGACAATTATATTTGGTCATATGCTTTAAATGACATTACTTTATTTATTATTGTTCTGTGTAATTGCCACATTATTATGCTTGTTTTATATTATATCCCCTTGTGGACCCAAGACGTGTACTTGTATCACATGCGTTACAATGAAACTTATACATTATTCAAAGTATTAGTAATACAGGTGTCTTTACTGTTGACTGATATTCCGACCCTCATGGCTTCAAAAAAGGAACTAGTCGAGCCTGTGGTGATTTTTATTGTCATCAGACTGTTTGACTTCTAAAGAAAAAAACAAACAAATTTTCTCCAATTTTTGCAATACATGATACCTGATCATATGTATTAGATTTATAAGATTGGACTTTCATAGAATGTCAAGAAACTTTTGACAAAAATGACCAACATAGTGTTGACAGAATTGAATAAAAGGTTTACAGGTAGAAAACAAAACAAAATTATCTGGTTTTAATATTTTATTTCATAATTTTATGCTTGAATTCACATTTTCAGCTGAAGAAAAATGTATGTGGCAAGGAATAATACATCCTTCAAAAACAAAGATGTTAAGAGACTTTTTAATCAGGCCAAAGCCACACCAACAAGATGATGAGGTTGAAATGGATTAATCCGACAATGACAATGATGATGGGATTCAAGATCATGAGGTACCTGCATCAAACAGAAATGTTCTTTGTACAGAAGATTCACAAGATATAGTTTGTAGTGAATGAAGATTAAGAGACCCAATGAAAGGCAATCCTTTTGTTGCTAGCAGTTGGATATTATGTGACTATTGTTACTGCTGGTACCATTGCATCTGCTGCAATGCAACTGAAAAGGAACTAAATGAAAACTTATATATATGTTAAAAAATTTAAACCAATTTTACTAAAAGGGGTTTAAATGAAAAAAAAACTTCAGAATTGGGTTTCCCATTTTTTCAGTATATGGGGTTAAATATATATATATATATATATATATATATATATTGTAAAAAGGGGGAGGGGTTAAATGAAAAATTCTTGTAGGGAGACTCCATTTTTTTTAAAAGGTGGGTATATATAACATTCTTATAAGGAGGCCTAAGTTTTACATTTAAATTTTAAAATTTCACTCTTTTAAACTGTTTGTATTTGATCATGAATGTGGGGTCGACATATCTAAAACCCTCATTATTCCTTTTTTGTTCTATCTATTCAATTTTTTATGATAAGAATATGTTGCATGTAAATAAGCATCAAGAATACTTCAACTTTTTTTAATTATTATTATTTTTACAATCTGTGATTTGTTTTTCAATAATTACTGAATAATACCAACTGTGATATTTCATCATGAATGGTTTTTTTTTCTGCCCACCCAACAGTTTAAATTTGTGCTCTGTTTAAAAAAAACCATATGGACTGATTGATATTTGATGCTCAATACATTTGTAGGAATATAATTGGTAGCAGATTTTTGTTTGTACGTAGCGGTCAAATAATTGCAACATGCGTTTGTAGATTGCAGATATTAATTTGACTTAAAACTTTGTCCTGTAAGGTTTTACTACATTTCTAAACTGAGGTTACAGTACAGATGCTCTGAAAGTATCACTAGATTACTCTTTAAAACTACCATAGGTCTGATTTCCTTTGATCATGTTCCTCATTCAATCAATTTTTAAATAAATTTATGTTCAGAGGTGGAAATATGTATTTGATTACCTTACATATTGAAAGTCAACTCATGGAAAGCCAAAAAATGGCAAAGTGGCATGTAGGATTTGAACGTACAGGAGCCTCAATATATCACAAGATTTAAAAGCAGTACAATCAGAATCAAAATATACCATAAAACAATTATACGTATATGTGACAAACCATCAGTAGATGATACTGGGACAACCGTTTGATATTCTTGGACAAGGTTTTTTTTATATTATTTAAATCAAATGGTCATCCCCTTAGTACAGTTCTGATTTTTGTGGTAGTTGTTTTAGTATCTTATATTTACTGTATCTATACTATTCAGAACTGACTACTAGTAGTGTGAATTAGCCAACAAGAGACACGTGAAAAATATGACAACACCCGGTGACAACAATTCTTAAAAAATCTCTGTTCAATTACTTTATACATAAAAAGGTAAAAACGTACGAAAACTCTAACTGGCAATTACTCCTGCATAACCTTTGATTCGATACATCTACAGCTGCAAATGCTTTCCTGAAGATAATTTTTCATTTGCTAAGATTTCCAATGAGTACCAAACGAATGCACAATGATATCCTTGTTCAGTAAGCTTATCATTTTTTGTAACAAATGATTGGTCTAACGTAAACATTAGTGGTGAACTGATTTTCACAACACTCGAAGTTGACCTGATTGCAGATAAATAAAAGTTGTATCCTGTTCACCCTTTGGAAATGGAACATCCCAAAAAGTCACTTTGGTGCTATTTTTGACACCTACAATAATAACATTGGAAACTCCCATACGTAAGTAAAACACATCTCTCTGATGTAAACTATGATGGATAATTCAGTGAGATCTTTATATTTTGGAACGACTCGGTACAATTTCTGATTTAGAAATGAATTTATAAACATAAAAAAATAGTAAAATTCCATGAGGTGGATCGTAATTTCAAGACAGTAAGACTGAATATTTAGGATGATGATAAAGATGTAGCTTACTATTGACGTTTTATATGAAAGTATTTTTAAAATACAATTGTAATTACAACAATTTAAAAAAAAATATATGTCGGAAAGTTTTAATTTTATAAAACTCAAATTTCTTAACATTATATTTCATTAAACAAAATGGATAAAGAAAAACTTTTGTTTTAGTTAAAGAAAAATTATAATTGCTATTTCTTGTTCAAAATATTGATTTTATATATTTACAGAAATTAATTTCAACAAACAGACTATAAAAGAAAAGTGGCATTCATTGCATGAAAGCCAAAATAAATAAACTGACATAATCTCATTTACAAACACTTTCAATGGAAAATGCCTGGATTGTAAGATTTTGAAAAGATCTTAAGGTTCATTAAAAAAACCAAAATATGACATAGTTTTGCGTTATCAAACAGGTAAAGGTCATATGATATTCATTATCTAGAAATAATACTTTGGATAGTGAACTTCATGTTTTCCCCTGACATAGCTAGTATAGGAGATATTTTAAAATCTCCATATCCGCGCGATATCTTAAATTAACCAATCAGATGCAACTTTTCAATATGTTATCTTAGTGTATGAATTGAAAACATATGAAATCCTTGTTGTTTATAAGGCAATATTAAAGTAGAACCTAACTCAAATTATGATTCAGTCGAAAGGTACTTTTTCTGACAAAAAATTGGATAGGTAAAAAATATAGATTTGGAGTTCCATTCATAAATCTTCTATGTGTTTTGAATAAAGTAACATTCAAACTTTATTTTGTAGAATAGAAATCAATGATAAAGTCTAAGGAGTCTGCATTGTTTTTAATTTAATGCAATTTCCTTTATATCTTTTTATCGGTCTAACATTGAACCACAATGTATGCTGTTTAAAAAAATGTAATAAATAAAACTCTGATACATATCTTCATTTGTGTGTTTCAACACTTCCGTTTACATTTCATCGAATCTATATATACCATTCTGATATATCAGTGATTCCACAGATTTCATTTTTATACTTTTTATACATTGATCAATAGTAAGATTCCACTTACCGATATAAGATAGAATCTTGAAAATCTCAACATGAAATGGAACCACAACCAAATCAACCTAAGAGCTTCACAAGGGCCAACACACTGGCTTCACACAACAAAATAGAAAGAAGTACATTTCACTGGCAAAACTAGATCGTAGATGCTTCCTAGAGAATTGACTTCTTAGGTTAACAACTGGCAAAGAATTTTTAGCCACAATATGCCAACACACTGGCTTAACACAGAAGTAAATATACCGGCGTTGCATATAATTTTTTTTAATTAAAGGATTTCCCCTAAGATCGACACATAAAACAAATACACGAAAGCGTTGAAGACTTCACTGTTTTTTGCCAACCCACGGGCATATAAACGCGTCAGACCTCACGCTTACTCATGTAGAAATACACCAGACTTTTGTATGGTGATTAACGTAAACAGGATTAGAATGAGATACTTCACCAAGATTCTGTATAAATAGCAATGCTTTTAGAAAACAGATATTCAATCAGACATGTTTCATTTTGTATATTAAGTTCTACCTGTTTCAAACACTTTTACCTTTTATAAAGAGAAACAGCACAATTATATCTGAATTGTATAAAAAGTTTCACCATTCTTATAAATGTGTAACTACTGACAGAACTTTAAATTAAGACTGAATATCTAGGATGAAAAAAAATGTAGCTTTTTATGACTTTTTTATGAAAGCATTGTTTTTAATTTAATGCAATTTCCTTTATATCTTTTTATCGGTCTAACATTGAACCACAATGTATGCTGTTTAAAAAAATGTAATAAATAAAACTCTGATACATATCTTCATTTGTGTGTTTCAACACTTCCGTTTACATTTCATCGAATCTATATATACCATTCTGATATATCAGTGATTCCACAGATTTCATTTTTATACTTTTTATACATTGATCAATAGTAAGATTCCACTTACCGATATAAGATAGAATCTTGAAAATCTCAACATGAAATGGAACCACAACCAAATCAACCTAAGAGCTTCACAAGGGCCAACACACTGGCTTCACACAACAAAATAGAAAGAAGTACATTTCACTGGCAAAACTAGATCGTAGATGCTTCCTAGAGAATTGACTTCTTAGGTTAACAACTGGCAAAGAATTTTTAGCCACAATATGCCAACACACTGGCTTAACACAGAAGTAAATATACCGGCGTTGCATATAATTTTTTTTAATTAAAGGATTTCCCCTAAGATCGACACATAAAACAAATACACGAAAGCGTTGAAGACTTCACTGTTTTTTGCCAACCCACGGGCATATAAACGCGTCAGACCTCACGCTTACTCATGTAGAAATACACCAGACTTTTGTATGGTGATTAACGTAAACAGGATCAGAATGAGATACTTCACCAAGATTCTGTATAAATAGCAATGCTTTTAGAAAACAGATATTCAATCAGACATGTTTCATTTTGTATATTAAGTTCTACCTGTTTCAAACACTTTTACCTTTTATAAAGAGAAACAGCACAATTATATCTGAATTGTATAAAAAGTTTCACCATTCTTATAAATGTGTAACTACTGACAGAACTTTAAATTAAGACTGAATATCTAGGATGAAAAAAAATGTAGCTTTTTATGACTTTTTTATGAAAGCAGTTTTAAAATACAATTGCTATTACAAAAATTTAAAATTGAGCCAAAAATATATGACTGGAAGTTTTAATTTGATGCTACCCAAATTTTTTACTGAAAATTATATTTCTTTAAACAAAATGGATAAAAAAAAATATGATTGCTATTTTGCATTTATATATTGATTTTATATATTTACAGAATTGTAATTGCTATTTCACATTCATAATGATTTTATATAGTTACAGAAACTAATATTTGAAGAAACAGCCTAATAAAAGAAAAGTGGCATTAATTGCATATAAGCCAACATAAATAAATTGGAGTTATCTTTCGTTGACAAAACACTTTCAATTAAAAATACGTGGATTGTAAAATTTTGAAAGATTTTAAGGTTCATTAAAAAAAATCAACCAATGAAATACCTTTGCGTTATAAGACGGATGAAGGTCATATGATATTCATAGTCTAGAATTGAATTTTTATAGTGAACTTAATATTTTTTCCTGACCTAGCTAGTATAGGATCATATAACAATTATTAGTAAAATTTATTTGGTTGAGTACTCTCTATGACAAGCTCATTTGTCTTATCTTTGTAATTTCATTTTCGACTCCAAATATATGTTTTAAGGCTTTACTTACTTAATTTATTTGACATCTTGTTTATCACCAAATATAACAAATCACTGTATCACTTGCAACGCAAAAGCGACGTATTCGAAATATGGGTTACATTATTATCCACCCAAAGTTTCGCCATAGTCAGAAATTTATAAACTCTGTCAGAGTCTATGTTGGTCAGATATTTTAATTGTGTTACGTTTCGATTTTTTTGTTCGATTCCACCTACCGATATAAGATAGAGTCTTGAAACATCTCAACATGAAATGGAACCACATCAAATAAACCTAAGAGCTTCGCCATCAAGCCAACACACTGACTTCACACAACAAAATAGAAAGATGTACATTTCACTTCCATGGATGTTTCCTTGAGAATTGAGTTCTTAGGATAACACCTGGCAAAGAATTTTCAGGCACGAAAGGGTTGAAGACTTTTCACTTATTTGTGCCAAGGCACGGGCATATAAACGTCAGATCTCATGAAGCAATACACCAGACCTTGTATGGTGATCAAAGTAAACAGTACCAGAATTAGATTCTTCACCAAGATTCTGTGGAAAATGCAATGCTTCTAAGAAAACAGATATTCAATCAGACATGTTTCATTTTTTATATTAAGTTCTAGCTGTTTCAAACGCTTTTATCTTTTAGTAAGACCGCAGAAAAACAGCAGAAATATATCTGAATTGTTTAAAAATGTTTCACCACTTTTATAAATGTGTACCTCCTGACAGAACTTTAAATTAAGACTGAATATTTAGAATGATGGGAAAAAATGTAGCTTTATATAATTTTTTATGAAAGCGGTTTTAAAATACAATTCTAATTACAAAAAATCAAAATTGAGCCAAAAATATATGACTGGAAGTTTTAATTTGATGCTACCCAAATTTTTTACTGAAAATTATATTTCTTTAAACAAAATGGATAAAAAAAATTATGATTGCTATTTCGCATTTATATATTGATTTTATATATTTACAGAATTATAATTGCTATTTCACATTCATAATGATTTTATATAGTTACAGAAACTAATATTTGAAGAAACAGACTAATAAAAGAAAAGTGGCATTAATTGCATATAAGCCAACATAAATAAATTGGAGTTATCTTTCGTTGACAAAACACTTTCAATTAAAAATACGTGGATTGTAAAATTTTGAAAGATTTTAAGGTTCATTAAAAAAAATCAACCAATGAAATACCTTTGCGTTATAAGACGGATGAAGGTCATATGATATTCATAATCTAGAAATGTAATTTTTATAGTGAACTTAATATTTTTTTCTGACCTAGCTAGTATAGGAGATACTTTAAAATCTCCATATCCGCGCGATCTCTCAAATTTCCAAATATGAGGCAACTTTGTAATGTTTCATCGTAGTGTAATGAAATAAAACTTTGTTACTTATCTTCTTTTGTGTCTCGACACTTCCATTTTCATTTCTTCGAATCTCTGATTTGGCGGTAGAATTCTATACTCTCAGTACTCCAATCTTTATGTTAACTTCTTTTTTACACATTTCTAAAATGTATACGAGAATATTATATTACCTTAATCTATTCAATCATATAACAATTATTAGTAAAATTTATTTGGTTGAGTACTCTCTATGACAAGCTCATTTGTCTTATCTTTGTAATTTCATTTTCGACTCCAAATATATGTTTTAAGGCTTTACTTACTTAATTTATTTGACATCTTGTTTATCACCAAATATAACAAATCACTGTATCTCTTGCAACGCAAAAGCGACGTATTCGAAATATGGGTTACATTATTATCCACCCAAAGTTTCGCCATAGTCAGAAATTTATAAACTCTGTCAGAGTCTATGTTGGTCAGATATTTTAATTGTGTTACGTTTCGATTTTTTTGTTCGATTCCACCTACCGATATAAGATAGAGTCTTGAAACATCTCAACATGAAATGGAACCACATCAAATAAACCTAAGAGCTTCGCCATCAAGCCAACACACTGACTTCACACAACAAAATAGAAAGATGTACATTTCACTTCCATGGATGTTTCCTTGAGAATTGAGTTCTTAGGATAACACCTGGCAAAGAATTTTCAGGCACGAAAGGGTTGAAGACTTTTCACTTATTTGTGCCAAGGCACGGGCATATAAACGTCAGATCTCATGAAGCAATACACCAGACCTTGTATGGTGATCAAAGTAAACAGTACCAGAATTAGATTCTTCACCAAGATTCTGTGGAAAATGCAATGCTTCTAAGAAAACAGATATTCAATCAGACATGTTTCATTTTTTATATTAAGTTCTAGCTGTTTCAAACGCTTTTATCTTTTAGTAAGACCGCAGAAAAACAGCAGAAATATATCTGAATTGTTTAAAAATGTTTCACCACTCTTATAAATGTGTACCTCCTGACAGAACTTGAAATTAAGACTGAATATTTAGAATGATGGGAAAAAATGTAGCTTTATATAATTTTTTATGAAAGCGGTTTTAAAATACAATTCTAATGACAAAAAATCAAAATTGAGTCAAAACTATACTACTTAAAATTTTAATTTTATCAAACCCAAATTCCTTACTGAAAATTATATTTCTTTTAAAAAATGGAAAAAAAATATAATTGCTATTTCTTATTCATATATTGATTTGATATATTTACAGAAACTAATTTGAAGAACTAGACTATAAAAGAGGAGTGAAATTCAATGCATGTAAGCTAAAATAAATAAATTGGAGTTATCTCTCATTGCAAAAACACTTTCAATGGAACATACCTGCATTTTAAAATTTTTAAAAGATCTTTACGTTCATTAAAAAACACAACCAATGAAATAGCTTTGTATTATTAGACAGGTTAAGGTCATATGATATTCATTTTCTAGAAATAATACTTTGGATAGTGAACTTCATTTTTTTCCCTGACATAGCTTGTATAAGAGATATTTTAAAATCTCCATGTCCGCGCGATCTCTTAAATTCACCAAAAGGGGCAACTTTGTAATATTTTATCTTAATTGATGAATCGAAAACAAATGAAATCCTTGTTTTTTGTAAGGCAACATTAAAGTAGAACTTAATTCAAATTATGATTCAATCGACAGGAATTTGTTTTCTGACAACAAATTTGATAGGTAAGAAATATAGATTTGGAGTTTTATTCATAAATCGTCTGTGTGTTTTGAATAAAGTAACATCCGAACTTTATTTTTTATAATAGAAATCAATAATAAAGTCTAAGGATTCTGTATCGTTTTTAATGCATTGTCCTTTACACCCTTTTTATCGGTTTAACAACTGAACTAAAATCTGTGCAGTTTAAAAAAAACTGTAATAAAATAAACTCTGATACTTATTTTCTTCTGTCCCTTAACACATTTCATTGAATCTCTGAATTGGCAGTAGGAATCTTTATTCTCAGTACTTCAATCTTTATGTTAATTTCTGTCGTACACAATTTCTGAAATGTATACGGGAATATTATATTACCCTAATGAATTCAATCATATAACAATAATTAATAAAATTTATTTGGTTGAGTACTCTCTATGACAAGCTCATTTGTCTTTATCTTTCTAATTTCATTTTCGACTCCAAATATATTTTTTTAAGGCTTTACTTAATATTTAATTTACTTAAAATCTTGTTTGTCATCAAATATAACAAATCGCTTTTTCTCTTTGCCATTTTCTATTTGTTTTAGCCAAAACACATTGAAAATTCTGTTACATTTTTTATACATACAGTGTATATAAAACGTTGAGACATTGGAGAAATGTGTTACTCCTGGTTTCACTCAAGTACCACTATGTTACTGTTGTACATTATGCTACAATTTTTTGTTATGTGATAATTATACAGGATTTGCTACTCAGGATTTTGCTGTATTCTGTATTTTCCGCTGACTGTCTCCTTGTGTGAGACTTTATGATAGTATTATGTTGTTAATGGTATTACTGTGATGTTTTTGCTATAAATATTTAGATAGTCATTAAAATCTGTAGAAGGAATTTGACCTTTTGTATTTCTAATGGCCTACAGTTCAAACTTTTAAACTTCCCTCTCACTGGCTTATTGTATATCAGTCCAAGGAAAGCTATTGGCAATCTGATGTGATAAACTATGTGCTCTTATACGAAGAAAAGTCACTGTCTGAACAACAACGTCAACCACTTTGGTTTTTACCAAATCTTCGAAAACAAATATTTTTTTCACTTACAAAACCAAAATTACTAGATTTGGTCAACCACCTTGACAATTTTGGCTGTGTCCTGTCTTTTTTCGTCCGTGCTGGTCTACCTGTCCAATATATAGTCTGTACCATCCTGTTAGGTCTATGCCACTCTCTCAGTGACCATGCCAGTCTGGAACGGGTCTGTACTACCTTCCATTGTTCCAGTATCCCTATTATTTCACTACTATATTCTTTCAATGAATAAATTAATCTAATAATATTTTATTTCATTATGTAGCGATTAGGTTCGGACAACAAGTTATTCTAACTTTAATAACAGCCATCTACTTACAAATACATTACAGAGAAAGTAAATAGAAATTTAAGAACTTGTACATTGTGTATTGAAATTAAAGATGAGATGCATGTTATTTTATTATGTCCTTAATGTTCAAATCTACGTTGATGTTTTATTAAATCATATTATTGGCGGAAGCCATCTGTTTTTAAACTATTTCAGTTATTTAGCACTACTAATATTAAAGATTTATTAAACTTTTGAAAATTTATATTTCGAGCACTTAAATTAGGAGAAGACTGTTTCTGACATTTTATATTCTTGTAAATTTATATTGCCATTGTTATCTGCTATTAGGACTCAAATTTATATATTTGACTAAATTTGTTTCTCCTACTTCTGTCTGTGCCCTGTTGTAAAACATTTGGTTAATAAAGAATTGAAAATTGAAACTTTAATAATTGTGAAAATTAAATATGTCAAATATCCGTTAAATAGCATTTGTATGCATGGCTTCTGAAATAAACTATAGCTTTTAATCATTCAGGTATAATAATAAATGTTGGCAAGGGCAGATTTTGTTACTTTTTACATATTGTGAAAGAACCAAAAATTCACAAAACTATTTAAAGGACCATGTGATAACAAAAAGAACTACATAATGCAAAAACAAATTTAAAGAAAAGTCACTGCTAACTTCAAAACCTCTGTAAATACATTTTCACATATTAAACATTTTTAACTAATTCACCCGTGCTTGTTAACTACACAAGGGTATGTCTACCTAATTCTAGGAAAGGAAAAAGATTTGTTTTGTAAGCCATGCTGATTATACCAAGTGCTTCTTGACAATACAAGGGTAAGTCTACCTAATACTAGGAATGGGAAAGGTTTGCTTTGTCAGCCACGCTAATTCTACCAAGTGCTTCTTAACTACACAAGGTATGTCTACCTAATACTAGCAATGGAAAAGGTTTGTTGTGTAAGCCATGCTGATTATACCAAGTGCTTCTTGACAATACAAGGGTATGTCTACCTAATACTAGGAATGGGAAAGGTTTGTTTTGTCAGCCACGCTAATTCTACCAAGTGCTTCTTAACTACACAAGGTATGTCTACCTAATACTAGCAATGGAAAAGGTTTGTTGTGTAAGCCATGCTGATTATACCAAGTGCTTCTTGACAATACAAGGGTAAGTCTACCTAATACTAGGAATGGGAAAGGTTTGTTTTGTCAGCCACGCTGATTCTACCAAGTGCTTCTTAACTACACAAGGTATGTCTACCTAATACTAGGAATGGAAAAGGTTTGTTTTGTCAGCCATGCTGATTCTAACAAGTGCTTCTCATGAGTAAGATTTCACAGAATGTTCCTACTGTTTTGTCACTTCTGTGTTCTTTTGCTGATATTGTCAGAAATATAATTTTATCATGTCATCAATATGGTTTCCATGCTTTCATGCGTTATTATAAATGAGTTGACAAAATTTTATGACAACAAACTAAGAACAGATTGTATTTACTTAGATTTTGCTAAAGATATTTATACTGTTTCTCATATAAAATTGAAACACAAACTGTGTAATTTTTGGGATTCCTTAAAGGTTTTCATATTTAGTAACCGTTGGCTCGTCTGATTGAAAAAGTGTAATACGTGGAGTCACAAAAGGATTCAATTGAAGACCTATATTATTTTTCTTATATATAAACAACATGGCAGATTGTATTTACACTAGCCATATATCATTAATTGTTAGATATAAGTTTTATTAAATACTTTTGATTTTGTTTCTTTTATTTTATTTTTTTTTTTTATTTTATTATTTTTTTTTTTTATTTTATTTTTTTTTTTTTTTTTGGTAAATTTATATTCAATTATTTCTCACTAAATCTCCGGTTGTTATATTTTCCTACGAAAACACCTTATTTCTTATCATATGCAGGAAATCGTATGTTATTATCAATTAAAATTATATACAATAAAATTATAAAAGTAGAGTATGACGATTATGTCTCATTTTCATAATAAAAATGATTTATTATGAAAATGTGACAGGTAATTACGTTGAATAGAGACTCATTTCCTTTTATGGGAATTCGATCAGCTTTCTGTTTACCCTTCAATAAATTTAAATATCTTTTGAATCATATGGGGCTTACACCGAATACCAACAACTCTTTTTAATAATGTACACGACACATATAATATAAATTTAGTATCATTGGAAGATAATTTCATTCGTGTGATGATAGAATATAATGATATATTTTGTAGTTAATGACAGTAATGTTAGCCAGGTGAAATTAAAATATAAATCAAGATCTATCTTTTGAAATGTAAATACCGGTATACTATATTCTTTAAAGAAAAGGTAGTTGAATTGTTTACTTCTTCCGCAATAGCTATTGTTCAATCGGAGACGTGGGGGTGCATATGATCTTTGGAAGACAATGTTACAGATTTCATTAGTGTTATGATAGTATGTAATAATATATATGGTACTTAATGACAGTAATGTCAGCCAGGTGAATATTTATCATTAAGAGTTGGCTTTTTAATAACTATCTATTGAAATTGTGACCATAAATACACAATATGAAAGGGAACCCAGACTATTCCACAAAAGTTTGACGGTTTCAGATAAAATGACTAAAATGGAAAATTTAATGATAGACAATGTACTGGAAATGATGACATTATTTCAAAGGGAACTTTAGTTGGGATAAATGAAATGTTTTACAGGGCGTCAGCTGCCTTGCAGAATCGAACCTCTGATTATAGATTTGGTTACCTTTTATTATAGCAAGTTGAAAGCACGTCTTGGAAGAGGTACACATGATAAAATAAGTTAATAGGCAGTCCTAATTATCAAAAAAACTAGAATATCATATCTGCGGTCCCTGTTTACAAATTGCACTTCCCAAAAGGTTCATCTTGATACAGTGAGTACTGGACGAACGCATTGTCCAGAAACTTAATAATTGAATACACTTAAATCTGAGAATGATTATGTACATGCACAAAAAAATATAGCTAAAACAAAACAGGGAAAAATGGCCACAAGTCGAAAGATTTGACCAAACAAAGTTTTTAAAAATCATAAATAATACCACTTTTCATTGCTGTTGCAATTTTTACCTTTTTCTTGCACCATTTTTCCATAATATATGTCCATCCCTTGTGAAATCAATTTTCTTTAAAACATAAGTTCCTCATGCTTTATTGAATTATCATTACGATTTTTTTAAATAAAGGGAAATTGTATAGAATATTGTCTTGCAATTTTATGTCTTGTTCTGAACCATATCTAAAGATATAACATCACTTGCTGATATGGCCCCGACCTAGATTAATAGTATTTTTATGTATTATGTCTAATTATAGACCCTAATAGTATGAATAATATCATCTGCTGATAGTTCCCATACCTAGAGTTATAGTGTCTTGCTTTATCATGTCCGGCTATGAATCCTATCTGAAGATAGAAGACTACCAGGCTAGAGTTATAGTTTCTTGCTGAATTATGTCTGGTTACAACAGTTATATTATTATAATATCACCCTCTGATATGGCCCCCACCTTAATTTATAGTATCTTGCTGTATTATGTCTCGTTTCAGACAGTTACATTATAATATCACCCTCTGATATGGCCCCTACCTTAAGTTATAGTATCTTGTTGTATTATGTCTTTTATTGAGCTTAATTGAGCTGTATAATCTGCTGATATGGCCACTACTTCAAGTTATAGTGCCTTGCTACATTAAGTCTGGTTATGATCCCTATCTGAGGACATAACATTGCCTGCTGATATGGTCTGGTTAAACTTAGAGTATCTTGCTGTGTTATGTCTTGTTAAGGACCTAAACCTTAGATATAACATCATCTGTTGATATGAACCCTAGAATTATATTATCTTGCCGCATTATGTCTGATTATGGGCCTTTTGTTAAGATATTATATCCGCTGTTGATATGGCATGTACCGAGAGTTATAGTATTATATCACATTGTGATATGACCCCTCCTTAACGTTATGGACCCTATCTTAATATATAACATCACCTGCTGATATGGACCCTACCTAGAATTATAGTGTATTGCTGAATTCTGTCTGGTTATTGACTCTAATAATATGTATAATATCACCTGATGCTGGTACAAATGTATATTGCTACTCAAGAAGGGAAAGTTAACAACAGGAAAGTTTTGTCTTCAAATGTCCATCATTGTCCATTTCAAGAAACAAATATAGAGGATACATCAAGCTCTTTTTTAATCACTCTATGAATAAAAGACTCAGACTTAACTTTCACCTCTCTAGCTAGGAATGAGTCGTATTTATTATCGACTTACAATTAAATATTTCACACAGTATGCTCGTTCTCCACAGCTGTAAAATATTGTTCATTTTATCGTTAGGGCAAAATGAGGAAACAATTTACCCTCTCATATTCTTATATATTTGCCCAAATTAAAAACTAAAATCTTTCACAAACATTTATAAATATACTGTAAAATCATATGGCAAATTTGGAACCACATTTATGTGAAACATTCCTTAGTTGATCCCTTTATAAAATTTGTGTTCGGGATTCTATGACCACCATTTATATACAGAAAGAAACACAAACAAAAAATATCAATTATTGTCATGAATAAAATTATTTTATTGCAAATTTGATGCACAAAGTGTGCACATTTGGTCTATTTACGGCTCATAAGATGTGCTCGTGGCCTCAATTATTGACAAAAAAAACGAAAATCCAACAACTTCAAGAGCAAATTCAAAAATGCCAAAAGGACCAAAAGGGTAAATCCAAAACCATTTAAGGACAGAGCTAAGCATCAGGGAGATACTCCCTAGTTTTCACAAATTTTAAAATTTTGCACCAGTAAATTTTATGTATCAATTTCGGACTAGTATCGAAATACTAGGTATCGAACTGTCGATACCCTCAAGGACTTGGAGTCCACCAGCAGCGTCATCGACGTTGTGCTTCTTTGGTTCCCCTTTCAAAAGTGTGTCCGGGATCTGTGTCAAGGACCATTATAATCAAAATTAGTAAATCCATTTCTTAAATAAATATCATAAACGTATTAATGTTTACTAGCAAAAATATCACCAGTTCCTATAAAACTTACAAGAAACTACCTGATATAGCATCGCTTAGCACTTCAGGTAATTATACAATTTCCGTTCCCTCACTGCGAATTCACGACAAAAGCATCATGATATCCTTTCTAATCTAGTTCGAAACCTAACCTTTAATTCTGGATAATTGACCAATAACTTGTGGAGTATAAACTAATAAAACATTCAATCAGATTGTTACATCATTAGATAATGTTGATATATATTACATGTAATTTTTTTCTACGGACAAGAGATTATCATTAAAGATTTCGTCAATGTATATTGTATTTTATATGTAACTCGTGTTTGTGCCATTTTTAGTTCAGAGAGAATTTTGTACACATTTAATAAATGATAACACCATCCAATCGGAAAGGCGTTTTTACGAAAACAAAATATTAAAACACAAACATAAGATAAATAGGAAACCAGGATAGTCTGATTTGGTATAAACAGGTGTTTTTAACAGATTTTAACTTATCATCGTGACCCTCAGGTGTGAACAACCATAAAAGTATAAACCAAAACAGTATGATTACCAACAATGTTAACTATAAACGACAAAGTATGTTGGACGGTTCCGAATGTAGATACAAGGTAAGCTGCAAAAATATCTAAGGCACTCATAACTATTGGTCAGATAATGACACAACAAACTAGTCAGAAATAACATTCCAACCAAGGGCTTAATGCTATATGGTCATGTAGTGCAATTTAAATTGGCAGTATTCGTAAAAGGCCAGTATAAATTTAAATACAATTCTCTGTAAGGACCAGAATAATTGGGAAATGCATACTCTAATATTTTCTTTAAAATTTGTACAGGACGAAAACATCATCGGGTTATGCTAAAAGTAAAAAAAATATTATTAAAATGTTTCTGCTGCCATCGAAACTGAAATCTATTTTTCCAAAATTTTAGGAGTTAAAACAAGCATTTGTAATAAAACTCTTGATTACTTTGCAACTTTGTTAGGTTTGATGTTTTCAGCTTATGTCATATTTTGATAAAATATATATAACACTGATGGACTAATGGGAGATTTGTTTACAGAGCTGACATCAAAATAGTCAAAATTGGCAATTTCCAACTTTAGTCTAAACTACCATGATTATATTCATACTTTAGAATGTCGGAATGTTTTGGGCATATATACATTTTTAATTTATGATATATAATTTGAGGAACATCTTAGTGGGGTAATAAAAATCTTTTCTTTGCAACCTGCCTATAAAATTTGTGAAATGATAATTTTAATTTTCTTGAATTATGGCATATTTCATGTCCACTTAGGGCATTCATGTTTTAACTTTTTTTCTAATCAGCCATTGCTGGCATAGTTAAATAATACATATTTGGGACATTAATCAAGAGTTAAATATTTGTCAATTTTAGTCGTAGAAAAAGAATAGTTTTCATTTTAGAAGAAAATTGTCAATTTATTATAGAAGAGTGGTATTTAATCTTTAAATAAGCCCAAAAACGTTGTATGACTAAATATAACCAACATGACCAATTGGCAGTGACTGTAAATTGAACGAATATCAATTTTCACGGGGCCTTTATGGTCTGTTTGGCGATGTAAGAACTAACAGCTGTATTAATTTGACATAGGTAAAAAAATTACTTCACGATATAAGACACAATCTCTTAAATACATAGTCACTCAAATTTTTATGAGAACATTTAAATATTTGACAATTAATTTTATCTAGCGGTTCTTCAATTTCCAGCTGATGAAATATTTTCTAAGTCGAGAGTGCTGAAAATGCAGAATTTTACTATCAAGAATATTACTTTGCATAAAGATACATTACATAGCTTTATTGTATTTGAAAGAATACATTTCTGTGATTATTACAAACAATGATGATAAAGATTAAACTTAATAAATAAAAAGAATTGTTCTTGAACACGTTTACAGTGTCACTTGAAAAAACCTAGTTCCTTAAACATGTTGACTTCTCATATATTTTATTATCAACTAGGTGCGGTAATACAAAGTATAAATTATCTCCCACTTCGCAATTGCAAACATACTGGTAGCAGTTAATTCTCACATATCACTGCTCTAACTTAGGAAAAATAGACATGTGAACAATTTAGATCATGAGATCGTGAATTTCATCAGCAAATATCATATTTTCTTTAAAATTACAACAAAAGTAACATTTATTCTGAATTCATGTTTTATTGAATTTTTATTTTCGTGAATGAACCATTAAACTGCATATTGTATTCTTTCATTTAAACGGAAAATGTTATTTCTAAATGATTTTGGGCGAAGGGCAAAAATTGGTGATCTTTTCATATTTAAATATCTACCAACCGCACATTTAATGTCACATTAAAATAAATAATTTAAAAAACACAAGAACATAAAATGAAACCATATTTATATCTTACTTATAGGATCAACAGGTGTTTATTTTTGTCAGGCTAAAGAGGCCCATTTTGTTTCATTTTAAACGAATTTAAAATGGAAACAAAATTTGACTGATCCTTTATTACCTGCAAGTTTGGTTCACAGACGATTTAGCTGGCATCTTTAATGTACAGTTAACAAATAACAAAATTAATACTAATCAATAACAAAAAAATTTAAATATCCTAGAGGGAAAAGAAATATCCTTAAATTTTAAGAAATCTAAAATCATATATTTGAGGTATCTTTGGCAGCCTGTCAAGTAAAGAATTACGATTCCCCACTATCACTCTAAAAAAAAGATTCCTACTTGTATTGATCATTTTTAAAATATATATATGATCGTTAGTTAACCCATGCTAAATATATCCTAATAGCTTCAAATTTGAATATAAAGCTGATGTTGCAAAAATAGGAAAAATGTTAGACATTTTAATACAAATCTGAGTTTAATTCTGACGATAGTGTATAAACGATTGTCTAACCATAGAGAATATTATTTATTTCATTATTATTCTTACCGTCTTCTTCTGCACAATCAGATATCGTATAATTAGTGGAAGCAAATATATATGTCAGATATCTATACTACGAAAAACAATATAAACTTAATTCTTATGTTATATAATTTCAGTAATATTGCTTTGCTATACTTATTTACAGATTCATTTTTTGTTTTAATTTATAACAAATCAGGAGAAGAAAAATCAGAATTACTTAAAACATTAGAAGGGGATTTATATACAGTTATATGGTAAAATTTGGTTTTCATAGAACAGGTTTCCGGTCAGTGCGATAGCCGTGCTACATGTATAGCCTTGGAAATATCACCACGCAAAATAAGAGAAGATAACAATGTCAAGGGTATTCAAATAAAACTGGATGGTAAATAGCACAGTCTAAAACCAGTCCAACTTGCTCAGGACACAAATATATTCGTCAGATCTGAATAGGTAAACTTGTCTTTGAATCATGAAAATATTTGGCTCTCCATCTTGACTTAAGCAAATTAAAACATCGTAAGGAAAAGTGTGAAAACATTTATTGGTCTAAACATATGGTAAAATTTTAGCGCAGTTATTTTGACTACGATGGAAAATAGTGGCGACAATTGATAAAGATATTAATCTAAAATCAAAACGTTAAACTACAGATTTCTTTGGAGCAATCAAACTGTGTTTTAATTTCAACTATGAGGATGGGGGAGGGGGGGGGTCGAAACATTCAATCTTTCTTAATTTTATGATAAGGATGGTAGACAAGAAATATTGCAACACAGATTTGCGCTATTTATTTTAACTGGATAAAAAGATTGGTCGACTGAGATAGTGATGATGCAATTTTATTCTGAAAAAAACATGGATGAAATTAAAGTGCTTTAAATATTCTTCAAAATTATATTCCTGGATTATAGCGAATATTATAAAAACAATGCTTGATAAAAATATTAGAAATAACATTTTCAGTATAGTTAACAGAAAATGATATTGGGGAATAATATATAAAATTTTAAAATGAATGCGTGGTTTCTGTACACTGTAAATGGATAGAAGATAATATTGCACATTTAGGTCATCAATATGGATTTCACAGACCTGGTTTTTTAGGTTTTTAGTTTGAGTATATGGTTTTCAAAAGTTACAAAATAAATACAGCAATTTATAAAACATGGATGCCTTAATTTATTAAAACAGATTCTACAAATACATATTTTAACTTTTAAGTAAACATGGAACAGAATTGATGTGGTTTTAAGTGACTGGACAGTTAATTTAATACAACAATTTATTTTTAAATTTAAAAAATGCAAGATAATTTGCTTAAATATTCAAATGGAAACTGTTTCAATATATAATAGCACGTAGAGAAATACTTGCGCAGCAGAAAATTATTGATAACACTACATTCATATATTTTAAAGTATCGGAAAATTATTTTATGAGCTTTTTATAACCTGTGATTATTTAAAAAGATATAAGAAAATATGAGAACTTTATTAGCTGTTATTTTTAATGCAATTTTGGATAGATGTTCGAAAACTTTAAGAAACGTTAAAAAATGGACACCATATTATTAATGCATCAATATTTGGACACACACAAGATGAAAAATCCTAGGAAAATTTTCAGAAACACTGTTAGTCTCAATAGATTTTACCTATCACAATATTTATACCAATATTTTTCCATATTCAATGCTGAATTTTTTAAAATACCAAATTTTAGAAGTGCGAAATTTAGAGATTTATCTAATTTTAGAAATGCAAGCATTTCATAAGTAAAACTTTATAAAGTTATATATATATGTAGTAGATACATTTGCTAAGAATTTACATATACATATTGGTGAAAAAATGATATATAATGATTTCAAATGACAATGTTGAGGTCAAGTGAATAGTACAATGAAAGTAAACAATGAGGTTTATAAATACATTTCTAAGCTTGTTAACATTCGGATAAACCAGTTGCTAAGATTCTGTACCAAATCTGACAGGTCTGACTCTCTGTTGATTCATGTTGTCTGACATGATTATTCATTGATTTGTTACAGAAATTACCAGTATTTAGCAAAATTCAAAAATAATAGAAATACTAAGGGTTCATTCCTTGTATTGCACATGGTAGATCTCCTTGGCTGAAATTTGGCTTCCTATTTCGGTATTTTTGGTTGAGTACTTCTTGTTTAATATAAGTTTGGTTTTTGGTCTTCCAAATGTTTCGGTTTTAATGCTGCTGATGAGAGGTAACTCCTTGAAATGCGTCGTATACAGCATAGTATAAATTTACTGTATCTAATATGAGTATCTTTGGATTGTTATTTTGTAGGGGTATTATGCTCTTTTTCTTTAAAATGAAAATAATAAAATCAAGACAAACTTTACTACAGTTTTTTGACAATGCATACTATCAAAGGGTATAATAAAAATCTGAAAATAAATCTGCTTTACTACGAGTTTGGAATAATCTAATCCTGGGATTTTGGTATTAATTACCTGTACCTAGTTTTAATAATATTTGTATAAACGTAAAATTACAGCTGAACTATTGGAGAATAAACAACAAATGCTATCCTTCAAAGCGCCACCTCTAAATGTTTGTTTATTCTATTAAAATTTCGGGAAACAGATATGAATAAGTTGTCCTTCGTGAGGCTTGGGAGAATTGCAATTTCCTTTGATAATTAACTAAATTTTGTACTGGATTATAGAATTTCAAAAATGTGTGCCAAATGTTTTTAAAATGTTCTGCAAACTCTTTATAAATATTGTAAAAAATCATCAAATAATGTTAAAATATATGCCAGAGCTAATATCATTTTAATCATATCTAACAATTGCAGAGTTAATATCATTATAAACTTATCTAAAATATTTTTCTGGATATGTTTAAAAAGTAACGAAAAAGATTTTGGAGTCATATGAAAATATTCAACTGATATCCTGAAAACGTTTTCTAAAACTATAAAACATATATTATATTTTATGGAAACTGTTCTAAAATTATTTTTAATTTGAACATATTCATACAAAATATTTGTACTTCAAATCCTCAGTTTTATACGATGATAAAATGAAGCGGTATTCCGACTGAAAATAAATTTTCGGAACCCGGTTAAAAATGTAAAATGTAATAAAATTTATCCAGATAGAAAGTTTTATTACTAGAAACAAGATTGTATTTTCCATTAACCCTTTAACGTTTGTACCGGTCAAATTTGACCGGTAAGCGTTCAACGTGTAGTATCATTCCAACAAAAACTTGATAATTGCCTCAATACTCAACGGAGTTTGGCCAGAAAGGGCTTGATTTAAAGCCAATAATTTCCTTTTTCACATTATTATAATTCTATAAAATATTTGTTTGTAAAGAGACGAGTTATTATGGTGTAAACGTTGCTACACTTATTCAATTTTCATCTGCAATTTTACAACGATGTCCTATGTACTTGAAGCGTATATTCTCAGTCGTTTGATTAATAATTCACAATATGAAAAGTGTACTCTAAAGTGCAGAAAAAGACTTTTATTGTGATATAATATATCTTAAAAAGATCTAGATTTATCATTTTTGCGGATGAAATAATCTAGTTAATGCAGAAGAATTCCCTCGTTTTTCTCTATCTTTTCAATTTACGTCAAATTTTTAAAATTGCAAATCGAAATAGGAAAATCTAAATCGAACATTTTTTTCTCCAGTTTACAAGCTTTTCAAAACACTTTTGTTTTCAGATATTGACCCTTTGATGGCGTTGCAACTGCCGGTTAAACTTAAACATGTGCGGCAGCGTAAATAGCTTTCCGGAGATCGGTTTTCAGATTATTACGACGTGCCGACTTTTGAACCGACTTACATGTGCAGTTCAACAATTACGCTCAAGAATGTACGATTAATCTAGTGAAGTTAATTAATTTCCAAGTGAAAATGGCTGTAAATATTGCAAACGATATATCCTGTATGAAGAATAAGAGGACTCTCTTGATTTTTTGCTGAATCACGAAATAAACGATTCCGAGGAGAAAGAAAGTGAGAAGATGATGATTTTGTTCCAGTTCTAATAATGGGTAAAAGTATATTTTTTCTCATCGATAAATGTTATCTTGTACTCAAAATCAAGCGTTAACTCCCAAGGCAGATAACATATAGATATATATCTCAACCAAATTACATTTCATAAGCACTAAATAGTAAATTTGAAGTAAAAGCTTTTTTTAAACTATGGAATTAAAGCACATGCAAAAGTTGTTAATAGTGAACATAAAAATAGGTTAAAAAAAGCCTGCTGCACAGGAAGGATTACTTAAGCTTTACATTTGTTTATTTTACTCTTTGCTGCAGTCTTATGGAAATTTTAACCTGTTTAAAAATATTGTTTTGATCAATTTAGAATTTCTGATATTTGTTTAGATTTAAATTGCATTCGTTCATTTTTTTTTACTGTAAACAAAGACCTTATTGTTTACCATGAGAAATTGGTAATAGAAAAAGAATACTTTATGCAATTCATAAACAAGTTATTTTTATAATACAGGATACTGTATTTCTAGAAATGCAAGCCTTGCTTGGTTATTGTGATGCTCACCATATCTTGATTTTACACGTGACTAATTAAATAAAAAAAAAACAATTTCTAAATCTGAGAGCTCTGTATTATGATATTTTTTTTTTGTTTGAAATAAAAGATATTATGTACATGTACATCAGTCAACTTGTACTTTATAGGAGCAACCATTATTTATTTATTTATTAGGAAGGTGCAAATTGATCCTTGAAATGTTTTACATGCTTTTTTTTTTTTTTTTTTTTTTTTTTTTGCAGTATCTATGATCCTGTATATGATTGCTTATTTTATTATTCAAAATATATGTCAAAGTAATTTTTAATCCAGATTTTTTTATTTACATTCTAAAACTTGAATTCTTTAATACAAATAATGTAATTTGGAGCATTATTTCCTTTTAAATTCCTTTCCCTTCCATAAATAAATAAGCATAGTTACAATGTAGTAGAAAACTTGTAACTTATGAATTAATTATTTTTTAATGTAAATATTATGTTTTTTTCTGTTTTGACAGATACCAACCACCCCCCCCCCCCCCCCCCCCTTGACTTAAATTTTGCATATACTGGGCACATACAAGGAACCATTCTGTGGTATATTTAGAAACTTAATTTGGTAACATCAGTTGTATGTGATATAAGTGGTAAGAATTTGTTAAATGGTGGTGTACACAAATAACATTTGCAAGATATAATGTATTCATGTATGCCCATTTAAATACATGCAAAATGATACATGCATTCTTACTTGAAATATAGTAAAGGATATGTTTTTATAGTATTAATCATGTATTGGTGGAAGTTGGAGAGAACCAATGACCAATGTCAGGCAATCCCTGTCAATTTAGATAGGAGTTTAACACACCATACCACAAGATGGGTTAAACTCTAACAGGCTTAGTGATCATAAATAGGCAACCAAACTAGACCACTCAGCTACCATGGCCACCCAATATATTTATTAATGAAAAAAAAAACAAGTAATTTTCAAACTGCAACATAAACTTTAATAGTTAAAGACAAGATATGTTGTGAGGTAGCAAGCATTTGATTTTCAAGGGGGAATGCAGGAATCTATGTCAATCAGGAAAGTTTTGGGTTTAAATGAAAATAAAAATTTAGGCTGCAATAGCGGGCGAGTAAAAAATCCAGGACCAAAAGTTCGACAAAAAAAAAATAGGCAGGATCAAACATTTGATTTACTACATCCTATGAAATCCCCCCCCCCTAAAAATCAAATGGTAGCTCTGTAACTGTGAAAAATGGCTGGTAATTCTATACATAAATTAAAGCTTATCAATTCATATGCCTTTTTCAGGTATTGTTTAAGAGTTTTCTGTATACATGTAGCAGTAATAATTTGTGATACAAAATGTATGTTGTATTTAAATCAGCCATAACATAGAGTGAAATTTACACTTCATTATTATCAAATTTTCAAATTAATAACATTTATTCTGCACATTTATAAAATTAGTCTGTATAGTATTAACAGACACTTATTTTATATGCATGTACTACATTGCAATGTTTACATAGTCAGATTAAATGTACATTTGTAATACAGGCAAAAGATAATGTCTTTCAAAAATTCACATTCAACAGTATACAAGTATTTGCATGTTCATATTGCTTCAGTGAAGTCATATTAAGAACCAGTCTTGGTCATTCAGATTGGATTTTTAAAAAAATACTTTTTGTTTTTCAGAATGTTATGTAGATCTAAGAAAGTTGTATGAAATTTCAGCAAACCTTTCCAAACTAAACAAGGCTTTCGTTTAATTGAATTGACATACATGTTACATATACAGACTGGTGCTTCAGTGACAGTGCTGTGTTTGAATAACAATTTAATTGATTATATGGATTTTCAATGTGTACATCATAATATACAATCACATATGGAAGGTTTGAAAGCATTGAACTGTTTTTAAAATACATTTCAAAATAAAAAGTGCTCAAATTATGTATACTAGTATTTGTTTTAATTTAAAACATTACAGTGCAGTTTATCTAGTCTATTTAGTTTCAAAATGTGAAGTCAACAACTTCCTTTGCTTATTAGTGTCTTCATAACCATAAATCTTGGAGCAAAGAAAAAAATCTAAGAGGGACAGGATTCATTTTTCTACAAACAATTTATATGCAACAAGAAGGCAAAATACTTTCTAACCTGCACCCAAATACTCATTAAAAAACTGTACACAACAATATGTCTCTCCAGTTGTCATCTTTTCTATGAAATACCAAATATTGGTTTGAAAGATTCCCATGCCAAAAGTTATTGAAAATAAGGAAAATAGTATTTAAGCATTTTGGTCTATCTAAATTTTTATGCAAACGAAATAAACCGATGCTTATTTTGTACATCAAATCAAATAGACTATAAAGGTTATAGTTAAAATCTCAACACAAACTTTGTTAGAAAGCTACATCTATGATTGCTAAGAAAGAAATATTCACAAATAATAGTTTCTCGCCTGATTTCGCTGTTGTCTATGTTTTCAGTGTAATAGTAGAATGTACACAATTATTCTCCACATGTTATTTCTTGATCATGAAGAAGCCTCTGTCCAAGTTTGATAGAAATCCAGGATGGTTTAAGAAAGTAATTAATGTTTTAAATACTTTAACTGCAGACTGTATATTATGTTAACTGGGAGATAAACTAAGTCCATTTATAAGTAAAATATGGAAAAAATGGGAGAAAAAATTATTACAAAATTTTCCTCTTGATACTTTCTTTTGATATGAACAAGCTTCTGTCCAAGTTTGGTAAAAATCCAGGATAATTTAAAAAAGTTATTAATGTTTTAAAAACTTTCAACACAGAGTGAATGTAAATATTGACGCCGCCGCCGCCGACAACAAACTGTAGGATCGCTATGTCTCGCTTCCGCGACAAAGGTCGCAGGCTCGACAAAAGGGAACGAATGTGATGATTATCTATTTTAGAGAACTGTAAGAGTGCAGGACAACTCGGCCCGCAGACCACTCGGCCCAGGACCACTCGTCCCGTTCATTTGTACTAAAAAGACCAGTCGGCCCATCAAAAGGATTACGGTCCGAGTTGTCTTTTTCTGACGGTCCGAGTTGTCTTTACAAGTTAACTTTTCAATGAACCTAATATTGTTAGTGTTACGGTCCGAGTTGTCTTTTTCTGACGGTCCGAGTTGTCTTTACCTCGGGCTGAGTGGTCTTGGGCCGAGTGGTCCACGGGCCGAGATGTCCCCTATTCAACTGTAAATGTTTACCATCGTCTCTGGTGTATATAATTTGATTGTCATTTGATTTGTTCTTTTAAAGCCGGTAAAAACCTTTGAACTTAAGTATACTTGTATGTTTAAATAAGGAATCATTTCTGCCTTCTTCTTAAAATTGAAAACTGTATTTCATCCTTGGTTGCTAGGGAGTCAATATCGTTGCTAAGGAAAAATATTTGAATATCTACATGTATGTATTATTTATTCTGGTTTAAGTCATAAATGGGTTGATGGTGGAACATGTCAAAACTTCAAAAATTACAAATTGACAAAATTTCTACTGCGAACCAATGAATATGGTTGATTAGTAGCATTTTAATAAGTAAAAGTTTACACTATTTTTAGTAGGTAGAAATGATCTTAACCTGTGAATATTTAACATTACTCAAGATTTTGGATTTTTAAATAAAATTGGACTTTCGGAAATCATTTTACATTGAATATATATCAGTAGAGGGTTTTTCATAGTTTGTTGCTAGGGAATGTCATTGGTTGCTAAGGAAAAATATGACATTTTCTCCAAAAATATATAGGAATTAGTTAAGGTAAATAAATAATTAATTTAAGGGTGGAATTTCATGTTATTATATAAAAAATTTAGAAAACTATATGGAATCAGCATTTATTGACAAATTCTCATGGTTGCCTAGCAACATAAATAACCTAACTTTCTCATATAATTTCCAAAACTGTTCAATTGTTTTATCCAGTTCAGGTTATTATTAAAACTATTGTACCATAAACAAACCCTATTTCTACTTCTGAACAAAAAAGAACCCTCAGTATATTTTGATTTTGGCTAAAAACAGTTAAAATTCAAGTTTGAAGTGAAGTTTGATGTGTTACCATAGCAACGGTAATCAAGGCAATCAAGTAATGAATTTGAAAAATTAAAGCTAGTGTATTATACTTTTACAATGTATACAATAAATGTTTTTATCTTTGAAAATATTTTTTTCTGTGTGGTCAATTGTGCAACCCGAATTGTTCATGATTTTTGTCAAAAACTGGGCAAATGCTAAAGGGTAAAAGTTTTATCCAGATAAAAAGTTTTATTACTAGAAACAAGATTGTATTTTCCATTAAGTTTAATTTAAACATTGAATTAATTAATATATATATTAAATTTGTGTGTGTGGTGGGGGGGGGGTATTATTTTAAAAATAAATATTTTTCCAACAAGCATTGCATATGTTATTTCATTTGTGCCATTTTTAGTTAAGAGAGAATTCTGTACACATGTAATAAATGATAACACCATCCAATCGGTAGACGTTTTGACGAAAACAAAATATTAAAACACAATTATAACATAAACAGGGAACACGGATATTCTGATTTGTTATAGACAGGATTTGTAACTGATTGTAACTTACTCCATTGTGACCCTCGGGTGTAAAAGAAACCATAAAAGTATAAATCAAAATAGTATGATTACCAACAATGTTAGCTATAAAAGAGAGTAGGTTGGAAGGTTCCGTATGTAGATACAGGGTAAGCTGCAAAAATATGTAAGGTACCTATTGCTGTTGGTCAGATAATGACGTACTTTTAAACAAAATAGTCAGAAATAACATTCCAATAAAGGGCTGAATGCTATGTAGTCATGTAGTGCTATTTAAATTGGCAGTATTCGTGAAAGGCAAGAACACATAATCGGGTTATGCTCAAAGTAAAAAAAAATATTATTAAAATGTTTCTGTTGCCAAAGTTTAGGAGTTAAAATAAGCATTTTCTCTGATTGCTTTGTAATAAAACTCTTAATCACTTTGCAACTTTGTTAGGTTTTATGTTTTCAGCTTATGCCATATATTGATGAAATAGATATAACACTGATGGACTAATGTGAGATTTGTTTACAGAGCTGGCATCAAAATCGTCAAATTTGGCAATTCTTAACTTTAGTCCAAACTACCATTATTTTCATACTTTAGGATGTCGGAATGTTTTGGACATGATATTACTGAAATTCATATATACATTTCTAATTTATTGGTACTAGATGATATAATTTTTGGAACATCTTAGTGGGGTAATACAATTTTTTTTCTTGGCAACCTGCCTATGAAATTTGTGAAATGATGAATTATGGCATATTTCATGTCGAATTAGGGTATTCATGTTTTAACTTTTTTCTAATTAGCCATTGCTGCCATAATTAAGTAATACATATTTGAGACATTCATTTATAGTTAAATATTTGTCAATTTTAGAAGTAGAAAAAGAATATTGCTCATCTTTAGAAGCAAATTGTCAGTTTATTATAGAAGAGTGGTATTTAATCTTTTAAATAAACCCAACAACGTTGATGTATGACTAAATATAACTAATTGGCAGTCAATGTAAATTTAACGAATATCAGGGTCTGTTTGGAGATGTAAGAACCAACTGTTGCATTTGACACAGGTTAAAAAAAACTACTTCACGTCATCTGTTAAATACATAGTCACTCAAATTTTTATGAGAACCTAATAAATATTTGACAATTAATTTTAACTAGTGGTTCTTCAATGTCCAGATCGTGAATTTCATCAGCAAATATCAGTTTTACTTTAAAATTGCAAAAAAGTAAACATTTATTCTGAATTCATGTTTTAGTTCATTTTTATTTTTCATTAATGAACCATTAAACTGTCTATTGTATACTTTCATTTAAATGGAAAAATGTTATTTCTACGTTATTTTGGGCAAATGGCAAAAATGATTTTTCCATTTTTTAAATGTCTATCAGCTGCACATTTAATGTCACATTAAAATAAATAATTTCAAAAACACCGGAACATGAAATGAAATCATATTGATATCTCAATTATATGATCAACAGGTATTTATTTTTGTCAGCCTAAAGTGGTCCAATTTTGTTTTTTTTTTTTCATTTTAAATGAATTTAAAATGGAAACAAAATTTGACTGATCCACAGACGATTTAGCTGGCATATTTAATGTACAGTTAAAAAATAATAAAATTAATACTAATCAATAAGAAAAAAAATAAATTGAAATATCCTAGAGGGAAAAGAAATATGCTTAAATTTTAAGAAATCTAAAATCATACATTCGAGGTATCTTTGGTACCCAGTATCACTCTAAAAAAAGATTCATACTTGTATTGATTATTTTGAAAATATATATATGATCGTTAGTTTACCCATGCTAAATATATCCTAATAGCTTCAAATTTGAATATAAAGATGATGTTGCAAAAATAGGAAAACTGTTTAACATTTTAATACAAAGCTGAGTTTAATTCTGACGATAGTGTATAAACAATTGTCTAACCATAGAGAATATTATTTATTTCATTATTATTCTTACCGTCTTTTTGTGCACAATCAGATATGGTATAATTAGTGAAAGCAAACATATATGTCAGATATCTATACTACGAAAAACAATATCAACTTAATTCTTATCTTATATAATTTCAGTAATATTGCTTTGCTATACTAATTTACAGATTCATTTTTTGTTTTAATTTATAACAAATCAGGAGAAGAAAAATCAGAATTACTTAAAACATTAGAAGGGGATTTATGTACAGTTCTATGGTAAAATTTGGTTTTCATAGAACAGGTTTCCGGTCAGTGCGATAGCCATGCTACATGTATAGCCTTAGAAATATTACCATGAAAAAAAGAGAAGATAACAATGTCAAGGGTATTCAAATAAAACTGGATGGTAAATAGCACAGTCTAAAACCAGTCCAACTTGCTCAGGACACAAATATGTTCGTCAGATCTGAAGAAGAGGTAATCTTGTCTTTGAATCATTAAAATATTTGGCTCTCAATCTTGACTTAAGCAAACTAAAACATCGTAAGGAAAAATGTGAAAACATTTATTGGTCTAAGCATATGGTAAAATGTTAGCGCAATTATTATGACTACGGTTGAAAATAGTGGTGACAATTGATAATGATTTTCATCTAAAATCAAAACGTTAATCTACAGATTTCTTTGGAGCAATAAAACTGTGTTTTAATTTTAACTATGAGGATGGGGGGCTCGAAACAATCAATTTAAACATTTAATCTTTCTTAATTTCATTTTAAGGATGGAGGACAAGAAATACTGCAACATGGCTTTCCACTATTCATTTTAACTGGATAAAAAGATTGGTTGATTGAGAAAGTGATGATGCAATTTTATTTTGTTTTTAAATAAGTGCCTTTAATGATCTTCAAAATTACATTCCTGGATTATAGCGAATATTATTAAAAAATGGGTTCAGAAAGAAATATTAGACATAACATTTTCAGTACATTTAACAGGGAATAATATATCTAATTTTATAATGAATGCTTGGTTTCTATACATTGTAAATGGATAGAAGATAATACTGCACATTTAAGTCATCAATATGGATTTCACAGACCTGGTTTTTTAGGTTTTTAGTTTGAGTAACTGGTTTTCAAAAGTTACAAAATTAAATACAGCCATTTATAAAACATGGATGGCTTAATTTATTAAATTAGATTCTACAAATACATACTTTAATTGTAAGTAAGCATGGAACAAAATGTGTTATACAAATATTTCAACAGAATATATGTGGTTTTAAGTGACTGAACAGTTAATTTAATACAACAATTTATTTTTAATTTTAAAAAATGCAAGATAATTTGCTTAAATATTAAAATAGAATCTGTTTCAATCTATAATTCCACTCATAGAAATACTTGCACCTCAGAAAATTGTTGATAACACTGCATGTATATATTTTAAAGTATCAGAAATTTATTTCATCAGCTTTTTATAACATGTCATTATTTAAAAAGATATAAGAAAATATGAGAACTTTATTAGTTGTTATTTTTAATGTAGTTTTTGTTGTCCGAAAACTTTTAGAAACGGTAAAAAGTGGACACCATATTATTATTGCATCAATATTTGGACACACACAAGATGAAAAATCCTATGAAAAATTTCAGCAACACTGTTAGTCTGGAAAGATATTACCTATCACAGAATTTATTTATATGTAAATTTTTTTCATATTCAATGCTGAATTTTTTTAAAATACCAAATTTTAGAAGTGCGAAATTCGTCCAAAGATTTATCTAATTTTAGAAATGCAAACATTTCAGAAGTAACACTTTATAAAGTTATATAAAGATGTAGTAGATACATTTGCTAAGAATTTACATATACATATTGGTGAAAAAAATGATATATAATGATTTCAAATGGCAATGTTGAGGTCAAGTGAATAGTACATTGAAAGTAAACATTGAGGATTAGAAATACTTTTCTATGCTTTGTTAACCTTCGGATAAACCAGTTGCTAAGGTTCTGTACCAAGACTAACAGTTCTGACTCTCTGTTGATTCATGTTTGTAGGGGTATTATGCTCTTTTGTATTGTTTTCGACTGCAGGTTTGGCGATTGGATTAAACTGAATTGTTATTGACCTTTTCTGTTTAAGAAATAATTCATGAGGCATACATATTTCTTTCGTTCAATGCTTTTTTCATAATAATTGACCTTAATCAGATTTGCTTGTGACCAAACTATGAAAAGCAATGCAAAAATAATGACCGAGATATTTCGAGTAATTTAGTCAACCCAGCTTAACAGAGTAACAAAAATACCAGTGAGGTCAATTTTTTTAAAAGCTGCCATAATTTGAAATTAAATCAACTGAAAAGTTCATCACATGTATCTATAAGTCTACTGAGATAATACTTTCGGTGACTTACACTCTCGGATACCCAGTTCCTGGCCTATAGAGCTCAATCATTGATTAACCTTCATAGTGACCAAAAATTATAACAACAATATTGCAAGAAATAGAATTAACCTATTCTGAGAATTAAAATCTAACACCTTTTTACCATACATAAATTATAGTATTTTTTCAAGTAAAAAATGATCATCAAATAATTTAACATGAAGTCATTTGAATAAAACATTCTTTGGTAGCAATTTTAATGCACAGGATGTGCAATTGCGTCGATGTACGGTTCATTAATAAAATGAAATTAATAAAATCAAGGAAAACTCTACTACAGTCTTTTGACAATTCATACTATCAGAGTGTACAATAAAAATCTAAAAATAAATCTGCTTTACTACAAGTTTAGAATAATCTAATCCTAGGATTGGGTATTAATTATCTGTACATAGTTTTAATAATATTTGTATAAACTCAAAATTACAACTATTGGCGAATTAACAACAAATGCTATCCTTCGTCATCCGCCTTCTAAATGGTAGTTTATTCTATTAAAATTTCGGGAAACATATATGAATAAGTTGTGAAGAATTGCAATTTCCCTTGATAATTAACTAAATTTCGTACTAGATTGTTTTTAAAATGTTCTGCAAACTCTTTTTCTATACATATTGTAAACAAATCATCAAATAATGTTAAAATATATCCCAGACATGCCAGAGTTAATATCATTATAAACTTATCTAAAATATTTTTCTGGATATTTCTAAAACAGTAACGAAAAATATTTTGGAGTCATACTAAAATATTCAACTGATATCCTGAAAAAGTTTTCTAAAACTATAAAGCATATATTATTTTATGGAAAATGTTCTAAAATTATTTTTAAATTTGAACATATTCATACAAAATATTTGTACTTCAAATCCTCAGTAAAATGTTTTGAGAATATTAAAATTTTAAAATGTTAAAAAATTTGATAACATGTTCATGATATTGTTTTCAAATTCTGCATATCAAAACATAAGTAAAATGTTCTTTAAGTAAAGTCAAGAAATACCAAAGGGATATTCGAAGGAGATGAAAATCGTCACAACTGACAAACTCCGGAGAACAACGAAGACCAGACAAAAACAATACATCCCCTACAATTAAAATCTGAAAACGTATGAACAACATGGACCCCACCAAAAAACCGGGGGTAGACTCAGGTGCTCCGGAAGAGTAAGCAGACTCTGCTTCCTGCAGGACACCCGCCATGCTGCCCATGTAAAATCCGGTATAAGGAAGGGATAATGTTCTTTAACAACTTGCAATAAATAATTTTTGGAAAAAAAATGTATTTCTGCTGGGAAAAAAATTAAACATCCTTTTTTTCAGTAATATCTAAATATATTTTACCAAAGTGGATAGTGTAACCAGTAAATTTTTCAGTATTGCATGAGTTTCTCATGAACATTAACCCGATCCGCCAATATTCATATCATATGAGTCCAATGTATTATACCTGCATGTTTAAACAAATCGCAAAATTGTAAATTAAAGCACTGCTCTTAAACTGATAAATAAGTGTAAAAAACAATATTAATACGTTTTAATTTTTGTCTTTTGCTCAACAACAGATAAAATAGGAATTGAAAAATGTTCTGCAGTAACCCTTCTATTGAATTTACCCAAGATCAAAATATAACACTTTGTTTTTAGATTGAATTAATTTCAAAGGAATCTAATATTGCATTTGATTTTTTCTAATGTACAAACGTATATTGCTCTTATACTTTTTAGGAATCATCTATTTAATATTCTACTGATAAATAATCAGTTTTGTTCTCTTTGATTGTCGCATCCATATGAATTTTATTTATTCTTTGCTATTTTTCACACACACACATGTATATAGTCCGCTTAGACATCAGTTCCCTAAGTACTCATTGCCTTGGTTATGATATAATTTCTCGAAACTTCTGTCGAAATTTTCAGTATAATTATCTTAAAAGTACAGATTCAACTCCCTCATGTAAAGCTGACCTTATCTGGACTTTGGATGAACTGTCTAGGCCCTTTTAATTATATTGCTCACCATTTTGTAAGCCATTTTAACAAATCTGGGACCCCTTTAAATTTGCCTTCCATGCGATTATGAATAGAAAATGCTAAATCTAGAATTCAATTTGTCTCTATATAGATAATAAATTTAACAGAAAATTATACTTACATGAAACTGTTCTTTAAAGTTTGGTCTTTCTGCAGTGTAGATTGATATTTAATCCTATATGATTAACCTGTACAGATTAACTAACACTTATTGAATGATTCAAAGAAAAGAGGGTAACGAGAAAGTGAGTATTTAAACTGCATGATAAGTAGCGTCGGTTTTATCAGAATTTGATTGGACAAATAATGTCAGGCCTGTACCGCCCTTTTTATTTTAGAGTCAATCATAAGAAAGAACAAATGTATAATGATACAATGAAGCGGTATTCCGAATTAAAATACATTGTCGAAACCCAGTAGAAAATGTAAAATGTAATAAAATTTATTCAGATAAAAGTTTATAATACTAGAAACAAGATTATTATTTTTGATTAAGTTTATTTTGAACATTGAATTAATGAATTTATATATATATATTAAATTTGTGTGTGTTGGGAGGGGTTGTATTATTTTAAAAATCCAATATTTTTCCAACAAGCATTCCATTATTAATATTTAATATATTAAGAATGAGAACCAGCGAATGAATTACTAGTGGTAAAGATATTTTTAATGGAGTTTTTTAAGATGTAATTGTGTTTCATTACCTTAGAGATGGTTGCGAAGAGCAACTGTCTATAAGGTACACTTCAGTCATACCAATAGAACACAGTGTTTTAATAAATTTAAATACTCCTCTTCCATCTTCTCATTAGGTAATTATCAAACAAAATAATAACACGGAAAGGTCAACAATGACGTACCAATCGACAGAACTTTTAATAAAAAAAGAATCAAGTGGTATAAAACACAAACATAAGATAAGATAAGAATTAACATAGAGAATCAATAGAGAGTTAGAATATAAATTATTTGTTTATACATTCTGGGCTACGTTTTGGTATTATTATATATCAGTTGCTGATTAACCAAATCTACTAATTTGACAATTTGTGGTTGAAACAGTAACTAATGTAATAAATTGTGTAATGGTGTACTGCAGCAAGTTAAAATCTTAGTTGACGATTGTTTGCCAAATTAGAAGTTACATAATTTTCTGCAGAAGAGCAGTAATAAATAAACTTTAAATAAACCATGGTTTTCAGCGATTTTTAGATCGAAAACTATTTGCTGTTTGGATTTTTTTTTTTCCTTATTTTTTTTTTTTTTTTTTTTTTTTTTGGTTTTCAACGTTTAAGGTTTTAATAAGCCGTAAATCGATGTCATCTGCACATGTAATTGGTGTCAATGAATATGTTAGATGCTTGACTATTAGAAATGAAGGTTAAGAAAAGGTCAGCAATGAAACATCTGCCCATCAAAAACAAAACATCAAATATAGTCGACAAAAACCAAACCTGATATGAAAAATGGAACAGATTTATACGTTGTGTATACACTTAAAATGGGCTTATCAAGAAATAATCCGTCCTAAATCTGCAACTACATGAATGCACAGTACCAATTCGGTTTCTATGTTTATCTCCATATGGGGGTACCAAGATATGAAAGAAAATTTCATAAAAATAAAAATTAATTTCTTGAAAAATAACAGCACCTCAATTAAGTGGAAATGTATCCGATTAATTTAATGCAACGAAAATGGTACGTTCCCATGACTTTTCATGCCGAAAAATGAGGCTCAAAAAGAGGGGATAAATTTTTGCTAAAAATCGGGGGCTACCCACTTAAATCATTGAAATTACCCACATTCTTAAAGGCTAGTTTGAAATTGTTTTATATCATATGTCTCGAAGGAATAACCACTGACGTTTAAAATTATTTATTATCTAATTTAATACTGACCAGTGGGCAGCGAGTCTCACAATCATTTCACCGCTAAATGTTCCCTTCACAAGATGTCTGCACCCAGTATTATATGAATTTATACATTGTATCCTATACGGACTTTTAGTCAATTCAGAATGTAGCAAAAATTCTATATCAAAAGAAATGAATTGCTAACAAGGGTGTGGCGATTTTTCACATTTTTATAAGGCAAACCCATCCAAAACCAGTGGTTTGTTAAGCACACAATATCCCCTTTGGCTGGCTGTATTTTTTCCATCCATTTTCTTTTCAAATGGCTTTTTTAATGCCTCTAGACATTATTATTTCCAAATTGAATCCAACTGAGTTTCTTCATTATGGTCTCCGATAAGGCCGGGCAAAAATTCGCTTTCTGGGAATTTACTTATTTGCTTTTTGGAAACAGACTATAACCTTCCAAAGCAACCATATTTCTATATTGTTATATGATCAATGTAAAGTCGGTGTATTTGAGAAAATACTAGTGGATAATTTTTTGATGCAGCATACGAATAATAGATGTGGCGTTCGAAGAACGATCGAACGGACTTTAACGATTTCGACCTTAAAATTAACGGTTTTGTAAATCCAACAGTGGTGACACATTTGAGTTGTGGAGGGTAATTTTACGCTTAACGATGAAGTTCCATATTAGCTTTATAATAAAATATAACTTATTATCATTTACTTTGAAAAAAGTTATGATGGGCTGAATTTCTGAACCCAACCCAAAGTTTTATCTTTAAATCCACACTTTTCAGAAACAGACTATAGATCGCTCAGCGAGTGATAAAAATAACAGTTTCATTAGTATTTCCTTATTTGAGATCGAATAACTATGTTTTATGAAAGATTTGCTGAATAAAAACATAAATTTATAAAAAATCACCCCTCATTTTAGAATGCAAAGTACGAATTCGGTTCGTATGTTAATCTCCGTACGGTTGTACCAGGATATAAAAAAAATTTCATAAAAGTAAAAATTAATTTCTTGAAAAATAACAGCACCTCAATTAAGATGAAATATACCCGATTAATTTAATGCAACGAAAATAGTAAATTCCCATGGCTTTTCATGCCGAAAAATGAGGCGCAAGAAGGGGATAAATTTTTGCTAAAACTCGGGGGGTACCAACTTAAATCATTGAAATTACCCACATTCTTAAAAGCTTCACATGATTTCTGCGCCCAGTACTTTATGAATTGGTACATTGTATCCATATTGGTCTTACTTAAGTTAGCTAACTCTGTTTAGTCTTATTGATTGGTTACCCAATTATCTTGTACTGGTCCCACAAATGTCAGGCAATAATCGCACTTCGATAACTTTGTATTGATTATAGCAAGTACTTCTCGTCTTCACTTTAAAAAACTTTTAATTTGAAACATATATTAACATTTCGCATGGATTATAATTCCAATATATGAAATTGTGACAATAATTAATAATTGGGTCAAAATTGATATGATTTTTATCTGAAGTAAATTTACATGTAAAGAAATTTGTTTTCCGCAATTAACATGCTGTGTGTTTCAGGTAATTATAATTAATTAACCATTTGACTTATATAATTTCAAAGACAGATAAGTATAACATTTAAATTTATTTTATATTAATATTTTATCTTTTTTGGTATTTATATATAGTAAAAATATGACATATTATATAATTGATCCTATTTACTCGTATGAACGATATCTACTTTGTTCTGACAAGGTAGAAGCTGATTGGGATGGGCGACATCTTGAATAATTTCACAACAATCGTAAAAAATAACTCATTTCAACCTTATTTTGAAGCAAGAAAAATGGGACGCGAAATGAATTGGTCTTCATAATTATATTCTATCATAAATTAACTTTATTTTGTGGAGACGGATGGTATTATATATAAAGAAGAAATCATCTATATTATTTTTCGAAAATAAGTTCTTTAGTGATTTAAAGTACATATTGAAAACGACCAAGTGATAAGATATACAATGAAGGGTTGGATGGTTTCATGATAATAATAAGTTAAGGGCATTAACAAGTCCCATTGATTTGTATTGATAGATCGACAACCATTATTTGACACCTTTGTACTACCAGAGGTCACGTGATGACCGCGATAGCTGGATATGTCCCCTTATAGAAGACATTTCAAGTTCCATAAAATTTTGCAATAAAAAAAGTAAATTTCCAAACAAACCGTTGTCAACAGATTTTTCAAGTAAAATATGCACTTCACAGACAAATCAGTAGTATATGGGCGGAGGCAAATTATGATTTGTGGAGGAGCCTGGAGGAGCAAGAAGTGACGTAACCGGAAGCGAAAATGGCGTTCAGGAAGTGACGTAATAAGAACAGGAAGTCACATGACCGGAACCGGAAGTACTGAAAGTGGTTTGCGCGCATGCGTAACCGGAAGTTATGGACTTTCCCATCATTTGTTTACGAAAGTGACATAAGTCACGTGCTTAGGCCCGGATGTGTGGTCTGTGCACGCGTACCCGGAACCAAAAGTACCCGGAAAAAGTTTGCGCGCATGTGCAACAGGAAGTAGTGGATTTTCGCGACATTTCCCATGATTTGCTTACGGAAGTGACGTAAGTCACGTACCAGAACCCGAATGTCTGGTCTGCGCATGTCTGACCGGAACCGGAAGTACCCGGAATTGGTTGTCGAATGCGCAGCCGGAAGTGATGTGTTTTCCAAAATGATTTGTTTACGGAAGTGATCTAAGTCACGTGCCAGGACCCGGATTTGTTGTCTGCACATGTTCAGGTGGAACGGAAAGTGGTTTTCGCGCATGCACAACCGGAAGTGATGGATTTTCCCGCCATTTGTTTACGGAAATGACGTCAATTACTAGCTGGTACCCGGATCTGTGGTCTGCGCATGTGTAGGTGGAACCGGAAGTGGTTTGTTCAACCGGAAATAGTGAATTTTCCCGCCATTTTCTCATGATTTGTTTATGGAAGTGATGTCAGTCACGTGGTGGTAGTCGGATGTGCCATGCTTGACTAATTATTTCCCCTTTTCCCGTGCTTCTCGGTTTCTGGGGCTTTCATCGGTCTGTATAGGCCTTTAGAGACTGATACTCTCACTGTTATGTCGATATCCGAGAGTATTCGAAGTACACTATTGGATTATCTCCCCTTATCCCGCTCTTTTCATCTGCGAGTGAGGTTTTCTGTGAGGACCAAAGGTAGGATTAGATTATGTTCCCTTATCTCCAAGTGATGCTGTCACCATTAGATCAATGGAGGGGTGTCCTTAGCAACCGCCTTAGCAACGGCGGTCCATTTCATTGCTCTATTATGCACCTCGTTTCTCATCTCTTGCTCCATGCCGCTCTCCGCTGCTCGTCGCTACTCATGACCTTACTCGCGTGCTCATTTCAGCTTTTTGGGGCTACTTGTCACTGTTTTCGCTGCTGCTGATGCTCATCGCAGTTTTTCTCTTTTTCTTTGCTGCTCATCGCTGTTTTTCTCTTGCTCTTTGCTGCTCATCTCTGTTTTCTCTTGCTCTTCTCTTGCTCATCGCTGTTTTCGCTGCTGTTGTTGCTCCTGCTGCTTGTTGCTGTTCTGTCATCGCTGCTCTTCTCTAGCTCATTGCTGTATTTCTCCTGCTCTTTGCTGTTCATCCTACTCAAGACCTTACTCGCGTGATCATTTCGGTTTTCTGGGGCTATCTGTCGCTGTTTTCGCTGCCATCTTTCATGTCCATAGTTACATCGAGACCAAGAGGTGATTTATAACGATATAGTAATATTCCCATCTTCTCCTCGGCACACCAGCAGCAGCAGCAGCAGCAAAAAAAATGAAATGAGCACGAGAGCATGGTGCTAAGCAGCGATGAGCAGGAAAGAACAGTACAGAGAAAGAGAAGAGCACTGATGAGCAGCAAACTACATGACGAGCAGCGAACTGAATAGACAAAAACAATCTTCGTTACCATGACGCCAAAGCAAAGCTTTTAGCGAAATATAATCAGAGGTTGTGTTTAATTTCGTCAGTTGTTTGAAGACCGTCAAACAACACACACGTATCAATGGAGTCGAAAACGCCTCTCGATTTATTGGTTCCTGCTAGATACTTAATACCTGTGGATCTTTCTAACACCAAAGCAAAACCAGAAATGAAAAGGAAAATACTTCCAACCAAAGTGGAGAGAACCAAACGGCTGGATAACACAAGTGAAGGACCCAGCAAAGTGGATCCAAACAAGAAATGTGCAACGTGTCAAATGAACAAGAGCTTTGCGGAATTCTACGAAAACATCAATATCTGCAAGGGGTGTTTAAGGATTGACAACGAGTGGACAAGACTTAATCATCAGAAAAGTGAAATCTGAACTGCAACAATCTCGAAACGAATATTTGCCAAAGGTTTGTGTATGAATCAACAAGCCTTTGAGGAACCTGTAGCTAATATAAGCACTTGCAGGACGACCGGAGCTCATTCTGCTATCGAATCCCAGGAAAGAAAGACGTCTTAAAAGTATACCTCTGATATATGTGGATACCAGTCCCAGCGAAACTTCAACCTAGTGCGACACAAAAAGAACGCACACGGTATGGAAGAGGATTCAACAGACTATAGTGATTCAGTCTCAGACACCACCACAGAAGCCGATGACAAGGAATCGGAACAAAGCAGTGACCATGAATCCAACGAAGACTCCGAAGAGCAATGCGAACAGTCCACATGGGAAGTCATTTTCAATAGAACATTTCAAGTACATCAACCGGAATACTCACAGAAAGTAAACGAACTAGTCGAAGCCGAATGGAAGACGACAAGGCACGCTTGGCAGCATATAGAGACATGTTTGACTGATATAGAGACGAAATGCGTTAGCATTACATCGGACTGATGTCCTGGCATCATATTATATATAAATAGTTATTAATTTTGAATAAACTTTAAGTCAAAATTTAATATCATATCTTTCCTAAACATTTAATAGAATGAATATTTTTAAAGGAATTGTTTTTGTTTTTTTAATTTGACGGCAGAAATTTTGAAAAATTTTGATTTCTACCCCAATTCCTAGCCTCATTGCATAATTCCTGCTAAATAGCTGAAAATACCATGCACAAAATCCATTATTTTGATGCGTATCAATTAAAATAGAGGGCATGGGGACTGCTCCTAACCATAAAAAATTGTTTATTTTTGTTGAAAAAAAGCTGTCCATTTGTAACACCAAAAACAAACTTTCATATAGAGCTAGCTTCATATTTTCTCGCCGTGCACAAAGTGAAAGACCTACATGATATTCGTGAAAGAATTAATAAGTTATTATTTGGTGTCTTCTGTTGAGAATTAAATATCATTTTAATTACCATTATGCACAAAATTTATAGACCTGACTAATCCTTTTAGTTAAATTACGTTACACCAATCATTTGATATAAAAACTAGGGGCTCTCAAGAGCCTGTATCGCTCACAAGATTTAACTTCTCCTGAAAATTTAAGTGTTACAGTAGCACTTGGCTGGTTTTTCAATCATGTACAATGTTAAACAAAGTTACGCTGTGGTGGCCATCTTAGTTGACATTCAAGGTAATTGAACACATTTCTAAAAGCGGTCATTGCTGCCAGTAGTCTGGTTCTAAATGGCCAAGTTTAAAGTATGATGATCTGCAAATTAAATTTTTCTTATAGGGTCCTATATTAAACTTAGTTCTGCTTTAAGTTCAGCTTTGGTGGCCATGTTGATTGACAGGTCAGGTCAGCGGCTACAATTCTGAAAGAGGACCATCTAAAGATCATTGCTGCTAACTTTGGTTCCAGTTGGCTCAGTAGTTTAAAAAAAAAAGGATTTTTTAATGAATTCCACATAGGGTCAAATGTTAAACTACGTTCAGCTGTGGCGGGCATCTTGGTTGACAGTCGATTTCATCGAACACATTTCAGAAAGAGGACCATCTAAGGACTTTGGCTACAAAGTCTTGTTCCAATTGGCTCAGTGGTTTCAGACAAGAAGATTATTTAATGAATTTTCTCATAGTGTCCTATGTTAAACTACGTTCGCCTGTGGCGGCCATTTTGGTTGACAGGTTGACAGTCTGAGTCATCGAACACAATTCTGACTGAGGAACATCTAAGGACCATAGCTGCCAGGTCTGGTTTCATTTGGCTCAGTAGTTTCAGACAAGAAGATTTTTAATTAATTTTCCCATAGGATCCTATGTTAAACTATGTATGGCTGAAGCAGCCATCTCGGTTGACTGTCCAGGTCATTGGACACAATTCTGAAAGAGGTCCATTTAAGACCAAGTTATGTTTCAATTGGCCAAATTGTCTCAGACAGGAAGATTTTTTATATGAATTCCACATAGGGTCGTATGTTGAGTTTTTTTTATCAGCCAATCAGAAACAAGAATTGTCCATTATGGCCATATTTGTAGTCCGATCAAGACAAAATGAGGAAACTTTGTAAAGAACCTCCTATAGATATTTCCTGACAAGTTTCGTTCCATTTGGCCCAGTAGTTCCACAGAAATGTTTTTTTAATCAACGAATGAGAAACAAGAATTTTCCATAGCGGCCATGTTTGTTGCCCGATCAGGATGAAATGAGAAAACTTTGTAAACAACCTCCCATGGATGATTCCTGTCAACTTTCGTTCCATTTGGCCAAGCGATTTCAGAGGAGAAGATTTTTTTATATCAGAAACAAGAACTGCCAAGTACGGCTGATTGTTGTCCGATCTGGACGAAATGAGCAATATTTTTAAAGGGCCTTACATAGAAGCTTCCTGCCAAGTTCCATTCCATTTGGCCCAGTGGTTTCAGAGAAGATGAAAATTTGAAAAGGTTACGACGGACGACGACAGACGACGGACGCCAAGTGATGACAAAAGCTCACATGGCCTTCGGCCAGGTGAGCTAAAAAATGATAAGCTTACTGAAGAAGGAATGCATAACATTGTGCATTCGTTTGGTAATCATTGGAAATGTTAGCATGCAATTTTAATATTATCTTCAGGAAAGCATTTGCATCCTTGCTCGATCTTGTACGATCCTTATCAAAGGAAATCCGACCTATGGTACTTTTAACTAGAGGCTCTCAGGAGCCTGTATCGCTCACCTGGATTTAACTTTTCACCTTGAGCAGGACTGAAAATTGAAGTGGTGTTGCAGTCAATTTGGTTGGTTTTTTTATAGGGTTCTATGTTAAACTAAGTTCGGTTGTGGTATCCATCTTCGTTGACAGTCCAGGTCAATAGACACATTTCTAGAAGAGAACCATCTAAGGACCATTACTGCTAAGTCTAATGATGCGTGTGGCCAAGATTGGTTCCATTTGGCCCAGTAGTTTCAGAGGAGAAGAATTTTGTAAAGTTAACAGACGACGACGGACGACGGACGCCAAGTGATGAGAATAGCTCACTTGACCCTAAAAATAATAATAATTAACAAATAAACGTTGAAGCATTCTTGATGCTAATTTACATGTCACATATTGTTATCATCATAAAAATTTAACAGATAGAACTATAAAATAAATAATTCTCTCACAATTGTATTTTACAAAACAATAATTTTCATAAAATTATTTAACAATAATAGATCATCAAATCATGATGAAATATCACAGTTGGTATTATTCAATAATTATTAAAAAAAATATCACATATATAATTATATTTATCACAAACTGTAAAAAGAATAATAATTAACAAATAAAATTTGAAGCATTCTTGATGCTTATTTACATGTCACATATTGTTATCATCATAAAATTTAACGAATAGAACTATAAAATAAATAATGAGGGTTTTTATATATGTTGACCCACATTCATGATCAAATGCAAGCAGTTTAAAAGAGTGAAATTTTAAAATTTAATACACCCCTCCCCTTTTTTACCAAAAAAAAATATATATATATTTAACCCCACATACTGGAAAACCGGGAACCCAATGATGAAGTTTGTTTTCATTTAAACCCTTATAATGTTTTAGCAAAAATTGGTTTACATTTTTTACATAAATGTAAGTTTTCATGTAGTTCCTTTTCAGTTGCATTGCAGCAAATTCAATGGTACCAGCAGTCACAATAGTCACAAAATATCCAACAGCTAGCAGCAAAAGGATTGCCTTTCAATGGGTCTCTTAATCCACATTCACTACAAACTATATCTTCCTCGTCACTTTCATCAAAATCTTCATCGCCATCTCTTCCTTGTGAATCTTCTGTACAAAGGACATTTCTGTTTGATGCATGATTTTGAATCCCATCATCACTGTCATTGTCAGATTAATCCATTTCCAAATCAATTTCATCAACCTCATCATCATCTTCAATATTGATTATAAATGGTGATTTTCAAGGGCATGCGTGAGTTACCCTGACTTTCGACTTTCCTGTTAATTTTCCCTTCTTGAGTAGCAATATACCAGCATCGCCTGCATATGGCGTCTACGTTTCTCAGCTTATTCGATATTCAAGGGCATGCGTGAGTTACCATGACTTTCGACAAAGAGGATTACTACTGTCGCAAAAGCTTCTTAACCAGGGTTTTATCCGGGATAAGTTGATCTCATCACTTAGGACATTTTACGGTCGTCATCACGAATTCATTGGCCATTACAGTGTTCCAATATGTAAGATGATGTTGGACCTGTTTCCACTGTCGTAACCTTTCATGTGCCTCCACCGATTTGTGACTTCCCCCGGATTGACTTTGTTGAACTTCACGACGGGTGCTGTATACGGAGCAGGAACTGCTTATCCTTCCGTAGCTCCTGGGTTCACTCCTTGTTTTTATAGGACTTCTTGTTGTTTATTGTTTTTTAGTTTTCTCTGTTTATTTGTTGTGCGTGTGGTTGTTCCTTTGTCTTCCCGGGTTTGCCTGTCCAATGGATTACGTTTCTTTTATTGCTCCTTAGGTTTTTTTTTCTTCTTCCATGACCCCATCTACCTCCCAAAACTTGTCTTCTACCTTTTTAATAACAAAATCCTCAGCTTTCTTCCAGCTGTCAACTGTTATTGTCTCTTTCGCCTGATAAAAAAGTCTCTTAACATCTTTGTTTTTGAAGAATGTGTTATTCCTTGCCACATACATTTTTTTCTTCAGCTGAAACAAAAATGTAAATTCAAATATAAAATTATGAAATAAAATATTAAAACCAGATAATTTTGTTTTGTTTTCTGCCCGTAAACCTTTTATTCCATTCCGTCAACACTATGTTCTTGAAATTCTATGGAAGTTCAATCTTATAAAAATTTTAGATCTAATACATATGATCAGGTATCTTGTATTGCAAAAAATGGAGAAAATTTGTTTTGTTTTTTCTTTAGAAATTGAACAGCTGATGACCCTAAAAATCATCACAGGCCCAACTAGCTCCTTTATTGAAGCCATAAGCGTCAAAATATCAGTCAACAGTAAAAACTGCTGTATAACTTATACTTTCAATAATTTATAAGTTTCGTTTGGGAGACTTAATTACTATGCTAGAATGTTATAATTTTCAATCATTTCAATATTTCATTAATTCACCAATGGATAAACATGTATTTTGGAAAATAATGGAGGTCCATATTAAAATTGGGACACCCTGACATACATTTTCTGTATGTGTGATAAAGGATAAGTTTTATTTCTGCTTCGCAATAAACACTTTTAAGGATAATCATTATATACTTTTGTCATACCTTGAATTAATTCTATAGGATTAAGCTAACAGTGTCTTACTGGAAGTCTTAAAATTGTGTGACCATGCTCTGTTTGTGGTTTATTCATTTTCACCATCATTAAAAGCTCGGCCTGCAAAAATTAAAAAGAACTTAATCTTTAACTGGTACAACGTTTTGGGGAACAATGGAAATTATTTGGTTTCAAAGACTATTAAGTAGTTTGTTAAATCTCACCTGAGATGTAAAATGTACATTATAAAATGCTGTGATGCTTTACAACTTAATTTTTTTATTTGATGAGAAAGTTTTAGAAAATTATGTGGTTTGAGAGAAGTTATGCTGTCATACAAGTTCAATAGAATATTTTGGCTAAAAAGTTCAGTGGGCCATAACATGTCCTGTTGATATACTGTACCTATGTACTTATTTGTCTCAATAACATTAGTACAAGGTTTGATTAAGTTCAGTTCAGTAGTTCTTAAGAAGTTGTGCCTACAAGAACAGGGCTAAAGGATGGACAGACGAGTCAAAAACATTATTTTCGCAACTTTGTTAAACTTTCATGACTGGTAATTGAATTTAAGTTGAAAAAAAAATAATTTATTAACCAGCTTTTTGTTGGTTTATAAAGAAATAAACTCAATATCGATGTACAAACAAAAGTTACCTACAATAATCAATTTATTTGAATGAACCAAACAAAAACAACCTTTCCTAAAAAATTGATAAAAAACACCACCTTAGTAAACAAGAGCATGGAGCATTTTGTTTGTTGAAAATAACCTCAACACTGACTGTAAAAAAAGCCTCTATGGATAGGAATAGAATCAGGACTAGGCATAAGTTGTAATATACCTTGCGTTCATTGCCTTCCAAAGTGACATTTTTTCCCTCAACCATTTCTGTGTTGTTTCTTTATTGTCTGTTGATGTTGGATACAGACATTCTGCAGTTCTAATATTATGAGAGGGAGCATTGTCAAGAAAAATTACTGATGGATTTGGCAAAGATAAACACAATGTGTCCCTACCTCACTCAATAAAATGAGTACCATTCATCTTATCATGATAATCTTGTGAATGTGTCTTTGACTCAAATAGTAAACCCACATCTGGAATGAAGCCTGTCTTGCTGGAACCTGAAATTTCATAAAAACACACAATTCTTCAATATGAATGCATAATTAGTTGTATCAACTCAATTTATTTCAAAATCAAGAAAATATTATTAAAGAATATAAGTTTTATTTGAACAAGGTTAGTATTAATGTTATGAAGATGGTTGTATTGGCCTGTGTTCAATGCAGCAAGGTCACAGTGGAACTTACCATTCTTGAGCAACTCTGTATGTCTTTCTTTCATCAACATTCTAGGCTCAATATCTCCATAGATGAAATTAGAAAATGATGTGCAATTTTTCAGGACAGTACATATCCGGATCTATAGAAAATTTGTTTTTTTCAAATTATCTATCAAATGACAAGAAATATTGATACATGTACAAGTTCTAAGGTCAATTTTTTAAAGGGTGAGGGGATGCTACACTTTACGTTTCCCTTGTTAACCACTACTGTCGCTTTCAGTTAAAATATCACAAATGAATATATGGCACCTACTTCTGTATTAGCCAATCAAACAATAACTATATTACGTATGGTATAATAATAATTATAATGATGCTGCTTTTAAAAAGTCTCATAAACTCTATCTAGCTGAGATTAATAATAATTATAGCATAACTAATCTTGAAATGCTAATACCTAAAGATATACAACGAGTTACGGAACAACACATCAATTTCCGAGTGCGCGTAGCGCACGAGCGAATTATTAGTGCTTTTTCGGTCACGAGTTGTAGACCTTTGGTATTCTAATTTCAAGATTCGTTATTCTGTTTATTACATGGAAATATTCCATGTATTTAGAAATTTTAATAGAAAATACAAGGGATTATGTTTTTATATGATTGCGCGTCGACCATTGTATAGCAACGTCGTTGACGACGGCAATTGTTACGTCACTTCCTACAGTTAATTCTGACTTTCGATTTCACTTGGTGAATTATTGGTTTTGGTTTCACTCGGAAATCCCGGTATTTCACTACACTCAATGTAATAAATGTTTATATTTACCTGCATCAAGGACAATAAATATTTTGCCTTTCCCACTTGGAATATGTCTTCCACATGCTCTACATTCTGGTAGCAACGTAGATGTCACAGTGTTACAGTTATGAGTCCATTCGCCTATAAATGAAGTGATTCACTAATTAGAATGTTTTTTTTTTATATTATGATAAAAGACGTACATATACAAGGAAAATCAGGGGGCTGTATTTCATGTGCCAAGTAGTTGGAAGAGGGAAGAGGGCACATGTTAATATTTTTTTGCTTGTCATTTTTAAAGTTTGACCCCCTATTTTTCAGTACACTCCTACACCTCTATTAGCTGTTAACCGAGTTGTACGGCTGCATGTACTTAATACAAATATTACATATACAATACATAGTCATTGTCGGAAAAAATAAAATTTATTTAGGCGATCTTTAGAAAAATGAGAAAAGGCAAGCTTTGGTGAGCATTTTCCCCATGTTTCGCTGCGAGCCCAAATAAATCTTATAATTTCCGACGATGACTTTGTATTGTCTTTATCCTAAAATCCCCTTAAATGGCTAAAATGCCTTAAAATTACGTTTGAAGTTGAAATTCAACTGCAGTGAAAACGCGAGAAACGCCACGACGTCATCTGGTACATTCGTTACGCTCCTCGCGTTCTTCATGTAAACAAGTACCATTAGACTTTATAAGGTCATTGACCTAATACCACTAAAGTTTATTCTACCCATTTTATTAGACCAGAAATGGTTTGATTTCAGGATAAAATGTAATATACATATATCCGAGAAGGGATTGGGTGCAGGTCATGATAGATAATGTTCATTAGTTAGCTTTTGAAGTATCAATTTGTAGCTATCAACTGTCAAGAAACTTGAAAATGTATCTTGTACTAGCAAAACTTAATTGGCATGATTTGACCTTCCCCCCCCCCCCCCTTCTATAAAATGCTATGCAAAAATTGTGTGAATCCACAAATAGAAAATTTCAATATTATGTTATTATTGGTGTTTTACAGATAAATTAGTTTTTAGTTGTTTTAACTGTCTTTTAATTTAACTACTCTTTGTTAACCCCTTGATTTGGATTGTTATTGTCTTATAATATGATATTAATCCTTGCGTTTTATGTGAAATGGTTAGAGGAAAAAATTTAATTCAATACAAAATAAATCAATATTTACCGCACAGACATGGTTTGTATTTATCCATGTCTCATCAAGGAAAACAATCTCCCATCCACTTTCTTTCAACTTTTTGATTTTTCTGAGAAATTTGTTTTCAGATTGAAATACATGTCTCAAACTTTACCATAATCAACATTCCTTACATTGTCAATACTGGTACATTTAGTTATTGTAATTTGAAACGTAGATAAGAAATTTTTTTTTTTACAAACACAAGCTTTTTTAAAGAAATCTACCCTTTCAGTGAACTTTCACTCTCATTTTCCTTTGTGAAGGTGATCTAGTTTAATGATGCACAATTGAATGAACACCTATGCCAACAATATTCATATCAAAATTAACATCAGGTGCTGGAAATTACAGTGTTGACTTATGAAAAACTTCTTTGCAATGGATACCGATTTTTTTCTCTTTTTAATTCTATTTAATTCAAAATTAACCAATAGATTTAATCTATATTTTATTCTTTTAAGCAATCAATCAGGTAACGTGTTAAATAATATCACAATCTGTTATTAAACTAGAAACTGTGTCTATACGACACGGTATGACCCGCCGAAAAATGTAGGTAACAGTGATGCAATTGTTATTCCACTTTGTTTTACTATACTAGAAAACTGTAGTGTATACATATCATTAATATATTTTTCATAAAAGTTTCACAGAAATGGAGCTATACGCAAAACTTAAACTAAGTCACTTAAGCATGAAATGTGGGTCATAGTGACTCGGGTAATGCTGAACTGTGTTGCACTATACAAGATGCATGTGGTGAATACATATCATTGATATATAACAGTAGGTTTCTGATAAATGGAGATAACCGCAAAACTTAACCAAAGTCAGTGAACCATAAAATGTAGGTCATATTAACTCAAGTGATGCTGAACTGTGTTCCACTATACAATATGCATGTGGTGAATAAATATCATTGATCTATTACAATAGGTTTCTGAGATATCGAGCTAAACGCAAAACTTAACCATATGGGGGCGTACGGACGGACGGAGAAGGGTAAATCTATATGACCCGTCACATTCGTTGCGGGTCATAAAAATAAATGTTACAATTAGAATAATGAAAAATTAATAAGTTCATGTACAATGTACCTTAAATAGTCATGTCTGGCTGCAACTATTTCATTGGTCTCTTTCATGAATCTTTCACCTATGCTTGCAATGATGGAAACCCAACTTCTTTAGATATTTGTTTACTGTAGGTAATGACAAACAAATATCGTCCTTTGCCAGTCTCTCCTGTAGTCTCCTCAGTGTAACCTTCTACAAATAAAAATAAATAATGACATACCAATTTCACGTCACAATAATCCATAAAATAAACTAGTTATACTTTTATTTTTACTTTTACTGTAATAATTACTGAATTTTCCTTTAAACCAGATCACGATTTTTTATTTCCCTCCTGCTTATCTACAAGAAACATTATCTTTAGGTTACCTCTTGTCCATCGTCATCCATATGACAGTTTTATTGTATTATAGTTGGTTTCCATTCTCTTATTTTTTTCTTTAAGTTTGTTTTTAAAATTAACAAATTCATGATATATGTAGAACAAACTTCAATTATATTAACCCTGATTTTTTTAATTTTAAAATATTATGTTTTTTTATTCAACCATAAATGACCAAAAAAAAATATGATTTAGGTTTATAGGTAAATGACATGCAACATATATATATATATAAATACAGGTAAATTTGTCAGTTATTAAAATTGATCAGGTGACTTCTTCTGGACATTAGCATCAGGTTCAAAAGATGACTTAGGTTGAGAAAATAGGTAATTACAGGTAAAATACTACCTACACAGCTACTGAAAAGTGACCAGATTTAAAGTGAGCAGCCATAAAATATGTACCATTTGTATATAGGTTTATTCAAAGACTAGTATAATTGCCTTTTGTTTGTACCTATATGTCATCAAATGAGTGTACACTGTTCTGTATGTGAATATTAATTTTTATCATATTTTTAAACACATACATGTGTACGTGTCTGGGGTTAAATAAAGCGTTGAAAGTCTTGTCCTTTTCTTCTTAGTGCACTTATATATTCTTTGTTTGCATACACCTAATGCACAATTCTGACTATTAAGTATTGGTTAAAACCATCGAGTTGGCATCTGGTTTCTTTTCTTTTTTCTTGTGCTTTTATCTTATTTTCGTTGTGTATACTTTCTATGACATTTGAATGGGTATTTTCATAAAACCTGCCCCCTTTTTATTTCTTCAATTCTTTCTCATAAACCTACTTATCTCAGCACTGACAGCTGTTTCCATATTAAATCTATTAGATTACAATTCCACCGGATTGACTTTGTGCCGTATACAGAGCATGAATTGCTTACCCTTTCCGGATCACCTGGGTTCACTCCTGTGTTTTATAGGAGTTCGCGTTGTTCATTGTTTTTTTCAGTTTTCTGTGTTTATTTGTTGTGCTTGTGGTTGTTTATTTGTCTACCCTGGTTTGTCTGTCCAATGGATTACTTTTTTTATTGTTCCTTAGATATATTTGTCCTCTTTAATGAGTTACATTAAAATTTTATTGGATATGTGAACTTTTTTCAATCTTTATTATTGGAGATTATGAATATCAATATATTTATTAAAACAAAATAAAGGTTTGCTGGGTACAAGGGATATTTCAGTAATACAATGCTATATTTTGTTTTATGGTAAACCATAGTTCATGCCAAATTATATTTGATGTACATAAACTATGATAAAGTTTCTTTTTCTTTTACAAATGAATGGTATAGGGGGAGGGGCTTCGAAAAATATAATGATATGCTCATACCTGAAGGGTTTTCTCGTAGAACATCATAGACATTGTTCTACTCAATCCAATTCCCTTGCTTATCCTGTAGACAATCTTGTCTTAGCCATATTAGGGAGTTCTTTTTGCCTCTCGGTAATCTTAAAACGACGGTCTTTATTTCTCTCGAAACCTTCATTGAATTGTTTCCCTTTGCCCATCAGCGTTCAAATTCAATCCTCTCGTGAACATGGAACCGTCCAAATTTGCACGCGTTCTTCACTTCCGATGTCAACATTAGCAAATGTTGATATGGATATTTCCCATAGCAAAGTAATTCTGGGCTGTATTTCGGGATTTGAATAAAATGCATAACATATTTTATGTTTTTAGGAACGACTCGGCGAATTTGACATAGCTAGGTACTATCTATTCAATAACAAATGATTTTAAGGATGTACCAGCCAAAATTCTATTACGCGGATAATGAGCGTAAAAGTTCACATAAAGGATAGATTTCTTTAAAACAGCTTGTATTTGTATAAAAACATGTACCAGTATTGACAATGTAAGGAATGTTGATGATGTATAATGGTAAAGTTTAAGACATGTATTTCAATCTTAATAAAGAAACATTCTCAGAAAAATCTAAACGTTTAGAGAAAGTGGATGGGAGATTGTGTTCCTTGTTCCTTGATGAGACATGGATAAATACAAACAATGCCTGTGTGGGTAAATATTGATTTATTGTGTATTGACTGATTTGTTCCCTCTAACCATTGTACATAAATGGTAGATGGAGATATTCTGCCTAGAATGTTGAATAGATGTATTATTGAAAGAAAGGCATACAGAGTTGTTCAAGAATTTTAAGTTCCATTTCCATACAACTATCTTCATAACATTTATACTAGCCGTAGTCAAATAAAACACATATTCTTTAATATGTGTTTGATTTTGAAATAAATTGAGTCAAGACCGGCTTTATTCCAGATGTGGGTTTACTATTTGAGTCAAAGACAAATTCAGGAGATTATCATGATGAGATAAATGGTGCTCATTTTATTGAGTGGTTAAGGGACACATTGTGTTTAGCTTTGCCAAATCAATTAGTAATTGGTATTGACAATGCGCCCTACCATAATATTAGAACTGCAGAATTTCTATATCGAACATCAAAAGACAATAGAGAAACAATACAGAAATGGTTGAGGAAAAAAATGTCACTTTGGAAGGCAATGAACTCAAGGTATATTACAACTTATGCCTAGTCCTAATTCTATTCCTATTTATAGAGGCTTTTTTGACAGTCAGTGTTGAGGTTATGTTCAACAAACAAAATGCTCTATGCTGTTGTTTACCAAGGTGGTATGTTTTATCAATTTTGTTTTTGTTTGGTTCATTGAAATAAATTTAACACTGTTGGTAACTTTTGTTTGTACATCCATATTGAGTTTATTTCTTTATAAACTAACAAAAAGCTGGTTAATAATTCAATTAAATTCAATTACTATTCATGTAAGTTTAACAACGTTGCGAAGGATATAATGTTTTCGACTCGTCTGTCCATCCTTTAGCCATGTTCTTGTAGGCACAACTTCTTAAGAACTTGATGAAACCTTGTACTAAAGTTATTGAGAAAAATAAGTAGATAGGTACAATATATCAACAGAAAATTTTAATTCAATGTTTTTCTAGGAGTTATGGCCCTTTGAACTTATCAGTTTAGCCAAAATATTCTATTGAACTTGTATGACAGCATAACCTCTCTCAAATCACAGAATTTCATACAAAATTAAGGTGTAAAGCATGAAAGCATTTTACAATGTACATTTTACATCTAAGCTGACATTTAATTTGACAAAACTTTCCCGAAATTTCTGAGGCTCTTCCTTTTGACGCAGAGGTAGCGCATAGTTGAGTTTGGATACCTGTTTGTTTTAATTGTTTTGATTTTTGATGGCTGTGCTTATTAATTCATCATTATATCTTTAACTGGTTTTCCAATATTTTGATCACGAGCACTGTTGATGAGTTGTCAGTCAACGAAATGGCCATACAGTGCATCTATTTATTTCGGTATTTTATGATACGTTTTATTAACATACTACTTAATAGTCTTTGAAACCATTATTCCCATAAGTTTTCTTTTTAAGTTTTGCAGGCCGAGTTTCTAATGATGGTGAATATGAATAAACCACAAACAGAATACAAGACAGGTCTTATTGCTCATGAGCATGGTCACACAGTGTTAAGACGTCCAGTAAGATACTTATTTTCCAAAATGCATGTATGCCCATTGGTGAAATAATGAAATAATTAAATGATTGAAAATTATAACACTTTTATATATACATTCTAGCATAGTAATTTGAAACAAGTATAACCTATTATCTACCCCTTTTGTTTGACGTGCCCTTGTGGAACCTCATATTTATAACCATGCAGTTTCTGTATTCCACCTGATGAAAAACTATACTTTGGGTCACCAGCATTACTTGAACATTTTGAAATTTTTCTAATGATTTGACAATTATATTTGGTCATATGCTTTAAATGACATTACTTTATTTATTATTGTTCTGTGTAATTGCCACATTATTATGCTTGTTTTATATTATATCCCCTTGTGGACCCAAGACGTGTACTTTATCACATGCGTTACAATGAAATTATACATTATTCAAAGTATTAGTTATACAGGTGTCTTTACTGTGGACTGATATTCCGACCCTCATGGCTTCAAAAAAGGAACTAGTCGGGCCTGTGGTGATTTTTAGGGTCATCAGACTGTTTGACTTCTAAAGAAAAAAACAAACAAATTTTCTCCAATTTTTGCAATACATGATACCTGATCATATGTATTAGATTTATAAGATTAGACTTTCATAGAATTTCAAGAAACTTTTGACAAAAAGTGACCAACATAGTGTTGACAGAATTGAATAAAAGGTTAACAGGTAGAAAACAAAACAAAATTATCTGGTTTTAATATTTTATTTCATAATTTTATGCTTGAATTTACATTTTCAGCTGAAGAAAAATGTATGTGGCAAGGAATAATATATCCTTCAAAAACAAAGATGTTAAGAGACTTTTTAATCAGGCCAAAGCGACAACAACAAGATGATGAGGTTGAAATGGATTAATCCGACAATGACAATGATGATGGGATTCAAGATCATGAGGTACCTGCATCAAACAGAAATGTTCTTTGTACAGAAGATTCACAAGATATAGTTTGTAGTGAATGAAGATTAAGAGACCCAATGAAAGGCAATCCTTTTGTTGCTAGCAGTTGGATATTATGTGACTATTGTTACTGCTGGTACCATTGCATCTGCTGCAATGCAACTGAAAAGGAACTAAATGAAAACTTATATATGTGTTAAAAAAATTAAACCAATTTTACTAATAGGGGTTTAAGTGAAAAAAAAACTTCAGAATTGGGTTTCCCATTTTTTCAGTATGTGGGGTTAAATATATATATATATATATATATATATATATATATATATATATATATATATATATATATTGTAAAAAGGGGGAGGGGTTAAATGAAAAATTCTTGTAGGGAGCCTCCATTTTTTTTGCAAAAGGTGGGTATATATAACATTCTTATAAGGAGACCTAAGTTTTACATTTAAATTTTAAAATTTCACTCTTTTAAACTGTTTGTGTTTGATCATGAATGTGGGGTCAACATATCTAAAACCCTCATTATTCCTTTTTTGTTCTATCTGTTCAATTTTTTATGATAAGAATATGTTACATGTAAATAAGCATCAAGAATACTTCAACTTTTTTTTAATTATTATTATTTTTACAATGTTTTTCAATAATTACTGAATAATACCAACTGTGATATTTCATCATGAATGTTTTTTGTTCTGCCCACCCAACAGTTTAAATTTGTGCTCTGTTTAAAAAAAAACACATATGGACTGATTGATATTTGATGCTCAATACATTTGTAGGAATATAATTGGTAGCAGATTTTTGTTTGTACGTAGCGTTGAAATAATTGCAACATGCGTTTGTAGATTGCAGATGTTAATTTGACTTAAAACTTTGTCCTGTAAGGTTTTACTACATTTCTAAACTGAGATTACAGTACAGATGCTCTGAAAATATATATCACTTTATATTATATAGATTACTCTTTAAAACTACCATAGGTCTGATTTCCTTTGATCAGGTTCCTCATTCAATCAATTTTTAAAATAAATTTATGTTCAGAGGTGGAAATATGTATTTTATTACCTTAAATATTGAAAGTCAACTCATGGAAAGCCAAAAAATGGCAAAGTGGCATGTAAGATTTGAACGTACAGGAGCCTCAATATATCGCAAGATTTAAAAGCAGTACAATCAGAATCAAAATATACCATAAAACAATTATACGTATATGTGACAAACCATCAGTAGATGATACTGGGATAACCATTTGATATTCTTGGACAAGGTTTTTTTTTTATATTATTTAAATCAAATGGTCATCCCCTTAGTACAGTTCTGATTTTTGTGGTAGTTGTTTTAGTATCTTATATTTACTGCATCTATACCATTCAGAACTGACTACTAGTAGTGTGAATTAGCCAACAAGAGACACGTGAAAAATATGACAACACCCGGTGACAACACTTCTAAAAAAATCTCTGTTCAATTACTTTATACATAAAAAGGTAAAAACGTACGAAAACTCTGACCGGCATTAATTCCTGCATAACTTTTGATTCGATACATCTACAGCTGCAAATGCTTTCCCGAAGATAATTTTGCATTTGCTAAGATTTCCAATGAGTACCAAACGAATGCACAATGTTATCCTTGTTCAGTAAGCTTATCATTTTTTAACAAATGATTGGTGTAACGTAAACATTAGCGGTGAACTGATTTTCACAACACTCGAAGTTGACCTGATTGCAGATAAATAAAAGTTGTATCCTGTTCACCCTTTGGAAATGGAACATCCCAAAAAGTCACTTTGGTGCTATTTTTGACACCTACAATAATAACATTGGAAACTCCCATACGTAAGTAAAACACACCTCTCTGATGTAAACTATGATGGATAATTCAGTGAGATCTTTATATTTTGGAACGCCTCGGTACAATTTCTGATTTAGAAATGAATTTATAAACATAAAAAAATAGTAAAATTCCATGAGGTGGATCGTAATTTCAAGACAGTAAGACTTAATATTTAGGATGGTGATAAAGATGTAGCTTACTATTTACGTTTTATATGAAAGTATTTTTAAAATACAATTGTAATTACCACAATTTAAAAAAAATATATGTCGAAAAGTTTTAATTTTATAAAACTCAAATTTCTTACTTAACATTATATTTCTTTAAACAAAATGGATAAAAAAAAATTTGTTTTAATTAAAGAAAAATTACAATTGCTATTTCTTGTTCAAAATATTGATTTTATATATTTACATAAATTAATTTGAACAAACAGACTATAAAAGAAAAGTGGCATTCATTGCATGAAAGCCAAAATAAATAAACTGTCATAATCTCGTTTACAAACACTTTCAATGGAAAATGCCTGGATTGTAAGATTTTGAAAAGATCTTAAGGTTCATTAAAAAAACCAAAATATGACATAGTTTTGCGTTATCAAACAGGTAAAGGTCATATGATATTCATTATCTAGAAATAATACTTTGGATAGTGAACTTCATGTTTTCCCTTGACATAGCTAGTATAGGAGATATTTTAAAATCTCCATATCCGCGCGATATCTTAAATTCACCAATCAGATGCAACTTTGCAATATGTTATCTTAGCGTATGAATTGAAAACATATGAAATCCTTGTTGTTTATAAGGCAATATTAAAGTTGAACCTAACTCAAATTATGATTCAGTCGAAAGGTACTTTTTCTGACAAAAAATTGGATAGGTAAAAAATATAGATTTGGAGTTTCATTCATAAATCTTCTATGTGTTTTGAATAAAGTAACATTCAAACTTTATTTTGTAGAATAGAAATCAATGATAAAGTCTAAGGAGTCTGCATTGTTTTTAATTTAATGCAATTTCCTTTATATCTTTTTATCGGTCTAACATTGAACCACAATGTATGCTGTTTAAAAAAATGTAATAAATTAAACTCTGATACATATCTTCATTTGTGTCTCAACACTTCCGTTTACATTTCATCGAATCTATATATACCATTCTGATTTATCAGTGATTCCTAGGGATTACATTCCTATACTTTTTACACATTGATCAATAGTAAGATTCCACTTACCGATATAAGATAGAATCTTGAAACATCTCAACATGAAATGGAACCACGACCAAATCAACCTAAGAGCTTCACAAGGGATTTTTCTGTTTGTCAAAACTATCAAGCCAACACACTGGCTTCACACAACAAAATAGAAAGAAGTACATTTCACTGGCAAAACTGGATCATAGATGCTTCCTAGAGAATTGACTTCTTAGGTTAACAACTGGCAAAGAATTTTCAGCCACAATATGCCAACACACTGGCCTAACACAAAAGTAAATATATATATTCTGCGTTGCATATAATTTTTTTAATTAAAGGATTTCCCCTAAGATCGACACATAAAACAAATACACGAAAGCGTTGAAGACTTTTCACTTTTTTGTGCCAACCCACGGGCATATAAACGTCAGATCTCACGCTTACTCATGTAGAAATACACCAGACTTTTGTATGGTGATTAACGTAAACAGGATCAGAATGAGATACTTCACCAAGATTCTGTATAAATAGCAATGCTTTTAGAAAACAGATATTCAATCAGACATGTTTCATTTTGTATATTAAGTTCTACCTGTTTCAAACACTTTTACTTTTTATAAAGAGAAACAGCACAATGATATCTGAATTGTATAAAAAGTTTCACCATTCTTATAAATGTGTAACTACTGACAGAACTTTAAATTAAGACTGAATATCAAGGATGAAAAAAAAATGTAGCTTTTTTATGACTTTTTTATGAAAGCAGTTTTAAAATACAATTGCTATTACAAAAATTTAAAATTGAGCCAAAAATATATGACTGGAAGTTTTAATTTGATCCAACCCAAATTTTTTACTGAAAATTATATTTCTTTAAACAAAATTGATAAAAAAAATATGATTGCTATTTCGCATTTATATATTGATGTTATATATTTACAGAATAATAATTGCTATTTCACATTCATAATGATTTTATATAGTTACAGAAACTAATATTTGAAGAAACAGACTAATAAAATAAAAGTGGCATTAATTGCATATAGGCCAACATAAATAAATTGGAGTTATCTTTCGTTGACAAAACACTTTCAATTAAAAATACGTGGATTGTAAAATTTTGAAACATTTTAAGGTTCATTAAAAAAAATCAACCAATGAAATACCTTTGCGTTATAAGACGGATGAAGGTCATATGATATTCATTATCTAGAAATGTAATTTTTATAGTGAACTTAATATTTTTTCCTGACCTAGCTAGTATAGGAGATACTTTAAAATCTCCATATCCGCGCGATCTCTTAAATTCCCAAATATGAGGCAACTTTGTAATGTTTCATCTTAGTGTAATGAAATAAAACTCTGTTACTTATCTTCTTTTGTGTCTCGACACTTCCATTTTCATTTCTTCGAATCTCTGATTTGGCAGTAGCAATCTATACTCTCAGTACTCCAATCTTTATGTTAACTTCTTTTTTACACAATTTCTAAAATTTATACGAGAATATTATATTACCTTAATCTATTCAATCATATAACAATTATTAGTAAAATTTATTTGGTTGAGTACTCTCTATGACAAGCTCATTTGTCTTATCTTTGTAATTTCATTTTCGACTCCAAATATATGTTTTAAGGCTTTACTTACTTAATTTACTTGACATCTTGTTTATCACCAAATATAAAAAATCACTGTATCACTTGCAACGCAAAAGCGACGTATTCGAAATATGGGTTACATTATTATCCACCCAAAGTTTCGCCATAGTCAGAAATTCATAAACTCTGTCAGAGTCTATGTTGGTCAGATATTTTAATTGTGTTATGTTTCGATTTTTTGTTCGATTTCACCTACCGATATAAGATAGAGTCTTGAAACATCTCAACATGAAATGGAACCACATCAAATAAACCTAAGAGCTTCGCAAAGAATTTTCCACCATCAAACCAACACACTGACTTCACACAACAAAATAGAAAGATGTACATTTCACTTTCATGGATGTTTCCTTGAGAATTGAGTTCTTAAGATAACACCTGGCAAAGAATTTTCAGGCACGAAAGGGTTGAAGATTTTTCACTTATTTGTGCCAACACGGGCATATAAACGTCATATCTCACGCTGACTCATGAAGCAATACACCAGACCTTATATGGTGATCAAAGTAAACAGTACCAGAATTAAATTCTTCACCAAGATTCTGTGGAAAATGCAATGCTTCTAAGAAAACAGATATTCAATCAGACATGTTTCATTTTTTATATTAAGTTCTAGCTGTTTCAAACGCTTTTACCTTTCAGTAAGACCGCAGAAAAACAGCAGAAATATATCTGAATTGTTTAAAAATGTTTCACCACTCTTATAAATGTGTACCTCCTGACAGAACTTTAAATTAAGACTGAATATTTCGAATGATGGGGAAAATGTAGCTTTATATACTTTTTTATGAAAGCGGTTTTAAAATACAATTCTAATTACAAAAAATCAAAATTGAGCCAAAACTATACTACGGAAAATTTTAATTTTATCAAACCCAAATTCCTTACTGAAAATTATATTTCTTTTAAAAAATGGAAAAAAATATATAATTGCTATTTCTTATTCATATATTGATTTGATATATTTACAGAAACTAATTTGAAGAACTAGACTATAAAAGAAGAGTGAAATTCAATGCATGTAAGCTAAAATAAATAAATTGGAGTTATCTCTCATTGCAAAAACACTTTCAATGGAACATACCTGCATTTTAAATTTTTTAAAAGATCTTTACGTTCATTAAGAAACACAACCAATGAAATAGCTTTGTATTATTAGACAGGTTAAGGTCATATGATATTCATTTTCTAGAAATAATACTTTGGATAGTGAACTTCATTTTTTTCCCTGACATAGCTTGTATAAGAGATATTTTAAAATCTCCATATCCGCGCGATCTCTTAAATTCACCAATAGGGGCAACTTTGTAATATTTTATCTTAATTTATGAATTGAAAACAAATGAAATCCTTGTTTTTTGTAAGGCAACATTAAAGTAGAACTTAACTCAAATTATGATTCAATCGACAGGAATTTGTTTTCTGACAACAAATTTGATAGGTGAAAAATATAGATTTGGATTTTTAATCATAAATAGTCTGTGTGTTTTGAATAAACTTTTGTACATTATGCTACAATTTTTTGTTATGTGATAATTATACAGGATTTGCTACTCAGGATTTTGCTGTATTCTGTATTTTCTGCTGACTGTCTCCTTGTGTGAGACTTTATGATGGTATTATGTTGTTAATGGTATTACTGTGATGTTTTTGCTATAAATATTTAGATAGTCATTAAAATCTGTAGAAGGAATTTGACCTTTTGTATTTGTTATGGCCTACAGTTCAAACTTTTAAACTTCCCTTTCACTGGCTTATTGTATATCAGTCCAAGGAAAGCTATTGGCAATCTGATGTGATGAACTATGTGCTCTTATACGAAGAAAAGTCACTGTCTGAACAACAACGTCAACCACTTTGGTTTTTACCAAATCTTCGAAAACAAATATTTTTTTCACTTACAAAACTAAAATTACTAGATTTGTTCAACCACCTTGACAATTTTGGCTGTGTCCTGTCTTTTTTCGTCCGTGCTGGTCTACCTGTCCAATGTATAGTCTGTACCATCCTGTTAGGTCTATGCCACTCTCTCAGACTGGAACGGGTCTGTACTACCTTCCATTGTTCCAGTATCCCTATTATTTCACTACTATATTCTTTCAATGAATAAATTAATCTAATAATATTTTATTTCATTATGTAGCGATTAGGTTCGGACAACAAATTATTCCAACTTTAATAACAGCCATCTACTTACAAATACATTACAGAGGAAGTAAATAGAAATTTAAGAACTTGTACATTGTGTATTGATGAAATTAAAGATGAGATGCATGTTATTTTATTATGTCCTTAATGTTCAAATCTACGTTGATGTTTTATCAAATCATATTATTGGCGGAAGCCATCTGTTTTTAAACTATTTAAGTTATTTAGCACTACTAATACTAAAGATTTATTAAACTTTTGAAAATTTATATTTCGAGCACTTAAATTAAGAGAAGACTGTTTCTGACATTTTATATTCTTGTAAATTTATATTGCCATTGTTATCTGCTATTAGGACTCAAATTTATATATTTGACTGTATTTGTATCTCCTACTTCTGTCTGTGCCCTGTTGTAAAACATTTGGTTAATAAAGAATTGAAAATTGAAACTTTAATAATTGTGAAAATTAAATATGTCAAATACCCGTTAAATAGCATTTGTATGCATGACTTCTGAAATAAACTATAGCTTTTAATCATTCAGGTATAATAATAAATGTTGGCCAGGTCAGATTTTGTTACTTTTTACATATTGTGAAAGAACCAAAAATTTCACAAAACTATTTAAAGGACCATGTGATAACAAAAAGAACTACATAATGCAAAATCAAATTTAAAGAAAAGTCACTGCTAACTTCAAAACCTCTGTAAATACATTTTCACATATTAAACATTTTTAACTAATTCACACGTGCTTCTTAACTACACAAGGGTATGTCTACCTAATTCTAGGAAAGGTAAAAGATTTGTTTTGTACGCCATGCTGATTATACCAAGTGCTTCTTGACAATACAAGGGTAAGTCTACCTAATACTAGGAATGGGAAAGGTTTGTTTTGTCACCCACGCTAATTCTACCAAGTGCTTCTTAACTACACAAGGTAAGTCTACCTAATACTAGGAATGGGAAAGGTTTGTTTTGTCAGCCACGCTAATTCTACCAAGTGTTTCTTGACTACACAAGTGTAAGTCTACCTAATACTAGGAATGGGAAAGGTTTGTTTTGTCAGCCATGATGAATCTACCAAGTGCTTCTTGACTACACAAGTGTAAGTCTACCTAATACTAGGAATGGGAAAGGTTTGTTTTATCAGCGACGCTGATTCTAACAAGTGCTTCTCATGAGTACGATTTCACAGAATTTTCCTACTGTTTTGTCACTTCTGTGTTCTTTTGCTGATATTGTCAGAAATATAACTTTATCATGTCATCAATATGGTTTCCATGCTTTCATGCGTTATTATAAATGAGTTGACAAAATTTTATGACAACAAACTAAGAACAGATTGTATTTACTTAGATTTTGCTAAGGATATTTATACTGTTTCTCATATAAAATTGAAACACAAACTGTGTAATTTTTGGGATTCCTTAATGGTTTTCATATTTAGTAACCGTTGGCTCGTCTGATTGAAAAACTGTAATACGTGGAGTCACAAAAGGATTCAATTGAGGACCTTATATTATTTTTCCTATATATAAACAACATGGCAGATTGTATTTACTCTAGCCATATATCATTAATTGTTAAATATAAGTTTTATTAAATACTTTTGATTTTGTTTCTTTTATTTTATTTTTTTTTTTTTTTATTTTATTTTCTTTTTTATTTTTTTTTTGGTAAATTTATATTCAATTATTTCTCACTAAATCTCCAGTTGTTATATTTTCCCACGAAAACACCTTATTTCTTATCATATGCAGGAAATCGTATGTTATTATCAATTAAAATTATATACAATAAAATTATAAAAGTAGAGTATGACGATTATGTCTCATTTTCATAATAAAAATGATTTATTATGAAAATGTGACAGGTAATTGCGTTGAATAGAGACTCATTTCCTTTTATGGGAATTCGATCAGCTTTCTATTTACCCTTCAATAAATTTAAATATCTTTTGAATCATATGGGGCTTACACCGAATACCAACAACTCTTTTTAATAATGTACACGACACATATAATATAAATTTAGTATCATTGGAAGATAATTTCATTCGTGTGATGATAGAATATAATGATATATTTTGTAGTTAATGACAGTAATGTTAGCCAGGTGAAATTAAAATATAAATCAAGATCTATCTTTTGAAATGTAAATACCGGTATACTATATTCTTTAAAGAAAAGGTAGTTGAATTGTTTACTTCTTCCGCAATAGCTATTGTTCAATCGGAGACGTGGGGGTGCATATGATCTTTGGAAGATAATGTTACAGATTTCATTAGTGTTATGATAGTATGTAATAATATATATGGTACTTAATGACAGTAATGTCAGCCAGGTGAATATTTATCATTAAGAGTTGGCTTTTTAATAACTATCTATTGAAATTGTGACCATAAATACACAATATGAAAGGGAACCCAGACTATTCCACAAAATTTTGATGGTTTCAGATAAAATGACTAAAATGGTAAATTTAATGATAGACAATGTACTGGAAATGATGACATTATTTCAAAGGGAACTTTAGTTGGGATAAATGAAATTTTTTACAGGGCGTCAGCTGCCTTGCAGAATCGAACCTCTGATTATAGATTTGGTTACCTTTTATTATAGCAAGTTGAAAGCACGTCTTGGAAGAGGTACACATGATAAAATAAGTTAATAGGCAGTCCTAATTATCAAAAAACTAGAATATCATATCTGCGGTTCCTGTTTAGAAATTGCACTTACCAAAAGGTTCATATTGATACAGTGAGCACTGGACGAACGCATTGTCCAGAAACTTAATAATTGAATACACTTAAATCTGAGAACGATTATGTACATGCACAAAGAAAAAAATATAGCTAAAACAAAACAGGGACAAATGGCCACAAGTCGAAAGATTTGACCAAACAAAGTTTTTAAGAATCATAAATAATACCACTTTTCATTGCTGTTGCAATTTTTACCTATTTCTTACACCATTTTTCCATAATATATGTCCATCCCTTGTGAAATCAATTTTCTTTAAAACATAAGTTCCTCATGCTTTATTGAATTATCATTACGATTTTTTTTAAATAAAGGGAAATTGTATAGAATATTGTATTGCAATTTTATGTCTTGTTATGAACCATATCTTAAGATATAACATCATCTGCTGATATGGCCCCGACCTAGATTAATAGTATTTTTATGTATTATGTCTAATTATAGACCCTAATAGTATGAATAATATCATCTGCTGATAGTTCCCATACCTAGAGTTATAGTGTCTTGCTTTATCATGTCTGGCTATGAATCCTATTTGAAGATAGAAGACTACCTGCTGATATGGCCCCAGTCTAGAGTTATAGTATCTTGCTGAATTATGTCTGGTTACAACTGTTATATTATTATAATATCACCCTCTGATATGGCCCCCACCTTAATTTATAGTATCTTGCTGTATTATGTCTGGTTTCAGACAGTTATATTATAATATCACCCTCTGATATGGCTCCTACCTTAAGTTATAGTATCTTGTTGTATTATGTCTTTTATTGAGCTTAATTGAGCTGTATAATCTGTTGATATGGCCACTACTTCAAGTTATAGTGCCTTGCTACATTAAGTCTGGTTATGATCCCTATCTGAGGACATAACATTGCCTGCTGATATGGTCTGGCTAGAGTTAGAGTATCTTGCTGTGTTATGTCTTGTTAAGGACCTAAACCTTAGATATAACATCACCTGTTGATATGAACCCTACCTAGAATTATATTATCTTGCCGCATTATGTCTGATTATGGGCCTTTTGTTAAGATATTATATCCGCTGTTGATATGGCATGTACCGAGAGTTATAGTATTATATCACCTTGTGATATGGCCCCTCCTTAAAGTTATAGTATCTTGCTGTAGTATGTCTTGTTATGGACCCTATCTTAAGATATAACATCACCTGCTGATATGGACCCTACCTAGAATTATAGTGTATTGCTGAATTCTGTCTGGTTATTGACTCTAATAATATGTATAATATCAGCTGATGCTGGTACAAATGTATATTGCTACTCAAGAAGGGAAAGTTAACAACAGGAAAGTTTTGTCTTCAAATGTCCATCATTGTCCATTTCAAGAAACAAATATAGAGGATACATTAAGCTCTTTTTTAATCACTCTATGAATAAAAGACTCAGACTTAACTTTGACCTCTCTAGCTAAGAATGAGTCGTATTTATTATCGACTTACAATTAAATATTTCACACAGTATGCTCGTTCTCCACAGCTGTAAAATATTGTCCATTTTATCGTTAGGGCAAAATGAGGAAACAATTTACCCTCTCATATTCTTATATATTTGCCCAAATTAAAAACTAAAATCTTTAACAAAAATTTATAAATATACTGTAAAATCATATGACAAATTTGGAACCAAATTTATGTGAAATATTCCTTCGTTGATCCCTTTATAAAATTTGTGTTCGGGATACTATGACCACCATTTATATACAGAAAGAAACACAAACAAAAAATATCAATTATTGTCATGAATAAAATTATTTTATTGCAAATTTGATGCACAAAGTGTGCACATTTGGTCTATTTACGGCTCATCAGATGTGCTCATGACCTAAATTATTGACAAACAAAACGACAATCCAACAACTTCAAGAGCAAATTCAAAAATGCCAAAAGGACCAAAAGGGTAAATCCAAAACCATCTATGTCAGAGCTAAGCATCAGGGAGATACTCCCTAGTTTTCACAAATTTTAAAATTTTGCACCAGTAAATTTTATGTATCAATTTCGGACTAGTATCGAAATACTAGGTATCGAGCTGTGGATACCCTCAAGGACTTGGAGTCCACCAGCAGCGTCATCGACGTTGTGCTTCTTTGGTTCCCCTTTCAAAAGTGTGTCCGGGATCTGGGTCAAGGACCATTATAATCAAAATTAGTAAATCCATTTCTTAAATAAATATCATAAACGTATTAATGTTTACTAGCAAAAATATCACCAGTTCCTATAAAACTTACAAGAAACTACCTGATATACATGTAGCATCGCTTAGCACTTCAGGTAATTATACAATTTCCGTTCCCTCACTGCGAATTCACGACAAAAGCATCATGATATCCTTTCTAATCTAGTTCGAAACCTAACCTTTAATTCTGGATAATTGACCAATAACTTATAGAGTATAAACTAATAAAACATTTAATCAGATTGTTACATCATTAGATAATGTTGATATACATTACATGTATTTTTTTTCTACGGACAAGGGATTATCATTAAAGATGTATATTGTATTTTATATGTAACTCGTGTTTGTGCCATTTTTAGTTCAGAGAGAATTTTGTATACATTTAATAAATGATAACACCATCCAATCAGAAAGACGTTTTTACAAAAACAAAATATTAAAACACAAACATAAGATAAATAGGAAACCAGGATAGTCTGATTTGGTATAGACAGGTGTTTTTAACAGATTTTAACTTATCATCGTGACCCTCAGGTGTGAACAACCATAAAAGTATAAACCAAAACAGTATGATTACCAACAATGTTAGCTATAAACGACAAAGTATGTTGGATGGTTCCGAATGTAGATACAGGGTAAGCTGCAAATATATCTAAGGCACTCATAACTATTGGTCAGATAATGACACAACAAAATAGTCAGAAATAACATTCCAACAAAGGGCTTAATGCTATATGGTCATGTAGTGCAATTTAAATTGGCAGTATTCGTAAAAGGCCAGTAAAAAATTTAAATACAATTCTCTGTAAGGACCAGAATAATTGGGAAATGCATACTCTAATATTTTCTTTAAAATTTGTACAGAACGAAAACATCATCGGGTTATGCTAAAAGTAAAAAAAATATTATTAAAAGGTTTCTGCTGCCATCGAAACTGAAATCTATTTTTCCAAAATTTTAGGAGTTAAAACAAGCATTTGTAATAAAACTCTTGATTACTTTGCAACTTTGTTAGGTTTGATGTTTTCAGCTTATGTCATATTTTGATAAAATATATATAACACTGATGGACTAATGGGAGATTTGTTTACAGAGCTGACATCAAAATAGTCAAAATTGGCAATTTCCAACTTTAGTCTAAACTACCATGATTATATTCATACTTTAGAATGTCGGAATGTTTTGGGCTTATATATATTTTTAATTTATGATATATAATTTGAGGAACATCTTAGTGGGGTAATAAAAATCTTTTCTTTGCAACCTGCCTATAAAATTTGTGAAATGATAATTTTAATTTTCTTGAATTATGGCATATTTCATGTCCACTTAGGGCATTCATGTTTTAACTTTTTCTCTAATCAGCCATTGCTGCCATAGTTAAGTAATACAAATTTGGGACATTAATCAAGAGTTAAATATTTGTCAATTTTAGTCGTAGAAAAAGAACAGTTTTCATTTTTAGAAGAAAATTGTCAATTTATTATAGAAGAGTGGTATTTAATCTTTAAATAAGCCCAAAAACGTTGTATGACTAAATATAACCAACATGACTAATTGGCAGTCATTGTAAATTGAACGAATATCAATTTTCACGGGGCCTTTATGGTCTGTTTGGCGATGTAAGAACCAACTGCTGTATTAATTTGACACAGGTAAAAAAATTACTTCACGATATAAGACACAATCTCTTAAATACATAGTCACTCAAATTTTTAAGAGAACATTTAAATATTTGACAATTAATTTTATCTAGCGGTTCTTCAATTTCCAGCTGATGAAATATTTTCTAAGTCGAGAGTGCTGAAAATGCAGAATTTTACTATCAAGAATATTACTTTGCATAAAGATACATTACATAGCTTTATTGTATTTGAAAGAATACATTTCTGTGATTATTACAAACAATGATGATAAAGATTAAACTTAATAAATAAAAAGAATTGTTCTTGAACACGTTTACAGTGTCACTTGAAAAAACCTAGTTCCTTAAACATGTTGACTTCTCATATATTAAGTATCAACTAGGTGCGGTAATACAAAGTATAAATTATCTCCCACTTCGCAATTGCAAACATACTGGTAACAGTTAATTCTCACATATCACTGCTCTAACTTAGGAAAAATAGACATGTGAACAATTTAGATCATGAGATCGTGAATTTCATCAGCAAATATCATATTTCCTTTAAAATTACAACAAAAGTAACATTTATTCTGAATTCATGTTTTAGTGAATTTTTATTTTCATGAATGAACCATTAAACTGCATATTGTATACTTTCATTTAAACGGAAAATGTTATTTCTAAATGATTTTGGGCGAAGGGCAAAAATTGATGATTTTTTCATATTTAAATATCTACCAACCGCACATTTAATGTCACATTAAAATAAATAATTTAAAAAACACAAGAACATAAAATGAAACCATATTTATATCTTACTTATAGGATCAACAGGTATTTATTTTTGTCAGGCTAAAGAGGCCCATTTTTTTCATTTTAAACGAATTTAAAATGGAAACAAAATTTGACTGATCCTTTATTTCCTGCAAGTTTGGTTCACAGACGATTTAGCTGGCATCTTTAATGTACAGTTAACAAATAATAAAATTAATACTAATCAATAACAAAAAAATTTAAATATCCTAGAGGGAAAAGAAACATGCTTAATTTTAAAGAAATCTAAAATCATATATTTGAGGTATCTTTGGCAGCCTGCCAAGTAAAGAATTACGATTCCCCACTATCACTCTAAAAAAAAAAGATTCCTACTTGTATTGATCATTTTTAAAATATATATATGATCGTTAGTTTACCCATGCTAAATAAATCCTAATATCTTCAATTTTGAATATAAAGCTGATGTTGCAAAAATAGGAAAACTGTTAGACATTTTAATACAAATCTGAGTTTAATTCTGACGATAGTGTATAAACAATTGTCTAAACATAGAGAATATTATTTATTTCATTATTATTCTTACCGTCTTCTTCTGCACAATCAGATATGGTATAATTAGTGAAAGCAAACATCTATGTCAGATATCTATACTACGAAAAACAATATCAACTTAATTCTTATGTTATATAATTTCAGTAATATTGCTTTGCTACACTAATTTACAGATTCATTTTTTGTTTTAATTTATAACAAATCAGGAGAAGAAAAATCAGAATTACTTAAAACATTAGAAGGGGATTTATGTACAGTTATATGGTAAAATTTGGTTTTCATAGAACAGGTTTCCGGTCAGTGCGATAGCCGTGCTACATGTATAGCCTTGGAAATATCACCACGCAAAATTAGAGAAGATATTTGCTCAGGACACAAATATATTCGTCAGATCTGAAGAAGAGGTAAACTTGTCTTTGAATCATGAAAATATTTGGCTCTCCATCTTGACTTAAGCAAATTAAAACATCGTAAGTAAAAGTGTGAAAACATTTATTGGTCTAAACATATGGTAAAATTTTAGCGCAGTTATTTTGACTACGGTGGAAAATAGTGGCGACAATTGATAAAGATATTAATCTAAAATCAAAACGTTAAACTACAGATTTCTTTGGAGCAATCAAACTGTGTTTTAATTTCAACTATGAGGATGGGGGGGACTCGAAACATTCAATCTTTCTTAATTTTATGATAAGGATGGTAGACAAGAAATATTGCAACACAGATTTGCACTATTTATTTTAACTGGATAAAAAGATTGGTCGACTGAGATAGTGATGATGCAATTTTATTTTGAAAAAACATGGATGAAATTAAAGTGCTTTAAATATTCTTCAAAATTATATTCCTGGATTATAGCGAATATTATAAAAACAATGCTTGATAAAAATATTAGAAATAACATTTTCAGTATAGTTAACAGGAAATGATATTGGGGAATAATATATAAAATTTTAAAATGAATGCGTGGTTTCTGTACACTGTAAATGGATAGAAGATAATATTGCACATTTAGGTCATCAATATGGATTTCACAGACCTGGTTTTTTAGGTTTTTAGTTTGAGTATATGGTTTTCAAAAGCTACAAAATAAATACAGCAATTTATAAAACATGGATGCCTTAATTTATTAAAACAGATTCTACAAATACATATTTTAACATGTAAGTAAACATGGAACAGAATTTATGTGGTTTTAAGTGACTGGACAGTTAATTTAATACAACAATTTATTTTTAATTTTAAAAAATGCAAGATAATTTGCTTAAATATTCAAATGGAAACTGTTACCACGTAGAGAAATACTTGCGCAGCAGAAAATTGTTGATAACACTACATTCATATATTTTAAAGTATCAGAAAATTATTTTATGAGCTTTTTATAACCTGTGATTATTTAAAAAGATATAAGAAAATATGAGAACTTTATTAGCTATTATTTTTAATGCAGTTTTGGATAGATGTTCGAAAACTTTAAGAGACGTTAAAAAATGGACACCATATTATTAATGCATCAATATTTGGACACACACAAGATGAAAAATCCTAGGAAAATTTTCAGAAACACTGTTAGTCTCAATAGATTTTACCTATCACAATATTTATACCAATATTTTTCCATATTCAATGCTGAATTTTTTAAAATACCAAATTTTAGAAGTGCGAAATTTAGAGATTTATCTAATTTTAGAAATGCAAACATTTCATAAGTAAAACTTTATAAAGTTATATATATATGTAGTAGATACATTTGCTAAGAATTTACATATACATATTGGTGAAAAAAATGATATATAATGATTTCAAATGACAATGTTGAGGTCAAGTGAATAGTACAATGAAAGTAAACAATGAGGTTTATAAATACATTTCTAAGCTTGTTAACATTCGGATAAACCAGTTGCTAAGATTCTGTACCAAATCTGACAGTTCTGACTCTCTGTTGATTTATGTTTGTAGGGGTATTATGCTCTTTTTCTTTAAAATGAAAATAATAAAATCAAGACAAACTTTACTACAGTTTTTTGACAATGCATACTATCAAAGGGTATAATAAAAATCTGAAAATAAATCTGCTTTAGTACGAGTTTGGAATAATCTAATCCTGGGATTTTGGTATTAATTACCTGTACCTAGTTTTAATAATATTTGTATAAACGTAAAATTACAGCTGAACTATTGGAGAATAAACAACAAATGCTATCCTTCAAAGGGCCTACTGATCCGCCTTCTAAATGTTTGTTTATTCTATTAAAATTTCGGGAAACAGATATGAATAAGTTGTCCTTCGTGAGGCTTGGGAGAATTGCAATTTCCTTTGATACTTTTGTACTGGATTATAGAATTTCAAAAATGTGTGCCAAATGTTATTAAAATGTTCTGCAAACTCTTTATAAATATTGTAAAAAATCATCAAATAATGTTAAAATATATGCCAGAGCTAATATCATTTTAATCATATCTAACAATTGCAGAGTTAATATCATTATAAACTTATCTAAAATATTTTTCTGGATATGTTTAAAAAGTAACGAAAAAGATTTTGGAGTCATATGAAAATATTCAACTGATATCCTGAAAACGTTTTCTTAAACTATAAAACATATATTATATTTTATGGAAACTGCTCTAAAATTATTTTTAAATTTGAACATATTCATACAAAATATTTGTACTTCAAATCCTCAGTTTTATATGATACAATGAAGCGGTATTCCGACTGAAAATAAATTTTCGAAACCCGGTTAAAAATGTAGAATGTAATAAAATTTATCTAGATAAAAAGTTTTATTACTAGAAACAAGATTGTATTTTCCATTAAGTTTAATTTAAACATTGAATTAATTAATATATCTATTAAATTTGTGTGTGTGGTGGGGGGGGGGGTATTATTTTAAAAATAAATATTTTTCCAACAAGCATTCCATATGTTATTTTATTTGTGCCATTTTTAGTTAAGAGAGAATTTTGTACACATGTAATAAATGATAACACCATCCAATCCGCAGACGTTTTGACGAAAACAAAATATTAAAACACAATTATAAGATAAACAGGGAACATGGATATTCTGATTTGTTATAGACAGGATTTGTAACTGATTGTAACTTATCCATTGTGACCCTCAGGTGTAAAAAAACCATAAAAGTATAAATCAAAACAGTATGATTACCAACAATGTTAGCTATAAAAGACAGTAGGTTGGAAGGTTCCGTATGTAGATACAGGGTAATCTGCAAAAATATGTAAGGCACCTATTGCTGTTGGTCAGATAATGACGCACTTTTAAACAAACTAGTCAGAAATAACATTCCAATAAAGGGCTGAATGCTATGTAGTCATGTAGTGCTATTTAAATTGGCAGTATTCGTGAAAGGCAAGAACACATAATCGGGTTATGTTAAAAGTCAAAACAAATATTATTAAAATGTTTCTGTTGCCAAAATTTAGGATTTAAAATAAGCATTTTCTCTGCTTGCTTTGTAATAAAACTCTTAATCACTTTGCAACTTTGTTCGCTTTTATGTTTTCAGCTTATGCCATATATTGATGAAATAGATATAACACTGATGGACTAATGTGAGATTTGTTTACAGAGCTGGCATCAAATTCGTCAATTTGGCAATTCTTAACTTTAGTCCAAACTACCATTATTTTCATACTTTAGGATGTCGGAATGTTTTGGACATGATATTACTGAAATTCATATATACATTTCTAATTTATTGGTACTAGATGATATAATTTTTGGAACATCTTAGTGGGGTAATACAATTTTTTTTCTTGGCAACCTGCCTATGAAATTTGTGAAATGATAAATTATGGCATATTTCATGTCCACTTAGGGTATTCATGTTTTAAGTTTTTTTCTAATCAGCCATTGCTGCCATAATTAAGTAATACATATTTGAGACATTCATTTATAGTTAAATATTTGTCAATTTTAGTAGTAGAAAAAGAATATTTCTCATCTTTAGAAGGAAATTGTCAGTTTATTATAGAAGAGTGGTATTTAATCTTTTAAATAAACCCAACAACGTTGATGTATAACTAAATATAATTAATTGGCAGTTAATGTAAATTTAACGAATATCAGGGTCTGTTTGGAGATGTAAGAACCAACTGTTGTATTGACACAGGTTAAAAAAAACTACTTCACGACATAAGACACAATCTGTTAAATACATAGTCACTCAAATTTTTATGAGGACCTAATAAATATTTGACAATTAATTTTAACTAGTGGTTCTTTAATGTTCAGATCGTGAATTTCATCAGCAAATATCAGTTTTACTTTGAAATTGCCAAACAAAATTAACATTTATTCTGAATTCATGATTTTAGTTCATTTTTATTTTTCATTAATGAACCATTAAACTGTCTATTGTATACTTTCATTTATATGGGAAAATGTTACTTCTACGTGATTTTGGGCAAAGGGCAAAAATTGATTTTTCCATTTTTTAAATGTCTATCAGCTGCACATTTAATGTCACATTAAAATAAATAATTTCAAAAAACCGGAACATGAAGTGAAATCATATTGATATCTCAATTATATTATCAGGTATTTATTTTTGTCAGGCTAAAGTGGTCCATTTTTGTTTTTTTTTTCATTTTAAATGAATTTAAAATGGAAACAAAATTTGACTGATCCACAGACGATTTACCTGGCATCTTTAATGTACAGTTAGGAAATCTAAAATCATACATTCGCGGTATCTTTGGCAGCCTGCCAAAAAAGAATTTCGATTCCCCACTATCACTCTTAAAAAAGATTCATACCTGTATTGATAATTTTGAAAATATATATATGATCGTTAGTTAACCCATGCTAAATATATCCTAATAGCTTCAAATTTGAATGTAAATTGATGTTGCAAAAATAGGAAAATTGTTAGACATTTTAATACAAATCTGAGTTTAATTCTGACGATAGTGTATAAACAATTGTCTAAACATAGAGAATATTATTTATTTCATTATTATTCTTACCGTCTTCTTCTGCACAATCAGATATGGTATAATTAGTGAAAGCAAACGTATATGTCAGATATCTATACTACGAAAAACAATATGAACTTAATTCTTATGTTATATAATTTCAGTAATATTGCTTTGCTATACTAATTTACAGATTCATTTTTTGTTTTAATTTATAACAAACTAGGAGAAGAAAAAATAAAATGCAATCAGAATTACTTGACACATTAGAATGGGATTTATGTACAGTTCAATGGGAAAATTCGGTTTTCATAGAACAGGTTTCCGGTCAGTGCGATAGCCCTGCTACATGTATACCCTTAGAAATATTACCACGCAAAATAAGAGATAACAATGTCAAGGGTATTCAAATAAAACTGGATGGTAAATGGCACAGTCTAAAACCAGTCCAACTTGCGCAGGACATAAATATATTCGTCAGATCTGAAGAAGAGGTAAACTTGTCTTTGAATCATGAACATATTTGGCTCTCCATCTTGACTGAAGCAAATTAAAACATCCTAAGGAAAAATATGAAAACATTTATTGGTCTAAGCATATGGTAAAATGTAAGCCCAATTATTTTGACTACGATGGAAAATAGTGGCGACAATTGATAAAGATATTCATCTAAAATCAAAACGTTTATCTACAGATTTCTTTGGAGCAACTGTATTTTAATTTTAACTATGAGGATAGGGGCTTGAAACGATCAATTTAAACATTCAATCTTTCTTAATTTTATTATAAGGATGGAGGACAAGAAATATTGCAACATAGATTTGCACTATTCATTTGAACTGGATAAAAAGATTGGTCGACTGAGATAGTGATGATGCAATTTTTTTTTTTTTAAAAAACATGGATGAAATTAAAGTGCTTTAAATATTCTTCAACATTATTTTCCTGGATTATAGCGAATATTATTAAAACAATGGCCTGATAAAGAAATATTAGAGATAACATTTTCAGTATATTTAACAGAAACTACTATTGGGGAATAATATATCAAAGTTTATAATGAATGCTTGGTTTCTATACATTATAAATGGATAGAAGATAATATTGCACATTTAAGTCATAAATATGGATTTCACAGACCTGTTTTTTTAGGTTTTTAGTTTGAATAAATGGTTTTCAAAAGTTACAAAATTAAATACAGCAATTTATAAAACATTGATGCCTTAATCTATCAAAACAGATTATATAAATACATACTTTAACATGTAAGTAAACATGGAACAAAATGTGTTATACAAATATTTCAACAGAGATTTGGTTTTAAGTGACTAGACAGTTAATTTAATACAATAATTTATTTTTAATTTTAAAAAAATGCATTACAATTTGCTTAAATATTAAAATAGAAACTGTTTCAATATATAATGCCACCCAGAGAAATACTTGCACCACAGAAAATTGTTGATAACCCAGCATGCATATATTTTAAAGTATCAGAAAATTATTTTATAAGCTTTTTATAACCTGTGATTATTTAAAAAGATAGAAGAAAATATGAGAATTTTATTAGCTGTTATTTTTAATGCAGTTTTGGATAGTTGTCCGAAAACTTTTAGGAACGTTAAAAAGTGGACACCATATTAATAATGCATCAATATTTGAACACACACTAGATGAAAAATCCTATGAAAATTTTCCGCAACACTGTTAGTCTGGAACGATATTCCCTATCACAGTATTTATACCTATATTTTCCATATTCAATGCTGAATTTTTTTTAAAATACTAAATTTTAGAAGTGAGAAATTCGTCCAAAGATTTATCTAATTTTAGAAGTGCAAATATTTCAGAAGTAACACTTTATAAAGTTATATAAATATGTAGTAGATACATTTGCTAAAAATTAACATATACATATTGGTGAAAAAAAAATGATATATAATTATTTCAAATGACAATGTTGAGGTCAAGTGAATAGTATATTGAAAGAAAACGTTGAGGTTTAGAAATATTTTTCTATGCTTTGTTAACATAAGTTTCTAAGGTTCTGTATCAAGTCTGACTGTTCTGACTCTCTGTTGATTCATGTTTGTAGGGGTATTATGCTCTTTTATGTTGTTTTCGATTGAAGGTTTGGCGATTGGGTTACATTGAATTGATATTGACCTTTTCAGTTTAAGAAATAATTCACGAGGTAAACATATTTCTTTCGTTCAATGCACTTTTCATAATTATTGACCTTAATTAGATTTGCTTGTGACCAAACTATGGAAAGCAATGCAAACATAATTACCGAGATATTTCGAGTAATTTAGTCAACCAGGCCTTAACAGAGTAACAAAAATACCAGTGAGGTCAACTTTTTTAAAAGCTGCCAGAATTTGAAAATTAACCAACTGAAAAGTTCATCACATGTATCTATAAGTCTACTGAGATAATAATGTCGGTAACTTACACTCTCGGATACCCAGTTCCTGGCCTTTAGTCCTTAATGATTGATTAACCTTCATAGTGACCAACAATTATAACCAGAATATTGCGAGAAATAGAATTAACCTATTCTGAGAATTAAAATCTAATACCTTTTTACAGTACATAAATTATAGTATTTTGTCAAGTAAAAAAATAACATCAAATAATTTAACATGAATTCATTTGAATAAAACATTTTTTGGTAGCAATTTTAATGCACAGGATGTCTTTTGACATTGCATACTACCAGAGTGTATAATAAAAATCTGAATAAATCTGCTTTGATACGCGTTTAGAATAATCTAATCCTTGGATTGGGTATTAATTATCTGTACATAGTTTTAATAATATTTGTATAAACGAAAAATTACAGCTGAACTATTGGAGAATAAACAACAAATGCTATCCTTCAAAGGGCCTACTGATCCGTCTTCTAAATGTTAGTTTATTCTATTAAAATTTCGGGACACATATGTGAATAAGTTCTCCTTCATGAGGCTTCTAATTGCAATTTCCCTTGTTAATTAATTAAATTTCGTTCTGGATTATAGAATTTAACTTTTTTCATAACAAAAATGTTTGCCAAATGTTTTTAAAATGTTCTGCAAAATCTTTTTCTATAGATATTGTAAAATATCATCAAATAATGTTAAAATATATGCCAGAGTTAATATCATTTTAAACATATCGAACAATTACAGAGTTAATATCATTATAAACTTATCTAAAACATTTTTCTGGATATTTTTAAAGCAGTAACGAAAAATACTTTGAAGTCATATGAAAATATTTCAACTGATATCCTGAAAACGTTTTCTAAAACTATAAAAGATATATTATATTTTATGGAAAATGTCCTAAAATTATTTTTAAATTTGAACATATTCATACAAAATATTTGTACTTCAAATCCTCAGTTAAATCTTTTGGGAATATCAAAATTTGAAAATGGTAAAACATTTGATAACATTTTCATGATATAGTTTTTGAATTCTGCAAATCAAAACATAAGTAAAATGTTCTTCATAAACTTGCAATAAATAATTTTCGAAAAACAATGAAAAAAATGTATTTCTGCAGGAAAAAAAATTAAATATCCTTTTTTCAGTCCAATCATCTAAATATATTTTACCAACGTGGATAGTGGATAGTGCAACCAGTAAATTTTTCAGTATTGTATGAGTTTCTCATGAACTTAACGCAATCCGCCAATATTTATATCATATGATTCTAATGTATTATACTTATATGTTTAAACAAATCGCAAAATGCTAAATTAAAGCACTTGCTAAGTGTGCTTTTCAAATGTTATTTCTGATGTGAAAAAAAACAAAATTAATACGTTTTGATTTTTTCTTTTGTTCAAAAATATACATTCGACAACAGCAGATAAAATAGAAATTGAAATATGTTCTGCTGTTACCCTCTTATTGAATTTGCCAAAGATCAAAATAGAACACTTTGTTTTTAAATTGAATTAATTTCAAAGGAATCTAATACTGCATTTGATTTTTTTATAATATACAGACGTATATTGCTCTTATAAGTTTTTAGGAATCATCTATTTAATATTCTACTGATAAATTTAAAAACAGTTTTGTTCTCTTTGATTGTCGCATCCATATGAATTTTATTTATTCTTTGCCCTTTTTCACACACACATATATATAGTCCACGTAGACATCATTCTTCTAAGTACTCATTGTCTCGGTTATGACGTAATTTCTCGAAACTTGTGTTGACATTTTCAATAAAATTCTCTTAAAAGTAGAGTTTCAACTCCCTCCTGTAAAGCTGACCTTATTTGGACTTTGGATTGAACTGTCTAGGCCCTTTTAATTATATTGCTCACAATTTTGTAAACCATTTTAACAAATCTGGGACCTCTTAAAATTTACCTTCCATGTGAGTATGAATAGAAAATGCTCAATCTAGAATTCAATTTTTCTCTATATAGATAATAAATTTAAAAGAAAATTATACTTACATGAAACTGTTTTTAAAGCTTGGTCTTTCTGCAGTGTAGATTGATATTAACTCCTATATAATTAACGTGTACACAGAAATTAATTTTACACATTAACTAACAGTTATTGAATAAGAGGGTAACGATAAAGTAAGTATTTAAACTGCATGATAAGTAGCGTCGGTTTTATCAGAATTTGATTGGACAAATAATTTCAGGCCTGTACCGCCCTTTTTATTTTAGAGTCAATCATAAGAAAAACAAATGTATATTGATACAATGAAGAGGTATTCCGAATAATAATAAATTTTCGAAATCCGGTAAAAAATGTTAAATGTATTACAATTTATCCAGATAAAAAGTTTATATTTACTAGAAAAAAGATTGTATTTTTTATTAAGTTTATTTTGGACTTTGAATTAATGAATTTATATATATATATATTAAATTAATGTAAGGGGGTTATTATTTTAAAAATCCAATATTTTCCAACAAGCATTCCATTATTAATACTTAATATAATAAGAATGAGTACCAGCGAATGAATTACTAGTGTTAAAGATATTTTGTTTAATAGAGTGTTTTTATGATATAATTGTGTTTCATTACCTTAGATGGTTGTGAAGAACAACTGTGTATAAGGTACACATCAGTCATACCAATAGAACACTGTGTTTTAATAAATTTAAATACTCCTCTTCCATCCTCTAATTAGGTAATAATCAAACAAATAATAGCATGGAAAGGTCAACAATGAGATACCAATTAACAGAACTTTTGATAAAAAAGAATCAAGTGGTATAAAACACAAACATAAAATAAGATAAGAATCAACATAGAGAATCAATAGAGAGTTAGATATAGTAATTTTTGTTTTTACATTCTAGGCTACGTTTTGGTATTATATCAGATGCTGATAAACCAAATCTATTAATTTGACAATTGCAGTTGAATCAATAACTATTGTAATAAATTGTGAAATGGTGTACTGCAGCAACTTCAGATCTAAGTTGACGATTGTTCACCAAATTAGAAGTTACAAAATTTTCTGCGGAAGAGCAATAATTAATAAACTTTAAAATACGAACCATGTTATTCAGCGACTTTGGATCGATTTTTTTTTATTTTATTTTATTTTTTTTTGTTTTTTTATTTTATTTTATTTTTTTATTTTATTTTATTTTTTTATTTTATTTTTTTTTATTATTTTTTTTTTTTTTTTTTTGGTTTTCAACGTTTTAGGTTTTAATAAACCGTACATCGTCGTCATCTTCACATCAAATTGGTGTCAATGAATATGTTAGCTGCTTGTCAATTAGAAATGAAGGTTAAGAAAAGGTCAACAATGAAACATCTGCCCATCAAAAACAAAACATCAAACATAGACGACAAAAAGCAAACATGATAGGAAAAATGGAACAGATTTATACGTTGTATATACACTTAAAATGGGCTTATATACTCCATACCAGCGTATGGAGTATTTATTTCACAACTCATACGTTATTCCAGAGCTTGTGACATATACATTGACTTCCTGGACAGAGCCCGGCTTCTGACAGAAAAGTTGCTCAGACAGGGGTACGTTGCTCCCAAGCTGAAGTCGTCCTTATTAAAGTTTTATGGGCGTCATCATGACTTGGTTGAGAGATATGAAAACACCGTTTCCCAAATGAAAATGGACCTGTTCCATTGATATTATCCCTTCCGCATATCGGATTTGACATGGACAGCATGGCGGGTGTCCTGCAGGAAGCAGAGACTGCTTACTCTTCCGGAGCACCTGAGTCTACCCCCGGTTTTTTGGTGGGGTCCATGTTGTTCATATGTTTTTAGTTTTTAATTGTAGTGCATGTATTGTTTTGGTCTTGTCTTCGTTCTTCTCCAGAGTTTGTCAGTTGTTACGATGTTTCTCTCCTTCGAATATCCCTTTGGTATTTCTTGACTTACTTATCAAGAATTAATCCGTCCTCCATATAACTATATAAATGCAAAGTACCAATTCGGTTTGTATCTTAATCTCCTTATGTGGGTACCAAGATATGAAAGAAAATAATTAATTTCTTTAAAAATAACAGCACCTCAATTAAGTGGAAATGTATCCGATTAATTTGATGCAACGAAAATGGTACCTTCCCATGGTTTTTCATGCCGAAAAATGAGGCTCAAAAAGGGGGGATACATTTTTGATACAAATCGGGGGTACCTTAAATCATTGAAATTACCAACATTCTTAAAAGCTTCACAAGATGTCTGCGCCCAGTATTTTATGAATTGGTACATTGTATCCATATCGGTCATAGTTAAGTTAGGTAAATCTGCTTAGACTTATTGACTGGTTACCCAATTATCTTGTACTGGTCCCGCAATGTCAGGCAACAATCGCACTTCGATAACTTTGTATTGATTGTAGCAAGTACTTCTCGTCTTCACTTTAAAAAACTTTTCATTTGAAACATTTCGCATGGATTACAATTCCAATATATGAAATTATGACAATACAATAATTAATAATATGAAATTGATCACAAACTGAAAAAATAAATACACAATTGCACGTAATAAAGCATTAGGATTATGGTGCAATTTTTTCATTTTTTAAGCCACAAGAAAAGCGATTTTTTTTTTCAGGGGGGGGGGGGGGTAAAATTGGTATGATTTTTATAAGAAGTAAATTTTCATGTAAAGAAATTTCTTTTCCACAATTAACAAAGCTGTGTATTTCAGGTAATTATAACTTATTAACGATTTGACTTGTATATTGTACCTTGACTGTCCGGATGTTTTCCATCTTCTATGTGGTTAAAACAAAGTGTACGACAATGTCTCACTGATCAATTTCGACAGAACTGGCATGATGAAACCCAAAACCGTTCAAAAGCAACCAATTATAAGCTTTTTAAAGACTCACCAGATTTCAAAAACTATTTTGAAATATTAAATAAAAAAGACTCAATTTTATTTTGCAAATTTAGAACGGTTAATCATAAACTCCCTATTGAGACAGGTAGATGGAATAATATTGGGAGATCTGATAGGAAATGTATGCTTTGTAATGAACAAATTGGGGATGAATTCTATATATTCTAGAATGCCCTGTGCTATCTCAAGAAAGAAGAAATTTGATCAGTGGACATCTAATTCGAAACCCAAATATTTTAAAGTTTAAAAAAATTATGATGACAAAAAACAAAGTTAAACTCAACAAGCTATGTAAATTTATTAGAATTATTAATAAAAAAAAACGAGTACTCCTGACTAACTTTCTGTCTTAGCTGTGTATTGCATTGTGCTTTTTTTTGTATTTTGTAATATTGTAAATATTGTATATAGTATTTCTCTGTACCTATGTAATATTGGTTGATGAGAATAAAGTTATGTATGTATTGTTCCAACCATTGATTAAGATACACAGGTAAATTGTTTGTATACAGGTAAACTGTTTGCTGACCAAAAACAGCGTGATTTCATTTTTAACGCTACATTTTTAATAATTAATGCAGCATTTAAATAAAGAGGTGTGTGTGAAAGGGGGTGTCACAAATTGAATAATTTCATAACAATCGTAAATAATAACTTATTTTGAAGCAAGAAAAATGGGACGCGAAATGAATTGGTCTTCATAATTATATTCTATCATATATTAACTTTATTTTGTGGGGTTGGATGGTATTATATATCAAGAAGAAATCATCTATATTATTTTTCGAAAATGAGTTCTTTAGTGATTTAAAGTACATATCGAAAACGACCAAGTGATAAGATATACAATGAGGGGTTGGATGGTGTCAAACACATGATAACAAATAAGTTATAGGCATTTTATTAACAAGTCCCGTTGATTTGTATTGATAAATCGACAGCCATTATTTGACACCTATGTACTACCAGAGGTCACGTGCTGACCGCGATAGCAGTATATGTCCAATTATAGAAAACATTTCAAGTTCCAGAAAATTTTGCAATAAAAAAAAGTAAATTTCCAAAAACATTCCCGTTCCAAGTAAAATATGCACTTCACAGACAAATCTTCCAAAACAAAAACACTTTACCAAGAAAATATCCATACTTTTATTTCAGGTTTTCAATACTTTTCCAATATTTTTCTTGAATTGAAAAATAAAAAAAATTCAGCTGTTTTATATATAATCTATCAAAAATATTGTCCAAAAAATTTCACGATTTATATTAACTTTGACACCAATTTGGATGCATTGACGACTTATCAGTTGTGCCATCGACTTAGGATAAAAAATAAAATTCTTTGATACCAATTTTGATGCATAAGATGTGCACATTTCGTCGATTTACGACTCATCAATTGTTCTTGAGGCTAAATCATGCTAAATGTAAAATTACTACATCTCATCTAAAATTTAATGAAAATTACGAGAAATTTCTAAGGCTCTTCCTTTTGATGCAGAAGTAACCCTTAGTTGAGTTTGGATTCCTGTTTGTTTTAATTGTTTTGTTTTTTAATGGTTGTGCTTATTTAATCATCATTACATCTTTCACCGGTTTTCCAACATTTTGATCTTGAGCACTGCTGATGAGTTGTCAGTCAACGAAATGGCCATACAGTGCAACAAATTTATTTCGGTATTTTGTGATACATTTTACTATCCCAATGAGGTCGAATATAGGATACCACAGAAACTGCCAAGTCTGCATCTTATCTTGACCTTCACTCCAAAATTGACACTAGAGGAAGGCTGAATAAAAAACTTTACAACAAGCGGGAGGAAATTTACATATGGAATGTATATTTCACAACTCATACGTTATTCCATAGCTTGTGACAAATACTTTGACTTCCTGGACAGAGCCCGACTCCTGATAGAAAAGTTCCTCAAACAGCGGTATGTTGCTCCTAGGTTGCAGTCATCCTTATTAAAGTTGTATGGACGTCAACATGATTTGGCTGACAGGTATAAAAAACCGTTTCCCAAATGAAAATGGACCTGTCCCATTGATGTTGTCACTTCCTCATACGGATTTGATATGGGCAGCATGGCGGGTTTCCTACAAGAAGCAGAGAATGCTAACTCTTCCGGAGCAGCTGAGTCTACTCGGATTTTTTATGTTTATATGTTTTTAGTTTTTGTATTGATTTGGTCTTGTCTTCGTTGATCTGCCGAGTTTGTTAGTTGTTTCCGATTTTCCTCTCCTTCGAATATCCTTTTGGTATTTCTTGACTTTACTTATCAAATTAATTTTTTTTGTGGTCAATGGAGAATTACACAATGTATGTGCTTTGAGGCTTGGCAAGAAGTGCCTCATAGAAAACTGGGCTCAGAGGAATTATTTTCACCATAAAATATTGTAAAATTATTCAGTGAATCACATGAAAGTATACCAGAGTCTGTATTTGATACTTCCCCCCTACTTGCTTGGTTGACTGTTTCTAAAAGGAAAAAAGAACTTGAAAAATGAACAGGAAACCTAAAAAGCCAACTTGAATATGATAAAAACAGAGAAAATGGAAAAATCATTAAACGTATACAAAAAAGTTGCTGAACTTCAGCTCGAGGCAAAGATTTACTGCGAAACATTCTGAAATTTATCTTATACAGATTATTTCAGAAAACAAGAAATTTAATAATTCACCCAGAATTTGATGAATATGATGGAAATTTAAATGATGTATCAACTAATGTTTTCAGATTGAAACACTGTAGCATTAATAAATTGTGCACCATGATTTCAATTTTTGTGGTACAAAAGATGAACTTATTATAAAAGTGTATCTTCTCAAACATATTCGTTCCGACATGATAATTGAACCAATTATTACTAAATTATCTAAACTTGCAGAAACAACAGTATATCTGATACTTTGGCAAAAGAGTTACATTTTCTTCCTTTAAGAAAAGGCTCCTGCAGTTCTACCTTGAATATTCCAGACGATGCAACAAAAGTAGTCTCTATGAAATTTTGTATCCATTATTTAACTGAATTTATCACAATGGAAAATTAACCAAGAGAGAAAGTCTGAAATGAAGGAAGATAATGATGAAGCTAATCCACATGATCAACGTATTAAGCGATAGTTTCAAAGGTTAAAGTATTTTTAGTCTAGAGAAGAAATAAAATCCTACTTAATGAATTAAAAAGATTAACAATAACTCTTTATCAAGTGATAACTAGTATATCAGCATTAACTGTTCAATGGCAATGTAAAAAATAACAATCCAAAGATACTAATATTAGATACAGTAAATTTATACTATGCTGTATACGACGCATTTCAAGGAGTTACCTCTCATCAGCAGCATTAAAACCGAAACATTTGGAAGACCAAAAACCAAATTTATATTAAACAAGAAGTACTCAACCAAAAATACCGAAATAGGAAGCCAAATTTCAGTTAAGGACATTTACCATGTGCAATACAAGGAATGAACCCTTAGTATTTCAATTATTTTTCAATTTTGCTAAATACTGGTAATTTCTGTAACAAATCAATGAATAATCATGTCAGACAAGTATGACGACTGGGTTGATGAATACCCTCGGGGACCTAGGGTCCACCAGCAGAGGCATCATCAAATTAGAAATGATAAATTAGGCTTGTTAGACTCGGTTTCAAATGTGTGTCTTAGAATTTTCCTGTCAGATGAGAATCAAGCGATTGATGTAATGTGTCCACACGTAAACATTAATTTGTCTCGCGCATTTTTATTTATATAATGTCATGTTTTCATTTACATTATTCGGTTATCTGAGTATAAGATTTCACGTCTATTAAAATAGTCAACAGAAATAGAACAGTGAATGGCCTAATTGTATCATTTTATATAATCTGGTAATACTAAAAACAAAACTTACAATAATGTTGAATTATTATAGACATGACAGACGTTCTCCATGGTGAAACCGTATACAACTTAGTTCCATCCCACCTGAATAGACATTAAAATCACAATTACATTTTCAACTAAGATGTTAATTTTTTGTTCTTTGTTGTTAGATAATAATTTTTTATTAAAAGTCTGAATGCAGTTTTTATTTTGTGACAGTACTTGCAGAATAACTTTATGTCAATAATAATTAAAGCGAATACACTTTATGGCTATAAATTGTGCTAAATTGCAAGTGAAATAATAGCAATTAATAATGAAAAATGTCCCATATACAATTGATATGTCCAGAAAAATGAAATACATTTACTTGTGCATAGAATTTGAAAGTTTCAGATTTCATCATGAATAATTTGGAAATGGCACTGGGTTATTCACTGTTTAAGAAACTAATTATGATGAATTTCATGCTGTGAAATTTAGCAGTTGTTTATTTTATTATTATTTTCAGCAGTTGTGTTTCATCAATAATTGAGTATATAATTGCATTATGTTCAGTCTGTTAATTTAATCACTCCAAAAGTTGTACGGTCGTCATCACAAATTGATTGGCCGATACTAAGTTTGAGACTCGATATCTTCATTTAGATTTCACGTCCTTCTTGAATCGACACCTCACAGGACTTGACACTTTGCTGGCAATTGACGGGTGCCGTTAACATAGCAAGACGTGCTTACCCTTCCGGAGCACATGATGTCACTCCCGGTTTTTAATGTGAGTTCACATTGCTAGTGCTTTAGTTTCTATTCTTTCTTGTTCTAGTTTTGTTTAGTTTAATATACGTTCTTTTAGATATACATTTATCCTTGTGGTGTTTGTTCGTTGTGCTCCATTCTCCTGATTTTGTCTTTTCCGTGGACTTTGAATCTGTGGAGTTTTCCCACTGTTTTGTCGCTTCGGAATTCTGTTTCCGATATCATAAGTCTACTTTTGGGACTTTCACTGATGTTTTAACAAGCTTTATAAACAGGTAATGAATATCTGAGAAATCATCATCCTGTGAGGGATCAGTTTATTCAAATCATATATATAGAAGAATTTTGACTGTATATATAAATTATTGAGAAAACTTTAAGTTACAAATAATATATGAGTGTCTCTTACATGATTGTAGGACGTAACTCCTAGAACCTAGTTAACCCCGCACTTCGAAGAAGTTCGGGGATATTGTTATCGTCCCCGTCCGTCTGTCACACTTTCTTGTGACCTAAACTCCTGGTCCATTTTTAACTTCATGCATTTAATTTCTATACAGTATTGCCACATATGCTAGGTTTTAGAATTTTGATTTTTAAAAATTAGGGCCCACGTGTCAAATTTCGAAAATTATAAATCGAAGCTTGAGACCTAAACTCCTCTTTCATTTTTGACTTCATGCATTTAATTTCTAAACAGAATTATTACATATCTTATCTAGATGCGTAATAAGGTTTTACAATTTTGATTTTGGGGCACACAGAGGTCGAATTTTGAAAATTGTGAATAAATGCTTTTAACCCTAACTTTTTCATTTTTCATTTTATGTATTTAATTTATATAAAAGATTTTCACATACTTTTATTATATGTAGATGTTTACTAAGGTTTTAGACCTTTGATTTTCAGAACTCTTGGCCCACAGGTGTTGAATTTTTAAAATTGGGATTTTAAGCTTGTTACCTAAAAAGGACAAATATACCTAAAGAGCAATCAAACAACGTAATCCATTGGACAGACAAACCCAGAAAGACAAATGAACAACCACAAGCACAACAAATAAACATAGAAAACTAAAAAAATGAACAATACGAACTCCTATAAAAACCAGGAGTGACCCCAGGTGCTCCGGAAGGGTAAGCAGTTCCTGCTCCGTATACGGCATCCGTCATGAAGTTCAACAAAGTCAATCCGGAGGAAGTCACAAATGGGTGGAGGCATATAAAAGGTTACGACAGTGGAGACAGGTCCAACATCATCTTAGATATTGGAACACTGTAATGGTCAATCAATTCGTGATGACGACCACAAAATTTCCTATGTGATGACACCAACTTATCCCTGATAAAACCCTGGTTAAGAAGCTTTTGTGACAGCAGTAATCCTCTTTGTCGAAAGTCATGGTAACTCAGGCATGCCCTTGAAAATCGGATAAGCTGAGAAACGTAGACGCCATATGCAGGCGATGCTGGTATATTGCTACTCAAGAAGGGAAGATTAAGAACAGGAAAGTTGAAGTCATCACGTTTGTCATAAAGTTTTGTCTTCAGATGTCCCTCATAGTCTATTTCAAGAAACAAATCCAAATATAAAGCGGATTTTGGTGTATCTGTAGCATCCTTAATTTCAAGCTCACTGGGGTAGATAAGATGTAGAAAGTCTTGGAATGTGTCGTTATTTAACAACACGTCATATATATATAACGAAAAGTGAAATTAAAGTATTTGGCTAGTGTCTTTTTATTTTCATGTAGTAACCCTTGAATGAAGTCCGCTTCATATGAATGCAGAAACAGATCGGCGCGCAGAAGAGCACAGTTGGTTCCCATTGGAATGCCGATTGTTTGTTGAAAAATTAGACTCCTCTTTCATTTTTCATTTTATGTATTTAATTTCGTTACGGTATTGTCACACGCTGTATATAGATGTGCAATAATGTTTTACAATTGTGACTTTGATAGTTAACACTATTCAATCGACATATATTTAGACAGCACTACTTTCCTGTTTTTATCAGAACAAAATTGCAACTTATCCTTACAAAATACAAAAGGTAAAACAACATTGTGACTTTCTGCTATCAACTGGAACCACAATATTAAAAACATAGATAGATGCAGTTGAGGACCGTACAAAGTAGTTGAAAAACTTTTAAATTGGACAAGCTAGATTGTACCAGCTCTAAAAAACATTTTATTTTTGTCTGCAAAGTAACTACTTAAACTGTCTGATTCAGGATCGACGGGGAATTCATTTGGCAAAATCATTTATGCAGGCAATTATATAAGGTGGAAGAAATTTTCATTTCTCTTTTATCGTCTTTCTGTGTTGCCGACTAATAATTTCCCTTACATTTGTTGTGTACCCTAACTTTACGTGTATCAATAACAGGAATTGTATTGCTTGATATGCAATGAGCACCACTTAACCCTTGTGAAAACTCCTTACTACATTACAACATTACTCACAGAGTTAAGTACTGCAATAAAGCTACTTTATAAGAGTCAGATTCAGATTCTTCCATTAGCCTTACTTGTAACCTATTAGAATTGACAACTCATTGGACCAATTTGATGGATTATGTTAACAGAGCAGCACATTCTTACCCTTTGGGAGCATTTACAAGTGCTGTATTGCTTCAGTCTGAGTGTTGTCTTGTTCTTATTCTACATGGTATGTTTTTCTTTTCATGCTTCAAATTTTAGCATTTGTTTTTTGTAAAACTCATGAATTTGCTTATCTTTATATTTTATGCTTAACGACCTCCCATAACTAACCTCCTTTCAATCTTACTGTTTCTATATTCTTTTTTGCTGATATATATTTACATTAATGTTTTGCAAAACAGATTTTATTCTTTTTCAATTTGTTGGATTCCTAATTTAGAGTTAAAACAGATCTCCTCTCAGACTCTTTACAACATTCTTTGTTTTGTATGTTGATAACACGGGTAAAAGAATAGAATAAAGTTTTTAATTTTTCTAATTCAATTGTCTTTGATATTATAGTTATTTTTTTGTATTGTTCCTAATTGTGTGAAAATGTCAATGTACATTGCTTCTAATGTTGGCTTTGTAATATATTCTTCTCTACATTTATTATTATCAAATCAGCTTTTCATGTGCTTATCAAAGAATACACTAAAGGGCTCAATTCAAATATTAAAATATTACAGAAGAATTTAGTTTTCGATTGATAGACGTATACTCCATCAAGGCCACCAAAGATCTTTTTTTTACCACGGAATGATTTGACCCTATTGAGCTTAATTGTTAACTCTGATACAGATTTATGAATAAATGATTCATTTTATTATCCTTAATATATAGTTATATTTTATGTTATTTGAACACTAAGGCAATTATAGTGATGTAAGGTTATTGTTACCTTGTAATATTGATTCTACTAATTATATGTCATATGTGTTACTAAGTACAATCGCGCTATTTTAGTACTTAACGGAAATTTAAATACAATAGTTTAGAACCAGATGACCCTGTTTCAGCTAGACAAAAAAGACTATGGGCGTTAGAGTATAGCAGAGGTTTCGTTTATGTAATGAAACGTTAGGCTGGTGTCAAATATGAAATCTCAATTTTCTTCTTCTTGTTTCGAAAAAATACAAATTATATTTTTTTGTGAGAAAATAATTCTTTTTATTATACTTATTCTTAACAAAAATTTTGGATAAATCCCCGCCTGTCTGTTTAGCATACAGATTTTGCTATAATGAAAAAAATAATAATCTATAAAACATTAATGATCTTTTTTCTAAATTATTTATATGCATATGACTATAAACAGTCTTAGTTGTAATCTTTATGTCTACCCGTTCTTCTGGTCGCCCATTACACTTTCAAGTTATGAAAACTTTTAATACAAATACTTATTGTCCTTTACACATAATAAAGTATATTGACCTTTTGTCTATGTCACTTCAGTTTGAAGAAAGACCTTATTATTAATTGTGTTTTAAGCCAGTGCCGTCACCTTATCGCCATCTTGATCTTTAACCTACAGCACTGACATAATGATATGTAAACTCTTATCCTGGGAAAGTAAAATTGACATCTGTCTCTATATTGTGCATAAATGTATCTGCTGAGAAAAATCACTTCAATAAAATGTAGTCATAGAGTATAGACGTTTATTTTTGTTGTTATAAATGCACAACAGTTTTGGCGACGAGGATGGCCATTTACTTGTAATAATTCGAAGGAAATTTCCGAAATTATTAATATTTCTGCGAAATTACCTTGTTAGTGCGATGACAACGGGAGTTGTTGGTACAATATAACAGTGACAGTGTTGAAACATGGAACTCCTACATTGAAAGTTTGCAGCTGTATTTTACTGTAAACGAAATAGGGAACGATCGAAAGGTTCCAGCATTACTGACATTGCTTGGTGGAAAAACCTATGGACTACTAAGAAATTTAACATTGTCAGATAAACCAGCAACGAAATCGTATTGTGACATTGTAAACATATTAAAGGAGCATTTAAGTCCAAAGCCTCTGATTATTACAGAGAGATTCCGTTTTATAAACAATTACAAGGGGAGACGGTGAATAAATATGTGGCTGAACTTAGGAAACCATCTGAATATTGTGAATTCACAAACTTAAATGAATATCTCAGAGACCAGTTTGTGGTTGGAATAAAAGATGAACATACCCAGAAGAAACTGTTGATCGTGCAGGATTTGACATTTCCAAAAGACATCGAAATTGCAATTGCCGTTCAAACTGCCAACAAAGACGCGATTGAATTGAGAGGAAAATTCAACAATGAAAGTTTTATGAATAGGGTGCAACGACAACAACGGAAATCATAATCACACCCGCCAAAAGAAAATCACAAATAGTACGTTCGTACCGATGTAATAGAACTATCCACAGCTGTAAATTCAAATATTCCGTATGCCACAGCTGCAACAAGAAAGGACACATCCGAATAACTTGCAGATCAACTGGTACCTCCAAACCGCGACCGACGACTCAGAAGAAACTAAATTATCTGGAAAATGAATCGCAGGGATATAGAAGTGAGGATGGTACTTGAGTACTTCTTGTTTAAAATACGTTTGGTTTTTCGTCTTCCAAATGGTTCGGTTTTAACACACATTTACTGATGATGAGAGGTAACTCCTTGAAATACATCGTATACAGCATAGTATAAATTAACTTTACCTAATATTAGTATCTTTGGATTGTTATTTTGGGAATATACAGTGTTGAAAATTCCAATCATGATTCTATTTGGATTACACCAAACGTAAATGGCAAGGAGATTAAAATGGAGCTTGATACAGGATCAGCTGTTTCCATTATTTCTGCTTTGGATTACGATAAATATTTTGGAAGTGAAAAGCTGGAGAAAGCAAACATAACCCTGAAAACGTATTCAGGAGAGTTATTAATTCCAAAGAGATGTATAATGTGCAAGTGAAATATAATAGTCAATGTGAAAATCTTATATTGTACGTGGTACAAAAAGGTGGCCCTGCATTATTTGGGCGTGAGTGGTTCAAGAAAATAAATTAGATTGGAAAAATCGTAAGTCTTTAAATAACATTTCTGGAAATTCAAATGAAAAATTGGATTTATTACTGAAGGAGTATCCAAATGTATTTCGTGATGAAAAAGGATGTGTGGCCGACATAAAGGCACATCTTACACTCAAGCAATACTCATTGCCGAAGTTCGTTAAAGCTAGATCAATGCCGTTTTCCGTTAAACCGCAAGTTGAAAGAGAACTTGGAAGACTCGAAAAGGAGGGAATAATTTGAAAAGTGGATGTAACTGAATGGGCATCTCCGATTGTCCCCGTTATGAAACAAAACGGTACAGTCCGTATTTGTGGATATTTTAAAACCACAGTGAATCTTATGTTGAATGTGGATCAATACCCGCCCCCGAATCGACGATACATTTGCTACTCTGGCAGGAGGACAGAAATACACGAAATATGATCTCCGAAATGCTTATTTACATTTAGAAGTTGACGATGAATCAAAACCGTTGATGACAATCAATACGCAGAAGGGACTTTACCGATACAACAGGATGTTATTTGGAATTTCATCAACCCCGGCTATATGGTAACGCAAAATGGACCGGGTTCGCAGTGGACAATGTACAATGTATGTTGGATTATATGATCCCCACAGGTGCAGATGATGAAGTGCATCTGGGGAATTTACGGCACGTATTGCAGAGATTACAAAACTATGGTGTAAGGGCAAACCTACAGAAGTGCTCTTTCCTTCAAGATAAGGTCGCATATAGTGGACATGAGATAAGTGCCAAAAGGCTGATGAAAACGTCAGACAAAGTACAGGCCGTAATGGAAACCCCGACACCTAAAATTGTGAAGGACATACGTGCATTTTTGGGACTTGTGAACTACTACCATAGATCTATGCCAATAATTCGGCAACAGTACTGAAACCACTGAATCAGTTATTGGAAAAGGACAGAACTTGGAAATGGACAGATGAATGTGAAAAGGCCTTCAAAAAGGCAAAGTCATTGATAACGTCGGATCAAGTTCTTACACACTATGATCCTGAGCTACACGTTCGTTTAGCGTGTGATGCTTCACCGTTTGGACTGGGAGCGGTGCTGTGACATGTTATGCCAGACGAATCCGAGAGACCGATTTCGCTCACTTGCACTAATAGAAAACTTCCAGAAAAGCTACTTAAGCAAATATTATCATTACCAACCACCTGTGGGCAGAAATAACAGTAAATATCCTAACAGGAATAATACCAATTGAAGCTCAACCTCACATCTCAGCACTAAGTCTGTATAACAACTTCTGTAATCAGCCAGAAGAAACCATCGAAAAATTGCTAACAAGAAGTCAACTTCTAATGAAAAACAACCAAAGTTCTAGTTGGTTTGTTGCTACTGTATAGAGCATATGCTACGAAAGTATTACCTAAAGGAGGCTACATGGTACCTGAACAACTTAAAGATGCGAAAGCAGTATTCAACACAGTTATACATAGTCATATGCTTCGAAGAGTATTTATGGCAGTAATTGATGGTGGACACTGGGGATTAATCATGTTAATTTAAGACCTGCATGAAAATTCAAAAATATCTATCAAATGTGAAGAAAATATTTCCCAGCCGTTTAATGTTAATTGTGGAGTGCGACAAGGGGGTATACTTAGCACCAACCAATACAAAATCTACATCAACCAACTAATCAATATGTATGAAACATCTGGATAAGGATACAGAACTGGAAATATAAATATCAATATTACCTACGGCATGCGCAGATGACATCGCGTTAATTAGTTAAGAAACAGACCAAGCGCAAGTACTGATTAATAAGGCATGTGATTATGCTTATATGGAAGGCTACGAATTGCAGACTACCAAAAGTGTAGTCCTCAACATCTCCCATAAATAGCCTCAACATGACCCCATAGCAAAAACTTTTACAATAGGCCCCATGAAATGCCATCAATGCAGAGCGCAACGCATCTTGGAATCATTAGAACCACATCATAACATAGAAACATGACTGCGAATGTGGAAGAAAATATTTAAAAAGCCAGGATAAACCCATATAGCTTTTTTGGTTGAGGGTTCCATTATGTTATACATTCTACAGTAGAAGCCATTACATTTACCAAGAAACAATGTTAACTTTGTTAATTTCTTCTTTCGTAGCTAAATTTTCTATGTCAACTTATTTTTTTTCTCCATCAAGCGCCTGTGGTTTATTCCTAAAATTGTATTTTGCGCCAGAAATGTAAATTGAAACTCACCGGTATGTTTTATTCGTTTCAAATAATAACGCCCAAAGAACCTGGAAAAATCGCGGGAATCGAATGATGTCCCTTAGAATTTTTACCGCTACTAGTTTTAACATGATAATTTAAGAATATCAATAAAATGTTAGAGAAAAAGCTTTTTATATTATACAATTATCACCCTTGTTGGTGTGTGACCCGACATTTTGTCTCCCTTCGGAAAGGGAGATAAACCGTCGGGTCACACACCAACAAGGGTGATAATTGTATAATATAAAAAGCTTTTTCTCTAACATTTTATTGATATTCTTAAATTATCATGTTAAAACTAGGAAAATATTTTTAAAACATTGAAATAAGATGTTCTTATGAAGTGATAAAGTAATATTTATTTGAAACAATGAAACGTTTCCCATCAATGTTTTCAAGAGAACACCATAAAGATATAAAGAAAAAACATTTACATGACATCCTGAAAATATGATTTTGAATACATTTTTTGAAAAACATTTATCTGACCTTTTAAAAATATCATGAAAATGTTTTGTGCTACCTGGGTTAATGTTACCAAATCTAATGAATGAAGTTGTTAGCCTACAGGCAGGGATCAGAGGGGGTTAGCTCAATTGATAATCTTTTTTCTTTAGTTATATTCGCATTAATCCTAACCCGATTGATAAATTTTAAAATTTCCACACCTCAAATGCTCGTGAAATTTCCTGCCAAAAAACGTTCGGAAGACCTTTTACATTGTCATAAGAGAAACATATTCTAAAACTCTTGACGCGATAATTATGAAATTTATCAACTATCGATAATTAAATTTTCATTTCAAAATGAAAATAAAATTATATCCAGTTGATAAATATCTTAATCAACTGGTCATCGTTGTAGAATCTAACCAAAATTATTTTAAAGTCCCGTAAAAGCGGAAACAAGTAATCAATTACACCCTCAAAATGATTTTTATTATGGTTGTCCTTGAATTCACATATCATGCAACACTCACTGAAGGGGTTTAATATTTGTAAAATTGGATACAGAGACGCAGCTAGAATTTGATATCCCTTTAATCAGTGATATTAATTTTATTGCCATATAAGTCACGATCAAACCATATATGCAATTGTATTAAAACAAATGAAACACGGCGGAACAGCCGGCAACAAATTAAGAGCATAGTAGAGTCTGAGAGTCCCTTGTCCTCAATTGTATTGACTGTTTAGTAAAGTGTCCAATAAAGAAGAAAATCTTTATCATCCGGTCACTGAAATATTTCAAAGATGATAAAGGAAGTCTCCCACGAATAAATGAATACTTGTATATATATATATAGCGTACACCTGGCACTATATCTCATACTTTTATTTAGCGAAATCTAAATTCATTTATCCTGTGTGTTATAATTCAGGCAAATCCCGGTTTCAGGGGTTCATTTATATTAATTTTGTTCTTGGATATTCAAGTAGACTTAGATCGAATATTATCAACAACAAGCTCACTAACACTAATAGAAAACTTCCATTAAAATCTAGTTGAACAAATATTATCATTACCAACCTGTGTACCAGATATATAACAGTAAACATCCTAACAGGAATACTACAAATTAAAGCTCAACTTCACATTTGAGCACTAGGTCTGTATAAGCCAGAAAAAAGCATAGAAAAATTGCTAACAAGACGTTTATTTCTAATCAAAAACAACCATAGTTCTAGTTGGTTTGTTGCTATAAAGGATATGCTACAAAATTATGACCTACATGAGGCTACATGGTAACTGAACAACTTCTACATGCGAAAGCAGTATTCAACACAGTTATATACCTAGTAATATGCTTCGAAGACTATTTATGGCGGGAATTGATGATGGACACAAGGGATTAATTGAAGACCTGCATGAAAATTCTAAAATTTCTATCAAATGGGAATGACATATTTCGCAGCCGTTTAATGTTAATCGGGGAGTGCGACAAGGGGTATACCTAGGACCTACCAATACAAAATATACATCAATAAATATGTATGAAACATCTGGATAAGGATACAGAATTGGAAATATAAATATCAATATTACCTACGGCATGCGCAGATGACATCGCGTTAATTAGTTAAGAACCAGACCAAGCGCAAGTACTGATTAATATGGCATATGATTATGCAGATATGGAAGGCTACGAATTGCAGCCTACCAAAAGTGTAGTCCTCAACATCTCCCACAAATAGCGTAAACATGACCCAAAAGCAACAACTTTTACTATAGGCCCCATAAAATGCGATCAATGCAGACAACAACGCATCTAGGAAACATCGGAACTACATCATTACAAAGAAACATGACTGCGAATGTGGAAGAAAATATTTTAAAAGCCAGGATAAGCCCATATAGCCTTTTCGGAGAAGGGTTCCGTGGTTATAACGGTCTACATGAAGAGACAATGGTACACCTATACAGAATATACGTATCGTATGTGCACCTATGTGGATTAGAGAGCGTATTGCCAACAACAAGCTTACATGCACTAATAGAAAACTTCTAGAAAAGCTACTTAAGCAAATATTATCATTACCAACCACCTGTGTGGCAGAAATAACAGTAAATATCCTAACAGGGATACTACCAATTGAAGCTCAACCTCACATCTGAGCACTAAGTCTGTATAACAACATCTGTAATCAGCCAGAAGAAACCATTGAAAAATTGCTAACAAGACGTCAACTTCTAATGAAAAACAACCAAAGTTCTAGTTGGTTTGTTGCTACTGTATAAAGCATATGCTACGAAAGTATGACCTAAAGGAGGCTACATGGTACCTGAACAACTTAAAGATGCGAAAGCAGTATTCAATACAGTTATACATAGTCATATGCTTCGAAGAGTATTTACGGCAGTAATTGATGGTGGACACTGGGGATTATTCATGTTAATTTAAGACCTACATGAAAATTCAAAAATTTCCATCAAATGTGAAGAAAATATTTCCAAGGCGTTTAATGTTAATTGTGGAGTGCGACAAGGGGGTATACTTAGCACCAACCAATATAAAATCTACATCAACCAACTAATCAATATGTATGAAACATCTGGATAAGGATACAGAATTGGAAATATAAATATCAATATTACCTACGGCATGCGCAGATGACATCGCGTTAATTAGTTAAGAACCAGACCAAGCACAAGTACTGATTAATATGGCATATGATTATGCTTATATGGAAGGCTACGAATTGCAGCCTATCAAAAGTGTAGTCCTCAACATCTCCCACAAATAACGTAAACAGGACTCCATAGCAACAACTTTTACTATAGGCCCCATGAAATGCAACCAATGCAGACAACAACGCATCTAGGAATCATCAGAACTACATCATTACAAAGAAACACGACTGCGAATGTTGAAGAAAATATTTTAAAAGCCAGGATAAGCCCATATAGCCTTTTTGGAGAAGGGTTCCGTGGTTATAACGGTCTAGATGAAGAGACAACGGTACACCTATACAGAATATACGTATCGTATGTGCACCTATGTGGATTAGAGAGCGTATTGCCAACAACAAGCTTACATGCACTAATAGAAAACTTCTAGAAAAGCTACTTAAGCAAATATTATCATTACCAACTACATGTGTGGCAGAAATAACAGTAAATATCCTAACAGGAATACTACCAATTGAAGCTCAACCTCACATCTGAGCACTAAGTCTGTATAACAACATCTGTAATCAGCCAGAAGAAACCATTGAACATTTGCTAACAAGAAGTCAACTTCTAATGAAAAACAACCAAAGTTCTAGTTGGTTTGTTGCTACTGTATAAGCATATGCTACGAAAGTATGACCGAAAGGAGGCTACATGGTACCTGAACAACTTAAAGATGCGAAAGCAGTATTCAACACAGTTATACATAGTCATATGCTTCGAAGAATATTTACGGCAGTAATTGATGGTGTACACTGAGGATTATTCATGTTAATTTAAGACCTGCATGAAAATTCTAAAATTTCCATCAAATGTGAAGAAAATATTTCCAAGCCGTTTAATGTTAATTGTGGAGTGCGACAAGGGGGTATACTTAGCACCAACCAATACAAAATCTACATCAACCAACTAATCAATATGTATGAAACATCTGGATAAGGATACAGAATTGGAAATATAAATATCAATATTACCTAGGCATGCGCAGATGACATCGCGTTAATTAGTTAAGAACCAGACCAAGCACAAGTACTGATTAATATGGAATATGATTATGCTTATATGGAAGACTACGAATTGCAGCCTACCAAAAGTGTAGTCCTCAACATCTTCCACAAATAACGTAAACAGGACTCCATAGCAAGAACGTTTACTATAGACTACCATGAAATACCATCAATAGAGACCACAACGCATCTAGGAATCATCAGAACTACATCATTACAAAGAAACATGACTGCGAATGTGGAAGAAAATATTTAAAAAGCCAGGATAAACCCATACGGTCCTTTAGGAGGAGGGTTCCATGGTAATAACGGTCTAGATGTAGAGACCATGGTGCACCTATACATAATATACGTATCTTATGTGCTCCTCTGTGGATTAGAGCGAATATTACCAACAATAAGCTCACTAGCACTTATAGAAAATTTCCAGAAAAAGCTCTTTAAACAAATACTATCATTACCAACCTGTGTGGCAGATATAACAGTAAACATCCTAAAAGGAATACTACCAATTAAAGCTCAACTTCACATCTGAGCACTAAGTCTGTATAACAACATCTGTAATCAGCCAGAAGAAACCATCGAAAAATTGCTATAACACGTCAAATTCTAATGAAAAACAACCAAAGTTCTAGTTGGTTTGTTGCTATAAAGCATATGCTACGAAAGTATGACCTACAGAAGGCTACATGGTACCTGAACAACTCAGTCAAAAAGTCACTATCGACTTCCAATATTAAGAAAACAATACATAGTCAATGGAGTAAAGCAATGTTGCAATTGCTGTCGATATATAGAGGGCTTAACCACCTTACAACGGAGGATTTGGAAAAAGGGGAAATTCATCCTCTATTTAGAATCAACTGCCATTCTGCTATAGATACAGCAAGACGACCTGTAAAATTAAAGTTATTTACAGGCTCATATATCCTGCGGAGCAAAGAAATAAGAATGTACAAGGCGAGACTGATCCCAAATGCCGGAACCGTAGTACACTTCATTCTAATCTGCGAATGACTAAGAAAAGAAAGGGATGTCATTCTGATTGAACTTGTTACTATACTAAACAATTTGGGAATCAAACTCAATGAGCTTTCAACCAGCGTGTTACAGGTAATACTGGGCATTACATCATTAGCAACAACAAGGAAACTCTCTCCAGCCATTGCAGAAGAAGAATAACATATTACTAGACGCTTGGTATACCAGCGTCATATAGTCCATTAAAAAATTGTGTGTGGACAATAATGAAATAATATTAATGTGCATAACTTCAACGCCAAAGAACCATTTTAAAACTGTATAAATAAAAATGAACAAAGATTCCACCGCAATAAGTTTTTTATTTTCTTATATTAATCAATTTCATTGGTGAAAAAAATGGTAGCTTATTTTACTATATACCTATTAGTGACATTCTACGTATGGTATGCGACCGAACTTCTTATATGTTATAAATATCGTATATTATAGAAACAATATTTTAGGCAAGTCGCCAGTCGTAATAAATCTTAGAATTTATATGTTTTTACCTTATAAACAACGGAAAGATACTTTGAAACAATAAGCCAACTATGAGGGGAAAAGGTAGCTTTTTGGAATAAAGGTACCTTTTTAAAATAAAGGTACCTTTTTAGAATTTCGAAAAGCTTCAAAAATTTTAACACGAGTCATTATTTCTCATCTTAACTTTAATTATATAGAATTTATTTACCTTTTTTATATTTCATTTATATGTCATGTATGTTTATTTATATTTGTGTACATTGAAAACACACGATTTTATTCATTGATTTATTTATTTTTGACATGCATTAGTAATTTTAAATACCGCAGAAAATTGTACTTTTTTCTGACAAAAGATCAAAGGGGACGTTCGAAACCCCTGCCACAATAGCCACATGGCTATTTCGCCCCCGGCTTTCTTGTGATTTTTTATTTTGAGCTCACCTGGCCAAAGGCCATGTGAGCTTTTGTTATCACTTGGCGTCCGTCGTCCATCCGTCCGTCTGTTATCTTTTCACATTTTAATCTTCTCCTCTGAAACCACTAGGCCAAATTAAATTAAACTTTGCAGGAAGCATCTATGTAAGGTCTTTATAAATATTGCTCTTTTCGTCCCGATCGGACAACAAACATGGCCGCCATGAGCAATTGTTGTTTCTGATTTGCTGAGTTTTCAAAAATCCTTTCCTCTGAAACTTGTGGGCCAGTAATGCATGAAACCAAACATGGCCTGAATGTTCATCATAAGGCGCTGACCAAGTGTTGTTACTTTGGTCCCAATCCCTCATTCAAGATGGCCACCAGCAGAGGACTTAATTAAGTTAACATAAGATCCTTTTTGAAATACATGCTAAAATCCTAAGGAGAACCGCCAAATTTTAGAATTTGCTGACCTGTAAGTAGGATATTGATGAAAAAAATGTTGGTCCTACAAGCCTTACCACACTTCATTATGATAGGGGGAAGTGACTTCTCTCTTTGAGTACATCAATAAAAACGGCTTTCATGCCAGGTGAGCGATACAGGCTCAGCCCTCTGAGCCCCTAATTTTTATCGAAGTTGGTTTATCACCTCTACCACCCGGAATTTTTCCTGACCAAAGATCAAAGGGCGCAGTCGAAACCCACCCCAAAATAGTCACATGGCTATTTGCCCCATTAGTCAAAGGTCACGTTCAAAACCTACGTTAAAACCCCTGCCAAAATAGTCATGTAGCTATTTCGCCCCTCCTTTCTTGTTTTTTTTTTTTTTTGACAGAATCTGATTTATCATCGCTGCCCTTAGAATTTTTATTTTTTTCAGACCAAAGATGAAAGGGTACATTTCAAACCTACGCCAAAAATATGGCTATCTGCCCCCTTTACTTATGATTTTGATCGATTGTAAAGTATAGCGTCAGTAGTATATATGCGGTTTTCAGTTATTATTTGTGGAGGTGCCGGAAATGACGTCACAGGAAGTGACGTTACTGGAACCGGAAGTCACGTGACCGGAATCGGAAGTACCGGAAGTGGGTTGCGCGCATGCGCAACCGGAAGTAGTGGTTTTTCGCGCCATTTGTTTACGGAAGTGACGCAAGTCACGTGCTAGGACCCCGATGTGTGGTCTCCGCAAGTGCAGGCGGAACCGGAAGTACCAGAAGTGGTTTGCGCGCATGCGCAACCGGAAATAGTGGATTTTCCCGCCATTTGTTTACGGAAGTGACGCAAGTCACGCACCCGGATGTGCCATGCTTGACCAGAACTCAGATTGAATTATCTCCGTTTTCCCGCACTTCTCGGTCGTCTCTGGATCTTTCATCGGTCTCTGGGGTCTGATACTCTCACTGTTATTTCGAAGTACACTATTGGATTATCTCCCCTTATCCCGCTCTTTTCATCTGCGGGTTATGTTTTCTGTGAGGACCAAAGGTAGGATTGGATTATGTCCCCTTACCTGCAAGTGATGCTGTCACCAATGGAGGGATGTCCTTAGCAACCGCCTTAGCAACGGCGGTCCATTTCTATGATGCACTTCGTTTCTCTTCTCTTGCTCCATCCCGCTCCTCGCTGCTCTTCTCTTGCTCCGTGCTGCTCATCGCTGCTCTTCTCTTGCTCATCGCTGCTCATCACTGCTCATTGCTGTTCATTGCTGCTCATCTCTTGCTCATCGCTGCTCATTGCTGCTCATCACTGCTCATCGTTGCTCATTGTTGCTCTTCTCTTGCTCATCGCTGCTCATTGCTGCTCTTCTCTTGCTCATCGCTGCTCATTGCTGCTCATCTCTTGCTCCGTGCTGCTCATCGCTACTCAGGACCTTACTCGCGTGCTCATTTCGCTCCTGTTGCTTGTTGTTGATCGTAATCGCTGCTCTTCTCTTGCTCTTTGCTACTCATCGCTACTCAGGACCTTACTCGCGTGCTCATTTCGCTCCTGTTGCTTCTTGCTGTTCGTCATCGCTGTTCATCTCTTGCTCCGTGCTGCTCATCGCTGCTCTTCTCTTGCTCCGTCCTGCTCATCGCTGCTCTTATCTTGCTCCGTGTTGCTCGCCACTGCTCTTCTCTTGCTCATCGCTGCTCATCACTGCTCATCGCTGCTCATCTCTTGCTCATCGCTGCTCTTCTCTTGCTCTTTGCTGCTCATCGCTACTCATGACCTTACTCGCGTGCTCATTTCGCTCCTGTTGCTTCTTCCTGTTCGTCATCGCTGTTCATCTCTTGCTCCGTGCTGCCCATCGCTGCTCTTTCTCTTGTTCATCGTTGCTCTTCTCTTGCTCATTGCTGCTCATCGCTGCTCATCTCTTGCTCCGTGTTGCTCTTCTCTTGCTCTTTGCTGCTCATCGCTACTCAGGACCTTACTCGCGTGCTCATTTCGCTCCTGTTGCTTGTTGTTGATCGTAATCGCTGCTCTTCTCTTGCTCTTTGCTACTCATCGCTTCTCAGGACCTTACTCGTGTGCTCATTTCGCTCTTGTTGCTTCTTGCTGTTCGTCATCGCTGTTCATCTCTTGCTCCGTGCTGCTCATCGCTGCTCTTCTCTTGCTCCGTCCTGCTCATCGCTGCTCTTATCTTGCTCCGTGTTGCTCACCACTGCTCTTCTCTTGCTCATCGCTGCTCATCACTGCTCATCGCTGCTCATCTCTTGCTCATCGCTGCTCTTCTCTTGCTCTTTGCTGCTCATCGCTACTCAGGACCTTACTCGCGTGCTCATTTCGCTCCTGTTGCTTCTTGCTGTTCGTCATCGCTGTTCATCTCTTGCTCCGTGCTGCCCATCGCTGCTCTTCTCTTGTTCATCGTTGCTCTTCTCTTGCTCATTGCTGCTCATCACTGCTCATCGCTGCTCATATCTTGCTTCGTGTTGCTCTTCCCTTGCTCTTTGCTGCTCATCGCTACTCAGGACCTTATTCACGTGCTCATTTCGCTCCTGTTGCTTGTTGTTGATCGTAATCGCTGCTCTTCTCTTGCTCTTTGCTACTCATCGCTTCTCAGGACCTTACTCGCGTGCTCATTTTGCTCCTGTTGCTTCTTGCTGTTCGTCATCGCTGTTCATCTTTTGCTCCGTGCTGCTCATCGCTGCTCTTCTCTTGCTCCGTGTTGCTCACCACTGCTCTTCTCTTGCTCATCGCTGCTCATCACTGCTCATCGCTGCTCATCTCTTGCTCATCGCTGCTCTTCTCTTGCTCTTTGCTGCTCATCGCTACTCAGGACCTTACTCGCGTGCTCATTTCGCTCCTGTTGCTTGTTGCTGATCGTAATCGCTGTTCTTCTCTTGCTCTTTGCTACTCATCGCTACTCAGGACCTTACTCGCGTGCTCATTTCGCTCCTGTTGCTTCTTGCTGTTCGTCATCGCTGTTCATCTCTTGCTCCGTGCTGCTCATCGCTGCTCTTCTCTTGCTCCGTGCTGCTCATCGCTGCTCTTCTCTTGCTCCGTGTTGATCACCACTGCTCTTTTCTTGCTCATCGCTGCTCATCACTGCTCATCGCTGCTCATCTCTTGCTCATCGCTGCTCTTCTCTTGCTCTTTGCTGCTCATCGCTACTCAGGACCTTACTCGCGTGCTCATTTCGCTCCTGTTGCTTGTTGCTGTTCGTCATCGCTGTTCATCTCTTGCTCCGTGCTGCCCATCGCTGCTCTTCTCTTGTTTATCGTTGCTCTTCTCTTGCTCATTGCTGCTCATCACTGCTCATCGCTGCTCGTCTCTTGCTCCGTGTTGATCTTCTCTTGCTCTTTGCTGCTCATCGCTACTCAGGACCTTACTCGCGTGCTCATTTCAGTTTTGGGGCTGCTGCTGCTAGTGGTGGTCGATTGTCGTTATTCAAAGATTGGATCTGTGCGAGAGCACCATTAAATTCAGGTCATTTGAAAGGGCACTCTGCATTTATCCAGGCTTGTGACTGGCTATCATAAGATAGGCTGCATTAATCCTCCTCAATTTCTTAAGGCCACTCTGCATTTGTCCAGGCTTGTGACTGGCTATATATATGTATAAACATATATAGGCTGCATTACCCTCCTTCCCTTTTTTTAATTTTTTTAAATTTTTTATTTTTTTTATATATTTTTTTCTTTGTAATATGTTCCAATTCCTCTGTCACATAGAGTCATTGCTGTCTTCAGCTGGTGGTGGGTCGTAGTCGTTCAATATACGGTTAAGCAGATATTTTCGTTTTTCTACGGCATATTCCAATGATTCTTTTGATTCGTAGTCTTCCTCTTCTCTCAGGCGTTTAGCCGTTTTCTTGATCTTTCTATGTACGGGGTCTTTTGATGCCAGGACAGCAGTCCGAGGTAATGCTTTCGTATTTCGTCTCTGATTGTGTCAAACATGTCTCTATATGCTGCCAAGCGTGCCTCGTTTTCTTCCATTCCGCCTTCGACTAGTTCGTTTACTTTCTGTGAGTATTCCGATTGATATACTTGAAATGTTCTATTCAAAATGACTTCCCATGTGGACTGATCGCATTGCTCTTCGGAGTCTTCCTTGGATTCATGGTCACTGCTTTGTTCCGATTCATGAGGCAAACAGTCACGCGGTATGGAAGAGGATTCAACAGACTATAGTGATTCAGTCTCAGACACCACCACAGAAGCCGATAACGAGGAATCGGAACAAAGCAGTGACCATGAATCCAACGAAGACTCCGAAGAGCAATGCGAACAGTCCACATGGGAAGTCATTTTGAATAGAACATTTCAAGTACATCAATCGGAATACTCACAGAAAGTAAACGAACTAGTCGAAGGCGGAATGGAAGAAAACGAGGCACGCTTGGCGAAGCACGAGCGTAATTTCAGAATTATAATGTTTCAAGAGGATTTTAAAGATGATTTAAAGCAAGAGTAGAAAAATTCGAAGTGATTTACTTAAACAATATCCGGATTATTTACAAATTACAACAAGTTAAATAAGATTGTTATTGACCGAGATAAACGAGCGAACTGCGCAGTTGGACTAAGAGATATTATTAGGATTTTTTTATTGTTTTTTTTTATCAAATTAATGTACAAGTACGTATTCATGATTGAAATTTTTTAAAATATAATGTCAAGATACGAGGTTTTGTTATCAGTTTTGCAATTGTGTAAAAAAGAATTATACCACAATTGCACATGAGCGGAAGGAGTTTTCTAACAGTGTCGGAAAATTTTTAAACAACTGCACGTGGATCTTCTGTTACTTTATTGCGCACGACAGGAACGAGTTTTCTGACAGTGTCGGAAAATTTAATCAAATACACGTGGATCTAGGAGTACTTTATTGCGCATGACAGGAATTAGTTTTCTGACAGTGTCGGAAAATTTTTAAACAAATACACGTGGATCTTGGAGTACTTTATACCATAATATCGCATGACAGGAACGATAAAAAAGAAAACAAGCTTTCAAAGATCCTTACTGTAAATCTATCTGAAAATAAATATTCGAATACTACAATACACTAAAATCAGTTGACTAAGATTTTAATTTATTTTAATTGGAATTGATTCCCCCGGCAAAATAGTGCTATTTTCTACTGTATCAGAACACTAAATTTTTTTTTAAATCCAGACATAAAGGTACTGCAATATCATCTAATTTTTGACGTTCGTCGTAAATATTAGTCATAAAATTGATAATCTTTCCAAATTCCTCATCTGTAATTTGTCTTCCAATGCCGTACATGTGGTCAATACATTTAATGTGGTTCAAACAGTGAGCGCACCCGATACAATTTTACTCCAACGTTTAACCTTTTCAGGTTTATTCTCATCTTGGTTTCTAATAACAAGTCATGTTCCAGTTCCTCAAGTCCACCTTGTCTATACTTGGTATTTTGAACTTCCATTTTTAAAAGTACTTTTTTAATAGCATTTCATTATACATTGTGTTGGTTGGACTAAGTTATTTGTATAAGATGTTATAGATATTTTTCTCCAGGGCTTGATGAAGAAAGAATAGAAACAAGAAGCCGGATAAAGAAGTTAATTTGTGATGGTACTGAATTGTGTTGTAGCGACATTTACTCTTTATGTAATCAAGAAATTCTTGTGGTGGTGGAAGACCGTAACTATCGAAGTAAATGCTTCCGGCACTAGTAAGCTTATTACGAAAGTCCCAACACACCCAAATGGGTCCCTTCACCAATTGAATTAACAAGATTAAATATGCCACACTCATTTTCATTCCGTTTGTTTGGTAGATTGTCCCGACTGTAGACCCCTTTGAAATTAATAATACCCAATTTGTCATCTCACTTTAAGATATCGAAGTTGTTTAGCGGTTTAAGCGTCTTTTTTCTGTATTAGATATGGTCTTCTAACGCTATCCACTTGTAATCCTCTACCAGGTGAGCGCTCTACCTGTAGTCCCTTTTCCAAATAAACCTGCTTAGATTGGTACTGCTAGACTGGCTAACATACCAAGGAATCCACCAGTTTGTTGTCTTCTTGTTATTCTAAGTCCAGTTTCGATCTTTTTGCGAGTGCTGCTAGAAGTTGCTCTTTTTGTGTTTTTGACAATTGGTCAACATAAGGTTTACTTAATAAAATAACAATCCAAAGATACTAATATTAGATATAGTAAATTTATACTATGCTGTATACGACGCATTTCAAGGAGTTACCTCTCATCAGCAGCATTAAAACCGAAACATTTGGAAGATCAAAAATTAAACTTGTTTTAAACAAGAAGTACCCATAACCAAAAATACCGAAGTAGGGAGCCAAATTTCAGCTAAGATAGGAATTTTATTGTACAAATGTATGGTACTTTTGCTATTTGTACTGGTGCGCTTGCAGCTTTTTGTTACCCTTGTATCAGCTAGTGCGCTCGTAGCTCCGATGCCTACAGTGGGTAATAATTTATATACTACAGTATTCACGACCGGACATATAAGTTTAGCAAGAGCACCAAGGAATCCAACATTTTGTGATTGGGCTCTCATATGTGTTTGTGTGATAGTTAGTTGAACGCCATTCCAAGATGTTTTAGCTTTCTGTATTCTTTTTACCTGCGTTGCGTTAACGCCATTGGAAAGTCACCTGTTAATTGACTATTGAGTAATCTTAATGTAAGGCACGATTTATTCTCATATGCCTTTGCTAAATTTCTTCGTTGATCTTCGGATAAACCGATACTATGGATGACGTATTTACTCATTTTTTATTTCCTTATATAATTACAATATCATTTCCAATTGACAATGTGTCCACAATTACCTCCCTCTCATTTAATAAAAGGGCATAAACTCGATACGCATCAGTAGGGTTGTCTTTCAATTTGTAATGAAGTATCATAGATATATTCTCAATACTCAAAGTAAATAAGTCCGTAAAGGGACTCAAAATTGGTAGGGGTCAGCATATTCCCCGTATCATACTCGTTACTAGCATTAGGCTTGAAATTGCAGACATCATCGAAAATTCTGCTAATTTGATTCGAGCTGTATCCATTTTCCAGGTAGTATATTCCAGACCCAACTTCTAATCTGGCTTACGATTTGCATCGGCTTTATTTATCCGAAAAGTATAGAGTAATAAAGGGTTTTCTATCTGATCAGCGATTTTGCCACCTCTTTGCAAGAATACAGTTAAGTGTTTCGGGTGAATTATTCCTGGTGTAATACGATATGCAAGTTCAGATGTTTTAGTTGAACCACTACTGTGAATGGATTCTCTCAGGTATGTCCATCGTCATGGTTTCATGTTATTTTGAAGAACGGTGGATATACCATCAGAATTTAATTTAAGTCTTGGAATCCAGAACTCAGATTTTTAATTGTGACTCTAGCATCAGGACCATGAGCATCAACACCACTGGTCCTGAATATCAAGTAATTATCGTTACTAATCTCTATCTTAATTCCCATCTTAGCTGGAGATAATAGATTTTGAACTGATTTAGAGGTATTTTTGCTGTTACTTCCACAAGGGCATTTGTTAGTGTAGGTCCTGCCGCAACCCCGTATTTTTCGCAGTAGCAACTTCACTAATATCAGGGTAAATAAAGCTGTTTTTACCAACAGAATTCACATACCCATCGGACCAAGTACGTAATATTTTAACGTGATTTGGGATGATGCCTCTGCTGGTGGACCCTAGGTCCCCGAGGGTATTCGCCAACCCAGTCGTCAGACTTGTCTGACATGATTATTCATTGATTTGTTACATAAATTACCAGTATTTAGCAAAATTCAAAAATAATAGAAATACTAAGGGTTCATTCCTTGTATTGCACATGGTAGATCTCCTTAGCTGAAATTTGGCTTCCAATTTCGGTATTTTTGGTTGAGTACTTCTTGTTTGATATAAGTTTGGTTTTTGGTCTTCCAAATGTTTCGGTTTTAATGCTGCTGATGAGAGGTAACTCCTTGAAATGCGTCGTATACAGCATAGTATAAATTTACTATATCTAATATTAGTATCTTTGGATTGTTATTTTGCTAATGATAGATTGTTACAGTCATATACTATTTTTCCGTTTTGTTCGACTGTCAATTGAATAAGAAATTTGGTGGCATCTGAAATGACAGATTCCTCACTATTAGTCGGTGCCGTACCATCTGCTAGTCTTTCTATCCGTCTTTACCTGCTGTTCTGCGTCTGGAGGAAATCTTAACGGGGTATCTAGTTGGATGCTCCAATACTCGTACCTTTCGACAAACTTTGTTCCCCTAAATATCTTTTTCTTACAATATTATTTTCTTTTTATATATATAACAAGAGGCTCACTAGAGCCTGTATCGCTCACCTGGAGTCTGGTTTTCATTGGACAATTAATCAACTATTTGACCAAGTTTGTTGCAATTGTTTCAATTGTTCAGGGAAAATTTGTTGAAGATTTATTGTTCATAAGGTTTAATGTTAAAATATGTTCCCTGATGGTGGTAGTCCTGGCAGGAAGTTGACAAAATTGACCAGGAATAAGGGTGAACCTTAAATAAATGTAACAGAACCCGACCTCAAATTACACAAACCAATAACTCCTAAATAGAATTTGGGATTCCCTTCAAAATTTCAGGGTAGGTAGATCTCAACATGGCAAACATTTTTCAATTATATTTCACTTCTATCTCAAATAGTTTTGGAGATAAATGCAAAAATGTTAAAATTTTGAAAATTTGACAAAAAAAGGGCAATAACTCCTAAATGGGTTTTGGGATTTCCTTTAAAATTTCAGGGTATGTAGATCTCAATATGGCAAACATTTTTCAAATTTACATTTCATTTCTATCTCAAATAGTTTTGGAGAAAAATGTTAAAATTTTGAAAATTTGACGAAAAAGGGCAATAACTCCTAAACGGGTTTTGAAATTTCCTTCAAAATTTCAGGGTAGGTAGATCTTGTCATGCTGATCAATTTTACCCCTGTCAGATTTTCGATATCTGTAACGGTTTTTGAGTTATTAGCAAAAAGCAGCAATTTACCCCTATGTTCTATTTATAGTAACAGCGGCCATGTTTTTCGACGAATCAAAAATCCCCACATCAGTTCTATGCAGGCTACAAAGGGAATATTCATACCAAGTTTGGTTCTAATTAGTCAAGTAGTTTCAGAGGAGAAGATTTTTGAAATAATAACATAAGAAAAAGCCAAAAATGTCAAAAAAGGGCAATAACTCAAACATCAGTTGACAGATTTTCACGAAAATCAGCACACAGGTAGCTCTCATCATGCTGAACACTTTCATTCTGCCAGAATTTGCCGTAACCTAATGATTTTTGAGATATTTGCGAAAAACTGTTGTCTGACCCCTATGTTCTATTTTTAGTAACAGCGGCCATGTTTTTCGACGGATCAAAAATCCCCACATCAGTTCTATGCAGGATACCCCAAAGAACATTCATACCAAGTGTGGTTCCAATTGGTCAAGTAGTTTCAGAGGAGAAGAGTTTTGAAAAATTGTTAACGACGACGGACGACGACGACGGACGACGACGACGACGACGGACGCCAAGTGATGGCAATAGCTCACATGGCCTTTGGCCAGGTGAGCTAAAAATGAGTAGTTACTGTGTGAAAGAGCAAAAGATCACGGAGTCTCTCTTCTCAAGGATTGTAAGAACAAACAACGGAAGATACATGGAATATAGTACGTGTGCTAGCTGCGGAATCATTAAACCCAAGTTTGTATCACGAAAAAAGGGAGAAAAACTGGACTTAGACAAACAGATTAGGCCAATGGTACCGAAAGGTGGGGTTACTCTACCAGCAACAAATTATTGTGGACCTTATAATAGAATGGATATACCCACCAAGAACAAATTAGATGGGCTATGCAGAAGTCACGATCTTTGTTACTCCGATTTTCCAGGATGAAAACAAGAGTGTGACAAAAAGATGTTGTCCGAATGAAAACAAGTAAAACCCTCATCTGTTGGAGAGGCCGTGAACAAATAGATAGAAAGGCGTAATAGGAGCCAAGAGTAAATTGGAACTCGGAGTAAAAAAAGCCAAAGGGAGCGGAGCGCCGCAGAATGTAAAGCAAAAGCCGCAGGCGCGAAGCAAAAAGAGGAAATAAAGCGACAGACAAATTAGCAGAGGAGTTGCAAAAACAATCAAGAAAAAAGTTTTCCTCAGAGTGGAAGTGTCCCATACCGATGCCACTTGGAGTGCCGATCTTGTAGACATGCAATCTTATTCAAGACATAACAAGGGGTACAAGTATTTACTCAATATAATTGACATATTTTCTAACTACGAGTGGAGTGTGCCTCTGAAATCAAAGACAGGACAAGAAGTGAGCGAAGGGTTCAGAAAAATACTAAAGGAGGGTAGGACCCCAGAATTACTATGGATCGATCAGGGATATAAGTTCTACAATCAAAAGTTCAAAACATTCTGGAGGACCATGATATAGATATGTACCACACGTTCAATCAAGGAAAGGCCTCTGAAATCAATCGCACCCGGAAGGGTAAGATATTCCGCTACTTTAGCGCAAATAATATCTATAATTATATAGCGGAACTACCAAAACTCATGGAGCAATACAATAATACAAAACATACTTCGATAAAAATAAAGCCAGTCGAGGCAAGTAAGCTCCCTAATGAAAACACGGTGTACCGTAATTTGTATCCGGATGCGCAGAAATCCTCAAAGACCCCAAAATTTCAAATGGGCTACAAGGTCAGAATAACCAAAAATAAAGGCACGTTCGAAAAGGGTTACACACCCAAGTGGACTGAAGAGGTATTCACGATATCCGCGATTCAGTACATGGATCCAATCACGTATGTAATTACAGAGTTGAATAATGAGCCTACAGAAGGTACCGCATAGAAAAGATCATCAGACGTGATAAAAAGAATGGGAGAGTATATATCAAATGGAAAAGATATCCAGACAAATTTACTTCCTGGATTCCCATATCAGACCTGGAGTCCCTCCGTCATAAATCTTTCAAGTAGAGGCTCTATATTGTCTTTATCCCGCCAAATATAATTTTTGATCAAGCTATCTGATAATTTTGGAAAAGTACCGTGCACCCACACCCTTAATTTACTACCGGTAATAGCTCCGACTACTAGATTTAGAATCTTGCCGTTCTCCGCAATATCGAGTATTGTATACATTCCACATGGTAATTTTTCTTAAAAAATCGGCTTGCCACACGCTTCCTTTAATATTTTTAAAAACTTTCTTTTCTCATCGAGGTATACTGACATCAGATCTTTACCTGACTCTTCGTAGTCAGACTCGGCAATACTCGATTCGTCAACAATTGGTGGTTTGTCACTCATTTTCTTTTTGTTTACTTTTTAATTATACAAATGGTGCAAAAAAATAGAAGGATTACGCTATTCAAACGTTATTTCATATTCCTTGATCCAAACACCCGAATATTTTTTCTCAGGTAATTTACATACAAAAAGGAATAGGGATCTTAGGTAGCCAATGCAAATTTTTCTTTTTGACCCTAAAGCTCAGATGAGACAAGATCCCATTCTTTTTTGCATGGCGTCATATACTATGTATAAATTACAGTTTAGTCTACAATCTTTGGGTATCCGAAAATAAGATTGACTAAGATAAATCACAATTAATTTGTTATGCCTTCCGTCTATGAAGTACTTGGATATTGAAGATTGATCTTACTGCGAACAAATATATTCATCAAAGATTACAGTCTTCTGCCCACTGTCATCGACGGTATCAATATCTTCGACGTCTTAATTTGAGACTTGCAGTAAATCCTCCAATTCCACTTTGATTTTTTTGCGATTTCCTCAAATCGTTCGATCTTTTTTGGTAGTAATGTTGTTCCAAATTCTTGGCGTAAAGAATGACCTTGTCAAAATACACTAGTGGTTTGGACAAAAGATGCATTAACAAATTAGTCTTACCAGATCCGGGTGGTCCTACAAAGGGCATAAGGAAAAAATCTCTTGGCATATTGTCGACTCCTTCTATTGTCTTGAAGTTATTATCATTACCCATTTCAGAGAAGTATTTTGGTACTGAACCCCTGAGGGGATATAATCGCGCCATGTGTCGAACCCCAGCAAACTAGTGGAAATAATATAGGCCTTATTGTCGTGATCGAAAGTTCCCTTCTGCACGTCGCATTTGAAATCGAATAATGCTTCGGATAAAGAACACCAATGGTGCTTTATCAGATCAAAGCACTGTAATCCTCCGGATTCCCCACCGGGAGGCGACTGTAATCCTCCAGATTCCGCGCCGGAAGGCGACTTCAATCATTTTTGCAAACCTATTATACTCCCGTTATTTATAATAATTTTCTCGGGAGCCAACCCTAGTCTATTCATACTCTTGAGTAAATGGTAGTGATCAAAGTTACTTCCGTTGTAGGCGTTAACGACGAGATTCTTTTGATCGATTGGCATTAAATAGAGGACGAAGTCATCGACAGACTTGTACCGGCAAAATATTTGAAACCCCCTCTTCTCCCACAATTCCCCGAACGTACGGCATGTGGACTTCGTGACCGTCTACGGTTCTACTGTAAGTCTCTATGTCGTAGTGAGTCACGTTGGGGTTAATATAATTGCTTTTCTTCGTCCTTCGGAACAGACATCTGCGCTTTTTTGTATTACCGCTTAATAATAGCCAACTCTGTTGTCGTTACATTTGTGCTCTGTCTTATATTTCCTTCCACAATTAGGACAGATGATCAGACAAGAACGGGATCAGTGTTCTAGGCGCCAGATTGTAATCCCGCCTTATCGAATCGCACAATGTAATTGTGTGATTAAAACCCGGTAATAATTTCAACAGACATCAGACGAAACAGTTGTTATTGGTCGATTTCAGATATTTTCTCTTTACTCCATTATCTTCAATGACTTTTCACTGGACCGACATCCGCCGTCTGGTGGCCTCACTACTTTAATTCTGATCTCTATTATCTCGTACACTTAGTCCTCGTTCGGTGCGAGAATGTCCGTGTCACTCTGGTACAGGTCAACAAAATCGGCAAAATCCCTGATGAGAAACGAGTTCATACTCTTAGTTATATTGTATCTATAGCTCGGCGTACTGCCGCGATAGACAAAAGTCACGTGAGCGTCAGCGACATCGGTGAAACCGTTCGGAACCGAGTGTTCTAGTCTGCCTCTTATAAAAAGAGATATTGTCTCCTACTCATCGCTCGTTAGAGAATCTTGATCACCTTGGGGATAACTGACTCTGTACGACCTAATCCTGTTCTGATTTTGGTAGTTCATCTTTTGTAGCTTTTATCTCACTTTCTATTTTAAAATTGGAGTCAGGTATAATTGCTGCTGCACGCTTACAATGCTCATTAGATCTATCGTGATACTTTTTTGCAGTCACACGAAGTTTATTACAAATCTCACGGTAGAACTTGTGAGAGTGGTAGTACTTCTTTGAGGCTTCTCTGTTGTTAGAACGTCTTTTCTCGTCATCTATTGGTACGACAGTGCCCTCCTTATTTTTTGTATTACTTGTTACTATTTAAAATAATCTATTCAGCCTTCTCTGAATGCTTCGCGGAGTGCTTCGCAGGGTGCTTTTGCTCAGTAACCTACCGATTTTTGTCGCAGAATCATACCTTTTTATCTCCTTGAGTAACACACCTGATTTGTGTGACTGCAAAAAAGTATCACGATAGATCTAATGAGCATTGTAAGCGTGCAGCAGCAATTATACCTGACTCCAATTTTAAAATAGAAAGTGAGATAAAAGCTACAAAAGATGAACTACTGCGGCAGGGGTGCTTCGCGGGGTGTTTCCTGCACGCGTGTTGGGATTGTCGTGGTTTAAGGGGACGCCTTGGGTGATAGTTTTTCTACCACGTATTGCCCAACCTTTTCGCCTAGTTTTTTACTCCCGGTGTCTAATGCCGCGATCGCCGATTTTTTTATTGTCTCTTTTGCTATTTGTTTTACGGTCTGCTTGGCTGCAGCACTAAATATACTATCGAATAGACCGGCGCCCGGCTGCGCATTCTGTTCTTCCCTCTTTATAAGGTCAACCTAGATATATATTCCCAACTCCTTATTGTATACTCTCTCTTCATTTTTTTACTCTTTATATTTCTCTGAGAATAAAAGTAAAGCTAGTATCAACACCATTCAGATTTATATTTCTCTCATCTGCATCAGTCACCCAAACCCGGATAGAGTCTATTCTACGAATATCCTATATGGTACGGTTCTCGTCCTAGTCAGATCGCGTCACCGAACTTCCCATCTACAACGGAATCTGTGATCAGAACTCAGTGAACCCCTCCACTGTCAAATAAAAAAAGACTCGGTGCGCCTCCGCCGTACACCAGACCGCCGCGAAAACTGGTAGGCTTACGGAGGACGACGGGAGCAACTTTTGATCTCGGCGGACCATAGACGTATCTCGTATGGCTTGGCCGCCAGGTTGTTGGACCGGCGGCGGTGGACTTGGTTGTTATCCCGTCCACGGCAGAAGAAAAACGTCTGATGCTCGGCCCCCAGTTCACGCAAGGCAACCAAACTTTGCATGTGGATGGAACACCATCCGGCAAACAAAAAATGTGGAGGCGTCTTGCCGTATCTCCAACGGTTTCGGCGCTAGGGCCTGAAAAATAGTATGAACTGGCATAGCGGCTTGATACGGCCATACAGCATTTATACTGCCTGGTCGACCGATATGCTGCATACCTAGCACATATACTTGAGAGATCAAGAGAAGACTGCAGGTCGGTCCGCTGTAGCCTATCAGCCGGCATAGGGGCTCCGTGGGGCTATACAGCATTTATGCTGTCTGGTGGGCTTATCTGCTGCATACCCAGCACATATACTCGGGAGGTCGAGAGAAGACTGTCGTTCGGTCCGCTGTAACCTAGCTGCCGGCATAGTGGCTCCGCGGGGCCATACAGCATTTATGCTGCCTGGTCGGCTTATCTGCTGCATGCCCAGCACATATACTCGGGATGTCGAGAGAAGACTGTCGTTCGGTCCGCAGTAACCTAGCTGCTGGCATAGTTGCTCGGCGGGGCAATACAGCATTTTTGCTGACTGGTCGGCTTATCTGCTGCATGCCCAGCACATATACTCGAGAGGTCGAGAGAAGACTGTCGTTCGGTCCGCAGTAGCCCCTGCCGTCCTCCCAACGCTTCCCGTGAGACCCAGGAGTCTGCAAACACAAAGTCTCTCGGTATGCAGCAGATAGGCCGACCAGGCAGCATAAATGCTGTCCATGCAGCAAAAATGCTGTATGGCCCCGCGGAACCACTATGCGAGCAGCTAGGTTACTGCGGACCGAGCGACATTCTTCTCTCGACCTCCCGAGTATATGTGCTGGGCATGCAGCAGATAAGCCGACCAGGCAGCATAAATGCTGTATGGCCCCGCGGAGCCACTATGCCGGCAGCTAGGTTATAGCGGACCGAACGACAGTCTTCTCTCGACCTCCCGAGTATGTGCTGGGTATGCAGCAGATAAGCCGACCAGACAGTATAAATGCTGTATAGCCCCGCGGAGCCACTATGCCGGCTGATAGGCTACAGCGGACCGACCGGCAGTCTTCTCTCGACCTCTCAAGTATATGTGCTAGGTATACAGCAGATTGGCCGACCAGGCAGCAAAAATGCTGTATTGCCCCGCGAGCCACTATGCCGGCAGCTAGGTTACAGTGGACCGAACGACATTCTTCTCTCGACCTCCCGAGTATATGTGCTGGGTATGCAGCAGATAAGCCGACCAGGCAGCATAGATGCTAAATAGCCCCGCGGAACCACTATGCCGGCTGATAGGCTACAGCGGACCGACCTGCAGTCTTTTCTCGACCTCTCAAGTAAATGTGCTAGGCATGCAGCAGATCGGCCGACCAGGCAGCATAAATGCTGTATGGCCGTACTGAGCCATTATGCCGGTTCACACTATTTTTCAGGCCCTAGCGCCGAAACCGTTGGAGATACGGCTAGACGCCTCCCTACCTTTTTTGTTTGCCGGGTGGTGTTCCATCCGCATGCAAAGTTTAGTTGCCGTGGGAGCAGTGGGGGCCGCGCATCAGACTTTTTCTTCTGACTGGACGGGAAAATGACCAAGTCCAACACCGCCGGTCCAACAGCCTGGCGGCCAAGCCGTACGAGATCGAAAGTTACTCCCGTCGTCCTATATCCGCCTACTGTAAAATCGGAAATTATTGCGATAAATGCGACAGGGTTGTAATCGCAATAATTACAATTCGCATTTTGGATTTTTTTATTTGAATGAAGCGTGATTTTTCTCAATATTGCAAAAATTTAAATCGCATTTTCGTCTAAAAGGACAAGATCGCAATAAAAAATGCACGCAATAATTTCTGAATTTACAGTACTGCGGAGGAGCACCAAGACTTTTTGGAATTTGACCGTGGAGGGGGCTCACTTTATGTAGGAGCAGTGGGTACCCCGAATCAGACATTTTCCCAGTATCCCATCAACACCGCCGTCCACGACCGAGGGAAAAAGAAAAAAACCTCCGATCAAAACCTTCGGTGCGGCCTGGCGGCCAAACCGTTGGAGTTGCGTCAAAAAACCGACGAGATCGTAAGTAGCCCCTGCCGTCCTCCCAACGCTTCCCGTGAGACCCAGGAGTCTGCAAACACAAAGTTTCTCGGTATGCAGCAGATAGGCCGACCAGGCAGCATAAATGCTGTCCATGCAGCAAAAATGCTGTATGGCCCTGCGGAACAACTATGCGGGCAGCTAGGTTACAGCGGACCTTACGACAGTCTTGTCTCGACCTCCCGAGTATATGTGCTGGGTATGCAGCAGATATGCCGACCAGGCAGCATAAATGCTGCCCACGCAGCAAAAATGCTGTATGGCTCCGCGGAGCTACTATGCCGGCAGCTAGGTTACAGCGGACCGAGCGACAGTCTTCTCTCGACCTCCCGAGTATATGTGCTGGGTTTGCAGCAGATAAGCCGACCAGGCAGCATAAATGCTGTATAGCCTTGCGGTGACATGGTAGTCGTGGGAAAGCGGGTCGGATCGACCGATCTGCGGTGCGAAACGGTCGCGGTGATTTTTTCACAAGACTACCGTCTCGAAGGCTGCACTGGCCTTTAGCCCTCCCAAGGGAAGTGCAGGTGCTATACATGTGAGAGACCCGATCTCTGCCTGGTGACATGGTAGTCGTGGGAAAGCGAGAAACCGATCTACGGTGCGAAACGGTCGGTAGTGATTTTTCACAAGCTTACATAGTGACTGCCTAGCCCCAAGCGTCCCGTTTGCGGCTACCTGCGGTCCGTGGAAGGCAAATGGGTCCAGAGAAGCTCGGTCGGACACGGCTAACGTCGATACGAACGTCTGACTCGTCTCGAAGAGGTCCTCCCGCTTTGGTGGGATGCGATCAGCGCACGGAAGGAAGAAGTGTGGAAGAGTAGCGGCCGTCCCTCGATCGTCTGCTCGGACCAACGGGAAAAGGAATCGAAGGCCGACCCCCGCCGGCGAGTAGAGTACAAAATAGGGACCGAAGAGGGACGTATGGCGGCCTTTCCCCATGCGTGACGTAGTCGCTGAATCTATCTATCTGGTTGATCCGGTCACTCCCGAAGCCACGCCTGTCTGAGGGTCGGTTGAACATCAATCGCAAAGTTGCCTGTGTCTTTGCGCCTTGGGTTGTCGAAGCGACCGTCTAGGTTCGCATCGTCGCCTCAAATGCAGACCTGTCGGACTTTTTCGATCGGGTTCCGTGCCGGAGGGACGCATGCTTAATTGGAGTCAGACATCGAATGCTGGTGCCAAGTGGGCCACTTTTGGTAAGCAGAACTGGCGCTGTGGGATAAACGAAACGTCCTGTTAAGGTGCCAAACACGGACGCTCATCATATACCATGAAAGGTGTTGGTCAATACAGACAGCAAGGCGGTGGCCATGGAAGTCGGAATCCGCTAAGGAGTGTGTAACAACTCACCTGCCGAATCGACCAGCCCTGAAAATAGATGGCGCTAGAGAGTCGGATCTATACCGGACCGTCAAGTCAATACGAGCACCCAGGGTGTCTTGCCTTGACGAGTATGAGGGCCGCCGTTGTGAGCGTCGAAGTCTGGGGCGCGAGCCTAGATGGAGCCGCCACGGGTGCAGATCTTGGTGGTCGTAGCAAATATTCAAACGAGAACTTTGAAGACTGAAGTGGAGAAGGGTTCAATGTGAACAGCAATTGAACATGGGTCAGTCGGTCATAAGAGATAGGAAAACTCCGTTCCGAAACGGGACCAGTAGTCATCTTGGTAGAACTACGCCCGCATACTATCGAAAGGGAATCAGGTTAATATTCCCGAACCCGGCATCGGAGTTTGGCCCTCTCTGTGGCCATGTGCGGTAACGCAAACGAACTCGGAGACGTCGGTGGAAGTCCCGGGAAGAGCTCTCTTTTTTTTGTAAGGGACGCACTCCCTGGAATCGGCTTGTCCGGAGATAGGGACGTTGTACACGTAAAGCACCGCGCCTCAGGCGGTGTCCGGTGCACTTCCATCGGCCCTTGAAAATCCGAGGGAGACACGGTGACTTTCGTGCCGGGCCGTACCCATATCCGCAGCAGGTCAAGGTGCACAGCCTCTAGTCGATAGAACAATGTAGGTAAGGGAAGTCGGCAAATTAGATCCGTAACTTCGGGAAAAGGATTGGCTCTAAGGGCTGGGTCGGTTGGGCTGGAGTTATGACCGCCGCCCCGACCGTCTCGTGGACTGCTTCGGCTGTGCTGCGGTCTATCGGGGCCGTTAGCTTCGTCCGGTAACTAACAGCCAACTTAGAACTGGTACGCACCAGGGAAATCCAACTGTCCAATAAAAACAAAGCATTGCGAAGGCTGTCACCTGGTGTTGACGCAGTGCTCTGAATGTCAAAGTGAAGAAATTCAATCAAGCGCGAGTAAACGGCGGGAGAGATACGTGGGAGTCGGAAACTGTCTTTATCGAGTGAAGATAGAGTAGCAGGCAGATATTGTGATCGGTCGTAGGAATAGCGAGGGTACTCCAAGCTATATCTGCAAAATATATACAGTCAAGTAGCTTTTTACAGTGAAATGGCTTCGATCTGTAATGGGTCTTCCTGGCTGGGTGAAGCTCATAACCACCCTCTAACACAGGATAACTCTGAGCTGCCCCTGCAAGGTCATCGACCGCTATCGACCGGAACGGGAAAACGATGGTGGAGTGCACAGAGCAATTCCAACACTGCTCATCCAAGATGGATATCTCTTCATCGATGGAGGGAGGTTTGCCTGGGAGGAAATACCGGAATGGCTAGGAAACGACATGATCGATGACCTGGACCTGCATTTCACCCCCCAGTGCAACCTAAGGGACGACAACGAAGTAGGGGCGCGAAGGGAAGTCCGATATCCCTTCGAGAAGACACTGCAACAAATGCAAAGAAGTCTTCGTAAAACTGGCGGAGATCAGTAGACATCTTGAGAAGGCACACAGAAAGGCCTTCCACAGGTACAGATGCACTAACTGCGAAACATGTTTCGCACGACAAGTCGCCTGCCATTACCCAAGGTTATAGAAAGTCCTAGACGAACTCAGAGATGGTACGGGACAACGTGGGATGCGAATCCCAAACAGAAATCCATCCTGAGACAGTGCAAGAGGAAACGGGAGAGGAACACACCACGGGAACCCAACCCCCGCGACCTCAGAAAATCCGAAGGATAATGCTCATGTTTGCCCGGAGTGCAAACTAGAGTACAAGACACTAAATGGCAAGTCACAGCATATATGGCATCGGCACCCAAATCTGTGCAATGAGAGAAGAAAAGAGCCCAGGAAAGAGAAAGGGTGCGCAAACGGCTAAAAAGGAGTACGGAAAAGGAAAGTAAGCAGACAAACGCTGCACCTTGTGTTCCCAACTCGGCGCCGGGTCCTGACGGTATAGCGCTAAAAAGCCTTAAGAAGTTTTACCCAACCCTGGGTCTGATCACGAATATCTTCAACATATGGTTGTATCAGAGAAAGGTCCCGGAGGCTATAAAAGCAAACAGGTCCATCCTCCTTCCGAAAGGAAGTACAGGTTGTACAGTAAACAACTGGCGACCCCTCACAATATCGAGTGTGCTGCTGAGACTCTACACGAGTCTCCTGGCCAAACGAGTAACCAATGCAGTGCCAATTAATCCACGGCAACGTGGGTTCATACCTGCGCCTGGCTGCTCCGAAAACCAGTTCCTGTTTTAACGAGTTTTGCGGCATGCAAAACAAAACGGGAGGCGGCTTAGGGTGGTCTTCTTAGACCTAGCGAAAACATTTGATACAGTTAGTCACCACCACATCACTGTAGGCCTTGAGAGGTTTTCTGTACACAACCACTTCATAGATATTGTGACTCATCTATACTCAGGGGCTAAAACCCACTTCCAACTGACGTCTGGAAAGACGTCAGATGAACCGGCGGGCAGCCGTACATATACTATCAATGACGTCGAACCAATGTGGGAAGTGGATGGTCAAAAACTGCCATTAATTTGTCCAGAGGACGGAATGAGATACCTTGGCGTCGATGTATCTTCGTGGACAGGTTCGAAAAAGAGAGATATAGTTGCAGAACTAGATCTCTGGGGCTCCCGCATCGATAGAGCACTACTGAAACCACGGCAGAAGCTTGTGATGTTGAGAGACTATGCCATCAGTAGGCACCAGTTCTATCTGTCACAAGTTGACGTACCACAGAAAACTTTGTTAGAATTAGATAGTATAGTGAGACGCATGTGAGAAGATGGTTCAAGCTCCCGGAATGCAGTACGGACTACATCCTGTACGCAGCCGGTGGCCAAGGAGAACTCGGACTCCCGCGGCTTTTTAAGTCAGTCCCTTGCAGTCGCATTAATGTGAAGTATGCAATTCCCCACTCCAGCGACGAGGCAACTCGTCGTTTCGCCGAATCCCTCAACCAGGAAGAGGAAATCAGGAAATAAGCTGATAAGGCGGTTAGCAGTGGGAGCGCGTGGAGGTTGGTGCAAAGAAAACACCAAGACACTCCGCCAACTTGGCCTCAAGGATGTCGGTATATCAGCGCTGATAAGCCGATACGCTCTAAGAGGTACAATCAACATGCTTAGAGTACACGAAGATGGCAGGTCGGGAGTTCGTAGCCCGGTCTGACTACTAGGTGGTCACACCATATTTTTAATGTTTTTATTTAGTAATAAAATTGTTTTTAACAGTAGGGCTGAATCATAAAGGCATAGCATCAATACCATGATAGAGATATGGAACATGCCTGAAGTCAATCTCAGAACTCCGTTTTTACTGTGCTGTGACTGATTGCACTAGGCCAATTTACCTAGGAATGAGGGAGCAATGTATGTCTTATATATCTCCTTCGAATTAGTAGCCAAATGCCTCGTCATCTACTTAGTGCGCGCATGAATGGATTAACGAGATTTCCACTGTCCCTATCTACTATCTAGAGAGACCACAGTCAAGGGAACGGGCTTGGCAGAATCAGCGGGGAAAGAAGACCCTGTCGTGCTTGACGTTAGTCTGACTTTGCAAAGAGACGTGAGAAGTGTAGCATAGGTGGGAGCTCCGGCAAAGTTGAAATACCACTACTTTTATCGTCTCTTTACTTATTCAGTTATGTGGAGAGCGGGAGCGCAGCCTCCTCTATTCTGGAATTAAGCCCCCGGCCTGGCGTCGGGCGTGATCCGCTCTGAAGACAGTGTCAGGCGGGGAGTTTGGCTGGGGCGGTACATCTGTCAAAAGGTAACGCAGGTGTCCTAAGGTGAGCTCAGCGAGGACAGAAACCTCGCGTAGAGTAAAAGGGCAAAAGCTCGCTTGATTTTGATTTTCAGTACGAATACAGAACGCGAAAGCCTGGCCTATCGATCCTTTTGACTTTAGGAGTTTTAAGCAAGAGGTGTCAGAAAAGTTACCACAGGGATAACTGGCTTGTGGCAGCCAAGCGTTCATAGCGACGTTGCTTTTTGATCCTTCGATGTCGGCTCTTCCTATCATTGCGCAGCTATGTTAAGGCAATGTTTTTTATTTTTGGTCACGGGGAGATAACTCCTGCTAATTACATGAATATTCATGACCATTGCGTGCTACGTCATGGACCTCAATGCCGGCGTTGTTTCCGTCATAAAAGATATTTACGTTAAAATTTCGGTTAATTTTTCGTTGAGATTGATGCGAATGATACAACAACGTATATCCTTACGTTGTACATCGCAATGCGTGTCTATATTTGGAGAAAAAGGCTTTGATGTGGTAAAACTTGAGCCGTCCATCATCGTACAAAGGCGGGGTCTATTTTCCTTATATGGAAATCTTAATCTTTGAGAAGCTTGAAGAGTGGACATTTCACGTGTTATCAGCCGAGGAGAAGGAGCAACATTGATGCAGGCCTTGTAATTGACCAGACACTGATTATGCTGATCTTAAATATTAAGGTAACGTATGTCAGTAACCTGACAACATTCATAACATGACCCACATGCATTTGTCCACAACACGAAGTGGTGTATCACCTGTTCACTGTTGACACTGACACTGTTGTTTGTCATTTTTCGTGAACCGTATTTAAAAAAAGAATATTTGTGTGAGAATAGTACAAAATCCAATATCAGAACATGATAAGTCATAAAAGTATATGTTTTGTTTAAACATAACATTTACCACCCCCCCCCCAAAAAAAACAAATCTCCCCAAACAAACTCTGGCTAAGTTTTTAGTTGTTAATAAAGTCTCTTTTTATTGTCACCAGGGGATTGTAGTTTACTTTGAAAGCCAAATAATAAATAGAATATAAGCGTTTTGTCCTGCTCTGATCTGACAATCGGCCCCAGGGTAAGGAATGGGGGATTTGTTTTTGTTTTTTAGGTGGCTAGAGAAAATCTAAATGTTGGTGCTGGTGAAAAGTTTATTTATTTAGTTGGTGTTTTACGTAATCCCTTTTGGGATTCTGTGTTCAGAGCTATTTTTCTGACTGGCCGCCAAGTCAGAAAAATAGCTCCGGACACAGAACCCCAAAAGGGATTAGGGTTTTATGCTGTTTTCAGCACATTTTGGCTATTTCGTGGCATCCAGTTGTTTTTTCGTAGAGGAAGATTGAGAAAATGACAAAAATATTATCAGGTTCTCAGCAGATAAATATTTATAGTGACACCTTTAACCAGTGACTTAAAATTACAGTAATTCTTCTATAACTTAATTAAATAAAATACAGGGAAATTATATTGTTGTTAAGGTTATTATTTTTTTCAGCAGCAACAAAACGTAGAGCTATGTATTTCTATGGAGAACAGGAAGCAGAAGTTTATATAAGGCCAATGCTCTGTATATCGGCCCTGTACAAGTGCTAGCTTTCAAGAACTTCCTGTTATATTAAACGGTCCATTTATATATACTGTATTTCAGGTCATTGATTACCGTTATAATGTAAAATACAGCCGCTCATCACAATATGAAGCCGTTGGCTATGCTCACTTGCCAAATAAGGCTTCATATAATGACTGCCAGCTGATATTTTACAATATCAATCTGCAATAAACCTGGTAACATTATACATATTTTTTCATATAGACTGCAAAAAAAATATTACAGTCAATCTTTAAATAATTTAGAGAGCTATAGTTTTTGGGGTTGATTTAATTGGATATTTAAAAAATAATATTTGATTGTCAGCATGATGCACAGCAACAAGATCTTTATGCCCCGCCACAAATGTGGCTGGGGTATATAGATTTACCCTTGTCCGTCAGTCCGTACGTTTAAATTCGGTTAAGGTTTGCGTTTAGCTCCATTTCTGAGAAACCTATAGTAATATATCAATGATATTTCACCACTACAGCCATCCTGTATAGTACAAGGCAGTTCAGCAACACTGGGTCGCTATGACCTACATTTCATGCTTCAGTGACTTTGGTTTAATTTTACTACATTAGGGTCAATAAATCAGAATCTTATGGTAATATATCAATGACCTTTCACCGCTACATTCCTCTTATATAGTACAACGCTATTCAGCAATATTTGGGTAAGCAAGTATGTAAGTAATGTCTTTATTTAAAGAGGTAACACAGTTAACATTAAAAAGCTTATCTTCCCGAAGGCCCTCAAATAAAATATAAATTAATACAATGCACAGAATAAATTAATCTAACATTGATCCTATTTCTACAAAGATCCACACCATGTAGACCATCAATATAAATATATACATATATATATAATCAATAAAATTATATGCATTTAATATAAACATTGAAGCAATAGAATATCTTGCCTTCAAATACTGTGACTTTAATTTAATAAATTTAGAAAGCTGCACGGAGCTTTAAGTAATCTGTATAATTTCTTTTGAAGGTTTCTATATTTTTCTTTAACTTTAGGTCTGTTGGTAAAGAATTCCATAAAATAGTCACATTGACCTACATTTCATTGTCGAATAACTTTGCTTAAGGTTTATGTTTAGGTCCATTTCCTCATATTTCTTACATTTGAATTTTTTTTTTTTTTTTAAATGCTCATTCGAACATATAATAAAAGAAATCAAGTTGATACTGCCATAGCTCCATATCTTAGAAATCATGTTGTCAATGATACTTTAACAAAACAATTTTGGTCTTTTAAAGTACAACACAGTTCTGTACCATATATTTGCTCCATTATAAACTTCATTTTTCACTTTTATAACTGGATATAAACCTATATTGTTTTTAGGGCGGGACGTGTCTTTTGGACACATTTTGTAGTTTTCTTAACTTTTGACAGAAAAATGAGTTTTTTTATTGGTATCGGGTAAAGATTATATTTTAATTACAAGTTGATGTTATATGGCAAAAAAAAAAGATTAAAAAGGACAGGAAAGTTACATTTACGCTTGTAAAAAAGTAATTCGATGTGAATAGTTAAATAAAATGGAATTGATACTTGGAACACTACATCCAACCTTGAATCCATATCCAAGGGCCAATGCAAAAACCAACCAAGAGTATGAATTAAGTAATATGACTTTTGCCCCTTTGTACTCTCACCTTGCCTTAAAAACATAAAGAATGATGATCACAAAAACTTTTATTTTACTAAAATTCTGACAAAAGTCATTATACCATTCTTGAATTAATTCTAAAATTGGCTGTTTTTTTTGTGCTTAAGTGTTGTAAAACTTTACACCTATAATACAGTCTTGCATAGGGAAACATGAGGAAATAAAAATATCATTTATGATGAAAACCGCCTTTGTGGTCTCCTGGTAGCGTGCTCGCCTTGAGTGCAGAAGGTCGCAGGTTCGATCCCCGGCCGGGTCAAACCAAAGACATTAAAATTGGTATTTGCTGCTTCTCCACCATGCACACGGCATATAGCCTACAATGTATAGGAGTAAGAGCAAAGGACTGGTAGTCAGTATAATGTGTCCGAGTGGGGTGATATGTCTTCCTGCGGATATTTACCTCGTGAGCTAGCACGTTAAAAATCTGGCTCAGCGTGTCGGTCTAGTACAAAGCAGGGATCATAATCATATCATATTAACATGTTCTCGTTCTGATATGCACCTGGTTGCCACTGGACGATAAATAATAATTCATCCATCCATCATTTATGATGAACAAAACATAACAATTTAACCTTCATGTAGTATTCTTATATAAGTTTGTTATAAACATCCTTCACTGAGAACTGCATGAAAATAACCATGTGCCTATATGTTCAATCTGATATTTTGAAAATAGGTGAAAATTTGAAATTTGAATAGGAATACATTGTACACAAACATTCATTGCAGTTCTAAACTCAAAGAGTCATATAGCATCGACTTAGAAAAAAGTACTTCATTGATATATTAAATACATATATTCCCTATTTGCAGATATTGGAGTGGTCTCCCGTATGCATGAGTTATCTTTCCTTACATAATGAGCAAAAATTTCTTTAACCTTTTCTGAAATATTGAATAGGAGAAAGCCTTCATCAGTTACAAAAATTTTGGAGAATAATGTGTATGGAACATATATATTCCTAAGAAAACAAATGACTATTTGTTCATTTAATGTGCACACAACAGTTTTCAGTTTCCTAAATGATGTCAGGAATTGATGGTGTCTGTTAATCAAGTTGGTAACTGACCAATTTGTTGTATCTTAAACCCCTATATAAAAACAATATACAATGTATATCAAATAAAAGATTTTTTTTTCAAACTTTTCCACCATGTGACATTTATTTCTGATAAATTTCCACTGTGACATAAACGAGATAAAATACAGTCCCTCCCCCCTTACAAAATCCCAAATACATGTATTGGCCGATTCTAGACTAACAGATTTAGGTGCGAAATTTAAAGGTGTATTATTATAGATATTTGAAAGGTTATATCAATCTGTTTTTAAAACATAGTTTCAAGGTAAATTTTCTGGCTTCCAATAGAGTAATCTCCCCTTAGTTAATATTAAATTATATGTTTTAAATTCACATTTCTGATCTTTTTATACAACTAAAATAAAGTTTAAGTATAAAGTAAGATAATAAATCATAAAAATTCACTGTGCAATGATTAGCAAATTAGGCAATTTGCTTCCAGTTTTTTTATTATTTTGGGGAAAAGTCTATAGAATTTTATTCAAAACTGTTGTTTGCATCATGTGAAAGATGCCTCCAATAAGAACGTGGGAGACAACTCACATCTATCATGTCAATAAAAAGCACAATAAAAAGTAATTTGACCTAAATTAAGAATTGTTTTGAAAAAAATGTGTTTGTTGTTACACAATCTTACACTTGTTACCCATTTATTTAACATGTACCTTGTATTCTTATTTTACAGCCTCAAGCTTTGTCATGTGTAACCCTGAACAGGAAAAGGTTTATAACCCGAGAAATGTGATACGACAAAATGCAAGGTAACATTATTTCTGGTATTTGGTATAATACTGCTTGATTTTGGTCACTGACCTACATTTAACGAATGAGTGACTGATAAAATTTTACATTAAAGTTCTTTGTAACTAAATGTAAATAATGTAGCTTACAGGTAAATATGTAAGCAATATCTCTTCGGATTTGTTAAACCTGTGCATAGTTGTTTCGGACTGAACGTAACTTTGATGGCCTGAAAATAATTCTCAAGCTTATCTTCCACTTTTCAATGTGTAAATGAAACTGATGTGCACGTTATCTGGGACTCTGTGTTGTATTTTTGTTCACAGTGCTTATGAAGTCATGTTTTCCCTGTATTATTATCTTTGTAAAAAGGGGCTAGAAATGTGCCATTTTCATGACTTTTCCCAATTAATAAAAAAAATTATCATTGCTGAATAAAAAAAGGTATTCTTTTAGGCCAGGCAAAATTTATTTTTGGTGAATAGTTTCAGTCTCAAAGAATTCTGTAAATGTAAAACAAATTCATTTCATTACAAAGTTAGATAAAAGGTTTGTTTCATTCCTGATTCCGTAAAATAAGCTATTTAAAAACATGGGGGAAGAAAGTTGCATGATATTATAACAGTTTCTAATACACAGTCAGACAATTTAAAACAACATTAATAATTGCCACAAAACAAAACAGGAAATTTATTTAATTTTCGTGCACCCGTCTTTAAAGACAGGACATATTATGGTATACCGTTGATTCCGTCTGTCGTCCACACTTCGGACAACAACTCGAAAACGCTTTCACCAATTTTCAAAACTAGTTGACTTATTTAAATCTATTGACGTAAGCTCCCTTTTGTTTTGTTTTTTTTTCATCAATTCCGATATGACATGGATCTTTATTCGTTGAAAAATTGTCGAAAACTGTCAATTTTTCACACTTTGGACGGTTATGGAATTTTATTCATTCAAATTTCAGTGTTATGGAACTTTGTTCATTAAAAAAGGGGGGATTTTTCACATGTCATGCTGTATCTTAAGAACGCATTGTCATATTTACTTCAAACTTTAAACAGTTGTTTGTTGTGATAGTCTAAAGGTCTTTATACTTTTTGGTGAAGTTACAATTTTCTGTTCCAGAGTGGGATGCGACCTACCTGGTATTCATAAAAAATAAGCAACAAAATCAAAGAGTCTATATGTTAACCGGTGAAATTTTATTTCCTGGATGACAGGTGTATCATGCCCTCATGTTGCAGCAGTTTATTTATTTCTGCCTGGAAAAAAATTGCCCCCGAAGGTGAAAACAGACCTGATCATGTTAGGAGAAACCAACAATCATTCTGTAAATTGTCAGAAAATATACATTTATTTTTAATTGCCAAATATGTTATAAACTTCTACCTGTTTCTGACGCTCATATACTAATAAATTATATATATTTCCCAACAATTTACTTGTACTTGAACAAAAATGTTTTACTTTGTCAGTTACTGATAAAAAAGTATATTCTAATTTGTACAGTCACAAGGATTTTATGTAGATGTATACTTAATATAAAATTTTCCGTTTTTATTAATAGGATGGTGATAGGTTACAGCCAAAGAGCCTGTTGATAATTGAACATATTAAATGTAAAATTGTCAGTTGTGGAGTTGGACAAAGTTGAGCTGAAGAAAACTGAGTGTATTATACATTGTACGGCAGTACATGTAGCAGTTTGAACAAGAGATTGAATTTTAATTTGACTAGATGAATTGAAAATTGAAATACACAATGACATTTCTGGAGTAATCCTGAAAAATTTTGATTTAAAAAGAAGTTTCTGAAATGTTCATCACACCATGAAAAAAAACCAATGGATTTATTTGAATTACGGAAAAAGATTAATCAGTTTTGGATAAATATATAACGCTAACTGAATGAAAGTTTCTATATTTAGTTTGAAAAATGTTCATTGAAATAGTTGTTTTTAATTCAGAATACAAAAAATCAGTAGGATTTAATTTATATCTTTATTTTGTTTATATGTTTTGATGTTCTTTATCTAAAATCTAAAAGTAATTTTTGTCCTTTGTAAATTTATACAAGATACTTTTGGGGGAAGATAACTTATGCATATGGGAGACAACTTCAAATACAAGTAGGGAATGTGACATCTGGTTAACAAATGTAAAATAATAAATATAAACATTTATTTTAGCAGTTTATTAGAAAATTTTTGTATTTTGAAAAAGGATTGTTAACATTTTTTTGTATTGAGTATTGACATACTATGTGATATTTATTATTAATAGATTTATTAAAATCATGTGTCTTGAGTAATTTTTCAAGTTTTATTTTTAAAGATGAGGTGGCAAGAATTTGTATGAAATTTCTTGCTCTGTAGTAAGTGAACTTGATATCTCTGCTTGAGGCTTTGATAAAACATACAAGTAAAGTCAAGAAATACCAAAGGGATATTCGAAGGAGGGGAAAATCGAAACAACTGACAAACTCCAGAGAACAACGAAGACAAGACCAAAACAATACAAGCACTACAACTAAAAACTAATAACATGAACAACATGGACCCCACCAAAAAACGAGGGGTAGACTCAGGTGCTCCGGAAGAGTAAGCAGTCTGTTGACAAGAACCAACAATTGTGCAAGTATCAATGGAGGGGGGGGGGGGGGGGGCTTTTTATGACCGTGGGGTGCGTCAGTGAACTGGAAACCCCTATCCGAAATTATCCATATATCGAATTTGTGACCCGAAAATATCCAGGAAAGCTAAAATTACATATCCGAAATTATCCAAAAATAATAAAAGCCATGATGAGACATTTAAAGGCAACCTGAATTCTCCTTTGTGCTTTATAAAAATCTGCAGAAAATCCTGACCAAAAATCTCCACCAGTTTTGTAAAATCTTGACCGGAATTTGCAGCACGTCCTTTATCTAGTACCATTGAGTTACAGAGTTACACACACACACACCCCCCCTCCCCCTTCCTCTCTCAGCATTGGGGATGATAAAAGGTCATGTTGATGGTAAGTGGTGCAGAATCTGCATGAATTGGCCCCTGCCATGATCATGCAGGGATCATATAATACTACAGTCAAACCTGTATTAAGAGGTCACCATTGGGATAAACAAAACCTGACCTTATAAGAGAGGTGGCCTTTAATTCCAGGTTGAAAATACATGAAACAAACTATGAAGGGGTATTCAGAAAGTGACCTTTAAATTGAGGTGACTGCTAAGGCAGGTTTGACTGTATATATACAGTTCCTGGATCATGTATTCCTGTAAAACCCTTGTATTATGTACACATTGACCCAGAACAGTTAATATGGCTCATACATTTAAAGGTAGAAGTTACATCTATTCCTAAGCAAAGAAGGTAATTTTTCTCACATGTAGTGATTAATTACCGGTAGTCCACCATTTTAAAGCATGGAAAACTTTTGCATCCAGACTGGTTTCAGAAGCTATATGCAGTGAAATTTGGCAGTCTCTGCAGTAAAAAAATAATCTCTGAACTTTAAAATTTTAATTCCTTGTCAAAGTTAGGGAGATTTCAATACATGAAAGCAAATATTTTATTCGAAAATGAAAATAAAAATTTATTTGTAACATTTTAGCATATGGTCCTACAGGATTGGTATAAATACATAAACGTGGGGTTTTGTAACATTTTGTTGGAGCCAAAATATTAAATCTGATCATTCTGAAACCTGGTGGTTTGTAATCCTGTGAAAAAATCTACTATACTGGTATGATATGTGAAATACTGAATGTATAATTTATCCAGATCTCATTGTGCATCCCCCCTACTTTTCTTGTGTTGTGTTTCAGTAAACCTAAACTGAATGTAAATTGATTTTTCCCAGAAAACCAAATAGAGTATTAATGTTTATTTATTTAATATGGTAACAATACAATATTAAAAATATGTTCATAATATTTGCGCTTCTAAAGTTTATATAACTGGTTGCCGACTACAAGATGGAAACAGTAATTCCGGATATCTTTTTGGTCATCGGTCCGCTCTTAGAGATCCATCGTCCTCGTTGCGCTTTAAATCCGGAGCGAAATGAGAGTAGAGTTGTTGAATAAAATAAAATCGAAAAGTGCATGGGCATACGCTGAACAGACATTATAGACATGAATATGTGTGAAATCTGCTATATCTGCGGTAATAGAAAAGTGCTGCTACTTTTCCTGGTTTGTATTCGTTTTTGAGAAAACTGCATTTAAAGATGAAAAATCGTGCTTTTTTGACGCATTCGAGTACTTCATGTCAAATTTTGTAAAAAATACACAAATCCAGACAAAGTAGCAGCACTTTTCAGAAAGGCGGGGTCCTATAGAATATATCGTATATATTCTTGTTAATGGCTGACACCCCTACGCCCTTACACTTTTGCGAAATGTATGTACACCCGGTCCGTTGTTGGTAATTCGCTGTAGTATGCAAATGAGCAATCACGTGACTGAAATAATTACCTGTTAGGTACCTCTTGTCATTGTCATTAACATAGTGGTTAACGATAACGCTCATATGCTAAATATGAAGAGTATTCCTTATTTAAGTGGAATAGACCCAATATTATGAAATAAAAAAAAAAATATGCCTTAACATCGCTGCGTGTGAGGCAGAATTCACCAAGCGTTGGATTGTTCACCCACTAATAGGGAACGTGAGCTGGGTTTAGGCCGTCGTGAGACAGGTCAGTTTTACCCTACTGATGACTCGTCGTTGAAATGGTAATCCTGCTCAGTACGAGAGGAACCGCAGGTTCAGACATTTGGTTTATGTGCTTGGATGATAAGCCAATGGTGCGAAGCTACCATCTGAGGGATTATGACTGAACGCCTCTAAGTCAGAATCTCACCCAAAAACGTAACGATACTTTATGCATCTCAGCCTTGGGAGGCAACGGTAGACGTGGTCAAGCCACAGCAACAGCTGACTCTGCCGCGGTGGATCGAAACGATATCCACTCCATGCTAAGCAGAGGTGTAAAATCATTCGTAGACGACCTGGCTCTCTGTCGGGGTGTCGTACTTAGTAGAGAAGCCACCTCACTGCAATCTATTGAGACTAAGCCTTTTGACTAGTAGATTTGTCCGCACAAGACGGACACATTTCGGCCGTGGAGGGGGTCCGTTTCTTGTTTCGAGTGTCCACTGTCGAACGACACAGTGACACCCTAGGTACACCTAACCTTGTTACTTTGGAGAACACGACATAGCAAGACACCTTGGCAATATAACAATAACATCAGCAAGAGTATATAAACGGATATTTTTGAATTTTAAACACATCTTCTGCCAAACATGTCAGAGTTAATGTTCAGGTTGCAATTTATAGAGACGTCCACGATGCTTATCGTGTGGAACATCGTCAGGGACTTTCAAGAACCTGACGTTAATTGGAATGCCAGGACATTGACCTCTGACGTGTCGTGCAGCAGTCAGTTTGGCTGCTGCATACACAAGTTACTGGAATTTGACGATGTTTATTATTAACTGTTGATAATAAACAGTTATCTGTATATATTTGTAAATATGTTTATTGTCAAGGAGTCACCTAGACTAATAATTTATGAACTAAAATTATAAAATTAAAGGTTCGTAAACGACCTAGCTCTCACTCGGGGCGTCGTACTTAGTAGAGCAGTTCCTTTATGTCAGGATTTAAAAGAAATTAAGTGTTCTGATACAGTAAAAAAAATTAAATGAATTAAGATAATCTTAGTCAACTGATTTTAGTGTATTGTAGTATTTAAATATTTATTTTCAGATAGCTTTATAGTGGGGATTAACAGTTCTTTCAGTGCTTTGATTTCTTATTTATTTTTAGAACTTATTAATAATATCAACACATGTGATAATTACACATTACTCCCACAATGCATTTCTATACTTTACAGGAATTAAATGATGACATAAACCCGATTGCTAAAGTTAACTTATTAAATATGGTAAAAAAGGTAAAACGAAAGAAAGTAGCTGTAGGGTCTAACTATGCATGCGCAAAATACAACTTAACGATTTTATGTATGGGTTCGAATCTCTTAACATTAGGTGGGTTGGGTGAAGGGTGTAAGAGACCATCTTTCACACCTCAAAATAATCCTTGTAACATTTCGAATGTTAAAATGTACAAGAATCATATAAAACAGGAGTGATAGGAAATTTGGTTCTATTCAACCTAATAGAAAAGGCAGCAGTACGATAGAGGACAAGTTGGGGATGACAAGAAATATACCGGTATGTGAAAGAAACTTGACAGGCACCTGAGATGAGCCAAAGAAGCTCTAGGCGCCTGAAAAGATAGAAAGTCCTCCCAAGTTAGGGCCCTTTTGCATTTTTTTTTTAAATTTAAGAAAAAAATTTTTTTTGATAAACAAACTTCAGTAAAAAAAAAATTTTAAAAATCACAAGGAAAGGAGGGGCAAAATAGTTATGTGGTTATTTTGGGGTTGATTTGAAACATGCCGTTGGAACTTTGATTAAAAAATACAATTTCGGATAGTAGAGGTGATAAACTAACTTTGGTAAAAAAAAAATTAAAAAATCACAAGGAAAGGGGGCAAAATAGTCATTTGACTATTTTGACGGGGGTTTTAAAACGTGCTGTTGGAACTTTGATTAGAAAAGAAGTACACTTTTGGGGGTTCTTAACTACTGATAAGTATGCTTTTTTATCCCACACTTTTTTAGCAAAATTATGAAATTTTATTATTTTATATTTGCACGCTATATTTTGGAAAAATATTGTTCATTGAATTTCAAACTGAATGACTGAACTCTCATTATCATTTTAGATGTCTTGTGGAAAGTAACCTAATGTACACCGATCATAAACTGACAATTAAACCTAACAAAGTACAGAGTATCATATAGTTACAGCATATGTTATATCACTTCTGGCATATTCCACTTATTCACATCGTTACGAACTGAATATAAATGTAATATAATATTTATACTTTCGGCAAATTTATCCTTTTTTCGTATACAATTTAAATATGATATTTATTTATGATAATGTTTAACTTAGAGCAAGCAGTTGATAGGTGTAGTCACATTATATATAAAATATATACATTTAATAATGAAAAGGGAAAGCTAATAGGAAAACTTCTGGAAATCTTGACAGTAAGTAACAAAACTAAACTTTTGCAAATTTAAATCTTTACCGAATATTGATTTCAAATGGTTATCGGTTTATCCAGATTCAATATATATTTGGCTTCATTCTCCATTCTAAAAAAGTCTGCCTACTCGGTAAGTCAGCTTAGTTGAGGAGCCCACTCTTAATCTTGATTTGTATTGGTCAGCCCTAAACATATGATCAGTATGCTTCCTATAGATAGAAGTCCTAATGGAGCAATCATTTGTTCATTATTGGGTAAAGATATCTGAAAATTTTACAAAGAAGTCCGACTCAAATATTTTTATGAAAATAAATCCACAACTGATACTTAGCTTGAATTAAAAAGTCGTACATTTTGAAACTAAATCCAAACAATCAAGGTCTTTCTCTGTCTAAATCTCTATCTCTATTGGTGGTTAGATAAGTTTTCCATGCAGAAAGTCCAAGTTAGAAATTTCAGTTTTAAGGGGACCGTTAGGAACGTGAAAGTAAAAACTGTAAGGCTCTTGTAACATGGAGTTAAATAATAATAATTTTAGTAAAACACCCTACCGTCACAGTTGCACATTAGTAAAACTTTGTAGTTTAGCTTTTGATTACGCCTCTGTTGAAATTCACTTAAATTAATTCAACACATGATTCTATTTGCCACTTTCAGTGCATGTGTCTGTATCGTAACTTTTTATTGGCGGGGTATCCGGAGAGAACCACTGACCTTCGAAAGGCAAATTAACAGTAATTAACAGTCACGCAGTCAGACACACCTCGACACTCTAACCACCTCAGTGTCGATACATTAGTGATCATTAGCAGTAATTTTATCGTAATAAATACGTTACCATCATAAATCCAGAGAATACCATTTGCACATGTCAGCAACAGCCGGAATCCCCAAAACAAAAAATAGCAACTATGGTATCACCCAAGCACCTGTGTGAATCCCAAACCTCTATACATCCATTATATTTCCAGCTGCGCACGTGGGGATATCCCCATTTATTTATCGATACATTCTATTTATCTACATGCAATTAATTTAGATAAATAATAATTCAAATGTAGTCATTCAATGACATAAACCGTCCATACCAGACCAACACAGGCAATTATGTATTTCTGGATGGCTCATTACCTTTGCATTCGCCTGATTCAGTCGATCTGGTCGAAAAATTAAAATCTTCTGCGTAGTACTTCCCAAATACTTGGAACAGCAGAACATTTTTTAGCAGCAATGTGTTCCTGTCTTAATAGCCAGGATTCTACTGTTTCTCCAGAGATCAAGTCTTATACTCCAAGTAGACAAGGCTATTGGTGCTTCCCAACTCCTAATCATGGGTTCTCTAGCTAACTGCACTCTTTCTAAGAGGATAGAAATCTTGGAGAAATCTAATGTATCTGATAGTGTGAAAGAATCTCTTCTTCCGTCTTCACTATCGGATAAGATCTTTAACCTTTCTCTTCAGGAAGTGCAAGAACAGATCAGGCAGACACCTGCCCCTGTTGAGGTTAATGTACAGGAAAACGGTGATAATAGATCAGTCTCCAACTTCTCTCCTAGGTATTCCTTTTTTCCTCAGAACAAGAGAAGGAAAACTGGTGGTGTTGCAGGTAAGTCCATCCCTAGGTCTGGGCCTTCTTCTTCTAAATGCTCTTCAGGTTTTAAAGGCCCCAGGAGGCATATTAATTCCTCCTAGGAAGTTGCCCCCTCGTACGTTATCGACAACACCAAACTCAATAGAAATATTTTCAGTCCTCTGGCTTTCATTCCAGTTGGGGGGGGGGTTGACTCATTTTATAAAACAATTGGAAAATATTACGAAAGATTGTTGGGTGTTGTCGATAATTCGGGGGAGATTGACTCTTCAGTTCAAGAAAGTTCCACCTCTTTCACCAGTTCCTCTGTTTCGTTCACACACCTCGGATCCTCAACGTTTTCAACTTCTCACACAGGAAGTATCTACTCTTTTGGAGAAAGCGGCGATAGAGGAGGTATCTCAGTCAGATCTGAACCCCGGCTTCTATGCCTGACTTTTTCTTGTACCAAAGAAGACCGGTGGAAAGAGGCCAGTTATAGACCTGTCCATCCTAAATACTTTTCTAGCATCACTTCAAAACGGAGACAATTCGCTCTATCCGATTTGCTATTCTCCCTGGTATGTGAACAACATCCTTGGACCTCTCGGAGGCTTACTTCCACGTCCCTGTCTGTCCTTCTTAAAGGAAGTACCTCCGTTTTGTTTGGAATCACAGGGTGTGCCAATTCAAGAGCATTCCATTTGATCTTTCTATTTTGATCCATTCGTATCTAGACGAGTCCCTCATCAAGGAGTTCTGTCCTCAAAAATTGAATCTTTTTCTTTCTCTAGGATTCTTATCTCCTGGAAAAAAAGTCAGAAATAACTCCCTATCAGGACTTTATATTCCTCGGAGAACATTATCTGACTTCTCAGGACTTAGTACTGCCTCCAGAAGACAAGTTTATATCTCTTTGCCAGAAAATTCATCTTCTAATGTCTTCTCAGCCTGTAATGGCCCGCCAATTTTCACAGCTTCTGGGCTTACTGAATGCTCTAGCAGATGTAGTTCCTCTCGGCCGACTTTATATTCGTCCGCTTCAGTTTTGCCTACATCAACATTGGGTCCCAATGTCTCAAGACTGGGAGCACCCATACCGGTCCTTCAAAGTCTTTACCCTCATCTTCTGTGGTTGACAAATCGGGAGAACGTTTTGAGAGGCCTTCCTTTGTCTTCTCATGTTCCCAATCTGATTCTTTACACAGGCGCCTCCAACCTAGGTTGGGGGCTTATCTAAAGGGTCAGTCCGTATCAGGAAACTGGTCCCCAGACCTCCAGAAAGAGCATATCAACTTATTAGAAATGAGAGCGCTGTCTCATTTTCAATCTATTCTCAAAGACAAACCAATAACTCTTGCTACGGACAACTCAACAGTAGTTGCTTATTCACAAAATCAGGGCGGAACTCACTCCCACGATCTGTACCTGGTAGCAAGGGACATTTTGATTCTCGAGGTTTGACTCCCTTAACTATTAAGGGATATAGATCTGCTATCTCTCGCACCATCCTTTTGGCTGGCGGTTAAGATTTGGGGAGTAATGAACACCTTAATTTTTGTCTTGAACGGCTCAAACAGAGAACTCTATTCCATCAGTGGAATCTCAGTTTAGTTTTGTCAGCTTTGAAGTCCCCACTTTTTGAGCCGGCTGACCAAGTGGATCTCAAGTTCCGATCGTACTAGTGTTGTTGTCTTCTTGCCTTGGCCTCAGGTAGAAGAAGAAGCGAAATCCATGCTTTTTCAGTATCGGAAGCTTGTCTCCGTTTTTCTAGTGACAAGTCCTCAGTCACCTTATTAACTGACCCAGTCTTTATTTCAAAGAATCAATTGCCACTTAGAGGAGCTGAGTCGGCTGTAATTCCTGCTCTACCTCCTTATTCTGATTCAATCCTGCTTTGTTCTGTTCGAATCTTATCTATCTATTTGCAGAGGAATCAGAGTTTACGCCCATCTCGTAACTCTAGACTCTTTATCCCTTTTAAAAAGGGGGTTCTTGAATTATCTGTCAAAAATATCTTTTCCTTGATTAGCAAGACTATCTATCTAGCATATGAGGTTTCTGATGAAGCCCCTCTAGATAGTTTTAATGTCAAGGCTCATGATGTTAGAGCTATTTCTACATCTTGGGCCCTTTCCAATCATGCATCAATTGATGAATTCCTTCATTACCCATTATCTGAAATCTATGGCTTACCAAGCTCAAAGCCTGTTTTCCTTGGGACCTATTGTTGCTGCGCAAAGATTTAATTTTCCACCTGCATCTTCGGGTTCAGAGGATTCAGCTTTGCGTTAGATTCATTTTACTCAGAATTTATGATGGTAACGTATTTATTACGATAAAATTATACATTTTTAAATTAAAATGAGATTTTATAAAATAAATACTTACCATCATAAAATAAAGGTCCCTCTCGTCCTCCCCTTCACCCCCTTTTTTCCTACATGCTTGCATTTTTGGGAAATATAATTGATCTATAGAGGTTTGGGGTTCACACAGGTGCTTGGGTGATAACATAGTTCCTATTTTTAGTTTTGGGGATTCCGGCTGGAGCTGACATGCGCAAATGGTATACTCAGAATTTATGATGGTAAGTATTTATTTTATAAAATCTCATTTTACTTTAAAAATGTATAATTTTAACAGTGACGGAGTCAGACACACCTCGACACTCTATCCACGTCGGTGTCGATACACTAGTGATCATTAGCAGTTATTAACAGTCACTGCGTCAGACACATATGGCAAGTCGTTTTACTATTTATTGTAACTTCAAGATATTATTTAATCTAGTTTTTATAAGAGATATCGTATAAACGTTATAAGATATCTTATATACTTTAGAAGATATCTTCTAAAGTTTATAAGATATCTTATATAGTTTATAAGATATGTCATATAGTTTATACGATATCTCATATAATTTATAAGATATCTTATAAAGAAAATTATATAAGATATCTTATAAATTATATGAGATATCTTATAAACTATATAAGATATCTTATAAATTATATGAGATATCTTATAAATTATATGAGATATCTTATAAAGTTAACTATATATCTTGAAATTAAAATAAATTAGTAAAGCGGCTTGCCATAGACACACCTCGATACACTGGTGATCATTAGCAGTAATTAACAGTCACGGAGTCGGACACACCTCGACACTCTAGCCACCTCAGTGTCGATACACTGGTGATCATTAGCAGTAATTAACAGTCACGGAGTCGGACACACCTCGACACTATAACCACCTTAGTGTCGATACACTAGTGTTCATTAGCAGTAATTAACAGTCAATGAGTCGAACACACCTCGACACTCTAGCCACCTCAGTGTCGATACACTAGTGATCATTAGCAGTAATTAACAGTCACGGAGTCGGACACACCTCGACACTATAACCACCTCAGTGTCAATACACTAGTGTTCATTAGAAGTAATTAACAGTCACGGAGTCGGACACACCTCGACACTCTAGCCACCTCAGTGTCGATACACTAGTGATCATTAGCAGTAATTAACAGTCACGGAGTCGGACACACCTCGACACTATAACCACCTCAGTGTCGATACACTAGTGTTCATTAACAGTAATTAACAGTGACGGAGTCGAACACACCTTGACACTATAACCACCTCAGTGTCGATACACTAGTGTTCATTAACAGTAATTAACAGTGACGGAGTCGAACACACCTTGACACTATAACCACCTCAGTGTCGACACACTAGTGTTCATTAGCAGTTATTATCAGTCACGGAGTCAGAGACAACTCGACACTCAAACCACATCGGCGTCGATACACTAGTGATCAGTAGCAGTTATTATCAGTCACGGAGTCAGACACAACTCGACACTATAACCACATCGGCGTCGATGCCATAGTGATCATGAGCAGTTAACTACCTAGACCAATCAGCCATCAAAACTTTCTGGAAAAGGCGGGAAAGGGTGAAAACTAATATAACATATTGAAAATTGGGGAGTGCTGTTTCACTTATTGTAACATGTAGTATAACAGCTTTATTCCATTGCATGTCTACTATATGACTGTACAAAAAACAAAATTTAATGAAGGTTATAGCTCCAAATGATTAATTTCGCAGAGATTCAGGAATTACGTTCTTCAGAATTTGTGTGAGAAAATGGGAGAGGCGTTTCCATGTTTTTTTTTTCAGACACCAGCAAAGAAATTTTTAAAATCTCCATTTATTACTAGTATTTGAAATGAGATAAAACCCCACAACAAAAGTTAAAAACGAAAGTCACTATTGAGCTTTTTAATTCACATATCATATCCGATTTCAATGAACGAAATAAGAACAATATATTAATTTGTTCTAACATAAAATGATGCATCATTTACTTTGTTTCAGAAAACAATGATAAACGTGTGTGTCTATATTCTCGTTACCATGGTGACAATTTTACCTTGTAGAAATGTTGCTTTTTATCCTAAAGATACTGATTTTCGCGAATCACAGAAATCTAACGAAACCATAGTAGATGATAATTTTAACAGATTTTCGCTTATCGAGAAATTCAGCGATGATAAAAACCAGGAAGAACTTTTCTCCAGTGCAGAAAGCAGACGACAGCCACAGATGGAAATATATTCAGTAAACATTAGTGAAAAAGGCAAGGAAAATTCATTGAACAAAACACCAAAATTATTTTCTAAAAGACAGCAAACTAGGTTTGACAAATTCAAGCGCAAAATTAGATTATCGATTAACGGTGCTATGAAATCATTGGTTAATATGGTACAAAAAAAAGTTGATAAAGGTACTTTCAATGTCAAAATTGAGGAAAATCACCAGAAACTTATAGAACTTGGATAACTGAAAACCTTGACAGTGTCTCAATCCTCAACAGATATCTTTTTGTCTTTCTTTACATGTTACATGATTATAAAGATTTTTAAAAATTATGCTTTATCAGCTGTACCAAAACGATAACTAAAAATGTTATTTATTAGAAATTTCAAAACAAGAGAGACAAAAAACAGGTAAAATCAATAACAATGATTTAATTTTTTAGCTCACCTTCCCCAAAGGGCCATGTGAGCTTATACCATCACTTGGCGTCCGTCGTTGTCTGTCGTCTGTCGTCGGCGTCGGCGTCGTCGTCGTCGTAAGCTATTTCAAGAATCTTCTCTGAAACTCCTAGGCAAAATACCTTCAAACTTGAATGTTCCTTAGGGTATCTAGTTAATAAATTGCATCTGAAGTTTTGATCTATCAACAAACATGGCCGCTGTTGCTAAAATTAGAACATAGGGGTCAAATGCAGTTTTTGGCTTATATCTCTAAAACCAAAGCATTTAGAGCTATACTGATATCGGGTAAAAATGTCCAACAGGTCAAGATCTACCAGCCATGAAATTTTCAGATGAATCGGACAACCCTTTGTTGGGTTATAGCCCCTGAATTGTTAATTTTAAGGAAATTTTGCAGTTTTAGGTTGTTATCTTGAATATAATAATAGATAAAGATAAACTGTAAACAACAAAAACGTTCAGCAAAGTAAGATCTACAAATAAGTCAAATGACAAAAATCGTCAATTGACCCCTTATGTACAAGTAAACAGAAAATAATGGTCTGACATTGTCACAGATGTTTAGGGCGTTACTTGAAATAAATTAAATGGTAGCAGTACAAGTAAAATGGAGCGTCAAGGGTGAAGGTCATTGAAAAATGCCATAGCAACCGATGAAAAAGTCCCTAGCAATCATATATATTTGGGTTCAGGACCCAACAATTTACCTGTTCAAGTCAAAATGGAAGGTCAAGATATATTCCAGTATATATTATTCCAGTCACGTGTTATTCCAGTATGTATGACTGACCAGACACAGGTTTATTCCATTATGTATGACTGACCGGACATCTACACAATGGCATTCCGGTATGACTGATCAGACACAAGGGTATTCCAGTACGTACGACTGACCAGGCACATGTGTATTCCATAAGTATAACTTCATAGGGATATTCCAGTAGGTGTGACTGACAAGACACAGGGGTATTCCAGTATGTGACTGACCAGACACAGGGGTATTCCAGTATTTATGGCCGACCATACACAGGGATATTCAGGTATGACTAACCGGACACAGGGGTATTCCAGTATGTATGACTGACCAGTCACAGGTGTACTCCAGTAGGTATGACTACACAAGGATATTCCAGAATGACTACACAGGGGTAGTTCAGTGTGTATTACTGGTCAGTCACAGGAGCATTCCAGTATGTATGACTACACAGGGATATTACAGTATGTATGACTACAAAGGGTATTCCAGTAAATATGACCGACTACTCACAGGGGTATTCCAGTAGGTATGACCGACCACTCGCAGGGGTATTCGAGTAGATATGAACGACCAATCACAGGGATATTCCGGTAGGTGTGAATACATAGGGATATTTCAGTAGGTATGAATGATCAGACACATGGGTATTCCAGTATGTATCACCGGTTTACAGGGATATGACTAGTGAATGGGTATTCCAGGTATGACTACACAGGGATATTCCACTATGTATGACTGATTCCAGACATAAAGGTATTTCACTTAGTATTGCCGACTGGACACATGGATATTCAAGTATGTAGACTGACAAGACACATAAGGTAGTCCAGTATCAGGCACAGCGGTATTCCAGTATGTTTGACTGACTGGACACGGATATTCTAGTATGTATGACTGACTGGACACAAGGGTATTCTAGTATGTATAACTGATCAGACACAGGGTATTTCAGTATGTATAACTGCAAGACATCTGGACAGTGGCATTCCGGTATGTATGACGGACCAGGCGTAGGGGTGTCCCAGTATGTATGATTGACTAGACACGGGTATTCCAATATGCGACTGCCCAGCCACAGGGGTATTCCAGTATGTATGACTGACCAGACACAGGGGTATTCCAGTATGTATGACTGACCAGACATCTACACAGTGACATTCCGGTATGATTGACGAGAAACAAGGGTAATCCAGTACGTATGACTGACCAGGCACATGTGTTTTCCAGTAGGTATAATTACATAGGGATATTCAAGTAGGTGTGACTGACAAGACACGTGGGTATTCCAGTATGTATGACTGACAAGGCACAGGGCTATTCCAGTATGTATGACTGACCAAACAAAGGGGTACTCCAATATTTATGACTGACCAGACATATAGGCAGTGACATTTATTACGGCCGAAATCACCTTTTAAATTGTAGCCAACAAAAGACACAAATCAATAATAAAATTTAACAAGATTTATTATATACAAGTTTACAAAAAAAATATTACACAAACTAAAATGTCAACTTAACTGTTCAAAATCCTTCGTCTTTTCCCAATCCGGAATTCTTCTCGTCACTGTTGCGGGAATCCAAACGGAATATTATATCCAATCAGTCACAATCTAGTATGATGTAACGTAAATAAAAGTGTGTCAAGTACGATCTGTGAAACGTAAATAAAAGTGTGTCAATCCAACAGCTGAGAACACAAGAATGTTAATGTCCGGTCCAATATGCTATGCTCTGAAAGTCTAACTTTCTTGTCCGTATATATACTGTAGAACGGAAACTTCGGGAATACGGTAGAAGTTCGAATCACACCAGAATTATTACGTAAGTCAAATAGAAAGTTCTAGTCATTCCATCAGTATCTATTATTGTTCCAGTGATTTCTAAACTGCGCAGTTATAAGTCCTTATAACATTATCTGGTAAACAACTATAAGTATTATGTAAACACATTATACACGTCACAAGGCCACGCAAAACAAACCAGGTCAAGATAAATAAATATAATAATTACAATATCATAACACATTCAAGTACGACTGACAAGATACAAGGGTATTCCAGTATGTATGAATGACCAGACAGAGGGGTATTCCAGTATATGACTGACCAGACACAAGGGTATTCCAATATGCATGAATATGTCACGTTGTAATTTTGGGTGTGTTTTAGGTAGAGTCTTTTCTGACCTGCTTCTCCCGCAGTTGTTATAGATAACTTTTGTCGGGCCTGGAAAACAGAGGTCTCAATAAATTTCTATGCTTTATTGCATGGAATCCAAAGAGAAATATTAAACAACATATTATGCACAATAATACAAATATACACAATAATCACACATATGTTGTCACCTGATGGTTTTAAAACAATTCTATAAGTTTTACTCAACTAGCTTAATTTACATGAACTTACAAAAACTTATGAAATGTACTTTTATAATGTAATGAATATTCCACATTTTTAAACTACTTAAACTAGATACTTAAACATTTTGGTATCAAAGATTTCTAAAAACTAAACAGGAGCCAAATGAAGAATATTATGCTTATGCTTCCCCTTAATCGAAACAAAACATTGACTTATAAACTTTATAGATTAACCGATTAAAATAAATATCAAAAGAAACCATCAGCTGGCTAAATAAAACAATAGCTCAATGTAACAAATTATATTTTTCAAGCAAAGTTAGATTTGTATACTTTTAACTCAAATTTGTTTAATATCACACATATATCGTAAAACTCAAGTACACATACTCTCTATGCACGACGTTAAAATATAGTCTTGTGAGGAAAACAGTGTAAGAAGACAAACATTAAATATAAAATAAAAGGGGGATAACTCTTTGTTTTCTTTAACTTGGGCGAACTAGCTCACTTTGTTTACTGAGATCCAGGGACTTAAAGCTACAGCCGTTTAAATAATTATATTTAATACCCTAGCCAGCTGTACATTATAGGGAATATCAAGCGTAACGGTGTCTCAAGCCACACAACCCAAACATGGAGCAACGCCGACAGAAGACTTCACTAGTTTTCCCTTTGGTAAAACCAAAAGAAAGAATCATAATAATTCATATCTATGGATAAACAAACAACAAAACAATTTATATTTAACCCTAACAATGTCGTATACACAATTACGGAGTTTGGGAGTGTTCAGATAAATTACCAATGTAACCTTTATAAATTTCCTTTTGCTAATTTAGTATTTGTAAGAAAATAAATTAAAATATGCAAGATGCACAAATTATTTATTCTGAAAGCAATATTTTTATAAGCTTAATGATTAAATATAAAATAATTTACTAAAATTACCCAATGACTTCGAAATTAACATAGTCAATAATAAATTAAAATCATGCAAGAATTTAAATAATCAAAAATAACTTTACCTGGAAAACAGAGGTCTTAATAAATTTCTATGCTTTATTGCATGGAATCCAAAGAGAATGATTCCATACAAAAAGCATACTTTATACCCTTTCTGTTTTCCAGGTAACAGCCAATCAAACATTTTGTTACAAACTTTTTCCAGGTACAAGGCGTGTCAATTTTGAGTACCTTGACAAGACTATTCTTTTGTTGCCACAAGCATTTTTTTGTGATAAGCCGTAATAATTAGTCTAGCTATTAGCGACAGATGTTTTATCTCTGACATTTTAACAATAGGCTTAATTTAATTTTTTGAAGACATCCGTCACTTAATGCTTTGAACAAACAGAATTAATCTCCTACTCTTAAGAAGTTAATAACTTTTTAGCCCTAAGATTATCTGTGCCGAAAGGACAAAGAAAATAAACAAAAATTAACAATAATACAATATCGCTTAATTTTGTGTGAAAAACTATAAGAAATAAATGTAAACTAAAATTTGCACCTTTTTGAATTCTAAAAGAAAATAAATTAAGAATACTCTTTTAATTCAAGAATTCTAAGATATTATATTTTAACTTCTTTTTAACTCTGTAAAATATATTTTTAAGGACCAAATAACTCTCTAAAAATTTAAAGCAATTTCTATCTATGACAAATACACAAGAATATTCCAGTATGCATGACAACAAAGGGAAATTCAAGAATGTATGACTGACCTTTACAGGCATATGACTGACTAGTCACACGGGTATTCCAGTCGGTATGACGACACAGGGATATTCCAGTATGTATGGCTGATCAGTCACAGGGGTATTCCAGTATTTGTGACCAGACATAAAGGTATTCCACTTAGAATTGCCGACTGAACACAGGGGTATTCCAGTATGTATGACTGACAAGACACAGAGGTAGTCCAGTATCAGGTACAGGGGTATTCCAGATTGTATGACGGACCAGGCGTAAGGGTATTACAGTATGTATAATTGACAAGACACAGGATTCCAGTATGCGACTGCCCAGACACAGGGGTATTCCAGTATGTATGACTAACCGGTCACGTGGTATTCCAGTATGTATGACTGACCAGACACAGGGGTATTCCAGTAGGTATTCCTACACAGGGATATTCCAGTGTGTATGACTACACAGGGGTATTCCATCATGTATGACAAACCAGACACAGGGGTATTCCAGTATATATGATTGACCAGTCACGTGGTATTCCAGTATGTATGACTGACCAGACACAGGGGTATTCCAGTATGTTTGACTGACCAGACATCTAGACAGTGGCATTCCGGTACGATCGACCAGACACAAGGGTATTCCAGAATGTATGAGTGAACAGACACAGGGGTATTCCAGTATGTATTACTGACCAGACATCTACACAGTGACATTCCGGTATGATTGACCAGACACAAAGGGAATCCAGTACGTATGACTGACCTGGCACATGTGTATTCCAGTAGGTATAATTACAAAGGGATATTCCAGTAGGTGTGACTGACAAGAGACGGGTTAGGGTTAGGGTTATGTATGACTGACAAGGCACATGGCTATTCCAGTATGTATGACTGACCAAACAAAGGGGTATTCCTGTAGGTATTCCTACACAGTGATATTCCAGTATGTATGACCACACAGGGGTATTCCAGTATGTATGACTAACCAGACACAAGGGTATTCCAGCATGTATGACTCACCAGTAACGTGGTATTCCAGTATGTATGACTGACCAGTCACGTGGTATTCCAGTATGTATGACTGACCAGCCACAGGGGTATTCCAGTATGTATGACTGACCAGACACAGGGGTATTCCAGTATGTATGACTGACCAGACATCTACACAGTGACATTCCGGTATGATTGACGAGAAACAAGGGTAATCCAGTACGTATGACTGACCAGGCACATGTGTTTTCCAGTAGGTATAATTACATAAGGGTATTCAAGTAGGTGTGACTGACAAGACACGTGGGTATTCCAGTATGTATGACTGACAAGGCACAGGGCTATTCCAGTATGTATGATTGACCAAACAAAGGGGTACTCCAATATTTATGACTGACCAGACATATAGGCAGTGACATTCCAGTACGACTGACAAGATACAAGGGTATTCCAGTATGTATGACTGACCAGACACAGGGGTATTCCAATATGCATGAATACACAAGAATATTCCAGTATGCATGACAACAAAGGGAAATTCGAAAATGTATGACTGACCTTTTACAGGCATATGACTGACTAGTCACACGGGTATTCCAGTCGGTATGACGACACAGGGATATTCCAGCATGTATGGCTGATCAGTCACAGGGGTATTCCAGTATTTGTGACCAGACATAAAGGTATTCCACTTAGAATGGCCGACTGAACACAGGGGTATTCCAGTATGTATGACTGACAAGACACAGAAGGTAGTCCAGTATCAGGTACAGGGGTATTCCAGTATGTATGACGGACCAGGCGTAGGGGTATTACAGTATGTTTAATTGACAAGACACGGGTATTCCAGTATGCGACTGCCCAGACACAGGGGTATTCCAGTATGTATGACTGACCAGTCACGTGGTATTCCAGTATGTATGACTGACCAGACACAGGGGTATTCCAGTAGGTATTCCTACACAGGGATATTCCAGTGTGTATGACTACACAGGGGTATTCCATCATGTATGACAAACCAGACACAGGGGTATTCCAGTATATATGATTGACCAGTCACGTGGTATTCCAGTATGTATGACTGACCAGACACAGGGGTATTCCAGTATGTTTGACTGACCAGACATCTAGACAGTGGCATTCCGGTACGATCGACCAGACACAAGGGTATTCCAGAATGTATGAGTGAACAGACACAGGGGTATTCCAGTATATGACTGACCAGACTGACCAGACACAGGGTATTCCGGTATGTATGACTGACCAGTCACATGGTATTCCAGTATGTATGACTGACCAGACACAGGGGTATTCCAGTATGTATTACTGACCAGACATCTACACAGTGACATTCCGGTATGATTGACCAGACACAAAGGGAATCCAGTACGTATGACTGACCTGGCACATGTGTATTCCAGTAGGTATAATTACATAGGGATATTCCAGTAGGTGTGACTGACAAGAGACGGGTTAGGGTTAGGGTTATGTATGACTGACAAGGCACATGGCTATTCCAGTATGTATGACTGACCAAACAAAGGGGTATTCCTGTAGGTATTCCTACACAGTGATATTCCAGTATGTATGACCACTCAGGGGTATTCCAGTATGTATGACTAACCAGACACAATTGTATTCCAGCATGTATGACTCACCAGTAACGTGGTATTCCAGTATGTATGACTGACCAGTCACGTGGTATTCCAGTATGTATGACTGACCAGCCACAGGGGTATTCCAGTATATATGACTGACCAGACACAGGGGTATTTCAGTATGTATGACTGACCAGACATCTACACAGTGACATTCCGGTATGATTGACGAGAAACAAGGGTAATCCAGTACGTATGACTGACCAGGCACATGTGTTTTCCAGTAGGTATAATTACATAAGGATATTCAAGTAGGTGTGACTGACAAGACACGTGGGTATTCCAGTATGTATGACTGACAAGGCACAGGGCTATTCCAGTATGTATGACTGACCAAACAAAGGGGTACTCCAATATTTATGACTGACCAGACATATAGGCAGTGACATTCCAGTACGACTGACAAGATACAAGGGTATTCCAGTATGTATGACTGACCAGACACAGGGGTATTCCAATATGCATGAATACACAAGAATATTCCAGTATGCATGACAACAAAGGGAAATTCGAAAATGTATGACTGACCTTTTACAGGCATATGACTGACTAGTCACACGGGTATTCCAGTCGGTATGACGACACAGGGATATTCCAGCATGTATGGCTGATCAGTCACAGGGGTATTCCAGTATTTGTGACCAGACATAAAGGTATTCCACTTAGAATGGCCGACTGAACACAGGGGTATTCCAGTATGTATGACTGACAAGACACAGAAGGTAGTCCAGTATCAGGTACAGGGGTATTCCAGTATGTATGACGGACCAGGCGTAGGGGTATTACAGTATGTTTAATTGACAAGACACGGGTATTCCAGTATGCGACTGCCCAGACACAGGGGTATTCCAGTATGTATGATTGACCAGTCACGTGGTATTCCAGTATGTATGACTGACCAGACACAGGGGTATTCCAGTAGGTATTCCTAAACAGGGATATTCCAGTACGAATGACTACACAGGGGTATTCCATCATGTATGACTAACAAGACACAAGAGTATTCCAGTATGTATGACTGACCAGTAACATGGTATTCTAGTATGTATGACTGACCAGACACAGGGGTATTCCAGTATGTATGACTGACCAGACGAAAGGGTATTCAAGAATGTATGACTGAACAGACACAGGGGTATTCCAGTATGCGACTGACCAGACACAAGGGTATTCCAGTATGTATGACTGACCAGTCACGTGGTATTCCAGTATGTATGACTGACCAGTCACATGGGTATTCCAGTATGTATGATTGACCAGACATCTAGACTGTGGCATTCCTGTATGACTGACCAGACACAAGGGTATTCAAGAATGTATGACTGAACAGACACGGGTATTCCAGTATGCGACTGACCAGACACAAGGGTATTCCAGTATGTATGACTGACCAGTCACGTGGTATTCCAGTATGTATGACTGACCAGACACATGGGTATTCCAGTATGTATGACTGAATAGACACATGAGTATTCCAGTATGTATGATTGACCAGACATCTAGACTGTGGCATTCCTGTATGACTGACCAGACACAAGGGTATTCAAGAATGTATGACTGAACAGACACGGGTATTCCAGTATGTGACTGACCAGACACAAGGGTATTCCAGTATGTATGACTGACCAGTCACGTGGTATTCCAGTATGTATGACTGACCAGACACATGGGTATTCCAGTATGTATGACTGAATAGACACATGAGTATTCCAGTATGTATGACTGACCAGACATATAGACAGTGGCATTCCGGTATGACCGAACAGACACAGGGGTATTCCAGTATGCGACTGACCAGACACAAGGGTATTCCAGTATGTATGACTGACCAGCCACAGGGGTATTCCAGTATATATGACTGACCAGACGAAAGGGTATTCAAGAATGTATGACTGAACAGACACAGGGGTATTCCAGTATGCGACTGACCAGACACAAGGGTATTCCAGTATGTATGACTGACCAGTAACATGGTATTCTAGTATGTATGACTGACCAGACACAGGGGTATTCCAGTATGTATGACTGACCAGACGAAAGGGTATTCAAGAATGTATGACTGAACAGACACAGGGGTATTCCAGTATGCGACTGACCAGACACAAGGGTATTCCAGTATGTATGACTGACCAGTCACGTGGTATTCCAGTATGTATGACTGACCAGTCACATGGGTATTCCAGTATGTATGATTGACCAGACATCTAGACTGTGGCATTCCTGTATGACTGACCAGACACAAGGGTATTCAAGAATGTATGACTGAACAGACACGGGTATTCCAGTATGCGACTGACCAGACACAAGGGTATTCCAGTATGTATGACTGACCAGTCACGTGGTATTCCAGTATGTATGACTGACCAGACACATGGGTATTCCAGTATGTATGACTGAATAGACACATGAGTATTCCAGTATGTATGATTGACCAGACATCTAGACTGTGGCATTCCTGTATGACTGACCAGACACAAGGGTATTCAAGAATGTATGACTGAACAGACACGGGTATTCTAGTATGCGACTGACCAGACACAAGGGTATTCCAGTATGTATGACTGACCAGTCACGTGGTATTCCAGTATGTATGACTGACCAGACACATGGGTATTCCAGTATGTATGACTGAATAGACACATGAGTATTCCAGTATGTATGACTGACCAGACATATAGACAGTGGCATTCCGGTATGACCGAACAGACACAGGGGTATTCCAGTATGCGACTGACCAGACACAAGGGTATTCCAGTATGTATGACTGACCAGCCACAGGGGTATTCCAGTATATATGACTGACCAGACACAGGGGTATTCCAGTATGTATGACTGACCAGACATCTACACAGTGACATTCCGGTATGATTGACGAGAAACAAGGGTAATCCAGTACGTATGACTGACCAGGCACATGTGTTTTCCAGTAGGTATAATTACATAAGGATATTCAAGTAGGTGTGACTGACAAGACACGTGGGTATTCCAGTATGTATGACTGACAAGGCACAGGGCTATTCCAGTATGTATGACTGACCAAACAAAGGGGTACTCCAATATTTATGACTGACCAGACATATAGGCAGTGACATTCCAGTACGACTGACAAGATACAAGGGTATTCCAGTATGTATGACTGACCAGACACAGGGGTATTCCAATATGCATGAATACACAAGAATATTCCAGTATGCATGACAACAAAGGGAAATTCGAAAATGTATGACTGACCTTTTACAGGCATATGACTGACTAGTCACACGGGTATTCCAGTCGGTATGACGACACAGGGATATTCCAGCATGTATGGCTGATCAGTCACAGGGGTATTCCAGTATTTGTGACCAGACATAAAGGTATTCCACTTAGAATGGCCGACTGAACACAGGGGTATTCCAGTATGTATGACTGACAAGACACAGAAGGTAGTCCAGTATCAGGTACAGGGGTATTCCAGTATGTATGACGGACCAGGCGTAGGGGTATTACAGTATGTTTAATTGACAAGACACGGGTATTCCAGTATGCGACTGCCCAGACACAGGGGTATTCCAGTATGTATGATTGACCAGTCACGTGGTATTCCAGTATGTATGACTGACCAGACACAGGGGTATTCCAGTAGGTATTCCTAAACAGGGATATTCCAGTACGAATGACTACACAGGGGTATTCCATCATGTATGACTAACAAGACACAAGAGTATTCCAGTATGTATGACTGACCAGTAACATGGTATTCTAGTATGTATGACTGACCAGACACAGGGGTATTCCAGTATGTATGACTGACCAGACGAAAGGGTATTCAAGAATGTATGACTGAACAGACACAGGGGTATTCCAGTATGCGACTGACCAGACACAAGGGTATTCCAGTATGTATGACTGACCAGTCACGTGGTATTCCAGTATGTATGACTGACCAGTCACATGGGTATTCCAGTATGTATGATTGACCAGACATCTAGACTGTGGCATTCCTGTATGACTGACCAGACACAAGGGTATTCAAGAATGTATGACTGAACAGACACGGGTATTCCAGTATGCGACTGACCAGACACAAGGGTATTCCAGTATGTATGACTGACCAGTCACGTGGTATTCCAGTATGTATGACTGACCAGACACATGGGTATTCCAGTATGTATGACTGAATAGACACATGAGTATTCCAGTATGTATGACTGACCAGACATATAGACAGTGGCATTCCGGTATGACCGAACAGACACAAGGGTATTCCAGAATGTATGAATGAACAGACACAAAGGTATTCCAGTATGTATGACTGACCAGTAACATGGTATTCCGGTATGTATGACTGACCAGACACAGGGGTATTCCAGTATGTATGACTGACCAGACATCTAGACAGTGGCATTCCTGTATGACTGACCAGACACAAGGGTATTCAAGAATGTATGACTGAACAGACACAGGGGTATTCCAGTATGCGACTGACCAGACACAAGGGTATTCCAGAATGTATGACTGACCAGTCACGTGGTATTCCAGTATGTATGACTGACCAGACACATGGGTATTCCTGTATGTATGACTGACCAGTCACGTGGTATTCCAGTATATATGACTGACCAGACATCTACACAGTGGCATTCTTGTATGACTGACCAGACACAAGGGTATTCCAGTACGTATGACTGACCAGGCACATGTGTTTTCCAGTAGTTATAACTACATAGGGATATTCCATTAGGTGTGACTGACAAGACATGTGGGTATTCCAGTATGTACGACTGACAAGGCACAGCTCTATTCCAGTATGTATGACTGACCAAACAAAGGGGTATTCCAATATTTATGATTGACCAGACATCTAGGTAGTGGCATTCCAGTACGACTGACAAGATACAAGGGTATTCCAGTATGTATGAATGACAAGACAAGGGTATTCCAGTATGTGAATGACCTGACACAGGGGTATTCTAATGTGTATCACTGACCAGACACAGTTGTATTCCAGTATGTATGACTGACTAGTCACAGGTGTACTCCAGTAGGTATGACTACACAAGGATATTCCAGAATGACTACACAGGGGTAGTCCAGTATGTATGACTGGTCAGTCACAGGGGTATTCCAGTAGGTATTACTACACAGGGATATTGCAGTATGTATGACTACAAAGGGTATTCCAGTAAATATGACCGACCACTCACAGGGGTATTCCAGTAGGTATGAATACATAAGGATATTCCAGTATGTACGACTGACTGGACACAGGGGTATTCCAGTATGTGTGACTGACCAGACACAGAGGTATTCCAGTATGTATGACCGACCGGACAAAAGTATTCCAATATGTATGACTGACCAGCCACATGGGTATTCCAGTAGGTATGAATACGCAGCGATATTCCAGTATGCATGACAACAAAGGGAAATTCCAGTATGTATTACTGGCTTGTTGCAGGGATATGACTGACTTGTCACAGTGGTATTCCAGTAGGTATGACTACACAGGGATATTCCAATATGTATAGCTGATCAGTCACAGGCATAAAGGTATTCTACTTAGTATGGCCGACTGAACACAGGGGTATTCCAGTATGTATGACTGACAAGACACAGAAGGTAGTCCAGTATCAGGTACAGGGGTATTCCAGTATGTATGACGGACCAGGCGTAGGGGTATTACAGTATGTATATTTGACAAGACACGGGTATTCCAGTATACTACTGCCCAGACACGGGGTATTCCAATATGTATGACTGACCAGACACAGGGGTATTCCAGTAGGTATTCCTACAGGGATATTCTAGTATGTATGACCACACACGGGTATTCCAGCATGTATGACTGACTAGTCACGGGTATTCCAGCATGTATGACTGACTAGTCACGGGTATTCCAGCAGGTATACAGTATATATGACTGACCAGACACAGGGATATTCCAGTAGGTATTCCTATACAGGGATATTCCAGTGTGTATGACTACGCAGGGGTATTCCAGTATGTATAACTAACCAGACACAAGGGTATTCCTGTATGACTGACCAGTCACGTGGTATTCCAGTATGTATGACTGACCAGATATCTAAACAGTGGCATTCCTGTATGACTGACCAGACACAAATGTATGACTGAACAGACACAGCGGTATTCCAGTATGGATGACTGACAAGACACAGAAGGTAGTCCAGTATCAGGTACAGGGGTATTCCAGTATGTACGACTGACTGGACACAGGGATATTCTAGTATGTATGACTGATTGGACACAAGGGTATTCCAGTATGTATAACTGATCAGACACAGGGGGATTTCAGTATGTATAACTTCCAGACATCTAGACAACGGCATTCCAGTATGTATGATTGACAAGGCACGGGTATTCCAGTATGCGACTGCCCAGACACAGTTGTATTCCAGTATGTATGACTGACTAGTCACGGGTATTCCAGCAGGTATTCCTACACAGGGATATTCCAGTGTGTATGACTACACAGGGGTATTCCAGTATATATGACTAACCAGACACAAGGGTATTCCAGTATATATGACTAACCAGACACAAGGGTATTCCAGTAGGTATGACTGACCACACATCTAGACAGTGGCATTCTTGTATGACTGACCAGACACAAGGGTATTCCAGAATGTATGACTGACCAGACACAGGGTATTGCAGTATGTGACTGACCAGACACACGGGTATTCCAGTATGTATGAATAACCAGACATCTAGACAGTGGCATCCTTGTATGACTGACCAGACACAAGAGTATTCCAGAATGTATGACTGAACAGACACAGGGGTATTGCAGTATGTATCTCTGACTGGACACAGGGGTATTTCAGTATGTGTAATTTAGAAGACACGGGTATTCCAGTATACGACTGCCCAGACACAGGGGTATTTCAGTATGGATGACTGACCACACAGGGATTTTTCCCAGTATGTTTGACTGACCACACACAGGTGTATTCCAGTATGTATGACCGACAAGACACAGGGGAATTGCAGTATGTATGACTGACCAGACATGTAAACAGTGGCATTCCAGTATGTATAATGGACCAGTCACAGAAGGTATTCAATATCAGACACAGGGGTATTCCAGTATGTATGACTACACAGGGATATTCCAGTATGCATGACTACAAAGGCGTATTCCAGTATGTATGACTGACTAGTCACGGGGGTATTCCAGTATGTGTGACTGACTGGACACAGGGGCATTTCAGTCTGTATGACTGACCAGTCGTCTAGACAGTGGCATTCCAGTATGTATGACTGACCAGACACTGGGCTAGACATGGTTTACAAAAACAGAGAGACAAAGTATTCCTATATACCCCATCTGAACTAAGAAAAGTTCTACCAATATCCAGTATTTTCTGTTGTAAATGGTAATTTATGGCAAAAGAATAAGAAAAAAAATTGCCAATTTCATAATGTATATATACAACTGACTTCATTTCACAGTTCTATTACATACGTACATTTCAATGGTTTAGAGGAATCACATAATGTTAGAGAAAAAAGCCAAATTTCCTCTGTATCTGATCACATGTCATTATGGCAAAAACAGAGATAAACAACACACTTCACACAAATCAATATACAAGAACTTTCACACTATGCAACCATACACAACACACAGTAAATAAACAACCTACAGTGAAAAAAATTCTCCACTTCCGCTAGTGAAATTAAGATATCTATCATACCTAGGTCATAAGGATACAATTCATAGATTCTCATCCATAACTTATGCAATTTCAAAAAGATTATTAATGTATGTTTCCGTGCTACAAGCAGTCGAATGTTTAATCTAAAAAAAAAGAACTTGGTTATTCCTGTTCAAGAGGTACAGTTTGTTTCCAGTATATTTGTCATCCATTCCTTAATTAATGTATTAAGAGGAAGTGGAAAGGTTCTAATTGAAAAAAACTGTAAAAAGATATTTTCTTATCCAAATTAATCAAACAGTATGCCCATTCCTCCTCATTTGACTCTAATCTTCTTGTTAGTTTCCTTTGTAATTAAAAAAACCATCAATAGAATTTTCATGGAATATAATTTACAATACAACTTTTTCTTTACTTCACTTGTCAAAAGTCGTATTAGATGTTGTAGTTTGGTATCATGTTCCTCTGTGACAAAAATATTCATTTCCAATCAAATTTAACCCAACCACTGCAGTTTGAGAGATAATTTTTTATGTTCAATAAATAATTCCATATTGTTGTATTTCTAAGATACTAACCATCCATACAATTATTTTAGTGAAACGGATACTTATCTAACCTGTAAACAGATGATAATACAAATTATGTTTATTACCTGGATGAGAATCTATAAAGTAATGACCATATAAATACTACAATCATAACATCATATCTAGAACATTATAGATCTATACAAATCCTGTTAGTCACCATAATAAAATATAAAAACCCCTTGTGTGAGTATTGAGAGTATACCTAATTAAAGAGATCATTTACCCGTAAACCATTTAATATGTAAGAAAGGATATGATGGACATGAATGTCTTTTATTGCTACTCTTCATCTTTAACTCACAGCCAGGCCTTCAAAATGGAGAGATGTAGTCTGTACGAATAAGTGAAAAAAATGTTAAAGACACCCACTCTAAGATAAGAATTCTCTGAAGAAGTGAAAAAGATGTTAAAGACACCCACTCTAAAATAAGAATTCTCTAAAAATTTGTTAGATATAATACAGTCAATTCCATTTTATTGCAGAATTTGGTTTTTGCACATTAAGTACCAATTTATGTAAAATCTGTAATCATCAGCAAACAGAAAAATTTGCAAAGATATATTTAGCAGAAAGGTAAAAAATGTTTATAAGTAATAAAATCTTAAAAATTCTTGTAAAATGACCATTTAATTAAATGTTGCAATATTTTTTTTATCACATTATTTTGTATTATTTCTTAAACATAAAATATTTTATTTAATATCTGCAATTTTTCTATCGGGCCTAATTCTAAATTAAAAGAAATCTTATATAAATATTTACAAGAAAAATATATCTGTATAACCTCCCTTTCACTAAAATATTTCTTTTTTATCTCCAAGTTCCCCATAAGGAAATTTTCAGGCTGAGAACCAGCAGTATATTTTATTGTCACGCAAATCAAACCAATTTCATAGTTATGAGAATTCCTCCTTATATAACAATGTATAAAGAATTCATACTTTCAATGATACATTTCTGGCTTTCTTCAGGAAGCTATTTATATTTTTAAATGAAAATATATATAACTGTCTTTTAAATGCTGATTATGACATTTGTAAGCAATAGTGCAAAGAATTAATTTCTATGAAATTATATTGACTAAGGATTTAAGATACTTTAAGACAACTGAAACTTGCTTTATGTTAACTAAATTAAATTTAAATAATAACCTCGTTCTATATAAGTACATAAAGTAAACAAATATTTATAAAATACTTCTTGTGAATGCCATATGTATATACTGTGGATTCATCTATTTTTCTGGATATTAGTTTTTATGGTTTAGGAAGAATGTATTGTTATGGGGATACTAAGTTTGTAGTATTATCCCTTTCTACTAAAAACAATATAAAAATCACCTTTTGTAGTGTACTTAATTATTAATACTACAGGCTCCCAGGAGCCTGTATCTCTCACCTAGACTATGTCCATCTCGACTGGAAACCTGTCAAGTTCCAACTGGCTCACTGGTTTCGAACATGATCTTTCAGTGATTTTTCCACTTAGGTCCTATGTTAAACACTGTTCGGCTTTGGTGGCCATCTTGGATGACAGGTAGGGTCATAGGATATAATTCTGAAAGAGGAGCACCTAAGGTTCATTGCTGTCAAGTTTTGTTCCAATTGGCGAAGTGGTTTCAGGCAAGAAGATCTTTAATTAAATTCCCCATTGGGTCCTAAGTTAAATTATGTTCGGCTCTGGCGACCATCTTGGATGACAGGCCGGGCATCAGATAAATTTCTGAATGAGGACCACCTAAGGACCATTGCTGCCAAGTTTTGTTCCAATGGGCCAAATGGTTTTAGACAAAAAGATCTTTAATTAAATTCCTCATAGCTTCCTATGTTAGACTATGTTCGGCTCTGGTGGCCATCTTGGACGGTGGATGTGGTCGTCAGATATAATTCTGAAAGAGGAGCACCTAAGGACCATTGCTGCTAATTTTTGTTCCAATTGGCCATGTGGTTTCAGACAAGAAGATCTTTAAGTAAATTCCCCATAGGGTCCTATGTTAAGCTATGTTCGGCTCTGGCGACTATCTTAGATGATGGACCGGGTCATCAGATAAATTTCTGAAAGAGGACCACCTAAGGACCATTGCTGCTAAGTTTTGTTCCAATTGGTCCAGTGGTTTCAGAGGAGAAGATCTTTAAAAGAAAGTTTACGATGACGACTGATGATTGACGCCAAGTGATGGCAATAGTGTCCCTAGGTGAGCCACATGTCCACAGGTGAGCTAAAAACTCAGTAAATTCTGGTATCCATCAAAATATAAAGAATCCACTGTTCAATGTACAACTATAAAACCTTCAATATTTCTTCTCTTTTTTTGAAAAATCAGATATGCATAAATAATTGGCAAATGGATAATTCAACAAAATAATATATAAATTAGTACACTGAAAACAAATGGTTTTATTCTATTGCAAATATCTCAACCATAAGTAATTAACAATTGACTGTAATTATACTTGTAAGATTGTAAAACAAGACAATGAAAAAATATAATGCAGGAATAACATGGTAATACAAATGTTAATATAGTTGTTATGCAGGAATTTTTACTTGTTTTCATTTATTATCATGTACAGCTGTAAAGACAATTCAATTTTGGATTTTTCAGTGAAGGTATATTTTGTGAGATACTGAGGTTACACTTGAATGTTTGATGACAAGGCCAATTTTCTAAAATATAAAACAAGCCCTTTGTTTTATAAACACTAAGGATCTGATTGCACTTTTTGAAAGAAACAAAGAATGTACCGTCATTTTAATGTTACCGTAGTACATAGTGTTTATGAATAATGAAATCACATACTGTTGGTTTACATCAGTTATTGATATAACAATGATATAACTATGTAGTCCTATTTCAAATCAGATTAAAGGTAGATTATATCTAATTGATAAAACAACCAATACATACTTAGTGTGACCAATCCAATAGGATTGTTGCAACTTTACAAGAACTGGGATTCCCAGCCACTAGGATTTGTTTTTATTTATTTTTTATAGAAAAATTAAGGATAAGAAACAAATATAGAAATGTAAAGAGTTCATGGATTTAGAAACTTTTTTATTTAAAATAAATTTAGCCATAAAAAGTCATGTACATGATGAATACAACAAGAGTACAACAAAACAAGGTCTTATAAAGTCTAAGCTAATAACCAAACTATAAGTCACAATCTGGGATAGGAGATCAATAGGTCACTAACCAAAACTTCATCTGAGACAGGAGATCATACTGATATCCAGATATAAATCACTAATCAAAATTTGATAAGTATGCTTTTTTATCCCACACTTTTTTTTATAGCAAAGTGATGAAATTTTACCCCTGAAATTTCTTGAATTCTTCAACCTTTGTCAAGTTTCAAACTTATAAAATCCCACCATTAGTGAGATCTGACTATTTTAATTTAATGTATGCAGCAGGACACTTTAAGACTTAAGAATCTAACATTTTTTGCTTAATGAAAATTCTGAAACTAGATCACAAATATTTTTCAAACTGGACATACATGTTATTAATGTAGAAAGTCTTAAAAAGACAACACTTGAGAGATTGCTGCAGTAATTTTATTCATTGACATGTTTCGATGCCTAGGGCACTGTCATCAGGATACATATAATATAAATAAATGAGCTTAAGTAGAAAATTAGGTAGTTTAAATGTAACTTCATAATTGTGAAAAATGTCAAAAACAATACATAGGTCAAACAGGAAACAGTTTAAAAGAAAGATTTAGAGGAAACTTCAAGACATAAATACCGAAAATAAATTTAAACCGGTCTCGAAACATTTCACCTGAAATGGTCACAATAAGGACAATGTCACCATTATGGGATAACAACAACCCCACAAAACATCAATGTCGGACTCAGAACAGAAGAAGCGCTAATTCACAGATTTGGAGGTACAGAGCCTTGGGGCCTAAACAGAAGATATGGTTAATACAAAGACAACTCCAAGAAAAGAACCATTGGTAAAATTTAAACCAAGATTCAATTGCCAACAGTGTTCCAAATCAGCATTTCTACATTATGCCAACATCATAAAGAAATACATGGACCCGTCTCAACTACATTTGAATGTAAACACTGTGCCTCTTTCTTTACTAAAAAATCCAACCCGATGGTTCACTTAAAAAAAACATCCTGAAAAGGCTTTAGAAGATTAATGAACTTTTACACAAGATCCACGGGAAACGACCAAAGCAGTGAAAAAATGGAAACCACCTTTCTAAGCTCGTCATAAGAAAGATTGGAACGGAAAGACACCTGCTTTTAGAATCGTAGCAGGAAGATCCCCATATGATGACCGGAGACCTTCAACATCTGAACTGCAAAACCCCACCGCTACCCTTGCCGAAGACTTAATCTTATCATCAGACTCTGACACTTCATGTCCAGATACCTTACCTAAATACACCACCAATGAATACAGATATATCATAGATTTAACCAGTGAAACCTGAATAGACCTCACCACAAGCTCAAGTGATGAAACAGTTTGCTTAGATGAACTACCGGAAAATGTATGGGACAAACATGTGTTTGTACATTCAATTTACAACATTTTTAGTAAACATGAACTTATGCATAAAGATCTGAATAATTAATTTTACTTTCTTTTTCTTTTTCATGTCATCAATCTATTTATACTGTTTCATTGTCTATTTGTACTTTAACATTCCACTTTCACTTTCATTATCAATACCATGGTTACACTTATGACGTTACATTTAAACTACCTGATTTTCTACTTAAGCTCATTTATTTGTATTATATGTATCCTGATGACGGTGTCCTAGGCATCGAAACATGAATAAACTTACTGCAGCAATCTCTCAAGTGTTGTCATTTTAAGACTTTCTACATTATTTATGTGTTTAATGTAACGACCCTGCATACCCGAGGTATCAACTTTAGGGATTCTACTGTACCCAAGATTGATCAGGGGTTGGTTTACTTTCGTTTATAATACATGTTATTAAAAGAATGATGAACCTTTTCAAGGAAGATAAACATATTTATACATTCTTACTTTTCAAGGGAGATAAATATATTTTTACATTCTTACTTTTCAAGGTAGATAAATATATTTATACATTCTCTTACTGCCGATATATGATTAGTTATTATTATTCAGAACTTATGTATAAAAATTGCATGACATTTTATAACTGCGGATACAAGAAATTATTTTTTAAATAAAGGATCATAAGAGACATTCCTGTGTATATATAGCTGATTGCCAACATGGAAATATTTCACTTTTCCCTATGACATATATATATATATATGCTATCTTGGTACCGAGAGAAAAACTCTTTAGCTTTCAATTTTTTGTAAAAATACAAAAATGGTTAAATTAAATTTTTCCTTTTGGTTTTAAAACTTTGTAAAAGCCATTCATTATCTGATAACAAAAAGGGTCTTTAAAACTTAATATTGTTGATATGGTTTTCTACTGGCAGGTCATTGCTCTGTAAAAGCAAAGTAAATACTGCCAAATAGAATTTTATTCTCACTTCCTGTTACAAGATGGAATGAAGCTTGCATTCATTGCTCTGTACATTTCCTGTTACCAGTCTGAATGAAGCTTCCATTCATTGCTCCGTACATTTCCTGTTACAAGATGGAATGAAGCTTCCATTCATTGCTCCGTACATTTCCTGTTACAAGATGGAATGAAGCTTCCATTCATTGCCCCGTACATTTCCTGTTACCAGATGGAATGAAGCTTCCAAAACTGTGGACTGCAGATTTTACCAAAACCCTCCTCTCCCCCCCCACCCCCAAAAAAAAAATATATATATACTATATTGTAACATTAAAAGCCTTATTTTTGAGTATGTAACAGGAAACATGAATAAAATTTTACTTGGCCCAAGGCAAAAATAACATAAAATACCTTTATAAAAAAATATCACAATTACTAAAAAATTTAACCCAATGAATGTACATATTTTTCATTTACTAGAGGCTCAGAGAGCTGAGCCTGTATCGCTCACCTGGCATGAAAGCCATTTTTATTGATGTACCTCAAAGAAGTCACTTCTCCCTATCATTATGAAGTGTGGTAAGCCTTGTATGAACCAATTTTTTCCTTCTACTTTCGGGTCAGCATATTCTAAAATTTGGCAGTTCTTCAGAAGATTTTTGCATGTATTTCCCATAGGGTCTTATGTTAACCTAAGTCTTCTGCTGAAGGCCATTCTGAATTAGGGATTGGCACCAGAGGAACAACACTTGGTGAGCAACATTCAGACCATGTTTGGTTTCAAGCAATTCTGCAGTTCTGTAGATTTTTGTTATATGTCATAGATGCTTCCTGTTAAGTTTTATTCCATTTGACCAAGCATTTCCAGAGAAAAAAACTTTTTTGTAAACAACCAATGAGAAACAAGAAGTGCCTTTGACGGCCATGTTTTTTGCCTGATCTGGACATAACGAGGAAACTTTGTAAAAAACTCCAACAGATGCTTCCTGTCAAGTCTCGTTCCATTTGGCCCATCGATTTCAGAGAAGATTTTTTCATATCAACCAATCAGAAACAAGAACTGCCCATGGCGGCCATACGGGTAGTCAGATCGGCACAAAATGAGGAAATATTATAAAAAAACCTCATATATGCTTCCTGTCATGTTTCGTTCCATTTGGGCATGCGATTTCAGGAGAAGATTATTTTATATTATCCAATCAGAAACTGCCAATGGTGAATATATTTGTACTCCGATCGGGATGAAAAAAATTTTGTAAAGAACCTCCCATAGATGCTTCCTGCCAAGTTTTGTTCTATTTGGCCAAGCAGTTCCGGAGAAAAAAAATTCTTTTGTAAGCAACAAATGAGAAACAAGAATTGCCTATGGCGGCCATGTTTTTTGCCTGATCGGGACGAAATGAGGGAACTTTGTAAAGAACCTTCCATAGATGCTTTCTGTCAAGTTTCGTTCCATTTGGCCCATCGATTTCAGAGATTTTTTCATATCAACCAATCAGAAACAAGAACTGCCCATGGCGGCCATATTTGTAGTCCGATCGGGACAAAATGAGGAAACTTTATAAAGGACCTCCCATGTATGCTTCCTGTCACGTTTTGTTCCATTTGGCAAAGTAGTTTCAGAGGAGAAACAACAATTGCCCATGTTTGTTGTTCGATCGGGACGAAATGAGCAATCTTTATAAAGGACCTTACATAGATGCCTTCCTGCCAAATTTAATTCCATTTGGCCCAGTGGTTTCAGAGGATAAGATTAAAATGTGAAAAGTTGACGGATGACAGACGGACTGACGACAGCTGCCAAGTGATGACAAAAGCTCGCATGGCCTTTGGCCAGGTGAGCTAAAAATGTGATCATTGAATACATTCATATAAACTGTAGTCAACAATAGGTCAAGGTAACAGAAACAACTGTATAACAAGTGAATGTAATGAATGAATGCAGAATTCCCAATGTTAATTGACATATTTCACTCCATTTTTTACCTGAACAATTTTGAAGGTCACTCTCATTTACCGCCTAAAATTTGACTACATGTATCATAACTGTAAAATATTAATGTACAGGAACCTGATAATAAATTCTTATAGTTGTTTCATTCTGAACTTGAATTCAACTTTTATTTACTTCCTCTCTATTAGCAATATAAGATTCAATCATCACTATAAGATATTATTATACTGTCCTTTGATAATTTGAATACTTTAATTTGACATAGAATTGTTAATTGTATATTCATAACAATAATGTTGTGTTTAGCACTGACTATGCGAAATAGTAGCCTCGGTTGAAGACATAGTGCACTACCCTTTGCTTTGTCTTCAACCTTGGCTACTATTTTCGCATAGTCAATGCTAAACACAACATTATTTTATAAATAACACTGTCAAATTCAGATTAAAAAAATAAATGACAAAAAATAAACTATAAAACATCATCACAACCCTCCCCCCTTTTTTCACAACTGCAAGGTTTATTATAAACTGGTAAAAAAAATTAAAGTAAATTTCAAGTAATGACACAGCATATTTGTTATATATTACTATCCATGATCTAAGATGGAACAGACTATACCCTGTATGTACCTTCTGTTTCAGTTTAACAAGATAATCTATAAAGTAACCATACAATCTGTCCACTTTCACCCAGTACACATTTTCACACCATCCTAACCTAATTAATCACTCAATCACAAATTAAGAACATTCTAAGTCAGTTTCTAAATGAGAGAGAAGAATCCCCTCTAACATCAGGTTCCTGCGGTTGTTTGAATGGTCTGCAGTCAACCCATAAATAATTTCAATTCACTACAACCTAAAAGTCCTGTAAAAATAAAATTAAAAAACCTCATTGTATAAGATAATCCCTCCTAAATATAATCTGGAATGTTAAATCAAAAATATTTCTAAAAATGTGCGAGTCTTCCAAGGAAGACATGTGTCGCCTGCGGACGTCAATTTTTACAAAAGATATTAAAATGTTCTAAAAATGCAATATATATGCACACATTTGCATTAAGGTTAATGCACAGAGAAAGTTTCATCAAATCGCTTTGAGTGGTTATGGAGTAGTTGAGGATTGAAGTTTTGAACCCCCCCTTTTTTTTCGAAAATGTCAATTTTTACCAAAAAAAAAATTAAAATTTTCTAAAAATGAAATATATATGCACACCTGTGCATTAACGTTAATGCACACGGAAAGTTTCATCAAATTGCTTTGAGTGGTTATGGAGTAGTTGAGGATAGAAGTTTTGCCCCCTTTTTTTGCAAAAATGTCAATTTTTACCCCCAAAAAATTTAAATTTTCTAAAAATGAAATATATATCCACACCTGTGCATTAAGGTTAATGCACAGAGAAAGTTTCATCAAAATCCTTTGATTGGTTTACGAGAAGTTGAGGATAGAAGAAAAGTGTGACGACGCAAGACGACAGATAGTGATCCCTATGTGTCGACCATGCGTTCCGCAGGCGACACAAAAATAGTGATTATTTTTGCATGAAATAGAGTACACAAAATATTGTTGTTTATCCAAGTTGTGTCAAATAAATAAGCAATTTGTCAAAAATTCCATTACCATGGAAATAAATATAAAATATATAAATTTTAAAATCTTTTTGGGAAAATCTAGCTGCTAAGAAACACTTATATGTTACAGTACTGAAGAATGTAATTTACTACTCTATACAACATTAAGCTATATATAGCCATATTTTTCTTCTGCAAACCATCTGTTTCAACAGTAATACTATTTTGCCTTTTTCATCTGATTATTTGAATTGGCCTATTTTTTTATTTTGTGCTTTTTTATTTACCGCTAACTTATATACAGATGATTTTTTCAGCAAAGAAAAATAACGGAAATACTGTACCGGTTGCCATATTACTATGTATAAACACGCTCTCAGGAGCCTGTATCGCTCACCTGAACTATGTCCATTTTGACTGGCAGCCTGAACATTGCTGTCAAGTCTCTAATTGTCTCACTGGTTTCAAACAAGAAGATCATTCAGTGAACTTTCCCATTAGGTCACATGTAAAACTAAGTTCCGCTCTAGCAGCCATCTTGGATGGTGGACAGGGTCATCGGATATAATTCTGAAGTAAATTTCCCATTGGGTCCTATGTTAAACTATGTTCAACTCTGGCGGCTATCCTGTATGGGGGGTCGAGTCATCGGATATAATTCTGAAAGAGAACCACCTAAGCACCATTGCTGCCAAATTTTGTTCCAATTGGCCAAGTATTTTCGGACAAGAAGATCTTTTAAGTAAATTTCCCATAGGATACTATGTAAAACAATGTTTGGCTCTGGTGGCCATCTTGGATAATGGACATGGTCATCGAATATAATTCTGAAAGAGGACAACCTAAGGACCAATGCTGCCTTGTTGTGTTCCAATTGGCCAAGTGCTTTCAGACAAGAAGCTCTTTAAGTAAATTTCCCATAGGGTCCTATGTTAAACTATGTTTGGCTCTGGCTGCCATCTTGGATGACGGGTGCGATCATCGGATACAATTCTGAATGACGACCACTTAAGGACCATTGCTCCAAGTTTTTTTCACAATTGGCCAAGTTGTTTCAGACAAAAAGATCTTTAAGTAAGTTTCCCATAGGGTTCAGTGTTAAATTAAGTTCGGCTCTTGTGGCCATCTTTGATGCCGAGCGGGGTCATCGGATATATTTCTGAAAGAGGACCACCTAAGGCCCATTTCTGCCAACTTTTGTTCCAATTGACCAAGTGGTTTCAGACAAAAACATCTTTAAAGGAAAGTTTACGACCACGCCAGATGCCGACACCAAGTGATGACAATAGCTCATATGGCCCTTTGGGCCGAGTGAGCTAAAAATGTGTTCATAAAACAGAATAAACTCATCCCAGTATCTACTTACTATGTTAAAGAGGCTCAGTTTCATCACTAGGAGACTGAAGTCGTAATGGTTCATTGTCAGGAAAAAATATACTAGGCTCTGTGTTTCGTCTCTTTATTTTATTTTTACTTTTCTTTAACATTGTTGCCTGTAGAAAATATAGGAAGAGTATTATTTCTTTGCAATTTTTTATTATAAATGTATACAATTTTCTGAAAGAAAAAGAAATTGTTATGTTTGTCAACAAACTAAAATTATGCTACAATTTCATATGAATGGATCATCAATGCTATCAAACCATCTTCAAATGAGGTAACTTAATTAAAAACAAGCAGCTGTCTGTCAAGAGTGACAACACACTGGGGTCATCTGTCAGAGTGACAACACACTAGGACTGTCTGTCAGAGTGACAACACAATGGGGCCATCTGTCAGAGTGACAACAGACTGGGGCTGTCTGTCATAGTGACAACACACTAGGACTGTGTATCAACACACTAAGACTGTCCGTCAGAGTGACAACACACTGGGGCCGTCTGTCAGAGTGACAACACACTGGGGCCGTCTGTCAGAGTGACAACACACTAGGGCTGTCTGTCAGAGTGTCAACACACTGCGGTTGACTGTCAGAGTGACAACACACACACACTTTATTTCATCACTTTTTGAAGCTGGCCTCAAGCCATACTTCCCAAAAGTAATAACCAGAAAAGTTAAGTCCTTACTCTTTTCTGAAAATATTAGAACCTCAGAACTTAGTTGTATCTAATGAAAGATATATAGAACCTCAGACCTTAGTTGTATCTAATGAAACATATATAGAACCTCAGAACTTAGTTGTATCTAATGAAACATATTTTGAACCTCAGAACTTAGTTGTATCTAATGAAACATATTTTGAACCTCAGAACTTAGTTGTATCTAATGAAACATATATAGAAAATGTCCGTAAAGTTGTTCAAGCAGGAATTCAAAAATTGAATTGTTTCATATATGCTGCATATACATATAAAAATTTCATCTTTCTTCAAAATGTTATAAAAATATCGAACAATGTTATCGCATTTTAAGGTTCAGATGACAAATTTTCCTACTACATCACAGAGGGGTGACCCAGAACAGAAACATCCCACTGTTTAATCTTCTATTGTCACAGAGGGATGACCCAGAACAAAATCATCCTAAAGTTTATTTATTCTATTGTCACAGAGGGGTGACCCAGAACAGAATCATCCTACTGTTTAATCTTCTATTGTCACAGAGGGGTGACCCAGAACAAAATCATCCTACTGTTTAATCTTCTATTGTCACAGAGGGGTGACCCAGAACAAAATCACCCTACTGTTTATTTATTCTATTGTCACAGAGGGGTGACCCTGAAAACCATCCTACTGTTTAATCTTCCAGTGTCAAAGAGGGCTGACCCAGAACAAAATCATCCTACTGTTTAATCTTCTATTGTCACAGAGGGCTGACCCTGAACAAAAATCATCCTACTGTTTAATCTTCTATTGTCAAAGAGGGCTGACCGAGGACAAAATCACCCTACTGTTTAATCTTCTATTGTCACAGAGGGGTGACCCAGAACAAAATCATCCTACTGTTTAATCTTCTATTGTCACAGAGGGGTGACCCAGAACAAAATCATCCTACTGTTTAATCTTCTATTGTCACAGAGGGGTGACCCAGAACAAAATCATCCTACTGTTTAATCTTCTATTGTCACAGAGGGGTGACCCAGAACAAAATCATCCTACTGTTTAATCTTCTATTGTCACAGAGGGGTGACCCTGAACATAATCATCCTAATGTTTAATCTTCTATTGTCACAGAGGGGTGACCCAGAACAAAATCATCCTACTGTTTAATCTTCTATTGTCACAGAAGGAGTGACCCTGAAAAAAAACATCCTACTGTTTTTTATTCTATTGTCACAGAGAACGAAATCATCCTACTGTTAAATCTTCTTTTGTCACAGAGGGGTGACCCTGAACAAAATCATCCGACTGTTTATTTATTCTATTGTCACAGAGGGACGACCCTGAACAAAATCATCCTACTGTTTAATCTTCTATTGTCACAGAGGGGTGACCCTGAAAAAAATCATCCTACTGTTTATTTCTTCTATTGTCACAGAGGGGTGACCCTGAACAAAATCATCCTAATGTTTAATATTCTGTCACAGAGGGGTGACCCTGAACAAAATCATCCTACTGTTTAATCTTCTATTGTCACAGAGGGGTGACCCTGAAAAAAATCCTAATGTTTATTTCTTTTATTGTCACAGAGGGGTGACCCTGAACAAAATCATCCTAATGTTTAATCTTCTTTTGTCACAGAGGGGTGACCCAGAACAAAATCATCCTACTGTTTAATCTTCTATTGTCAAAGAGGGCTGACCGAGGACAAAATCACCCTACTGTTTAATCTTCTATTGTCATATGAGTGACCCTGAAAAAAATCATCCTACTGTTTTTTATTCTATTGTCACAGAGGGGTGACCCTGAACGAAATCATCCTACTGTTAAATCTTCTATTGTCACAGAGGGGTGACCCAGAACAAAATCATCCTACTATTTATTCTATTGTCACAGAGGGGAAACCCAGAACAAAATAATCCTACTGTTTAATCTTCTATTGTCACAGAGGGGTGACCCTGAACATAATCATCCTAATGTTTATATCTTCTATTGTCACAGAGGGGTGACCCTGAACAAAATCATCCTAATGTTTAATATTCTGTCACAGAGGGGTGACCCTGAACAAAATCATCCTACTGTTTAATCTTCTACTGTCACAGAGGGGTGACCCTGAAAAAAATCCTAATGTTTATTTCTTCTATTGTCACAGAGGGGTGACCCTGAACAAAATCATCCTAATGTTTAATCTTCTTTTGTCACAGAGGGGTGACCCAGAACAAAATCATCCTAAGGTTTATTTATTCTATTGTCACAGAGGGACGACCCTGAACAAAATCATCCTACTGTTCAATTCTTCTATTGAAACACAGTGGCCAGTGCATGACCCTGAACAAAAATCAAAAACAATTAAAAGTTAACCTGCATAAATGTGCATTTACTGCATAATCCTCTCCTGCCTGCTGCATTACTGTCTGTAAACCTAAGTCCGTGGAATTGATTTTTCAACCTTTGAGTACTTTAATCAATGTGAATTGTCTAATCACTTTACCTGATTTTGTTCATTCGGTATGATTCAAGAGAAACAGAAACATTTCACATGGAATTTTCAAAAAAAGGTGATAACTTTTCTTTTTAAGTTTTACATCCCCATGTTGCATGAAATATGCACAAAGTGCATTAAAAATATTTTAAACAAGAACTGTGAGAGGACCTCATTAACTATACCCCCCACAGCTGTTAATTTAATGGACTATGGCATCCTTATCATGGTGAATTGTCTCACAATTTCTAAGTCCAACTGGGTATAACTGAGGGAACAAAAGGGTATAAAATTATGGGAAAAAGTATTGGACCAGGACATACTTCGCATGCGCACACCTACTTACTAGGATCTAACAGTATGCAAAGTTTGATTAACCTCTGATAAGGCATTTTTGAGAAACTGTGTGTACAAAAAAAATTGGGGGATAGACAGAATTTCTAAGTCCAAAAGGGTATAAAATTATGGGAAAAAGTATTGGACCAGGACATACTTCGCATGCACACATCTACATACTAGGACCTAACATTATGAAGTTTCATTAACCTCTGATAAGGCATGTTTGAGAAACTGCTGGTACAAAAACTAGAGGCTCTCTAGAGCCTGTATTGCTCACCTGGATTTAACTTCTCATCTTGAGCAGGACTAAACATTTAAGTGTTGCAGTCAATTTGGCTGGTTTTTCTATGGGGTTCTATGTTAAACAAAGTTCGGCTGTGGCAGCCATCTTGGTTGACAGTCCAGGTCAATTGACACATTTCTAAAAGAGAACCATCTAAGGACCATTATTGCTAAGTCTTGTTCCAACTGGCTTAGTGGTTTCAGACAAGAAGATTTTTAAATAAATTTTCCTATAGGGTCCTATATTAAACTAAGTTCGGCTGTGGTGGCCATCTTGGTTGACAATCCAGATGATCGGACATATTTCTGAAAGAGGACCATCTAAGGACCCATGCTGCCAAATATTAGTTCCAATGGGCTGGGTAGTTTCAGACGAGAAGATTTTTGAGTGAATTTCCCATAGGGTCCTATGTTAAACTAATTTCAGGTGTGGCTGCCATCTCAGTTCACAGTCCATGAAATCGGACAGATTTCTGAAAGAGACCTCCTAAGGACCATTGCTACAAAGTCTGGTTCCAATTGGTCATGTGGTTTCAGACAAGAAGATTTTTCAATGAATTTTCCCATAGGGCCCTATGTTCAACTAATTTCCAGTGTGGCAGCCATCTTTGTTGACAGTCTGGGTCAACACAATTCTGAAAGAGGACCATCTAAGGACCATTGCTACCAAGTCTAGTTCTAATTGGGGACCTCACTAACTATACCCCCCACTGCTGTTAATTTAATGGACTGGGGCATCATGGTGAATTGTCTCACAATTTCTAAGTCCAACTGGGTATAACTGAGGGAACAAAAGGGTATAAAATTATGGAAATAGGTATTGGACCAGGACATACTTTATGTACAAGGATCTAACAGTATGCAAAGTTTCATTAACCTCTGTTTGCAGGGGGTATAATAATTTTAGGATAGGTCTGAGTTATTCAAATTTGAATTTTTTTCAAACGTTCAAGTGTATTATTTTTCTATTTGAAATTGTCCATTCAGAATCATTTTTATGTGTAAAAATGTAACTTTATAAACAATTGTAAAATGTTTATGTTTTCCTGGACACCTCAACAAGGTTAATTAACCGACAAAATATTCTCTTATAATTCTAACATTCAGACTTTCAAAATGCCAAAATCCATTAAAATAAAATGCTCCGCTGGGCGCAGCTAGATACGACCGCAGATGTCGAACCCTGAATAGTTGGGGCAATTATGAACACAACATTCAAGCTTGATACAATACTAAATTTGGATTGTGAATAAATATTTGACACAGCATAGGTTTCTGACACAGAATGAATGTTGTCTAAGAACTTAAAAATTTTTAATTTACCTATTCAAACCATGTCAGTATTATTTGTTTTATATATAAATCAGAAATAACCAATTTAAAATTTAAAATTGGGCACACATATCAATTTCTTGCTATTGCGCAATACTGTGTAATTGAAAATTTCTTCAAATATTTGACACATAATAGGTTTCTGACACAGAATAACTGAAATCAAAGAACTTAAAATTGGTCATATGATTTGAATTTATATTCAATTTTTTGCTTCTTGTGCAATACAATATGCTGTGGAGAATTGCCCCCCCCCCCCCCAAAAAAAAAATAATAATTTACCCCTTTTTTTAGCTTTTGTGCAATACACTATGAAGTTGCACATTGACCCCCCCTCCCAAAAAAAAAAAACAAAAAACAATAAAATTTATTGTACCCCCCCCCTTTTTTTGCTAAAAAAAATTGAAATTTTCTTTTTAATTTATGAAATATGAAATGAGAAAAAATTACCCCCTCCCCAATTTCTCATTTACCCCCCCCCCCCCCATTTCTTTATACTTTGCAACCATAACAGCCCATTTAAATACACCATAACATATTAAAATAGAAAATGACATCATAGTCATGGATGGCAAATTTTAAATATACATAATTTAAAAGCAGTTTAGATAAGATAAACAAAACAGCTTCATCAGCACATTTTATATTGGCAAATTTCCAATGGAATTTGTTAATAATAAAGTTTTGATAACAGGGCACACATATCAATTTCTTGCTATTGCGCAATACTGTGCAATTGAAAATTTCTTCAAATATTTGACACATAATAGGTTTCTGACACAGAATAACTGAAATAAAGAACTTAGAATTGGTCATATGATTTGAATTTATATTCAATTTTTTGCTTTTGTGTAATACAATATGCTGTGGAGAATTGCCCCCCCCCCCAAAAAAAAAAAATAATTTACCCCCTTTTTAGCTTTAATTTTGGACCCCGATTTGGTCCAACTTGAAAACTGGGCCCATAATAAAAAAACTAAGTACATGTTTAGATTCAGCATATCAAAGAACCCAAAGAATTCAATTTTTGTTAAAATCAAACTAAGTTTAATTTTGGACCCTTTGGACCTTAATGTAGACCAATTTGAAAACGGGACCAAAAATTAAGAATCTAAATGCACGGTTAGATTCGGCATATCAAAGAACCCCAATAGTTAAATTTTCAATGAAATCAAACAAAGTTTAATTTTGGACCCTTTTGGCCCTTAATTCCTAAACTGTTGGGACCAAAACTCCAAAAATCAATCCCAACCTTCCTTTTGTGGTCATAAACCTTGTGTTTAAATTTCATAGATTTCTATTTACTTATACTAGAGTTATTGTGCGAAAACCAAGAAAAATGCTTATTGGGCCCTTTTTTGGTCCCTGATTCTTAAACTGTTGGGACCAAAACTCCCAAAATCAATCCCAACCTTCCTTTTGTGGTCATAAACCTTGTGTTTAAATTTCATAGATTTCTATTAACTTATACTAAAGTTATAGTGCGAAAACCAAATGTCTTCGGACGACGACGCTGACGACGACGCAGAAGACGACGACAACGACGACGACGCCAACGTCATACCAATATACGACCGCAAAAATTTTGCGGTCGTATAAAAACTGGTTTACAGACAGTAATGTGCATAAAAACAATTTTGAAATGGGAGTAAAATTCTACACAAAATCCAGTTTGCAGTTTTAAAATACTTTGTGCAGTGAAGAAGATATTTAGAATTTTTAATTTTCTTATTTGAAAAATTAGACTATGGCAACTTGAAGGTCATATCCATAGTAACACCTACACTTATGGCTGATCAAAGGACAATAATGTAACCTGAATGTGGAATGATATTAACATCTTCTAAGAACATAAAACTTGACCTAAAGGTCATAGTAAAACTTGCCTTTAATGCTGATCTAAGAACTACAACTTGACCTGCAGGTTGTACCCAGGGTTCTCCATCTACATGTACTGGAAGATCACTTAATAGAGTTATCCTAAGCTGAAATAGAAACAATCTTTTTGTAGAGGAAACTAGAGGCTCACAGGAGCCTGTATCACTCACCTGGGCTATGTCCATCTTGACTGGCAGCCTGGAACATTGCTGTCCAGTTTAAACTGGCTCACTGGTTTCAAACAAGATCTTTCACTGAACTTTCCCATTAGGCCCTATGTTAAACTCTGTTCGGCTGTGTGGCCATCTTGGGTGACAAGCGGGGTCAGAAGATATAATTCTGAAAGAGGACCAACAAGGATTATTGCTGCCAAGTTTTGTACCAATTGGCCAAGTGATTTCAGACAAGAAGATCTTTAAGTAAATTTCCCATAGGGTCCTATGTTAAACTAAGTTCGGCTCTGGCAGCAATCTTCGATGATGGGTGGGGTCATCAGATACAATCACCTAAGGACCATTGCTGCCATGTTTTGTTCAAATTGGCCAAGTGGTTTCAAATAAAAAGATCTTTAGGTAAATTTCCCATAAGATACTATGTTTTACTAATTTCGGCTCTGGCGGCACTCTTGGATGACAGGCAGGGTCATCGGATACGCTTCTGAAAGAGGACCAAAGAAGGACCATTGCTGCCAAGTTTTGTTCTAATTGGCCAAGTGGGTCAGACAAGAAGAACTTTAAGTAAATTTCCCACAGGGTCCTATGTTAAACTAAGTTCGGCTCTGGCGGCCATTTTGGATGGTGGGCCAGGTAATCGGATACATTCTGAAAGAGGACCACCTAAGGAATATTGCTGCAAAATTTCGTTCCAATTAGACCGGTGGGCCGGGTGGGCTAAAGAGCTTAATAAGGTTATCATCTGCTGAAAATTGAAAAACAGTAACACTGCAGCATTTTGGTATAAGTGATTACAGTCTTCTTAATAAATTTCTATTTTTAGATCTTCAGTAATTTGAACTACCTATGCTCTATAACTTGAAGAGTTTTTGGGTTTACATGGCTGTCATGTACATGCACTTTAACCATTAAGAAAGAAAGAAATCCTTTTGTTAATAATAACACAAGGTTTGAAGTCAGTTAATCCAAAAATGTGCACAGTAAATATAATATTGGAGTTAATTTGACTGCAAATCTGAAATCTTCCTAAGAAATAAATCCAAAGATTCCACGGCCAAACTTTCAATACATATATTACATGAGAAATCAATCTCTAATCAATAAAAAAAACTTTAAAGAGTATCTTCCAAATTTTATAAGATTATTAGATTAATCTTATATACTAAGAGTGTAGTTTTATATATACCACAAATTAACATAAATACATACATGACCTCCTTGTGCTATCCGTATACCAGTCCGCAGACCACTGTGTATTTGACCCATATGTACTACTCCTGTCAACCCTACAATTTCCAGCATGCCATCATAATGTGTTGGCTTTGCAAATTGGTCATCTCTTTCTGGCCCCCATGGATTGGATCCTGATCCCCAACTGAAAAATATTAAATGTTTCAATTCAGATTTTTAACTTAAGAAATAACTGTACTGTATTTTAATATTTGACGGCATCAATTGTAGATTAGCAATGCGTTAGCAGTGTCAGTAAATGGATATTTGCAGCCATCAAGTCAAAAATTGATGCTGACATATATTATAAGTCATTCTTATGCAAATGCAAAAATTTTAAATAAACTAGAGGCTCTCCAGAGCCTTTATCGCTCACCTGGTTTTAACTTGTCCACTTTGAGCAGGACTGAAAATTTAAGTGGCTAGTTTTCCCATAGGGTACAATGTTAAACTGAGCTGGGCTGTGGTGGCCATATTAATTGACAGTCCAGATTATCAAACACAATTCTGAAAGAGGACCATCTGAAGACCATTGCTGCCATTAGTCTGGTTCCAAATGACCAAGTTTAAGGTATGATGATCTGCAAATTCAATTTTCCAATAGCAGGTATTTTTCACCCATTCATTTAGGTCCAGTAAACAAACCTATTCCCAATGAAAATATATGTTTTTTTTTTCCCAAATATGTCTGTAAAATTCCGGAACGTTATCTGTGGTGCATGTAACTTTATTGACAGTTGGATCTCGGCTCTTCCCGATAAGAAAGTTGAAGAAAGTTTGTGGTAATAACAACCAGTATGTTTTTGTTTACTACCTGAGAATATTTAAGTATGTCTCAACATACAGCAAATATTTGAGGTTTGTGTTACTTATGTATATTTAATATAAGGATGCCTTCAACAGGCGGTAAATCTATAGGTTTGTGTTACCTACCTGAGTATATTTAATATAAGGATGCCTTCAACAGGCGGTAAATCTATAGGTTTCCCATCTACTTCCACTTTTATGTGCCGATGAAGATCACGAATTGAACGCTTAATAACCATCTTTTTTATACTAATTTTTAAATATACACCTTTGTTATGAAATCTGAAAATAAAAAATAATATTTCAGTGTGAATAAATTTTTTTTTTATCCTATCATGACAAATAAGCCAACAGAAAGCTGAAGCAGATGGTATGATATCAGCCGTTCCTTGGCCCCATCTGACATGAAAAATTAAGATTAAGATTTCAGATTAGAAATTGTATCATTTTTATTGTTTAAAGACCAACTTTCATAATCTATCAATCATTGTACAAAATTCCTTCCCAATATGCACCAGTGACGTCTGCTAAATCAAAGATTTGAAGAAAATTGAATGTTTTCATGTAGTAGATTTTGGTCAAAACGACTATGAGCAACTAAAGCCCTAACGGGAGGGATTGTGTCTAATTTTCTATATGACAAAGACATAATCTTTCGATCAGTTTAATTGAGGTCTGGAGCTGTTATGTCATAGTCTTTTGTTAATTTATATTGATCATTATCATTTTGGTTAGCTTCTTCTGTTACCTTTTTTAACATCGGACTCGGACATCTTTTGAACTGAGTTTTACTGTGTGTTTGGTTATTCCACATTGGCTAAAGATCTAGGGGGAGGGTTGAGATCTCACAAAACATGTTTAACCACGCCACATTTTTGCGCCTGTCACAAGTCAGGAACCTCTAGCCTTTGTTAGCTATATAGTATTGTGTTTTTTTGGAATTTTGGTTTATTTGTATGTTTCAGAGTTTAGTATTCCGTCCATTTTACTGAACTAGTATTCATTATTGTTTAGGGGCCTGCTGAAGCCAACCTACAGGTGCGGGATGTTGTTGCTGCGTTGAAGACCCATTGGTAGCCTAACTGAGCTGTTTCTGCTCTTTGGTCAGGTTGTTGCCTCTTTGACACATTCCCCATTTCCATTCTCTATTCTATCTTTTTTAAATGATGTTTCTTTATGCTTCAAGAACATTCTGTAAATTTCATTATATAATGTGAAATCCTAAAACATTTATACAAGTACTTTTAGATATTATAATTGTATTTGTTGTAAAAGGTTTACTTTCTGTATTCTGACACTGTTTGCTGCACCCAAACAGAACAATTCACTTTCTGCCCTACATATTCCAAATCTGCTACACTACAACCATGACATCTCACTTTCTGTTATAATATACTCACCTACTATTAAATTTATCAGGTTTTCCTTCTCTTGCATTATGAAAGTCTAGACAAACTTCGGCATCAAGACCGATACCAAAATAATTATTCATGACATATATAGTGGTAGTATCCTCGTTTGTGTTGGGACAGTTTGTATCGTGATCAAGGGCATATTTGGCCTCGTCCTGTTCTTTTTCATTTGGATGGAAAATCACAGTCCACCTGTCAAATAAGATTATAAATATCTTAGCTTAATCCAAATATCAGATGCTTATAATATTGGAATTATCAAAAGAGAGGCTTCCTTTAGCATGTACCAGAAAATCTCAAATTTTTTGTCACTTTTGAATTTCGCTGAAAAATGAACTTTTTAAAATATCTAATTTTTTGTCAATTATCACATTTGTCACAATGATATAAAATTTTCAAATCGCAATTGAAGTCAGAATTTTCAACATTATTCCAAAACTGAAATAGTTTCTAGTCATCATTGAGTCTTTAATTCCTTTGAACAAAAGAGGCCACCCAACGACTATTCTCCCAAAACACAATTTAAAGTGGTTTCAGAAGATTGGTTATGTATTCTATGCACTATTTTACTCTTAATATTACCATAAGTAAATGAGGGGTGTATTATGTACCAATATACAAATTTTGACATACTTCTAGTATTATAAATACATTTATTTATAGGTGTTTATCCTAATGCTGACAAAAAACTGTTTTGAGACAATCTGATAACAAAGTTCAATCAAATAAAGTTTCCTTGCCACCGCCATGTTTGACATGAAAAAACCAATGTGATCAAAGGATGGATTTTACTTGTACGAGTCAAACTGTGTCATGCTATTTTACCAAAAAAAAATTATTTAATGAATGAAATATAAAAATTATATCAACATTAATTTCAAAATTTTGGGTTAGAATTGTAATGAGAAAATTAGAAAATTAGAAAATTTTCACTTACCGGTCTAATTTGATTTCTTCAGCATCTATCACATCTCGCAATAAATTGAGTGGATCCTCTCCACCCCCATACCCTGGTCCCCATCGTAAAACTCTTGCTAAATCATTACCTGAAATTTGTTATTGTTAGCTTTATTCTACTGACTAAATTGTTGCAAAATTGTTTTCACGAACCAGAACTATGAAAACCTTTTGTTTCTCTATTCAACCAATAATAGAATTTGGAAAAGCTTTGCTCATTTATTTTTTATCTTCTACAAGTTGTAAGATTTCATTTCATTGGCAAAGAGCTCACAGTAACAATCTAGATCAATAATAATGTCTCCAGTGTTCTCCCTGGGTCCAGTGCCTTCATAACATACTGCTATATTTTATTGCCGTTATGCTATCCAAATTGCTGTAGCGCTAATGGTCAGTAATTAGTTATTGCACTTACATATGCATCAATCAAAAAAATTAACACATGCTTGTGACTTAATTAATTGTGCAGACTCATTAGTGCAAATATGATGAATTCTTTTATTATTTACACCTGACCAGCTGCAAACAGTAGAATTTATTATTTTATTGTTACTAAAGTAGGAAATTTTAAATCATCAGCTATTATCATACGATGTTGTAAATTATCATGTTTGGATTGTTGACATTGACAGTTGTACCTAATTTGCTAAACTAGTTAATTTTTGTTTAATTACTTTTGACGGATAATGTGAATTAATTTATTACTACCAAACTATGATTCTGTTGTAAGTTGAACTATACAGGAATATGTCCGTCATTAATATGGCGAAAATTTGTACGATGTTGGAGGAACCAGGATCAAAATGTCAAAGACTTAAGCCCTCAAAATCAGCTTTAGCAAAATGGTTGTCCAGACTTAGCAGTGAATGTAACAAAAACATTGTGAACTTAGAATCTAACACAGCAACTCATCAGGATCACCAAAGACTCTGTCGACTTTCAATCTAACACAGCAACGTATCAGCATTACAAGACACTGTCGACTTGGAATCTAACACAGCAACGTATCAGCATCACCAAAGACTCTGTCGACTTGGAATCTAACACAGCAACGTATCAGCATCACCAAAGACACTGTCGACTTGGAATCTAACACAGCAACGTATCAGCATTACAAGACACTGTCGACTTGGAATCTAACACAGCAACGTATCAGCATCACCAAAGACTCTGTCGACTTGGAATCTAACACAGCAACGTATCAGCATCACCAAAGACACTGTCGACTTGGAATCTAACACAGCAACGTATCAGCATCACCAAAGACTCTGTTGACTTGGAATCTAACACAGCAACGTATCAGCATCACCAAAGACACTGTCGACTTGGAATCTAACACAGCAACGTATCAGCATCACCAAAGACTCTGTTGACTTGGAATCTAACACAGCAACGTATCAGCATCACCATAGACTCTGTCGACTTGGAATCTAACACAGCAACATATCAGCATCACCATAGACTCTGTTGACTTGGAATCTAACACAGCAACATATCAGCATCACTTGGAATCTAACACAGCAACGTATCAGCATCACCAAAGACTCTGTCGACTTTCAATCTAACACAGCAACGTATCAGCATCACCAAAGACACTGTCGACTTGGAATCTAACACAGCAACGTATCAGCATCACCAAAGACTCTGTCGACTTGGAATCTAACACAGCAACGTATCAGCATCACCAAAGACACTGTCGACCTGGAATCTAACACAGCAACGTATCAGCATCACCAAAGACTCTGTCGACTTGGAATCTAACACAGCAACGTATCAGCATCACCAAAGACTCTGTCGACTTGGAATCTAACACAGCAACATATCAGCATCACCAAAGACTCTGTCGACTTGGAATCTAACACAGCAACGTATCAGCATCACCAAAGACTCTGTCGACTTGGAATCTAACACAGCAACGTATCAGCATCACCAAAGACTCTGTCGACTTGGAATCTAACACAGCAACGTATCAGCATCACCAAAGACTCTGTCGACTTGGAATCTAACACAGCAAAGTATCAGCATCACCAAAGACACTTTCGACTTGGAATCTAACACAGCAAAGTATCAGCATCACCAAAGACTCTGTCGACTTGGAATCTAACACAGCAACGTATCAGCATCACCAAAGACACTGTCGACTTGGAATCTAACACAGCAACGTATCAGCATCACCAAAGACTCTGTCGTCTTGGAATCTAACACAGCAACGTATCAGCATCACCAAAGACACTGTCGACTTGGAATCTAACACAGCAACGTATCAGCATCACCAAAGACTCTGTCGACTTGGAATCTAACACAGCAACGTATCAGCATCACCAAAGACTCTGTCGACTTGGAATCTAACACAGCAACGTATCAGCATCACCAAAGACTCTGTCGACTTGGAATCTAACACAGCAACGTATCAGCATCACCAAAGACTCTGTCGACTTGGAATCTAACACAGCAACGTATCAGCATCACCAAAGACTCTGTCGACTTGGAATCTAACACAGCAACGTATCAGCATCACCAAAGACTCTGTCGTCTTGCAATCTAACACAGCAACGTATCAGCATCACCAAAGACACTGTCGACTTGGAATCTAACACAGCAACGTATCAGCATCACCAAAGACTCTGTCGTCTTGCAATCTAACACAGCAACGTATCAGCATCACCAAAGACTCTGTCGACTTGGAATCTAACACAGCAACGTATCAGCATCACCAAAGACTCTGTCGACTTGGAATCTAACACAGCAACGTATCAGCATCACCAAAGACACTGTCGTCTTGGAATCTAACACAGCAATGTATCAGCATCACCAAAGACTCTGTCGACTTGGAATCTAACACAGCAACGTATCAGTATCACCATAGACTCTGTTGACTTGGAATCTAACACAGCAACGTATCAGCATCACCAAAGACTCTGTCGACTTGGAATCTAACACAGCAACGTATCAGCATCACCAAAGACTCTGTCGACTTGGAATCTAACACAGCAACGTATCAGCATCACCAAAGACACTGTCGACTTGGAATCTAACACAGCAACGTATCAGCATCACCAAAGACTCTGTTGACTTGGAATCTAACACAGCAACGTATCAGCATCACCAAAGACACTGTCGACTTGGAATCTAACACAGCAACATATCAGCATCACCAAAGACTCTGAAGCTGAACAAACTCAGACACTCAGGAATAGACTCAGAATAGAAACAGTAATTTCCATCGCTAATAGTCATGAAAAAAGACGAGTAAATATTATTATCATTTTATACATGTATATCTAAGGCAACAAGACCCAAAATTGTTATATACCATATATAAAGTGTGTTGCTATAGATCTTGTGCAATTTGAATTTTCTTTAAGTAATTTACAATTATTGATATCCAAATTGATTTAAGTCTGAAATTTTATACATTAAATCCTATTTAAAATTTAATTTAAGCTTTACTTAAAGATAAGACATTTATAAGACACAAATATTAATATATTTATTTTTATATAAATGGATTTCTCTTTAAAATAATTTATTATAACTGGTTTGATTTATAAATATATATGTGTATACACATACTGTATAAATATGGTATAGTTTTTTTAGAGTTTGAAGAAAGTAGTAAAGGTTATAGTCAATCCATGAATACTGAATAATTAAACTGAATACAAGTCGTAACTCCTTGATAAAATTAAAGCAAAATCTTTGTATGATTTCTTTACTTTGTAATGCACTTTTTGTATTAAATTGAACAAAAGACCAAAAATGACAGTGAGACATCGTTGGTTACTCCATGTACATTGTTAATTAAGGAAAGCCTTCACCATAACCAGCGGTCAATAATGCCTCAGAAGGCAGCAGAACTAGATGCACATACTTGCTGGAAAGGGCCAAGGCATCCACCAGTCACTTAATGGACAATGTACACTCTAGAGGGCAGCACTGACACTTTATTTACTTCCAGTATATCCTTGGCGATCCAGTTGTCAAGTTACACTTTATTAACTTCCAGTATATCCTTGGCGATCCAGTTGTCAAGTTACACTTTATTTACTTCCGGTATATCCTTGGCGATCCAGTTGTCAAGTTACACTTTATTAACTTCCAGTATATCCTTGGCGATCCAGTTGTCAAGTTACGCTTTATTTACTTCCAGTATATCCTTGGCGATCCAGTTGTCAAGTTACACTTTATTTACTTCCAGAATATCCTTGGCGATCCAGTTGCCAAGTTACACTTTATTTACTTCCAGTATATCCTTAACGATCCAGTTGTCATGTTGAAGACACTTTATTTACTTCCAGTCTATCCTTGATGATCCAGTTGTGAAGTTGAAGGAAACACAAGATGGTTGTCCCATGAATATGCTGTAAAAGCAGTCTGTCAGTGTCACTTCAGCACTTACTGCTAGATTAGAGAGGGAAGCATCAGAGAGACATAATGCAACTGCTGCTGGACTTGCATCATTTCTAAAAGAACCCTTCTTTGTGTGTACCATTGCGATGCTATCAGACATTCTTGAACATTTGACCCACCCATCCAAACTGTTCGAGAAAAATTCAATAGATTTCAGTTTGCTTGACTCAAAATCAACCTGCTGATAACATGTAGAAACTTTACCAACTAGAAAGATTATGGTTATAAGTGACTTGGAAAGATTCAAAAAGTAGGTTTACCATTATTTATCAACAATATCATTGACAACTTGCATTAGAGATTTCCCTTAATGCTTTCAGTGCTTGATCCAAAACTCTTGACAGGACTGACTCATATACCGGTACAGTTCAAGAAATTACAGGTAGTTTTTAAAATTTTTTCTTTAACATATTTAACTCTCATAGATAGTATTTATCTTACGTTGAAAAGAAAAATTGTAAAGAATTAATTTTTCTATATCTTAAATAAATATAAATATTGATACTGTCAAATAGCTCTAGTTCTACCAGTCTCAACAGAATTAAGAGTGTTCTGAGAAATCGTCTCAGTCAGAATTTTAAATTATTTAATTTCTACTGAGAGTTCATCCATGGAAGTTTGATTTTAATGAATGAGTAACATCTTTTGAAAGATAAAGATGGGAAAGCTTGATTTGTAATTTAAAATATGAATTGAATATTATGTTCTGTTATTTTCATACATTATCATGTAAATATATCATGACAATTCAAATCTTTAAATTATTGAATTAAATTGTAAAAACTTTGCTATTTGTTGTGATAAAATGGCTGCTTCAGTCGTGAAATAGTGTTACAAATTTCCATGCTGCTGTCCAAAATTCCAGGGGAGAACACCAGTCTCTGTATATTTGCTTTTTGCATTTTACGGGTTTAGTTGGGCTATTTAACAACCAGAGGTTCCATGGAGCTGGAATCGCTAACCTGGATTTTAGGTGATCACAACTGACATCCAGCACTTCTAGATCAGATATGTTAAGAATTCTTACAGTGCCCAATGTTAAAAATGTTAAACTAAGTCCAGCTGTGGCAGCTAGCTTGGATTCTGATTGGCACGAAAACATTTTGTAGCAGACATTTATCCAAGGATCTTCATGCAACAAAAACATTTCAATTGGCTTAGTATTTTCTGACAAGAAGACCACTGTACAAATTTCCCCATAGGGTCCGCTGTTAAACCAAGTCTGGCTGTGGTGGCCATCTGATTTCCGATCTGCACAAAACACATACCTTTTTAGCGGTTCATCCAATGCTTGTTCATACATAAAAATATTTAAATTTGCTTGGTATTTTCGGACAAGAAGACCTTTATAAAAATTTCCCCATAGGGTCCAATGTTAAACTTAGTCTGGCTGTGGTGGCCATCTTTAATTTTCCGATCGGCACAAAAAACATAAATTTTGTAGAGGTTCATCCAAGCATCATTCATGAAACAAATCAATTCAATTAGCTCTGTAGTTTCTGACAAGAAGAGCTTTAAAGATAAATCCTATCAGAATGAATTATCTGCCCCTGGTAGCCATGTTGAATATTCAATCGGCACAAAAAACATTTATTTTGTAGTGGTGTATCAAATGATTATTCACACATCAAAAACATTTCAATTGTCTTGGTAGTTTCTGACAAGAAGACCTTTGTACAAAATTCCCCATAGGCTCCAAAGTTAAACTTAAGTCCGGCTGTGGTGGCCATCTTGAATTTCCGATCTGCACAAAAAACATATCTTTTGTACAGGTTCATCCAAGGATCATTCATGCAACAAGTCAATTCAATTGACTTTTGTATTTGACCATCCAATTAACATTCCTGCCAAGTTTGGTTCATTTGGACTGGTGGTTTCATAGAAGAAAATGAAAATGTGAAATGTGGACAGACGATGGACGCAAAGTGATGGCAAAAGCTCACATGGTCTAAAAACTGGACCAAGATCTACAAAACCAGAAGCGTAAATTATAAACATTCTAAACTAAAAAAAATCTTTAAAAAATCTACTAGAAAAACATTTAATATTCTTTAGTTAGATTATCTGTTAAGAACTATAAATATTAACCCTTTCACCAACTGCACCAGAATTCTCTGATTCCACTGAGAGATTCCTGAAGCAGAAATTGAGAGTTATCTCACTTAGGTGTTATCTGGATAAAGACAAAATGATCGCAGATCTTAAAACACCTGATATCACAAAGGGATTTTTTTTTATTCTAACACTACTAAATAAAAAAAGAAGAACAAAATTTGCATATTTTATAGTATTTTAAAGTTAGGAAATGAGTTTTGAAAAATGTTTGGCAAGATTTAATACAAGTAAAGTATGTACATGTATTTCATGTTTCAAAAATGTCAAATTTGTTAAAAATGATCAGTAATTGGAATTTATTATTCTTAATGACATGTTTTTAGAACGATTTGACTGATTTTTGAAGAATTTCAACATATTCAAAAATGAAAATTGCTTGTGAATCTTAATACCTTAATTAAAAATCAAAGAAGACAGTAAAAGAAATAAATGATCATGAAATCAATGCTCTTCAATTTTAACAATGAAGTAGCCACTAAAGTCTGCTATCTTGTCATCCTGTGAGAAAGCTATCAGTGAAAGGATTGATAAAGCAACTTCATAAATATTTGTAGTACTGGAAAAAAATTTATTATAATTTTTTACCTGTCCCTAGAGGAACTATAGCTAAGGGAGGTGACTGACAAACTGCATCCTGTCCAACATTATCTAAACAGGATAAAACCCAGCCCACAGTCCCATCTCCACCACAAGCTAATATCTTGTAATAAGGAATATTTCGAAAGACATACAGCCTAAAATAAATATAGTGACAATTAGTTACAATGTATATGCATCAGTACAGAAGAGTTTGATTATAACATACAAGTTGTAACGAAATCAGGCTAAGAACAAATATAAATCCCCAGTCCCATTGCTATTTATGCTGTGTATTTTTGTAGGCTTATTACGAATTTATAAGGAAGAGATTTTGAATTCCAAACAACGTTTGTAATACTCTTAGGCCATTTAAACTTATGTATCTGGTTCCCAGACAGCGCCACCCACTTAAAATATTGCACCAAAGTACTTTTCAAGCATCTAACGACCCAGACGCAATTTCCCAGCGTCATGTGACAATGATCAAGTCAAAACAAAAGAAAATAAACAGCTGATAAATGATCATAGCCATGATTTTGAATTGAATATTTGTTCCAAACAAATCATTCCATGGACAATTCTGCCTGTTAAGTCTACAATTACCGTGGAACAGCTCTAGAAGATTGTTTGGCGGAGAAATGGAGGAAATTCAAGGCACTGAACGCAGATAACACATTTGTATAATTAAAACATCACAGAAGTGAATGGATTCAAACTAGATTTGTATGTCGCCAAAATAAACACCTAAACTGAAAATCCCTTGCCTCTTTTGACAGGAAATTAACTACAATAAGACCAAACCCTAACAGGCAATTCAGTGATCGGCAACCAGGATGTGGCTATACGATAGATCCAAAAATTGCTTAATTGCTACAAATCAACATTATCCAGCTGCAGACAAAATATAAAATCATTTCCTTTTAAAGAATCCAAGAAAAATTTTACCAAAATTTTTCTAGTGTTTTGAGTTTTGTTGAATTTTAAACTATAGGCAAACAGGATGTGGCTGCACGACAGATGCAATAAAATGCTCCGCTGGGCGCAGCTAGATACGACCGCAGATGTCGAACCCTGAATAGTTGGGGCAATTATGAACACAACATTCAAGCTTGATACAATACTGAATTTGGATTGTGAATAAATATTTGACACAGCATAGGTTTCTGACACAGAATGAATGTTGTCTAAGAACTTAAAAATTTTTAATTTACCTATTCAAACCATATCAGTATTATTTGTTTTTATATATAAATCAGAAATAACCAATTTAAAATTTAAAATTGGGCACACATATCAATTTCTTGCTATTGCGCAATACTGTGTAATTGAAAATTTCTTCAAATATTTGACACATAATAGGTTTCTGACACAGAATAACTGAAATCAAAGAACTTAAAATTGGTCATATGATTTGAATTTATATTCAATTTTTTGCTTTTGTGTAATACAATATGCTGTGGAGAATTGCCCCCCCCCCCCCCCAAAAAAAAAAATAATAATTTACCCCTTTTTTTAGCTTTTGTGCAATACACTATGAAGTTGCACATTGACCCCCCTCCCAAAAAAAAAAAACAAAAAACAATAAAATTTATTGTAACCCCCCCCCCCCTTTTTTTTGCTAAAAAAAATTTGAAATTTTCTTTTTAATTTATGAAATATGAAATGAGAAAAAATTACCCCCTCCCCAATTTCTCATTTACCCCCCCCCCCCCAAATTTTGTTTTCAACCCCCCCCCCCCACCCCCCCCCCCCACCCCCATTTCTTTATACTTTGCAACCATAACAGCCCATTTAAATACACCATAACATATTAAAATAGATAAACAAAAAAACTTCATCAGCAAATTTTATATTTCCAAATTTCCAACGAACTTCATTAAACTAAATATATTGGCAAATTTCCAATGGAATTTGTTAATAATAAAGTTTTGATAACAGGTCACACATATCAATTTCTTGCTATTACACAATACTGTGCAATTGAAAATTTATTGAAATATTTGATACATAATAGGTTTATGACACAGAATAAGTGAAATCAAAAAACTTAGAATTGGTCATATGATTTGAATTTATATTCAACTTTTTTCTTCTTGCGCAATACAATATGCTGTGGATAAATGCCCCACCCCCCCCCCCCCCAAAAAAAAAAAATTACCCCTTTTTTATCTTTAATTTTGGACCCCAATTTGAACCAACTTGAAAACTGGGCCCATAATAACAAAACTAAGTACAAATCTGAAATGAGAAAAAAATTTTCCCCACCCCCCGCCAATTTAATATTTACCCCATAAATTTTGACACCCCCCCCCCCCCCCCCACTTTCCCTTTTTCAAAAAAAAAAATCTTTCCCTCAAGATAATGTCATAATCCCTATTCAAAATTATCATGAAGTTTGCAAACATAATTAAACATTTAAATACATCATTGAAGTCTTAAAATAAAAAATGACATATGGCTAAAATTAATATTAATTCATAGTAAGTTCTAAAAATAAATTGACAGCTATAAATCACCCCAAAAACAATCAACATTTCTTTATACATAATTGAATCATACACAATATTTTACTTTAAATGTGTTTGGAATGTGTTTGGATTACCTTCCTTAGCCCACCAAGCTAATATCATAGATTTCTATTTATTTATACTACAGTTATTGTGCAAAAACCAAGAAAAATGCTTATTTGGGCCCTTTTTTAGCCCCTAATTCCTAAACTGTTGGGATCAAAACTCCAAAAAATGATCATAAACCTTGTGTTAAAATTTCATAGATTTCTATTTACTTATACTAGACTTATTGTGCGAAAACCAAGAAAAATGCTTATTGGACCCTTTTTTGGCCCCTAATTCTTAAACTTTTGGGACCAAAACTCCCAAAAACAATCCCAACCTTCCTTTTGTGGTCATAAACCTTGTGTTTAAATTTCGTAGATTTCTATTAACTTATACTACATTTATAGTGCGAAAACCAAATGTCTACAGACTCCGACGGACGACGGACGACGACGACGACGACGACGACGACGACGCCAACGTCATACCAATATACGACCGCAAAAATTTTGCGGTCGTATAAAAATAGCTTATACGCTACAACTCAACATTATCAAGCTGCAGACCAAATATAAAATCATTCCCTTCTGTAGAAGCCAAGGAAACTTTTCCTACCCAAGGTCTTTCATACGGGCGGACAGACAGACTGAGTCAAGCAGCTACTAGACCTGCTTTCAAAATTGGGGATGCAGGTAAAAATAAATTCCCTATCTACCTTGCCATTTTAGTAAAATCAATTGTCTGAGAACCATTTTGCTGAATAAAAATATTGTTTACCTATCTTTTGTTATGAACGTATGAGCACATTTAACAATGGTTAATTGGACCTGACACTTCTGTTATCGGTACTCGAAAAGTCAATAATCCCATTTTTGTTCTTTATGATGTCAATCAATATTTTTTTAAATATTTAAACAATGGCTATTAATGATGTTTCACAATGACAGAGAAAATTTTCAGAATTTAATTTTAAAAGGGGAAATAGCTCTGCATTCTTTCTCTTATAACAAACCATGTCTGTAACTAAATAAGATCAAGAGTCCCCTGGACTTCATTATAAACAAACTCTACTGTGCTTCCGTTTAATACTATTAAACGGTAATCGGTCTGTATACTAATGATCTGGTTATTAAACTGAAAATATACCTTAAATGGTTCCCATTCTTCTTCAATCAAGAAACTCATTTGGAAAACCAAAGATTAAATACAATATGTCTCTCTTTCCCATCAGACATTTCATTTTCATGAATACTGAAGAGACTGTACTAACAAATTAGACTGGTGTGTAAACTCTTACATTTGGATACAGGAATAATGGTATAATTCATAATAATACACTGAATGTAAACAATTGCATTAGGTTTCCACCAAACAACCAATGATATTGCCTCATTATATATTCAATTAATTAAGTGTCTAACAGATATGAACTTAGTACAATGTACTACAAAATGTTTGGACATGAAATGTTTAAAAAATTCACCCACAAAAAAAACTTTAATGAAAAGTGTTGATTGGCCTTGCAAATACGGACCATGTTCATGACAGGTAATTTATTACAAAAAAAAATGATGTTCCAGACAAATGCAACTCCACTTATAGAAAACACAACAACTCCACTTATAGATCACATAACAACTCCACTTATTGATTACATAACAACTCCACTTATAGAAAACGTAACAACTCCACTTATAGATTACATAACAACTCCACTGATAAATAGCATAACTCCATTTATAGATTACATAACAACTCCACTTATAGAAAACATAACAACTCCACATATAGATTACATAACAACTCCACTGATAAATAACATAACAACTCCATTTATAGATTACATAACAACTCCACTTATAGAAAGCATAACAACTCCACTTATAGAAAACATAACAACTCCTAATATACATTACATAACAACTCCACTTATAGAAAGCATAACAACTCCATTTATAGATTACATAACAACTCCACTGATAAATAACATAACAACTTCATTTATAGATTACATAACAACTCCATTTATAGATTACATAAAAGCTCCACTTATAGAAAACATAACAACTCCACTGATAAATAACATAACAACTCCATTTATAGATTACATAACAACTCCATTTATAGATTACATAAAAGCTCCACTTATAGAAAACATAACAACTCCACTTATAGAAAGCATAACAACTCCACTTACAGATTACATAACAACTCCACTTATAGATTACATAACAACTCCACTTATAGATTACATAACAACTCCACTTATAGAAAACATAACAACTCCACTTATAGAAAGCATAACAACTCCACTTACAGATTACATAACAACTCCACTGATAAATAACATAACAACTCCATTTATAGATTACATAACAACTCCACTTATAGAAAACATAACAACTCCACTTATAGAAAGCATAACAACTCCACTTACAGATTACATAACAACTCCACTGATAAATAACATAACAACACTTATAGAAAACATAAGAACTCCATTTATAGATTACATAACAACTCCACTTATAGAAAAGGTAACAACTCCACATATAGATTACATAACAACTCCACTGATAAATAACATAACAACTCCATTTATAGATTACATAACAACTCCACTTATAGAAAACATAACAACTCCACTTATAGAAAAAATAACAACTCCACTTATAGAAAACATAACAACTCCACTTATAGAAAAAATAACAACTCCACTTATAGAAAACATAACAACTCCACTTATAGAAAACATAACAACTCCACTTGCAGATTACATAACAACTCCACTGATAAATAACATAACAACTCCATTTATAGATTACATAAAAGCTCCACTTATAGAAAACATGACAACACTTATAGAAAACATAACTCCACTTATAGATTACATAACAACTCCACTGATAAATAACATAAAAACTTTATTTATAGATTACATAAAAACTCCACTTGTCGATTACATAACATCTTCACTTATAAAAAACTACTACTAAATGTTGGTGAAAATTTATAGAATATTGAAAAAATCATCAATAAATCTATGACTTACATAATTATCAAATCATGACTTACCCTGGTAATGGACCACCATTTTCTAAATTAAAAACTTGGTGAGGATTAAGAAGTTTGCGAAAGGACGTAATAAGTTCCATTCCTTGGCAACCTCCACTTTTTACATTGACAAAAACCAGTAAGGGATTAGTGTTTTCAGGAATCATCTGTGACTACAAAAGAAATGAGTTTACTTAATATCATTACTATTAACAGAATGAGTTCTGGTTATGTAGAAGTAATTCAAGTAAGGACTTGAACAAAGCAAAAGCAATGATTAGAAGACAAAGTCAGTAAAAATGGGGAAGGGTGTTCCAACCAAATTAAACTACAGAAAACAGTGCCATTTTATCTATGAAAACATCAATTAATTCAAATTCCTGAAATGCTCCATAAAGTATTTCCTTGTGAAAGTATCCCACGTGTTGGATGTATCATGTGAAAGTATCCCACGTGTTGGATGTATCATGTGAAAGTATCCAATGTCTTGTATGTATCATGTGAAAGTATCCCATGTGTTGTATGTATCATGTGAAAGTATCCCATGTGTTGTATGTATCATGTGAAAGTATCCCATGTGTTGTATGTATCATGTGAAAGTATCACATGTGTTGTATGTATCATGTGAAAGTATCCCATGATATGGATATCATGAGCTTTTAATGTGTATTACCACTCCATACATATACTTGCAAAGAATAAAACAATACAAACTACTACATTTACCAAACAAAACTTAATGCAGAATTGTCCTAAATTCAGTATTTTTTTTAATCCTGTAAACTGTAATTGGGTTTACTCATGAAACTTATCTCAAACTTCCCGATTCCACAAATTCCTTTGTTTGGGTTCATAATAATTTACTTCACTACAAAATCAGTTTTGACAGTCGAATGAACTCTGCAAATAACAAGTCAACAACAACAGAAGACGATGTAAATTTAGTATAGTGTACTTACCTGAATGTTTGGAAGCAGTAAACAATTCATTGCTGTGGTGTTCTTACCTGAATGTTTGGAAGCAGTAAACGATTCATTGCTGTGGTGTACTTACCTGAATGTTTGGAAGCAGTAAACGATTCATTGCTGTGGTGTACTTACCTGAATGTTTGGAAGTAGTAAAACAAGTAACGGTTTCTCGTCAAACATAGAATCTTGTAAAATATTAACAACAACAGAAGACGATGTAAATTTAGTATAGTGTACTTATCTGAATGTTTGGAAGCAGTAAACGATTCATTGCTGTGGTGTACTTACCTGAATGTTTGGAAGCAGTAAACAATTCATTGCTGTGGTGTACTTACCAGAATTTTTGGAAGCAGTAAACGATTCATTGCTGTGGTGTACTTACCTGAATGTTTGGAAGCAGTAAACGATTCATTGCTGTGGTGTACTTACCTGAATGTTTGGAAGCAGTAAACGATTCATTGCTGTGGTGTACTTACCTGAATGTTTGGAAGCAGTAAACAATTCATTGCTGTGGTGTACTTACCTGAATGTTTGGAAGCAGTAAACGATTCATTGCTGTGATGTACTTACCTGAATGTTTGGAAGCAGTAAACGATTCATTGCTTTGGTGTACTTACCTGAATGTTTGGAAGCAGTAAACACTTCATTGCTGTGGTGTACTTACCTGAATGTTTGGAAGCAGTAAACGATTCATTGCTGTGGTGTACTTACCTGAATGTTTGGAAGCAGTAAACGATTCATTGCTGTGATGTACTTACCTGAATGTTTGGAAGTAGTAAAACAAGTAACGGTTTCTCGTCAAACATAGAATCTTGTAAAATGTTAAAAACAGTCGTAGCCTTTTCTGATGTGGTATACACTAAAACCAGGGCACCATATTCATAGTATATTACATCTACTGTTAACCATTTATTACCTACAAAGAAAGTAAAATCCTGTGTTTAACTTTATTTTTGCTATAAACAATACAAGTTTTAACACTTTAACTTGAATATTCTTCATCTCTTACTCACATTACCCTATTCACTGTTTTTGCTTGACTTTGCTTTGGTTAGGTGTTTAAACAACATATTCTATGTTTATATTTTTAACAGAAGATATATTGATCAGCAACAAAATTTTGTTTAAATTTAACCTACATAGAAATGAAAGCATTCACCAAAGTGAATTAAAAGAAAAAATCCCCATTAAAATTGGATGAAAAATAAAAAAAATTACATATCAAGGCACATTGCTTTTTTGGCCCTTTTAACCCCTCTATCTCAAAAACTGTAAAAGATAGAAGAAATATGCACTGGGAACACTCATCAAGATGAATTAAAGGAAAATATCCCCATTAAAATCGGATGAAAGATCAAAATTTTGGGCATCCTGCAAAATGGCTAATTTTGGTAACTTTAATCCCTTTTATCTCTGCAATGACAAAAGTAATACAAGAATGCTTTGACTAGCTTTTATTGCATTTCTTATGGAGAACAATTAAAAAAAATCATCAAAATCATCAAAATATATCAGATATAAAAAAAATTTGAAAATTAAGGTGTGTTCCTTTTTTGACCCCTTATAACTCTAAAACAGTAAGAGATAGTGAAATACGAATGCACACAAATTTTTCCATTTTTATCAAGGAACATTATATATCAAAAATCATAAAAATCCGATAAAAATTTAAAAATTGCACCGAAAAACAATGAATGACACCAAATATATATGGTTGCTAGGGACTTTTTCATCGGTTGCTATGGACTTTTTCAATGACCTTGACCCTTCATTTTACTTGTACAGCTACCATTTAATTTATTTCAAGTTATGCTCTAAAAAACTGCAGGCATGATTTTGAGAAAAAAAGAAAAAAAGCTGAAAAAAAGCTGAAAAATTTATAACAGGCCAGGGGGCTCTGGGGTAAATGGTGCAAAATCCTCCATTCTAGGCCTCTCCTGGACCCCTTTTCACATTTTCAATATCATGATCTTTTTGTAAAGATTTTTTTTTTTATTTTGAGAAACTTTACCTGATTTTTGATGTCATTATAGATATGTATGTAAGAGTCTTAAATATGAAATTGTATATAAGGGCTATTCCATTAAAATCTACATCCCAGAGGGGAATGCAGATTTTATTTCTTCTGTAGGGCCTGGGGTACATAGAAAAGGTTGATGATACAGGTATTAGAGAAAAATTCCATAAGTGGAAGGGTCCAAAATTACTGGCACTCCCTCTCTGGGATGTAGATTTAAATGGATATTATTTAGGCCTTTGTCTAAGCATTTCGCATCAACCTCCTGGTCAACAACTTTCAGAGTTGCCATGCTGAATCATGGCATTGATGTCTCTATACCCGTTTAAATCATTGGATGATGCTCCGATCTGAGCCAATTATATTGCTCCTTACATTTCGAAAACCGCAACCATGCCGGTAAATGTTGAAAGCGGAACAATATCGATAAAACGTGATTTTTAATCCGGAGTGGAAATTGAGATAAAAAATCGAAATCAGACCAGACGGAAAGCAGAATTCATGTCTGCATCTGTGACAATATGTCAGACCATTATTTTTACTGATAATTACTGATTACATGTAAATAATCTTTCAAGGGAAAAAACTCCTATAAGGGGTCAATTGACGATTTTGGTCATGTTGACATAATTGTAGATCTTACTTTCCCTGAACATTTTTGCTGTTTACAGTTTGTCCTTATCTACAATAATATTCAAGTTAATAACCTAAAAATGCAAAATTTCCTTAAAATTAACAATTCAGGGGCAATAACCCGAAAATTGGTTGACCGATTCATCTGAAAATTTCATGGCAGGTAGATCATGATCTCATTAACATTTCTACTTCTAACTACTTTAGTTTTTGAGATATAAGCCAAAAAGTGCATTTTTCACCTATGTTCTAGTTTTAGCCATGGCAGCCATGTTTCTCGACAGACAAAAAAATAAAACACACACTTTTATACTAGATACCCTAAGCATCTTTCAGCCTAAGTTTGGCTGAAATTTATTCAGTGGTTTCAGAGGAGACTTTTTAAAGTCTACAAAGATGATGAAAAAAGTGTGAAAAATTGACTTTAATGGGCAAAAACTCCTACAAGGGGTCACTTGACAATTTTGGTCATGTTGACTTATTTGTTGAACATTTTTTCTGTTTAAGGTTTGTCTTTATCTAATAATAATATTCAAGATAATAACCTAAAACTGCAAAATTTCCTTAAAATTAACAATTCAGGGGCAATAACCCAAAAAAGGGTTGACTGATTCGTCTGAAAATTTTACGGCAGGAAGATCTTGACATGATAAACATGATTACCCCATGTCAGTTTTATTCTGAATGCTTTAGTTTTTGAGATATAAGCCAAAAAATGCAGTTTACCCCCTATGTTCTATTTTTAGCCATGGCGGTCATATAAAAATTGACAATCACTAGTCAACACCTACCTGGACCAAGTATATCCAACAGAATTTTTTCATATTGGCGTTGTGCTAGACCAGTGGGTAAATTACCAACAAACAATGATATCCTTGGTCCATGGGGGTCTTCCTTCTGTTGGAGGTAAAACCGTGTCATTCTAGTCTGTCTTAATGACTCCTTCAATAAAACAGTGTATAAATTACAGTGAAATTCATACTATTTAAGAACTAGAGGCTCTCAAGAGCCTGTTTTGCTCACCTGGAATTAACTTGCAGGACTAAAATTTAAGTGTAAGAATTATCTTGGCTGGCTTTACCCTAGGTACAATGTTAAACAAAGTTAGGGTGTGGTGGCCATCTTAGTTGACATTCAATATTATCAAATACAATTCTGAAAGAGGACCACTTCTGCCATTAGCATGGTTCCAAATGGCCAGGATTAAGGTATGATGATCTGCATATTAAATTTACCTATGGGGTCCTATTTGTTAAACTAAGTTCAGCTGTGGTGGCCATCTCGATTCACAGGCCAGGTCAGCGGACACATTTCTGAAAGGGGACCATCTAACGACCATTGCTGCCAAGTATGGTCCCAATTGGCCAAGTGGTCTCAGATAAGAAGATTTTTAAATGAATTTTCCCATAGGGCCTATGTTACAATAAGTTCAGCAGTGGCGGCCATCTGGGTTGACAGTCCAGGCCATCAGACACAATTCTGAAAGAAGACCATTGGTGCAAAGTCTGGTTCCAATTGGCTCAGTGATTTCAGACAAGAAGATTATTTAATGAATTTTCCCATAGTGTCCTATGCTAAACTAAATTCTGCTGTGGCAGCCATCTTTGTTGACATTTGGGGTCATTGGACATACTTCTGAAAGAGGACCACCTAAGGATAATTTTTGCCAAGTTTGGTTCCAACTGGCTGTGTAGTTTAAGACAAGAAGATTATTTAATGAACTTTCCCATAATGTCCTATGTTAAACTAAGTTCGGCTGTGGCGGCCATCTTTGTTGACATTCAGGGTCATTGGACACAATTCTGTACTAGAGGCTCAAAGGGCTGAGCCTGTAGCCTGTATTGCTCAATTGGCATGAAAGCCATTTTTATTGATGTACCTCAAAGAGAAAAGTCACTTCTCCTTATCATTATGAAGTGAGGTAAGCCTTGTAGGAACCAAATTTTTCTTCATCAAGGCCCTTCTAATTAAAGGTCAGCATATTCTAAAATTTGGCAGTTCTCCAGAAAATTTTTGCATGTATTTCCTATAGGGTCTTATGTCAACCTTAGTCCTCTGCTGAAGGCCATTTTGAATTAGGGATCGGCACCAGAGTAACATACTTGGTGGTCACCTTAAGAGGAACATTCAGACCATGTTTGGTTTCAAGCAATTCTACAGTTCTGTAGATTTTTGTTATATGTCATAGACACTTTCTGTCAAGTTTGGCTCTAGCAGTTCAAGAGAATTATTTTTTTTAAATCAACCAATCAGAAACAAGAATTGCCTACGGCGGCAATGTTTGTCACCTGATATGAACAAAATGAGGAAACTTTGTAAAAAACATCCAACAGATGCTTCCTGTCAAGAATTGTTCCATCTGGCCAAGCGACTTCAGAGGAGAAGATTTTTTTTATATCAGCCAATCAAAAACAAGAACTGCTCATGGTGGCCATATCTGTACTTTCTGTTAATTTTCATTCCATTTGGCCAAGCTATTTCAGAGAAGATTTTTTTATATCAACCAATCAGAAACAAGAACTGCCAATGGCAACCATATCTGTAGCCCGATCGGGACGAAATGAGGAAACTTTATAAAGGACCTCCCATATATTCTTTCTGTCAAGTTTTGTTCCATTTGGCCTAGCAGTTTCAGAGGAGAGGATTTTTGAAGATTACAGCCAATCAGAAACAAAAATTGCCCATGGCGGCCATGTTTGTTGTCCGATCAGACGAGATGAGCACTCTTTATAAAGGATCTTGCATAGATGCTTCCTTCCAAATTTAATTCCATTTGGCCCAGTGGTGTCAGAGGAGAAGATTAAAATGTGTAAAGTCAACGGACGACGGATGGACAATGGATGCCAAGTGATGACAAAAGCTCACATGGCCTTTGGCTGGGTGAGCTAAAAAGGACCACCTAAGGACCATTTCTGCCATTTTTGGTTCAAATTGGCTTAGCGGTTTCAAACAAGAAGATATTTTAATTAATTTTCCCATAGTGTCCTATGTGAAACTAAGTTCAACTCTGGCGGGTGATTGGACACAATTCTGAAAGATGACCATTAAGGACCATTGCTGCTAACTTTGGTTCCAATAAGCTCAGTAGTTTCAGACAAGAAGATTTTTATCCATCTTGGTGGATTGTCCGGGTCATCAGACACAATTCTGAAAGAGGACCATCTAAGGACCATTGCTGCCAAGTCTGGTTCCAATTTGCCATGCAGTTACATAGAAGATTTTTAAAATTCTTCCCCCTCTTTTTCTTTTTTTCAGTAACAGCAGCCATGTTGGTTGGAAGTCAGGGATGCCAGAAACATTTTTGGAAGGGGGCCACCCATGGACCATTCCACCAAAGTATGGTTCCAACTGGCTGAGCAGTTTCAGAGGAGAAATTTTTTTGTAATTGTGGATGGACGTACGACGCATACAAAGTGATGGCAAAAGCTCAAATGGCCTTTTAGGCCAGGTGAGCTAACAAGTACTATTAATTAAGTTGAATTGTACTCATCATCCAATAGTTTACATGTATGTCCATAAAACTATAAGTGCCCATAAAATGTATCCTATTATTATCCTACAGTACTCAGTGTTACAGAAGAAAGACCAAAGAATGAGATTTGCACCATAAATGGACCAGTTCATGATAAATTTTACTTGGAATCTCAGAAAGGTTATTTCTTTACAAATTTTATAGGAAACTAAAGGCTCTCAAGAGCCTGTATTGCTCACCTGGATTTAACTTTTCACCTTGAGCAAAACTAAAAATTTAAGTGTTGCAGTCAATTTGGCTGGTTTTTCTATAAGGTTCTATGTTAAACAAAGTTCGGCTGTCGCAGCCATCTTGGTTGACATATTTCTAAAAGAGAACCATCTAAGGACCATAACTGTTAAGTTTTGTTCCAAATGGCTAGGTGGTTTCAGACGAAAAGATTTTTAAATTATTAATTCATCATTATATCTTTAACCGGTTTTCCAGTATTTTGATCTCGAGATCTGCTGATGAGTTGTGAGTCAATGAAATGGCCATACAGTGCATCAAATTTATCTTGGTATTTTGTGACAGATTTTATTAAATGAATTTTCCCATAGGGTCCTATATAAAACTAAGTTCGGCTGTGGTGGCCATGTTGGTTGACATTCCGGGTGATCGGACATATTTCTGAAAGAGGATCATTTAAGGACCAATGCTGCCAACTTTAGTCCCAATTGGCTCAGTAGTTTCAGACTAGAAGATTTTTGAGTGAATTTCCTATAAGGTCCTATGTTAAACTATGTTCAGCTGTGGCAGCCATCTTGGTTCACAGTCCACAGAATCGGACATATCTGAAAGTGGACCTTCTAAGTACCATTGCTCCCAAGTCTGGTTCCAATTGGTCAAGTGGTTTCAGACAAGAAGATTTTTCAATGAATTTTCCTATAGGGCCCTATGTTACACTAAGTTCGGCTGTGGCAGCCATCGTGATTGACAGTCTTCGGACAAATTTCTGAAAGAGAACTATCTAAGGATCATTGCTACCAAGTCTAATTCTATTTGGCTTAGTGGTTTCAGACAAGACGATTTTTGAGTGAATTTCCAATAGGGTACAATGTTAAACTAAGTTTGCCTGTGGTGGCCATATTGGTTGACAGTCTGGGTCATTTGATATATTTCTTAAAGAGGACCATCTAACGACCATTGCTGCCAAGTCTGGTTCTAATTGGTCAAGTGGTTTCAAACAAGAAGATTTTTCAATAAACTTTCCAATAGGGCCCTATGTTAAACTAATTTCGGCTGTGGCAGCCATCTTGGTTAACATTCCGGATCATCAGACATATTTCTGAAAGAGAACCTCCTAAAGACCATTACTGCCAAGTTTGATACCAATTGGCCTTGTAGATTCATAAAAGAGGATTTTTTAAATTAATCCCCCCTTTTTTCTATTTTTAGTAACGGCAGCCATGTCGGTTGGAAGTCAGGGATGCCGAACATAATTTTGGAAGGGAGCCATCCAAGGACTATTCCACCCAAGTTTGGTCGCATTTGGCCCAGTGGTTTCAGAGGAAAAGATCTTTAAAGGAAATTTTACACTGTATGCCGTCTTTAAAGGGTAAAAACTCCTATAACGGGTCAATCAATGATTTTGGTCATGTTGACTTATTTGTAGATCTTACTTTGTTGAACATTTTTGCTGTTTACACTTTGTCTTTATCTATAATAATATTCAAGATAATAACCTAGAACTGCAAAGTGTCCTTAAAATTAACAATTCAGGGGCAATAACCCAACAAAGGGTTGATCAATTTGTCTGAAAATTTGATGGCAGGTAGATCTTGACCTGATGAACATTTTTACCCCATGTTGGTTTTGCTCTAAATGCTTTACATTTGAGATACAAGACAAAAACTGCAGTTTACCCCTATATTCTATTTTTAGCCATGTCAGCCATGTTGGTTGGCAGGCGGGGTCATCGGACATATTTTTAAAACTAGATACCCTAATGATGCTTGTGGCCAAGTTTGGTTTCATTTGGTCCAGTAGTTTCAGAGAAGATTTTTGTAAAAAGTAAACGGATGATGACGGATGACGGACGCCAAGTGATGAGAACAATAAAAATACTGTGGATTCATTTATTTTCATGGATAGAGAAAAAAAGGCATTTCGTGGGATACGTAAATTTGTGGATTGCTGGCTTAGAAAAAATATATAAAAAGTTGTTGAAATACTGACTTGGCACATCAGATATCATGAACTACGACAAAACGTGCCGATCAGATATTGATATTGTACAGTAAAGTACTGATTTTAGGTGCTTATAAAACAAAATTCTAACAGATTCTTCAAATTTTGAACGGAACGAAGCTTGTCATGAATTTAACAAGATTAACAAAATCCGTAATTATTTACTTGTTTGGTTAATCAGGTGTGAAATATATATTGACAAAATTGCAATCACTTGTCACCAAATACCTCGGGGCATATACATCACTATATTTTATCCAATTACGATAATTTCAATAATTTCTGCTTTATTCTTTTTTTACAAAATGTTATTACTGCAATTTATGATAAAGTCTGTATTGTTTAGGCCTACTTAGGATTAATATTTTTCTTGAATGTTTGAATTTAAAAAAACCGGAAGTGAATTCTGCAACAAATTACACAGTCTAAATATTTTTAAATAAAATTGTTTGAGCGTTCATATGTTACCAAAGACAAAATTACATGAAATACTGTATCCTCTGTGGATATAGCTGACTCATCATATGTCAGTATCCAATTAAATGCTGTAAAAACACAATTGTTCAATGTTGTCTCGGGTAGGTACATCAAAACTCCATGGTTTCAAACTTGAGTGCATTTAAGCTCAAGTAAAAATATTATTTTTCGTTGGATATTTAAATTCGTGGTTTACTGGGACCCACGAAAAACCACGAAAATTGGGATACAACGAATTTTAATAATCCACAGTATTTTTTTCTTAAATTTGACAACTATAAACAAAGACAACTTGTGTTCTACTCTTTTTTCCACAATTAAGTGTGTATGTGCTCACCTTTCTACTTTCCTGCATTAGTTGCCATGGTTTTTCACTCATGTCTAATAGTCGTTCTGTCACACCTTTGTCTAAAGAAACTTCTATTAAACTGAAGTTTTCTGGATTATCATCCTATAAAAGACAAATTCAATTGATTCAGTGGCGACATTTAGTTTTTATTCTGAATTCCAAGTAAAATCAAGTCTGCTTTCCCCAACCACTGAATTATTAAAAAAAAGAGTGGACACACTACATGTCTTGCCTGAGTATGCACATGGACACAAAATAATGATTATCTGATACCCGACATTGCAAGTCAAAGAAAATGTGTTAAAAGAAATAGTAATAGATAATTTGTCTGAAAAATCTCATGCATATCATTCAAGCCTAAAACTGTGCCCAAGGAAAGCTTACAGGTCTGAAGACACCAATGTATCCACCAAGCACTATATATTGACCAAATATGGTTGGTCTATGTATTGCAGTTTCTGAGAAATGGATATTATCTCAAAACGTGAAACAAGTCAGTCAAAGCATGAAATAGAGGTCAAAAGGGAGGTGTCAGATGTTAAAGTGGTATATAGTAAGAACTTCTATCAACCAAATACTAAAGGTCTCGTTACAAATGTAGTGCAGTTGCTGAGAAATAGACTAAATCGTTGAAAATGTATATTAAGTCATGCAAGCATGAAATTCAGGTCAAGTTGAGCTGACAGGTGTTAGACTGGCAAGTATCCACTAAGAACTACCTACAGACCAAATATAATGGGCCTAGGTAATAAAGTTGCTGAGCAATGGACTTAATCTAAAAAATGTGTCCACTAAGAACTATCTATTGACCAAAAATGGTGGGTCTAGGTATTAAACTCTTAATTGTAGGTATAATATGTGCAAAGTTATTAAAGTTTTTTAAAAAGTTTACACCGACGCCGGAGTCACACCTCTATGTTGCCTTCATGACTTTTTGTAGCAGGCGAGACAATAAAACGGCTTAATCCAGACTTTAAAAAAAAAAAAACCAACCATAATAGCCAATTTAATTTGCTAGTTTGTTGAAATTGCCAATGGGATACAGAAAATGATTACAACTTAACCTGAGAACGGTATTCAAGGAAAAGTGGCAGGTATTTTCTCAAACATGATATATCTGTCTAAAAAGATCTGAATGTAGTTCATCTACATCTGCATTTTTGTGACTTAATAATTCTTGAGTTTAACAAATTACTGTTAAATATAGTTAATACATACACTGAAGCCAAACTTTCTCAACGCCAGCTGTATAACTTCCTGTGTAGTCGTATCTTTTGTAACTTCAATGTTCTTGAATCCAGAGGTGCCTCTGAAAGGTTGATCATCATATTCAGTATATATCAATAAATCAATAAACGCCTGTCAAAGTTCCATCATTTTTCATTCTTTATCTATGTAAATAAAACCCCCGATGTCTTGAACTTAATTTGCTCTAACTCTCGAACTAATATTTTCACCCTTTAATAATAAAACTGTTAAATTTATAATGCGAGACTCGAACTTACCTGTAAAATCAGTAACGTATCTGTTAAACGGTTCATTGATAAGAACATTTTTAAAATTCATTCCCCTCCCCCCCATTGGGTCAGGTTAGCTAATAACATTATGTCCTTTAGAAGGCGGTAATATCCATAACTATTAAGTCTCGATATAATAATTATGTATATTACCTTCTTCTGAAGGCCATAATTGTATATTATAGTTACCTAACACCTCCTGGATAAACCTTGATCACTCCTCTATCTGGATCTTTTTCTTTGTAACGGAGGAAAATTGATGGCCTTTTCCCATCAGGGGTTAAAAGCTGGTCTCTGATTGGACTACTTTTCTCAAGTTCCTTTTCGCCTGAAAAATAGAAGCCTGTAAAGAAGATGTCAGTATTTAAATGTTTTAATTTTTTTTTATAATAATAATTTGTGGTTATTATTTAATCTTTCTTCAAATTTCAAAATTCTTTCTTTTCATTCAATCTAAACAAATTTTCATTTGGATTAAAACTCGAATGAAATTATAAAACTCTAATGACACAGGATTTAAGCATCAATATCCTACAGGCCTTAACATGTGATAGGAGTTATAATGTTATCTTTAACATGGGATAACAGCCTACATAATTATCAAATGGCCCTGTAAACAATGAACAAAATTAATCCTGATAATAACACTCTTTTCTATAAAGGCTTTTTTCAAAATATTTCAGTAACTGTTAATTTAATATGAAAATTTATAATCAAAATGTTGGAAAGCAGTGGTGGAAAGATTGCAATTGTAGTTATGTATAATTTCAAATTGAATTTTATTACAGATTTGTTCTTTGTTATGTGAGATCAATTACAGTGAATGTATTCCTTTTTTTCCTAAAATATTGAGGTTTTTTTCAAATGTAAATTCCGTGGTATGGAAACCTGGACGTCATTTTCAGTAAGAGTTCAATAAGTATTAAGGCTTAGCTTTTAGCAACAGTCAAGTTTTAGTGTCAATATTCGAAATCTAAGAGGAGGTGCTCGAATGTGACTGAAGTGTGAAATTCAGGTGAAGGTCTCAGACAGCCATGTACCCACGAGGACTATCTATAGACCAAATACAGTTGGTCTTTGTATTGCAATTGCTGAGAAATGGGCATTATCCCAAAACACGAAACAAGTCACTCAAGCATGAAATTGCAGTCAAGGTGAAAAGGCAGTTGCCATACTGACTTGTACTCACTAAGAACTCTCTACTGACCAAATATGGTGGGTCTAGGTATTACATTGCTGAGAAATGGACTTAATCTCGAAAATGTGACCCAATCAGTCAAGCATGAAATTGAAGTCAAGGTCCAGAGACAGATGTCAGACTGCAATGTGCCTACTAAGAATTATCTATTGACCAGGGATGGTGGCCTTAGGTACTATAGGTGCTAAGAAATGGACTTAATCACGCAAATGTGACAAAAGTCACTCAACCATGAAATTGAAGTCAAGGTCAAAGGCAGGTGTCAGACTGACATGTACCAACCAAAAACTATCTATTGACCAAATATGGTGGGTCTAGGTATTATAGTTGCTAAGAAATGGATTTAACCATGAAAATGTGAGTCACTCAACCATGAAATTAAGGTCAAGGTTAAAATGTAAGTGTTAGACTTACATGTACCCACCAAAAACTATCTATTGACCAAATATGGTGGGTCTAGGTATTATAGTTGCTTAGACCATGAAAGTGTGACAAAGTCACAAAAGCATGAAATTGGCATCAAAGTCCCAAGCCAGGTATCAGACTGGCATGCATGTACCCTTTAAGAAATATCTATAGACCAAATATGGTAGGCCTAGATATTACAGTTGCTGAGAAATGGATTTAACCACGAAACTTAGATGCAGATTTTACATTTACGTTTATGAAGTCAGTGAACCATGAATACATATTGCCGCAAACTTTATACGATAAGGTATCTGTCGACCAAAAATCTTAATTGTAGGCATTATGTGTGCAAAGTTATTAAAGTTTTTAAAAAGTTTACACATTTGTCGCTGCCCGAAAGTAATACCTATATCTCGCTTTCACGACTTTTCATCGCAGGCGTAATAAAATGCTCCGCTGGGCGCAGCTAGATACGACCGCAGATGTCGAACCCTGAATAGTTGGGGCAATTATGAACACAACATTCAAGCTTGATACAATACTGAATTTGGATTGTGAATAAATATTTGACACAGCATAGGTTTGGCACAGAATGAATGTTGTCTAAGAACTTAAAAATTTTTAATTTACCTATTCAAACCATATCAGTATTATTTGTTTTTATATATAAATCAGAAATAACCAATTTAAAATTGGGCACACATATCAATTTCTTGCTATTGCACAATACTGTGCAATTGAAGATTTCTTGCTATTGCGCAATACTGTACAATTGAAAATTTCTTGAAATATTTGACACATAATAGGTTTCTGACACAGAATAACTGAAATCAAAGAACTTAGAATTGGTCATATGATTTCAATTTATATTCAATTTTTTGCTTTTTGTGCAATACAATATGCTTTGGAGAATTGACCCACCCTCCCCCCCAAAAAAAAAAAAACAATCTACCCCTTTTTTTAACTTTTGTGCAATACACTATGAAGTTGCACATTGACCCCCCCCCCCCCTCCAAAAAAAAAAAAAAAAAACAATAAAATTTATTGTAACCCCCCCCCCCCCTTTTTTTGCTAAAAAAAATTTGAAATTTTCTTTTTAATTTATGAAATATGAAATGAGAAAAAAATTGCCCCCTCCCCAATTTCTCATTTACCCCCCCCCCCCTAAATTTTGTTTTCAACCCCCCCCCCCCCCCCCCCCCCATTTCTTTATACTTTGCAACCATAACAGCCCATTTAAATACACCATAACATATTAAAATAGAAAATGACATCATAGTCATGGATGGCAAATTTTAAATATACATAATTTAAAAGCAGTTTAGATAAGATAAACAAAAAAGCTTCATCAGCACATTTTATATTGGCAAATTTCCAATGGAATTTGTTAATAATAAAGTTTTGATAACAGGGCACACATATCAATTTCTTGCTATTGCACAATACTGCGCAATTGAAAATTTCTTCAAATATTTGACACATAATAGGTTTCTGACACAGAATAACTGAAATCAAAGAACTTAGAATTGGTCATATGATTTGAATTTATATTCAATTTTTTGCTTCTTGTGCAATACAATATGCTGTGGAGAATTGCCCCCCCCCCCCCCAAAAAAAAAAAAAATAATTTACCCCTTTTTTAGCTTTAATTTTGGACCTCGATTTGGACCAACTTGAAAACTGGGCCCATAATAAAAAAAACTAAGTACATGTTTAGATTCAGCATATCAAAGAACCCAAGAATTCAATTTTTGTTAAAATCAAACAAAGTTTAATTTTGGACCCTTTGGACCTTAATGTAGACCAATTTGAAAACGGGACCAAAAATTAAGAATCTAAATGCATGGTTAGATTCGGCATATCAAAGAACCCCAATAGTTCAATTTTCAATGAAATCAAACAAAGTTTAATTTTGGACCCCGATTTGGACTAACTTGAAAACTGGGCCCATAATAAAAAAACTAAGTACATGTTTAGATTCAGCATATAAAAGAACCCAAAGAATTCAATTTTTGTTAAAATCAAACTAAGTTTAATTTTGGACCCTTTGGACCTTAATGTAGACCAATTTGAAAACGGGACCAAAAATTAAGAATCTAAATGCACGGTTAGATTCAGCATATCAAAGAACCCCAATAGGTCAATTTTCGATGAAATCAAACAAAGTTTAATTTTGGACCCTTTTGGCCCCTAATTCCTAAACTGTTGGGACCAAAACTCCAAAAATCAATCCCAACCTTCCTTTTGTGGTCATAAACCTTGTGTTTAAATTTCATAGATTTCTATTTACTTATACTAAAGTTATTGTGCAAAAACCAAGAAAAATGCTTATTTGGGCCCTTTTTTAGCCCCTAATTCCTAAACTGTTGGGACCAAAACTCCCAAAAACAATCCCAACCTTCCTTTTGTGGTCATAAACCTTGTGTTAAAATTTCATAGATTTCTATTTACTTATACTAGAGTTATTGTGCAAAAACCAAGAAAAATGCTTATTGGGCCCTTTTTTGGCCCCCAATTCTTAAACTGTTGGGACCAAAACTCCCAAAATCAATCCCAACCTTCCTTTTGTGGTCATAAACCTTGTGTTTAAATTTCATAGATTTCTATTAACTTATACTAAAGTTATGGTGCGAAAACCAAATGTCTTCGGACGACGACGCTGACGACGGACGACGACGCAGACGACGACGACGACGCCAACGTCATACCAATATACGACCGCAAAAATTTTGCGGTCGTATAACAAAAATTGTATTCAACAAACATTTTTTTATTTCGAAAAAAAATATAATTGAGTGTAATTGTTGATTCCTGCTACAGTTTGTCTTGAACATTGTACAGATGTAAACAAACAAAATAAAGTCAAACTAGCAAATCCTACAGTACAAATGAACGTACGAATAAACAAATATCCACACTATATTTGCAACAGAAATTAAAGAAAATCACAACAAGGATATGACAATAATTCGAACTTTCTTGTCACCAACACTTTCTGTTATTTAATCATAATTTTACTTCGCATGAAATAAAAGTAATTTGCATTAAAGGTGTCTGTGCTTTTAATATGCTTAAATATAATTACTGTACACCTTATGACCTGTCAACAATTTCCAAAGTTCAATATCAAGGTCATTCACCAAACTAACAGTTCACAATCATAAACTTGAGAAGATTAGAAATACCTTGCTAGATTTAACTTGGTAAAACTTGAAGATTTCCACGTTGTTGCCATTGTTTGCACGTGTAGTTTAGTAAATAATCGATTGAGCATGCATGAATCTTTGTAGTTAAATATGAAAAAGGAAGAAAAATTTCATCTTTCGGGAAGACTTTCATAGACTGATTTAAAAGTATTTAATTTTGAATTATTTTATTCATTTATTTAATTCATTCTACGTCGTTGTGTGGTCCATTTTTCTTTTGATCATGTTGACCTATTTATACGTACCAAACGAAGAAACCTATAACATCGAAATTATCATTCTATTCTATTCAATACACAAACAATGAATAGAATGTTAAAGAGTTGATACACATGACATTTATTTCAGGTCCTACCCAAAACATTAATAAATCGTGCATAACAACATTTGTATGAAATAAGATCGTGTGTTGAAATTGCTAAAAAAATTGCTAAAAAGTTAAAACTGAAGATTCATGTCTATCAAAAAAATGTCCGACAGAAACTGTTGAAAATTTACAATCCCTGCATAAAACATTTAGATCCGAAAGCGAATGTCCGAGTTATATTAATAGATAATCTTAAAGTATTTTTTCTCAAATAATGGGTAATAATCGTCAAATTTGTAAACGCGCAATTAGTTTTGACAATGAATGAATTTAAAAAGTAAATACGGGAAGGTGTTTCTTGTAGATTCGTTATGATAGATTAATTCATCCACTGTCTGCGTTGACTTCATTTTAATTCCTTGGTAATTTCGGTAAACGATAAAGTTTTATGTAAGTTAAAAATATAAGTTCAGATATTATCAACATGATCAACAAGAACAAAGTACTCGTAATTTAAAAAATGCTGTCATCACTGTAACTACATTTTATGTACTAATGTCTGATGGTATCGAAGAAGTCTTGCTTTCGGTTTTGGAGGCCCATGGCATATTTGCAATCTTTCCAAAAATTATATAGGCATCAGTATGACAAATATAAATCCAATGGCAAAACTTATCATTAATATTTAACTTCTATTATCTCAAAGTTGAAATGATAGTTTGAAATATGAGGAGTAACTACAGTGTAAAGTATTACCATGGGGACAACACTTAATGATAATTAAAGAACCTTTGTGAGCACGCTCACATACCCCACGTCTTCGTATTGTCACTGGAGAAACAAGTAAAATGAACACAATCAAATGTTTACCTTCACATATTTATCCTAATTTGAATGGCAGCATGTTGGGAAATTTAAATTCCAAGCGAGAGGAGTCGACAGTAATAGTATAGTGAGGCAAATAAGTTCAAAGGGACGTAACTCCTGGAAAAAAAATTGAATCGTAATTTCCTGTCGATATGCACATCTACATAGTATGCCTGAAAAGGTTTCTTGAAATTCTGTTGTGTGGTTTGAGAGGAGTTGCGATGACAAACTGTTCCAGTAGTACATTAAAGTAAATAAGTTCAAAGGGGCGTAACTCCTAGAAAAAAAATTGAATCGCAATTTCCTGTCGACCTGCACAACTACATAGTATGTCCTTATTATCTAAAAAGGTTTCGTGAAATTCTGTTGTGTGGTTTGAGAGGAGTTGCGATGACAAGAAACAGGACTGATGGACTGACGGACGGCACGACGGCACGACAGACGGACAGACGGGTCAAAAACATTATACCCTCCGCAACTCGTTGCGTGGGGTATAATAAGAACTTGGAGATAACAAAAGTTAACTGTACAATCTGAATAAAGCAAATTATTTACATTATGACCAACATAGATGTGCAAACTTACCAAATTCGGAAGCCTCAGATACATAGTAATTCTTTGGATCATCTGATATGTGGAATGTTTTCAAAGCTGCTTCCTATAATCACAAGAAATTATCTTTATAATGTAACTTAATAATGAAAAGTTTTCTGAGAAATTAAAAGCTCAATTTAGAAACGATGATAAGATAAAATGTATTTTAAATCAGACTATTATAAAGCAAATTAAATTTAGGCTCTTTTTTTTTGTCTAAAACAAAATACATTAAGTTTTAAAGCTGTGACCCTCAAACATTTTATTCAAGAAGAAAAGTAAACATTTTCCTTTCCAGATTTTTCATCTTTTCCTGTATGATTTTATCCTAAGAATACTAATAATCATCCAAGCGCTTGATACTATCATATTTAATGTAGTACTAAAAGCATTTTTGTGACAAAGATAAAAACTAGAAATTGTGTCTGTAATACACCGATGCCCTAAAATCCAGAAATGAACCTAAATGCAAAACTTCACCAAAAACTTAACAAGAGTCACTCAATCGTAAAATGTAGGTAATAATGACCAAATTATTGTATGACTGCTCATTACTACCCACGGCACATCCACTGATAAAGTTTCATTGATATACTATGCTTAGTTCCAAAGAAATGAACCTAAATGCAAAACTTAACCACAGTCGCTCAAGCATAAGATGTAGGTCATAATGACCCAATTATTGTATGACTATTCTATTACTTCCCAAGGCACATCCACGAATGAAATCTCATTGATACACTATGCTTAGTTCCAAAGATATGAACCTAAATGCAGAACTTAACCAGAGTCGCTCAAGCATAAATTGTAGGTCATAATGACCCAATTATTGTATTACTGCTCATTACTTCCCAAGGCACATCCACGGATGAAGTCTCATTGATACACTATGCTTAGTTCCAAAGATATGAACCTAAATACAAAACTTAACCAGAGTTGCTCAAGCATAAATTGTAGGTCATAATGATGCAATTATTCTATGACTGCTCAGTACAGTAGTCCCCCTGTTGAACGACCCCCCTCGCAAACGACCACCCGTCTTTTACAACCATAAACTGTAATCCCCAACTCGTTTTTTTAAGAAAATGACCTCTCGCGAACGACCACCCCTCCAACGCGACCAGCGACCACTGTTTTGTGGGCGAAAATTAATACAACCCCCTCTGATATGGCCAAAGAATGATCGATCTTAATTTTGAGACAAACTGGAAGTGCTGATATTATCTTTTATAATCCCACGGTTACTTGGATGTTTGTAAGTCATAGAAAAAAATCAACCAGTTTTAGGAACCAGTAACAGTGTTCAGTACGATGTCGTCTAGAAAAAGGAAAATTTTGACACTCAATGAAAAATAAAACTAAAAGTGATTAGGCTGAACGAAAAAGGTGACAGTGTGAGATTGATAGCGTCCAATTACGACATTGGGAAGACACAAATTCAGCCAATCATAAGAAACAAAAGTCAAAACGGAGATATTAAATCAGGTGTTGATTGAGGACGGAAAATAATTAAGACTGGACATGTTTAATGTTTTGTGGTGTTTTAACAATAAAACGTTGATGGAGGACAGAAAATAATGAAAGAGACTGGAAATTTTTAATGTTTTGTGGTGTTTTAACAATAAAACGTATCACAAAATACCGAAATAAATTTGATGCAATTTATTGCAATATAATGACAAGACAATTAAACATTTTAATATTTTGTTTCTTTAATAAATGTTTTAATGATACAAATATTTTTTTTATTAAAGTGACATATCAGGTCTTTATCAGTTTCCATCTTTTTTGTCAAATGGCTACACTTCATTCTGAAACCAAATATAAACATCTACAAGTAAATATTGGTTGTTAATTGGACACTACAAATTGCCGAACCTCAGAGCTATCCCCTCAAGAAAGACCACCCCATTATAAGACCACTTTCATGGTGTCCCTTAGGTGGTCTTATAAGAGGGGGACTACTGTACTACCAAAGGCACATCCACTGAGGAAGTTTCATTGATACACTATGCTTAGTTCCAAAGAAATGAACCTAAACGCAAAACTTAACCACATAGTTAGGATGTACGTACGGATGGCCCAATCCACATTCATGGGCGGGGCATAAAAATATGGCTTGTTGTATGTCCAGACCTGCCATCACTGCCAGGTCTGGACCCAATTATTGTATGACTGCTCATTACTTCCCAAGGGACATCCACGAATGAAGTCTCATTGATACACTATGCTTAGTTCCAAAGATATGAACCTAAATACAAAACTTAACCAGAGTCGCTCAAGCATAAATTGTAGGTCATAATGACCCAATTATTCTATGACTGCTCAGTACTATCCAAGGCACATCCACTGATGAAGTTTCATTGATACTATTTTAGTTCCAAAGAAATGAACCTAAACGCAAAACTTAACCACATAGTTATGATGTACGTATGGATGGACAAGGGTATCTCTATATGCCCAATCCACATTCATGGGCGGGGCATAAAAATATGTTGTATGTCCAGACCTGCCATCACTACCAGATACTCAGAATAAAATGTTTTCCAAATCTACCTACCCTGTCTTTAGTCATTTTACTCACTTTCTGTGTCTATAGTCATTTTCTCGCTTGCTGTGTCTATAGTCATTTTCTCACTTTCTGTGTCTATAATCATTATCTCACTTTCTGTGTCTATAGTCATTTTCTCACTTTCTGTGTCTATAGTCATTTTCTCACTTTCTGTGTCTATAGTCATTTACTAACTTTCTGTGTTTACAGTCATTTACTCACTTTCTGTATCTATAGTCATTTTCTCACTTTCTGTGTCTATAGTAATTTTCTCACTTTTGGGTGTAAACTGTGCTTATAAAGTATTACTTCTAACATTTACGGAGTACAAACACTGTTCTAAATATTGAACTTACCAGAATAGCTTGAGCAGGAGCATTTTTGGGTACAGATATTGTTCTATACAGTCTTCTCTTCATGGATGAATTCCCATCAAAAACCTGTATTATTTCAGCTGAAAATAAATTATTGGCTTTTATAGTATTTCTTGTACACCAGAGGGTAGATAAAAGGGAGAGAGGGGGTACCCATAAAACCAGTTTAAACCTGCCACTTTTTCTGTGTCTGTATCTGATTCTCTGTTGTGTTTATGTTTGTTTTGTGCTCTTTTGTGTTATTTTTTGTACAGAGTTCTGTCTGATGGGTGATTTATTGTTATGACATTGTTATCCATTTATTGACTGTTGATATTACTTCTATACATTACATGCCTATAATACTTTTTTCTATAAAGTGAAATTTCATGATATTTTCATTCAGGTTTAGTACTTACAATGAGATTACAATGTAAAGAAATATTTCATGATATTTTCATTCAGGTTTAGTACTTTCAATGAGATTACAATGTAAAGAAATATTTCATGATATTTTCATTCAGGTTTAGTACTTTCAATGAGATTACAATGTAAAGAAATATTTCATGATATTTTCATTCAGGTTTAGTACTTTCAATGAGATTACAATGAAAAGAAATATTTCATGATATTTTCATTCAGGTTTAGTACTTTCAATGAGATTACAATGTAATGAAATATTTCATGATATTTTCATTCAGGTTTAGTACTTACAACGAGATTACAATGTAAAGAAATATTTCATGGTATTTTCAATCAGGTTTAGTAGTTACAATGAGATTACAATGTAAAGAAATATTTCATGATATTTTCATTCAGGTTTAGTACTTTCAATGAGATTACAATGTAAAGAAATATTTCATGATATTTTCATTCAGGTTTAGTACTTTCAATGAGATTACAATGTAAAGAAATATTTCATGATATTTTCATTCAGGTTTAGTACTTTCAATGAGATTACAATGTAAAGAAATATTTCATGATATTTTCATTCAGGTTTAGTACTTACAATGATATTACAATGTAAAGAAATATTTCATGATATTTTCATTCAGGTTTAGTACTTTCAATGAGATTACAATGTAAAGAAATATTTCATGGTATTTTCATTCAGGTTTAGTACTTTCAATGAGATTACAATGTAATGAAATATTTCATGGTATTTTCAATCATGTTTAGTACTTACAATGAGATTACAATGTAAAGAAATATTTCATGGTATTTTCATTCAGGTTTAGTACTTACGAGATTACAATGTAATGAAATATTTCGTGGTATTTTCATTCAGGTTTAGTACTTACGAGATTACAATGTAAAGAAATATTTCATGATATTTTCATTCAGGTTTAGTACTTTCAATGAGATTACAATGTATAGAAATATTTCATGGTATTTTCATTCAGGTTTAGTACTTACGAGATTACAATGTAATGAAATATTTCATGGTATTTTCATTCAGGTTTAGTACTTACGAGATTACAATGTAATGAAATATTTCATGATATTTTCATTCAGGTTTAGTACTTTCAATGAGATTACAATGTAAAGAAATATTTCATGGTATTTTCAATCAGGTTTAGTACTTTCAATGAGATTACAATGTAATGAAATATTTCATGGTATTTTCATTCAGGTTTAGTACTTACGAGATTACAATGTAATGAAATATTTCATGGTATTTTCATTCAGGTTTAGTACTTTCAATGAGATTACAATGTAAAGAAATATTTCATGATATTTTCATTCAGGTTTAGTACTTACAATGATATTACAATGTAAAGAAATATTTCATGATATTTTCATTCAGGTTTAGTACTTACAATGAGATTACAATGTAATGAAATATTTCACGATATTTTCATTCAGGTTTAGTACTTACAATGATATTACAATGTAAAGAAATATTTCATGGTATTTTCATTCAGGTTTAGTACTTACGAGATTACAATGTAATGAAATATTTCATGGTATTTTCATTCAGGTTTAGTACTTACGAGATTACAATGTAATGAAATATTTCATGATATTTTCATTCAGGTTTAGTACTTTCAATGAGATTACAATGTAATGAAATATTTCATGGTATTTTCATTCAGGTTTAGTACTTACAATGAGATTACAATGTAAAGAAATATTTCATGGTATTTTCATTCAGGTTTAGTACTTTCAATGAGATTACAATGTAATGAAATATTTCATGGTATTTTCATTCAGGTTTAGTACTTACGAGATTACAATGTAAAGAAATATTTCATGGTATTTTCATTCAGGTTTAGTACTTACGAGATTACAATGTAATGAAATATTTCATGGTATTTTCATTCAGGTTTAGTACTTTCAATGATATTACAATGTAAAGAAATATTTCATGATATTTTCATTCAGGTTTAGTACTTTCAATGAGATTACAATGTAATGAAATATTTCATGATATTTTCATTCAGGTTTAGTACTTTCAATGATATTACAATGTAAAGAAATATTTCATGATATTTTCATTCAGGTTTAGTACTTTCAATGAGATTACAATGTAATGAAATATTTCATGATATTTTCATTCAGGTTTAGTACTTACAATGAGATTACAATGTAAAGAAATATTTCATGATATTTTCATTCAGGTTTAGTACTTACAATGATATTACAATGTAAAGAAATATTTCATGATATTTTCATTCAGGTTTAGTACTTACAATGATATTACAATGTAAAGAAATATTTCATGATATTTTCATTCAGGTTTAGTAATTACAATGAGATTACAATGTAAAGAAATATTTCATGATATTTTCATTCAGGTTTAGTACTTACAATGAGATTACAATGTAAAGAAATATTTCATGGTATTTTCATTCAGGTTTAGTACTTTCAATGAGATTACAATGTAATGAAATATTTCATGGTATTTTCAATCAGGTTTAGTACTGACGAGATTACAATGTAATGAAATATTTCCTGGTATTTTCAATCAGGTTTAGTAGTTACAATGAGATTACAATGTAATGAAATATTTCATACTAATTCAGTACCATATCTATATCAAATGACTTTTAGTAAATGAACTCCTGGGTTGATGGCCATTAATTTTTCCATGAAAATAAATACTACTATCTTTTCTGTCTCTAATATGTGAATAGGCTTTCATTAAATGTAAATCACAAACTAGAGGCTCCCAGGAGCCTGTATCGCTCACCTGGACTATGTCCATCTCGTCTTTCAACCTGTCAAGTTCCAACTGGCTCACTGGTTTCAAACAAGAAGATCTTTCAGAGATTTTTCCACTTAGGTCCCATTTTAAACACTGTTCAGCTCTGGCGGCCATCTTGGATGACGGGCCTGGTCATCGGATAAATTTTTGAATGAATATCACCTAAGGACCATTGCTGCCAAGTTTTGATCCAATTGGACAAATGGTTTCAGACAAAAGATCAGATAAAAAGATCTTCCCCATAGGGTCCTATGTAAAATTATGTTCGGCTATGGCGGCCATCTTGGATGGTGGATGTGGTCGTCAGATACAATTTTGAAAAAGGACCACCTAAGGACCATTGCTGCTACATTTTGTTCCAATTGGCCAAGTGGTTTCAGACAAGAAGATCTTTAATTAAATTCCCCATGGGTACTATGTTAAACAATGTTTGGCTCTGGCGACCATCTTGGATGGAGTATGTGGTCATCGGATATAATTCTGAAAGAAGACCAAGTAAGGACCATTGCTGCTAAGTTTTGTTATAATTGGCCAACTGGTTGCAGACAAGGAAGATTTTTAATTAAACTCCCCAGAGGGTCCTATGTTAAACTATGCTCGGCTCTGGCGGCCATCTTGGATGGCGAGCTGGGTCGTCGGATACAATTCTCAAAGAGGACCACCTAAGGACCATTGCTGCTAAATTTTGTTCCAATTTGCCCAGTGGTTTCAGAGGAGAAGATCTTTAAAGGAATGTTTACGACAACGGCGGTGGACACCAAGAGATGGCAATAGCTCACATGGCCCTTTTGGCAAGGTGAGCTAAAAATTGTTTTCATCTCACTGAAAGGAATCCACAATTTTTTTTACTGTGCCTAAACTAAAACTATTTTTCATAATAAACTATTATTCTACATATAAAATGTACTACATGTATTATTATTGATTAACTGGAATAAATCATACTTTCTAAATCTTTTTCTTTATCTTTACATTCCTTTTCCTTTGGTGACCGTGAAGATGACTGCGACACTCGGTCCTCGTCATCATTTTTTGATTCACCACTCGAAGGCCAATCCTCAGACATTGTCCGACCTACTGCAAGAAAATTATTAGACTCAGAGAATCTTCAACAAATAAAAAAAAATAATATGTTTAGATTATCCTGAGGTATAAACCTGATGAAGTACTATTCACCTGATAAGATACCTTATGTTCTACTCCACTTCCCCTTCCCCCAATAAAAAGAAACCAATCTCCCCCTTCCCCTATTACAAAGAAACCAATCACCCTCTATTCCCCCTATTACAAAGAAACCAATCTCCCCCCCCCCACTTTTCTCCCTATTACAAAGAAACCAATCTCCCTCTATTCCCCCTATTACAAAGAAACCAATCTCTCCTTCCCCTATTACAAAGAAACCAATCTCCCTCTATTCCCCCTATTACAAAGAAACCAATCTCACACCCCCCCCCCCCCCTTTTCTCTCTATTTCAAAGAAACCAATCTCCCCCATTCCCCCTATTACAAAGAAACCAATCCCCCATTCTCCCTATTACAAATAAACCAATCTCTCCTCCATTCCCCCTATTACAAAGAAGCCAATCCCCCTCACTTCCCCTATTACAAAGGAACCAATCTAAGCAAAAGTAAATCTTTTGACGAAAATGGTTTTGTTTTTCCTTTTATATTAATATGGAAAGATTTAAAGTATTAATTCAGTATAACATTATAGTCTACTGTAATTCTTTTAAATATTTCAGCAACATTAATCTTAAAACAATTTATAGAAATATACCCCTGATTTCTAAGGCTATGTTTCTATTACTGAAGTTAGTGTGAGGGTGGGCTTTGGGGATGCTTCATACAAAATGTTCTTCTTTTGACAATTTTACATTTTAATGAAATTATAAAAAGCTTTCAATTTTTTATTAAATTGTTCATATGTATACAACTATTGTTTGCTACTTTTTGTCAAATAATACTGGGCGAATAGAAACATTTAAATTGCAAACAATACACAATATCACATTCATAATGGCTGATAGCCTTTATAGTTCAAATATAAAGGGAGGTATTAACTTATCCATAAGAAAAAACAGAATATGAATTATTTATGTTGTAAAATTTCATTCTTATGAGTGGTTTTTTATTCCTAACAATCAAGAGGAAAATAAAATTTTTGAGTAAAGTTTTGAGCACATGTTTTTAGACGTTTTTTTTATTCAGTAATTATGTAAATTTCAAAAGTTTAAAGTAGGATTCCTATTGCAGCCCAAATCTAAATCTGATGATTTTCTAAATAAAGTTAGTGACATTTTTCCTTAAGAAATTACTTGCAAATATTAATACATTAAATTAACTGGAGTAAGATTTTTTCTATAATGAAGATTGAATTATATTTGACTTTGTACAAATACTGATAATTTTTTTTAGTAGAAGAAAATCTGTTGAAATAAAATGACCTAAAATATACAGATTAGAAAGTCAAAATCAACATGGTAATACTGTATACTGACAACAAAACAAATTAAAAAATACCACTTTTTGAAAATCGTGAGAAAAAACTGGCCCCAGATTCCCACATCTTCTCAAAATAAGAGGGCTCCAGTACCTTGTTTAGTTTTTTATCAGCATGCAATCTTTCTACAAAATACACAACAAAACAACAAATTACTAAGGGTTCATAGTGATTAAACAAAATAAAAAAAAAATTTAAAACTTAGGTCTGAGTTCTCAATGGAACACTTGTACCAACTGCCCTCATTAATTACATGTAAAACTTAGTGGTAAGTCTTCCAGGGAAGTCCTGTGCCTGCGTACTTATCCATACTGATTCTCTGTGCCATATATCAGGAAGCTAACCGGGGCCTCGGTGGCCGAGTGGTCTAGGTAATTTGTCATCACGACTACTAATGATCACTTGCCTGGGGTGTTCAACTCCGATCTAAATTGACAAGGATTGCAAATTTTCCTACCAAAGGTCGTGGTTCTCCCTGGGTACTCGGGCTTCCCCACCAATAAAGACTGGCTGCTGCAAAATAGCCAGCTGAAAACAGGGTAAAACCCCAACTAAACAAACAAAGGAAGCTAACCTGTGTGTTCTTGAAAAAATTTGTCTGTCTCAAAAATATTCTAAGTTCCATCAAACAGGAAGTGGACATGCTACTGATTTGAAAGTGCCTTACATGATACAGTTCTCTATACTGATGCTCTATGCAAAATATCAGGAAGCTGGCTAGTGTGGTTCCCGAGAAAAATGCGACAGAAATTATTTTGTGATGCCTAGGCCGACGACGACGGATAGTGATCCCTATATGTTGCCTCTGCGTAATGCAGGCGACACAAAAAGTATACACGATGTGTTAATCTAGTATTGCTGGAGTTGTCTCTCTTACAACAACAAAGTGATCCCTATGTGTTGATACTGCTATGAAGGCCACACATCAAGAGTATAAAATAAAAGTATTCATTTTCTATGTTTCTGAAAGTTAAAAATTTTTTATAATAATTATATCCAAGAATTAACATCCTGTAATAAATAGTTGTACAGTAGTTTGAATAAAAGACCGAATTCTCAAATTTCATTATCTCCCCTGATTTCGGACTATAGCTATCAGCCTTTATCATGTAGCAATGTCAGTAAACACTAGGGGCGCAATGGGCAGAAACCACAGTTTGTTTACAGTATACTGGTCTCAAAATAGGCTGGAAAAGGTTGAAAGAAGCAGAATCCAGTTTTCAAATAACTTCCCCCAAAACAACTCCACCTGGTGTTTACTGACATTGTTATATCATGTGTCACAATGACCTCAAAGGGTTTTTTGGTTGAGAAAAAAAAAACAAATTTTAACTGATTAGTTGTGTGAAATAACTAATTCCATCTTGTTCTGATATTATGAAACTTATATGTTTCTCTAATTTCTTTAGATAATCCAATCACCTGGAGAAAACATTTTATTTGTTTTTTTATCTCGTCTGTAGAAATATGTCAACAGCCTATTAAGTCAGATATGATACAAATTTACAGGTAAAAATATACTGTCTATTACGTAGCTGTTGTTACAAATCACTGAAGATAATAAATGTTGGAATGTGGTCCAGGGAGATTCTCAGAAACACAAATTGTGAAAGTAAATCCATGGGGTTTGAGTTATTGCAGGAAATGGGGTTCTACTGTATACTGCTTATCACAGAAAGTTCATATCAAATCATTGAAAATCAACACTTTTACCAGAGTGCATTGTAGAAAGTTCTCATTTACAGTGGAATCTCCTTTAATCTGGAGGCAACATAAAATAGAAAACATGCATTTTACTATAAATAACTAAATACATTATAGCCAAAAACAAATTATATAAACATCTATAATGATATGGAAACACTGACATGCTATAAATAAATGGTAGTCATTTTCATGCTTATAACCACATACGTACCTGGTAAAGCTAAAATAAAGCAAATATTATCTGATGTGTTTTTTAATTAAAAGCCGCCACGAAATAGCCAAATGTGCTGAAAACGGCGTAAAACCCCAACTAAACAAACAAATTTTAATTAAAATATTCATACACCACATTTTCTGTTACTGCAATTCTTTTTTATTTTGGTCTTAATCCTGAAGGTATGTCGCAGCTATCCCATTGACAAATATCAAATACCGTATTTCCTCTGACAAACGCCCCGGGAGCGAAGACAATTTCCAAATGGGTCGTTAATAAGAGAAGCAAATATCCGACTTGAATGAAACAGACTATAGAAATCTACACATGTGTCAATTATCTCTGTAGTCAGCGATCTATAAATAGTGCTTACTGACTAGTTGCTGTAAGCTACATGCATACATTTAAAAACGTGGTTGACGATAAATAATTAATGGAGTATACCTTTGATAGTTTAATTAGGGAATACCACGTATAAAAAAACTATTTGGACATATGCGATCAGCGACAAATTAAAATGTGAACTAGAGGAGAATACTAAGGAAAAATTTGCAGTAAAACTTGTTCGTTTATGCGGAAATGAAGAAAATGTGTGGGACATGTGCCCATGGAATTTAGTAAAATAATTTAGGAGGGGTGGAAAGATTTAGCTTTAGGCCACAAGTTTTTTTACATTGCACTTGAAATTATGTGCATATATAAATTTTTTGGAACAGTCACGATAAAGAAAAGTTGAAAACATTATTGAAATAATAGATCCTAAAAAGACAGTGCATAATAAATGCAACTTGGCATTTAAAACTAGAGGCTCTCAAGAGCCTGTATCGCTCACCTGAATTTAACTTTTCACCTTGAGCAGACCTAAAAATTTGGCTGGTTTTTCTATGGGATTCTATGTTAAACTAATTTCAGCTGTGGCAGTCATCTTGGTTTAGTCCAGGTTAACAGATACATTTCTAAAAGAGAACCATCTAAGGACCATTTCTACTAAGTCTTGTTCCAACTGGCTAAGCGGTTTCAGACAAGAAGATTTTTAAATGAATTTTCCTATAGGGTCCAATATTTAACAAAGTTTGGTGTGGCAGCCATCTTGGTTGACAATCCGGGTGATCGGACACATTTCTGAAAGAGGACCTCCTAAGGACCAATGCTGCCAAGTCTGGCTCCAATATGTCAAGTGGTTTCAGACAAGAAGATTTTTCAATGAATTTTCCCATAGGGCCCTATGTTAAACTAAGTTCGGGTGTGGCGGCCATCTTGGTTGACAGTATGGGTCATCGCACAAAATTCTGAAAGAGGACCATCTAAGGACCCATTGTTACCAAGTCTAATTCAAATTGACTTAGTGGTTTCAGATGAGAAGATTTGAGTGAATTTCCCATAGGGTCCTATGTTAAACTAAGTTCTGCTGTGGCGGCCATCTTGGTTCACAGTCCACGAAATCAGACACATTTCTGAAAAAGGACCTCCTAAGGACCAATGCCGTCAATTCTTGCTCCAATATGTCAAGTGGTTTCAGACAAGAAGATTATTCAATAAATTTTCCTATAGGGACCTATGTTAAACTAAGTTCGGCTGTGGCGGCCATCTTGGTTGACAGTCCGGGTCATTGGACACACCTCTGTAAGAGGACCATCTAAGGAGCATTGCTGCCAAGTCTGGTTCCAGTTGGTCAAGTGGTTTAAGACAAGAAGATTTTTGAATGAATTTTCAACTAAGTTCGGCTGTGGCGGCCATCTTGGTTAACAGTCCGGGTCATTGGACATATTTCTGAAAGAGAACCTCCTAAGAACTATTACTGCCAACTTTGGTTCCAACTGGACTTGTAGTTTCATATAAGAAGATTTTTGAAAGTCACCCCGTTTTTTTTCTATTTTTAGTAACAGCAGCCATCTCGGTTGGAAGTCGGTGATGCCAGACATAATTTTGGAAGGGGGCCACCCAAGGACCATTCCACCAAAGTTTGGTCTCAATTGGCCCAGTGGTTTGAGAGGAAAAGATCTTTAAAGGAAAGTTTATGCTGGATGCCGTCTTTAAAGGGCAAAAACTCCTATAAGGGGTCAATCAATGATTTTGGTCATGTTGACTTATTTGTAGATCTTACTTTTTTGAACTTTTTTGCTGTTTATAATTTGTCTTTATCTATAATAATATTCAAGATAATAACCTAAAACTGCAAAATTTCCTTAAAATTAACAATTCAGGGGCAATAACCCAACAAAGGGTTGACCGATTCGTCTGAAAATTTCATGACGGGTAGATCTTGACCTGATGAACATTTTTACCCCGTCAGTTTTGCTCTAATTGCTTTAATTTTTGAGATATAAGACAAAAACTGCAGTTTACCCCTATGTTCTATTTTTAGCCATGTCGGCCATGTTGGTTGGCAGGCGGGGTCATCGGACACATTTTTTAAACTAGATACCCTAATGATGCTTGTGGCCAAGTTTGGTTCAATTTGGCCCAGTAGTTTCAGAAGAGAAGATTTTTGTAAAAGTTAACGGACGACGACGGACGACGGACGCCAAGTGATGAGAAAAGCTCACTTGACCCTTTGGGTCAGGTGAGCTAAAAAATCAAAATCCTGTGGACATGCATACCTCCATTATGGGTTCAAACATCATACAAAATATTAAAGCTGTAGCTCCAAAACTGTAGGAGGAGATAGCCGGACAAACCATGTATCTATATCCGAACTGACGAACAGACAAGGGTAAATTAATATCCCCCACCCCCCCACTGACTGTTTGTCGCGGGGGCATAACAAGGCACTATTATGTTACCTTCAACATTAAAATCTGAAACTTACTGTCTACTCTTCTATTGGTTATTCCCAAAATGGTTTCCATGGGAACATCCATACGAGGAATGGTTAAACAATTAGGAGGAAGCATTATTTCCCTCAGACTTCCAAAGTTACACTCTGGTGGTAATTGTCTATAACAACTGGCATGGGCCTGAAAGAAGACAAAGACTTCCAAAGTTCTGGTGGTGACTGTACATAACAACTGGCATGGGCCTGAAAGAAGACTACTGAATTCCATACGACTTAAATGTAGTATTCAATACCATCTTCCTTTGCTGTATCTTATCAACCTCGCATGAAAAAATAATTTTTCAAGACAAAAACCATGTTAAGAATTTAACTTAATTGTGACAGTAGGCAGATAATATAGATCTTATTAGATGGCAATGAGGAACATATGAAGATTTTTTTACACAAAAACAGAAATATCCCAGTGACCAAGCAGAAGTGAAGTATTATTTTCTAGAGTGAATAAACATTCATTTGATCCAATAAGACCACATTCAAACCTTTTAAATTCCTGCTAAATTAAAATAACATTGACATCTCAATAGTTTGGTTTCTTGTTACAGAATGATTAATTTCATGAAAATATGAATTTTGCCCTATGTATCACAGTAAATGTTAAATAAATTATGTACCTCTATTGTATAAGAGGTATAATAGTATTATTGTAACATTTCACACTTCCTGAACAAACGTTTGGATAACCAGCTTATTTTGTTTATATGATTACATTTACCGTAACTCCACACCATTCACATCTCATTCCGGACAAACATTCAGATGACCAGCATGTCTTCTTACAAGCCAGGCATTTTGAATTGGCTGGTAAGTTACCCTCCCTCCAGTGGTGATACTGCACAGCATTTTCCTACAAGCACATTTATTACATTAAATCCTGTATCGATATCTATACTTTTACTGCAACAAAGTACTGCAAAATTGTCAAAGTTACGATCATTGTTACCAGCATGATACGACCGCAACATGTCAACAGGTGAAGAATTACATGTAATGTAAATGTGGACATATTATTAAGCTTTACCCAATAAAGTGTAATTTATACATTACACAAAAATATTGGACATTCCAACTACCGTGCTTTTTTGGCCCCTTTAACCACTAATATCTCAAAAACTGTAAAGGATTGGAAACCCTTTAACCACTAATATCTCAAAAACTGTACATGATGGGAAAAATCTGTTGACATACTACCCAAAGCACTCATCAAGATAAATTAAAAGAAAAAAATCTCCATTAAAATTGGATAAAAAAAAATGTTCAGGTGTCACTCAAAATGTATAATTTTGGCCCCTTTAATCACTTTTATCTCTGCAATGACAAAAGTTACACAAAAATGTCTGGATTAACTTTATTGTATTTCTTATGACAAACCATTTTAAAAACTAGGGACTCTCAAGAGCCTGTATTGCTCACCTGGAATTAACTTGTCAACCTTCAGCAAGACTGATAGTTTAAGTGTAGCAGTTATCTTTGCTAGTTTTCCCATATGTTCAATAATGTTAAACAAAGTTAGGGTGTGGTGGCCATCTTAGTTGACATTCAAGGTTATCAAACATAATTCTGAAGGAGGACCATTGCTGGCATTAGTTTGGTGTCCAAACGGCCAAGTTTATGGTATGGTGACTGCAAATTAACTTTTCCCATAGGGTCCTAAACAAATTCAGCTTTGGTGGACAATTTCTGCCAAGTTTGATTCCAATTGGCTTAGTGGTTTCAAACAAGATTTTTTAATGAATTTTCCCATAGGGTCCTTTGTTTTAATAAGTTTGGCTGTAGCGGCCAACTTGGTTCACATTCTGGGTCATCGGACACAATTCTGACAGAGGACCATTTAGGACCATTTCTGCCAAGTTCGGTTCCAACTGGCTCTGTAGTTTCAGACATCTTGGATTTCAGATCGGCACAAAAAACATAAACTTTATAGAAGAGCATGTAAGGATCATTCCTGCAATATAACAATTCAATTGCTTTTGTAGTTTCAGAGAAGAAGATTTTTAAAATTTCAGCCAATCAGAGAGCATAAATGGCCTGAGCAGCCATGTTTTTTAATTTCGGATCGACACCAAAAACATTGATTTTGTGAGGGACCATTTTTTGATCATTCAGGCATAATTCAGCCAATCAGAGTGCATAAATGGCCCTGGCAGCCATGTTAAAGTTTGGATCAGAACCAAAAAGATAAACTTTGTAGAGGACCATTCATTGAACATCCCCACCAAGTTTGGTTTCAATTGGCCATGGGGTTTTGAAGAAGATTGAAATGTGAAAAGTTAACAGATGATCAGATGGATGACGACGGACACAAAGTGATGGCAATCATCAAAATCATTAAATTGGATAAATAAAAAATTAAGCAGTGTCCCTTTTTCGGCCACTTATATCACGAAAACAGTAAGAGCTAGTGAAATAAAGATCTTGAATAAATATTAAAAAAATGACACCAAAATTATCAAAAAGCCTTCATGACCCCCAGAAAATAACAGGAGGGGCCAGATTCCTCAAAATTAATCCCGACCTGTATTTCTTATTGGGGACCATTGTGGTAAAATATAAGGATACATTCAATAGAAACAAAAGTAAATGAGCAGAAACCTAACTGTCTACAGACGCTAATGCAGAAAAAGACAGGCTCATACCATAATACGTCCACAAAAATTTGCGGCCGTATAAAAATTTTTGAAACAAGAATGATTTTTTACTAAATTTATTGTGTTTTTCTACATGGAAGTTTACTTTTAAAAATAAATCTGACACAAGTCCTGAATGTTTCTCAGAGGAATTTTTAGAAAACAAATCCTCTTATTACACTAGAGGCTTTCAAGAGCCTGTATCACTCACCTGGATTTAACTTTTCACCTTAAGCAGGAATAAAAATTCAAGTGTTGCAGTCGATTTGGCTGGTTTGTCTATAGGGTTCTATGTTAAACTAAATTCGATTGTGGCAGCTATCTTGGTTGACAGTCCAGGTCAATAGACATATTTCTAAAACAGAACCATCTAAGGACCATTATTGCTAAGTCTTGTTCCAACTGGCTAAGTGGTTTCAGACAAGAATATTTTTTCATGAATTTTCACATAGGGTCCTATATTCAACTAAGTTCGGTTGTGGCAGCCATCTTGGTTGAAAATCCTTGTGATCAGACACAATTCTGAACGAGGAACATCTAAAGACCAAAGTTTAGTTCCAATTGGCTCTGTAGTTTCAGATGAGTAAATTTTTTAGTTAATTTCCTTTAGGCTCCTATGTTAAACTTAGTTCGTCTGTGGGGGCCATCTTGGTTCACAGTCCATGAAATCGGACAAATTTCTGAAGGAGTACCTCCTAAGGACCATTCCTGACGAGTCTGGTTCCAATTGGTCAAGTGGTTTCAGACAAGATGATTTTTCAAAGAAATTTCCTATAGGGCCCTATGTTAAACTAAGTTCAACTGTGGTGCTATCTTGGTTGACAGTCCTGGTCATCGGACACAATTCTCTAAGTGGACCATCTTATAAGGACCACTGCTACCATGTCTAGTTCTAATTGGCTTAGTGGTTTCTGAAACAAGAACTGCCCCATGGCGGCCATATTTGTATTCTGATCGGGACGAACTGATGATACTTTATAAGGAAAGTCAAGAAATACCAAAGGGATATTCGAAGGAGAGAAAAATCGTAACAACTGACAAACTCTGGAGAACAACGAAGACAAGACCAAAACAATACATGCACTACAATTAAAAACTAAAAACATATGGACCCCACCAAAAAACCGGGGGTAGACTCAGGTGCTCCGGAAGAGTAAGCAGTCTCTGCTTCCTGCAGGACACCTGCCATGCTGTCCATGTCAAATCCGAAATGCGGAAGGGATAATATCAATGGAACAGGTCCATTTTCATTTTGGAAACGGTTTTTTCATACCTGTCAACCAAGTCATGATGACGCCCATAAAACTTTAATAAGAATGACTTCAGCTTAGGAGCAACGTACCCCTGTCTAAGCAACTTTTCTGTCAGAAGCCGGGCTCTGTCCAGAAAGTCAATGTATATGTCACAAGCTCTGGAATAACGTATGAGTTGTGAAATATATCCTCCATACGCCGGCGCTTCTGGAATATTGCCGCTCAAAAATGGGAAGTTGACCACTGGAAAGTCAAAGTCATCCCGTTTGTCGTAAAGTTTTGTATTCAACCTTCCTCTGGTGTCAAGCACCTCCCATATATGCTTCATATCAAGTTTCGTTCCATTTGGTCAAGCAGTTTCAGAGAAGAAGAGTTTTTTATATCAGCCTCTCAGAAACAAGAACTGTCCATGGTGGCCATATTTGTAGTCGGATCAGGACAAAATGAGGAAACTTTGTAAAGAACCTCCCACAGATGCTTCCTGTCAAGTTTCGTTCCATTTGGCCCAGTACTTCCACAGAATTTTTTTTTTTTTTAATCAACCAATGAGAAACAAGAATTTTCCATAGCGGCAATGTTTGTTGCCCAATCATAACGAAATATGGAAATTTTGTGAACAACCTCCCACAGATGCTTTCTGTCAAGTTTCGTTCCACTTGGCCAAGCAATTTGAGACAAGAAGATTTTTTTATATCAGCCAATCAGAAAAAACAATTGCCCATGCCGGCCATGTTTGTTGTCCGATCAGGATGAAATGAGCAATCTTTATAAAGGACCTTACATAGATGCTTCCTGGCAAGTTTAATTCCATTTGGCCCAGTGATTTCAGAGGAGAAGATGAAAATGTGAAAAGATTACGACGGACGCCAAGTGATGGCAGAAGCTCACGTGGCCTTTGGCCAGGTGAGCTAAAAATGGGCAAAACGTTTCTTCTCAATTTACTTAAAGAAAAATTATCTGCATGACTGTGTAATCCTGGTTACTTCCAATACTTCTCTCTGTTTTGGTGACAAATTATTTAATTAAGGTTCCTGCTTTGGACACAACAAAACAGTGTATTTGTGAATAACATTCTTACCATGAAATTAAACTGATCTTACCTTATGTGGGCCATATGTTGCACATTCTTTACAGTCACTGACACAAAAGTCTTGGCAGTCTTCATGTGCATAATATTCACAAACTGTCAAAATCATACAAAACACAATTATTGTATATTCCTATCTAAATAGATGTTATAGATTTACAGTTTTCTTTTTCTGATGCTGACTTGATCAAGTGTGTTATTGTATGTAGAGTCAAATGATAATCCTCTAGATTAAGTCAGTATCAAAAGCATATTTCAATTATTCTTTAAAGGTCAAGGCAAAGTAATTGAGAGTATCCTACAGTTTTCTAATTTTTTGTCAGTATGTAATCGAAATACATAGGAATATGAAACCAGAGGTTCATCATGTTCATAGGGCTGAGCCTGCAACGTTCACCTGGCATGAAAGCCATTTTTATTGATGTATCTCAGAGAAGTCACCTCTCCCTATCACTATGAAGTGTGGTAAGCCTTGTAGGAAACAAATTTTTCGTCAATAAGGTCCTTCTACTTACAGGTCAGCACATTCTAAAATTTGGTGGTTCTCCAGAAGATTTTTGCATATCTTTCAAAAAGGGTCTTAACTTAGTCCTCTCCTGAAGGCCATTTTGAGTTAGGGATCTGCATCAGAATAACAACACTTGGTGAGCACCTTAGAGGAACATTCAGACCATGTTTGGTTTCAACCAATTCTGCGGTTCAGCAGATTTTTGTTATATGTCAAAGACACTTTGTGTCAAGTTTGGCTCTATTTGGCCAGGCAGTTTTAGAGAAATTTTCTTTTAAATCAGCTAATCAGAAACGAGAATTGGCCATGGCAGTTATCATGGTTATGTTTGTCGCCTGATCTGGACAAAATGAGGAAACTTTGTAAAAGACTTCCAACAGAAGCTTCCTGTCAGGTGTTTCAAAGAACAAACTTTTCAAAAGATGAAAGACAAGAACTGCCCATGACAGCCATATTTGTTGCCTGATAAGGATGTAATGGGGAAACTTTGTATAGAACCTCCCAATTAGATGCTTTCTATCAAGTTTCGTTCTATTTAGCCAAGCGACTTCACAGGAGACAATTTTTATATATCAGCCAATCAGAAACAAGAACTGCTCATGGTGGCCATATTTGTATTCCGGTCGGGACAAAATGAGGAAACTTTATCATTTGTTTATAAAGGACCTCCCATATATGCTTCCTGTCAGGTTTTGTTCCATTTGGGCAAGTGATTTCAGAGGAGAAGATTCTTTTATATAAGCCAATTAGAAACAAGAACTGCCAATGGTGACCATACATGTACTCCAATCAGGATGAAATAAAAAAGTTTTGTAAAGAACCTCCCATAGATGCTTCCTGTCAAGTTTTGTTCCATTTGGCCAAGCAGTTCCAGAGAGAAAAACTTTTTTTAATCAACCAATGAGAAACAAGAATTGCCTATGTTGGCAATTCAAAAAGTTTTGATAATGAAGAGACTTGTGAACGCACAATGCACTTTGAAACAATAACTGTATGTCTGAACACACCATTATATCTACCTTGGGGCGATGCCATTACCTCACTGGAGTCAAAGTCATAGAAAGTAAGTAAATGAGGGTATCCCAATTAGAACAAGTCTAATTTTCATTGGGGCCCTCTAAACAAATAAATAAACATAAAACAACTAGAACTGTGAGGGGACCTCACTAACTATACCCCTGTTAATTTAATGGCCTAGGGCATCCTTATAGTCCAGTCAGACTAAGTTTTAACCTCAAACTAATTGCAACAGAAAATGTTTTAGTTCTAATCTATAGCATTAAGCCCCAAATATACACAGAAAAAGTCTCATAAAATCTTACTTGAGAAAAACTCAAAATCAGCATTTTTAATTTCCTATGGAAATTAACATTGGAAAGGAGAGATAACTCTGCAAAAATGAGTCTTTTTTTTGTCAGCTTTTGGTTGATTTTCTTAAAATTCATGTAAAGTATGATACTTTGATGGGGTTATAGGTTCGTATTTGACTATATTATATAATCTTCTGCTCATGAAATGTACAAAACCGAAATGTTATGGGTATTTTTATTTTTCTTGCGCATTTTTCATTAAAGAAATTGCAAATTTGTGGCTTTTTGACCATTTTGAAAAAATAATGTGAAAATTTGGTATAGTTTATATCTGTAAATTATATTTGATCAGCATCTACCTTGTTTAAAGAAACTTTAAACCACAACAAGAGGCTCTCAAGAGCCTGAATCGCTCACCTGGTAAACAATGCACTATAAACTAAATTAATATATTAATGTTTGTTGTAAACTAAACTGAGTATTAAAGGTCATGTAAAATGCTGAAAATACCTTTAAAAACCTTTAAGAACCTCTGGAAAGAAGTGGGCATGAGTTCTCCCTACGCTTGATTAAGATACAGTCATGGTCAATCTGATGATTCATAATACAAAATACAAGCTTTAATTAATCTTCAAATACAAGTATAAATCTTTTGGTCTATATGTTGTCTTCGTTTTTAAAATGTTTGAAAGAAGTTATATAAAAATTGTGGGTTAAGGCTTTTTATTGTACTTGAAAAGGAAATATTGCAGGAACAATCATGCTAAGTTTCATCAAATTCCCCTAAGTAGTTTCAGAGGAGAAGATGTTTGAAAATTTGTTAACAACGATTATGACAGACACCAAGTGATGGCAATTAAAAGCTCACATATTATGAAGTTTAATCATTGTTATACAACATTCTCATCATCACCATTCACTAAGGATACCATGTTTACTTTAAAAACCAAATATTGTTGAAATCCGAGCAAGTGTAAAAAATGGCGGGAAAATGGCAGCCATTTTAAAAATGGCCGTCCAAAACAAACTTTCATCATCACCATTCAACTCGGGATACCATGTTTGCCTTGAAAGTAGCTTTCATCTTCATTTTATTTCTATAATTCAGGAAAGAATAGCAAAAAACAGCATTTTGACCCCTATGTTCTATTTTTAGTAAGGCCGGACATGTTTTTTGACCAATCAAAAATCCAAGCCTTAACTTTTTGCAGAATACCCTAAGGAACAATCTTACCAAGTTTCATTTGATTTTGAATAGTAGTTTTAGAGAAGAAGATTTTTGAAATAATAACATAAAAAAAAGCCAAAAATGTCAAAAAAGGGCAATAACTCTAACATCAGTTGACAGATTTTCACGAAAATAAACACACAGGTAGCTCTCATCATGCTGAACACTTTCAACCTCCCAGAATTTGCCATAACCTAATGATTTTTGAGATATTTGCGAAAAACTGTTGTTTGACCCCTATGTTCTATTTTTAGTAACAGTGGCCATGTTTTTCGATGGATCAAAAATCGAAGCATAAACTTTGTGCAGGATACCCTAAGGAACAATCATGCTAAGTTTTATCCAAATCCATTCACTAGTTTCAGAGGAGAAGATTTTTGAAATAATAACATAAAAAAAAGCCAAAAATGTCAAAAAAAAGGGTGATAACTCTGAAATGAGTGGTTGGATCTTCTTCAAAATTTCAGGGCAGGTAGATCTTGAGGTGCTGATCACTTTTACCCTATGCCAGAATTTTGATATCTGTGACCGTTTCTGACTTATTTGCAAAAAACTGCGATTTACCCCTATGTTCTATTTTTAGCCATGACGGCCATGTTTTTATACGAATCAAAAATCCAAACAATAGAATTGTAGCACCCATACCAATTAATAACTGTACCAAGTTTGGTGGCAGTTGGACTTATGGTGTTGGAGGAGTTAACGTTTGAAAAAGTTAACGGACGACGGACGGACGGACGGACGACGGACGGACGGACGACGGACGCCAAGTGATAGCAATAGCTCACATGACCCTTCGGGTCAGGTGAGCTAAAAAGAAGAATATATGCTTAATTATTTTTATTAAATTTGAGATTCTTTACCTTGACAAGTTGAAAAATTTAATAAATAATCAACTAATGAATTACGAAATCTAGGTTGTAGCATGATAAAAGATATGAAAAAAACTTTAGAGTTCTTTGTTATACTCTAAAGACGGCTAAAATATCAAGAATCAATACATTCTGCTGAATAGAAGCGGTAAAGTTATAATTTTGTATCAATTTTTATTGATATTTCTGCCTTTTTTGCAGAGTTATCTCCCATTTTCAATGCAAATGTCCATAGGAATTTTAAAATCGTGTTTTTTTAATCTTCCACAATTTAGATTTTGTTGGACTTTTTTCTCTATATTTGGGGTATAATGCTAAAGATTAAAACTTAAAAATCTTCTTTTGCAATTACTTTAAGGTTAGGGTCAAATTTATGCTAGATTGACTGGACTATTATCATGGTGAATTGTCTCACAATTTATAAGTCCAACTGGGTATAACTGAGGGAACAAAAGGGTATAAAATTATGGAAAAAAGTATTGGACTAGGACATACTTCGCACGAATACATCTACATACTAGGATCTAACAGTATGCAAAGTTTCATTAACCTCTGATAAGGCATGTTTGAGAAACTGCGGGTACAAAAAAAAATTGAGGGATAGACAGAATTTCTAAGTCCAAAAGGGTATAAAATTATGGAAAAAAGTATTGGACCAGGACATACTTCGCATGCAAACATCTACGTACTAGCATCTAACAGTATGCAAAGTTTCATTAACCTCTGATAAGGCATGTTGTTGACGTTTCAATAACGTTGTGTTGTTAATGGAATATTAAGCTTTTCAATGATCAATATTAGTGTTTGTCAAACTGCTATACAATCAGTGTAATTTTTCTGATGAATTGGTTGGTTCAAATGTTTTGAAATTTTAAAATTTTTGTCAATGGGTCAAAGTAAATACTTTGTCAAAATTTTATGAAAATTAAACGAGCCAAATTAATTTTAGTGAAAGTGTTGGGTACCACCTTAAATAGATCTGAAGAATTGCAACATTTTATGATCACTGCTAGTTCATTCCAAATTTTCACAGCTGAAAAATGGAAAGGTCGTTTGTAAAAATTTGTATTTGGTCGAGGCACAAATAAGTCATTGTTTGAAGAAGATCTTATGCTGTAAGGCTGACATTCATCTTACAAAAATCGAACAGCGTTCCGAAGTCCCCCGCCGCTAGAGCATCAGAAACCCTTGGACAAGTGAAACATAACAAAATTTTCTCAAAGAGAGAGAATAGAAGGACAAACAATTTGTGGTTATTGCTAAAGTTTTTTACAAGTTAATGAGTGGTATGAAGATATTTATACAATATGGCTATAGTGTTGAAATCCAATTTTCAAAGTTATTAAGGGGCATAACTCCTACAAAAATATTTCGACATTACTCATCTTCGAACTCCCTTGAGGTATCATTGAGTTAAAGCTACTGTATAAATATTATCCAAATCGGTCAAGAAATAAATTTGCTAGAGCGCTTACAAGGTGGACGGACGGACGGACGGAAGCACGGCACGACGGACGGAAGCACGGCACGACGGACGGACGGACGGACAGACGGACGCCCGGCATTACCATATCCCTCGCATCGCGTTGCGGCGGGGGACAAAAATAAATAGTCAGGTAATATACCATTTACAATTTTGTACATTAATATAGCTTTTTGGTAACTGACTCTATTTGGAAATGATAACCATTTTTAAAGTGACGTAAACATGAAAGAAGACGAAACAGAATAATCACAATCTAATATAATTCTTGCGTCTTTTTTTTGCAACTTTATAATTCTGTCAGAGTTGTTTTGATACACATCCCCAAACTGTTCTACAATAATCTATATCAGGTGAAAATAAATAAGATTTATAAAACAACTGTCTCACATGAATTGGTAGATACACCTTTAACTTGAATAGTACTGAGATTTTTTAGGAAATAATTTTACAAATGCGGTTCACATGCTCATTCCAGTTTAAGTTTTCATCAATATCTATACCAAGCAATTTTTGTGAATGAACATTTTCAATAACATCATTATTGATTTTAATGTCATAACAGCTACGACATCAGACAATCAGTCGGGGAGGTAATGCAATGACAAGGGGCTGTTACCCTTGAAACGGTAAACAAATGAACACTAGATGGCGTTCAATTATTTCGCCTTGACCTTAATATAAATATAATAAAAATATGTTGAAAAAATGCAATACTAAGGTCAACTTAAATTTGAAATGTTCCATGAAAAATTGGATCACCTACTCCCACCAATCATGTCTATCACACTTGTAAGTAAATTTTACTGAATTTGAGCCCTAACAAAGAATTTACTTCAAATTAAAATCACATAAAGGACTAAACATGTTGAACACAATAAGCAATGTAAAACAGGTGACCAGTATATTGGTACAGTTTACCCAGAACTGGTGGAGTTATCTCCCTTATTACATTGAATTATATTTTACAGAAAAATAGAACAGTGTTTTGATATTAAAGAGTTGCCAAGAGAGTGTGCTGATGATTCCACAAGACAATAGATAAGATATACCTATACAATATATGTCAACACGTCTATGAAAAATATTTTTAGTTAGGACAGCTCTGTATTATGTAGACAGTGAGGCCACAACGTCTTTCTTTTCCATGATATCACTTACTTTCACAACGAATGGCCTGACTGTCCTCCAGTCTCCTGCGACATACATTACAAAATTTCCTCTTAAAATGGGCTGGTTCTGACCAGCAATGAGCTACTGGATTCTGCAATAAAAATGACATACACACTTTAATTTTCACATCTGTACAGTAACCCACTGTCCAATAATAGCATCACAATAATTCCTGCTATAGTCAACATATATATAGTAAACATCTCCAACTGCCTGCCCACGTCTCCAAACTTATAACCAGATTTTTTTCATCAAGTTATAATTACTGACAATTACTGGTACCTCTAATACTTTGCATTGATTTACTAAATTAGAACTTTGTTTAAGAAACAAAGCTAGCACTCAGGGTAAAATAAAAGGCATAAATGGCCAGCCCATGGTAAAACATTGATAAACTGGAGTCTCCGTGAATTATTTTGATTCTAATAGGACAGTTACACTGTTTTTTTATATTGCCGTGACTTAAGGTGAACTCTGATTTCCGCCATATTTGGCTGTTCCGGTAATTTGACACACAACGACACAAGTACAACAATCCTGTTCGATGCGCTGTTTTGGTTCTGTTTTTCTGTTTAGATGTATGGATTTTCATGAAATGAAGAGGAGAATGTTTATTTATCGATTACACCTATCGAAGATTTGATTTAAAATCACATTGTCACATTGTAAGAATTGATTTTTGATTTTTACACAACGGTAATCTTACACATGATGTGTGTGTACATTATTTTTCCAAAATACTTCTGAATCAGTATGTGTAGTGTCTTCAGGGAGGAATTCCATGTTGCCCAATTGCTCATCAGAATGAGAATCCCTCAAGAAATCTCTCTTGTGTCTGAATTTCTTTAGGACGCAGCCTGATGATAATGATTGTATGACGTAATGTCCTGCAAAATTTGCATAGGGTTTTTCATAGTCAACCACTTTGAACTTTTCACCTTCTAGTTCAAGGAAAGTTCCAACGGCAAATGCCGAAGCCATGTTTAATAACCGTGTAGTTCCGTATGCAGACGACACTGGAGGGGGAGGACAGTGCTCAATAGGATTTTTTTTTTTTTTTTTTTTTTGGGGGGGGGGGGGGGGGGGGGGGGAATCATAATTTTAATTAATGGTTCAAAACTTTTGATAAAACATTGTTCAAGTCCGTTTATTATGTTTTGTTGTATTTATTTAACAATTATTCGTGCTACATCAGAATGAATAAAAATGTATTTATAACAACTACAACAACATTCAGAAACCCCTATGCTAAATATAGAAATTTAATCAATGGTTCCCAACAACCAATCAAATTGAGTGGTTAGATTTCCGGTGGGAGTAACTGCACTAGAACAGCCAACTAAGTCGCGTGCAGCTCAGATGGCAACTAATGTTTTACCACGCTTGTTGTCCCAAAGCCTTTGAAGGCCGTCATATTAGAATTACAAATACATGTACATGCATATAGTTTTATTCATTTTATTGTACTTACACTATATTCTTTCCTTTTCGTGAATTTATATTTAGTTATTCAAAAATTTACCAACAATTCAAAAACATAAAACTTACCTTTATCAAATTTGTAGCAATACTTGAACAAGCTGAGACTACTGTTTTTAAACATCGTTCATGGACAACAAAATTACAAACTGAAACAGAAAAGCAAACACGGTAAAAGACTAGAGGCTCTCAAGATTTTGTATCGCTCACCTGGAATTCACTTTTTTCCTTGAGCAGGACTAAAAATTCAAGTGCTGCAGACAATTTGGCTGCTTTTTGTATAGTGTTCTATGTTAAACCAAGTTCGGCTGTGGCAGCCATCTTGGTTGACAGTCCAGGGTAATGGACACATTTCTAAAAGAGAACCATCTAAGGACCATTACTCATGTTACTGCTAACTATTGTTGCAACTCATTAAGTGATTTCAGACAAGAAGATTTTTAAATGAATTTTCCAATAGTTTCCTATGTCAAACTAAGTTTGGCTGTGGCGGCCATCTTGGTTGACAATCGGGGTGATAGAACATATTTCTGAAAGAGGACCTCCTAAGGACCACTGCCATGTCTGGTTCAAATTGGTCAATTAATTTCAGCCAAGAAGATTTTTCAATGAATTTTCCCATAGGGCCCTATGTTAAACTAAGTTCGGCTGTGGTGGCCATCTTGGTTGACAATCCGGGTCATTGGCCACAGATCTGAAAGAGGACCATCTAAGGACCATTGCTACCAAGTCTAGTTCTAATTGGCTTAGTGGTTTCAGACAAGATTTTTAAATGAATTTTCCTATAGGGTCCTATGCTAAACTAAGTTCGGCTATGGCTGCCATCTTAGTTAACAGTCCATGTCATCGAACAAATTTCTGAAAGTGAACCTCCTAAGGACCATTACTGTCAAGTTTGGTTCCAATTGGCTCAGTAGTTTCATAGAAGAAGATTTTTGAAATTCATCTCCCTTTTTTATATTTTTTGTAACAGCAGCTATGTCGGTTGGAAGTCATGGATGCCAGACATAATTTTGGAAGAACCAAAGAACTATTCCACCAAAGTTTGGTCCCAATTGGTCTAGTGGTTTCAGAGGAGAAGATCTTTAAAGGAAAGTTTATGGCAAATGCCGTCTTTAAAGGGCAAAAACTCCTATAAGAGGTCAATCAATGAAATTGGACATGTTGACTTATTTGTAGATCTTACTTTGTTGAACATTTTTGCTGTTTACAGTTTGTATTTATCTATAATAATATTTAAGTTAATAACCTAAAACCACAAAATTCACGGGCAAAAACCAAACAAAAGGTTGACCGATTCATTTGAAAAATTCACGGCAGATAGATCTTGACTTGATGAACATTTTTACTAAATGTCAGTTTTGCTCTAAATGCTTTAGTTTTTGAGAGATAAGACAAAAACTGCAGTTTACCCCTATGTTCTATTTTTAGTCATGTCGGCCGTGTTGGTTATCGGGTGTCATCCGACAAATTTTTTAAACTAGATACGCTAATGATGCCTTTGGCCAAGTTTGGTTCCATTTGGCCCAGTAGTTTCAGAGAAGAAGATTTTTGTAAAAGTTAACAGACGACGGATGGCAAGTGATGGGAATAGCTCACTTGACCCTTTGGGTCAGGTGAGCTAAAAAATGACATTTAAGTGTCTTCAGCTACTATTAACTTAATCTTTTAGTTTATAACTTAGTTATAAGCCTATGGCTCAGTGATTAAGACCTTAAATGAACACTGAAAATTGAGGAAGAGTAATATGTGAATTTATGTTCTCTTGTACACTGTTTTTATACTGGAGCATGTCTCATATACAACAGGGAATCATTTAAATGAGGGATATATTCCATGTTTTTCTTACAGTAATGTGTGGTTTATTATTTGTATATATTATTTTTATCCAAATTAACTTTGCTGAGTTTGGTTGCAATATTTAGACTGTGCTCTGTGTTTGTCTGAATGTCAGACTTTATGCTGCATGGTATTGTTCAGGAAATGGTTGATAGTATTTGCTGGAAGCACTTTATTTACTTTTGGGGACCATCCCCTATATGGGTATTTTATACTAATCCTAACCCCTAAACTAACCCTAGTTACCCTACCCTAACCATGATCAATCATATCTCTATCAAAACCCTTGTCCTAAAGTAAATGAATTATGATTTATTGATACACGGGATAATTTCACATGTACATTTACTCCATCTTAAAATATAGTGAAATTTTTCTGACCAAGAACAAGAAATCAAAATTATTAAAGCACCATCTATACTACTAAAATTAAGGGCTCAATTTCTTTGGGCCGTCATCACGTAACAACTGCAATAAACACAATTCAAAAAAGAATTTGATTGATTGAGGATGAATGTGTTGTATGGAAACGTCACACGTTTAGGCTGATACGTTTCTTTAAATGCTGGAATTAACTCAATCTGAACCAATCTGACATGTTTCCATGTTTCATCATTCGTCTTCACTTCTGGTCTAATTCATTCAGCTATACAGTGAACAGAGTTAACCGAAAAAGCACCATCTACTGCAAATGACACTATTAGTAAACTATGTTTGTTCTTTCATTCCTAAATACTGAAAAAGTGAGTTTTTGACATGTCTGATATAAGCAATATTTTACACCAATACGGACTAATAATGTAAAAATTAATTAAGAAGACTTTATTTCACTCTTGGATAAAACATAGTATCAATAAATTGGCACCAATAAACAATTAGATAGGGAATAGACATGTCTGAGTAAGAACTAAGTAGGGCCAATCCGCCTCAAAAAGCAAAATAATGTTTTTCAAGAAACAAATATCTCGCCCTCCAAAAATGGTGGGGTGCTCTGTACAAAGTGTAAGAAAAGATATTCCATCTTCTGATACCTGGGCTTGCACAGGTACATGTTGTAGTTGTCCAGTAAAACATTATGAAAAAAATTCCAAGGAAGACATGTTAAAATGTTCTAAAAATGAAATATATATGCACACCTGTGCATTAAGGTTAATGCACAGAGAAAGTTTCATCAAATTCCTTTGAGTGGTTAGGCCAATTAAAATTAATTGATAGATTTTCATCCCCGCCCGCCCCTCTAAAATTTACGATTTCCGGATTTTGTTCATCTCCGTTACCGGTATCCGTGTCAATAATTTCGTTTTTTTGTTAACTTCCTGTAACAATTCAACATGGTTTTCGTGATTCTTAGAGTAGTAAGCGGTGTGAATGAAAAGAAATCGTGGTACGCTATTTCATAACGTTTACATATTAATAACACCTTACAAAATAGTGTCATATGAAATAAAAAATAAAAAATAAAATCCTCCCACCCGCCCCATTTTTTTCAAAAAGTTGGATGAAAATCTACTAATTAATTTTAGTTGGCCTTATGGAGTAGTTGAGGATAGAAGTTTTGCCCCCCTTTTTTTGCAAAAATGTCAATTTTTACCCAAAAAAAATTTAAATTTTCTAAAAATGAAATATATATGCACACCTGTGCATTAAGGTTGATGCACAGAGAAAGTTTCATCAAAATCCTTTGAGCGGTTTATGAGTAGTTGAGGATAGAAGAAAAGTGTGACGACGCAAGACGCAGGACGACGCAAGACAACAGATAGTGATCCCTATGTGTCGACCATGCGTTCCACAGGCGACACAACCAGGTGTTTAACTCTGAACCAGAAAATCTTCAGTGTATAAAAAATCCCATTCATACTCAGTGTATATAACATTCCAATCATACTCAGTGTATATAACATCCCATTCATACTCAGTGTATATAACATCCCAATCATACTTAGTGTATATAACATCCCAATCATACTCAGTGTATATAACATCCCATTCATACTCAGTGTATATAACATCCCAATCATACTCAGTGTATATAACATCCCATTCATACTCAGTGTATATAACATCCCATTCATACTCAGTGTATATAACATCCCATTCATACTCAGTGTATATAACATCCCAATCATACTCAAATTTCAGTAGATATTTAACAATATTTATCAAAATGATTAATCTATCATATGTTGCTATTTTACAAATAGTTTTACAAAAAAAAAATAAAAAATTTCAGTTTACACTCAAATGGTGCCTTCTTTATTTGTGCAAAGTAAAATACTTCAAATTACTAAAATTTCTATGTCTATGAATCATAATATGCAGAACGATGTATTTACTATTGTCCTACAGCTCATACAAAGGCCAATCCAAAGAGTCAAGTAAGAATTCATATTAATGAACCAGGCCTATAGAATATTCATTTGTTTGAGTTAAATTAAACCATAAATTAAATCCAACCCTTTTCCCTTCCTTTAACTATGTCAATCTTTCTACTTTTTCACATAACAGAAACATTAGATTTCTATGAAATTTTGTATGCAACATACAGAACCAAAATGGAAATATTGATTAGTGATTATAAATTATTAATCTTATTATCAATAGCTATGATTATGGGCGACGAAAAGGGTAAACAAGAGTGGACACACAAAAATGTCTCGCCTGTCGTGTATTTCTAATGAAAGTAAATGCTATCAGACATATTGCATACAGTATTCGAAAAACAGGCCAAAATACAAAACCTTAAATAGAACCATGAAAATGAGAACAAGGTCAGATGACACCTGCCAGTTGGACATGTACACCTTACAATCCTTCCATACACCAAATATAGTAGACCTATTGCATACAGTATTCGAAAAACAGGACAAAAGACAAAAACTGAACTATAACCACTGAACGATGAAAATGAGGTCAAGGTCAGATGACACCTGCCAGTTGGACATGTACACCTTACAATCCTTCCATACACCAAATATAGTATATGTAGACCTATTGCATACAGTATTCGAAAAACAGGCCAAAACACAAAAACTTAACAATAACCACTGAACCATGAAAATGAGGTCAAGGTCAGATGACACCTGGCAGTTGGACATGTACACCTTACAATCCTTCCATACACACCAAACATAGTAGACCTATTGCATACAATATTCGAAAAACAGGCCAAAACACAAAAACTGAACCATGAAAATGAGGTCAAGGTCAGATGACACCTGCCAGCTGGACAGGTACACCTTACAATCCTTCCATACCCCAAATATAGTAGACCTATTGCATACAGTATTCGAAGAACAGGCCAAAACACAAAACCTTAACAATAACCACTGAACCATGAAAATGAGGTCAAGGTCAAATGACACCTTCCAGTTGGACATGTACACCTTACAATCCTTCCATGCACCAAATATACAAGATCTATTGCTTATAGTATCTGAGATATGGACTTGACCACCAAAACTTAACCTTGTTCACTGATCCTTGAAATGGGGTCGAGGTCAGTTGAAAACTGTCTGACCGGGATGAGGACCTTGTAAGGTATGCACATACCGAATATAGTTATCCTATTACTCATAATAAGAGAGAAATTAACATTACAAAAAATCTTAACTTTTTTTTCAAGTAGTCACTGAACCATGAAAATGAGGTCAAGGACAATGTACATGTGAGAGACGGAAACTTCGTAACATAAGACATCTATATACAAAGTATAAAGCATCCAGGTCTTCCACCTTCTAAAATATAAAGCTTTTAAGAAAATAGTTAACGCCGCTGCCCCCCCCCCCCCCCCCCCCCCCCCATGTCGATCTTTCTGCGACTAAAGTCGCAGGCTCGACAAAAAATACGTTATTACAAAACAAACAATTCATTTTCAAACATCTTGATTAACAAAACAAACAAAAAAAATTACAAAACAGACAGGTTAAAATACGAAATCAACAGACAGGAATGCCAAAAAAAATGATAATTTGTCAAATGAAAGTCTGTTTACTACTCTAAATGTCATGTCCCCATTCGATTTGTCCCAAAATCTGTTCAGGCCACTGTTTCATATATACATACATGAATGCAATATATAATCCAGATTGTTGAAGATGTGTTCAGTTGGATAAATATGATATCTTATTTTATTTCTATTTTCTGATTTCTCAAAACATTAAAATACATGTAAAGGTTGCATTTTTTAAAAGAAATTAATATTCTATTATCTCCCATTTTACAATAACAGTTTTGTGGAAGTTAATATTTTTGAAATAGTATTTATTTTGGTAAAATTAATATTTTATTATCTCCCATTTTGGAATAACGTTTTTTGTGGAAATAATTTTTTTGAAATAGTATTTATTTTGGTAAAATTTTACATTATATAAAACAGGTATATTGGCTAGAGGTATAGGGGGATGGTTGAGACCTCACAAAACATTTTTGCACCATACATGTACAGATATTTTATGTTCCATACAGAAGAGTTATAATTACCCTACATGTACAGATATGTTATGTTCTATACAGAAGAGTTATAATTACCCTACATGTACAGATATTTTATGTTCCATACAGAATAGTTATAACTAGCCTACATGTACAGATATGTTATGTTCCATACAGAAGAGTTATAACTAGCCTACATGTACAGATATGTTATGTTCTATACAGAAGAGTTATAACTAGCCTAATTTACAGATATTTTATGTTCCATACAGAATAGTTATAACTAGCCTACATGTACAGATATGTTATGTTCCATACAAAAGAGTTATAACTAGCCTACATGTAAAGATATTTTATGTTCCATACAGAATAGTTATAATTACCCTACATGTACAGAAGCGTTATGTTCCATACAGAATAGTTATAACTAGCCTACATGTACAGATATGTTATGTTCTATACATAATAGTTATAACTAGCCTACATGTACAGATATTTTATGTTCCATACAGAATAGTTATAATTACCCTACGTGTACAGAAACGTTATGTTCCATACAGAATAGTTATAACTAGCCTACATGTACAGATATTTTAGGTTCTATACAGAATAGTTATAATTACCCTTCATGTACAGATATGTTATGTTCTATACAGAATAGTTATAATTACCCTACATGTACAGATATGTTATGTTCCATACAGAATAGTTATAATTACCCTACATGTACAGATATGTTATGTTCCATACAGAATAGTTATAATTACCCTACATGTACAGATATTTTATGTTCTATACAGAATAGTTATAATTACCCTACATGTACAGATATGTTATGTTCCATACAGAATAGTTATAACTAGCCTACATGTACAGATATGTTATGTTCCATACACAATAGTTATAATTACCCTACATGTACAGATACGTTATGTTCCATACAGAATAGTTATAACTAGCCTACATGTACAGATATGTTATGTTCTATACATAATAGTTATAATTACCCAACATGTACAGAAACGTTATGTTCCATACAGAATAGTTATAACTAGCCTACATGTACAGATATGTTATGTTCTATACATAATAGTTATAATTACCCTACATGTACAGATACGTTATGTTCCATACACAATAGTTATAATTACCCTACATGTACAGATACGTTATGTTCCATACAGAATAGTTATAACTAGCCTACATGTACAGATACGTTATGTTCTATACATAATAGTTATACCTAGCCTACATGTACAGATATGTTATGTTCTATACAGAATAGTTATAACTAGCCTACATGTACAGATATGTTATGTTCCATACAGAATAGTTATAATTACCCTACATGTACAGATATTTTATGTTCCATACAGAACAGTTATAACTAGCCTACATGTACAGATATGTTATGTTCCATACACAATAGTTATAACTAGCCTACATGTACAGATATGTTATGTTCCATACAGAATAGTTATAACTAGCCTACATGTACAGATATGGTATGTTCTATACAGAAGAGTTATAATTACCCTACATGTACAGATATGTTATGTTCTATACATAATAGTTATAACTAGCCTACATGTACAGATATGTTATGTTCCATACAGAATAGTTATAACTAGCCTACATGTACAGATATGTTATGTTCTATACATCTATAATACTAAATTTACGAATTAGACGAATAGGTGGCAAAACGCGTGGTTCAAAATAAACGATGTATGGTTCAGATTATAAAGGTTATTATCCAATTTGACAATCTGCATTTATAAATTTCAACTGCAGTTTTGTTTATGTGCAAATGGAATTTGTATGCACTTTTCCTATATGAATTCTCCCAACATATCCCTTAGAAGGTTCTCGAATGCATCATTTTAACACATTGATTTAAATAAACAAGTATGCACATATTTTAAATGTATTTCTGTTTGAAATTACGGAAGAAGAATAAAACTAATTAAAAACATTTGAATGGGATGTTTCCGCTTCATGTATTCAGGATTGTTTTTCTACAATAACGCAATTTCTCCTAACTGTAAAGGCTATGAACTTTCAATATTATATGAAGAAGTAAGGTAAAGTTCAGAGGAATTCCTAACTTAGTTTTTTTTTTTGATTGCTCGTATGTTTACATTGCACAAAGTGATTAAACCAACAATTATCTATTTTTACATTATTTGTCATGTGACCTTTCTAAATATATCTCTACCATACAATTCCCTGTAAGGGACGAGATCAAAAGTTCAATGTAGGATGAAAAACTTAATTCACATAGTTTTTTCACTGACCCCCCCCCCCCCCCCACCCCCCTCTTAACTTAATTTGGGAAAAATTGATTGACCAATATGGGCATATGCTTTGAGAGTATATCTTTTGTATCATGGTCCTGTTTTTCCTCAACAATGTATGTTTGTTCTGTATAGTGACTTGAACATCACTTGAATCTGTATTTTTCAATCCGAAAATCGATGTCGGATAACAAAACTTGCAGAGATTTTAACCCCCCACCCCCAAACTATTTGAATTAAGTTTTTTATCCTACATTGAACTTTTTATCTCTTCTCAAGCCCTAGATAAAACTATTTTTAACAAATGGTCATCTTTATCATTAATGACGAAATTTATCTCGGACATCTTTGATAAATATAAACGTGGACAGCACACGCATCCACACACTAAAAATGCTTTTATCGTTTGATTATTGGATATATTTGTGAAATTAAGCATCGCATGCCCTGCCCATGATGACAATGGAACAATTGGAACAATTATTTTCCAAACATATGCTCTACCTAACTCATGGCATCTTTTGAAAAATTCATCCGTCACTAAGGAAATGGTTACATCTACAATTTCATTTTCATATTTATTCTGAAGGAAAAATGTAATGCATTATGAAATGTGTATTTAATGAAAGCTTTTCATCAAGTTCCAGTTCAGAATTAATTGTAACAATAAAAATATTGACAATTTATGTGGTTGTGTTTTCGTCATAGATTTTAACTTAAAAATGATGGAACCTTAAGGTCCATTTTGGTAATTCTACGTCGCATACAGTCTACTTCATCAGTGGATACATCTTCGGTAGTAACGAACAGCCATATGACAATTGGGTCACGTTGACCTACATTTCACGCTTCATTGACTTTGGTTAAAGTTTGCATTAACATCCATTTCTGGAATACTACAGCATATATAGACATGAAACTATCAGTTGATACCACCTACTTTACAGGAAAGTTTATGGAAAGCCTTATACAACATCCATATTGAGTCACTGTTCCATGAATGACATGGCCGCAACAACTTTTTATAGTCAACATGCCCACCACAAAAAAAAAAAATGCTTATTTTCCCGCGCTCGCGCGGGTTCAATGTCTTGTAATAGTTATAATTACCCTACATGTACAGATATGTTATGTTCCATACAGAATAGTTATAACTAGCCTACATGTACATGTACAGATATGTTATGATCTATACATAATAGTTATAACTAGCCTACATGTACAGATATTTTATGTTCCATACAGAATAGTTATAATTACCCTACATGTACAGATATGTTATGTTCCATACAGAAAAGTTATAATTACCCTACATGTACAGAAGCGTTATGTTCCATACAGAATAGTTATAATTACCCTACATGTACAGATATGTTATGTTCTATACATAATAGTTATAATTACCCTACATGTACAGATACATTATGTTCTATACATAATAGTTATAACTAGCCTACATGTACAGATACGTTATGTTCTATACATAATAGTTATAACTAGCCTACATGTACAGATACGTTATGTTCTATACAGAATAGTTATAACTATCCTACATGTACAGATATGTTATGTTCTATACAGAATAGTTATAATTACCCTACATGTACAGATATGGTATGTTCTATACAGAATAGTTATAATTACCCTACATGTACAGATATGTTATGTTCCGTACAGAATAGTTATAATTACCCTACATGTACAGATACGTTATGTTCCATACAGAATAGTTATAACTAGCCTACATGTACAGATATTTTATGTTCCATACAGAAGAGTTATAACTAGCCTACATGTACAGATATGGTTTTCTGTTAGAAATTTAAAATCCTAATCAAAACATCTGGGCCATTCAAATGTTTGTAAATGTCAGCTATTTTTTTTTTATCAAGTAAATCTAACATCCTTGCCTGCAGCTTAAATTTAAAGTAAAGATTTTTATATTTTTATCATGAAACATTGAAACGATGTCAAAATAAACACGGAGATTAAAAGGTAAATTTTGGTTGCCGCCATTTACCTTGTTTAGTATCCTATTGGAAACAGACCAGACATTCTCTCAATCAGCCTGCATACATGGACGCGTACAGGAAAGCATCCTAAGTAAAATTGCTGTGTCCAGAGTAAAAAATATGCGTACAGGATGCATCTAAATGGATTGCGAGGATCCCTGTATAACAATGTATGTACAGATGTACCATAAATATGGGTAATAACTACCCATCATTACCAGTAATACAAGAGCACCAGTTTCCTTTCAGTGAGTGGAGGTATAAAGTGTGATGGGGGATTCCGTCCATCTGTCTTTCTATCCGTTCGTTCTTCTGTCCAGTAACAATGTTCCAATTTTGTATCTGCAACTCCTCCTAAACCATTTATTATAATTTAATGAAACTTTCTCAGATTCTTTATTATATAATGCCATTGTCCACCTCCTATTTTTTATTTAGTAAAACTCATTGCCTTATATAGGTGTATCTATTTTGTATCAGCAACTCCTCTTAAACCACATACATAACTTTCTCTGATTCTTAACTACACCATGCCATTGTGCACCTTTGATTCTGTTTTTTGGTCAAATTGATTTTTGGATTTTTTTTTCAAAACATGAACTTTGCCAGTGCTTTATATGGGGTTATAGGGGTACCTATTTTCTATCCGCAACAACACCTAAACCGCTTATTATAATTTAATGAAACTTTCTCAGATTCTTAATCATATAATGCCATTGTGCACCTCCTATTTTGATTGTGGCCAAAATCATCAAATTCATTTTTGGGAACTACTTTTGGAAAGTATATATAGGGATTATTGGGGTACCTATTTTCAATCCGCAACTCCTTAACCTCTCATCATAATTCAGTGAAACTTTGTCAGCTTCTTAATCATATAATCCCATTGTGCACCTCCTATTTTGTTTATTAGCCGAAATCATTTTTGGGGTTTCTTTTTCCAAAACACGGACTTACCAAAACATTTTGGGGAACTGTTTTCTTTTGGAAGGGGAGGGGTTACACATTTTGTATCCGCAACTCCTCCTTAACGACTTATCATAATTTAATGAAACTTACTCAGATTCTTAACCATATAATAAATGTGCACCTCTTATTTTTTTTATTAGTCAAAATCATTTTGGGATCTGGACATTGCATTTTGGATGGGTATCATTTTGTGAGCTTTGATCTCACAGTACCTCTAGTCTTTTTTTTTAGAAAGGATAAAATATAAGATGAAATTTATCATTTTCATATCGCAGGTGGCAAAGCTTTTTCTTTAAATATTCTGTCAAAATTTACATATAGAGCAGAAAATAAAAAAAGAACAAAACCTTGAATGGAAGACATTATTCGGAAAATAGCCTTTAGATTTGCGGTAAAAAAACACATACCCGTATTATACCAAATCCTCAATATGTCTTCAATGTTTTGAAAGGTAAAGGTAAAGGATAAAGGTTATGTGTTAGTCTGTTGTTGACATTTAAACAATCCATCCAATACCAGCACAAAGTCTTCATTTATAAGATAAAATCATATTACATATAAAGTACTGAATGGTTTTAATAATTAAACATGTAGTTCTTTTCTTTGACACTCCTTTAGTGGGATTTACAACTTCAAGGGTTTCTGTAATTTTATATGTGTGTATTAACAAGTGTTTAACACAGAGGGGCATACAGTTTCCCCAGAAATTTATGGGGGCAGTTATAATCTATTAAATTATGACAATATTTTTCTTTGGCTGTTATTGTCACTTAGATTGAAACTATGTCTTTCAATAACAGTGATGTGATTAGTCAAAATTTATCACAGAATTCTGCTCAAACAACTGCTAGGGGCCATCTTGAACATACAATGGCATGCAAGAATTTCTCCATGTTGAAGGTGTCACTGTAACTTTTAGGTGAGAACAATAAAAGCATGGTTCCTTTGCTTAAACGTTTGTCACATACATCTACGGCCATAATCCTCATTTTTCCTTTCTTTTACACAAATATATAAAAAAAAATTGATATGGAATACACAACTATGAAAACAGAAGCTAAAAAGATTTTTTTTGGGGGGGAGGGGGGAATTGGAGGAGGGTTACAATGCAGCTGTTTTGTTTTGTTATTTTGTGGGTTTTTTTTTTGCATTGTTTGCCCAGTTTCATAACACTTCTCAAACAGAAATTTTATTAAATCTAAAATTTCCAGAAATCTCACTGGTACATTTGTGTACTAAGTATCTGAGTTACATGTAATGATAAGCTGAGGAAATTTTTCACTCTCCTAATCCCTCCACTCAGCCATTTGAAACAAGAAAAATATAATGGTATTTTCAGTGATTTACACTCTTTTATTCCAGTCTTGTACTACATGTAGATTGTGAATGGAGGACAAGACTGCATATTACTGATCGCTGCTAGCTAACTTATTTTAAGACTTTAGTCAACAGGCATGACACACGGCTAGAAAGGTTTCTATCGTTTAGAGTATACCTTAAACTAACTTCTTTGCCCGGTCGTAAAGATTTCCCATTGTGCAGTTTTTTTTTAAATTCGTAAAAATGGAGAGCCTTTCATTTTTTATATAATCAAGAACTATATTTTGGTCGATTCCTATTCTTTATCAGTGTATATTCTATGTTTAATCTTTTTTTTAAAGTTGAAAATCGTGATATAAATATCAAATTATATACATTTAAATTCTCTGAAATCAGTTTTTGTAGCGGAATTTGCATATTACAAAAATATTTGTATTTTTAGCCGTTTTCATTGCATTCCAACTTCAATATTTAGAAATATAATATTATTTCTTTTTTTTTTTACAACGATTTAACATCTAACAAAAACATTTAGTACTGTTTATATTGTCAATATGTAATTTTTAGTTTTGAAAGCAGATCAAATACCCTTGTCACCAAGTATAACCAACATTCAAACTTTGGAAAATGTTCTTGAAAGCAGTGGAAGTCATTCTTGTAAACACCATGGCTGAGTGATCAGGTAGTTGGGCTCTTCCCTTGAAGTCACAGTCTTCTATATTACCATATTTTTTTGTATCTAACAAAACAAACTGTGTTAGATGAACTCCAGCATAGATCATGGACATGTTAAATTTGCCGGATTAAGTCACGTCTGCTTTTCTGTCAGACAGGCAAATTTAATGGCGTATGGAGTGGTATGGCAACAGAGAAGAGAGTGATAAAAGACATCAAGAGAAATGGTGGTATTGTTGGTCTGACTTGGCAAAAGTCAGCTTTGCTTCAATGGACGATTTAGCTTCTAACATGCAGGATAGGTATAAAAGTGCAACTGATTTTGAGTCCGAACATGAGTAAATCGTCAGAAAGCTATGACATGTGACGAAGATCGTGTACAAAGACATTTTCAGGAAAAAATCTGATTTTATCCATGTTCTTGAAAGTGAAGGCTGCTAATCATTCATATTACAACCATGTAGTCCCATGAAATCAGTTTTGATCAGAGATGGTATGTGTATAAATCAAAGCCTAGATGTTAAGTGGTTTGTTGCTTCTGGGGATTTGGCAAAACACTATTTCAAACTTTTGGTTCAGTTGTTAATTTCTCTACAGGTTCCTTTGGGCGTGTTATGCATTTTATGGATGTTTATGACTGACATGATACTCTAAATTCTACAAAATGAGCTCAGTAAATCAGACGGTCTACTGTTTGTGACGGAGAAAGGATATACAATGTCACAGAAAGTATGAAAATCCCAGAATGGAAGAAAGTTTTAGGGTCGTCAAAGAATAAACAATTTGACTAAATTGTTAGGCGATAATGTGCTCCTTCACTTTCAACAAAATGTTCAAGAACTTGGATAAAATGACCAACAACAGTTTATTCCCCACCAATATTGCCTCTAGAATACGGTTGGCAACGGTCAAGCAATGTCCTTATTAAGTACTTCTTTGAGGATGAGATGTCTTCAGATTTTCTGAAAGACCTGATTTCTACCTGTAAAGGTAAAAATGTTTGTAGCGAGTCGTGTATCTGTTTTGAACAGAATTTTGCAGGTACCAGTGATTGCGGTTGCCACAGAAACGAAGACTAGAAATGCAAAGAACTATGACGATTAGTTTGTTGTAAATTATATTAGTTCTTTACCGTAATTTCTGTCTCAAATATGCAATCGTTCAGCACTGATGTTTACAAGAATGACGTAGTTCCATAGGGGGAGTGTAGTACCTATGGAGTTTCCACTTATATGGATACTGGTATTTTACATGCGTAATAAATATGATTTAATGTTCTATGTTTCATACCTAACTTTTGATTAACAAGAGTTTGTAAATAATCTGCTAGAAAATGAAAAGTCTCATTACTGCATTTCGGGGCAGTTTCATCATCCGTGTTTTTTCTATCGATTGTTTTTAAGTAGACATAAAAAATGAGGCCATTTGGGTTAAAGGATATAGGGATATTCTTATAAATGATTAGTGTTCATTTACAATGTATGCTCAGAGGTCATTATAAACATACTTTTTTGCAACTGATAAACAGTTAAGGTCTTTTTTGTCATCAGTGTCGAATCATTTCTTTATGATAATGTCCACATAACTCTCACAACTTTCCTTAGAACCCTCTACAGTGGGACCAAACCCAATTTACTTGACAGGAATTTTAATTTATCAACTGCTCTTTATAAACAATTTGAAAATAAATATATTAATTAATCTTTTGTTTTTATGGTACTGAACATAATATATGCACAACATGCAAACTTGATTGTGTGATATTTTTTATTATGTTATGTAATGATATGTCAAATACACATGCAGTTTACTTCAATTTTCAATACTGATTAATAAACTGAGTTGTTTCAACATTGAAAAGTATAAGTATAGGTGAAGAGTTTGTAAATGTAAACAGCTACTTTATTATTTCAATAAGCCTAATAAATAACAGCAAACGAGGAAGTTGAAATTCACAACCTGAACAATATAATCTGTCTGCGTTTTGAAACAATGAATATCAATTACATGTACTGTATTTAAATTATTATCACATATGCTCATAATGACAACAAAAATTGTATGCACAAAAGGTTTTCTAAATTATAGGTTTTTTTCATAAATGTATCAATTGTATGCAATAATTTAAATATACCTTTTATCATTTTCATTGAAATTTCCAGACCTGCCCCCCCCCCCCCCCCCCCCTTTTCAATGTTTATTTATGTGTATACATATGATAAGTATATGTGGTTATTAATTCATGCTAATGTTACACATTTATATCAATGTATATTTTTCTTTCTTTAAATATCATACGAAAAATATTTCATCAAAACATATTTTTTGATGTAATGAATTTTTATTGGGTATTCAGTATCGGGTGTCCATTGATCTGGGTCGATACACAATTTCACCCCATCAATAGTCACATTATAAATTCTGTTGTCACCTATGTTTACGCCGAGAGTAAACAAAACCCTTTTCGCGTGTGAAAATTTGAGAACACCTAAATAACACGAAAACTAGATTTATTGTGTTGTAAAATGTAAAATGCTGGCCATATTTTTAATGAGGGAACGTTTGACCGGCTGTTTATTGTGGGTTGGAGGGGGGCCTTACCTTCGCATACAAATCCTTGCCCAATCAGCCCCCACAGCATATCGGTGCAGTGGTGACAATATGTGGGCTTGTGAAAAGTCTTCTTGATGAAGAAATGCCCGTGGCCGGGATCGTCCGGTGTCTGTCCTCCGCCCTGACCGCGGACAATTTCGGAATCATCCATTTGGTCGGTTGTCAATCAACCCTCACTTGCACAAAACATCTCCCATTTATCTATGTCTCTGCGAAACGGTTCGTGAATATGTGTGTAGAAAACATGAAAAATTGATAAAAGGCGTCATTTTGCAGTCAGGTATATTCCATAGTGTTGAAAAACATGGTTTAACTGCCTTAATCGAACCATTTTACTCTTCCGCGGAAATGAGGGGAATATGGCATGAAAATGAGGCTGCGTTCCGCGGAGAGTGGGATTCAAAGCCTGCGCCGGGGGATGCTGATTATTGATTATCATCGATTTGAAAAATATCATACGTAGAATTTTTATTCGATAGTTTTATTGTGTCGGTTATTATGTAAATAGGTTAATCAGGCTGAATAAGAATTTTAAAATTTACTATAAAGTATAATTTTCAAACGATTAACAGAATATAGATAAACCTAGGAATTTATTTCCAGTTTCGGTTCTATCTTTCTTAATTAATCGTTACTGTAAGATTTGTGTGTATTGTTACAAAGCAAAATATTGTGCAGTTGTTTAAGTGGGCATATATCTTCGTTTTTTTAAATCAAGCGCGGACGTCAAAGAGATCACCATTGTGGCTCGTGCTTGACTATTCAGAGTACTGTTCAGTTTGCTTCTAACTATTGAACGTATGAAATACGAGGAATAATTTCAATAGGGCAAATATACAATCTGAGATTTCTATTCCATCGGTTAAAATATATAATCATTATATCAAGCTAATATATCAACAATTTTACATTTTATTTCCAATCAAATTTTTAGGGCCCTAAAAGGGCAATAAGTATACACGACAAAAAGGGGGAAAGAGCATTCATTGATAGGGTTCACAATAATTAAACCACACATAGCACATATGACACAAGTATTTTTCAAAATAAATGTAATATTGATATGTGATGGTATGGAAACTATAGGGCATATTAAATGTATTAGTCATGCAAAAACCTGGCAATAGAATGTAAAATTTCTTCATCCTCACAGTTTAGAATCTCCAAAAAATTTTTCCAATCAGAAAAATTGTAAAAATCTTGAACTTTGGATGAAGCAATGTTATTACATAATATTTTTCTCTTGTCTTCTATTCTTGCTGCATTTTGTAAGAAAATATCTCGTCTTCAATTAACTTCATGATAAGAGCAATTTTTACAAATTCTTTCATGTCGTTCGTGGTGTTTTATTGTAGCGCCCAGTTTCAATAAGAAGTCAGTGAGTTGATATTCTAAATCTACAAAGGGACTTTTTAAGTTCAATTGTTTTTTATGATAGAAAGATAATTTTCAAATCCAAAATTTGATATTAACGTAAGTGGCTTATTTGCCATTTTTAATTAATTGATTTGTCTTTACCAAATCTGTCATATACTTTTCAGAACGACGTTTTCTTAGCAAAAAACCGAATTTGCTCTTACTCTGACTTAAAACATTACATTCTACTCCTAAAATTTTAAAGAGAATCTTAATAGTTGAGAACCAAGATTTTCTGTTGGAAGCATCTAGCTTTTTGCAACATAAATATGCATCTTTCAATAAAGGAAGTTCTGTTGCCAAATTTTCTACTCTGTAACAATACTTTAATATTTATTTTATTATATCATAATGAAGTGGGTGTCTACTAACGATGGAATAGAAATTTTGGGTTGTATATTTGTCCTATTGAAATCATTCCTCGTATTTCTTTTTCTATATACTCCAAGTATATTTTTACAAAATCTAACGTGTGCAAGTTATCACATTTTAAGTTTTGGTAACAAAGATCTTGTGATATATCATGATTATTTAATTGTTTTATTGTTTACATTAAGAATACCCCAAATTTCTGCTCCATATAAGAGCACAGGCTTGACTGTATGATCAAAAACATTCAGACAGGTTTTTATACCAGGATTTAAACTTAAAAAATCTTTTTACAATTTAAAGTTAGCCACCAGTCCTTTCTTGTACAGTTCATTTTTTGCAAATGAGAAAGTTCCTGAGGGGGATGGGGGGTGGAATAAATTCCTAAATATTTGTATAAGCAACACATTCAATCTCTGTGTTTTTATAAGTGAATCTTATTCAATGTTCTACCTGCTTTATTGAAAATAGTAATTGTAGTCTTCTTATCATTCACATTTAAACCCCAATCATCACAGTATATTAGTAGTATATATGCGTTTTCAGTTATCAGTTGTGGTGGAGGATCATCCGGAAGTGACGTCAACCGGAAATGACGTCACAGGAAGCGGTTTACGAGCATGCGCAACCGGAAGAAGTGGGTTTCCCATTATTTGTTAACGGAAGTGACGTCAGTCACGTGCTGGGACCAGGATAATGGGTTGCGCATGTGTTGGGGAAACCGGTAGGGGTTTGTGCCTATGCACAACCTGAAGTGATGGATTCTTGCACCATTTTCCCATTATTTACTTACGGAAGTGGCGTCAGTCACGTGGTGGTACCCGGATTGCTATGCCTGACTGATTATCTCCCCTTTTCCCGTGCTTCTCGGTCGTCTCTGGGTCTTTCATTGTTCTGTATAGGGTAAGGGTCTCGCATCGAGTCTCTAGGGACTGATACTCTCACTGTTATGTCGAAGTCCGAGAGTAATCGAAGTACAGAGAGGTGATTGGATTATCTCCCCTTATCCGCGCTTTTCCCTACGGGTGATGTTTTCGATGAGGACCAAAGGTACGATTGGATAATGTCCCCTTACCTCCAAGTTATGCTGTCACCATTAGATCAATGGAGGGGTGTCCTTAACAACCGCCTTAGCAACGCTCTATTGCTTCATTGCTCTATGATGCACTTGGTTTCTCTTCTCTTGCTCCACGCCGCTCTTCGCTGCTCGTCGCTGTTCATCGATACTCATGCCCTTACTCGCGTGCTCATTTCAGTTTTTTGGGGCTACTTGTCACTGTTTTCATTGCTGCGATGACGAACAGCAATAAGCAGCAGGAGCAGCAGGAGCAGCAGGAGCAGCAGCAGTGAAAACAGCGACAAATAGCCCCCAAAAAACCGAAATGAGCAAGCGAGTAAGGTCATGAGTATCGATTAACAGCAAAGAGCAAGAGAAAAACTGCGAGGAGCAAGAGAAGAGCAGCGATGACGAACAGCAACAAGCAGCAGGAGCAACAGCAGCAGCGAAAACAGCGACAAGTAGCACCAACGAGTGGACAAGACTTAATAGAGACCTAATCAGAAAAGTGAAATCTGAACTGCATCTCGAATCTCCAAACGAATACTATGCCAAACGTTTGTTTATGAATCAACAAGCAGTTGAGGAACTTTTAGCTAAATATAAGCACCTACAGGGCGGCCTGAGCTCATTCTAGTATCGAATCCCAGGAGAGAAAGACGTCTTAAATGTACACCTGTGACATATGTGGATACCAGTCCAAGCGAAACTTCAACCTAGTGCGACACAAAAAGAATGCACACAGTATTGAAGTAGTCATTCAGTCTCAGACACCACCACAGAAGCCGATAACGAGGAATCGGAACAAAATAGTGACCATGGATCCAACGAAGACTCCGAAGAGCAATGCGAACAGTCTCCATGGGATTTCATTTTGAATAGAACATTTCAAGTACATCAATAGGAATACTCACAGAAAGTAAACGAACTAGTCGAATCCGGAATGGAAGAAGACAAGGCACTCTTGGCAGCATATAGAGACTTGTTTGACTTATACAGAGACGAAATACAAAAGCATTACCTTGGACTGATGTCCTGGATATAAAGACATGAATAAAGACCCCGTACATAGAAAGATCAAGAAAAAAGCTAAACGCTTGAGAGAAGAGGAAGACTACGAATCAAAAGAATCATGGGAATATGCCGTAGAAAAACGAAAATATCTGCTTAACCGTGTATTGAACGACTACGACCCACCACCAGCTGAAGACAGCAATTACTCTATGTGACGGAGGAATGGAACATATTATAAAGAAAAACAGAAAAAAATATAAAAAAAAAATTAAAAAAGGGAAGGAGGGTAATGCAGTGTTTATATGTTTATACATACATAAAGCCAGTCATAAGACTGGACAAATGCAAGGTGGCCTTAAAAAATTGAGGAGGATTAATGCAGCCAGTCACAAGCCTGGATAAATGCAGTGGCCATTCAAATGACCCGGATGTAAGGGTGCTCTCGCACAGATCCAGTCTTTGACTAACGACAATCGACCACCACTAGCAGCAGCAGCGAAAACAGCGATAGGTAGCCCCAAAACTGAAATGAGCACGTGAGTATAGTCATGATTAGCGATGAACAGCAAACAGCAAGAGAAAAACAGCAATGAACAAGAGAAGAGCAGCGATGACGAACAGCAATAAGCTGCAGCAGCAGCAGCAGCAGCGAAAACAGCGACAAATAGCCCCCAAAAAACCGAAATGAGTTTTTTTTTTTTTTTTTTTTTCTGGGGGGGGGGGCTACCTGTCGCTGTTTTCGGTGCTGCTTCTCCTGCGCTTGTTGCTGATCGCTGCTCTTCTCTTGCTTATCGCTGCTTTTCTCTTGCTCTTTGCTGCTCATCGCTGTTTTCTCTTGCTCTTTGCTGCTCGCGAGTAAGGTCATGAGTAGCGATTAACAGCAAAGGGCAAGAGAAAAACAGCGATGAGCAAGGGAAGAGCAGCGATGACGAACAGCAACAAGCAGCAGAGAAAACAGCGACAAATAACCCCAAAAAAACGAAATGGGCACGCGAGTAAGGTCATGAGTACCGATTAACAGCAAAGAGCAAGAGAAAAACAGCGATGAGCAAGACAAGAGCAGCGATGACGAACGGCAACAAGCAGCAGGAGCAACAGCAACAGCGAAAACAGCGACAAGTAGCACCAAAAAAACGAAATGAGCAGGCGAGTAAGGTCATGAGTAGCGATTAACAGCAAAGAGCAAGAGAACTAGAGGCTCTCAAGAGCCTGTGTCGCTCACCTGTATCTAATGTGATTTTGGAAATTATGTAAAATTATATAATGATTGAGACCAAGATTGGTTTAATTTGACACAGTATTTAAAATTAAAAACAGGTCATCTTAGTGTAGTCTTACAATAGCTACTGAAGACATCTTATCATTATTTTGAATATGTGGTCAAGTTGTGACCATTCAGAATTTTTTTTACAATTTTCTGATAGACTTCTAAACATCTTGGATGATGGATCGGCAACAAAGTAACAACACTTGGTCAGCACCTCATAAGGAACATTCATGCTATGTTTTGTTACATTCCATTCAGTGGTTCTCTAAAAGAAGTCATTTGTATGCATTTCCCATAGGGTCCAATGTTAAACTTAGTCCCCTGCTGGCGGCCATCTTGGATGATGGATCGGCTACAAAGTAACAACACTTGGTCAGCACCTCATAAGGAACATTCATGCCAGATTTAGTTTCATTCCATTCAGTGGTTCTCTAAAAGAAGTCATTTGTATGCATTTCCCATAGGGTCCTATGTTAAACTAAGTTCCCCGCTGGCGGCCATCTTGGATGATGGATCAGCTACAAAGTAACAACACTTGGTCAGCACTTCATAAGGAATATTCATGCCATGTTTGGTTTCATTCCATTAAGTGGGTCACTAAAAGAAGTCATTTGTATGCATTTCCCATAGGGTTCTATGTTAAACTAGGTCCCCCGCTGGCAGCCATCTTGGATTATGGATCGGCTACAAAGTAACAACACTTGGTCAGCACCTCATAAGGACATTCATGCCATGTTTGGTTTCATTCCATTCAACGGTTCTCTAAAAGAAGTCATTTGTATGCATTTCCCATAGGGTCCTATGTTAAACTAAGTCCCCCTCTGGCGGCCATCTTGGATGATGGATCGGCTACAAAGTAACAACACTTGGTCAGCACCTTATAAGGGTTCATTCATGCCAGATTTAGTTTCATTCCATTCAGTGGTTCTCTAAAAGAAGTCATTTGTATGCATTTCCCATAGGGTCCTATGTTAAACTAAGTTCCCGCTGGCGGTCATCTTGGATGATGGATCAGCTACAAAGTAACAACACTTGGTCAGCACTTCATAAGGAATATTCATGCCATGTTTGGTTTCATTCCATTAAGTGGGTCACTAAAAGAAGTCATTTGTATGCATTTCCCATAGGGTTCTATGTTAAACTAAGTCCCCCGCTGGCGGCCATCTTGGATTATGGATCGGCTACAAAGTAACAATACTTGGTCAGCACCTCATAAGGAACATTCATGCCATGTTTGGTTTCATTCCATTCAACGGTTCTCTAAAAGGAGTCATTTGTATGCATTTCCCATAGGGTCCTATGTTAAACTAAGTTCCTCGCTGGCAGCTATCTTGGATGATGGATCGGCTACAAAGTAACAACACTTGGTCAGCACCTCATAAGGAACATTCATGCCAGATTTAGTTTCATTCCATTCAGTGGTTCTCTAAAAGAAGTCATTTGTATGCATTTCCCATAGGGTCCTATGTTAAACTAAGTTCCCCGCTGGCGGCCATCTTGGATGATGGATCGGCTACAAAGTAACAATACTTGGTCAGCACCTCATAAGGAACATTCATGCCAGATTTAGTTTCATTCCATTCAGTGGTTCTCTAAACAAGAAGATTTTTGAAATTTCAGCCAATCAGAACACATTATTGGGCCTGGCAGCCATGTTGAATATTCGATCAGCACCAAAATTACAAATTCTGTAAAGGACCTTCACAGGAACATTGCTGCCAAGTTTGGTTCCATTTGGTTCAGTGGTTTTTTAGAAGAAGATTGATATGTGAAAAGTTAACGGACGGACGACGGACGACAGACGACGGACGGACGACGGACGGACGACGGACGCAAAGTGATGGTAAAAGCTCACCCTGGCTTTTAGCCAGGTGAGCTAAAAACAGCGATGAGCAAGATAATAGCAGCGAGGACCAGCGATGACGAACAGCAACAAGCAGCAGGAGCAGCAGCAGCAGCGAAAACAGTGACAAGCACGCGAGTAAGGTCATGAGTAGCGATGAACATCAAAGAGCAGGAAAAAACAGCGATGAGCAAGAGAAGAGCAGCTATGAGAAACAGCGACAAGTAGCACAAAAAAACCGAAATGAGCACGCGAGTATAGTCATCATTAGCGATGAGCAGCAAAAAGCAAGAGAGAAACAGCGATGAGCAACAAAGAGCAAGAGAAAAACAGCGATGAGCAGCAAAGAGCAAGAGAAAAAATAGCGATGAGCAGCAGAGAGCAAGAGAAAAACAGCGATGAGCAGCAAAGAGCAAGATAAAAACAGCGATGAGCAAGAGAAGAGAAAGAGAAAAACAGCGATGAACAAGGGAAGAGCAAGAGAAAAACAGCGATGAGCAGCAAAGAGCAAGAGAAAACAGCGATGAGCAGCAAAGAGCAAGAGAAAAATAGCGATGAGCAGCAAAGAGCAAGAGAAAAACAGCGATGAGCAAGAGAAGAGCAAGAGAAAAACAGTGATGAGCAGCAAAGAGCAAGAGAAAAAACAGCGATGAGCAGCAAACAATAAGAGAAAAACAGCGATAAGCAAGAGAAGAGCAGTAATGACGAACAGCAACAAGCACCAGGAGCAGCAGCAGCAGCGAAAACAGTGACAAGTAGCGCCAAAAAAACTGAAATGAGCACGCAAGTAGGGTCATGAGTAACGATGAACAGCGAAAATAACGATGAGCAGCAGAGAGCAAGAGAAAAACAGCGATGAGCAGCAAAGAGCAAGAGAAAAACAGCGATGAGCAAGAGAAGAGAAAGAGAAAAACAGCGATGAACAAGAGAAGAGCAAGAGAAAAACAGCGATGAGCAGCAAAGAGCAAGAGAAAAACAGCGATGAGCAGCAAAGATTAAGAGAAAAACAGCGATGAGCAAGAGAAGAGAAAGAGAAAAACAGCGATGAACAAGAGAAGAGCAAGAGAAAAACAGCGATGAGCAGCAAAGAGCAAGAGATGAACAGCGAAAATAACGATGAGCAGCAGAGAGCATTGATCTAATGGTGACAGCATCACTTGGAAGTAAGGGGACATAATCCAATCCTACCGTTGGTGATCCCAGAAAAAATCACAGTGGGAAAAAGTGCGGGATACGGGGAGATAATCCAATCACCTCTCTGTAGTTCGATTACCCTCGGACTTCGACATAACAGTGAGAGTATCAGTCCCTAGACAGTCCGATGAAAGACCCAGAGACGACCGAGAAGCACAGGAAAAGGGGGAGAAAATCAGTCAAGCATAGAACATCCGGGTACCACCACGTGACTGACGTCACTTCCGTAACTTAATAATGGGAAAATGGCACGAAAATCGATCACTTCAGGTTACGCATGCGCGCAAACCACTTCAGCTTTCGCCAACACATGCACAGACCACACATCCGGGTCCCAGCACGTGACTGACGTCAATTCCGTAAACAAATAATGGTAAAACCTACTACTTCAGGCTGCGCATGCGCAAACCACTTCCGGATACTTCCTGTTCCGGTCATGTGACTTCCGCTTCCGGTGCCGTCATTTCTGGTTGACGTCACTTCCGGATGATCCTCCACCACAAATGATAACTGAAAACCGCATTTATACTACTTATATTTCAACTTTACTGAGCTTTTTTGCAACCCTTCAGCTGAGGTAGAAAACATAACAATATCACCTGCGCGTACATATTAAACAGTGAAGCCTTCTCGATTTTATAGTGACTGTTAGTTTATTTGAACTTTAACACATGCTTCACTTTTCAAATACATATTTTTAGCTCACCTGGCCAAAGGCCATGTGAGGTTTTGCCATTACTTTTCGTCCGTCGTCCGTCCGTCCGTCCGTCGTAAACTTTTCATTAAAAAATCTTCTCCTCTGAAACCGCTGGGCCGATTGGTTTGAAACTTAATAGGAATGATTTATGACATGTCCTCTACAAACGATCCTCATTTTATTTTGATCTGACGTAAAACATGGCTGTCGTATCTAAAAATAGAATATAGGGGTGGATGTGTTGTTTTTGGCTTATAACTTAAAAACCGTTACAGATATCAAAAATATGACAGGGTAAAATTGATCAGCATGACAAGATCTACATACCCTGAAATTTTGAAGGAAATTCCAAAACCCATTTAGGAGTTATTGCCCTTTTTTCGTCAAATTTTCAACATTTTTTCAGTCAAAAATCTTCTCCTCTGAAACCGCTGGGCCGATTGGTTTGAAACTTAATAGGAATGATCTATGACATATCCTCTACAAACTATCCTCATTTTATTTTGATCTGACATAAAACATGGCTGTCGTAGCTAAAAATAGAATATAGGGGTCGGATGTGTTGTTTTTGGCTTATAACTTAAAAACCGTTACAGATATCAAAAATCTGACATGGGATTAAATTGATCAACATGACAAGATCTACCTATCCTGAAATTTTGAAGGCAATTCCAAAACCCATTTAGGAGTTATTGCCCTTTTTTCTTCAAATTTTCAAAATTTTAACATTTTTCGTCATTTATCTCCAAAACTATTTGAGATAGAAGTGTAATGTAAATTTGAAAAATGTTTGCCATGTTGATATCTATCTACCCTGAAATTTTAAAGGAAATCCCAAAACCCATTTAGGAGTTGTTGCCTTTTTTTAGCTCACCTGACCCAAAGGGTCAAGTGAGCTTTTCTCATCACTTGGCGTCCGTCGTCCGTCGTCCGTCGTCGTCCGTCGTCCGTCGTCGTCCGTCGTCCGGCGTCGTCGTTAACATTTTACATTTTGAACTTCTTCTAGAGAACCACTGAATGGAATGAAACCAAACATGGCATGAATGTTCCTTATGAGGTGCTGACCAAGTGTTGTTACTTTGTAGCCGATCCATCATCCAAGATGGCCGCCAGCGGGGAACTTAGTTTAACATAGGACCCTACGGGAAATGCATACAAATGACTTCTTTTAGAGAACCACTGAATGGAATGAAACTAAATCTGGCATGAATGTTCCTTATGAGGTGCTGACCAAGTGTTGTTACTTTGTAGCCGATCCATCATCCAAGATGGCCGCCAGAGGGGGACTTAGTTTAACATAGGACCCTATGGGAAATGCATACAAATGACTTCTTTTAGAGAACCGTTGAATGGAATGAAACCAAACATGGCATGAATGTTCCTTATGAGGTGCTGACCAAGTGTTGTTACTTTGTAGCCGATCCATAACCCAAGATGGCCTCCAGCGGGAGACTTAGTTTAACATAGAACCCTATGGGAAATGCATACAAATGACTTCTTTTAGAGAACCACTGAATGGAATGAAACTAAATCTGGCATGAATGTTCCTTATGAGGTGCTGACCAAGTGTTGTTACTTTGTAGCCGATCCATCATCCAAGATGGCCGCCAGCGGGGAACTTAGTTTAACATAGGACCCTATGGGAAATGCATACAAATGACTTCTTTTAGAGAACCACTGAATGGAATGAAACTAAATCTGGCATGAATGTTCCTTATGAGGTGCTGACCAAGTGTTGTTACTTTGTAGCCGATCCATCATCCAAGATGGCCGCCAGAGGGGAACTTAGTTTAACATAGGACCCTATGGGAAATGCATACAAATGACTTCTTTTAGAGAACCGTTGAATGGAATGAAACCAAACATGGCATGAATGTTCCTTATGAGGTGCTGACCAAGTGTTGTTACTTTGTAGCCGATCCATAATCCAAGATGGCCGCCAGCGGGGGACTTAGTTTAACATAGGACCCTATGGGAAATGCATACAAATGACTTCTTTTAGAGAACCGTTGAATGGAATGAAACCAAACATGGCATGAATGTTCCTTATGAGGTGCTGACCAAGTGTTGTTACTTTGTAGCCGATCCATAATCCAAGATGGCCGCCAGCGGGGAACTTAGTTTAACATAGAACCCTATGGGAAATGCATACAAATGACTTCTTTTAGTGACCCACTTAATGGAATGAAACCAAACATGGCATGAATATTCCTTATGAAGTGCTGACCAAGTGTTGTTACTTTGTAGCTGATCCATCATCCAAGATGGCCGCCAGCGGGGAACTTAGTTTAACATAGGACCCTATGGGAAATGCATACAAATGACTTCTTTTAGAGAACCACTGAATGGAATGAAACTAAATCTGGCATGAATGTTCCTTATGAGTTGCTGACCAAGTGTTGTTACTTTGTAGCCGATCCATCATCCAAGATGGCCGCCAGAGGGGGACTTAGTTTAACATAGGACCCTATGGGAAATGCATACAAATGACTTCTTTTAGAGAACCGTTGAATAGAATGAAACCAAACATGGCATGAATGTTCCTTATGAGGTGCTGACCAAGTGTTGTTACTTTGTAGCCGATCCATAATCCAAGATGGCCGCCAGCGGGAGACTAAGTTTAACATTGGACCCTATGGGAAATGCATACAAATGACTTCTTTTAGAGAACCACTGAATGGAATGTAACAAAACATAGCATGAATGTTCCTTATGAGGTGCTGACCAAGTGTTGTTACTTTGTAGCCGATCCATAATCCAAGATGGCCGCCAGCGGGGGACTTAGTTTAACATAGAACCCTATGGGAAATGCATACAAATGACTTCTTCTAGTGACCCACTTAATGGAATGAAACCAAACATGGCATGAATATTCCTTATGAAGTGCTGACCAAGTGTTGTTACTTTGTAGCTGATCCATCATCCAAGATGGCCGCCAGCGGGGAACTTAGTTTAACATAGGACCCTATGGGAAATGCATACAAATGACTTCTTTTAGAGAACCACTGAACGGAATGAAACTAAATCTGGCATGAATGTTCCTTATGAGGTGCTGACCAAGCGTTGTTACTTTGTAGCCGATCCATCATCCAAGATTGCCGCCAGCGGGGGACTAAGTTTAACATTGGACCCTATGGGAAATGCATACAAATGATTTCTTTTAGAGAACCACTGAATGGAATGTAACAAAACATAGCATGAATGTTCCTTATGAGGTGCTGACCAAGTGTTGTTACTTTGTTGCCGATCCATCATCCAAGATGTTTAGAAGTCTATCAGAAAATTGTAAAAAAAATTCTGAATGGTCACAACTTGACCACATATTCAAAAATAATAATGATAAGATGTCTTCAGTAGCTATTGTAATCACATTAGATACAGGTGAGCGACACAGGCTCTTGAGAGCCTCTAGTTTTGTCAAGTTTTCAAAATTTTTTCATTAAAAAATCTTCTCCTCTGAAACCGCTGGGCCGATTGGTTTGAAACTTAATAGGAATGATCTATGACATGTCCTCTACAAACGATCCTCAATTTATTTTGATCTGACATAAAACATGGCTGACATAGCTAAAAATAGAATATAGGGGTGGATGTGTTGTTTTTGGCTTATAACTTAAAAACCGTTACAGATATCAAAAATCTGACATGGGATAAAATTGATCAGCATGACAAGATCTACCTATCCTGAAATTTTGAAGGAAATTCCAAAACCCATTTAGGAGTTATTGCCCTTTTTTCTTCAAATTTTCTAAATTTTAACATTTTTCGTCATTTATCTCCAAAACTATTTGAGATAGAAGTGAAATGTAAATTTGAAAAATGTTTGTCATGTTGAGGTCTACCTACCCTGAAATTTTGAAGGGAATCCCAAATTCTATTTAGGAGTTATTGGTTTGTGTAATTTGAGGTCGGGTTCTGTTACATTTATTTAAGGTTCACCCTTATTCCTGGTCAATTATATCAACTTCCTGCCAGGACTACCACCATCAGGGAACATATATATTAACATTAAACCTTATGAAAAATAAACCTTCAACAAATTTTCCCTGAACAATTGAACCAATTGCAACAGACTTCGTCAAATAGTTGATTAATTGTCCAATGAAAACTAGACTCCAGGTGAGCGATACAGGCTCTGGTGAGCCTCTTGTTAATAATATTATAAAACTTACTACCAATATTTAGGTTCAATATTTAAAGTTTCAAACCACAGTAGATAACACTGTCAAGTGCCTTTCTAAGATCTATGAAACAGGCATATGAAAGGTCAAAGTGAGACCTTAATTAAAACTGAATAAAGAATTTGAGAAAAAAAACACTGATTACAGTAAAATTTATATTAACTGTACAAAATAATAAAAAAAAATGCTTTAGATTACTTTAAACGACATTTCCGAAAAATATTCATGTCACCTTATAGTGTAACGCCAGTTTTTAATATCCAGCCTAACAATAGCTTACACTAGAGTCAAAACTTTTTTTTAAAACTGAATACAAGAATGGGACATAACTTAACCAAGTACATTTAGAGACGTCCCCATCAGACCTCATCCGAGCCTTTTTTTTTAGCTCACATCACTTTGCGTCCGTCGTCCGTAAACTTTTCACATTTTGATTTTATTAATTATATGAAAGTACTCAGTGGATTGTAACCAAACTTCGTAGGGATGGTGTATGGTAGGAACTCTACACGGGATCCACATTTGGATGAACTGAGCATGGCCGCTAGAGGCCATCTATGATTTTGATTGGCCAATTTTCGAAAATCTCCTCTGAAATTACATTATGACATGTCTTGAAACTTTGCAGGATTGATCAAAACTATACCCTCTACAAACAATCCACTTTTGGTTGAGATTCATCCGCTCAACCGACGCCTGCGGCTGTTCAAAGTTTCCATTAAAACCATATGGGAAAGGACTTTTTTGTCATTTTCTCCAGAACTAAGGGGTAGATTGTAACAAAAGTTGACTGGAATGATGTACAGAATGACCTATAACAACTTTCCAGCTATGGTTCAGGTTAGATGAACAGCATGGCCAACAGAGGCCATCTTTTATTTTGATTGGCCAATTTTCAAAAATCTTCTCCTCTGAAACTACATTTTGAATTGTTTAGAACCTTAACATGATTGATGACAACAATATCCGTTACATACGATACACTTTTGATTGAGGTCATTCCGCTCGCTCGACGCCTGCGGGTGCTCAAAGTTTCTATGGAAACTATATCGGAAATTACTTTTTCCTTTGCTCGGGAAGTAAGCAGATTGTAACCAATTTTGGCAGGAAGCTCACACAGATCGATGGTCCATCTTTTTTAGGTCAAATGTCAAATATTAAGGTTACTTTGAAATTTTGTGTTTTTAAATAACCTTGTGGATACAAAAGAGTTTACATTTTCAAATGGGCTAATAGAAGCCAGGTGAGCGATACAGGCTCAGATGAGCCTCTAGATTTTTTTTTAGGAATATGGTCAATGATATGTTTCGAACAAACGAGATCAAAACTGAATAATTATAGTTCTTCATTAAAAAAATATAGTTGCTTCCTTAATTATATATCGATTTAAATGGATCGACTTGTCACATTTTTCAATTTATAGTTTGACGAATTTAAAAAAGTTAAAGACCACTTGACAGTTATGTCTATCATTTATACATGCTATGTCTCGTTACTATGTTAAATAAGTGCAGTTTATACAAATTTGATTCAATAATTTTGGCGTCCTTTTTTAGAGACTGGGTATGAACGGCCTACTCCCGAACTTTATACAATTATGTCTCCCAAACGAAGTGAGAGACTTATAGATTTTGATTTGCGTTTTTTTATCGAACATTGTCTTTCTTCCTCTCAGATTTTGTTCGTTCGAGTTCTCGATAACCGTAAGTGATATGGATCTGAGATTTTCTATGATGAAAGATAAATGTTTCTAGATGTGCCTAATACTATTCATTATTTGATGGGGGTCACTGAGACGTATAATGAGCAGTTCAAAGATTCTAATGGTTTACTATAGGACCCTATGGGTTTTTTTTTCATCGAAAAACTCTACGAGAGTGACAAATAACCATCTCATATCATATATTTTATTATACACCGTGACAACACCTATTAAATCACATATACCTCGTTCCTCTAGGGCCACCCACCAAAGTTGAAAAATTTCCTATGCAATTAAAATTCATAGCTTTAAATTATTCTCCGTAACCAGACGCATTAAATGACATGTACCTCATTCTTTCAGTAGGGTGATCATCACCCCGACAAATCAATAATGTCCAAATATCTCATAAACCGTTAAAATCCCCGCCAATAAACCATATATTGTCTTATTCCCCATTGTGAGACGTACCAAATGACACATACCTCGCTTCCTCAGAGGGTTATCACCACTCCCATCTAATCAATAATGTTCAATTATCTCATAAACCGTTAAATCCCAACCCCTAAACCATACATCTTCTTATTCCCCATGGTAAAACGCACCAAATGACACATACCTCGCTTCCTCAGGGGGTTATCAACACGCCCATCTAATCAATAATGTTCAATTATCTCATAAACCGTTAAATCCCAACCCCTAAACCATACATCTTCTTATTCCCCATGGTAAAACGCACCAAATGACACATACCTCGCTTCCTCAGGGGGTTATCAACACGCCCATCAAATCAACAATGTCCAATTATCTCATAAACCGTTAAAATCCCCACCCATTTGTCATATATTCTCTTATTCCCCATGGTGAGACGGACCAAATGACACATACCTCGCTTTCTAAGGGGGTTATCACCACTCCCGTCTAATCAATAATTTTCAATTATCTCTTTTTAAAAAGCGTTAAAATCCCCACCCGTAAACCATATATTTTCTTATTCCTCATGGTGAGACGCTCCAAATGACACATACCTTGCTTCCCCAGGGGGTTATCACCACTCCCATCAAATTAACAATGTTCAATTATCTCATAAACCGTTAAAATCCCCACCCTAAACCATTTATTTTCTTATATATTTCTAACACGTCGTCAGTAAACTCAATTTCCGACGATCAAATCATTCAATTGATTCTGTCAAATAATGAAATACAGTGCATTTATCTTCTAATTATCTCGTAACGCATTGAAATCCCTGCCCCCAAGTCATATGTTTTCTTTTTACCCTTGATAAGACAAAGAACTTGATAAAAACCTAACCCCCCCACCAAAAGGGGATGGGGGGGGGGGGGGGGGGTAATCATCGCCCTCAAGTCAATATTTTTTAATTATTTCAAAATCCCGGTAAAAATTTTAATCCCTTTAATACGTAATGTTCAAATCTCATAATCCATTTTATAACTCCATACCAAATTTCTAATTGCCTATAAGGAGACGCAATAAATGATTTTACACATTGCCCGGGGAATGGGGGTATTCCCTCGTCAAAAATCAACAAAAGACATTGAGATCATTGGCCCTTAATTATAAACAGAAAAGCTCAGATATCCTCAGAGTTCATGTCCCACCCCTTTAAACACTGCATGTATCATCGGTGTTTCTGAATAGCTTCGAAACTGCTGGCCGGGATAATCATTATGCCGATGACAAGACCTAGTGAATGCACAATTTGTATTAATTTACTATTCCCGGAAGATAATAAATTGTTATATATCATAAAAGATTCTCCAGTAATATTTTATGCTAAACTGTATTGGTCCAACTTTTTAATTTTTTGTCTGATCTTTATGGAGCTTGTTTATTATGTTCCTTGCTGGAAAAGAAAAAAATCACATTCGATCCGTTTTTATTTATATCTGTTATCGTTTTTGAGATATAAGGTGACGTGCTAATTTTGGAAACTTTTCAAACTAATCATCGGACCTGATGATTTTTTTTTAATGATTCCTCACGAAAACTCCAACAAAAGTTACTGCGGATTTTTTTTTTTTTTTTTTTTTTTTGTATTTTCATTCTTTCCATAATAAAAGGGTCAATTATAAGTTCATTGATGCCAGAGACATATAATATATTGGTTATTTTTTTCTTTTTTGGAGGTGTTCTTGTGTTAAAAAGAAGTTGAGTTTCTTTATAGATAGAGCAACTTAGATATTTTTTATTATTAATGTGGTGTTTTATCTTTTATTTTTTTTTTCTGTCCTTAAATCATATTGTAGATTTAATATAATACTGATACAAGAAGACATCAATGTATCAGACATACCATGTAACAATAGATATTATTTCATTTGCTTGGTAATCAATTAAAAAAAAATCTTCTTGTGTTGCAATTGTAATGATTGTATCATTTTATATAAATATGATTCAAATTACACTGACTTGATGTTGGGAGGACTTATTACGACAGGTAAATAGTCTTTTTTATTATTTTTATTTAATGAAAACGAATGCATTTTATTACACCAAACAATAAAATCAGTTCTCGTAAACGGTTCAGAAATGTTGGGATATATCTCTGTCAATGCAGCATGTCCAGAAGCAAAAGTTGATCAAGTGTCATATTGTATGATTGTAGAGCTCGGATCACAAAATATACCCACATATCACGATTTTCAAGTAACCTCTCCCTTAAATATGCATAAACTTTATAGGAACAATTTCCCGATTTCCCATTTCAGTCTCTGAAAAACAAATACAATGTAAGGCATTCGAGATATCAGTTATTTCGTTAGGGCATCGCCAGAAACAAACGGCCGGCCGCGCTTACGCTTTGCTTCCACTTACCGACCGTGGGTCAATTCATTCATTTTTTCTCGTTCTCATGAATATATTCATGAACCATTTTGATTGGTTTCCTATCGATTACAGCCAATCAAGTGACAGTTAAAAGACGAGCTTTGGTTCAAGATATATGTCATCGCCGATACGCAATTCCAGTGTATTTTCGATATAGTTTTCAAACAAAATAAACAAGTTTTCATACTTTTAAAGAGAATGAGAATTGAATTACTGACCACGTGAAAAAATCACTACACAACAAAAATTCATCAACTGCATTACGCATGTGGCACAATTTTACTTTCCAAAGATTTTTTAATCTCCAAAATGGAGAACGTAACTATTGTTAAAATCTCCAAAGTGGAGAATTCCATTATTGTTAGCAGTTATTTCAATGGTCAATTTGAATCATGAATATTCATAAAAACGAGACAAAATGAATGAATTGACCCACGGTCGGTATAAGTGGAAGCAAAGCGTAAGCGCGACCGGCCGTGGGTTTCTGACGATTTCGTTTGGGAGACTTCGTCAGAATTCACTGTTACAGTTATTACTCGTTGTTTCTAATATAATTAACTATTTCAGATTTTAGAATGGCGGGTGTCCTTCAAGAGCAGAGACTGCTTACTCTTCCGGAGCACCTGAGTCTATCCCCGTTGTTTTGGTGGGGTCCATGTTGTTCATGTTTTTAGTTTTTAAGTGTGACTTACTTGACTTGATTCCGTCTCTCCTCGTGGAGAATAGGGCCCTTTAAGTGTAGTGTTTGTATTGTTTTGGTCTTGTCTTCGTTGTTCTCATGAGCTTGTCAGTTATTTTCGATTTTCCGCTCCTTCGAATATCCCTTTGGTATTTCTTGACTCTACTTTTTACCACCCATTAGCACTGAAAGTAGCAGATACCAGAAACTGTCTGTAATAGTTGAAGGGGAATATCATTCTTTTTTTGACTGACAAAATTACCAAAAATACATAGAAAATTATATTTAAAAAAAAAAGATTTTTATAATGATTATTATAGGCAAATCTACGAAACTCTAAATAATTTTAAATCATAGAGTCAATAGAACAAGTGAAATTGATTGGTTACTTTCCAAAAAATGCAGTGTATAGTTTTATTTGTACCAACAATGATGATGGTTTTGTTTTGTATTTCTTTGTGGGTTTACGTAAGTTTACGTTTGTTTGTATGTAAGCCGTTGGCCTTTCATTACTTAAATAAATTGATTTTCATTTCAAGTTTATATCCAGTGGCATAATTCTGGATTTCTCATGTTTGCTTCCTTTCAACAATGGTACATTTTTCAAGTGAAATCGGATTCCTCACGATACATTTACCGTAAATACAAAAGATGTCTTTGTAGAGTATCCTCTAGATTCAGATCTTATTTGGGTCGTTGAATGTCATAGCCATTTTTTAACAGATCGAGTGTACTTGGAATGTAAGTACAACAAAAAAGTAAAATGACAGAATCCCAGTGCTGATGTTCGCCTTAAACATCGTAGCTATCAAAAGGTGAACTGATGAACAAATTTACGTATGTATCCAAGTTTTGTTGGATACGATTGCACTTCCTCTTAAAAATGTGTATTGGATTACGCAAAATTGTACTGTACTTTATCCAATATATGTGTTTTGTCTTTTGACAGATTTCTTGAGGGCAAAATATTTTTGCATCAAACAAAGTTATCAAGTCTGAATATAAGTTGAATAGTTCCCTGATTCTCGAAGCTTCCCCGGTAGAGGGCTTTGCCTGCAAGCCTAAAGCATGACATTTAACCAAACTTATCAATTGTAAATGTTACATCTCTGTTTCTCTGGATTATGTCTAATGAAGACGCAAGATTTATAAATTCTATAACCGAATATTTAATGTCAGTTTATTTTGTTAGAAATGCCATATAATATTTTATTTTATTAATTAAGGTCTTTCCCACTACAGTGGAAAGACCTTACTGTATTTCTTCTGATTATTAGGTCTTTCCACTTTCCGTGGAAAGACCTTTTGCTTTTGTTCTGATTATTTTTTTTTTTTTTTTTTTTTTTTTTTTTTTTTTTTCCTTCTGCCGTCTAGGATGTTTTTTTGTTACTTGACATATCGAAAGGATTTTTGGCCCATGATATCGTACAGTGATTGCGATTTCACCATTGACCCTGTGTAACCGAACACTTTTTTTATAGGAGTTATCCCCCTGCGTCCTCCTTTTCTTGTTATCTTTATTTCTCTGTAACCGTAAAAGATATCGACCTAAAATCTTTTGCAATGTCTTCAGTGTATCTGTGCGCAACTTTGTTCCATTTAGTTGGAAAGGATCTGACGAATTTCATAGGAGTTATTTCCCTTCAAACGACTTTCACTTTTGGTGTATCATACAAATTGTTATTTAGAGTTGAGATATCAACATGAAACTTTGTATTTAGGGTCCATGACCCCTAACAAGTAAAATGAGGTCAAGGTCAAAGGTCAAGGTCAAGTTCTAAATTTTGACTTTTGCTTGTTATCGCTTCTCCTCTGAAACGGTAAAAGATAGCTGATAAAATGTAATGGAGAAAATGTTAAGGACGTTGAGACCTAGCTTTGTTACATTTGCATAAAAGTTGTATGACGTCATTTTATAGGCGTAATTGCCCCCAGAACGTTTAAATTTTCGGTTTTTCGTTAATTTCTCAACAATGGTACATGATAAAGGCATGGGGTCTTTTGTTCTGACATCAAGGATCGATGACCTTCAAATTGGCATCAAGGTCAAAGGTCAAGGTGAAGTTCTAAATTTTGACTGTTGCTTGTTATCGCTTCTCCTCTGAAACGGTAAAAGATAGCTTATAAAATGTAATGGAGAAAATGTTAAGGACGTTGAGATCTAGCTTTGTTACGTTTGCATAAAAGTTGTATGACGTCATTTTATAGGCGTAATTGCCGTTAGAACGTTTAAATTTGCGGTTTTTCGTTTATTTCTCAACAATGGTACATGATAAAGGCATGGGGTCTTTTGTTTTGACATCAAGGATTGATAACCTTCAAATTTGCATCAAGGTCAAAGGTCAAGGTCAAGTTCTAAATTTTAACTTTTGCTTGTTATCGCTTCTTCTCTGAAACGGTAAAAGATAGCTGATAAAATGTAATGGAGGAAATGTTTAGGACATTGATGCGCAACTTTGTTACATTTGAGTTAGAGCTGTATGACGTCATCTTTTGGGAGTAATTGCCCCCAGAACGTTCAAACTTAAGGTTTTTCGTTTATAACTTGACGATGGTACATAATAATGGCATGGGGTCTTCTGCAATGAGTTCAGCAACCAATGACCTAGAAAAAGGTAACAAGGTCAAAGGTCAAGGTCATGACCTAGATTACGTATTTTGCATTTTTTCACACTTTATAAGGTTTTTTTCAGATTTTTAAAGCAATTAAAGCTATTGAAAGCGTGAAATTCAGCCACTACTTTTGATGACGTCATTTCTGGCAACGTTATTATTTCTGTAGACATTTTTAGACGTTTTGGGTATATTGGAATGTTAATTAACGTGACAATGTTACAACCCATGAAAACGTCTATAATTATCAATTTATTAGGTCTCATTAATGACGTTTTTGATGTTTATAGTGCAAAACAGTATAATTCATCACAAACATTTAGTTAATCAGAAATCAACATTTCTTAGTTATTCAAACTAGCAGTCCATATATTTTTTAACAATTGTGAAATTACCTATCATATCAAACCAGACGTTTTATCAATAAATCTGCAATTGAGGTGGAAAGACCTTCAATTGTTCTCTGAACAATTGGTTTTTAATTATTATTATTATTATTATTAGGTCTTTCCACTTTCCGTGGAAAGACCTTTTGCTTTTGTTCTGATTATTAGGTCTTTCCACTTTCCGTGGAAAGACCTTTTGCTTTTGTTCTGATTATTTTTTTTTTTTTTTTTTTTTTTTTTTTCTTCTGCCGTCTAGGATGTTTTTTTGTTTCTTGACATATCAAAAGGATTTTTGGCCCATGATATCGTACAGTGATTGCGATTTCACCATTGACCCTGTGTAACCGAACACTATTTTTTATAGGAGTTATCTCCCCGCGTCCTCCTTTTCTTGTTATCTTTATTTCTCTGTAACCGTAAAAGATATCGACCTAAAACCTTTTGCAATGTCCTCAGTGTATCTGTGCGCAACTTTGTTCCATTGGTCGGAAAGGATCTGACGACATTTCATAGGAGTTATTTCCCTTCAAACGACTTTCACTTTTGGTGTATCATACAAATTGTTATTTAGAGTTGAGATATCAACATGAAACTTTGTATTTAGGGTTCATGACCCCTAACAAGTAAAATGAGGTCAAGGTCAAAGGTCAAGGTCAAGTTCTAAATTTTGACTTTTGCTTGTTATCGCTTCTCCTCTGAAACGGTAAAAGATAGCTGATAAAATGTAATGGAGAAAATGTTAAGGACGTTGAGACCTAGCTTTGTTACATTTGCATAAAAGTTGTATGACGTCATTTTATAGGCGTAATTGCCCCAAGAACGTTTAAATTTTCGGTTTTTCGTTTATTTCTCAACAATGGTACATGATAAAGGCATGGGGTCTTTTGTTCTGACATCAAGGATTGATAACCTTCAAATTGGCATCAAGGTCAAAGGTCAAGGTCAAGTTCTAAATTTTGACTTTTGCTTGTTATCGCTTCTCCTCTGAAACGGTAAAAGATAGCTGATAAAATGTAAGGAGAAAATGTTAAGGACGTTGAGACCTAGCTTTGTTACATTTGAGAAAAAGTTATATGACGTCATTTTTATAGGCGTAATTGCCCCTAGAACATTTAAATTTTTGTTTTTCGTTTATTTCTCAACAATGGTACATGATAAAGGCATGGGGTCTTTTGTTTTAACATCAGGGATTGATAACCTTTAAATTGGCATCAAGGTCAAAGGTCAAGGTCAAGTTCTATTATTTGACATTTGCTTGTTATCACTACTCCTCTGAAATGGTTGTAGATAGCCAAGGAAATGTAATGGTGGAAATGTTTAGGACATTGATGCGCAACTTTGTTACATTTGAGTTAAAGTTGTATGACGTCATCTTTTGAGAGTAATTGCGCCTAGAACGTTCAAACTTAAGGTTTTTCGTTTATAACTTGACAATGGTACATAATAATGGCATGGGGTCTTCTAAAATGACCTCAACGACCAATGACCTTGAAAAAGGTCACAAGGTCAAAGGTCAAGGTCATGACCTATATTACGTATTTTGCATTTTTTCACACTTTATAAGTTTTTTTCAGATTTTTAAAGCAATTAAAGCTATTGAAAGCGTGAAATTCAGGCACTACTTTTGATGACGTCATTTCTGGCAACGTTATTATTTCTGTAGACGTTTTGGATATATTGGAATGTTAATTAATGTGACAATGTTACAACCCATGAAAACGTCTAGAATTGTCAATTTATAAGGTCACATTAATGACGTTTTTGATGTTTATAGTATAATTCATCACAAACATTTAGTTAACCAGAAATAAACATTTTTCTTAGTTATTCAAACTAGCAGTCCATATATATATTTTTTTTAACAATTGTGAAATTACCTATCATATCAAACCAGAAGTGATATTTGTAATACGGGAAGTAGCATAATACCTCCCTTATTTCAGTACATAGAACCATATTATATCTTTGAAATCACTGAAAGTTTAGCTATGCTCTAAAACCAACAATTACATTTTAAACCTCATTTTTTTTATCAACAAATCTGCAATTGAGGTGGAAAGACCTTCAATTGTTCTCTGAACAATTGGTTTTTAATTAGGTCTTTCCACTTTCCGTGGAAAGACCTTTTGCTTTTGTTCTGATTATTTTTTTTTTTTTTCTTCTGCCGTCTAGGATGTTTTTTTGTTACTTGACATATCGAAAGGATTTTTGGCCCATGATATCGTACAGTGATTGCGATTTCACCATTGACCCTGTGTAACCGAACACTTTTTTTTATAGGAGTTATCTCCCGGCGTCCTCCTTTTCTTGTTATCGCTATATCTCTAAAACTGTAAAAGATATCGACCCAAAATCTCTTGCAATGTCTTTAGTGTATCAGTGCGCAACTTTGTTCAATTTGGTCGGAAGGGATCTGACGACATTTCATAGGAGTTATTTCCCCTCAAACGACTTTCACTTTTGGTGTATCATACAAATTGTTATTTAGAGTTGAGATATCAACATGAAACTTTGTATTTAGGGTCCATGACCCCTAACAAGTAAAATGAGGTCAAGGTCAAAGGTCAAGGTCAAGTTCTAAATTTTGACTTGTGCTTGTTATCGCTTCTCCTCTGAAACGGTAAAAGATAGCTGATAAAATGTAATGGAGAAAATGTTAAGGACGTTGAGACCTAGATTTGTTACATTTGGATAAAAGTTGTATGACGTCATTTTATAGGCGTAATTGCCGTTAGAACGTTTAAATTTGCGGTTTTTCGTTTATTTCTCAACAATGGTACATGATAAAGGCATGGGGTCTTTTGTTTTGACATCAAGGATTGATAACCTTCAAATTGGCATCAAGGTCAAAGGTCAAGGTCAAGTTCTTAATTTTGACTTTTGCTTGTTATCGCTTCTCCTCTGAAACGGTAAAAGATAGCTGATAAAATGTAAAGGAGAAAATGTTAAGGACGTTGAGATCTAGCTTTGTTACATTTGAGAAAAAGTTGTATGACGTCATTTTATAGGCGTAATTGCCCCTAGAACGTTTAAATTTTCGTTTTTCGTTTATTTCTAAACAGTGGTACATGATAAAGGCATGGGGTCTTTTGTTTTAACATCAGGGATTGATAACCTTCAAATTGGCATCAAGGTCAAAGGTCAAGGTCAAGTTCTATTATTTGACATTTGCTTGTTATCACTACTCCTCTGAAATGGTTGTAGATAGCCAAGGAAATGTAATGGTGGAAATGTTTAGGACATTGATGCGCAACTTTGTTACATTTGAGTTAAAGTTGTATGACGTCATCTTTTGAGAGTAATTGTACCTAGAACGTTCAAACTTAAGGTTTTTCGTTTATAACTTGACAATGGTACATAATAATGGCATGGGGTCTTCTAAAATGACCTCAACGGCCAATGACCTTGAAAAATGTCACAAAGTCAAAGGTCAAGGTCATGACCTATATTACGTATTTTGCATTTTTTCACACTTTATAAGTTTTTTTCAGATTTTTAAAGCAATTAAAGGTATTGAAAGCGTGAAATTCAGGCACTACTTTTGATGACGTCATTTCTGGCAACGTTATTATTTCTGTAGACGTTTTTAGACGTTTTGGATATATTGGAATGTTAATTAATGTGACAATGTTACAACCCATGAAAACGTCTAGAATTGTCAATTTATAAGGTCACATTAATGACGTTTTTGATGTTTATAGTGCAAAACAGTATAATTCATCAAACATTTAGTTAACCAGAAATAAACATTTTTCTTAGTTATTCAAACTAGCAGTCCATATATTTTTTTAACAATTGTGAAATTACCTATCATATCAAACCAGAAGTGATATTTGTAATACGGTAAGTAGCATAATACCTCCCTTATTTCAGTACATAGAACCATATATCCTTGAAATCACTGAAAGTTTAGCTATGCTCTAAAACCAACAATTACATTTTAAACCTCATTTTTTTTTATCAACAAATCTGCAATTGAGGTGGAAAGACCTTCAATTGTTCTCTGAACAATTGGTTTTTAATTAGGTCTTTCCACTTTCCGTGGAAAGACCTTTTGCTTTTGTTCTGATTATTAGGTCTTTCCACTTTCCGTGGAAAGACCTTTTGCTTTTGTTCTGATTATTTTTTTTTTTTTTTTTTTTCTTCTGCCGTCTAGGATGTTTTTTTGTTACTTGACATATCGAAAGGATTTTTGGCCCATGATATCGTACAGTGATTGCGATTTCACCATTGACCCTGTGTAACCGAACACTTTTTTTTATAGGAGTTATCTCCCGGCGTCCTCCTTTTCTTGTTATCGCTATATCTCTAAAACTGTAAAAGATATCGACCCAAAATCTCTTGCAATGTCTTCAGTGTATCAGTGCGCAACTTTGTTCAATTTGGTCGGAAGGGATCTGACGACATTTCATAGGAGTTATTTCCCCTCAAACGACTTTCACTTTTGGTGTATCATACAAATTGTTATTTAGAGTTGAGATATCAACATGAAACTTTGTATTTAGGGTCCATGACCCCTAACAAGTAAAATGAGGTCAAGGTCAAAGGTCAAGGTCAAGTTCTAAATTTTGACTTTTGCTTGTTATCGCTTCTCCTCTGAAACGGTAAAAGATAGCTGATAAAATGTAATGGAGAAAATGTTAAGGACGTTGAGACCTAGATTTGTTACATTTGCATAAAAGTTGTATGACGTCATTTTATAGGCGTAATTGCCGTTAGAACGTTTAAATTTGCGGTTTTTCGTTTATTTCTCAACAATGGTACATGATAAAGGCATGGGGTCTTTTGTTTTGACATCAAGGATTGATAACCTTCAAATTGGCATCAAGGTCAAAGGTCAAGGTCAAGTTCTTAATTTTGACTTTTGCTTGTTATCGCTTCTCCTCTGAAATGGTAAAAGATAGCTGATAAAATGTAAAGGAGAAAATGTTAAGGACGTTGAGATCTAGCTTTGTTACATTTGAGAAAAAGTTGTATGACGTCATTTTATAGGCGTAATTGCCCCTAGAACGTTTAAATTTTCGTTTTTCGTTTATTTCTAAACAGTGGTACATGATAAAGGCATGGGGTCTTTTGTTTTAACATCAGGAATTGATAACCTTCAAATTGGCATCAAGGTCAAAGGTCAAGGTCAAGTTCTATTATTTGACATTTGCTTGTTATCACTACTCCTCTGAAATGGTTGTAGATAGCCAAGGAAATGTAATGGTGGAAATGTTTAGGACATTGATGCGCAACTTTGTTACATTTGAGTTAAAGTTGTATGACGTCATCTTTTGGGAGTAATTGCACCTAGAACGTTCAAACTTAAGGTTTTTCGTTTATAACTTGACAATGGTACATAATAATGGCATGGGGTCTTCTAAAATGACCTCAACGGCCAATGACCTTGAAAAATGTCACAAGGTCAAAGGTCAAGGTCATGACCTATATTACGTATTTTGCATTTTTTCACACTTTATAAGTTTTTTTCAGATTTTTAAAGCAATTAAAGGTATTGAAAGCGTGAAATTCAGGCACTACTTTTGATGACGTCATTTCTGGCAACGTTATTATTTCTGTAGACGTTTTTAGATGTTTTGGATATATTGGAATGTTAATTAATGTGACAATGTTACAACCCATGAAAACGTCTAGAATTGTCAATTTATAAGGTCACATTAATGACGTTTTTGATGTTTATAGTGCAAAACAGTATAATTCATCAAACATTTAGTTAACCAGAAATAAACATTTTTCTTAGTTATTCAAACTAGCAGTCCATATATTTTTTTAACAATTGTGAAATTACCTATCATATCAAACCAGAAGTGATATTTGTAATACGGTAAGTAGCATAATACCTCCCTTATTTCAGTACATAGAACCATATATCCTTGAAATCACTGAAAGTTTAGCTATGCTCTAAAACCAACAATTACATTTTAAACCTCATTTTTTTTTATCAACAAATCTGCAATTGAGGTGGAAAGACCTTCAATTGTTCTCTGAACAATTGGTTTTTAATTTTTTTTTTTTTTTTTTTTCTTCTGCCGTCTAGGATGTTTTTTTGTTACTTGACATATCGAAAGGATTTTTGGCCCATGATATCGTACAGTGATTGCGATTTCACCATTGACCCTGTGTAACCGAACACTTTTTTTTATAGGAGTTATCCCCCTGCGTCCTCCTTTTCTTGTTATCTTTATTTCTCTGTAACCGTAAAAGATATCGACCTAAAATCTTTTGCAATGTCTTCAGTGTATCTGTGCGCAACTTTGTTCCATTTAGTTGGAAAGGATCTGACGAATTTCGTAGGAGTTATTTCCCTTCAAACGACTTTCACTTTTGGTGTATCATACAAATTGTTATTTAGAGTTGAGATATCAACATGAAACTTTGTATTTAGGGTCCATGACCCCTAACAAGTAAAATGAGGTCAAGGTCAAAGGTCAAGGTCAAGTTCTAAATTTTGACTTTTGCTTGTTATCGCTTCTCCTCTGAAACGGTAAAAGATAGCTGATAAAATGTAATGGAGAAAATGTTAAGGACGTTGAGACCTAGCTTTGTTACATTTGCATAAAAGTTGTATGACGTCATTTTATAGGCGTAATTGCCCCCAGAACGTTTAAATTTTCGGTTTTTCGTTAATTTCTCAACAATGGTACATGATAAAGGCATGGGGTCTTTTGTTCTGACATCAAGGATCGATGACCTTCAAATTGGCATCAAGGTCAAAGGTCAAGGTGAAGTTCTAAATTTTGACTGTTGCTTGTTATCGCTTCTCCTCTGAAACGGTAAAAGATAGCTTATAAAATGTAATGGAGAAAATGTTAAGGACGTTGAGATCTAGCTTTGTTACGTTTGCATAAAAGTTGTATGACGTCATTTTATAGGCGTAATTGCCCCCAGAACGTTTAAATTTTCGGTTTTTCGTTTATTTCTCAACAATGGTACATGATAAAGGCATGGGGTCTTTTGTTCTGACATCAATGATTGATGACCTTCAAATTGGCATCAAGGTCAAAGGTCAAGGTCAAGTTCTAAATTTTGACTTTTGCTTGTTATCGCTTCTCCTCTGAAACGGTAAAAGATAGCTGATAAAATGTAATGGAGAAAATGTTTAAGACGTTGAGTCCTAGCTTTGTTACATTTGCATAAAAGTTGTATGACGTCATTTGATAGGCGTAATTGCCCCTAAAACGTTTAAATTTTCGGTTTTTCGTTTATTTCTCAACAATGGTACATGATAAAGGCATGGGGTCTTTTGTTCTGACATCAAGGATTGATAACCTTCAAATTGGCATCAAGGTCAAAGGTCAAGGTCAAGTTCTAAATTTTGACTTTTGCTTGTTATCGCTTCTCCTCTTAAACGGTAAAAGATAGCTGATAAAATGTAATGAAGAAAATGTTAAGGACGTTGAGACCTAGCTTTGTTACATTTGCATAAAAGTTGTATGACGTCATTTTATAGGCGTAATTTCCCCTAAAACGTTTAATTTTTCGGTTTTTCGTTTAATTCTCAACAATGGTACATGATAAAGGCATGGAGTCTTTTGTTTTAACATCAAGGATTGATAACCTTCAAATTGGCATCAAGGTCAAAGGTCAAGGTCAAGTTCTATTATTTGACATTTGCTTGTTATCACTACTTCTCTGAAATGGTTGTGGATAGCCAAGGAAATGTAATGGTGGAAATGTTTAGGACATTTATGCGCAACTTTGTTACATTTGAGTTAAAGTTGTATGACGTCATATTTTGGGAGTAATTGCGCCTAGAACGTTCAAACTTAAGGTTTTTCGTTTATATCTTGACGATGGTACATAATAATGGCATAGGGTCTTCTGTAACGACCTCAGCGACCAATGACCTTGAAAAAGGTCACAAGGTCAAAGGTCAAGGTCATGACCTATATTACGTATTTTGCATTTTTTCATACTTTATAAGGTTTTTTTTCAGATTTTTAAAGCAATTAAAGTTATTGAAAGCGTGAAATTCAGGCACTGCTTTTGATGACGTCATTTCTGGCAACGTTATTATTTCTGTAGACGTTTTTAGACGTTTTGAATATATTGGAATGTTAATTAACGTGACAATGTTACAGTCCATGAAAACGTCTAGAATAGTCAATTTATAAAGTCACATTAATGACGTTTTTGTTGTTTATAGTGCAAAACAGTATAATTCATCACAAACATTTAGTTAACCAGAAATAAACATTTTTCATAGTTATTCAAACTAGCAGTCCATATATTTTTTTAACAATTGTGAAATTACCTATCATATCAAACCAGAAGTGATATTTGTAATACGGGAAGTAACATAATACCTCCCTTATTTCAATCAAAAGTACATAGAACCATATATTTTTGCAATCGCTGAAAGCTTAGCTATGCTCTAAAACCAACAATTACATTTTAAACCTCATTTTTGTTATCAACAAATCTGCAATCGAGGTGGAAAGACCTTCAATTGTTCTCTGAACAATTGGTTTTTAATTATTATTTTTTTTTCTTCTTCTTCTGCCGTCTGGGATGTTTTTTTGTTACTTGACATATCGAAAGGATTTTTTGCCCATGATATCGTACAGTGATTGCGATTTCACCATTGACCCTGTGTAACCGAACACTATTTTTTATAGGAGTTATCTCCCTGCGTCCTCCTTTTCTTGTTATCTTTATTTCTCTGTAACCGTAAAAGATATCGACCTAAAATCTTTTGCAATGTCTTCAGTGTATCTGTGCGCAACTTTGTTCTATTTGGTTGGAAAGGATCTGACGACATTTCATAGAAGTTATTTCCCTTCAAACGACTTTCACTTTTGGTGTATCATACAAATTGTTATTTAGAGTTGAGATATCAACATGAAACTTTGTATTTAGGGTCCATGACCCCTAACAAGTAAAATGAGGTCAAGGTCAAAGGTCAAGGTCAAGTTCTAAATTTTGACTTTTGCTTGTTATCGCTTCTCCTCTGAAACGGTAAAAGATAGCTGATAAAATGTAATGGAGAAAATGTTAAAGACGTTGAGACCTAGCTTTGTTACATTTGCATAAAAGTTGTATGACGTCATTTTATAGGCGTAATTGCCCCTAAAACGTTTAAATTTTCGGTTTTTCGTTTATTTCTCAACAATGGTACATGATAAAGGCATGGGGTCTTTTGTTCTGACATGAAGGATTGATAACCTTCAAATTGGCATCAAGGTCAAAGGTCAAGGTCAAGTTCTTAATTTTGACTTTTGCTTGTTATCGCTTCTCCTCTGAAACGGTAAAAGATAGCTGATAAAATGTAATGGAGAAAATGTTTAAGACGTTGAGACCTAGCTTTGTTACATTTGCATAAAAGTTGTATTACGTCATTTTATAGGCGTAATTGCCCCTAAAACGTTTAAAATTTCGGTTTTTCGTTTATTTCTCAACAATGGTACATGATAAAGGCATGGAGTCTTTTGTTCTGACATCAAGGATTGATAACCTTCAAATTGGGATCAAGGTCAAAGGTCAAGGTCAAGTTCTAAATTTTGACTTTTGCTTGTTGTCGCTTCTCCTCTGAAACGGTAAAAGATAGCTGATAAAATGTAATAGAGAAAATGTTTAGGACGTTGAGACCTAGCTTTGTTACATTTGCATAAAAGTTGTATGACGTCATTTTATAGGCGTAATTGCCCCTAAAACGTTTAATTTCTCGGTTTTTCGTTTAATTCTCAACAATGGTACATGATAAAGGCATGGGGTCTTTTGTTTTAACATCAAGGATTGATAACCTTCAAATTGGCATCAAAGTCAAAGGTCAAGGTCAAGTTCTATTATTTGACATTTGCTTGTTATCACTACTCCTCTGAAATGGTTGTGGATAGCTAAGGAAATGTTATGGTGGAAATGTTTAGGACATTGATGCGCAACTTTGTTACATTTGAGTTAAAGTTGTATGACGTCATATTTTGGGAGTAATTGTAACTACTTTTGATGACGTCATTTCTGGCAACGTTATTATTTCTGTAGACGTTTTTAGACGTTTTGAATATATTGGAATGTTAATTAACGTGACAATGTTACAGCCCATGAAAACGTCTAGAATAGTCAATTTATAAGGTCACATTAATGACGTTTTTGATGTTTATAGTGCAAAACAGTATAATTCATCACAAACATTTAGTTAACCAGAAATAAACATTTTTCTTAGTTATTCAAACTAGCAGTCCATATATTTTTTTAACAATTGTGAAATTACCTATCATATCAAACCAGAACTGATATTTGTAATACGGGAAGTAGCATAATACCTCCTTTATTTCAATCAAAAGTACATAGAACCATATATTTTTGCAATCGCTGAAAGCTTAGCTATGCTCTAAAACCGACAATTACATTTTAAACCTCATTTTTGTTATCAACAAATCTGCAATCGATGTGGAAAGACCTTCAATTGTTCTCTGAACAATTGGTTTTTAATTATTATTATTGTTCTTCTTTTCTGCCATCAATTGACGAAAAGTGTCTTGACATATCTTTTCGATACTTGGTACCATTATTTGGTCATACCGGTACTCGCCTTGACTCCTGGCAACATGTCGTCACGCAAAAAAAAAATTTCGATCAACTTCCTGGTTACGCGTTTTTGACTCGAAAAGTGTCGCGACTCGTCAAATTTTTTTCTTCAAAACGGTAAGTCCTAGAGACTTGGGACCTTCACCAATCATCCTGGATGACATATGTTGCATTCAAAAATGTCAAGGTCAAAGGTCAAATCTCAAGGTCAGTGGTCATGGTACACCTTGTTATCAGGTTAACTCAAAAACCATACAAAATTTAAGCAGACATGTAATGGGGAAAATACTTGTCTAATTTAGACCTTTATTTCATATAAAGGGTCGAACCCTGTACGACAAACGGTTTTCGAGTTATAGCCCTTAACGCGTTTCGGCTGAATGGTTTTTGGCCTATAACTTGAAAATGGTTCGAGATAACATAGTAAACATATGGGCTATTGGTGACCGTCAACTTATTCCCTTCAATTTAAAATCAAACTTGATTGGCCGCGAAATGGCCGACACTGTAAACAGTTTTTGTAGAAAAACACGTAAACCGTACAAAATTGAAGCAGACAATACATGGGAAAATTGTTCGTCACGTCGAAATCTACAAAAAAGTCTTCAGGACCGAAACCGTAAAACTTGTCGTTTTTGAGTATAACGTTATAACTTTTAAACCGTAACAGATACTATAATAAACATGTATACTTAAAATGTTCCTTTTGTAAAAACCTACAGTTTGAGTCCAAGAAGTGTATGATTCGGTTGAACAGTTTCAAAATGGCGGTCAAAACAAGTTTCGCAAAACATGTTTTTTGCCAATAACTTGAAAACCGTATTAGATAGTATAGTAAACATGTATACTTAAATGAATCAGTATGCAAAGACCTACAATTTGAGTCAAAGGTCAAAGGTCATGGGTCAAGGTCATTCCCTAGAAACAAGGTAACGTTTATGAAAAGTCCATAGCAACCATATGTATTCTTAACCAACACTACCTTCTGAGTTTAGAATTAAGTTTTATAACCGGAAGTGACCTTCTGTCCATAGCAACCGACAAAGTCCTTAACAACCGTACTTTTTTTGACACTAGGCCCCTTGATCTTTATTCTGGAACCTATATGATAACTATTGGCAACATTTTATCGTAAACAAAATGACTCAATTGTCTTAAGTATTTGTATAGGACACCATAACACTAACTAGAGACGGGGAAAGACCTCACATTTGTTCTCTGAACAAATGACTTTTTAATCATTATATATATATATATGTATAACATACTGCTGGTTATGTCTTGGCAGATCATACAATGTTCGTGCTTAGCTGTCTCTCATATTGTTTGTCCTCTAATCAATAACAATCAGTATGCGAGGTGTGTGTATGTTATCATGTGAGTATGAGTCTTATTTCTTTTAATTAATATGCATATATGTCTCTAAGGGTCCTGTGATTACGAAATAAAGTATTTAAATTGAAATTTAAAGCGACCCAATCAATACCTTTGCCAATTACCGTGCATCCCATTGTAGGAATTCACAAGGCATACGGTAAAAGTATTGTACATTCTTAATTTAAAGAGGGCGTCCCAATAAGACATTGAGGCCCTCACATAAAAGCATACATTTAAACATTCATACAAGCTGACATTCACTCACAGGTAATACTTCTTGCATTTGAAATTGAAGTTTTGAAAGATTGTTCAAAACAGCATTTTTTGAATATTTCAATATTTGGACAGTTCTTTGTAGTATATGGTAGATCATTCCAAATTTTGATAGCGGAAACTGAAAAAATTTGAATTAGGTCTGGGTAGAAATAAATCATTATTTGAATTAGAGCGCAAGGTATAACCTTTAGATTCATTACAATTTGTATGGAAAAAAATATAATCAGGAACAATTTCATTTAAAATTTTATACATATAGATTCTACAATGATGACCAGTTGATTATGAAATTTATCAACACAAGGTAATTAAATTTTCATTTTTAAACTGCGAGGCTAGTCCGAGCAGTTTAAAAAATGAAAATTTAATTATCGAGATTATTTATATGAATGGTGATTACAATTATCTAATTTGTAGCATTTAGAAAATAAATAAAACAAAATTGAGAGCAAACATGTTTTAAATACCATTATGCTTTCAGGGGCTGTCAGGAGTTCATCCATGGATATGTAGTTTGAAAATATGATTAGGGTTCAAGTTTGCTTGCTTTTTCCCCAATATCTTTTACATATACATGTACATAGGAATATATGTATCACGAATTTGATTTTTATATTATATATTTGTCAAACTTTGCGAAATCACTTATTGGATATTACATGTATGGAAAAACGAGGAGTATTTGTCATTTATAGTAGACTGTCTACATAATTAATGTTGGGCCGGTATCAGCAGAAATAATTAATTTTGGCTCAGAGTTAAATAAATTTAATACCTAACTTTTATTACATTGATTTAACGTTGGCCCATCGTTATAACAACAATATATGTGTTGGGCCAACGATGGGCCATTGTCACTGAACTAATATTTAACGTTTTTTAACGTTGGTCCAAGGTTGTGCCATTCATTTATATATTAGTTGACATCGGGCAAACGTTGGCCCAATGTAAGTATAGATAAAGCACAACATTGGCCCAACGTTATGCCAACATGTTGGTCCAACGTTGGCCCAATGTAAGTATAGATAAAGCACAACATTGGCTCAACGTAGGCCCATTTTGCACTTAGAACGTGGCCAACATTGTTTGTCATCGTTGGGCCAGCGCAGACAGATTTGTTGGGCCAACGATCGCCAAACGTTGGCTTGCTGACTGGTATGGTCTTGATCACGAGCATGTAAAAAATAAAAATAAAAAGGCGTTGACTCTTTCGCGAAACCCAGAGCAAGACTGAGTCCGTACATAAAATGTAAACAAAAAGAAAATTTATTTGACGTGGCGTCGATCAGTAAACGTACTTTATATAAGATACATAAATGGCAAGATAGATATTAAAACTAAATAGTAAAAATAAGTAAAATAATATCTTTGATGTTATGATGTATAGAAAACGTACCATATAAGATAACTTTACAGCAAAAAGTTAGTGTGCATACTTAGTAAAATGAATTGAAATTAAGAATTTTTTACATAAATTCGACGGGGTCGGAGTGTTTCCAGGCTAAAAATTATTTTCTGCTCAAGGCGTTGTCTATATTGTCTTCCCCCGTTAACTGTCCTTAAAATGGTTGCGCGGACGTCTGACGAGCTGTGACCAGGCTATCGAAAGTGATTGCCAACTGGACCAGTTCCATTCTTTATTGAACGCAAGTGTTCCGCAAAGCAGTCACCAAGGCGACGACATGTCTCTCCGATATATACCTTATCACAATTCGTACAGAGGATTACGTAAACCAAATTTATCTCAGTACAGATATACCCATTTTAAATGGTGTATTTGTTGTCAGGGCCCAAGATCTCTTAGTCTCCATGGTGTAGCGGCATGTCACGCATCTGAATCTTTTACATGGCCTGGTTCTCCGGTAGTCAGTTTTTTCTGAGGAAATTTTCGACTTGATCGAACTACTGACTATTATTAGTTTTTTTCAGACTTTTCCCATTACGGTAAGCAGTGATGGGAATAGTCTCAAAAATTTCGCTCATCAACGGGTCTTTCACCACTATGTTATAAAAATTGTTCATAAGGATGTTACGGATGGCGACATTACGTGGTACGTAAGGACCAGTGGAACACGTTTGTTGTTGGATTTCTGACCAGACTTTAAGGCGTTGGGTCTGGTCACATTGGAAACAGATTCAAATGCCCTGTCAATGGCCGTTTGGGGATAACCCCTCCTTCGGAAGAATGTGGACATCTTGTCACACTGGTGTCTGAAATCCTCTTCATTGCTACAGATGCGTCAAAGTCTACGAAACTGAGATTTAGGGATGGTATCTTTGCAAGACTTAGAGTGACAAGAGGAATAGGTCACGTAGCAGTGTGCATCGGTAGGTTTATAACAGACCGAAGTTTCGATGCTGCCGTCAACCAATTTCCTTGTTATCTATTGTCGTATGAACTGTTTCGCAATATACTTAGTTTTTATATCCCTTCAGGATTTTTTTTAGTATAAGGACGTGAATAGTGTATAGCATATTGATAATACACACAGAATATTCGTTGTTATAGTAAATATTTATTAAAAGTACTCATGAAATAAGACCCCCCCCCCCCCCAAAAAAAAAAAATTTAAAAAAATTAAAAGAAAAATTAAAAAATAAATAAAAAAATAAAAATGAATATTAAGTAATCGGACCCCTTCGGGTGATATCAGAATTTATCAAACCTTTGATACAAAACCCTGACTTTGGAGGTTGATGCAAAGTTTTTTCGAATGTCTATATCATTCGTGTTTTCATTTTCGAGCAAATTTAATCATATTGATAAACAGATAAACTTAATGCACATTAAAATACGATTTAAAATACTAAAAAGCTGTTGAAAATTGATATACTTGCTAATAATTGATACACTTGCTAATAGACTTACATTGAATATCTGTTCCATGTCCTATTAAAAATGAAACAACATACACACTAATTAACACACAAGAAAATGATTAAAAATGAAAATGTAGACTCAGACATGCAACATCATAACCATTTGTACTTGTTGTCTAACAGTTTATATATGTATCATGTGTATATACTTCCGTTAAGTGGTAAAGGAAATACATCATTTTCATTCTCATGATTCTATATAATGATGACAACGGGGAAATAAACTATATAGACATGGCAATATGAAACTGAAACTATGATAAATAAAATCATAACTAGAATCATGATACAAGTACAATCTCTTAAAAACAATTCAAGAGACGACGGCTGAAAGAAAGAAAAAAAAGCGAATATGACTCAAATAAAACATATCAAAGACAAAGGCAATGAAAATTGCTAATTTATATTATATTAATCCACTCTGTTCTTATACAAATAAAAGAATAAAAACCGGCTGAATTAAGTGAGCAACCATTAATGGTTAATTTTTTCAGGTCTTTGGTGACAAGGATGCGTGAGCTTATAATTAACTCCTGGAACTTTTTTCACAGGAATTCAGTCTCTATTTGCAATACATATTTGATGGCAGGTAATATCTTTGTAACAGCCAATTATTCCACTATCTTTCACAAATTTTGTAGCCTGTCTTTTTACACCCCATCAATAAAGTATAAGGTAAGTCCATAATACAATACAATATTCTTTTATTGTCCAAAGAAAGGCGCCCTTACGAGCAGAATTTACAAATACTAATACAAAGACAGACAATGACAATTTTTTCACATCAGTTTAACACAGACAATTTTTTTTCAACGGAATACTCTCACAAGGGAGACAACTAAACTTGTAAAAAAATAAAGAACAAGGGTCTTTTTCTCCTGATATTGTTTCATTCGATTAGTTTACCTGTCTATGTTTAATTTTAAATGTACTAGAAGGAACCCGCGATTCTCGCGGGAGCGGTAAAGGAGTCGATATTTGATACTTAAAAAAAGTGGGGGAAAGCTGAAGTCTGTTAACAATGCTGATGCTGCAGATTAAAAAAAAATTGTTAGGAGGGAGATTGCGAACAAAAATCTATATCATTGATAGCACAGTTTCAATTTTATGCGACAATCTCGGCGGGTGTCTTTAAGGAGGAGAAGACTCATACTTTGCCGGTGCATCTGATTTTTATGGATGCATGTTCATTGTGTATCCCCGTACACCAGATATTGCTATTTACTGGTAACCAATGCATTATCTCAACAATAGAAGTGTATCGTCAATTGTCGTTAATGTACCGTTAATTGCAGCCTGGCGGATTAATTATTTGGACTAACCTATTATGTACCATCGGTATTGTGTACACGCCATGTGATTTTTTGGAAACGCCTTGAGTTGTAAATTACACATTAAAATGCTAAAAGATGCACATTGACTGAATCACGCGTTTCCTGTGACGGTGATCAAATACAATTGGGGCTTTCATATGTTTAAATCTATTTTACCTACTATTAATTCTGTGTAAATAATATTTTCATTCAATAATAATAAATCCTAGAAAAAACATACTTGGTTGTAAAGAAATTAAGCGGAAATTTTTAACTTAGTCTCCATTTTAATTTAGAAACTGAAATCTTCGATTAAACGTCAAAAATTTAAATCAAACCTTGTAGGGAGGGAACTTGGCTTTGCATTACGTAAAGTCTTCAAATAAGTAAGCTCCAATACAAATGGAGAAGGTGTGGATTGTTATAGATTTCATGCCTACAGGAAGCACACAAGTTTGAACAATAGGCTTTAAATCAAATAGACTAATCATAAATTATGGTACCATATAACTATATCTTTGCAAAATATTTAAGTTAAACCGAATATCTAATCATAATAATTATTTTTTTTTATGTTAAATGATTATTCACGTTTTATACAATGTTAAATTTTACCAAAATAGATATATCACAAAAATAAAATTAACTTTAGCAAAAATGTTATTTCAAAAGGGGAGATAATAAAGTATTAATCATGTGAATAATACTCTTCCCAATTTCTGTGACGTCATTTACGGTTCCGTTGACATCATATCCGCCTCCTCCTCCTCAAATGCGACTTGAAAACCGGATATATACTACTACCATTAGTGCAGTCTTTCAGGAAAAAGTTTTATGTATTTGGTTCTGGAGGTGCTTGTACGGGAATCCCCACTTAAAAGATGCGGAAAACTCCCCGAAAATGACAAACATTGGTTTTCAACGTTTTTTATGAGCTTACTGTAATTATTTAAGTTTTGTGTTGGATTTATCAATTCAGAAAATTGACACGCAAACAGAAACTACTATTATAATAGTCCCAGGTATAATCAACAATAATTATAACAACAATATAAAGTTACCTTACAAGTTATTCAATATTTTATCTCTTTCTGACATTAAAGAATCAATACATATACTATTATTATTCAATATATCAAAATCCTCAGAGTTGAAAAGTCATATAAAAAGATCGTGTTTGCTTCACATAGATATAAACTGTTATATTTAACCAATATGTTCTCAAGGATTGGTTTCCTAGCATGCTCTAATTTTTCACATGCTATTAAAAAACGGATCTCATCTTCTACTTCTTTTTTACATAAATTACAATTTCTTTTTTCTGAAACTATATTAAAAAATCCTCCTTTTCAATTTCCAAATGGTGCTTGTAAGTGTTGAAATGTTCAGTTGACAAATTATGGTATGCTATGAGAAGTTTGTTTTCAACCCGGGTTTTCTACTTCCTCACCCACAGTTGACCTTACAGGATTTTGTCTAACCTGTCGAGAGGAAATAAAAAACCACACGGTGAAAAAAAAATTAAAACTGGTCAAAGATTTGGTTCATGTCCAGAAGAATGGAATGACACATCATTTTTGAAGCTAATGAATATTTTCTTTGACAATTTTTATATTTTCCTTATTCAATTTGCAATCTGATTCGACATCCGGATAATTCTCTATCCGGAAATTAGTATGGCATGGAAAACTTCCGGTTAGACAAATTTTTGGCAAAATCAGCTTCCGGTTATGCTAATAATGAAGAATCGGGATAATAAGGGGGGAATGTTATGTTGCAAAATAATGACACTTGTAAGTAGGTTTTCGTTATAAAATTTTCCGAAATTGTTTTATGTAGATAGAAAATTTGACATGTAAAAATTGGTATCATAGAGCATGCTAGTAATGAGAAACTTGGGTTGGAAGAAATTCACCCAATGTAAATAATGGTAAATATTAATTGTGCAAACTGCACAAAACCTTTAGCGAATTCGTTGTACTTCGGAGAAAGATAGAATTTTGTAAAATAATTTTCCTTTTTGTAAAAAACATTTTTTAGGTAACATTTCCATGATACTATTGAAATTGATGCTTAATTTGTAAAAATGTCAACATCATACGAAAGTAAGTTGATCTTCGTGTGTAACAATTATTACCTCCCTTGTTTTCTTTTAAATTGGGATTATTAGCTCTCTTTTTTCATTATTTGATATATGTTTTCTTTTGACAGTGTTATAAAATCAGAAATATCATTACTAACAAAACGTGGATTTATGCTTGACGTGTTAAGAATATATTCGATAAAAAGGCACATTTACATCATACTCAATACCACAAAAGTTATGTTTACTGTTTTGTATATAAACTAATAACGTTCAATATAATACCCCGGGAAATACCTTCCACGAAATATTATACGTAATTAATGTATTGCACATGAAGGTGTTATACATATTCTGTATAACAGGTTTTAGCTTTCTAAAAAGGTGTGGAGTGCTTCGCTGTATCTTAATTTATGGTAATATGTATGGTTGTTGATTTAGTATTGGAATTCTCTGTTGACCAGTAAAATTTTCCGCGCGAAAACAACAAATAGACACGACTCTGGAGGTGTGCCTAGATTGGCAGAAGTTATAAAGTAGAGATCATGCATTTTTTGTTGTAAACATAGGATTATAGTGTATACGATTAAGCAAAACAAACCGTGTGTATTGCAGATTAACAAAGCAAATATACACGTATTAATCATTGATTTTAATAATAAATTTCAGAATATATGAATATTACAAAAACATGTAATGACAGTTGATCGGAACTGATATACACATAGTTAATTTTCCGGCCTTTGATGACTTATCCTGATCGAGTAAAGTCTGTAATTCTTTATCTCATTTAAACCAATGGCTGTTGCTGTATCTCAGCCCCATCATAGAGTAACCAATCAGCGATCAGTAATTATTTAAGATGGCGTGTTTGTCTAATGAAATTATAGCTCTGCACCGTGATGCGAAGCAATTATAGTATAACTAATCTTTAAATGCGAATACCTAACAATCTACACCGAGTTACCGAATAACACATTAATTCACGGGAATTATTAGTGTTTTTCGGTCACGAGTTGTAGATCTTTTGTATTCGAATTTCAAGATTAGTTATTGTGTTATTACATTGAAATATTCCATGTATTCAGAGAGTTTAACTACAAAATACAAGGGATTATGTTTTATATGACTGCGCAATCGGCCACTGTATAACAACGTCGTTGGCGAAGGGAATTGTTACGTCGCTTCCTAGAGTGAAATCACTGGTTGAATTATCTAATTTCACTCGGAAATCCCGGTATTTCACCACATTCAATGTAATAAGAGATTTTGATCAGATAAATTTGGATAATGGGTGAATTATTCTCATCAGTATCTATGTAAATCAGTCTTATCACCAGATATACTTTAAGAAATTTACTATTTCCCCTATGAAAGAAATATCTTTGTTAGTTGTATACCTCGCAATATATACAGTTTTTAACTCCCCATGACCCCACAAGAACCGAGAAAACTGGAACACCCCCTCCCTGGTGTGCAGTGGTACACACATATTTATAACAGTGTCACTTGGATAAATATATAATTGATAGATAAAATATTAAAAAAAATTAATGTTCATAATAAAAAAATGTAAATTCAGTGAAAAGTGAAAGTCGGCTAAATCTATTTTTAGAAGGGTCAGTTCGTTCATAACCAATATCCAAAAATACTCGGTGCTCAATGAAAAAAGTTCTAGAATGTACGTTATTATCGCGAGAATTTCTTCCCGCAGCCATTTTCTAACGTACTATATTGGCGTTTCCTTCCCCTTCCCTTTGATTTCCCTGGCAAAATTGAGAGAATGGGAACTCCTCAGAGAATACAAACTTACATGGAAAAACATAAACTTACATTTCTTTTTGAGGTAGCAGACTCATTTTTGTTGCATTAAACAAATGCAAGAAAATTAGTATTTTACTGTATTTTAGATATTTTTTTGTTTGGTTGAGGACTTCGTGTTCAGACAAGTTCATAAAATTGTAAATTAAAGTAATTTCTAAGCTTTACAAAAAATTAAATACTTTTAACCCTGTTGATGCCACAACATTTATGTAGTCCAGTAGTTTAATGCCATCGTGACATATATGTCTTATCTACCAGTCTTAGTTTCAATATTATTTGTTTTATACGCTCAGTATTTATGGTCATATTTGTATAAAATTTATACCAAAGGGCCATGTAAGCTATTGGCTCACTTGGCGTCCATCGTCATCGTCCATCATTGTAAACAGGTAAACATTTTTTCCTCTGAAACCAGTTGACCAATAGGAACAAAACTTGGTAGCAATGGTCCTTGGGTGGTAACTGATTCAGAATTATATCCGATTACCCAGGCAGTCATTCAAGATGGTCGACAGAGCCGAACATAGTTTTAACATAGGACCCTATTCTTGTCTGAAACCACCAGGCCAATTGTAACAAAACTTGGCAGAAATGGTTCTTAGGGGGGTCCTCTTTAAGAAGGGTATCTGATGACCCAAACATAGTTTAACAAAGGACCCTTTGGGAAATTTACGTAAGGATCTTCTTGTATGAAACACTAGACCAATGGGAACAAAACTTGGCAGCAATGATTCTTAGGTGGTCCTCTCATAATTGTATCCGAGCCTAGCTGTCATCAAAGATGGCCGGAAGAGCTCATAGGACCCTGGCAATGGGAAATTATTTAAAGGTCTTCTTGTCTGAAACCATTTTGCCAATTTGAACAAATCTTGGCAGCAATGGTCCTCAGGTGGTCCTTTTTCAGAATTATATCCGATGACCCAACCTGCCATCAAAGATGGCCGCAAAGCCAAACATAGTTTAACATAGGACCTTTGGGAAATTTAATATCTTCTTGTCTGAAATCAACAGGCCAATTGGAACAAACTTGGCAGCAATGGTCCTTATGTGCTCCTCTTCCAGAATTGACAGCAATGGAACTTTGTTAGTCCTTTTTAGCTCACTTGGCCAAAGGTCATGTGAGCTTTTGTCATCACTTGTCATCCATCCGTCGTCCGTCCATTAACTTTTCACATTTTAATCTTCTCTGAAACCACGGGGCCAAATGGAATTAAATTTGGCAGGAAGCATCTATGTAAGCTCCTTTTTAGAGGTTGCTCATTTCGTCCTGATCGGACAACAAACATCGCCGTCATGGGCAATTGTTGTTTCTGATTGGTTGAGTTTTCAAAAATCTTCTCCTTTGAAACTCCTGGGCCAAATGGAACAAAACTTGACAGGAAGCATATTTGGGAGGTCCTTTATAAAATTTCCTTATTTTGTCCCAATCGCACTACAAATATGGCCACCATGGGCAGTTCTTGTTTCTGGTTGGTTGATAAAATACTCTTCTCATCTGAAATCGCTTGGCCAAATAAAACGAAACTTGACAGAAAGCATCTATGGGAGGTTCTTTACAAAGTTTCCTCATTTCGTCATGATCAGACCACAAACATGGCTGTCATGGGCAGTTCTTGTCTTTCAATGGTTGATAATTTTTTTGAAACCGCTTGGCCAAAGGGAATGAGACTTGACAGGAATCATCTGTTGGAGGTGTTTTTTTTACAAAGTTTCCTCTTTTTGTCCAGATCAAGCAACAAACATGGGCAATTCTTGTGTCTGATTGGTTGATTTAAAAAAATTTTTTTTCTCTTAAACTGCTTGGCCAAACTTGACAAAAAGTGTATATGACGTATAACAAAAATCTACCAAACCGCAGAATTGCTTGAAACCAAACACAGTCTGAATGTTCCTCTTAAGGTGCTCACCAAGTATTGTTACTCTGGTGCCGATCCCTAATTCAAAATGGATTTCAGCGGGAGGACTTAGGTTAACATAAGACCCTATGGGAAATACATCCAAATTCTTCTGGAGAACCGCCAAATTTTAGAATATGCTGACCTGTAAGTAGAAGGACCTTGATGAAGAAAAATTTGGTTCCTACAAGGCTTACCACACTTCATAATGATAGGGAGAAGTGACTTCTCTGAGATACATTAATAAAAATGGCTTTCATGCCATTTGAGCAATACAGGCTCAGCCCTTTGAGCCTCTTGTTCAGAATTGTTTCCGTTGACCATGTCCACCATTGAAGATGGCTTCCAGACTGGAACATAGCTTAATATGGGATTTAATGGGAAAAATCATTGAAAGATGTTCTTGTTTGAGTCCAGTGAGCCAGTTGAAACTTACAGGATTATGGACATAGTCCAGGTGAGCGATACATGAAGTCCAAAGTGTGGAAATATTTTTTTCTTTGAAATGTCATCTTTAGAATTACTGTAGTTTTTAGCTCACCAGGCCTAAAAGACTATTGCCATCTCTTGGCATCCGTTGTCTGGCGTAAACTTTCCTTTAAAGATCTTCTCTGTCTCTGAAACTACTGTGCCAATTGGGACCACACTTGGGAGCCCCCCTTCTTAAATTATGTCCGGCATTCCCCTACTTACAGCTGACATAGCTGCTGTTGCTAAAATAGAAAAAAGTGGGGATGAATTTCAAAAATCTTGTATGAAACTGCATAGCCAATTGGAACCAGACTTGGCAGTAATGGTCCTTAGGAGGTTCTTTTTCAGAAGTATGTCCGATGACCCGGACTGTTAACCAAGATGGCCGCCACAGCCAAACTTAGTTTAACAAAGGGGCCTATATAAAAATTCATTGAAAATTCTTCTTAACTGGAACCACTTGTCCAATTAGAACTGGACTTAGTAGCAATGGTTCTTAGATGGTCTATCAGAATTATGTCCGATGACCCAGACTGTCAACCAAGTTGGCTGCCACAGCTGATTTTAGTTTTAACATAGGATCCTATGGGAAAATTCATTTAAAAATCTTCTCGTCTGCAACCACTTGGGCAATTGGAATCAGACTTGGAAGCAATGGCCCTTATATGGTCCTGTTTCAGTAATGTGTCCGAATACCCAGACTGTCAACTAAGTTGGAGGTCACAGCCGAATGTAGTTTAATATAGGACCCTATAGGAAATTTTAAAAAAATCTTGTCTGAAACCACTCGCGCAATTAGAACCTGACTTAACTGCAATGGTCCTTAGTCTTCTTTCAAAATTATGTTGGATGACTTGGACTGTCAACTAAGATGGCTGCCACAGCCAAACTTAATTTAACATAGGATTTTAGGGAGAATTCATTTAAAAATCTTCTTGTCTGAATATTTATTGTAATTGGAACCAGACTTGGCAGCAGTGGTCCTTAGATTGTTCTCTTTTAGAACCTGACTGCCACCACAGCCAAACTTAGTTTAGTATAGGACTCTATGGGAAAACTAGCCACATTAACTGGTAAACACTTAAATTTTAGTCCGGCTCAAGATGGAGAAGATTAATCCAGGTTTTACTTCCCAGATGGATTTTTTTTATATATTGCCTAAACCAAAATATCTAGAAAGATAACAAATGTTGGTAATGTTTATACAGTGCATCAAATTTATTAGGTATTTTGTGATACATTTTATTGGTAGCATAAACAAATTCCAATTTTTTCCAGCTATTATTGTTTATACTGAATTCTCAAATATTAAATAGCATGATATACTTTTCAGATTAGTATGGTGGCCGAGTGGTGTAGGTAGTTCGTCACAACTACTAATGATCTTTATGTTGTGTGTGAATCTCACCTGTACATGTGGTGGGTTGTCTTTGACTCCGATCTTAATTGGCAAAGATTGACAATTTTCCTACTGAAGGTCATGGTTCTCTCCGAGTACTTCTAGTTTCCTCCACCAATAAAAACTTGCCGCCGTGAAAAAGCAAAATGTGCTGAAAACAGCATAAAGCCTGAGCTAAACAAAAACAAACAAACAAATTAGTATGAGAGGACAATTGGTAATAAACCTCAGCTTCCTTAAGTATTCTATTTAAAAAATAGAAAAATCCAACAATTATTTGATGAGTCAACCTATCAATTTCATGTGACATGTGTAAATAGAAATATCATTATGAACATACAATTATTGGCCTTTAAGGAGATGAATTTCCAGAATTGTCAACCCCAGTATGGTGACCTGACTGAGTGTGTGTAACCAGTTTGTGGGTAACCTAAGTATGGATTAGCTGTGAGTATGGGTAACTTGAGTGTAGGTAACCTGAGTATGGGTAACCTGATTGTGGGTAGCATGAGTGTAGGGAAACTGAGAATGGGTGATCTGAGTGTGGGTAGCCTGAGTGTAGGTAAAGTGAGAATAGGTGATCTGAGTGTGGGTAAACTGAGAATGGGTGATCTGAGTGTGGGTAACCTGAGTGTGGGTAAACTGAGAATGGGTGATCTGAGTGTGGGTAACATAGGTATGGTGATCTGAGTGTGGGTAACCTAGGTATGGTGATCTGAGTGTGGGTAACCTAGGTATGGTGATCTGAGTGTGGGTAACCTAGGTATGGTGATCTGAGTGTGGGTAACCTAGGTATGGTGATCTGAGTGGGTAACCCAGGTATGGTGATCTGAGTGGGTAACCTAGGTATGGGTTGTAGGTTATTCCCCCTGTATGTTATACTGAACAAACATAGAATGATGAATACAATAGCTCAAGAGGGTTGTTCCCAGCAATGCCAAAATTTTTCCACATCACATGATAACTGGTAGTTAACTTATGAACCAAACAATTCATTTATATACGTGTGAAGTATAATAATAGTGATCAATGCATGTATGCTGTGAAAATACAACATCTCCATCTTGTTTGTTGTAGCAATCAGAGATAACAGAAATCTCCAGAGTATTCCCAATAAGACAAAACAAAAATTTAAGCATTACTGAAAGGATACATAATTATTATTAATAGATCAATACAGTTATAGACCTATAGCATGTTTGGAACACCATATTTGAGATCAATAAAGTGATTGATCCATATACCTTGTCTGGAACACTATGTTTAAGATCAATAAAGTGATTAATCCATACCTTGTATGGAACACTATGTTTTAGATGAATAAAGGGATTGATCCATTGCTTGTCTGGATACCTGTATGTTTAAGTAAGAAATATTCAAACTACATGTATATATTTTGTTTACAGGAATTGATGAACAAAGTATTACACGAACAGCCTGAGGATCCATATGTTTATCTGATAAAAGTATTGTACAGAAAGGCAGGCATTGAAATACCAGCTGTAAGTCTGTGTTACCTTATTACAAATGCATACATGTAATATCCCACGCATTGTGCATGAGAGTCACGCACTCATGCGCAGGCGAAGATTTCGCACGAATACATTAGCTTCTGTGGAAAAATAAAATGTTTACAAAAAGCCACACAACTTTAAATGTTAAATGGATATGTTTCTTTTAAACATCGTCCTTGACATGAAAAATACAGAAATGTTTGTTAATTCATTCTTATCTCATATTGAAATTAGCATTTGAAAGCTAACTTGTGTCCTTAAATAGTGATTGCCATTGGTAAACTTGTCATTATGTAAGTAAACAATGTTGAGTTATCTCCCTTGTTTAGACTAATTTCACAAAGTTGTTAATAAAAATATTTTTTGCTATGCACATTGTTAAAAGATTGAATAGATTTAATATATTTCACTATTGTTTGTTTGTTTTAAAGACAATTGTCCTATTTAGAAATAAAATAAAAGATTTGGAAAAACATTTAAATAAGTTAACACCAAATTACAGAACATTGGTAACATGTCCCAAAGTTCTTAACAAGTTGATGATTATGGATACTGATGAAGAAATTGTGACGATACAATGATTTATCATACAAATGAAAAGTAACAACATATTATTTCTTCATGGCAATTTAATTCACAAAGCAAATTTGGACTATAAACAATAGTGGAAATGATTAAATCGACTATGTACATTATGATATTTGAGAATATATTTCACTTTGAAGCTTCTATTTTGATGTCAATAAAATCTCACCCAAAATTACCCTTAAATGAGCAAAATCTCACCCATACACATTCTAAATGTGTCACATATATGAAATTGATATAAATAACATTTAACTTGAACAAAATATCTCATTTATTCCTGTCTATATAAATAAAAGTAAATTTATGAATATTAATATTGTTGAATTTTTTTTGTCTCCAAATAGATATGTAGTCGTCGGTTTTTTTATCATTTTTTGTCATTTTTTTTTACATTTTTCATCTTGTGCTATTTAATTCCAGTTTCATAATGAAAATGTCAATTTATATTTAGGATATCAGACTTGGAGCAGTGAGAAGAAGTTCCCCAGAAAGACTAGGTGAGATTTATTTGTTTGGTTTTCAAACTTTGCATACTGTGAACAAGAAAAACTGTATATTTTGATATCTAAATTCCACTGTTAATGTAAATATATATTCAAACATTCGATGTAGTTTTGCACTTACACTCTTACTGTCCACTGTAAAAAATACCGTTATCTCATGTTCCCTCATATTGAAGGCATTGATAAAAAATGTCTTTGTACTCATTCATATTATGATAATTCCAATGTTGTTTTCAAAACATCAAATGCAGTAATTTCATTGGCTAACAGCAACTTCCGGTAAAAAATTTATAAATTCCTTTCATGACGTGGTGGGTATGATTCATTTAATAAAGTGCATGAGAAAAATGTAAATTTCAAGTGGAAAATGTCATATTTCTGAATTACTTTGGAATTATAAGTAATAAAGGTTATTTTTACGGAATTTATCAATGTGTAAACTCAGGCTTATCACTCACAAACTTTACATAAAGTCCTTCAGACTTTTAGTTTGTGAGTGAATTGCCTGAGTTTACACATTGATAAATTCCTTCAAAATAACCTTTATTGCTATAATATTTTGCTTGCTCAACTTTATACCCTATATATTGTGAATTTCAAAATACTTTCACTGATTAAAAAGTATAAAATAAGAATAAATTATTAAGTAAGGCCAATTCAATTTAATTGAAAGATTATCATCCACCCCTTTTAAAAGATATTGGGTATGTAGCAGGATTTTATTATTCCTTTGTGAACACTAGACTCAACATCCTTCAAGGCATTTTGACCAAACTTGGCACATACTTAGTCCTTATGAATATCTAGAACCTTATTGATTTTCAAGGTCAAAGGTCAAGGTCACAGTTGAACTTATAAATTCTTTACACCCAGTCAATAACATCCTTGTGAATACTCTTGACTCAGCATCCGTCAATATATAATTCTCTATCAAAGGTTCTATTGAAGATTATGTTTTCTATTTCAAGAATAAGGTAATTGCTGAACAATAGTTAGCTAAAGAATGACTTTATAAGAATATTTATTTATCTTCCAATCAAGTACACGTATTGGCAAAAATGTTGAATATATATGTGAATGTAGAAAATATTTAAAAATTTTAACATTCACATATAGATTGTATATGATTAATTATACAATATTAGTTCATAAGAACTATCCATTAATAGATTGTTGATTATCTCTCTGTGTCATGCTAGCATATTTATAAAAGAAGGACGATAATATCTCTTGCACATATGAATACCCTCATGAAAATATGAATTACCTCCGTTCTTTCCATATATGGAAACTTAGTACAGGAAGATTATCCCACAAATCTTTCACTTGAAATAAAATGTATCACAAAATACAGAAATAAATTTGATACACTGTATGGCCATTTCGTTGACTGACAACTCATCAGCAGTGCTCGAGATCAAAATATTGGAAATCCGGTTAAAGATATACTGATGAATTCATAAACACAATCATAAAAAGTCAAAACAATTAAAAGGTGGAAAGACTTCTACTTCTAAGGGCTCACAGCCTACATGCCTTTCTCAATGTTTCTGTTTTATCTAATAAACATTTAAAAGACAACCTTAGCAGGGATTTTTTGGTAGAATTGAGTCTAACAATTGAATTAATCCTGTAAAGAGGAATTTTGGTGATTCCATGCCAGAAAAGATGAGTCCATGACTCACCTAGATGAGTTACCAAAAGCCCTTTCCCACCACACATCATAATCTTGTGTTTTCTCTTGTTAAATCCTGTCATGACTGTACGATAATAAGAGCAGTTGATTTTCCTAGGCAGAAGAATAAAAAGTCCTGAACCAGGTCGGAAATCTGCAAACTGGGTTTCTACAGTTGGAGGTAATTATAGTACAGTAGGCATTGTAGTACGTAGACAGTTAGGTTTCCTCTCATTTACTTTGAACTCATTGAACCTATCCTTATAATATTTTACTACAACGGTCCCCCATAAGAAATACAGGTTTGGATTGATTTTGGGAAATCTGGCCCTTCCCTTTTTAGCTCACCTGGCCTAAAAGGCCATGTTAACTTTTGCCATCACTTTGCATCCATCGTCCATCTACATTTCACATTTTCATCTTCTCTGAAACCACTAGTCTAAATGAAACCAAACTTGGCAGGAATGTTAATTGGCTGGTTCTGTACAAAGGTATGTTTTTTTGTGCCGATTGGATATTCAACATGCCCACCAGGGGCAGATAATTCGTTCTGATTGTACTTCTCTTTAAAGCTCTTCTTGTCAGAAACTGCAAAGCCAGTTGAATTGATTTGTTGCAGAATGATCCTTGGAAGAACATCTATAAAACTTATGTTTTTTGTGCCAGTCGAAAATTCAAGATGGTCTCCACAGCCAGACTTAGTTTAACATTTGACCCTATGGAGAAATTTATACAAAGGTCTTGTCAGAAACTACTAAATCAATTGAATTTGTTTTTATGTATCATATGAACAAGCATTGGATGAACCTCTACAAAATTTATATTTTTTGTGCCGATTGGAAATTCAATATGGCCTCACAGCCGGACTTAGGTTAACATTGGACCCTATGGGGAATTTTGTACAAAGGTCTTCTTGTCAGAAACTACCAAGCCAATTGAAATGTTTTTGATGTGTGAATGATCATTTAAAAGACAACTAAAAAATATATGTTTTATGTGCCGATGGGAAATTAAAAATGGCCGCCACAGCCAGACTTAGTTTAACATTGAACCCTATGGAAATTTTGTACAAAGGTTTTCTTGTCAGAAACTACAAAGCCAATTGAAATGTTTTAATGTATGAAAAACCATTGGATGAACCTCTACAAATTTATGATTTTTGTGCCGATTGAAATTCAAGATGGCACAGCCAGACTTAGTTTGACATTGGACCCTATGGGAAATTTTGCCCAAAGATTTTCTTGTCAGAAACTACCAAGCCAATTGAAATGTTTTTGTTGCATGAAGATCCTTGGATAAATGTCTGCTACAACAGATACGTTTTCGTGCCGATCGGAATCCAAGCTAGCTGCCACAACTGGACTTAGTTAACATTTTTAACATTTGACACTGGAGAATTCTTTACATATCTTATCTAGAAGCGCTGAACACTGTGGAACAATTCCTTACAGATATTATCTAGAAGTGCTTTGTCAGCTGTGGTCATCTAAAATCGAGGTGAGCGATTGAGGCTCCGTGGAGCCTCTGGTTTTTCTTGTGGTCATTAAGGGTTTTTTGATGAGTTTGGTGTAACTTTTTAAAAATTATCCAATTCTTATGATATTTGGTTTTTAGTATTCCTTTATAAAAAATGGAAAACTTGTGTAAGATCCGTTTCAATCTAATTAAAATTAGTTCTCTGCACTTGCTCCTTATTTTCGTGTGTCTACAGCCGCTTGAGGGTCATGTCTAGGGTCAAATTTGCTGTAGCCAATCAGCGATGCAGCTATAAAATCTTAGGGTATTGAACTGGCATAGAGGTTATTGTAGTGTCTAGAGTAATTCCAAATGTAAAATAACAAATATGGCAGCCTCCGTGCGATTTTTATTTCATAATCTGAATCGTTAAAAGTTACTGGTTTTAAGTCTACCAACGGATTCCAATGGCCTCTGGTGAATTATTAACACTGAGAAAAATATGTATGAGAACAAACAGTAGAGTATTGTGTGGATTCTCATTCATAAACATTGAAATTTTGGCAACAGGAGAGTGGGTAATAAAAAACCCTTGAAACAAAAACTGAAGTTGAACCCTGACAGGGTATGAGAGTGCCTCATTGATTAGATAATTATGCCCCATGCAAATTATACCCCGTCCGTCAGTCCGTCAGTCCTGTTTCTTGTCATCGCAACTCCTCTCAAACCACACAACAGAAACCTTTTTAGATAATAAGGACATACTATACATTTGTATGTAGTTGTGCATATCGACAGGAAATGGCAATTCAATTTTTTTTCTAAAAGTTACGCCTCTTTGAACTTATTTACTTTAATGTACTACTGCAACAGTTTGTCATCGCAACTACTCTCAAACCACACAACAGAATTTCATGAAACCTTTTCAAATAACTTATATATAAAAGCATTGGCTACAAAAGATTTCTGTCAAGTTGTGCATTCACCTACTCATATTTCTGGCTCCTGTATTGACCATATGTATATATACTAAAAGACAAAGTATACGATGCTAGAGTAATCCCTGTTCCATATTCCCAACATGCTGCTATTCAAATTAGGATAAATATGTGAAGGTAAGCATTTGATTGTGTTCATTTTACTTGTGAAGTGAGATTTTGTTTCTCCAGTGACAATATGAAAGACATGGGGTATGTGAGCACGCTCACAAAGGTTCTTTAATTTTAAATGATTTTCTAGATGCTGATTTGTTGGTCAAAATTCAACAAATTTGACCCTAGACATGACCCTCAAGCGGCTGTAGTTAGATCTCCCAAGCGTGACATATAAACAACCGGACGAAAATAAGGAGCAAGTGCGGAGAGCTAATTTTAATTAGATTGCATCCTTTTTAGCTCACCTGGCCTAAAAGGCCATGTGAGCTATTCTCATCACTTTGCGTCCGTCGTCGTCGTCGTCGTCGTATGTCGTCGTAAACTTTTCACATTTTTATCAACTCCTCTGAAACCACTGAACCAATTTAAACCAAACTTAAGTGGAATGGTCCTTGGATGGTCCCCTTTAAAAATTGTGTTCGGTTTTCCCGGGCGCCATCCAATATGGCTGCCATGGTCGGACATAGTTTAACCTTGGACCCTATGGGAATTTTAACATTTTCGTTATCTTCTCTGAGACCATTAGGCCAATTTGAACCAAACTTTGGTGGAATGGTCCTTGGGTGGCCCCTTTTAAAATTTGTGTTCGGTTTCCCCGAACGCCATCCAACATGGCCGCCATGGCTGGACTTAGTTTAACATTGAGCCTATGGGAATTTTATTTTTTCGTCAACTCCCCTGAAACCACTGAGCCAATTTGAACCAAATTTGGTGGAATGGTCCGTGGGTGGCCTCTTTCCAAACTTATGTCTGGCATCCCCGACTTCCAGCCGACATGGCTGCTGTTACTGAAAATAGAAAAGGGGGGGGGATGAATTTCCAAAATCTTCTTCTATGAAACTACAAGGCCAGTTGCAACCAAACTTGGCAGTAGTTGTCCTTAGGAGGTTCTCTTTTAGAAGGATGTCCGATGACCAGGACTGTTAACCAAGATGGCAGCCACAGCCGAACTTAGTTAAACATATGGCCCTATGGGAAAATTCATTGAAAAATCTTCTTGGCTGAAACCACTTGACCAATTGGAACCAGACTTTGCAGCAATGGTCCTTAGGACATCCTATTTCAGAATTGTCTGATTTCGTGGACTGTGAACCAAGATGGCAGACAGAGCCAAACTAGGTTTAACATAGAACCCTATGGGAAATTCACTCAAAAATCTTCTGGTCTGAAACCACTCAGCCAATTAGAACTAGACTTGGTAGCAATGGTCCTTAAAATGGTTCTCTTTTAGAAATGTGTCCATTGACCTAGACTGTCAATCATCTTGGCTTCCACAGCCGAATTTAATTGAACATAGAACCCTATAGAAAAACCAGCCAAATCTTTAGTCCTGCTCAAGATGAAAAGTTCAATGCAGGTGAGCGATACAGGCTCTTTAGAGCCTCTAGTTTTACTATCTCTTACCATTTTAGAGATTTAAGGTGCCATAAAAGGGACACATATTAATTTTCAAAACTTTTTTATTATCCTATTTTGATGATTTTTATAAGTGGTTCATCATACATTTGTAAGAAATGCAATATTAAATGGTCGTTATATAGGTGACTCTTTGGGATATTTTACATGTTTTACTAAGAATGGTTGTAGTGTTATCGATTATGGTATAGTCAGTAGGAGCCTCCTGCCCTCAGTTCAATATTTTTGTACTAAAAGTCCTACTTATTTATCTGATCATGTTCAAATATGTTTTGTTATAAAATGTAATTCACAGATGTCATTTCCAAAGCAGAAAAAACCTCTAAAAAGTTTCCGAGCATATAAATGGATTACTCAGTCAAAAGAAAAACTTCACGAAAAATTGGGTTCAAATGTTTTTATTAAAAAGGTTTTAGACTTTGAATTTCAGTCCTTTGAAAATAGCGAAACCGACATAAATTATGCATCTGATATAATGTCAGATTTATATGAAGATATATCAAAAACAGTATGTTTAATGAAGAAACCTTTTTTGAAAAAGAAAAAGAAAAAGATAAGACCACCATGGTCAGACAATGAAATAAAAATTTTGAAAACCAAGATTAACAATATTGGACAAAAACTAAAAACAAAACCTTTTGTAGAGCTCTTAGATCAGAATATTTTAGTACATCAAAAGAGTTAAAGAGAACTGCTAGAAGGAAGAAATATCAGTTCCAACAAAATTTTATAAAAAAACTTTTAAATTCTAATTCAAAGAATCCACAAGAATTTTGGAAAGTATTAAAATCTGGCAGCAATAAAGACATAGATGATTCTGACTATGATTTTGAACCTGATGACTTAATTAAACACTTTCAAACTCAAGGAGAGTGGACTGATACACATGAGGCAAACACCCATGAAAGAGTGTTTGATAACCAAACTTTGGATGAATATAATAACTATAACGATATAACTGATAAACCTTTTACTATTTCAGAAGTTAAGAAAACTATCAACTCTTTGAAACTAGGAAAATCTGCTGGCCCAGACAATATACTAAATGAAATAATAAAATATAGTTGTCCAGTTATGTTAAAATCTCTTACAAAATTGTTTAATTTGATATTTTCATCTGGGTGTTACCCTAAGAGGTGGCAGAAATCTTTTATTGTTCCAATATTTAAAAGTGGCGACAAAAAAGACCCTAACAACTATCGGGGAATTTCTTTAATAAATGGGCCTGCTAAAGTTTTCAGTTCTTTATTAAATGACAGAATTATGACTCATATGAAGGATATATTTAGTAAATTCCAATTCGGCTTCAGACCAAAGTTACGGACATCAGACAGTCTCTTTGTACTAAAAACATTGATAAATAAGTATGTAAATTTTGATAAAAAATGTATTTACGCATGCTTTATCGATCTGCGTAAAGCATTTGACTCTGTTTGGCGTAATGCTTTATATCATAAAATCCAGTCATCTGGTATTGGTACAAATATGTTAAACGTAATAAAAAATATGTATTCAAAAACTTTATCTGCTTTAAAAATAAAAACCAGTTATTCCAATTTCTTTGAAATAGACAGAGGTGTAAGACAGGGAGATTCTCTTTCACCTACTCTTTTTAATATTTTTATAAACGATATGCCTGAATTATTTCAAGATAAAAACTCATTTCCTCTTACACTTGAAAATACTAGTGTAGGATGTTTATTGTTTGCCGATGATCTGTTAATATTATCAGAATCTCCAGAAGGTATACAAACCAGTTTGAATAATTTTGCTACATACTGTGATAAGTGGCAGTTAAGTGTTAACTGTAAAAAAACAAAATCTATGATATTTTCTAACCGTAATAGAAATTTAAATAATTATGTATTTAAATATAAAGAACAAGATCTGGAACAAGTCAGTGAATTCAAATTTCTTGGAAATTTGATAAATCAAAATGGAAATTTTAAATCTTGTGCGGAAGCACTTGCAAAAAAGTCTTTAAAAGTAATGTATTCAATAAAAAGTTACACAAATACCATGAATGACCTACCAACAAAGGTATCGTCTCATTTGTTTGATTCATTAGTACGTCCTATTCTAACTTACAATTGCGAGATTTGGTATATGGATGAATATAGACCGTACTATAATGCTACAGTCAGAGCAAGTAAAAATAATATAGATATAGACAAACTAAGTTTTGCAGAAAAAACTAGCACAGAAAAGGTTCATAACAAATTTTGTAAATTTACTTTAGGTCTTAAGAAATGCTCGAGCAATTTTGCATCCAGATCAGAACTGGGAAGATACCCAGTTGATTGCTTCGTTAAAACACAATCATTACTATATGAAGATTGACTTCTTCATGACGACACACCAGAATTATTAAAGGAGTGCTACTCTTTGTCAAAGTCATTACATGAGAAGGATCTATTTTCATGGTATACCTACGTTAGTCATCTACGAAAAGACAATAATATTAACAATATAAAGGATAACTTAAATATAAATCAACATAAAAATAAATTTAAATCTTTATATAAACGCCATTTTGAGAATATTTACAGAGATTGGTATGACCAAAAGATAGTAAAGATTGATGACAACAGTAAACTTAAATTCTTTAAAATGATAAAAAATACTGAATACAATCCTGAGTACTATTTGAATTTTCCCGACTCTAAAGCTCGGAAACTTATTTGTAAATTTCGGATTAGTGACCATTCTCTTGCTATAGAGACTGGTAGATATAAGAATATTCCTAGAAATCTAAGACTATGTCATAACTGTAATGAGATTGATGACGAATTCCACTTCTTTTTTTCTTGTAGAATCAATGAAACTATTCGCACTAAACTTCTAGACACTTTCCAAACAGAAAATGATATAACTACTAATGATAAAATCAAATATATATTAAATCCTAATACGACTTAACAAGTGAAATCTTTGAGCTCCTATATTAAACAGTCGCTAGAACTGAGAACCTCGAACTGGGGACAGGGGCACCTGATTCATTAGTTGATTTTATCTTTTATATATTAAACTGTTTGTATGTAGCCTTTGACCCTATTTGGGTGCAAGTTGTGCTAATAAAGAATTTGAATTTGAATAAAAGTTACTGATGGCATTTTTTGGCTCACCTGACCCAAAGGGTCATATGAGCTATTGCCATCACTTTTCATCCATTGTCCGTCAGTCAACATTTCACATTTTTAACTTCTTCTGGAGAACCACTGAATGGATTGAAAGCAAGCATGGCATGGATTTTCCTTATGAGGTGCTGACCAAGGGTTGTTATGTTGTTGCTGATCCATCATCCAACATCGCAGCCAGCGTGGGACTTAGTTTAACATAGAACCCTATGGGAAATACATACAAAAATCTTCTTCTATTACTGCTGAATGGATTGGTTCTAATCTGTCATCCAAAATGGTTGCCAGCGGGAGACTTAGTTTAACATAGGACCCTATGTGAAAAACATACACTGCTTCTTCTTGAAATTACTGAATGGATTGAAACCAAACATGACATGGATGTTAATGTCAAGGTCCTTTAGCATTGAACAAATGGAAATATCAGGTGAGCGATACTGGCTCCTGGAAGCCTCTGATGTGTTCTTTTTGTAGATGCAGAGATAAAAGGGATTTTAGGGACCAAAATTTGCCAATTTGCAGGACATCTAAAAAATTTATTTTTCATCCGATTTTAATAGCAATTTTATTTCTTTTAACTCATCATGATGTGTGCTTCCAGGAGTATGTCAACTGATTTGTTTTACAGTTTTTGAAAAATAAGGGGTTAAAAGGGCCGAAAAATGCAATCTGCCTTGATATGTAATTTTTAAAAATTTTTCATCCAATTTTTCTTTTTTCTTGGATGAATGCTTTCATTTGTATGTCAGCAATATCTTTCTATCTTTTATTGTTTTTGAGATACAAGGGGTCAAAGTTAGCAATCTGGAGGAAACATAACATTTTTATTTTCATCTGACTTCTTTTAATTCATGTTGATGAGTACTTTCAGTAGTATGTCAACTGATTTTTACTATCTTTTACAGTTCTTGAGATACAGACGGTAAAGGTGCCAAAAAAGCATGTTGCAGTCATATCATGCTGCACTTATCGAAGCCCTTTATTACATATGTAGCTCACCTGACGCAAAGGACCATGTGAGCTATTGCCATCACTTCGTCCATCGTCCATCATTAACTTTTTCAAAAATCTTCTCTGAAACCACTAGATAGATTTAAACCAAAGTTAGCCTGAATCATTAATTGACCCCTTATAGGAATTTTTGCTATATAATGACGGCATCTTCTCCTCTGAAATCACTGGGCCAATTGGGACTAAACTTTGGTGAATGGTCCTTGGGTGACCCCCTTCCAAAAGTATATCCCCGTCTTCCAACTGACATAGCTGCTGTGACTAAACTGCTGTGACTAAAAATAGAAAAAAGGGGGGATGAATTTCAAAAATCTTCCTCTATGTAACTTCATCGCCAACTGGAATCAGACTTGGCAGCTATTGTTATTAAATGGTCCTCTTTCAGTCTTTTGTGCGATGACCCGGACGATCAACCAAGATGGACACCACAGCCAAACTTAGTTGAACATTGGGCCCTATGGTAAATTCATTTAAAAATATTCTTGTCTGAAACTACTGAGATTGTCCTCTTTCAGAATTGTGTCGGATGAACCTGACAGTTGACCAAGACGGCCACCACAGCCGAACTTAGTTTAACATAATTCATTTAAAAATCTTCTTGTCTGAAACAACTGAGCGAGTTGGAACAGACTGGGCAGCAATGGTCCTCTTTCAGAAGTTTGTCAGATGACCTTGACTGTCAACCATTATGGCCAACACAGCCGAAACATAGTTTAACATTTGACCCTATGGGAAAATTCATAAAAAAATCTTCTTGTCTGAAATTGGAACCAGGCTTTACAGCAATGGTCGTTATATGGTCCCTTGTCAGAGTTACGTCCTATGACCCAGAATTCAACCACAATAGCCGCCACAGCTGAACTAAGTTATCCACACACTTTCCAAGAAACTTTCGGGATATAGCGATTCTCTCTGTCCGTCCGTCCATCCCTCTTGCCGTCCGTCTGTCCGTCACATTTTCTTGTGACATCAACTCCTCCTTCACTTCTGGGTTTAGGAATTTAATTTATATTTAGAATGGTTGCATATCACCTGTAGGTTTTATAATTTTGATTTTCTAAACAAGGGGCCCACAGGGTTTGAACTTCAAAAATTTTGAATTCAAGCCTGTGACCTTAACTCGTCTTTCATTTTTTAGCTCACCTGGCCAAAGGCCATGTGAGCTTTTGTCATCACTTGGCGTACGTCATCTGTATGTCCGTCCGTTAACTTTCACATTTTAATCTTCTGCTCTGAAACCACTGGGCCAAATGCAAGCATCTATGTAAGGTCCTTTATAAAGATTGCTCATTTCATCCCGATCGGAAAACAAACATGGCCGCCATTGGCAATTGTTGTTTCTGATTGGCTGAGTTTTCAAAATTCTTCTCCACTGAAACTGCTGGGCCAAATGGAACAAAGCTCGACAGGAAGCATATATGGGAGGTGCTTTATAAAGTTTCCTCATTTTGTCCGAATCGGACTACAAATATGGCGGCCATGGGGAGTTCTTGTTTCTGATTGGTTAATATAAAAAAATCTTCTCCTCTGAAATCGCATGGCCAAATGGAACGAAACTTGACAGAAAGCATCTATGGGAGGTTTTTTACAAAGTTTCCTCATTTCGTCCCGATCGGGCAAAAAACATGGCCACCATAGGCAATTCTTGTTTCTCATTGGTTGTTTAAAAATTTTTTTTTTTGCTCTGGAACTGCTTGGCCAAATGGAACGAAACTTGACAGGAAGCATCTATGGGAGGTTCTTTACAAAATTTCCATATCTCATCCTGATCAAAATACATGTATGGTCACCATTGACAGTTCTTGTTTCTGATTGGCTTATATAAAATAATAATCTCCTCTGAAATGACTTGCCCAAATGCAAGGAAACCTCACAGGAAGCATATATGGAACATCTTTTATAAAATTTCCTCATTTTGTCAACAAGCATGGTCATCATGTGCAGTTCTTGTCTTTCATCAGTTGATAATTTTCTTTTTTGAAACCGCTTGGCCAAATGGAATGAGACTTTAAAGGAAGCATCTGTTGGAGGTTTTTAGCTTACCTGTCCTAAAAGGACGTGAGCTTTTGCCATCACTTGGCGTCCGTCGTCCGTCTGTCATCCTACGTCTGTTGTCTGTCCGTCGTAAACTTTTTCAAAGATCTTCTCCTCTGAAACCACTGAACCAATTACAGCCATATTTAGTCTGAATGATCCTTTTGGTATCTAGATTAAAATGTATGTTTTATTTTCTTGTCTGTCGAGAAACATGGCGGCCATGGCTAAAAATACAACAGGGGGTAAAATGCAGTTTTTGGTTTATATCTCAAAAACCAAAGCATTTAGAGCAAATCTGACGGGGTAAAAATGTTCAACAGGTCAAGACCTACCAGCCATGAAATTTTCAGATGAATCGGACAACCCTTTGTTGGGTTATTGCTCCTGAATTGTTAATTTTAAGGAAATTTTGCAGTTTTAGGTTGTTATCTTGAATATTATTATAGATAAAGAGAAACTGTAAACAACAAAAATGTTCAACAAAGTAAGATCTATAAATAAGTCAACATGACCAAAATTGTCCCCTTATAGGAGTTTTTGCCCATTTAAAGACAATTTTTTCACATTTTTTTCGTCATCTTTGTAAACTTTTAAAAATCTTCTCCTCTGAAACTACAGAATCAATTTCAGCCAAACTTAGGCTGATAGATCCTTAGGGTATCTAGTATATCTTTTATATTTTATTTTCTTGTCCATCGAGAAACATGACTGCCCTGGCTAAAAATAAAACATAGCTGAAAATGCACTTTTTGGCTCATATCGCAAGAACTAAATAAGTTAGGGCAAAACTGACAAGTAGTAATAATGTTTATGAGGTCAAGATCTACCTGTCATAAAATTTTCAGACGAATCAGTCAACCCATTTTTGGGTTATTGCCCCTGAATTGTTAATTTTAAGGCAATTTTACAGTTTTAGGCTATTAGCTTGAATATTATTATAGATAAAGACAAACTGTATACAGCAAATATGTTCAGCAAAGTAAGATCTACAAATACATGTAAGTCACGTGACCAAAATCTTCGATTGACCCTTATAGGAGTTTTTGCCCTTGAAAGATTATTCACATGTAAACAGAAAATAATGGTCTGACAATGTCACAGATGTTTAGGGTGTTACTTGAAACAAATTAAATGGTATAATGGTAGCTGTACAAGTAAAATGGAGTGTCAAAGGTCAAGGTCATTGAAATTCCATAGCAATCTATGAAAAAGTCCCTAGCAACCAGATATATTTGGGTTCATGACCCTACAATTTACCTGTTTAAGTCAAAATGGAAGATCAAGAGTCAAGGTCATTGAAAAAGTCCATAGCAACTGATGAAAAAGTCCATAGCAACCATATCTATTTGGGTACAGGATTCTATATTTTAACTGTACAGGTCAACATAAAGGAGAAAATTGGGATGGTATACATTAAATAGCAAAAATAATCATTGATGTAAGATCTTCTGGTACACAAAAGATAACAGGTGAGCGATTCAGGCTATTGGGAGCCACTTGTTTACAAAGTTTCCTCATTTTGTCCAGATAAGGCAACAAACATGGCCGCCATGGGCAATTCTTGTTTCTGATTGGTTGATTTAAAAAAAAAAATTTTCTTAAACTGCTTGGTGAAATAGAGCCAGAGTTGACAAAAAGTGTCTACTGGTATGACATATAACAAAAATCTACAGAACCGCAGAATTGCTTGAAACCAAACATGGTCTGAATGTTCCTCTTAAGGTGCTCACCAAGTGTTATTACTCTGGTGCCGATCCCTAATTCAAAATGGCCTTCAGCAGAGGACTTAGGTTAACATAAGACCCTATGTTAATACATGCAAAAATCTTCTGGAGAACTGCCAAATTTTTGAATATGCTGACCTGTAAGTAGAAGGACCTTCTTGAAGAAAAATTTGATTCCTACAAGGCTTACCACATTTCATAATGATATGGAGAAGTGACTTCTCTGAGGTACATTAATAAAAATAGCTTTCATGCCAGGTGAGCAATACAGGCTCAGCCCTCTGAGCCTCTAGCTCATTAGGTTTATTGATTTAATTTCTTTATACAATGACTGCATACTATTTTTGGATGGGAATAAGGTTTTATATTTTTGACTATAGGTAAGTGGCCCAACTACTTACAGGGGATGCGGGGATCACTGTGGATTCCGACAGTCCAGATTTGTTGTTCACATTTAAATTTTCCGGTTTTTAACTATCTTTTATTCGGCAAAAGATTACTGAAGCGACAAAACAGTGAGAAAAGTCCACAAATTCGAAGTTCAAGGAAAAGACAAAGTCAGGAGAATGGATCACAATAAACAAACGCAACGATATATCAGATTTTGTGATAAAAATAAATTTTGCATCAACAAATCAAAGTTTTCTTACAGTATGTGATCGTCCTATTTATTCACACGTAGGTCGTTATAAAATTCAGATTATATTTATAAGACGTGACTTGCCGAAAAATAATATTTATAAAATCAGTATTCGTCTACGAAAGGATTATTAATCTGTGATTTCAAACAAGTTGTAGTTAAGAAACAATAAGAATTTATGAGACGGTCATCATTAATCAAAACCATTTGATTACGCTAAGAGGTAAAAGTGATCAGTGAAAGCATGGAATGGAATATATAAGTCATTTAATGTTTACTGTGGATTCATTTATTTTCGTGGATACCAATTTTCGTGGATAGATCAAAAAAGGCATTTCGTGGGATACCTAAATTCGTGGATTGCGGACTTAGAAAAAAATATAAAAAGTTGTTGAAATACTTAAATTCGTGGCTTGGCACATCAGATATCATGAAAATACGACAAAACGTGCCGATCAGACTTGATATTGTACAGTAAAGTACTGATTTAAAACGCTCATTAAACAAAAGTCTAACAAACAGATTCTTTACATTTGTAACGGAACAATTAAAGCTTGTCATGAATTTACAACAAGATTAACAAAATCCATAATTATTTACTCATTAGGTTAAACAGGTGTGAGATATTTATTGACAAAATTGCAATCACTTGTCACCAAATACCTCGGGGCATATACATACATATTTTTAATCCGATTACGATCAATAATTTCTGCTTTATTATCTTTTGACAAGATGTTTTTACTGTAATTTATGAGAAAGTCTGTATTGTTTAGGTCTACTTAGGATTAAGATTTTTCTTGAATGTTTGAATAAAAAAAAACCGGAAGTGAATTCCGCGACAATTTACACAGTCAAAATCTTTTTAAAGAAAATTGCCTGAGCGTTTATATGTTACCAAAGACAAAATTACATGAAACACAGTATCCTCTGTGGATATAGCTAACTCATCATATGTCAGAATTCAAGTATATGCTGTAAAAACGCAATTGTTCAAAACTCCGTGGTTTCAAACTTCAGTGCATTTAAACAAGAGTAAAAATATTATTTTTCGTTGGATATTTAAATTCGTGGTTTACTGGGACCCACGAAAACAACGAAAATTGATATACAACGAATATTAATGAATCCACAGTATCTCCCTTGTCCAAAACTTGAGAATTCCATCTCTTTTCAAGTCGAACTTCGGTTATCTCAAACCCAACCCCGTGGTCCCTTGCACTCTGAGATAACGAGATTCAACTGTATTGACATTCTCATTTTTTTGTAATTTGGTATTAACTTATTTAAATGTTTTTTATATGTTTTATTTTTACTTCTAAATAGGACAATTATCATTAAAACAATCAAAAAATGCTTAGATATATTGAATTTATCCAACCTTCCAACAGTTTTGCGCAACAGAAAATATTTATTAAAAAGTTTATGAAATTTTGGCTTAAACAACATTGTTTACGAAAATACAAACAAGTTAAGTATGACAGTGGTCATTATTGACAGCCATATAAGTTAACCATAAAATGATAATTTTGGTATAAAATAAGAAGGAATTGACAAACAGCTCTGTACTTTTCATGTCAATGACGATGTTCAAAAGAGGAAAAAAATATTTTTTTACCATTTAAAGTTGGATGGCTTTTGTAAACAATTTATTTTTCCACGGAAGTTGAGGTAAGCGTGAGAAATCGTTCCCATGCGTGAGGTTTTGAGATTGGTGCGAAATGCGTGGGATATCACAGTGGGAAAATTTAATTTGCAGATCCACTTACCTTAAACTTGGCCATTTGGAACCAAACTAATGCTAGCAATGGTCCTCTTTCAGAATTGTGTTTGACAACCTTGAATGTCAACTCGGATGGCTACCACAACCTAACTTTGTTTAACATTGAACCTAAGGGAAAACTAGCCAAGATGACTGCTACACATAAATTTTGAGTACTGTTGAAGGTGGACAAGTTAAATCCAAGTGAGCAATTTAGGCTCTTGAGAGCTTCTAGTTTTATTTGGCCTTAGGTCAAGTCAAAAGGAGTACTAGATTAGATTCTTGATAATGAGCTTTCATAAATGTCATCTGTGTAAATCATGTTAGTATGGTTTATTCTGTTTGTCTTAAAGAATTTATACAAAGACAAAAATATTATACAGAAATGTTCTTGAAGTTTATATTAGAAATATTTAGTGGTTTTAATTTTTCTGTCATTTTAGAAGAGAGAAGTTATGAGAAGCCATGGTTAACACACAGCAAAAAACCAAAATCTAGAAGTCCAGATGAACCTGAACACACAAAAGCAGGTAGGTATAATATTTTTGTGTGTATTCCTTCTATTCCTATTTTATATATCAAAGTAGTTTAAATAGGATGTATCAATATATACATTTGATATTTATGATTTTTGTGTAAAGAAATTTTTTATATGAAGGATGAAAAGGCCATTTTCAAATTTCCTCACTCTTTTTTTTGTGGTTTGAAAAAATGTGAGCTATTGTTATCACTTGGCGTCCATCGTCTGTCGTCCACAATTCACATTTTAATTTTCTTCTCAGAAACCGCTGGGCCAATTGGGACCAAACTTTGGTGGAATGATCCTTGGCTGATCCCCTAACAAAATTTTGTCCGGTGTCCCGGACCTTCAACAAAGATGGCGATCAAGCTAAAAATATAAAAAATGGGGGTAAAAATTAAAAAATTCTTCTTCCCTGAAGCTACTATGCCAAACTCAGCCAAACTTTGCTGAAATGATCATTTGGTAGTCCCCTTCCAAAATTATGTCTGATGGTCCCGAAATCTGACCAAGATGCCCGCCACAGCAAGACTTTGTTTAACAAAGGACCCTATAGGAAATTCACATAAAAATCTGCTTGTATGAAACTGCTTTCCCAATTAGAACCAAACTGTGGTGGAATGGTTCTTAGATGGTCCTCTTTAGAAGTTTGTCTGATGAACCGGATGATCAACCAAGATGGCCACCACAGCTGAACTTAGTTTAACATAGGACCCTATGGGAAATTCATTTAAAAATCTTCTTGTCTGAAACTACTGAGCCAGTTGCAACCAAACTTAGCAGCAATGGTCCTTAGATGGCCATGTGAGCTTTTATCATCACTTGGCGTCTGTCCGTACTTGGCGTCTGTCCGTCTGTCGTCCGTTAACTTTTCATATTTTAATCTTCTCCTCTGAAACCACTGGGCCAAATTGAATTAAATTTGGCAGGATGCATCTATGTAAGGTCCTTTATAAAGATTGCTCATTTCATCCCGATCGAACAACAAACATGGCCGCCATGGGCAATTGTTGTTTCTGATTGGCTGAGTTTTCAAAAATCTTTTCCTCTGAAACTGCTGGGCCAAATGGAACAAAACTTGAGAGGAAGCATATATGGAAGGTCCTTTATTAATTTTCATCATTTCGTCCCGATCGGACAACAAATATGGCCACAATGGGCGGCTCTTGTTTCTGATTGGTTGGTATAAAAAAATTGTCTCCTCTGAAATTGCTTGGCCAAAAGGAACAAAACTTGACAGAAAGCATCAATCGGAGGTCTTTACAAAGTTCCCTCATTTTGTCCTGATCGGTAAAAAAACATGGCCGCCATAGGCAATTCTTGTTTCTCATTGATTGATTAAAAAAAAATTTTTTTTTCTGGAATTGCATGGCCAAATGGAATGAAACTTGACAGGAAGCATCTATGGAAGGTTCTGTACAAAGTCCAGATCGGACTTCAATATCCCACCATTTGCAGTTCTTGTTTCTGATTGGCTGTTATAAAAAAATCTTCTCTGAAATCACTGGGCCAAATGGAATGATACTTGACAAGAAGCATATATGGGAGACCCTTTATAAAATTTCCTCATTTCGTCCCGATTGGACTACAAATACGGACGCCATGGGCAGTTCTTTTTTTTATTGGCTGATATAAAACAATCTTCTCCTCTGAAGTCACTTGGCCAAATAGAAAGACATTTGACAGGAAACATCTATGGGAGGTTCTTTACAAAGTTTCCTCATTTTGCCCTGATTTGGCAACAAACATGGCTGTCATGGGCAATTCTTGTTTCTCTTTGGTTGATTTGAAAAAAAATTTCTGGAACTACTTGGCCAAAACTGTCAGCCAAACTTGACAGGAAGCATCTATGGAAAGTCCTTTATGAAATCATTTTTTTCATCCTGATTGGAAGACAAGCCTGGTTGCCATGGGCAATTCTTGTTTCTGATAGGCTGATATAAAGAAATCTTCTCTAAAACTGCTTGGCCAAATGAAACGATACTTGACAAGAAGTATCTGTGAGAGGTTTTTTACAAAGTTTTCTCATTTTGTCCAGATCATGCTACAAACATGGGCACCATGGGCAATTCTTGTTTCTGCCCTCTGAGCCTCTAGTTCAGAATTGTGTCTGATGAACCGGACGATCAACCAAGATGGTTCCACAGCTGAACTTAGTTAAACATAGGACCCTATGGGAAATTCATTTAAAAATTGTCTTGTCTGAAACTACTTGGCCAAATGCAACCAAACTGAGCAGCAATGGTCCTTAGATGGTACTCTTTCAGAATTATGTCCGATGAACAGGACAATCAACCAAGATGGCCGCCACAGCTGAACTTAGTTTAACATAGGACCCTATGGGAAAATTCATTAAAAAATCTTCTTGTCTGAAACTACTGAGCCAATTGCAACCAAAGCTAGCAGCAATGGTCCTTAGATGGTCCTCTTTCAGAATTATATCTGATCAACCGGAAGATCAACCAAGATGGCCACCACAGCTGAACTTAGTTTAACATAGGACCCTATGGGATTTCATTTAAAAATCGTCTTGTCTGAAACTACGTAGCCAATTGCAACGAAAGTTAGCAGCAATGGTCCTTAGATGGTCCTCTTTCAGAATTATGTCCGATGAACCAGACAATCAACTAAGATGGCCACCACAGCCATAACATTGGACCCTATGGGAAAATTCATTAAAAAATCTTCTTGTGTGAAACTACTGAGCCCATGGAACCAGATTTGGCAGTCATGGTCTTTAGATGGTCCTCAGTCAGAAATATGTCCAATGACCTAGAATGTCAACTAAGATGGCCACCACAGCCGAACTTAGTTTTACATGGGACCCTATGGGAAAATTCATTTAAATATCTTCTTGTCTGAAACCACTTGGCCAATTGGAACCAAAATTGACAGAAATGGTGCATAGGTTGTCCTCTTTCAGAATTGTGTCCCCACAAAGATTGCCGCCACAGCTGATCCAAGTTTAACATATTACTCTGTGGGAAAATTTATTAAATAATCTTCTTGTCTGAAAAAACTGAGCCAATTAGAACAAGACTTGGCAGCAATGATCTTTAGAATGTCCCATTTCAGAATTGTGTCCGATGACCTGGAATGTCAACCGAGATAACTGACACAGTGGAACATAGTTTAACATTGGACCCTATGGAAAATTCTTTAAAAAATCTTCTTGTCTAAAATTACCGAGAGGTTGGAACCAAAATTAGCAGCAATACCATCTAGGACAGATGGTCATCATTCAGAATTATGTCCGTTGACCCAAACTATCAACCAAGATGGCCAGCACAGCCGAACTTATAACCCTGTGGGGACTGGTCGCTATTTGCAATAGGCAATGCACTATCAGGTGAGCAATACAGGCTCCTGGGAGCCTGTGGTTAAATTAATAGGACCACCAAAAATACTTTTGATTTATCAGTAGTAAATATATGTACTATGTTTAATATTAAAAAACGAAAATTTCCAGAGAAAATTTTTTTTGATATAGCAGGATTGACCATTATGTGATAAGTGAAATTAAAGAAGGAAAATCTTTGTATATTGCAACTTTTTTTATATTGGAAAAATGCTGTAAAGAGGACTTTGAACTCTTTATTTTTTGAGCTGGCTTAAAAGTTTTTTTTTTTTTTGCAGAATGGTAATGATTTCTAATTTTATTTCATTTGTACAAACTTTTTCAGCATTAATATCACCAAAGGCACAAAGAACATTAATTAGTCGTCCACATACATCACAACCTTCTTCACCCAGATTACAAATAAAAGAGCTTTCTTCACAAAGATCTCATACGTCTTGTTCACCGAGATCTCAAAAGCAAACATTTTCATCACACAGAACTATTACTGATTCATCTCATCTTTTTGATGATCTTTTACAAGTTACCCCAATTTCACCAGGTTTAAATCTTTTTATATAAGCATGTGGTTTGCAGGTTAAACATGTATATTCAAACGCATGAGGTGTGCAGGTTCTGTATATAATGTCTTGTATATCCAACTAAATGTGCCTTGTATGCTTTGGAATTTCCAGGTTTTATGGAAATTTATAATGATAAATTATTGGTATAAACATGAACAAAGGAAAAATTATTGGTATAAACATGAACAAAGGATAAATTATTGGTATATATCTTGTAAGCGCAACTCCTCCTAGACCGCTCAATGGATTTCAACGAAACTTTACAGAAAGGAAGTACATCCAAAGATGTGCATGAAGAAAAATCTTTGCTTTCCAATATCACGCAAGGGAGATAATTGGACTTCAAAGCGGGGGGTATCCTTTGTGAGCTTTGCTCACAGTACATCTAGTTGGTATAATCATGAGCAAAGGATAAATTATTGTTATAAACATGAGCAAAGGATAAATTATTGGTATAAACATGAACAAAGGATAAATTATTGGTATAAACATGAACAAAGGATAAATTACTGGTATAAACATGAACAAAGGATAAATTATTGGTATAAACATGAACAAAGGATAAATTATTGGTATAAACATGAACAAAGGATAAAACATAATTTTTTCTTCTAAAGATTTATCACATTTTGTCAGTTTATTTTTGTTAGGTCAATAATAATCACCAAAACTTGACATATTGTCTTAATGGCAATAGAATTTATGCTGCAACTACGTTTTTAGCTGACCAATATAGCCTGCCAAATATTATTTTCAATATTGGACAGTAGCCTGGTACCCTTGTCCTCACATTCAATGATAGTTTCTATTGTGTTCTGGTTCACAGTGTTTATGACGTCATGTTTCCATGGATTACGCACCCAAAATGCCCTTACTTCAAATGTTCCATTTTTAAGCCTTTTTGCCAAAACAGATAACAAATTTAGTGTTGCAGGATAAAAACAATATACGTACATTGTCAGAGAATAAAAAGTTTCTAAGGCTATTTCAAATAAACTTAATATTTTTGGACAATGTACATATATTGTATATATAGTCTGTAATATACTATAAATCTCTTTTAAGGAGTTATGACAGTCTTTTAATCACGACAACAAATGTCCCCTTTGATTTCATATTACAAAAAAACAACTATCGATGTTACCTTACCTTGGATTGAAGTCTTATTAAGCTAATTATATACTTTGAAAGTTGCCACAATTGTCAACAGACAAATTTTAATTAGATGAATAGTCACGTGACTGTGTGACGTAGTAAAATCAACATGGACATGAAAGAAACATAAGTTTTATAGACAATCCATCACAAAAACTTAAAATATGAACATGAAAATGTTTGAAAATGTTTGACAGCAATATCCAGATGATAAAACGTCTCCAAACACCAAACCCTACAAGTTTCAATGGTTGTTTGATAACAATAGTAATGTTTATAGGGGTATAATTGACGACTTTCTTTCTCTATCAACACATGCAAAAGGTACTATCATCATGGGTGTAATAAAATGACCCACATTTAATTAAAATCTGTAGTGAAAGGAAGCACTTCTGAGTAGACTTTTGACATCACTGTATGATAGATATCAAATTAATATAAACAAATGTTCAGAATACAAAAATATAGAAAAAGACAATTGTAGAATAATAAAAGATGAAATTAAGTTTACTTAAATAATCCATTTTAAGCATTTATTCAATAAAAGACAGCTGTGAAAATGGTTAAAACATTTAACAAAAATGCTTTCTTGGGCCGCCAACTTTGTCCGGGGCACTTTTGTACTTTATACTTGACTGATTTCAATCAAGTTTTGCACAATGATAGTACCCCATGAGATGTTGCTTCTAACCATTTTTCAAGTATATGGGGGCCCCAGGGGCAGTGCCTAGCCCCTTCAAATACCTCAAAAATTGATATTATTTGAATAGGTCAAAAATAGTTTACATTCCTACCCTATAACCATATATATTATTACTGCTTATGATAAGACGAAGGATTTGGTACCCAAGGGGGGTCTGAGGGGGTCATGCCCCGCCCCCCTCAAATGACAAAATACTTTATATCTTGAAAACCATTGAGATCCCCACCCTATAACCATATATATTATTACTCCTGATGATTGGACGAAGACTTTGGTACTATAGGGGGGTCTGAGGGGGGTCATGTCCCACCCCCTCAAATGACAAAAGACTTAATATCTTGAAAACCATTGAGATCCCCATGCTATAACCATATATATTATTACTCCTTATGACAAGACGAAGCATTTGGTACCATTGGGGGGTCTGATTGGGTCATGTCCCACCCCCTCAAACGACAAAACCCTTAATATCTTGAAAACCCATGAGATCCCCACCCTATAACCATATATATTATTACTCTTTATGAAAAGATGAAACATTGTACTTCTAAAATGATCAAAAGTTATAACCTCCATTACACCTCACAATATTAGAAAGACATTGCCTGTATCAAAAGACAAAATTTATATATTTTAATCTATATACATGTTGGAAAACTGAAAAATAATACTCATAAAATAGTCATTGATATTGCATGAATGTGCAAAAATGACAACTGTGTGATTTATGTTTCAGTTTATCTTTTAATAATATGTGGGAGTTATGTTTGGGAAACTTTGTTTGGGAGACTAAGTAACAATTCACTGATACAATTATTACTTGTTCACCTTGTTCCCATGCTTGAAACAACTGATATTAACCAAACTCCTTTAATTTTACATAATTTTATAAATTCATTCAATATTGATATTTTCTAGCTTTTATAAGCACACTGATTTTGTTTGATTCAATGTACAAATCTGTTGTCGCCGGCAGCTATTGGATCATGTTACGTCACAAGCCTCGTTTTCAGAATGAAAATATGAATAATTAACAGGTGATGAAATCTGAGGTGAAAATTGGTCATATTTAGGCATCAGATTGTTTACGGTCACTAAAAGTTTCATCACACCAATTTATGCATGAAAGGCATTTAAAATTCAAGTAAAGTGAACTTTCAGGGCATTCCTTGTCATAACTCCTATAACTCTTGTCACATATAAGATTTAATGAAACAATACTTGAGGAATCATGTGGAAAATTGACATCTCGTAATGTTATGAGGACATCTTGTCCGGTTTATTTTACAGGTTTTAAAATTGTTAGTGGAGATTTGTTCATTATTTTAACATTTAAATCATATTTATAATTCATTATATAATCTGCTTTGTATTCTCTCTATACAGTTAAGAAGGGTATGTTGAATCCTAAAAAGAACATTTATAAACCGTTTTGATTGGCCGGTTAACTGGTACAAACAAAATAAATGTCTTGTGTGTTGCTGTGTGTGATTTAATGAATAATTTTAATATAACAGCCTGTTGCTGTATTCTGATTATTTGAGTATATAACTAACAGTTGGTCCGCTAATTAACAAAAATGATTTTAACATATAACTAACAGTAGGTCCACTAATTAACAAAAATGATTTTAACATATAACTAACAGTCGGTACGCTTATTAACAAAAACGATTTTAACATATAACTAACGGTCTGCTAATTATGAAAAATGACTATGTACTGATTTAAACTAACATGTCTGTGTTTTACGCAGAAATCCTATAAATTGGACTATAATTATGTACATGTATAGCCTCTGTAATAAGTTGTAATATAATGGGTACTGGTCAATTTTGTTTTTTATATTGGTTCAAGAACAGAAATTTGGCAAAATTAAGAGATAACACAAATAGTAATAATTAACAAGAAACTTGAAAACAGAAACTTCTGCAAAACTCAAATTTTCCTTGTTCATGGATGTCAAGATTTGCCTTAGTATTTTTAACTTGCAGTGTCCATTTATTTTTAAGACATGGTTGGATGTTTCAAAATCAAATGAATTGTGGGTAATGCAGTGATTTCTCAGACTTGTCAATCACCACAGCATGATCTTGCTATATTTATATATAGGTTATATAGACTATGCTGTATAATTAGTCCAGTCAAAATAAAATTTGACCTCAGATTAATTGCAACAGATGGTATTTTGAATTTAAATTGCTAAAGTATATCCTAAATATGTATACACAGAAAAAACCCATGAAAATCTGATCATGGGAAACTTAAAAATTAGACTTTCAAATCTCCTATGAGATTTCCAATGGAACAGGGGAGGTAACTCTTGATAAAACTAAGGTTTTTTCTTTTTGTCCCAACAATTTTCTTCCTCTGTTTGTTAAGAAAGATACTTCTATGGACTAAACTCGTCTAATTTAACTGCTATTTATGATTCAAGAATATTCATGATTTTATTTGTAGTTTGATTTAATGACATGTTTTATATTGCCGAAAATTCTTACTTTGAATCATCTGGCGATTTTGAAAAAAAATAATTTAAATAATTGTTATTGATTATTCTTTTTTATTATATATCAATAATTTCTACATGGTTAAAACAATTTTTAAAACCACAAAAAAGTGTAAGTACTAATAAGAAAATACTGGTGAGACGAGCTGATTTAGGTCAGCTATATATATTTCACAATTGCGATTTGCTAAATTAAGGTCAGCCTTGAGCTCAGTATCACTGTATTCTTACTTTGAATCATCTGGCGATTTTGAAAAAAAATAATTTAAATAATTGTTATTGATTATTCTTTTTTATTATATATCAATAATTTCTACATGGTTAAAACAATTTTTAAAACCACAAAAAAGTGTAAGTACTAATAAGAAAATACTGGTGAGACGAGCTGATTTAGGTCAGCTATATATATTTCACAATTGCGATTTGCTAAATTAAGGTCAGCCTCGAGCTCAGTATCACTGACTTCGGTATCACGCTGCAATACACTTTAATGCGCTCCAGCTTAGCGAAAGGATGTTCGACACAATAATATGACATAACTGTTTGTGATGAATAAAAATGGAACGGTCATTTTCATTGGTCGGTTCAACCATTTTACCTCAAATAATGGCCTGATAAAGCTGCTCTATCTTTTTTCCGATTTTGAAAGTTGGTCCCAATTTAAAACTGTATTGCAGTACATAGTGTCACGATAATTCAGCATTCCCCCGCATATTCAGGACGAGATATTTTCATGTGTCCCAAATTATGAACTTATATTGACATGCTTTGTAGAATTTACATGTACATACAAAATGAGGTTGAATATATATATACATGCAAAAGGTTTTTCATATCTGTTTTAATGTCCTTCTGTTCATAAAGGTTTAATATTTATTTATAGGACATTTAAATTATAAGCAAATCCTAGGAAATCAGTACAGAAACAATAATCGTACGCACCAAATTTGATATCTTTTAATTTCTTGTATTTTAATCAAAATTTTACTTCATAAACTTGATATCCTATTTTTGGGGAAATGAGTCATCCTAAAAAGAGAAAATTTAATTCAAAACTTGAATTAAAATATTAAAACTCTGTTACAATAATTGGTTTTACCATTTTTTAATCCTGAACATGTACTTTGGCAAAACATTTTGTACATGAAAAACAGTAATTATTATTATTTTGTTGTGATTTTGGCCAAATTTCAAGCAGTTTTTACAGAGTTATTTACCTTATTCAATACAAATTCCCATAGGAAATTTCTTTCAGCTATAATTTTATCTGCTTCCATTCATTTCATGGGGATTTTTTCTTGGTTAATCCTTGTACATTTCCTGACACAAAAAAACCCATTAATTTCTTCTGTTGCAATTAGTTTGAGGCTTGCTAGATTGACTGGACTAAATAATGTCACATAAACCATGGCTGATTCATATTGCATATAAATATAAGTCTGAGTTACTGAAAAAAAACCATACCAGATTATTTTTGATGTCACTATAAAAGAGGTGTAATTAATTAAACTTTGTAGTAGAATTGGGTAGAATTACACAGGATCCCCTATTACAAAGGATCCACAGTGACAAAGGATCCCCTATTACAAAGGATCCACAGTGACAAAGGATCCCCTATTACAAAGGATCCCCTGTGACAAAGGATCTGACAAAGGATCCCCTATTACAAAGGATCCACAGTGACAAAGGATCCCCTATTACAAAGTATCCCCTTTGACAAAGGATCCCCTATTACAAAGGATCCCCTGTGACAAAGGATCTGACAAAGGATCCCCTATTACAAAGGATCCACTGTGATAAAGGATCCCCTATTACAAAGGATCCACTGTGACAAAGGATCCCCTATTACAAAGGATCCCCTGTGACAAAGGATCCCCTATTACAAAGGATCCACTGTGACAAAGGATCCCCTATTACAAAGGATCCCCTATTACAAAGGATCCACTGTGACAAAGGATCCCCTATTACAAAGGATCCCCTGTGACAAAGGATCCCCTATTACAAAGGATCCCCTGTGACAAAGGATCCCCTATTACAAAGGATCCCCTATTACAAAGGATCCACTGTGACAAAGGATCCCCTATTACAAAGGATCCCATGTTTATAGGACATGGTGAATCTGTCTGGATTGTTGGTTATCTACATCTTGCCAAGTGTGATAATTAGAAGCTGTATTGTTTCTTGGTTTGAGGAAATAGTAATTTCAGTTCAAAATTAACAAAATAATTTGACAAAGAATACCTATAGATAAAATGTTACTTTACTTTGAAATTTTATGCAAGCTCATTTGAACTTCTTAAATGTCAGTGACAAAAATTAACAATGTAGTGAATTTGATATTTGAAAGGTCGACAACAGAAACAGGCTTGGAATGCAGACAACAAAGTAACTGCTACCAGTTTTGATGATCTTTTTGAAGGTCAAACTAAGTCAGAAGAGGCTAAAGTTCACAGAAGAACAGAAACAGCTAAGGAAATGAGAACAGCTTGGGGAGCAGGGGTAAAACTTTTTATGTGTTTAATATTTGAAGAAAAAGTCAAAATGAATATAAAACACATGGGACTATCTTAGTTTGCACTTCATAGTATTACCAAATGTTCCTCTGTCAAGTTTTTATACGCCCGTCAAAATTTTGACAGGACGTATTATGGTATACAAATGTCCGGCGTCCGTCTGTCCATCGTAAACATGTCACGCCGTAACTTGAGAACGACTCATCCAAATTTCACCAAACTTAATATAGTTGTTTCTTATGATGGTCAAAAGATCTGTATACTTTTTGGTGAAAATAAGATTAAAACTTTTTGAGTTACCGGACTTTGTAACTAAAACAGAAGTGTGTTTTTTTTTTCACAGGTCACGCCGTATCTCAAAAACGATTGAAGATTATTACTTAAAACTTTACACACTTCTTAGTTATATTAATCTAAAGATCTGTATACTTTTTGGTGATGATTCAAAATTTTATTTTAGAGTTTTTGAGTTTTTTGTAAAAAAAAGGGGGGGGGGGTTTCACATGTCGCGCCGTATCTCAAAAACGATTTATGATTATTGCTTTAAACTTTATACACTTCTTTGTTATATTAATCTAAAGAAAACATTCATTTTTTAATGTCAGGATACAGATGAAACTGTATTCAGAAGCAGTAACTACAGAGGACCCAAACCGTTCCGAGAAGAAGATGACCCCCTGGCTGGAGAACTTATGAACTGTAAAGAAAGCCCTGAAAAAGATACCAGTGAAGACATATCAAGGTATAAAATAAACAGATATACACATGTAATGTAAATAGGAGCAATAAATACATATCAAAGTATAACATAAACAGATATACATGTAAATAGGAGCAATAAATACATATCAAGGTATAACATAAACAGATATACATGTAAATAGGAGCAATAAATACATATCAAGGTATAACATAAACAGATAAACATGTAAATAGGAGCAATAAACTATCCTCACACTATTCAGATCATTGTTTTTTCTCATTCTTTTTGCTTTTATGCAGATTTTAGAAAAAAAGAACTGAATGTCAGATTTTCTGTTCAGACCAAGGAAAATAAGCTATGATTTTAGCTCTATACTTATAGTGACGAACAGAAAGTTTAAACAGAGTAAAGTGCCGGAAATACCATTGTGTTTGTGAAAAATTGATAAATTATGACAAAAAGTATAATATATAATATGAAATTTGAGATTATGAGAATTCAAACAGAATTTTATTTGTGTAGAAAATTAGAAAAATTGTGGTTTCCATACATTTTAATTTAACTGTTTGTATTTAGTGTAAAATTAGAATTTCACAATTTCTCAATGACCAAAGCATTTTTCTTTTTGAAACTTCTTGCATATGTGGACTTATAATATGAACCTTTCTTTGTAAACTTTGGCAATAAAATGATGTGTTTTTAGCTCACTTGGTGTCCATCGTCGTCTTTAACAAAAATCATGTACTCTGAAACTACTGGGCCAAATGGAACCAAACTTGGCCACAAGCATCATTAGGGTATCTAGTTTAAAAAATTTGTCCGATGACCCTGCCTGCCAACCAACATGGCATGTCTTATATTTCAAAAACTAAATCATTTAGAGCAAAACTGATAGGGTAAAAATGTTTATGAGGTCAAGATCTACCTGCCACGAAATTTTCAGACAAATCGGTCAACCCTTTGTTGGGTAATTGCCCCTGAATTTTAATTTTAAGGAAATTTTGCAGTTTTAGGTTATTATCTTGAATATTATTATAGATAAAGACAAACTGTAAACAGCTAAAATGTTCATCAAAGTAAGATCTACAAATAAGTCAACATGACAAAAATCATTGATTGATCCCTTATAGGAGTTTTTGCCCTTTAAAGACGGTGTCTGGCATAAACTTTCCTTTAAAGATCTTCTCCTTTGAAACCACTGGACCAATTGGGACCAAACTTTGGTGGAATGGTCCTTGGGTGGCCCCCTTCCAAATTTATATCCAGCATTCCCGACTTCCAAGAACATGGCTGCTGTTACTAAAAATAGAAAAAAGGGGGGATAATTTTTAAAAATCTTCTTTCGTTAAATTACAACGCCAATTGAAACCACACTTGGCAGTAATGGTCCTTAGGAGGTTCTCTTTCAGAAATATGTCGATGACCCGGACTGTTAACCAAGATGGCTGCCACAGCCAAACTTAGTTTAACATAGGACCCTATGGGAAAATTAATTGAAAAATCTTCTTGTCTGAAACCACTTGACCAATTGGAACTAAAGTTGGCATCAATGGTCCTTAGGGGGTCCTCTTTCAGAAATGTGTCCAATTTCATGGACTGTGAACTGAGATGGCCGCCACAGCCGAACTTAGTTAAATAAAGGACCCTATAGGAAAATTCATTTAAAAATCTTCTTGTCTGAAACCACTTAGCCAGTTGGAACAAGACTTAGCAATAACGGTCCTTAGATGGTTCTCTTTCAGAAATATGTCCATTGACCTGGACTGTCAACCAAGATGGCTGCCAGAGCCCAACATGGTTTAACATAGAACCCCATAGAAAAACCAGCCAAATTGACTGCAACACTTAAATGTTTAGTCCTGTTCAAGGTGAAAAGTTAAATCCAGGTGAGCGATACTGGCTCTAGAGAGCCTCTAGTTTAAAGAATAAAAATTCATTAAGAATATTGCTTAGTCTCGGATTCCCCTTTTGTCACTGAGTAAACAATGTAAACAATGTAAACATGATAAAAACAATGAAACTTGGCTAAATGTTTTGAAACTTTCTTTCAATTAAGCAGATCAAGTTTGAATTTTTACCGTTCCAGAGTTGTTATATAATTGGACAAATTGTGAATTTTGTTCATTCTGTGTTCTAATTTTGGTTTGCCTTGGCCAATTGTTTAGCAAATTATACACAATGCTAACCACCACTATATGCAGATCAAGTTTGAATTTTTTGCCATTCCAGAGTTACCCATACTCCTTCTGCCCCCACACCCCCTCCCCTCCTCCTTTATGGATGGAAAAACTGTGAATTTTGTCGTTTGCCTTCTTGGTATGGAAAATATCCAAAATTGAGCTTTATGTTCTATAGCTTGAGTATTGCTTCACCAAATCATTTGAAATTTGGAAATATTAGGGATCACTAAACACACATCGAGTTCCAGTTTCATTTATATATCTTTTATGTCCTTTTGTCCAAAGGCAATGTGAGCTTTTGTCATCACTTGGCAACCGTCGTCCATCATCCATCCGTCTGTAAACTTTTACATTTTCATCTTCTCCTCTGAAACCCCTGGAGCTATTAAACTGAAACTTGGCCTGTAGCTTCTATGGACGGTCCTTTACAAAGTTTGCATAAATCATGCCAGTCCGTGAAACAAAATGGCCGATATGAGCATTTACATGTTCTGATTGGTCGAAATGTAAAACATCTTCTCCTCTGAAACCGTAAAGCCAAATGAACTGATTTTTGGTATGGAGCATCTATGAAAGGTCCTTTACAAAGTCTGCATAAATTAACCCGGTCCGTGAAACAAAATGGCAGTCATGAACATTTACATGTTCTGATTGGTCGAAAATTAAAACCTTCTTCTCCTCTGATACCGTACAACCAAATGAACTGATTTTTGGTATGGAGCATCTATGGAAGGTCCCTTACAAAGTTTGAATAAATCATCTTGGTCCGTGAAAAAAAAATGGCTGCCATGAGCATTTACATGTTTTGATTTGTCGAAATTTAAGACTTCTTCTCTGAACATGCTGAAACCATAAAGCCAAATGAACTGATTTTTAGCTCACCTGACCCAAAGGGTCAAGTGAGCTTTTCTCATCACATGGCGTCCGTTGTCCGTTGTCATCTGTCGTCCGTCGTCCGTTAACTTTTACAAAAATCTTCTCCTCTAAAACTACTGGGCTAAATTGAACCAAACTTGGCCACAAGCATCATTAGGGTATCTAGTTTCAAAAATGTGTCCGATGACCCCGCCTGCCAACCAACATTGCCGACATGGCCAAAAATAGAACATACTAGGGGTAAACTCCAGTTTTTGTCTTATATCTCAAAAACGAAAGCAATTAGAGCAAAACTGACTTGGGTAAAAATGTTCATCAGGTCAAGATCTATCTGTCGTGAAATTTTCAGACGAATCTACTGGTCTTAGTAGGACCCTATGGGAAAATCACTCAAAAATCTCATCTGAAACCACTAAGCTAATTAGAATTAGACTTGGTAGCAATGGTCCGTAGATGGTCCTCTTTCAGAATTTTGTGCGATGATCCAGACTGTCAACCAAGATGGCCACCACAACCGAACTTAGTTTAACATAGGGCCCTATAGGAAAATACATTGAAAAATCTTCTTGTCTGAAACCACTTAACATATTGGAGCTGTCATGAGCATTTACATGTTCTGATTGGTCGAAACTTAAAACTTCTCCTCCTCTGAAACCGTAAAGCCAAATGAACTGACTTTTGGTATGGAGCATCTATGGAAGGTCCTTTACAAACTTTGCATAAATCTTTTTAGTCAGTGAAACAAAATGGCCGCCAGAAACCTCTATATGTCCTGATTGGGCGAAATTTAAAATTTCTCCTCTGAAACCTTTTGGCCAGTGAACTTATATTTGGTATGAAGCATTTATAGAAGATCATTTACAAAATCAATCTAGTCTGTCAAATCAAATCATAAGTTTGTGACTGCAAGGTGAGCGATACAGGCTCAGCCCACTGAGCCTCTTGTTTAGATCACCTGGCCTAAAAGGCCATGTGAGCTATTGCCATCACTTGGTGTCGGCGTCTGGCGTCATTGTAAACTTTCCTTTAAAGATCTTCTCCTCTGAAACCACTTGGCCAATTGGAACAAAACTTGGCAACAATTGTCCTTAGGTGGTCCTCTTTCAAAATTATATCCGATGACCCCACCCGTTATCCAAGATGGCCACCAGAGCTGAACATAGTTTAACATAGCCCCGTACAGCGTATTTACTTAATGATCTTCATCTCTGAAAATACTTGGCCATTTGGAACAAAACTTAGCAGCAATGGTCCTTAGGTGGTCCTCTTTCAGAATAATATCCCTGTATAATGACCCTGTCTGCCATCCAAGATGGATGCCAGAGCAGTACTTTGTTTAACATAGGACCTAAAGGGAAAGTTCACTGAAAGATCTTGTTTGAAACCAGTGAGCCAATTTGAACTTGACAGCAATGTTCCAGGCTGCCAGACAAGATTGACATAGTCCAGGTGAGTGATGCAGGCTCCTGGGAGCCTCTAATTTAATATGGATGATATCCAAATCATTTTAATTGTGGAAGAATTGTTTTGGAGCACTAAAACTTAGTTGGAATTTGACTTTTGTCATTTTGAGTTACACACTTTTGTAATGGGCGGCATGGTGTAGTGGTTAGCACATTTGACTACCGAGCCAAAAGTCCCATGTTCAATGTTCATGTTGAAATTTTAGGGATCAAATTTGTGATACCCTATTGACACCATTTACGAGGATGGTCTCGATAAACGATGCTAGTCCATCCGATGGGGACGCAAAATGACTGTCCTGTGTTAAGAGAGAGCAACACCCTTAGCATGTTAAAGACTCGTCTGTAGATATCGAAAAAGAGTAGGCTAAAATGCCACTCTCATATTCGCCAAGTGGAGAGGGATTAGTATAAGTTGGTATAACTTGTTTCCCAATCCACTATCAATAAATAAGTTTAAACTAAACTTTTATAATGTAAACCTGATTTGGTATCAATAAGTATTTTGTATAGATATATCTTTATTTTTCTTTGTTTCTATTATTGAAAAGTTTTTTTTTAAATTTTATTTCTAATTTATGTTTTGTATCTAAACAGAAAAAGGTAAGTTTTTCCACTGAATGTAATTACAGTGTATGCACCAATCCATAGATTTAGGAAAGGCTAGTCATATTTACTAGTGTGTACATGCATTTAATATCTAAAGTATTCCCATGCTTAGTTTAGAAAATACTAGAATAATTTCCCAAAGTTCAAAAAAAAAAAAAAATGATTTTATGTTATTTAATTGTAGCTTTATAGTTTTCTTTTTGTCATTATGTTTTTAGCTCACCTGGCCAAAGACCATGTGAGCTTTTGTCATCACTTGGTGTCTGTCGTCTGTTAACTTTTCACATTTTAATCTTCTCCTCTGAAACCACTGGGCCAAATGAAATTAATTTGGCAGGAAGCATCTATATAAGGTCCTTAATAAAGTTTGCTCATTTCGTCTTGATCGGACAACAAACATGGCCACCACGGGCAATTGTTGATTTTGATTGGCTGTGTTTTCAAAAATCTTCTCCTCTGAAACCGCTAGGCCAAATGGAACAAAAGTTGACAGGAAGCATATTTGGGAGGTCCTTTATAAAGTTTCCTCATTTCGTCCCAATCAGACTACAAATATGGCCGCCATGGGCAGTTCTTGTTTCTGATTGGCTGATATAAAAAGATCTTCTCCTCTGAAATTGCTTGGCCAAATGGAACTAACCGTGACGGGAAGCATACATGGGAGATTATTTCCTCATTTTGTCACGATTGGGCAACAAACATGGCCGTCATGGGCAATTCTTGTTTCTCATTGGTTGATTCAATTTTTTTTTCTGGAACTGCTTGGCCAAATAGAATGAAACCTGACAGGAAGCATCTATGGGAGGTTCTGTACAAAGTCTCCTCATTTTGTCCCGATCGGAATACAAACATGGCCGACATTGACAAATCTTGATTCTCATTGGTTGATTTAAAAAAAAAAATTCTAAACTACACTTAAAACTGTCAGCCAAACTTGACAGGAAGCATCTGTGGAAAGTCTTTTATGAAATTAATTTTTTTTCATCCTGATTGGAAGACCAGCATGGTTGCCATGGACAATTCTTGTCTCTGATAGGCTGATATAAAGAAATCTGCCTCTCTGAAACTACTTGGCCAAATGAAATGATACTTGACAAGAAGCATCCGTGGGAGGTTTATAACAAAATTTTCTCATTTTGTCCAGATCATGCTACAAACATGGCCGCCATGGGCAATTCTTGTTTCTGCCAGGTGAGTGATACAGGCTCAGCCCTCTGAGCCTCTAGTTTATTGAAGGAATTAAAAAAAATTCCAGTTAGACATTTGTTTGCTGCTTATTGACATTGCTTTCTTAATTTGTATGAAAATATGGGTCTTAAAAACATAATTTTGACAAAATATTAGTTGACATAAGTTCAGTAATTTCATTCATTTGTGTGTTGTGTGAATAGCACAAGAACAAACAGATTGTGTGTGGGATTCACATGGTACAAATTTTCTTCAGCTGATTTTTTGTTTTTTGTGTATAATACATTTTAACCACAGAAGCATGTAATGATTCACTAATATTAATCTAATTATGTTGATACTCACCCTTAAAACTATGTGTTGATACTCACCCTTAAAACTATGTGTTGATACTCACCCTTAAAACTATGTGTTGATACTCACCCTTAAGACTACATGTCATATAAGACGGGGACCCTTTCTCAGGATATATACTTTTGTCTTGACCCTTGAATGACCATCAAGACCTGGCAAAGGCTGGAGTGAAGTTTTTTCCTAAAACGCTGAAAACCTTGTCAGCATTGAATTTATTCACCCAAATCATGAAAATAAATGTTATAAATACAAAATTTTAAACAAATTTAATTGATTTTTTGTACCTGGAATATAGTAACAACAAAATAAAGTTCGGTATAACTATGCTTCCGATTTCGCCTTAGATAACGAGGATAAAATGTAGATTGATATTACAAAATTAAACATATTCTACTTTAAAATTCCTCTTCTTTAACCTATAAATTGAATTGACATTGATCTTATACGAAGGCAAAAGAAAAAAATTCAAATAATACTTCACATGTCAAAACATGGTGGGTCATTGAAGTTTGTCAATGTTGTTGTTTTTGGATTTTAAATTAAGTAATAACCGTGTTGTATTTGATGTGGTTCCTGTGTAAAACGTAGATTTTACTGTCGCAAATTGAGTTTACCTTGCGACGCTTTGCAGAACCAGGTAAACGGATATATGTGATAGTAAAAGCATGTGTTACGCAGGAACCACATCAAATACAACACAGTTATTCCCATTCTAATGCAATCTGAAGAATAAAGTTTAAATATTCTCAATTCATAGGTAAAAACCAAAAAGTCAAGGAAATTGCATATGCGAAGTTCGCGCAAAACATTGTGACATCAAAGGTGGTAATGCCACAGTTGTAGTAAAATAAACTTTGTATACAAAGTGTATAGATTTATACCTAACATCACACAGTGGTAATGCCACAGTGGTAGTAAAATAAACTACTGTGAAACACTTATTATTCGTGGTACACCAATTTTCGTGGACTTTGTGGACACTGCAATCCAAGAATTTAAAAACCCGACAAAATATATAGTTTCTATTGTTTGATCAAGAGGAAATAAAAACAAGGTAGAGGTCATTTCCAAGAATATATTATCACCGTTTGATCTAGCAAAGATTTTTTGTGTAAAAAACAACAATTATGGACTATTAATAGGCTTAAACAAACCCTGTTTGAATTTTTTTCGGTGCGACAAAAAATCAATTTAATTCCCGCCCCTATTCATATAACATCATGATGACCTCTTTCTGTGAAAATCATGCGTGTATTAAATTTGCTGAAGAAAATGTCTGCACAAAGTAAATTGTGTCGTAGTCGATCAAACTCATATACTGATTCTGCTAATCAAAGAATTTGGGATGTGGTTTGTGCAAGTCCTATGAAACATACAACATTTTTCAGGCATCAAATGGACCTGAAGAGGCTTGGAATGAAATAGGCCTATATTATTATAAACTTTATCAATTGAATAAACACGTGTTTTGATATTTAAGATTTCCCAAAATAGCTCCTCACATAACTTCACAGAATGTTATTGTTTTGCAGTAACTAGCTTTTTAGCTCACCTGGCCAAAGGCCAAGTGAGCCTTTGCCATCACTTGGCATCCGTCGTCCCTCTGTCTGTCGTCCGTCGTCCGTAAACTTTCACATATTGATCATCTCCTCTAAAACCAATGGAGAAAATTTAACCAAACTTTACAGGAATGATGTATGGAAGGTCCTTTACTAAGATTGCCGAAATTTTTCAGACCCGCCAAAAAACATGGCTGCCAGAGCAGGACATAGTTTAACATTGGTCCCTATGGGAAAACATATTAAAGTTCATCTCCTCTGAAACTACTTGAGCAAATTTAACCAAACTGTACAGGAATGATGTATGGAAGGTCCTTGACTAAGATTGCCGAAATTTTTCCGATCCGCCAAAAAACATGGCTGCCAGAGCAGGACATAGTTTAACATTGGACCCTATGGGAAAACAGGTTAAAGTTTATCTCCTCTGAAACTACTCGAGCAAATTTAACCAAACTTTACAGGAATGATGTATGAAAGGTCCTTTACTAAGATTGCCGAAATTTGTCCGATCCGCTGTAAAACATGGCTGCCAGTACAGGACATAGTTTAACATTGGACCCTATTGGAAAACATGTTAAAGCTCATCTTATCTGAAACTACTTGAGCAAATTTTACCAAACTTTACTGGAATGATGTATGGAAGGTCCTTTACTAAGATTTCTGAAATTTTTCCGATCTGCCAAAAAACATAGCTGCCAGAGCAGGACGTAGTTTAACATTGGATCCTATGGGAAAACATGTTAAAAGTTCATCTCCTCTGAAACTACTTGAGCAAATTTAACCAAACTTTACAGGAATGATGTATGGAAGGTCTTTTATTAAGATTGCCAAAATTTTTCCGATCCACGGTAAAACATGGCTACCAGCGCAGGACATAGTTTAACATTGGACCCTATGGGGAAACATGTTAAAGTTCATCTCCTCTGAAACTACTTGAGCAAATTTAACTAAACTGTTCTGGAATGATGTATGGAAGGTCGTTTAGAGGGATTGCTCATTTCGTTCCAATGCGACAAACATCATGGCTGACAGCAGGAACATAGTTTAACATACATGCCTGTGGAAAAAAACATATTTTGATCATCTCCGTTTAAAACTATAATAGCAAATTGAATAAAACTGTACTGGAATGATATATGGAAGGTCCTTTACAAAGTTGGCTCATTATGTTTAAATCTGAGAAAAACATGGCCGCCAGAGGGGAAATACTTTTAACTTTGGACCCTATGAGAAAAATATATTTTGATCATCTGCTCTGAAACTTTTGAAGCAAATTCAACCAAAGAATTAATGGAAGTTTGTAGAAGCATTTTGTCAGGTGAGTGATACGGCCTCAGCCCACTGAGCCTCTAGTTACATTTATTTTATCAAAACAAATATGTGAAGATTGAAGATTGTAATTGAAATGAACCTAAATCGAGATGGAAGAAAAAAAATAATGCAAAAATACCATTACAATATTGAAATGCAATTACAACATGTACAATGTTTATGTTCTCACTTCTAGGAATTAGGTTATTTTGGTCAACAAATTCAAAGCTCTGTCATTTCGGTAAAGACGTACCGATGAATAATTTAATCAGCCTGACCTCTACAGACGATGTGAAATATTCTTGGAAATTAGTTTAATTACATCAATTGGAAATAATTATGCCACCCTAGACTTATAAATATACCTTAATTAATGTCTTCGGGCTTCAAAATTGGTAACAAAGAATTTTACTATTACAAGTGGCCTTATTTTATTTTTATTTTTTTGTTGAAATTTTAAATCCAAGAATTTGTCTTTTTGCCCCAATCCACGAAAATTGATGTCAACTGCATTCACAGTAAGCAAATTCCATGTATACAAAATGTATAGATTTATACCTTACACCACACAGTGGTGTTGCCACAGGGACGCAAATTAAACTCAGCAATTTCCTTATATACACTTAAAGATTTATACCCAACACCTCACAGTGGTATTGTCACAGTTGTAGTAAAATAAACTAAGCAAATTCCTTGTATACAAAGTATATAGATTTATACCTATCACCACACAGCCGTATTGCCACAGTGATAGTAAAATAAAATCTTCAAATTCCTTGTATACAATGTGTATATATTTATACCTTACAGCACACAGCCGTAATGCTGCAGTTATAGTGAAAATAAAGTTAACAAATTCTTTGTATTCAAAGTGTATAGAGTTATACCTTACAGCACACGACCATATTGCCACAGTGGTTGTAAAATAAACTCAACAATTTCCTTGTATACAATGTGTATAGATTTATACATAACATCACACAGTGGTATTGTCACAGTTATAGTAAAATAAACTAAGCGAATTCCTTGTGTACAAACTATATAGATTTATACCTAACACCAAACAGCTGTATTGCCACCTTGTGTATTTTTGGATTGATCTCCATCACTGACATCAGCTTCACTCATCACAAAAACATTGGAAATAAATAAAATGATAAATTCATCAATAAAATGAAATACCTGTATAAGTTTTACTATATTATACTCGCATTAACTGTAAAGAAATTAATCCATTGGTTAAAGATGCACTTCTAGTGAACAAGACATTGTCACAAGAAGGCATTTATTCTTGGTATACTTTTGCTAAAGAAGTACTTGATGAATTTGACCTTAATGAAGAGGATCTTATGGAAGAAGACAGGCCCTTTAATCTTATTAAAAATCCAATTAAAAAATCTGTAAAATTGATTGTAAAACAACAATATGATAAAATTATAATAGAAAAACTTAACAAAATAGATGAAAATTCTAAACTTTTTATCTATAGTAAAATTAAAAATGAAATAAAGATGGAGGATTATTTAACAAATTTAAAAAATTTCAATAGCCGCAAAGTGCTTACTAAATTTCGCATTAGTGACCACAATTTAGAAATAGAAGTAGGTCGCTATAAAAAAGTTCCCAGAGAAGAAAGAGTTTGTAAAATTTGTAAAACACTAGATGATGAACATCACTTTTTCTTTACCTGTAAAACAAGTAATGAGATACGAAATATTTTGTTACGTAAAATCGAAAGGTTTTATCCCAATTTTAACCAGCTTAGTTCAATAGAGAGACTTAAAATCGTTCTTGACCCTATATCAGATATCTTGCCCAGCGTTGTCGACTATATAAAGCAATCAATTGAATTGCGAAAATAAGGTCCACACTGGTCACTAATATCTATTTTAATTATATATAATTCATTTACATGTTGAATCATTTTGTTCTTATATGTTTTATGTTTGTCATTTTTCATTTGTATTTGCTGAACCCGTCAGGGTTTTATGTTTTGCAAATAAATAAATAATTGGTACTCAAAGTTCAAAACTTTCAGATACTTATCTAAAACTTATACTGTGTGTCAACTGAAGCTTTCTTTTCATGGAAATGTGTATATCTATTCTGTTGTAATATCATGTGTTATGATGTCATGAATGTCAACTTTTTTTTTGTAGCACTGGACATGTTAGAGGTCCTAAATTTGATTCCCGGAGACACAGACAGGAACTGAACCAGGAACTGAACCAGTATCTACAGGAAAAAGACAAACATTCAGATGATTCAGGTTATATAGATGAACAGGATGAACCTGATGACGCCATAGAATTACTAGGTAAATTCTACAGGATATCAAAGTAAACATATTCATAGTCTCTTTTGTGGATTACATGTTAAATACCAATGTTAGTTACATCACAATGGAGATGTTGACATTTAAATGAAGACCAGAATGTTCAGTTTTATTAGTCCCCTACCGGCAAAGCCGAAGGGGACTTTAAGTTTGTACTCCGTCCATCTGTACGTCCATCCGTCAGTCCGACAGATCAGTTTTCTGCACTTTTTTTGTCATTCTTGAAGATATTGATTTGATATTTGGTTTATAGTTTTACCATGACAAGTTACAGTTCAAGTTCAATTTCGTTCCATTTGTATGAACCTCAGTTTTGGCATTGAATCTTGAAGAAGTTAAAAAAAATATCACTGATCAGATTATTATTGTGAGTTATTGCCCTTGGAAATAGGAATTATTGTCAAAATAATAGTTTTCCAAACTTTTTTTGCAAACCCTTTTACCAAGTGATTTTATTGATATGTGAGCTTATAATGATGAGCTACATAGCAAGCTGATCGGGTAATTGTTTTGTACCCCTTGCAGACATAGTTTCAGGATTTTTAGAAGTCTTGTCCATACGTCTTCGTCCGATTCACATACTTAACATTGCGTGTTTTCTCATAGCTAACAAGCGGGTAGGGGACATTGTATTGCCCAGCAATACTTTAAGAATGCTTGTTATATAGGTATACATTATAAACCTAAGAAAATTAATTCAGAATTTCAGATTTTTAAGACATTTTCACTCTACATTTATGTAGCCTAATGTATATTGTGTTTTATGTAGAAGATGCAGATGAATTACGGAGAGAAGGTGTCACTAATATTCCAAAGTCAGGATATAAACTTAGCAAGGTATATTAGTGTCAATTATTATTTCATGTTACAATTAAAATTGCCATCAGATCATTTTATCTTATTTACAAGTCATCTGTAATTTATTATTGTTCTTAATGGTCCCTTTCGCTAAGTAATTAAAAATGTTGTAAAAATAAATTTGATTAATTAAAAACATTGAGAAAGGTCTGTGATGGCTTGTTTCTGGTTAATATTATTAAACAGTTCTTGTAGTATCAATAAAGTTTCAAATCTTCTATGTATCTGCTGTTATCAATAAAATGTTCAAATGTTGGAAATTTAGTCGGCAGCTAAAATTATTGTACAGTGAGGAATCAGTGGTTAAATGTTGAAATTGGAAAATTGAATGAGAGAAGCATTGTATTGTTTCTTTGTTTTTCATATTAAATCTAAATGCCACAAAAACTGTTTTGATATAGCACATTTCTCAAACAATATCGGAAAATTTATACATAATGTGTAACCATGATGCTGACGTATAGTTTTTAGTTCGCCTCAGCGAAGTTGAAGGGGACTATTGGAGTCACCCGGGCCTCTACAGCCAGTTTTCAGTTACTAGTTGACATAAGGTCATATAGTTTTATGTGCAGGTGCATGGTGAAGAGACTGACCATGTGACATCAGATGAAGGTCACATGACCCATATTACATGGTTGACGGGATTTTAAGTTTTATTTCAAAAATCAGTTTTAATATACAAAGTGACTTACAATCATATTACTTGGTGTGAGGGTGCATCTCTGGGAGTAACACAGCCTCCTACCAAAATTAAGTCACTCTGACCGTCTGATCGTGCTTCATTGACTTAGGTTAAGTTTTACGTCCGAGTTCGGTTCTCGGATACCAAGGGACCTAGAGTCTTATTTCTTGGTTTGAGGATGCATCTCGGGGAGTAACACAGCCTCCCACCAAAATTAGGTGACCTACTTATCGCACTGCATTGACTTAGGTTACCATTTCTACTTGTTTATAAGACCAATTTTTGGTACCAAATTTCGATTTCCTCAAAAGGGGGGTTGTCTTATAGGACAGGCCACTCCCCTAATAGAAGAAATCTTAGCAAATTTAAAAAGTATAAACTAATTTGTTTTGAGGAATGGAAGACTTGATGATGACAAGGTTTTCTGCGTTTTAGGATAAAACTTCACTCCAGCCTTTGCCAGATCATTGATATGATTTGCCATCGTGTTATACGAGGGTCAAGGCAAAAGTACTGCTCAAATTTTCCAAGAAAGGACCCTCGTCTTATAGGACACGTAGCCTTAACGGTATGTTTTACTTCCAAGTTCAGTTCACCAATACCAAGGGACCTACAATCATATTACTTGGTGTCATGGTGCATCTCAGGGAGTAACACAGCCTCCAATCAAAATACGGTCACTATGACCTACTTATTGCGCTTCATTTACTTAGGGTAAGTTTTATTTCTGAGTTCAGTTTTCTCATAACAAGCGACCTACAATCATATTACGTGGTTTCAGGGTGCATTTCGGGGAGTAACACAGCCTTCGACCAAAATTAGGTCACTCTGACCTACTTACTGCACTTCTTGACTTGGGTTAAGTTTTCAGTTTAGTTCTCTGCTTCCAAGTGACCTACAATCATTACATGCTGTAAGGGTCATCTCGGGGAGCTACACAGTCACACACCAAAATCAGTGGGGGAACCAGGCGTAGATTTCTGGTTATACAACAACAAATATTTGTGATCGTATTATGGTATGAGCCTGTTGTCTTCGGCCTCCGTAGACAGTTAGGTTTCTGTTCATTTATTTTTGTTCTATTGAACCTATCCTTATAATATTTTACCACAATACTCCCCCATATAAAAAAACAGGTTGGGATTGATTTTGGGAATCAGAATGTGCCCATCCTGTTTTTTTCTCTCGGTCATTAAGGATTTTTTGATGATTTTATTGTAAATTTTTAAATTTTCATCCAACTTCTTTGATTTTTAGCTTACCTGTCCTAATAGGACATACGTGAGCTTTTGCTATCACTTGGCATCCATCGTTGTCCGTCTATCATAAACTTTTTCAAAGATTTTCTCCTCTTAAACTACTGAACCATTTTGGCATCTAGTATGAACGTTGTGTTTTATTTTCTTAACAATCAAGAAACATGGCTGCCATTGCTAAAAATAGAACATAGGGGGGTAAACTGCAGTTTTAGGCTTATATCTAAAAAAATAAAGCATTTAGAGCAAAAATGTTCATCAGGTCAAGATCTGCCTGTAATTAAATTTTCAGACAAATTGGTCAACTCTTTGTTGGGTTATTGCCCCTGAATTGTTAATTTTAAGGAAATTTTGCAGTTTTAGGTTATTATCTTTAATATTATTATAGATAAAGACAAACTGTAGACAGCAAATATGTTCAACAAAGTAAGATCTACAAATAAGTCAACATGAATAAAATCATGAATTTACCCCTTATTGGAGTTTAGCCCTTAAAAGACAACTTTGTAAACTTTCAAAAACCTTCTCTTCTGAAACTGCAAGATCAATTTCCACCAAACTTAGACTGAAAGATCCTTAGGGTATCTAGTATAAAGTTAGTGTTTTAGTTTATTGTCCATCGAGAAATATGGCTGCCATGGCTAAAAATAGAACATAGGTAAAAAATGCACTTTTTGGCTCATATCTCAAAAACTAAAGCAGTTAGAGCAAAATTGACCAGAAGTAAAAATGTTAATAAGGTCACAATCTACCTGCCATGAAATTTTCAGACGAATTGGTCAACCCATTTTGCAGTTCTAAGGCTATTAACTTGAATATTATTATAGATAAAGACAAACTGTAAACAGCAAAAATGTTCAGCAAAGTACGATCTACAAATAAGTCAAAATTACCAAAATCATCAATTGACCCATAATAGGAGTTTTTAAACTTGAAAGATTATTTACATGTAAACACTAATTATCAGTAAAAATAATGGTCACAGATTTTTAGACCATAACTTGAAATAAATTAAATGGTAGCTGTACAAGTAAAATGGCGGGTTAAGGCTCAAGGTCATTGAAAAAGTCCATGGAAACCAATGAAAAAGTCTCTAGCAACCACATATATTTGGGTAAAGGACCCTATAATTTACCCGCACAAGTCAAAAAGAAGGTGAAGAGTCAAGGTCATTGGAAAAGTTCATAGCAACTGATGAAAAAGTCCCTAGCAACCAACCGCCTCAGTGGTCTCGTTGTAGCGTGCTCGCCCCGTGTGCAGAAGGTCGCGGGTTCGATCCCCGGGCGGGTCAAAACAAAGACATTAAAATTGGTATTTGCTGCTTCTCCGCCAAGCACGCGGCATCTAGGAGTAAGAGCAAAGACTGGTCGGCTCGGAGTTAGTATAATGTGTCCGAGTGAGGTGATATGTCTTCCTGTGGACAGTTACTTCGTGAGCTAGCACATTAAAAATCCGACTTAGCGTGTCGGTCTAGTACAAAGCAGGGATCATTTTCATTATCATAACATGTTCTCGTCCTGATATGCACCTTGTTGCCACTGGACGTTGAACAATAATTCATCCATCATCATCCCTAGCAACAATATATATATTTGGGTTACGGACCCTTATATTATACCTGTACAAGTCAAAATGGAAGGTCAGTGGTCAATGCCATTGAAAAATTCCATAGCAACTGATGAGAAAGTCTCTAGCAACCATATATTTTTGGGTTAAGGACCCTATAATTTACCTGTACAAATCAAAATGGAAAGTCAAGAGTCAATCCCATTGAAAATGTCCATAGCAACCGATAAAAAAGTCCCTAACTACCATATACATTTGTATATTTGGGTTCAGGATTGTATATTTTAGCTGTACAAGTCAACATTAAGGTGAAAAGTGCAAAGGTATACATTAAATAGCAAAAATAATCATTGATGCAAGATCTACACAAGAAATAGCAGGTGAGTATTTCAGGCTCTTTGGAGCCTCTTGTTGGTTTCTATAGTTCCTTGATAAAAATGCAAAAACTTGTGCGAGATCGGTTTTTCACTATCTCTTACTGTTTTAGAGATATAAGGAGCTAAAAAAAGGGACACACCTTCAATTTCCAAACTGTGTTGTTTCTTATCTGAATTTGATGATTTTTTGTAAAATGGTTCTCCATAAGAAATACGGTTAAAGTTACTCAAAGCATTTTTGCTATTACTTTTGTTGTTTGCAAAGATAAAAGGACTTAAAGGGACTAAAATTAGCAATTTTGCAGGATGCCTAAATTTTTTTAGTTTTTCATCCAATTTTATTGGGGATTTTTTCTTTTAATTCATCTTTGATGAGTGTTTCCAGTGATATTGCTACATATTTCTTTTTTCTTATACAGTTTTTTTACAAAAAAAGCAATGTGCCTTGATATGTAATTTTTTTAATTTTTCATCCAATTTTAATGGGGATTTTTTCTTTTAATTCACCTTGGTGAATGCTTTCAGTGGTATGTCAGTTTTTTTCTTTTTTTTTATTGTTTTTGAAACAAGGGTCCAAAATTAGCAATTTTGGAGGAAACATAAAATTTTTATTTTTCGTCCAACTTCATTGGACATTTTTGTTCTTTTAATTGATCTTTATAAGTATGTCAACAAATGTTTACTATCTTTTACATTCTTAAAAGATACAGGGGTTAAAGGTGCAAAAAAAACATGTTGCAGTCATTACGTGCTGTGCTTAGCAAAGCCCTTTATTATACTACTGCAAATATTGATCGAACGGATCAGTTATGAGCCTGTTGGCATCTGTAGACAGTTAGGTTTATGTTCTTTATCCCCTCGCCAACAAAGTTGGGAGGGGAGATATAGTAACGCTACAGTCTGTCCTTCCGTACATAACACCTTTGTGAACGCTCTAGACTCAACATCCTTCAAGGGAACTGGACCAAACTTGGCACATCCTTATGAATATCTAGAACCATATTGATTTTCAAGATCAAAGGCCAAGGTCACAGTGGAACTTTTAAATTCTTTACACACTGTCCATAACATCCTTGTGAATACTCTAGACTCAACATCCTTCAAGGGATTTTGACCAAACTTGGCACATACTTAGACCGTATGAATATCTAGAACCTCATTGATTTTCAAATTCATAGGTCAAAGGTCAAGGTACCAGTGGAACTTGCAAATTCTTTTCACCCAACCGTAACACCCTTGTGAACACTAGACTCAACATCCATCAAGGGGTTTTGACCAAACTTGGCACATACTTAGTCCTTATGAATATCTAGAACCCTATCAAATTTCAAGGTCAAAGGTCAAGGTCACAGTGGAATTTTAAATTCTTTACATCCTTGTGAACACTCTAGAAGTAATATCCTTCAATAGATGATTAAATCCAACTACGTACCAGTTAGTCCTTAGGAAAATCTGGAGTGCTATTGATTTTCTAGGTTAAAGGTCAAGGACCCAGGGTCACAACTGTTCGTAACATCCTTGTGAACACTCTAGAATCAACAGCTTTTGAATTTTTACTTAACTTTATACAAAGTTTAAATTTATCAGATCTAAAACCCTAAAGATTTTGATGGGATGGTCATGAGTTCAGTGTTGAGAAGGTGATATTTTAATGTACTGCCTATCTTTCCATAATTTATCTTTTCAACATTCTAGGCCCAATATTTCCTCATATGCATTTAAACTATGATTTGCAAAAACTAAGGATATTACATATCAGGATCTATAAAAATATTGTTTTTTTCAGGTCAAAAATCAAATGACAAGAAATTATTAATATATGTACACATTTCAGGGTCAAATTTTTTCTGATTGGACAAATTTTAAAATCTTCTCCAACTGAGATGTAACTTGGTATGAAGCATCTGTGGAAGAACCTTTATAAAGTTTGCATATTTCGTTCCGGTTGGACAACCAATATGGCCGCTGTGATGAATTCTTATTTCTTATTGAACAAATTTTAAAAATCTTCTGTCTGAAACGACGTAGCTAAATAAACTGAAACTTGGTATGAAGCGTCTATGGAAAGACCTCTATAAAGTTTGCATATATTTTCCAGTCGGACACTTATATGGTTCCATAATGAATCTAATTTCCTATTGGTCAAATTTTTAAAATCTCCTCCTTTGAAACCGAAAAGCATTAAGGGTATTTAGCTCACCTGGCCAAAGGCCATGTGAGCTTTTGTCATCACTTGGCATCCATCCATCCCTCTGTTAACTTTTCACATTTTAATTTTCTCCTCTGAAACCACTGGGCCAAATGGAATTAAACTTGGCAGGAAGCCTCTATGTAATGTCTTTTATAAAGTTAGCTCATTTCGTCTTGATCGAACAACAAACATGGCCACCATGGATTTTCAAAAATCTTCTCCTCTGAAACTGCTGGGCCGAATGGAACAAAACTTGACAGGAAGCATCTATGGGGGGGGGGGGGTTCTTAACAAAATTTCCTTCTTTTTGTCCTGATCGGACTACAAATACGGCCACCATGGACAGTTCTTGTTTCTGATTGGCTGATATAAAAACTCTTCTTTTCTGAAACTGCTTGGCTAAATGGAACAAAACTTGATAGGAAGCATATCTGGGAGGTCCTTTATAAAGTTTCCTCATTTCATCCCGATCAGAATACAAATATTGCCAACATGGGGCAGTTCTTGTTTCTGATTGGCTGATATAAAAAAATTTTCTCTTATATCGCAGGGCCAAATGGAATGAAACTTGACAGGAAGCGTCTATGTGGGGGAAGGGGGGGGGGGGGGGGGGGGGGTTCTTAACAAAATTTCCTTCTTTTTGTCCTGATCGGACTACAAATATGGCCACCATGGACAGTTCTTGTTTCTGATTGGCTGATATAAAAACTCTTCTTTTCTGAAACTGCTTGGCTAAATGGAACAAAACTTGATAGGAAGCATATCTGGGAGGTCCTTTATAAAGTTTCCTCATTTCGTCCCGATCAGAATACAAATATTGCCAACATGGGGCAGTTCTTGTTTCTGATTGGCTGATATAAAAAAAAATTTCTCTTATATCGCAGGGCCAAATGGAATGAAACTTGACAGGAAGCGTCTATGTGGCTGCCATAGAAAATTCTTGTTTCTCATTCTTTGATTTAAAAAAGAATTCCTGTGGAACTGCTTGGCCAAATGGAATGAAACCTGACAAGAAGCATATTACGTGGGAGGTTTTTACAAAGTTTTCTCAATTTGTCCAGATCATGCAACAAACATGGCCACAATGGGCAATTCTTGTTTCTGCCATGTGAGCGATACAGGCTCAGCCCTCAGAGCCTCTATTTTTTAGCTTACCTGTCCTAAAAGGATGTGAGCTTTTGGCATCACTTTGCGTCCATCGTCCTGTCCGTCATCTTTTTCCGTCTGTCTGTAAACTTTTACATTTTCATCTTCTCCTCTGAAACCCCTGGACCTATTGAACTGAAAATTGGCCTGAAGCTTCTATGGAAGTTCCTTTACAAAGTTTGCATAAATCTTCATGGTCTTTGAAACAAAATGGCCACCATGAGCATTTACATGTTCTGATTGGTCGATATTTAAAACTTCTTCTCTGAAACCGTAAAGCCAAATGAACTGAATTTTGGTATGGAGCATCTATGGAAGGCCCTTTACCAAGTTTGCGTAATTCATCCCGGTCCATGAAACAAAATGGCCACCATGAGCATTTACATGTTCTGATTGGTCGAAATTTAAAACTTCTTCTCCTCTGAAACCGTAAAGCCAAATGAACTGATTTTTAGCTCACCTGGCTATGCCAGTTTGAGCTTTTGCCATCATTTTGTGTCCGTCGTCTGTCATCCGTCTGTCCGTCCGTCCGTCGTAAACTTTTCATTAAAAGATCTTCTCCTCTGCAACCAACGGGCCGATTGGTTTGAACTTAATAGGATGAACTATGACATGTCCTCTACAAACGATCCTCAATTTATTTTGGTCTGACATAAAACATGGCTGTCGTAGCTAAAAATAGAATATAGGGGTGCATGTGTTGTTTTTGGCTTATAACTTAAAAACCGTTACAGATATAAAAAATCTGACGGGGGTAAAATTGATCAGCATGACAAGTTCTACCTACCCTGAAATTTTGAAGGAAATTCCAAAACCCATTTAGAAGTTATTGCCCTTTTTTCGTCAAATTTTCAAAATTTTAACATTTTTTGTCATTTATCTCCAAAACTATTTGAAATAGAAGTGAAATGTAAATTTGAAAAATGTTTGCCATGTTGAGATCTACCTACCCTGAAATTTTGAAGGGAATCCCAAATTCTATTTAGGAGTTATTGGTTTGTGTAATTTGAGGTCGGGTTCTGTTACATTTATTTAAGGTTCACCCTTATTCCTTGTCGTTTGTGGACACATTGATTTTTGGTCAATTACTTTAGTTCTAGCGAACCATTCTTTATGAAATTTTAACACAATGTTCCTTGGCTCAAAACAAAGGGATATGATTTGGGTATTATAGTCCCTCCCATTTTGAAAAATGAACTAAAAAGGGCCAGATTTGTTGTTTTCATTAGACACTCTGCTATGCCAGAATAAGTTTTTGCTATCACTTTTCATCTGTTGTTTATTCATCGTAGATATCTTCCTAGACCAACTGAAAAACTTGGTCAAGTACATTTTAAAAAATGTGTCAAGCAGGTTCACACCCCTTCCAAAATAACTGCCAAAAGGAAACATAATATAACATTAAAAAAAATGTAACAATATCGAGTAAATGTACACCAGACAAAAATCTCAATGAATACATTGAATAAAAACCAATACAGACACTGTCATCCGTTGCCCGACAAAAGGACCAAAAAGTAATACCAACATATAAACATCCACATGGAATTCATAAAAAACTCAGAAACCACTGAACCAAAGTTGCAATAGTCTTTAGGTGATCCCTTGAAGAATATTGTCAGCACTCCAACCAGGACTATCACCATCAGGGAACATCAGGGAACATATTTTAACATTAAACCTTATGAAAAATAAATCTTCAACAAATTTTCCTTGAACAATTGAACCAATTGCAACAAACTTGGTCAAATGTCCAATGAAAACCAGACTCCAGGTGAGCCTCTTGTTGGTAAAGAAGGTCCTTTACAAAGTTTGCATAAATCTGCTTGGTCCGTGAAACAAAATGGCGGCCATGAGCATTTACATGTTCTGATTGGTCGATATTTAAAACTTCTTCTTCTCTGAAACCGTAAAGCCAAATGAACTGATTTTTGGCATGGGGCATCTATGGAAGGTCCTTTACAAAGTTTGCATGACTCATCCCGGTCCATGAAACAAAATGGCCAGGTGAACGATAAAGGCTCAGCCCACTGAGCCTCTTGTTTTCATATTGGTGTAACTCTTTTAATTTTTATCCAATCTTAATGGAAAAATGTCTTCCCATCTGTTTTTTACTATCTATTACATTTAGAGATATATGGGGCCAAAAAAGAGACTTTTATTTCTCATCTGATTTTGATGATTTTTTATAATGGTTTTCATAAAAGATACAATTAAGGTTACTCCACACATTTTTGTGTTTCTTTTGTCATTGCAGCTAATAAGTGGATTAGCCATTTTGTAGGACACTTAAAATTTCTATTTTTCATCCGATTTCAATGGAGATTTTTTCTTTTAATTCATCTTGATGATTGCTTTCTGTATCATGTCAACAGATTTCTTCTACATTTTACAGTTTTCGAGATATTAGGAGTTGAAGGCCCCAAAAAAGCAATGTATCTTGACATGTTAATTTTTATATATATATTTTTTTTTTCATCTGTTTTTGTGATAGGTCTAATATATTATTGTTTAATGTATATTATAATATCCAACACTTTATTGGGTCAAGCATAACAGAACGTCCTCACTTACTTTGGGGTTGTATCATGCTGTGCTTAGCAAAACCCTTTATTTTTTAACAGATATTGAGGCAAAGACAAGAAGAGGCAAACGTGAAATTAAACATCAAGTAAGTGTTTAAAATAGAAAATTCTTTTTAAAAGGGTTATCTCCCTTTGATTAAATCATAATTTAGAAGTCAAATATATATATAATATATATATAAACGTCTAAAAGGTTGCAAAACAACATCAAAATAAAACAAATAAAATTTTAAATTATAAAAATAATTTTCGGATCACTGAGATCCTTCATCAGTGCTGTCGCAGTGTTATATATATATTAAAAGGTTCATTCAACTGAAAAAAAAATTAAAACTCAGATGATTGTTTTTTTGATATAACTTCTCCAGTTTGTGTCTATTAATATACAATTGATTAAAGAGCCGTGTTCTAAACGTGATGTAAATTCACTGCTTTAAATATTTCTTTTTGTTCATTATATTGCAACAATGACTATCTTTACATAATTTGCATAACCTAGTTTTGGTACATATGAACCATCCAGGGGTAAGAGATGCCTGTTGTGCACAAATTGCATTTTCGTTATGTTATACAAGGCATGCCAAGTATTTCTTTTCTTCATTTATCTCAAGTGGAAATAAATTTTTTAAGCTTGTATACAGAACATTCATGGCACTTTAAATTTAATTTTATGGGCGAATATTCAGATCCCTTTTCACAATTTCTGAAGTATTTAATATTTTTCATATTGTATTTATTTTGCATTGGTTTCATGAATCATGTTTGTTTTAATCAAACATTCCCAATACGTTTGTTTAATTACTTGACCATTTTCAAAGTGGCCACTTTATGTATAAATGGAATTGTTCTAAACGACACTTGATACAGATGTGGAATGGATGTATTGGAAAACAGCAGAATAACTCTCATACAATAATACATCAAATGATAATAGGCAAATTTAAGTGATTTTCAGGTTTCAGTATTCACGTATTAGATATATATTGCACATGTGGTCAATGAAAGGAACCAACCCTGTTCTTGGAATTATTGGGGTATAAAACATTCCTAAGACATTTTTTGACACCAAATGGAGAAAATAGCTGATTGTTTTACTGATAAGTAATCTTATTTGCCCATTTAGCCCTAAATATTCAAAAGAATAGTGAATATAGTACAAGATTTTTTTTTTAAATCTGCACTAGGAAATTCTGATTCATAATTTATGTTTTTTATATATATCATATGAGAGCTATTCTTTGTTGCAAATAATTTTAACTAACAACTTTTTAATTTCACAGCACTATTTAGCATTAGTTGTTGTAGTTAGGTTTTTCTGACCTTTTTAAACTATCGGTATTTCAGCCTTTACACTGGAATGCAACCTCAATACAGCTTTAATGGTATGTACATGTAGAAATTTTCTCCGTAGATTTTTTTTACCTTTTAATTGTTTCATGTATTATATATTTTATTAATTATAGTTTTGCTGTTGCATATAGTTTAAAAAAAGTAAGTCCAAATTTTAAATATTATTCTTTCTATTGTTGACGGAGTTATGCAATAACATCACATGGTCTTCTTCATGGTTTACATGAATAACTTTGTGAACGAAACAAATGATAAGATTTAAACACATATTTAAGCTGTTTATCTTATCTCTGTGTCTTCTGCAGATGTAATTGTACAATTTATAAAAAGAATTTGTCTAGCCTGCAACGAAAAGTCGCAAAAGGGGAGATATAGGTATTACTTTTCAGTGGCGGAGGCTGCAGCAAAAAGTTTTAAGCTCACCTGGCTAAAATCCATCCGTTAACTTTTCACATTTCAATTTTCTAAAAAAACTGCTGAACCAAATGGAACCAAACTTAGCAATGTTCCTGGGAAGGTCCTTTACAGAATTGTAATTTTGATTCCGATCGAATATTCAACATGGCTGCCAGGCCCAATAATGTGTTCTGATTGGCTGAAATTTAAAAAATCGTCTTGTCAGAAACTGCAAGGCCAAATGAACTTCTACTTTGCAGGAATGTTTCTTAGATGGTCCTAAATTTGAAATTTTGGTGCCAATTGGAAATAAAAGATGGCCACCACCGTGGGACATAGTTAACATAGGACCTTATAGGAAATACATATCAAAACTGTTTGACAGATTGAATTAATAATATGTCTGAATGATTGTATGATGGTCCTGTACCAAATCTGTAATTTTGATGCCGATCTGATATTGATAGCAACCACTGCAGGACATAGTTAACACAGTACCCAATGTTTCAAAAATCTTCTTGTCAGAAACCACAAGACCAAATGAACTTTTACTTTGCAGAAAGGTCCGTAGATGGTCCTCTACCAAATTTGTAATTTTGGTGCCGATTGGAAATCCAAGATGGCCACCACCATGGGACATAGTTAACATAGGACCTTATAGGAAATACATACGAACAATTTCTTGGAAACAGTTTGACAGATTGAATTGATAATATACCTGAATGATTGTATGATGGTCCTGTACCAAATGTATAATTTTGATGCCGAAATCCAAGATAACTATGACTGCAGGTCATAGTTAACGCAGGACCCAATGTTTAAAAAATCTTCTTGTCAGAAACCACTGAATGGATTGAAACCAAACATAGAATGAATGTTCCTTATGAGGTGCATTCCAAGTGTTGTTACTTTGGTGCTGATCTGTCATCCAGAATTATAGCAAGCGCAGGACTTAGTTCAATACAGGACCCTATGTAGAAAACATACAAAGTGACAGCTTCTTCTTGAAAATTACTATGGGAGCATATGAGTCATTTAGAAAAGTCTTTGTTAAATGGGGGCAGCCATTATGCAATATGAGGTGAATTTATTTGTTAAAGTGAATATGGCCATATTGTGCAAATATACTAAGGCTAGAAAAAGTTTTGTTTGCTGGAAACGGAAGTAAGTAAAGTAAGGGAAATAACATGCTTCAAATTATAATTTTAGAGTCAGGATCATGATATGGAAATGATTTTCCGGAAAGGGCTATTGCTGTGCTCGCATCATTAGCCACGCCAACAGCATATTAATTTTGCACGCATAATACCTACACTTGATCTTTGTTCCATAGATATAAAGTTTGCAGGAGTATAATTTTCTTCTGACCTTGACCTCATTTTCATGGTTCATTGACTTCCTAAACATTGTAAAAATCGGCATCCAAGTTTCGTTGTTAAATCCATTTCTTAGCAACTGTAATACCTTGGCCCACCATATATGGTGTATAGATATTTCTTGATGGGTACATGCCAGTCTGACACCTGTCTGCAGACCTTGACCTCAATTTCATGGTTGAATGACTTGTGTTGGATTTTCATTATTAAGTCCACTTCTTAGCAACTGTAATACCTAGAGCCACCATATTTGGTGTATAGATATTTCTTGATGGGTACATGTCAGTCTGAAGCTCATGCTTCAATTATTTGCATTGCACTTTCATGATTAAGTGCGTATTGGTCTATAGATAGTTCCTATTAGATAGATGATTGTCCAGCATCTGTCATCTCACCATGACCTGAATTTCATGCTTGAGTGAACTTGCCATACGTTTATGTGATTTAGTCCATTTCTCAGCAATTGTACTACTGTAAATATGGAAATTATTGCGATGTTTTTATTATTGCAAATATCGCGATCGGTTGGGGATCGCAATATTATAAACTCGCATTTTTTACTGCATATTTTTATGTCTGATTTATTCTAGATTTGTCTCCCTTTGTTTACATTTACACCGGTAAGTTTTTGGTCATTGATTGCTGACATCTGGAGACAGGTTAATTAGTAGATATTAAGTAGTATACCACGGGTTGTATAGTTATTGTATAGACAGCTATTATATATATACATTTTGAATTCTAATAATTCGAAAACCATTAATTAAAACAATTATATTAATAAAACTTCCACTTTCAAGTTTTACCAGATCTCCGATTGCCATAATAAACTTATTTTTTCACATGGGCAGCGATCACAGTAATTTAACCTCGCAATTTTGCCTTGGGTAGAAGAATCGCTATAATAAGTGCATGCAAAAATTTCCGAATTTACGGTAGCTAGATTGTATTTGGTTGATGGAAGTTCATAGTGGTTATAAATCAGTCTCACATTATGAAATTTGACCTCTATTTCATGCTTGAGTGACATCACATTTCCAGCAACTTTGATACGTACACTAACTGTATTTATTGAGTATCATTGAAGCAGAAAACTTTACAGTTGTGTATTTTTATACAAAATTCTGGGGATATTTTTTTGGAGAAATGACAATTTAAAGTGAAAAAGACCTTTATTTCAAGGATTTTAAATCAACCTTTAATGGATGATATATACGAGCTAAATATATTTTTTTTTCTTGATATTTAGATGCAGTTTGGAATATTCTATCTGCATTCATGTAAAATTTTATAAAAATCCTTTATTTAACAGACTAGTTACCTCCTATGTTATACAATCTTTAACAATTTAATAAATGAAGAAATTTGGCAAAATTATGTTAGTTATCTTGGTGACCAATGTTTTAGTTGTAAAGACTTTGTTTGAGGCTGTGAAAATCCTTGATTCTTATCCAGGCTTTTATTTTAAAGAAATTAGGAAACAATAGAAACCACATTTATTATGTTACTTTTACATTAGGTTTTTAAAGACAACACTTTTTTGTCTGATACATGACAGAAATATAAAATGTAATTTGATAAATGCACAGATTTAATTTATTTTGCCTGAGAAAATGATAAATTTTCATTATTGTAGAAGATAGATTCCGATCTATACAGAATAATGGCAGTCCATTAGATTCTGATCAGGATGAACGACCTGACACTGGTAATACTATTTAGTTTACCCAATGTAAACATATATATATTACCTCCCTGATATCTGAATACAGCTATCAAGCCTTATCTTACAGTAATGTCAGAGAGTGTTGTTTAATATAAGTGGCAAGTAAAACAAATTTACATGGTCGCCTGCATGATATTACTAATTATCTACGGTATATGTTGGTAGATACATAACAAATACCTGTATTTTAATTTATTATTTTTTAAATGATTAAAAATACTCTCATTGGATGAAAACTGTCATGTGATTCAAAAATAAATTGAATGTTTTTAAAAAAATATAACATTGTGGGAAACAATCCTATTGTTCACCTCCAAACATCCCAATTTTCCCCCTCAAGGACAACTGCGTAATTTGTCTGCATTAAAAGATATGTCTTGCTCCTGTCGAAAAAATAAAACAATTACAGCCCTCATTTGACGTAGACATTCAGATTTGGCAACCCTTGACAGGTTGTTTTTCATTGGGCAAGCCCTCGGGGAAAACAACCTCTCTCTAGTTGCTGAATCTGAATGTCTACCTCAAATAATAATGGCCGTAATTGTATATTGTTATATACAGACATGGTCCTTAGCTTATGACATACAAGTGTGTGTATGTCATAAATGGGTGGGCACTGATTTTCTCTTCCATTTTTGAAAGATTTTAACTGTATTTGGTAGAGAGAACACACGATCATGTATCATACACATAAATGATGTTTGAAAGGTTTTTGTTTTTAGCTCACCTGTCCTAAAAGGACATGTGAGCTTTTAGCATCACTTGGCGTTCTTCATCCATTGTCCGTCCGTCTGTAAACTTTTACATTTTCATCTTCTCCTCTGAAACCCCTTGATCTATTAAACTGAACTTGGCCTGAAGCTTCTACGGAAGGTCCTTTACAAAGTTTGCCATCAGCATTTACATGTTCTGATTGGTCCAAATTTAAAACTTCTCCTCTGAAACCGTAAAGCCAAATGAACTGATTTTTGGTATGGAGCATCTATGGAAGGTCTTTCACCAAGTTTGCATAACTAATCCCGGTCCGTGAAACAAAATGGCCGCCATGAGCATTTATATGGTCTGATTGGTCGAAATTTAAAACTTCTCCTCTGAAACCATAAAGCCAAATGAACTGATTTTTGATAAGGAGCATCTATGGAAGGTTCTTTACAAAATTTGCATAAATTATCCAAGTTCGTGAAACAAAATGGCCGTCATGAGTATTAACATGTTCTGATTGGTGGAAATTTAAAACTTCTTCTCTGAAACCGTAAAGCCAAATGAACTGATTTTTTGGTATGGAGCATCTATGGAAGGTCCTTTACCAAGGTTGCATAACTCATCCCGGTCTGTGAAACAAAATGGCCGCCATGACCATTTACATGTTCTGATTGGTCGAAATTTAAAACTTCTTCTTCTCTGAAATCGTAAAGCCAAATGAACTGATTTTTGGTATGGAGCATCTATGGAAGGTCCTTTACAAAATTTGCATAAGTCTTTTTGGTCCATAAAAAAAATGGCCGCCATGAGCATTTACATGTTCAGATTGATCGAAATTTAAAACTTCTTCTTCTCTTTACAAAATTTGCATAAATTATCCAAGTTTGTGAAACAAAATGGCCGTCATGAGTATTAACATGTTCTGATTGGTGGAAATTTAAAACTTCTTCTCTGAAACCGTAAAGCCAAATGAACTGATTTTTTGGTATGGAGCATCTATGGAAGGTCCTTTACCAAGGTTGCATAACTCATCCCGGTCCGTGAAACAAAATGGCTGCCATGAGCATTTACATGTTCTGATTGGTCGAAATTTAAAACTTCTTCTCTGAAATCGTAAAGCCAAATGAACTGATTTTTGGTATGGAGCATTTATGGAAGGTCCTTACAAAGTTTGCATTAAATTTCCCAATCTGTGGAAAAAAAAATGGCCAGGTGAACGATACAGGCTCAGCCCACTGAGCCTCTTGTTTAGATATTCATATTACAGTTAAATGCACATTTGGCAAACGGAGACCAAACATTGCCATTATACAAGTGTAGCATTGAATAAAAAATATATTGGTTGGTTATCACTGATTTGTGTGAAAAAGTTCTTTCCAGGTCAAGTCATGTTTTATCCTTGTAGGTATGTCTGGTTATCAGCCATCACCAGGGGACAGTGAGGATGATGAATTTGAAAGTGTATCCCAGGTTACAGGGCCTGTAAGTTTAAATTATGAATTGGCAGCAGTTTGATAGAATTTGCAAAATATTACAGTGCAGACTTCAAGGGACTGCTAAGTATGTAAAATTGGCAGAGCCACATTGTATACGAGTTGGTGTAGCTGATCATAACCATGAAATATTTCTTAATTAAAATATAACAGATTAATCACTAACGAACAGTTATCAATGACATCTTTATTTACAGTAAATATTTGCCTGTAAGACTTTGTCTATTTTTATCACACATGATATTGCTAGACCCATACTTCAAGTTTCTGGTAACACACTTGTCCATTTAATTATTAGCTCACCTGATCCAAAGGGTCAAGTGAGCTATTCTCATCACTTGGTGTCCGTCGTCCGTCGTGGTCCGTTAACTTTTACAAAAATCTTCTCCTCTGAAACTACTTGGCCAAATGAAACCAAACTTGGCCACAAGCATCATTAGGGTATCTTGTTTAAAAAATGAGTCCGATTACCCCGCCTGCCAACCAACATGGCCGACATGTCTAAAAATAGAACATAGGGGTAAACTACAGTTTTTGTCTCATATTTTAAAAACTAAAGCATTTAGAGCAAAACTGATGGGGTAAAAATGTTTATCAGGTCAAGATCTACCTGCCATTAAATTTTCAGACGAATCGGTCACCCCTTTTGTTGGGTTGTTGCCTCTGTATTGTTAATTTTAAGGAAAGTTTAAGGTTATTATCTTGAATATTATTATAGATAAAGACAACCTGTAAACTACAAAAATGTTCATCAAAGTAAGATCTAATAAGTCAACATGACCAAAATCATTGATTGATCCCTTATAGGAGTTTTTGCCCTTTGAAGATGGCATCCGGTGTAAATTTTCCTTTAAAGATCTTCTCCTTTGAAACCACTGGGCCAATTGGGACCAAACTTTGGTGGAATGGTCCTTCGGTGGCTCCCTTCCAAATTTATATCCAGCATCCCCGACTTCCAAGAATATGGCTGCTGTTGCTAAAAATAGAAAAAAGGGGGGATGAATTTAAAAAATCTTCTTTCATGAAATTACAATGCCAATTGAAACCAAACTTGGCAGTAATGTTCTAAGGAGGTTCTCTTTCTGAAATATGTCTGATGACCCGAACTGTCAACCAAGATGGCTGCCCCAGCCAAACTTAGTTTAACATTGGATCCTATGGGAAAATTCATTGAAAAATCTTCTTGTCTGAAACCACTTGACCAAATGGAACCAGACTTGGCAGCAATGGTCCTGAGATGGTCCTCTTTCAGAAATATGTCTGATGACCGGGACTGTCAACCAATATGGCCGCCACAGCTGAACTTAGTTTTACATAGGACCCTAGGGGAAATTCACTCAAAAATCTTCTTGTCTGAAACCTGACTTAGCCAATTAGAACTAGACTTTGTAGCAATGGTCCTTAGATGGTCCTCTTTCAGAATTGTGTCTGATGACCCGGACTGTCAACCAAGATGGCTGCCACACCCGAACTTAGTTTAACAAAGGGCCCTATGGGAAAATTCACTCATAAATCTTCTTGTCTATAACTACTGAGCCAATTGGAACTAAAGTTGGCAGCATGGGTCCTTAAATGGTCCTCTTTCAGAAATGTGTCCTACCATCTGGATTGTCAACCAAGATGGTCACCACAGCCAAACTTAGTTTAATATAGGATCCAATAAGAAAATTCATTTAAAAGTCTTCTTATCTGAAACCACTTAGCCAGTTGGAACAAGACTTAGCAATAACAGTCCTTAGATGATTCTCTTTTAGAAATTTGTCCATTGACCTGGACTGTCAACCAAGATGGCTGCCACAGCCAAACTTTGTTTAACATAGAACCGCATAGAAAAACCAGCCATATTGACTGCAACACTTAAATGTTTAGTCCTCTCAAGGTGAAAAGTTAAATCCAGGTGAGCGATACAGAGCCTCTAGTTGAGTTCCAGTTTTCAATGGTAAAATATACAATTTTATCATTGTCTGGACCAATGCTTTTGTTTGACCTTTTGGAAAATTGGTGTTCGAGAAACTGTCTTTTTTTATCTGAAAATAAAGGGCAAATTAGCAGGACATTCAAAACTGATCAAGCCATTGGTCATGTTGACTGATCCTAGTTCTAGCTACCAAAATTCAACTGTAGTTCACAGTCATTAATTTGTTATGCCCTGCCCACGAATGTGGATGGGCATATAGAGATATCATTGTCCGTTCGTACATACATCCGAACTATGTGATTAAGTTTGGCGTTTTGGTTCATTTCTTTGGAACTAAGCATAGTGTATCAATGAAACTGCATTAGTGGATGTGCCTTGGGTAGTACTGAGCAGTCATACAATAATTAGGTCATTAAGACCTACATTTTATTTTTGAGCGACTCTGGTTAAGTTTTGGGTTCAGGTTCATTTCTTTGGAATTAAGCATAGTTTATCAAGGTGATTAAGTTTTTTGTTTATATGGATTTTAGGGCAGGCCATCCATGTATTACAGATTCAATTTTTAGTTTAAACATGAGATGATAGTGTATATTTTAACAAAAGTTTCAGTTTGTAGGTTATATTTGATTTTTCTGGCAGAAAATATAGTTTTTTATTTGTTGATGTATAGCGGACATGGATTCAGTGAGGAAGGAAAATCTGGTTTGGTGTAAATGGAAAACTTACTTGTTCTGTATTAACATTATTCCCTTTTTAACATCAATAAATGCATCAAATTTATTGATATATTTACAGTGCCATACATATCAAGGACTTCATTAGTTCTTCACATTACAATTAGGAATACATTTATAAATTTTCAAGTAATTTTTTTTTCAGAGAAGGCCTGTTTGGAATGTCATGGATTCAGATGGTATGTAACAATTACTGTCAAAATATTCCATTTCTTAGTTCAAGCTTTTTCATCTTTCAAAATAGATTTAAAAAATATTTTTAAAGACATCTTATATGAAATATCCTTAAAATTTCTATAGACTACTACTACTTTTATTTTGTGAAAAGAAAGCATATCTTGAGTTTATTTTTGTCACAAAATCCTTACAAATATATCTGATGAAAAGTTCAAGCACAGATCATACATGAGGTCTTCAACAAGATATTCTTGATATCAGATCTTACATGAGGTCTTCAACAAGATATTCTTGATATCAGATCTTACATGAGGTCTTCAACAAGATATTCTTGATATCAGATCTTACATGAGGTCTTCAACAAGATATTCTTGATATCAGATCTTACATGAGGTCTTCAACAAGATATTCTTGATATCCAAGATGTCAATCACTGTCTATATTACAAGACAGATCCTCACTTTTCACTCATAAAATCAGTTAAACAGGTAGATTGATTGATTGTTGTTTAACGCCAGGCTGGCGATATTGCAGCCAATATCACGGCAATAAACAGGTAGAAGACACATTACTATTACATAATATTGTAAAACATGTACATGGTTCAAACCTTTTGGAAGTTTAAAATATCCTTTACTCTTATTCTAAAATTTAATTAACTCAAAATTACTGAAATATTAAATGACTGTTGATGATATTCAACTTAACTTTGAACTATATATATATATATCTCTAGAATTAATTGTGAGAGTCTTTAGTATTTAATTAGTACTTTTCCAGAAAACAATTTTTTTCAGGGATTTTATCATATAACTTTTAAGTTACTGTTATGTTTGTTTCGAGACATATCCATTCTGTCACTAATCAGGATGTTTTCGTTGCCAGACATCATGAATGTTAGGCAAATCAGTAAAATTTTACATACGATAATAGCTCAGTATTTCTCTGTAAGCCTTAGATGTTTCAGGAAAACTGGATCACACCAAACAACTATAATATATAATTTTATTTCATTTTGTAACCATGAACAGGGATAAGGCCATAGTTGTTTTTTTTTTTCTTTGTTTTGCGTCTGCATGCGGGCAGATTTTTTTTGCTTCATATGGTCAAAAATAAACACAGACAAATTTTTCAATCGGTAAAAAAAATCAGAAATTTGTTTCTTCCCAACCATATTTTATTGTTGTTTTAGTTTTTAAGTGGCCCCACACCATCACAAATTACTTTCCATTTGAATCTCTTGTTCTTTCTGGTGTCACAGATTAACTGTCCAATTGCAGTTTTATTCTTAGGAAATCTCTATGAGGAGTAAGTGATTGTGTTTTTTTTTTTCCTGGCTGGCTGGTAGGTTTTCAGATCCAGTTGATGCAAAACAAAGAAAAAAACAGACACGGCCTAACTATACAAAATTCTAATGTCCTCTATGATGCCTAACACTTCTACAACATGAAGTGAAGTCATACAAGGAAAAGTCTGATTCATGATAGAACAGAAACGATTCGGACCAAACGTATTAAGTTTTAAATTACATTTACTCATTTTATTCTTTTTAGGTGAGATGTACAACCCAAAGATGTCTAAAACACTGCCAGAACCTTCCCGGTCAAAGAAAAGTAGTAGTTCAAATAGCCAGAGGTATCATATATATACAGTATATAGTACATATTTCCATCCACTAGTGGCTTACTAATAGTTATGTGTTCATAAACACCTTTGAACACTCATGGTGCTAGTTGAACAGAACTTCATATCAGTAACAAGTAATTCACCTTGAATTTTTGTAGAAATACAAATTACTTTGAATCGAGAAATATTTTTGATCTCATTTTCACAAATGATACACAGTATTTGACTCTATCATTCTACCGTTACATTGATGAATTATTAGAGACAAAGAACTCTTTTAAGTTTGAGGTCAATATGTTAAAGGTGAAGTATTATTTTTACCAAAAAACAACATTTAAAAATAATTTCTGGATTATCGATTGCCCAATTGGAATGAAGATTTTACTGATAAAAGGAAGGTGAATTTCATCATTTCTAAAAATTCTAAAAAAACTCGAAGTGTTATATAACTAACTAGAGGTAGGGACTGTTGGAACAACAGCTATATCCGCACCCCACATTTATTTGTAAAAACACATTCTTAACATTTTCATTTTCCATTGCATTACAGTTTGCATCTGTAACAAATAACCTTTTCACAAATATCACAACCCACTTTTACTATAATTTAACTATTTGGACCCTTTTAGGGACCTATAGCCCCTTAAACTGAAATTCACAAATTTCTTCAATTTTTTTTTCTTTAGATAAAATTTTAGTAATTATGGTCTTTTTCTGTTTTGGCCCTTTTTTGTACCTCCCAGGCCCCCTTTTAGAAATTTGGAATTCCAAAACCTTTTGTGCATCTGTAGTTAGCAAGCAATAATATGACATAGTTATTTTAGTAATTACGGTCTTTCCTTCACATAGGAAAGACCTTACTGTTTTTCTTATGTTTATTTTTTCTTCCAGCATTTTTTGACATGGCCCCTCTTTTCTATTGAAGTTATCTTGACCAAATTTGGACCATCGATAGACCTCATTATGAAGTTTTAAAAAATGAGGCTGTGAAGGATTTCATCATATCCTTAAGGAGTTATCTCCCTTTTATTGTTTTTTTTCGTAATGGCACCTCGTTGTTTTTAAAGATATCATGACCTTATTTGGACAGTGGGTAGATCTCATCATGAAGTATTACCAGATGACCCTGCTTAGGATTTAATCATGCCCTTTAAGGGTTTTATCCCTTTGAAACAATTTCTTTTATTTGCTTATAATTTAAAACTGTTACAGATAGAATCGATTTGAAAATGGCAACATGTACATAAAAAGATGGCAATGTTAATAAACATAAACATTTATTTTATTATTAACTCTTATAAGAGTTATTTCCCTTGAAATATTATACACAATTTTTGAAAAATTCTATTTCGAGAACCGGAAGTTGTAGAGACATGGGACCTTCAACAATAATCTTTAGTTCATGTGACCTTTCATTTGCACCCAAGGTCAAAGGTCACTGAGTGCAAAAAAGTTCTTATGCTTAAATTTCAAGCTTGAATATTAAGAAAACGATAAGAGATAGCTGCATACATACAGTGTATAAAATTTCCTCTTGAAAAGCTCTACATTTTATACATTAGGCCCAAAACTTTCTGACCATCCGTTCAAAAGTTACAATGAGATAATCTTTTAAAGTATAGTATTTTGTGTATATCTTTAAAACAGTAACAGATATCAACCGGGGCCTCGGTGGCCAAGTGGTCTAGGTAGTTCGTCATGACTACTAATGTCAAAACTGAGTTTGCGAGTTCGAATCTCACCTGTGGCGGGGTGTGTTCGACTCCGATCTAAATTGACAAGGATTGCCAGTTTTCCTACCGAAGGTCGGTGGTTCTCTCCGGGTGCTCCGGCTTCCTCCACCAATAAAAACTGGCCGCCGCAAAATAGCCAAATGTGCTGAAAACCCCAACTAAACAAACAAACAAACAGATATCAACCTACTATAAATTGCAAAAATGATCAGTATTTCAAGACCTTTAATTTGAGGTCATTGTCAGGGTCATGATGAAATTTCTCCCTGATCTTCAGAGGGTACTATGACCTTGACCTTGTGACCTTTTGAAAGGAGAAATGGTCCTGTGTTGAATGCTGGTAGTCCAATGTCTCCATGGCTTCCAGTTCCTAAGTTGAATATTGCATCATATATTTAATTATTCAATGTGCCTTTAATGAGTTATGGAATTGCCCAATTTTTTGTGATAATATTGTACTTCATCTGCGGATCATTTTGCACTTAGAAGATTTGAGATATCTGTTGTCGTTTTAAAGGTATTGCAGTTTGAAATTTTGTGAGGGGGGCATATATTTCTGAATCAACAACAGCTAGCCACCTGAAATTGAAGAGTTTAACATGGTTATATGTTTGAATTAATACCTAAACATTCAAAGAAAAAAAAAAAAGCAATTTGAAATTTTCATGTTGAACATTGACTTTGTGAGTTTCATAAGTTCTATTTATACAATTGCTATTGCGTCATTTTTCGAACTTTGCCAAATGGGGTCATTTGACATATCAAATTAAACGTCTATATGAGCTCTACTCAAAAATGAAATTTTTAAACCCCATTTTTCATCCCAGTGGGAAGGGTTGGGTCATTAAGTGCAAAAATTAAGAGATGGTAAGATGGTAAGGTTGTTGCATATCAATGAAAGTCCATAAAGCGTACATTTCAAATATCAAATTTTTGTCCCCCAAAAATGGGTTGGGTGGAATCATTGAGTACAAGAAATAAATTTTCTTAGAAGGTAAGGTTGTCACATATCAAATGAAAGGTCGTAATGTTTACATTTCAAATATCGAATTCCTGTCCCAAAAAATGAGTTGGATAGGGTTATCAAGTGCACAAAATCAAACTTCTGAGATTTTGGGGTTGTCGCATATCAAAAGAAAGGTCATCAAGTCTGCATATCATACTTCCAATGTGGAAAATTAAGGTGGATTTGGTCATTAAGTGCGAAAAGTGAAAAGTTTAAGAAGGTATGCTTGTTGCATATTAAATGAAAGGTTATAAAGAGTACATTACAAATATCAGTCTTTTAATGGAAAGAGCTTTCAATTGTTTTACAAACAATTGAGATACTAGTTACGCTTTTTTTTTCTGTTTCTGCCCTTTTTGGTCCCTCCCACCCCCTTTTAAAATATTTGGAATTCCAAAACCTTATTGAGCATTTACAGTTGGTAAGCAACAATATGGCAACAATAAAAATGTTTTAAATTAAAAAATGACAGAGGAGTTCACGTCACAAGGCTCTTTGTATAATTTGGCCCGTTTTGGTCCGTCCCAGGCCCTCTTTTAAAAATTTGGAATTCCAAAACCTTATTGCGCTTCTACAGTTAGTAAGCAAAAATATGGCACAAAAAAATTGGTAAAAATTCAAAAGTGAAGGAGTTATGCAGCACAAGAAAGTGTGACAGAGGGACAGACGGACCTTTCATTCGAAAGTGCGGGTATCAAAAATTCTAAAGACACTCAAATTACTTGCATAACTTTCACTGCAAGGTGAACATTAAGAGGAACAAAATGTAACTTTCACTGCAAGGTGAACATTAAGAGGAACAAAATGTAACTTTCACTGCAAGGTGAACATTAAGAGGAACAAAATGTAACTTTCACTGCAAGGTGAACATTAAGAGGAACTAAATGTAACTTTCACTGCAAGGTGAACATTAAGAGGAACTAAATGTTAATGAGTTAATAATATTCAGCAAGTGTTTGGATAAATTAATTAAATTGGAAATTAGATATAATCTCAGAATTTATTGAGAATAGAATAAATAGTATAACATATTCATTTCTTGATTTTTAGTAGAAAATTAGCAGCTACAGCTCCTGTCAGATTTGATGATAGTTATCCAACCAGATCCATGGAAAGTGCCGATTCATTCCTTCAGGGGAGAGAATCTTGGTCAGGAAGAACTACTGAACCTCAGGTATATTAATAGAGCTCAGTAACAATTTATTAAAGCCCCATCACACTGTATGAAGACTCCACTAAGCTCTCCACGACCACCACGACATGCCAGATTGTAGCGAGATTGTGAAAAAACTGGAAAACGACCATCTTTATGAAGGCAATAATGATGCTGCTACGCTCCTAGTATGTGCAAAATAGCTGCTACTACTTTCCTTCTGTGACCCCGCCTCCCCTATACATCAGCAGTAAGTTTCCGCTGTGGTCTTACCAAGACAACATCACGCGCCAAGTCCAATATTGCACAACTTGATGACTGAGTCACGATACAGCTACGCGTTAGAAGATTGTATCACGGTAGAAATCCGCTACTACCACGAGTATCATGTCTGTACAGTGTAAGTTCCACGACCTTGTTACGATCGGTGGGTTTTTATTATATATGGTCAACAAGCCATCCTGCGAACTTAACCTGCAATGGCCTGTGTGCAGAAGCCTGTCCACGTCCACCCTTAAGCTGATCCGGAATAAAAACAAAGGACAGCTGAGCTGACTACATAATTTTTAGACATGTTAACGTTGAATTGTTTTATGAGCCGCGTCATGAGAGCGTACCATAGTCTTCTTGATCGTAATTAGAGCGGCAATGCTCATAGCAACCTCGCAGCATGGACTTAGTAGTAACGTAGTTGGAGTGTAGCTCTCGTAGAGTAAGCATAAAAGGATCGTAGTTCGGACACGAGGCCAGCATAGTCAGTCTGGTGTAAAGCTATTGACGGCCAAGCCACGCGGTCTCTGTGTCTATGCTACGCTGCCACTATGCCCCTTGTACAACGCCAATGCGATGTTACCAAGGCCATAAAACACTACGACCTCACTATGTAAAGTTTAAGCATGTTTTTTTTCAAAATAACTCTACCACGCTCCACCACATGGACTGGCGACCCCAGTACGTTGCTGATACGCTTTCAAAGAACTTCCATGTCTGGGTGCTTTTTTTGGTCGTAGCATGGTCTTTGTCCAGTTTGAAGGGGCTTTAAGTAAGGCCTGAATGTCCTACAGAAATATAAGCCTACTAGTCCTTTTGATCTTTCACTTTATGTTCAAACCATATTATTCTGCTATATTTCTGTTGGTCATTGCAATTAATACTATATAGATATGTACATGTATACATAAATTCGGGACGACATATTGTTATTATTCAGTTTCTTTGGTTTTTTTGTTTTTTGTTTTCTTCCATCTAATTTTGTCCGGACAAGTTCTCAGAGATGGCTGGAAAAATCTTTATAAAACTTCACTTTAATGATGATCACCAAGTCTAAACTTTCATATCTCAAAAACTGCACCATAGAATTTCATGAAACTTTGTACTTTTCTAAAGTATGATTACTAGAACATGTTCGTGAAAAAAAAATCACGATCGGTTGGAGACGTTTGACGGAAAAATGTAAAAATGACGAAAAACTGAACATTGACCGATTTCAACGAAAATTGATATCTAGGCTAAATTTGGGGTGACAAATAAGCTGCAATCATCGAAATACATTTTTTTTTTAAAGAAGGCCGCTGCTGTTGCTTGCAAATGCAATTCTAGTTTCAGTATTTCCTATTATTATGTGTCCCCTTCGTAGAAGGGGGACATATTGTTTTTGTAGTATTTCTTCTCAGCGAAGTTTGTCTGAGCCATAACTTTTTTATACGACCGCAAAATTTTTGCGGTCGTATATTGGTATGACGTTGGCGTCGTCGTCGTCGTCGTCGTCGTCGTCGTCTGCGTCGTCGTCCGAAGACATTTGGTTTTCGCACTATAACTTTAGTATAAGTTAATAGAAATCTATGAAATTTAAACACAAGGTTTGTGACCACAAAAGGAAGGTTGGGATTGATTTAGGGAGTTTTGGTCCCAACAGTTTAAGAATCAGGGGCCAAAAAAGGGCCCAATAAGCATTTTTCTTGGTTTTCGCACAATAACTCTAGTATAAGTAAATAGAAATCTATGAAATTTTAACACAAGGTTTATGACCACAAAAGGAAGGTTGGGATTGTTTTTGGGAGTTTTGGTCCCAACAGTTTAGGAATTAGGGGCTAAAAAAGGGCCAAAATAAGCATTTTTCTTGGTTTTTGCACAATAACTTTAGTATAAGTAAATAGAAATCTATGAAATTTAAACACAAGGTTTATGACCACAAAAGGAAGGTTGGGATTGATTTTTGGAGTTTTGGTCCCAACAGTTTAGGAATTAGGGGCCAAAAGGGTCCAAAATTAAACTTTGTTTGATTTCATTGAAAATTGAACTATTGGGGTTCTTTGATATGCCGAATCTAACCGTGCATTTAGATTCTTAATTTTCGGTCCCGTTTTCAAATTGGTCTACATTAAGGTTCAAAGGGTCCAAAATTAAACTTAGTTTGATTTTAACAAAAATTGAATTCTTTGGGTTCTTTGATATGCTGAATCTAAACATGTACTTAGTTTTTTTATTATGGGCCCAGTTTTCAAGTTGGTCCAAATCGGGGTCCAAAATTAAACTTTGTTTGATTTCATCGAAAATTGAACTATTGGGGTTCTTTGATATGCCAAATCTAACCGTGCATTTAGATTCTTAATTTTTGGTCCCGTTTTCAAATTGGTCTACATTAAGGTCCAAAGGGTCCAAAATTAAACTTAGTTTGATTTTAACAAAAATTGAATTCTTGGGGTTCTTTGATATGCTGAATCTAAACATGTACTTAGTTTTTTTATTATGGGCCCAGTTTTCAAGTTGGTCCAAATCGGGGTCCAAAATTAAAGCTAAAAAGGGGGTAAATTATTTTTTTTTTTGGGGGGGGGGGGGCAATTCTCCACAGCATATTGTATTACACAAGAAGCAAAAAATTGAATATAAATTCAAATCATATGACCAATTCTAAGTTCTTTATTTCAGTTATTCTGTGTCAGAAACCTATTATGTGTCAAATATTTGAAGAAATTTTCAATTAAACAGTATTGTGCAATAGCAAGAAATTGATATGTGTGCCCTGTTATCAAAACTTTATTATTAACAAATTCCATTGGAAATTTGCCAATATAAAATGTGCTGATGAAGCTTTTTTGTTTATCTTATCTAAACTGCTTTTAAATTATGTATATTTAAAATTTGTCATCCATGACTATGATGTCATTTTCTATTTTAATATGTTATGGTGTATTTAAATGGGCTGTTATGGTTGCAAAGTATAAAGAAATGGGGGGGGGGGGGGGTTGAAAACAAAATTGGGGGGGGGGGGGTAAATGAGAAATTGGGGAGGGGGTAATTTTTTCTCATTTCATATTTCATAAATTAAAAAGAAAATTTCAAATTTTTTTTAGCAAAAAAAAAGGGGGGGGGGTTACAATAAATTTTATTGTTTTTTGTTTTTTTTTTCGGAGGGGGGGTCAATGTTCAACTTCATAGTGTATTGCACAAAAGCTAAAAAAAGGGGTAAATTATTATTTTTTTTTTTGGGGGGGGGGGGGGGCAATTCTCCACAGCATATTGTATTGCACAAGAAGCAAAAAATTGAATATAAATTGAAATCATATGACCAATTTTAAGTTCTTTGATTTCAGTTATTCTGTGTCAGAAACCTATTATGTGTCAAATATTTGAAGAAATTTTCAATTACACAGTATTGCGCAATAGCAAGAAATTGATATGTGTGCCCAATTTTAAATTTTAAATTGGTTATTTCTGATTTATATATAAAAACAAATAATACTGATATGGTTTGAATAGGTAAATTAAAAATTTTTAAGTTCTTAGACAACATTCATTCTGTGTCAGAAACCTATGCTGTGTCAAATATTTATTCACAATCCAAATTCAGTATTGTATCAAGCTTGAATGTTGTGTTCATAATTGCCCCAACTATTCAGGGTTCGACATCTGCGGTCGTATCTAGCTGCGCCCAGCGGAGCATTTTATTGTCTTTTGACCTATGCTTATACCCTTTGGTATGTAGGTGTATACTATGAGATTGTGTGTCACATACCATTATTACCTTCATTTGACCTTGACCTTTAGGTCAAATTATGACTAAAATTATAGTATTTCCTTGTCCATGTTGTAACTTTTTTGTCTTTTGACCTAGGCTTATCCCCTTTGGTATGTTGGTGTATCAACATGAAGTGGTATGTTGCTGACCATCATTACTCCATTTGACCTTGACCTTTGACCTCAAGGTCAAATTATAGTATTTCATTGTCCTGATATTAACTTTTTTGTCTTTTGACCTAGGCTTATACCCTTTGGTATGTAGGTGTATTACCATGAGGGTGTGTGTCACGTACCATTATGATCCTCATTTGACCTTGACCTTTGACCTCAAGGTCAAATTATGATTAAAATTATAGTATTTCCTTTTCCAGGTTGGTACTTTTTAGCTCACCTGATCCAAAGAGTCAAGTGAGCTATTCTCATCACTTGACCTCGTCGTCTGTTGTCTGTTGTCTGTTGTCGTCCGTTAAATTTTACAAAACTCTTCTCCTCTGAAACTACTGGGCCAAATGGAACGAAACTTGGCCATAAGCATCATTAGGGTATCTAGTTTCAATATGTGTCTGATGACCCCAACTCCCAAACAACATGGCCGACATGGTTAAAAATAGAACATAGAGGTAAACTGCAGTTTTTGTCTTGTATCTCAAAAACTAAAGCATTTTCAGCAAAACTGACATGTGGTAAAAATGTTCATCAGGTCAAGATCTACTTGCCATGATATTTTCAGATGAATCTGTCAACCCTTTATTGATAATTTAAAGGAAATTTTGCAGTTTTTGGTTATCTTGAATATTATTATAGATAAAGACAGAACCCTATAGAAAAACCAGCCAAATTGACTGCAACACTTAAATTTTTAGTCCTGCTCAAGGTGAAAAGTAAAATCCAGGTGAGTGATACTGGCTCTTGAGATCTTCTACTTTGTTTTTTGACATAGGCTTATACTGTTTGATATATAGGTATATCACCATGCTGCAGTGTGTCACATACCATCATGACCCCTGTATGACTTTGACCTCAAGGTCAAATTATTACTAAAATTATAGTACTTCCTTGTCTGGGTTGCCACTTTTTTGTCTTTTGACTTAAAACTTATACCCTTTCATATATCGGTGCATCACCATTAGGCAGTGTTGAAATACCATGTGACCTTGACTGTTGACGTCAAGGTCAACTCATACTAAAATAAAAGTACATGTATTTCCTTGTCTGGGTTGTAATTTTTTTTTCTTCTGACTTAAGCTGATATCGTTTGGTAGTAGGTGTATAACCATGAGTCAGTGTGTCTACCATAATGACCTCCATGTGACCTTCACTTTTGACCTCAAGGACAAATTGTGGCTAAAATTAAAGTGTAATACCTAAAGGGGGGGGGGGGGTCAAATATTTCCTTCATAGGTTATGTTTATTTTTATCTTAGAGGTAGACAAGATTGACCTAGAATAAAGTGGAGGAGACATGTTTTGGTTAACAAAAACAGTTCCACCTAGTTTATCGATAATTTTAGTAAAATTTCAATTGCTTTCTGAATTTTTTGGAATTGTAAGATCTACATGTAAATTCTGGACATTTTGCAGATAATTAGAGTTGTCAGAGTTTACATACCAATATATAAAATTGTAAGTTAACGGATACTTACCTGTAAGTTGAAGGTTGACTTAGATTTCCTGAAATTCAATGTGACAATTAAGTGGGACCAGGTGAGATTATAACCAATTCCCAGAATTCACTTGACATATTGGAGTAGGACTTGGTAGCATTGGTCCTTAGGATGTCCTTTTTCAGAAATGTGTGTGATTTAGTGGACTGTGAACTAAGATGGCCACCACAGCAGAATTTAGTTTAACATAGGACCCTATGGGAATTTCTCTCAAAAATCTTCTCGTCTGAAACTACTAAGCCAATTAGAATTAGACTTGGTAGCAGTGGTCCTTAGATGGTCCTCTTTCAGAATTTTATGCGATGATTCAGACTGTCAACCAAGATGGCCACCACACCCGAACTTAGTTTAACATAGGGCCCTATGGAAAAATTCATTGAAAAATCTTCTTGTCTGAAACCACTTGACATATTGGAGCCAGACTTGGCAGCATTGGTCCTTAGGAGGTCCTCTTTCAGAAATATGTCCGATCACTCGGATTGTCAACCAAGATGGCTGCCACACCGAACTTTATTAAATATTGGACCCTATAGGAAAATTCATTTAAAAATCTGAAACCGCTTAGCCAGTTGGAGCAAGACTTAGCAGAAATTGTCCTTAGATGGTTCTCTTTTAGAAATGTATCCTTTGACCTGGACTGTCAACCAAGATGACTGCCACAGCTGAAATTTTAGTTTAACATAGAATCCTATAGAAAAACCAGCCAAATTGACTGCAACACTTAAATTTTTAGGTCTGCTCAAGGTGAAAAGTTAAATCCAGGTGAGCGATACAGGCCCTTGAGAGCCTCTAGTTATATATATTTATTGGACTTGACCAAAGGAAGGTCCCTTTCGGTTTTGAGGAAAATCGGACAACAAATTTTGGGAAAAACTTTGTTTTTATATGAAAAAATGCATATTTTGAGAATTAACCTTATGTCGTACAATAACTTCAGATTGCTTTAACAGATTTTCATATATTTTATACACAGAGTTGAACATGATCAGAGGAAGGTCCCTTTTGATTTTTAGTAAAATCGGAAAACACTGTTTGGGGAAAAACTTAGTTTTTATATGAAAAAATGCATATTTTGAGAATTAACACTATGTCGTATGATAACTTAAGATTGCCTTCACAGATTTTCATAAATTTTATACACAGTGTTGGACATGATCAAAGAAAGGTCCCTTTTGAATTTAAGGAAAATTGGGAAACACTTTTTGGGTGAAAACTTAGTTTTTATATGAAAAAAACCATATTTTGACAATTACCACTATGTTGTATGATAACTTAAGATTGGCTTCACAGATTTTCATAAATTTTATATACAGTGTTGGACATGATCAAAGGAAGGTACCTTTTGATTTTGAGGAAAATTGGAAAACACTTTTGGGCAAAAACTTTGTTTTTATATGGAAAAAGGCAAATTTGAGAATTTAGCTTCATGCTTTTTGATAGATAAAATGAATGTATGAAATCACAACTAGATTTTGAAGTGTTTTTGATTCCCATTAGTTCAATCACACAAACTGGCAGGGCCCTTTCTGACATTGTCAGTATTCTAGTTAATCTCTTTAATTTATGTTTTTCAAATGGCTATTACGCAGAATCTTTGGCCAAAGGCTATATTTCCCAAATATTTAAGGCAGATAACTCATCTGACCCTAATAATTACAGGGGAATAACTATAACAAGTAATTTAGGGAAACCTTTTAATAACATCTTAAATCTCGTTTAGATAAATTTTTAAATGAAAATAATTTAATACACCCTTCATAGGTTGGTTTCACAAAAAATGCTGATCATTGTTTTATTGTCAAATGTCTTATTGATAAATATTGTAGCACTAAGGATGGTAGATTGTATGCCTGTTTTATTGATTTTCAAAAGGCATTTGATAGTGTTATCCATTATGGTTTAAAATTAAAATTATTACAATTTAATGTTGGAAGAAAATTTTACAATATTATAAATGATATATATCTGAAAAATGAAGCATGTGTGAAAATTTGTAATTCGCTTACAAACAGATTGCCTATCAATTTAGGAGTAAGACTGGGTGATAACTTGACTCAAAATCTGTTTAAAATATGCATAAATGATTTGCCTTCCTATCTAGAACAATGTATGGACTCCATTTCTCTACACTCAAAATCACTTGATTGTCTAATGTATGCAGATCATATTGTCATTTTCTCAAATTCTGCAGAATGCCTTCAGCTTAATTTGAATACTTTAGAACAATATTGCAGAGACTCGGGCATGAAAGTAAACACCAAGAAAACTAAGGTAGTTATATTTAATAAAGCTGGACGAACCATAAAACACAAATTTACATACAAAAACTCAGCAGTTGAATGTGTTGGAAATCATAAATATTTAGGTATACATTTCACTGCCTCTGGATCTTTTTCATATGCAAAAAGTGAATTGCACAAAAAAGCTCTGAAGGCATTTTACAAGCTAAGAAAAGAGTTCCTTAGACTTAATCCAAATGTCAAGACTTCTTTAAATGTATTTGACCATATCATCAAACCTATTTTATTATATGGCTCCGAAATTTGGGGTATTTTTAATGTAAACAATGCTAGAATTAAGCTATCTGATGATATTAATTTACATGATTGTTATAAAACTTTAAAATGTGAAACACTGCACCTCAAATTCTGCAAATTCATATTGGGCATACATTATAAGAAAAGTGCTAACCATGCTTCTCTTTCAGAACTTGGTAGACACCCTCCACATTATGATATTGTTAAAAGTATGATTAAGTACTATTACAGATTGGAAAACATGTCAACAGAGTTTCCTCTTCTAAAGGATGCATTTAGATGCTGTAAAGAACTTCCGCTGTCTAATGAACCAACTTGGTATTCATCAGTTGAAAAATTACTTAAAGTATTAAAAATTGATACTAATTGTATGAATCAAAGAGAATACAGATTTAATAAGTCTTTAAAAAAACATATAGATAAGAAATATCTCAATGATTGGAAAAAATCTAGCGATAACTTTAAAGATGGTAAACTTACAACTTATATTTTATTATAAAGTAATTTTACATTAGAAAAATATTTGATTTTGCTAAAGAAATTTGAATTTAGAAAAGCATTCTGTAAGTTTCATGTATCTTTACATAGACTTTTGATAGAAACAGGTCGTTACAAAAAAGTCAGAAATGAAAGAAAGTGTAAAAATTGTTCCATTGGGGAAGTTGAAGATGAAGAAAATTTTCTAACCAGATATGAAAAGTATACTAATGTCCGGGACTAATGTGAGGAAAGAACTATTTATACAATAGTTGCTTATATAGAGGGCATTATCAATGTTGAAGGCAATATCTGTCCCGAGGGCAGTCAATTTATCATGATAATGCCCTCTATATAAGCAGCTATTGTGTTTATTTCATTGAAGAATATAAATCTGCTGGGTGTGGGTTTCTTACATGTACATGTATGTTGAATACCTCATGATGACCTCTGGATGTGTCTTTATGTTTCTGTCATTACTTTTGGTGCTATGCTGGTATATTGTACATTCATGGAAGTTCCCCATATATATTCTTTTTTCTACTTCAAGCATTACTGACAAGAATTTATTATTCGAAATATGCATACCTACTAAGTACATAAAAAAGGCACCCTGTTATATAATATTACAACAATACTATTTGAGCAAGTATTGTTTTTATTTCATTGAATCCAAAATTTTATCTAGAAATGTCTAGAATTTAATTAACAACTGCTGCATCACGTTTCCGTTTTAAAAAGGGGATGTAACTCTAAATTGCAAGCAGGCATTACCATGTGATAATGCCTGCTTGGTATTTTAACGCAGATTAATAAATACCACATGACCATGTTTTAACCAATAAAAACAACTAAATTTTCTCTGATATGAAATAATTAAGTTAATATCATCAAAAGTTCCCCCCTTCACAAATTTATCAGATAGACAAAAGTTATATTCTCAATTGTGAAGATATATTAAACTCTGTTGGCAAATTTTTACATGTTAATATGCCATGAGTCTTTATATTTTAAATAATCATGGTTTATTTATTTATATTTTCTGTCATGTAACTGCAGTTGTCTAATTTTCTGTCAATCAAGTAACTTCTTCCCTTTCAATGTTTTTATTTGTTTCTCTATTACTTATTGCCCCATTGAGGGCCCTTAATTGGTTAATAAACATTATCTTATCTTATCTTATCTTATATAAAACTTTGTTGCCTTCCCCCTTAAACATTCAATGAGCTTATCCAGTCTAGTTTGATCACCCATTGATATTTATTGGCAATATGTATGAATTGCATATAATAGGGTTTCCATTCACTCTTACTGTCAAATGTTGGTAACTTTGGAGCTGCGGGTCCTTGAAAATGTTTATTTTCCAATGTTGATGTCTCTGATATAACAAAATTAGTTTTTGTGGCTACTAAATTTAAAAATTCTTCCTCATTTTTTGAGTCGCCTCTGAAACCAGTTTTTGATTTTACAGATGCATTTCTTGTTCTGCTTCTGTGACTTCCTCCATTTTGTAGGGGGACTCATATTTGCCACTAGTCCTGGCTCTAAATATTCCACTGAGTGGTATTCTCTCCTCTATTTTCTTCGTTATTCTCATTTGATTTAATTCATCAGTTAAAACAGCAACTTTCTTTGACAGTTCATTATGCTGGAGCGTAAATTCTCTTTCAAGATTAATTCTGGCTTCGGTTTCTTTTCCTACTTCTGTGGCTTGATCTGCTTTTTTGGCCATCATCATCCTTCTCTCATTTGCATATTGAAAATTTTCTTTTTGAACTTTTTCAAAATTTGCTTCTTGTTTTCCTAACTGCATCTCTAAATGATCTTTATGTATTGCCCATTAATCTTCTTGTTCTTTCCAATACTGTAAGTCTTGGTCTTTTGTCACCTTATCAGTTCTGTACAATTCCAACTCTTCCTCTTTATTATTCAGTTGTAGTTGAAATTACATTAATTGTTTCCTCAATTCTCTTTCTTGTTGTACTCTAGCTTGTTCAGCTATAACTTATTTTGTTTTATGTTGTTCTAAAAGCCTTCTAAATAAATCCATTTCCTCTTGTTTGCCTGTTTTTTCAGCTTGTTTAGATGGTTTCTCCGTCCTCCTTTGTCTTTCCTAGCTTTCAGTATAAGTTTTGCTTGTCTTTCACCAATGTGTCGGATAGTCTTCTGTAGATCTTGATATGCTGTATTGATATTTATTGGTGTTTCATTCAACATATTGTAGAATTAATGAAACAAAATTAAATGACTAAATAACCAACAAATATGGCAAAAATCCAAGAAAAAATAACCTAAGTTTTATTAATTTAATTTTTTTTTTTTAGTCACAAAGCTTTTTGAAAAAATTATTTAAATACTGTAAATAGTTTTAGTTGTAATATAGTAAATATAAAAAAATAAATTTGATAAATTAACTATTACTTGAAAATAAATAAATACATTCAATATATGAAAAAGTATTATATTTACAATTAAACCTTACGAATATAAATATTTAATTTAGAAAATACATGAAAAGAATACTTTTAAATAATTTAACTAGAAATAATTTTAAAATAAAGAAATTAGGTAATTATTTTAATGATATCATACTTTTGTCAGCTCGGCTGGCACATTGGATCTCCTGTAGTTGGTGATCGCAGTACTGGTATACCAATATTGTGCACAATACTGATATGACATGACAATTTTTTAAGGCATTTGAATGATTGGACATATAGTTATAAATACTAATAATAAACATAAGGATAATAAATACTCATATGATAATGTACTTTTTAGCACTAATTATACTACTATATTATCCATCATTAGAAAGGCAGTCAAACGTGGAACCATCATCTATTCAGACTAGTGGAAAGCCTACTCCAAACAGAATATCCAAACAGAACTGCAACATCCAACAGTCAACCATTCAGTACATTTTGTTGACCCTGAAACTCGTGTGTATACCCAAGCAATTGAATCCTAGGCCAAGGCTAAATACAAGTTCAAGAAAATGAAAGGTGTATCTTCTGACCTTCTACCAAACTATCTTGATGAAAGAATTTGGATAGATCATTGGGGCTCAAGTAAAGATGACATATTCACCAACATCATGGCCCATATTTCTAAACAGTATCCGGTGTAATTGTTAATGTATTGTCTGTCTAAATTGTACTAATTATTAGTATTTAGTGCTTTTCTAATGTTATAGTATATAATGATTCTTTATTCAATGTCATTTATATGTCAGTCATTGTTATTAGATTAGTAGTATATGAATAAAATATAATTCATCATGATTCTTACGAACATAATGAAAAAGTTGCTGGAAAATACACTTAAAAAAACAATTTTGACATAGCATACACCTTAAAGTATTGTCTACAATACAACTACAATACTGGTATATCAGTAATGTACCAGTATAGTTGTGTTTTTTTTTTAAAGTTACAATACCAGTATTGTGATCACCAACTACAGGAGATCTGGCACATTAAGCATTACATTAAAATTAACCCGTACATGTATTTTGGATTTTTTGCTAAATCCAGGTCAGCTCAGAAAATTAACCCATACGTGTATTTTGGATTTTATGCTAAATCCAGGTCAGCTCAGCTGGTACGTTGGAGGTAACTATCAGTTGTTAAACTGTGATAACCTAATGTAGTACTCGATGACGGGCACAAATTGTGATATGCATATGACTTGTGAACAAGTCTATACTGTATACTATGTTAAACTATTTCATATTTACTATGTAAATGAGCTCTGTATACAAATATTTTGAGTATATCACTATATAAATATATTTATATAGGTTTTACTTTGTCAAAATACATATTTTTAAATGCATATGTGATTTGTAAAATATATCGTACCCTTTGAAAATGTTGTCAAAGTTAGCACCTGATTGTTTTGCATTCAACAAGTGTAGCTTAAACTATGTTGAAAGTGTATGTAAATGTTTACTTGCATTGTTTGTTTGTGGATTTTTGGTGTAATGCAAGTCAGGGAATACAAAGCAAACACGAAACTAATTTGCAAATTTCAATGAAAATTTTGACACCGACAATAACTCGTCATAAAATCTCAAAATTTGACATCCGATGTCCGTTTTACACCTGACACCAATGTGGTGTTTTTCGTGGGCACTTACACAAGTAATAGCCGTCTACGTTCACTTCCAAGATCAGCTGAAGAGATCACAATCGTAGGTCATCAACCTGGAACTAGACATAGAAGTGCCTCGGTTTCGATCTGGGAATTCTGGGTAAATTCGTAGTAGCCAACTCCCAGTAGTGGAGCACCTCTATTTCTACAACAGCAAATTGTTACAGAGCTTGCTAAATCTTCACTTACAGTGGGTCCGACTTTTTCCTCCATACTAAATTCTTTTAATTTTTCTTCCAATATCTGTGACAACATTGATTTAGTTACACTATCACCAACCTTTTCATTGTTGCTTTGATGGGCGCCGCCATCTTTGTTTGCATTCACATGTCACCACTGATGGATTTTGGGATCGCACAACTGTTGGATGCACTACTTGTATTATCAACAGAACCACGTGTAGTCTCAATATAGGAATTTGTATCTAATTTCGGTAATTTTAACGACAGAGGGGTAGATGACAGTTGATTACGTACTTGATCTTTTGTGGATGTCCTTGAACCATTCATATATATATTATAGAATTTTTGCGATTTTTACAATAAAAATTTTTGTTGCGGAAGATATTCCAGGGTTAAAGGTCTTACTGAGGAATTAAGGGTTGATATTCACCCTTTTTATGAAAATTTATGCATTGTTTGTAAAATTATAAAATATCCCCCTAAAAATTTGTCAAATTCCCGATTTAATATTGTTAATTTTCCTTGAGAGTTTCAGATTGATGTTTAGTATGAATGTTTTTAGGATATGGATGAACCAGTGCAGGACTCTAGAACTACAGGCTGGCAGCTTCCAAGATACGAGTCTGATACAAGTTTGGCAGAATGGCAGTATGATGGTATGACATCAATAATTAGGGCCCTGCCATGAAATGGCGGCCGCCCTATAGTAATCAGTCTGTTCGTCCGTGTATCTGTCCGTCAGCATTTCCTTTGTCGTACGATAACTTAAGATTGCCTTCACAGTTTTTATGATTTTTATGCACAATATTGGACTTGACCAAAGGAAGGTCCCTTTCAGTTTTAAGGAAAATTGGACAACAATTTTTTGGGAAAACTTAGTTTTTATATGAAAAAATGCATATTTTGAGAATTAACACTATGTCATATGATAACTTCAGATTGCCTTCACAGATTTTCATAAATTTTGTACAGTGTTGGACATGATCAGAGGAAGGTCTCTTTTGAATTATAGGAAAATCAGAAAACACTGTTTGGGGAATATATAGATGTTGAAGTGTTTTTGATTCCCATGAGTTCAATCACACAAGCCGGCATTGTCAGTATTCTAGTTCTGTGTTTACAACAGATTTGGAAGACCACATTGGATTTTGAGTAGGCTCTATTAAACAACATTTTGTGGCAAAAGGAAGAAATTAATTTTTACATTTAACTCAATACATACATTCTTATGGGTATATACACCTGTATTTCAGTGTTTCTTCTCCACATTGATGAAAAACTGGTTTTAATTTCAGGTAAATTAAAGAAGCAGCCACCTCCAAAAGGTAATAAGTAACATACATAGCAGCCACCTCCAAAAGGTAATAAGTAACATACATAAATAAAAGAATATTGTGCATAAATTCTTGAAATAAAACATGAAACACATGTTGTAATTTTATTATGATGAATTGAAGCTACAAAAAATAGAAGACTCTTAATAACCATATTTTATAGTACATTCAGTATCATTTCAGTCCAAAGTATTTTATGACTCGGGGATTATTTGAGGAGGTTACATTAGACTTGTAATATCAAATATACTCCTACTAACTATTGTTGTAAAATCTGAAACAATTAAATTGGACCACAAATGCCAATATCTGATTGATGTTTATGCCTTTATTATATTTCTTTTTTTCAGCTTATTGAAGATAAAGAAAAACGTATTTAGCTAGAAAGAAGAACTGTTTTATCTGGATAAATATTCTATTAAACATTAATATAAGGTTGAACTGGAATAACTGAAAAACAAACATGAGAAATGCAAACCAATTCTGTTTATCAAAATTCTTGTCATGTAAACTGTTTTTTCCCTTTGGTGACTTCTATTTTATTGTAGATTATATTTTTAGCATGATGATAAAGCTTGTATTAGGCTAAATTTTTTTTATTTATCTTTTGAAATCTGAGAAAAATGAAAGACTGATAACAAAACTACCTACTTTTCTTTCTCTGATATTTATGTTTTTCATTACTATTCATTTTAGGTATTATATATTTCGTTAAATGTAGATCTGTGATATTTATAGTGGTAGCTATTATATTTTTTCAAATTTTGAATAAAATATATTATTATAAACATTTACATATGTTATTATATTTTGATCAAATAATCTCAGAGAAAATTGAAAGTAAGTCAGTGTGAAATTAAAATTGCCCAGTGTTCTGATAAATAAGGAAACTTTCCACAGAAAGGTAGTTTCATTTCATTTGCCCTTGCAGTTTCAGGAGACAAATCAAGAATAAGATTTCCACAGAGTAGCCAAGTGTCCCTCGCCGCTATTGGCAATACAAAAATCATTATAAGAATGCTATCTATATTGTAAATATATGGATACAGTATAGGTGATCTGTGTAAGATTTAGCCCACAATGAGGAATATTACAGAAATTCTGACACAAAAATAAAGGAACAGAACTTTATTGTTCTAATTATGTTCTGATGCGTCGGGACTTAACCGAACATAAAATATTTATTAAATTTTTTAAGATGTAAGATAACTTACCCTTTCTTAATTTATAAAGTGTTTGAAGATTTGCAAAAACAAATAGGTCGAAAAATAATATCTTGCTGTCAGACTGAATATTAGCCAAAGAAAAATACCTCTGAAGCTATTCTATGTGCCCAACTAATTGCATAATAGGCTTCATTTATACTACTTGTCGATTTACCAGAATTTGTTACATAAACCATATACATAGATACACAAGCTTGAGAAGCTGGTAGCATATTAACAATATTATTAGATAAACACCACTTACAGAAAGCATTGAAGGCATACTTATATTGTCGCTTTTATTAGGGGCTCTGGAAGCCATACAAAAGGCAGGTAATAAGTCCATCAGATGTTGAAGAGACGAGTTTGAATGTGAAGCTTCTAGACCATTCCATCTACCAGTTCTGAAAACACCCGAAAATGTTTAATGAGATGAACACATTTTATATATAAATCACTATAAAAATAATAGACTATGTCAATTACAATATCTCACCACTAAACCATGTCTCTACATACTCCCTTTCACTATACATGTCCACAGATAGGACCACGTGTCACAGATTTATCTCACTGGCAACTAATTTGACTGCCAAAACAGTTGAAAAACTTTTCTGTACCGAATATACATTTAAGGTTACTGCCATTGGAAACTAGAGGCTCTCTAGAGCCTGTATCACTCACCTGGATTTAACTTTTCACCTTGAGCAGGACTAAACATTTAAGTGTTGCAGCCAATTTGGCTAGTTTTTGTGTAGGGTTCTATGTTAAATAAAGTTCGGCTGTGGCAGCCATCTTGGTTGACAGTCCAGGTCAATGGACACATTTCTAAAAGAGAACCATCTAAGGACCGTTATTGCTAAGTCTTGTTCCAACTGGCTAAGTGGTTTCGGACAAGAAGATTTTTAAATGAATTTTCCTATAGGGTCCTATATTAAACTTAGTTCGGATGTGGTGGCCATCTTGGTTGCCAATCCAGATGATCGGACACATTTCTGAAAGAGGACCTCCTAAGGACCATTGATACAAAGTCTGGTTCCAATTGGTAAAGTGGTTTCAGACAAGAAGATTTTTAAATGAATTTTCCTATAGGGTCCTATATTAAACTTAGTTCGGGAGTGGCAGCCATCTTGGTTGACAGTCCGGGTGATCGGACACAATTCTGAAAGAGGACCATCTAAGGACCCCCCTTCCTACCAAGTCTAGTTCTAATTGGCTAAGTCAGGTTTCAGACAAGAAGATTTTTGAGTGAATTTCCCGTAGGGTCCTATGTAAAACTATGTTCGGCTGTGGCGGCCATATTGGTAGACAGTCCCGGTCATCAAACATATTACTGAAAGAGGACCATCTAAGGACCATTGCTGCCAAGTCAGGTTCCAATTGGTCAAGTACGTGGTTTCAGACAAGAAGATTTTTCAATGAATGTTCCCATAGGGCCCTATCACGGTTAAACTAAGTTTGGCTGTAGCAGCCATCTTGGTTAACAGTCCGGGATGACCCGGGTAACTCGCATCACCGAAAACCTGATATAATATTACCTAAACCTCATCAAATGTTGCGAAAACCACATCCATTGGATCGGTATGCCAGTTTTACATCTAGAAAACATAATATTATTGATATTTTTTAAGAAATGTGACTTTTATGCATGATTTTCTTAGACATAGTGCATTCTATATTAAATCAAAATGGCGGATCGAAACACCCAAAACCTGATATAATATTACCTAAACCTCATCAAATGTCGCGAAAACCACATCCATTCGACAGGTATGACAATTTTGCATCTAGAAAACATAATTTTATTGATATTTTTTTTAAGAAATGTGACTTTTATGCATGATTTTCTCAGACATAGTGCATTCTATATTACCTGTAATTCAATATGGCGGACGGACAAATCGATTAAATGCCCTAACGTAAAGTCTAATAAACTGTGTGTATACCTTGAATAAATTAAGTTTATTACCGATTTTGTTCATGTTGGACAACCATTATTTACAATTTTCATTACACTAATAATGTAAATAATGGAAGAGCCCTCACGCCACTTCAAGGCCATGAACGATGTGAGGGTAGAATCCCCCTATCCCAGACCTTTATTTGGGCTGTTAAGTTTTTCTTTAAAGTTATACATATACATTTATTTTGATAATAGTATGATTTTAAAAGTTATTTATTTTTATATTTTAAAAATATAAGTTAAAACTATCGAGATATCCTGCACAAGGCACGGGCATATCAGTAATAGTCCGCGAAAAAGTTATTTATTTTTATATTTTAAAAAGATAAGCTAAAACTACTGAGATATCCTGCACAAGGCACGGGCATATCTGTAATAGTCCGCGAAAAAGTTATTTATTTTCAAAATAAAAAAGATAGTTAAAACTAGTAATATATCCTGCACAAGGCACGGGCATATATGTAATAGTCCGCTAAAAAGTTATTTATTTTTATATTTTAAAAATATCAGTTAAAACTATTGAGATATCCAGCACAAGGCACGGGCATATCAGTAATAATCCGCGAAAAAGTTATTTATTTTTATATTTTAAAATATAAGTTAAAACTATTGAGATATCCTGCACAAGGCACGGGCATATCAGTAATAGTCCGCGAAAAACTTATTATTTATATTTTAAAAATATAAGTTATGCCAATTTTACATCTAGAAAACATCATTTTATTAATATTGTGTAAGAAATAAGACTTTTATGAATGATTTTCTCAGACATAGTGCATTTCATATTACCTGTAATTCAATTTGGCGGACGGTGTGTGACCATCTTAATTAACAAACGTGTCAGAAATCAAGGAACTGTATAATACACAATATAATCGATGATAAATGTCAGAAAGATTTAATAAAATTACTGCTGTTTTGTTTATATAAAAACTAAAATAATAGCTTATTTGTTATTTGTTTTACATGCATCTTGCTTTAGTATGCCACAAAATATTGCATTTAATCAAGAAGCCTTCATTCAGATTTTTTTTCAAAATTTATTTAGATCGTTTTCATCTAAGAAAAACAAAATATTTATACAATTAAAATTTAGTAAATTTAAATTAAAGAAAACATCAATCTCATATCCATTTTATAAAAACACAATTTTTGAGAATTTTTTTTCAAATTATAATAAGTAACCATCTTTCATCTTTTTCTAAACAATTATGCTAATTGGGCTATAACCACAGTTATACAATACAACTTTCGTTGTTTTTCTTTAATGTTTAATTGGCAGTTAAAGTTGATTAAAACCATAGAGTACAAATGGCTGTGTGCCTGAGTGCCAACATTTTATAAGATCAAAGAATTCTGTAGGTGCTCATTAGTGAGGATTATGGGGCCTCATGTAGGGTAATTATTGTACCTGTTAATTTAAAAGATTCCCATTTCAGTTCTTTAAAAATACAGTTCCAAAAAAAAAATGAATTTTAGTACTATTTTTTTTTTAAATGAAAAAAAAGAAGTGAAAAGAGAATCTTTAAAATAATTCAAATATAAATTGATTTTATATCAACTTGTTGGATAATCAAAAAATGACAAAAGAATATTTTTAATATATTTTATTGTATCTTAATAACTTTTGGTCTAAAATAGCATAAGCACTAAATACAATAATAATCACATTAAATGTTCAAACTGTTCAAACTTTAAAATTTCACAAAATGTCTATATATATGTTTTTTTTAAATTTTCACACCTTATAACCCGCAGAAATAATGTATATTTATATATTTTTTCAAATTTTTATCATTTTTTGTTCATATTTCACCCCAAAATTTCCAAAATTTATATCCTCTCACATTTTTTGCTCATTTTTGTTCATATTTTATCCTAAAATTAGGGCATATAATCAAGCCCCCTTACTGTACCCCTTCATAACTACTAAAACAACAATATTTAATTATGTGATTTTAAGAATGTTGGCACTCAGGGAACACACCGTTTCTATTGGTTTATAATATACACAATAATTAATTTTAATTTACCTTCAGGCATTAATCTATACGTTGATCAACCATTTTGATTTAATATAGAATGCACTATGTCTAAGAAAATCATTCATAAAAGTCTTATTTCTTAAACAATATTAATAAAATTATGTTTTCTAGATGTAAAATTGTCATACCGATCGAATGGATGTGGTTTTCGCAACATTTGATGAGGTTTAGGTAATATTATATCAGGTTTTCGGTGTTTCGATCCGCCATTTTGATTTAATATAGAATGCACTATGTCTAAGAAAATCATGCATAAAAGTCACATTTCTTACACAATATTAATAAAATTATGTTTTCTGGATGTAAAACTGGCACACCGATCGAATGGATGTGGTTTTCGCAACATTTGATGAGGTTTAGGTAATATTATATCAGGTTTTCGGTGTTTGCGGGAGGTTTTCGGTGATTCGATGTACCGGAAAAATTCCTATTAAAATGGGATGAAAACTAAAATTAATTAATCCCTTTTTATCTCTTCAATGAAAAAAGTTACAGAAAACCATTTAAAAAAATCATCAAAATCAGATAAGATGTAAAAAACTCTAAAACAGCAAGAGATAGTGAAAAACAGATCAAAAGGATTTTTTCATCAAGGAACATTAAAAACTAACAAGCATTTTGAAAGTATTATAAATTCATATACCAATAATATCAAAATGGTTTGCTAAAAAGTCCAGAAAACTAATATTTTGTCAATAATTCCTATCTCCAAGGGCAGTAAGTCTCACAATAATTATCCTATCAGCATGAAACTCAAATTTGATGTGTATCTCATCTCAATAAGCTCGCATACCAAAATTCAGATCATTTGTTAAAAGTGTTAGCTAAAAAATAAGATCAGTTGGTTAAATTTTTTTCTGATAAAAGTCCGACAAACTGAAAGTGTGACCATTGTGGTAAAATAATATAAGGATACCTTAAATAGAACAAATTTAAATAAGCGGGAACTTAACTGTCTAAGGGCTTGAATACCAATAACGACGCTGACGACGAAAGGCTCACACAATAATACGTCCACAAATATAAAAACTAGAGGCTCCCAGGAGCCTGTATCGCTCACCTGGACTATGTCCATCTTGACCGGCAGCATGGAACATTACTGTTAAGTTCCAATTGTCTCACTGGTTTCAAACAAGAAGATCATTCAGTGAACTTTCCCATTAGGTCATATGTTAAACTAAGTTCGGCTCTGGCGCCCATCTTGGATGGCGGGTGGGGTCATCGGATATACTTATGAAAGAGGACCATTGCTGCCTAGTTTTGTTCCAATTGGCAAGTGCTTTTAGACAAGAAGCTCTTTAAGTAAATTTCCCATAGGGTCCTATGTTAAACTGTGTTCGGCTCTCGCGCCCATCTTGGATGACGGATAGGGTCGTCGTATATAATTATGAAAGAGGACCACTTAAGGACCATTGCTGCCAACTTTTGTTCCAATTGGCGTCAGACAAGAAGATCTTTAAGCCAATTTCTCATAAGGTCCAATGTTAAACTAAGTTCGGCTCTGATGGCGATCTCGGATGACGCGCCGGGTCATCGGATATAAATCTGAAAGAGGAACACCAAAGGACCATTGCTGCCTAGTTTTGTTCCAATTGGCCCAGTGGTTTCAGATGAGAGATCTTTAAAGGAAAGTTTACGACGACGACGACGGATGATGGACGCCACCATTTTTCTGAGCTATGGCATGAAATATCATAATCTCGGGCCGCTTTTTTCCTTTTCTAGATTTTGAACATCTGAGCTATTTTTGAATAGTCTGAAAACGGAAGATATTCAGTGAAAAGTTAAAACAAATTTTAGAAATGAATGTAAATAATGAAATGGAAATGACAGCATCAGTTGATCTTTTGAACAACGTTTTATTAACAGGGGCAGAAAAATCATTGAAAAGGAAACATGTTAAAAACAGAAAAAATCAAAAATCAAAAAGGTGGCATGACTTTAAGCTAAACACAAGAGTGGACACACAAAATATCTCGCCTGTCGTGTTTTTCTAATGAAAGTAAATGCTATCAGACATACATTATAAATTTTAAGCTGTAAATAATGAGATAAAATATAGCAGACCTATTGCATACAGTATTCGAAAAACAGAGCAAAACACAAAAACTTAATTATAACCACTGAACCATTAAAATGAGGCCAAGGTCAGATGACACCTGCCAGTTGGACATGATCATCATTATTAAAGTACAATATATTTTTAAAAAATTCTTCTGAAGATAAACAATAATGAATCACACTATTTCCATTATACTGGTATGATGTTAATCTGGCATTATACTGGTATGATGTTAATCTGCCATTATAATCACCAAGTGTTCTTCAATTTAAAATTCTTAGTCCACTAGAAATACATAGATCTAACAATTCTTCCCCCTAGTTTTAATATCTTGACTTGATATTGTCTGCCATATAATCATTAAACATAGGAACATAATCATCATTGTCATCATGTGTGATAAAATCTAAGTCATTATCCGTTCTTGCATTTAAATCACCTAAAACAAGAATATGGCCTTTATTTTTGTATTCAGCTATTTCATCATTTAAAGAGCTTTGGACACTAGGTCCCCGAGGGTATTCGCCAACCCAGTGGTCTGACATGATTATTCATTGATTTGTTATAGAAATTACCAGTATTTAGCAAAATTCAAAAATAATAGAATTACTAAGGGTTTATTCCTTGTATTGCACATGGTAGATCTCCTTAGCTGAAATTTGGCTTCCTATTTCGGTATTTTTGGTTATGAGTACTTCTTGTTTTAAAATAAGTTTGGTTTTTGGTCTTCCAAATGTTTCGGTTTTAATGCTGCTGATGAGAGGTAACTCCTTGAAATGCGTCGTATACAGCATACTATAAATTTACTATATCTAATATTAGTATCTTTGGATTGTTATTTTTAAATATCAACATTTTTATTTTTATAAAATGTCGAATAAGACGGGGGAATGTAAGCAAAACATACATACAAATTTTTATCCAAACCAAAATAATTTTTATCAAGTAATAACCATTAGTATTCTGAACAAGTATTCTTGTAATATTTGACACCCTTTCCGATATTCTTATTTATAAGCACTGTAAGACCACCATATTCTTGTTTTTGACATATATTTTTATCTCTATTTATAGAATTTATAATGTAATGTTCAATACTGATATTTGATTTGCATTTTGTTTCTGCTAAGGCTATAATGTCACATTTTTGTACAGATTTCAGAAAATCATCGTCCTCTATTTTGTTACAATGTTTTGATATAATTTTATGAACATTCCAGTAACCAATATTTATTGACTGACGAAAATGATTAGATCTCATCTAAGTTATGAGCCAGTGTAATGCCGAAATCCATAAGACCATTTCCACCGCGGTACATTAAAATGTCTTCCTCCTTGATAATACGTGTCATCATTTACATTGAAACGTCTTCTTCCTTGATAATGCGTGTCATCATTTACAAGTAAGTTGAGCACCGAGTTTATTGACACTTTGAGATTTTATGTAAGTTTCCTGGTTCCTAGTTTAGTCAGATGAATTCCGTCTCTTGTTAATGTTCCTCGAAAGAAAAAATTGTTATTGTCACACAGGTAGACCAAAGTGTCCCCGTTAAATTTCTCCTTCACTATAACATTTAGTTTTCCACTTTATAGTTGATCTTCAAATCCGATCTAGGTTATCCTAATTCGGATGTTTGACTTTAATTGCGGTTACTGTTATGATATTGTAATTATTATATTTATTTATCTTGGCCTAATTTGCTTTGTGTGGCCTTATAACATGTATAATACACTTACATAATACTTATAGTTGTTTACCAAATATTGTTATAACTGCAGTTTAGAAATCACTGGAACAATCATAGATACTGATGGAATGATTATAACTTTCTGTTTGACCTACATAATAAAAAGGACAAATATACCTAAGGAGCAATCAAAGAAACGTAATCCATTGGACAGACAAACCCGGGAAGACAAATAAACAACGACAGGCACAACAAATAAACACAGAAAACTAAAAAACAATGAAATTCTGGAATGATCATAATATACGATGTGTAATTCAAACTTCTACCGTATTCTAGAAGTTTCCCTTCTACAGTCTTCTATAGATTTCCGTGATAACTATATATACGTACACGAAATTATACTTTCAGATTAGATCAGACATTAACATTCTTGTGTTCTCAGATGTTGGATTGACACCTTTTATTTACGTTACACACATCATACTAGATTGTGGCTGATTGGACATAATATTCTGTTTGGATTCCCGCAACAGTGACGATAAGAATTCCAGATAAAGAAAAGACAAAGGATCGAACATATATATTTTAAACAGTTAAGTTGACATTTCATTTTGTATAATATTTCTTGTAAACTTGTATATAATAAATCTTGTTAAATTGTATTATTGATTTGTGTCTTTTGATGGCTACAATTAAAAGGTGATTTCTGGCCGTAACATTACCAATAGATCCATTTTTTCCGTACATCAGGATTGTATCTGCACTTTAGGGTGAGGTATTCCGTAGCCTCCTCAATTGTATATTTAGTAACCTTTTGGACAATTACTGTACTACTGGAAAGATATCTCGCACTGATAAACTTAGTGTTTGATGTTCCAACTATCAACACAATCTTGTCAGATGAATGTGTATTGGTTTTCTCTCCAGAATTTGGAAGCTTGACTGTCGTCTCTTGAGCTGTATGTGGTGTTCTTTGTGGTTTTGGCTGGCACAGTTTTATCTGTACTATCGCGTCTACTCTGTTGGTTTTTATTAAGCGACTTTACAACCCCGGGCTCTTCTTTGTTGATGCTTTTCAATAAGCAGGCTATCATCACTTCTTGATGCATGCTTAAGTTGAAATTTTATTTTGTATAATATTTCTTGTAAACTTGTATATAATACATGTAAATCTTCTTAAATTTTATTATTGATTTGTGTCTTTTGTTGGCTACAATTAAAAGGTGATTTTTTGGCCGTAACAGAAATTAGGGGCTCGTTTAGGGATAACGTTAATATCTTATTAATTTTTTTTCAGTATTTTTATTACAATTAGCCAACAAAATTCTACAAAATGGCATTTAATGCTGGTAAATGTTTGAAACCGCCAGACCTGGAAGTGTTTGATAAATTAAAGAAAGAAGAATTAGTGTTGCTTGCTATAAACATCTACAAATAGATTGTAGAGCATCTATGAGAAAACAAATTATATAAAAAAATTTGTAATAGACTCAGAAATTTTTAGTGAAGAGGCTCTTGAACTCAAGGTCGACAATGTTGATGCTTTCATATTAAAACAGCTTGAATTAGAACATGAACTTAAATTAAAACAATTAGAAAAAGAAGATGAATTTAAATTGAAACAAATACAGGCAGAACTTGAAATGAGGGAAAGGTTAGAGATGGAGAAAATAAAAATAGAAATGGTCAAAGTAGAAAGCAACACTAAATATGAGTCAAAATCAGAACATTTTGATGCAGCAAAAAATATACGTTTGGTTCCCAAATTTTGTGAAAAAAAACAGTTGATAAATTTTTTCCACAGTTTGAGAAAATTGCTCAAAATTTGAAAAGCCTTATTGGACTAAAATGCTGCAAAGTGTTTTTGTGGGCAAGGCCGCTGAAATTTACCCAGCACTTTCTTCAGAAAAAAGTTCTGATTATGACACTGTTAAACAGGAAGTTTTGAAAGCTTATGAGCTAGTGCCAGAAGCATATAGACAGAAATTTAGGTCTTATAAAAAGTTTGAAACACAAACCTGTGTTGAATTTGCTAGGGAAAAAGAAGATCTATTTGATAAATGGCTTACGTCAAAGAAAATAGATAACAATTTTGATAAAATAAGACAATTAATGTTACTAGAAGAGTTCAAGCAGTGTGTTTATTTAGACTTAAAAACACATTCAGATAACAAAACTTTTGAGACATTGCAAGATGCAGCTGTTGTTTCCGATAATTATACCCTTTCACATAAAAGAAGTTTCAAAGGTCAACATTTTAATACTTCAAGCGGAAATTACAAAAATCAAAGTACTGAGCGTACTGATAGTAAGCCTGTGGCACAGAATAAGAGTCAGTCTAGTTATAATATGTCTGGTCCAAAATTTGATACTTTTGAGAAGAAGTCACTAACTTGTGCTTATTGTAAGAAAAATGGTCACCTGATGGCTGATTGTTTTAGACTCCAGAAGAAGAATGAAAGAGATAGTAAGCCCAAGTCCAGGGCTTGTACGACACCACTTGTTACCAATAAGTTGGAATGTCCTGCGAGGCAGGCTTTGAAGTTCAGTTTTTGTGATTACATGGAGGATTATAAACCTTTTATGTCTGATGGGTTTTTTCTATTGTTGATAATTGTAATACTACTCCTCAGCCTATTAAGATTTTAGGGGACACTGGAGCTTCTCAGACTTTGTTGTTAGGTGTGTTGCCTTTATCCGAGGAGACGTCCGTTGGTACCTCCGTTTTGTTACAAGGTGTAGAGTTAGGTTGTATAGATATATTTATTTGAAGTCAGATTTAATTACTGGATCAGTTGTTGTGTGTGTTCATCCTACTCTCCCTGTTGAGGGTCTTTCATTATTGCTAGGGAATGATCTAGCTAGGAACAAAGTGGTTGCTGAACCAATTGTTACCAGTGAACCGGTGGTGGATGTTAAATCACCTGAAGATGATCATCAAGTGGAGGCCCTCTGATGCTATCCCAGAGGAGGAATGGAGAGTAGTATACCAAATGGTGGTGCCTAAAGTCTATAGCCAAGAAATTATTGGTCTTGCCCACGACACCCCCTTGGCTGGACATTTAGGTATAAGGCAGACTCGCCTTTAGATCTTACATTTCTACTGGCCCAGACTTAGAAATGATGTCACAGAAAACTGCAAACCATGCCATATATATCAGGTTGTTGGCAAGCCTAACCAGAAAATACCACAGCACCACTTCTGCCAATTCCAGCCTTTGAAGAACCTTTCAGTCGAGTACTTATTTATTTCGTTGGACCTTTACCAAAGACCAAGACTGGAATTGTGTATTTATTGGCGATCATGTGTACGTCCACTCGTATTCCTGAGGCTATTCCCTTAAGGAATATCAAGACACCAACTATTGTCAAAGCTCTTATCAAATTTTTCACATTAGTAGGGCTTCCTAAGTCTATACAGTCCGACCAGGGTTCAAATTTCATGTCAGGTTTATTTCAAAAGGTCGTTTACCAGTTAGAGATTTCTCAGTATAGATCAAGTGCTTATCATCAAGAATCTCAAGGTGCCTTCAAACATTGAAGAACCTGATTAGAACTTTTGTCTTCAATTTGACAGGGACTGGGATGATGGTGTCCACTTTCTACTTTTTGCGGTTCGAGAGGCTGTTCAAGAATCCCTTGGTTTTAGCCCCTCTGAGTTGGTGTTTGGTCATACTGTAAGGGGACCTTTGAAATTGGTTAAGGAACTAGAGGCTCTCTAGAGCCTGTACTGCTCAACTGGATTTAACATTTCACCTTGAGCATGACTAAACATTTAAGTGTTGCAGTCAATTTGGCTTGTTTTTCTATCGTTTCTATGTTAAACAAAGTTCGGCTGTGGCAGGCATCTTGGTTGACAGCCCAGGTCAATGGACACATTTCTAAAAGAGAACCATCTAAGGACCGTTATTGCTAAGTCTTGTTCCAACTGGCTAAGTGGTTTCAGACAAGAAGATTTTTAAATGAATTTTCCCATAGGGTCCTATATTAAACTAAGTTCGGCTGTGCTGGTTATCTTGGTTGACAATCCAGATGATCGGACACATTTCTGAAAGAGGACCATCAAAGGACCCATGCTGCCAACTTTAGTTCCAATTGGCTGAGTAGTTTCAGACGAGAAGATTTTTGAGTGAATTTCCCATATGGTCCTATATTAAACAAAGATCGGCTGTTGTGGCCATCTCGGTTCACAGTCCACGAAATCGGACATATTTCTGAAAGAGGACCTCCTAAGGACCATTGCTACAAAGTCTCGTTTCAATTGTTCAAGTGGTTTCAGACAAGAAGATTTTTCAATGAATTTTCCCATAGGCCCCTATGTTAAACTAAGTTCGGCTGTGGCGGCCATATTGGTTGAAAGGCCGGTCATCAGACAAATTTCTGAAAGAGGACCATCTCAGGACCATTGCTGCCAAGTCTGGTTCCAATTGATCAAGTGGTTTCAGTTAAGAAGATTTTTCAATGAATTTTCCAATAGTGTCCTATGTTAAACTAAGTTCGGCTCTGGAATCCATCGTTGTTAACAGTTCAGGTCATCGGACATTTTTCTGAAAGAAAACCTCCTAAGGACCATTACTGCCAAGTTTGGTTTCAATTGGCATTGTTATTTCATGAAAGAAGATTTTTTAAAATCATTCCCCTTCCTTTTTCTATTTTTAGTAACACCAGCCATTTTCTTGGAAGTCGGGAATGCCGGATATAAATTTGGAAGGGGGCACACAAGGACCATTCCACCAAAGTTTGGTCCCAATTGGCGCAGTGGTTTCAAAGGAGAAGATCTTTGAAGGAAAGTTTATTTTTGCTGTGTACAGTTTGTTTTTATCTATAATAATATTCAAGATAATAACCCCAAACTGCAAAATTTCCTTAAAATTAACAATTCAGGGGCAATAACCTAACAAAGGGTTAACCGATCCCTCTAAAAATTTCATGGCAGGTAGATCTTGACCTGATAAACATTTTACCAGTCAGTTTTGCTCTAAATGCTTCAGTTTTTTAAATACAAGACAAAAACTGCGATTTACCCCTAAGTTCTATTTTTAGCAATGGCGGCCATGTTGGTTGGCAGCCGGGGTGGTCGGAAACAATTTTTTAAACTAGATACCCAATGATGATTGTGGCCAAGTTTGGTTACATTTGGCCCAGTAGTTTCTTCAGAGAAAATTTTTGTAAAAGTTAACAGACGACGACGACGACGACGGACGACAAACGACGGACGACAGACGACGGACGACGGACGACGGACGCCAAGTGATGAGAAAAGCTCACTTGACCTTTCAGGTAAGGTGAGCTGAAAATGGCTTACTGAACACACTGACTTGAATCTTCTAGACTATGTATCTAGAATTTAAGAAAAATTATATACTCTTGTCAAATTGCTCAGAAAAACTTAAAAACTGTACAGAATAAGATGAAAATATTGTATGATAAAGATGCCAGGGACAGAGTTTTTGAGCCTGGTGGTAAGGTACTTGTACTTTTGTCAGTCACTGGACATCCTTTACAGGCTAAATACTGTGGTCCTTTTACAATCGAGAGTAAAATCAATGATTTGAATTATATTGTAAAAACTCCAGGTCGGCGTAAACAAAATAGAGCGTGTCACATTAATATGTTAAAACCATATTTTGAGCGTACTAATAAAGGTGAGAGTAAACCAGTTGCCACTTAAGCCATAGTTAAATCCGACAACGATCATGACAAACCAGACATAATTGAACCATCTTTTGATTCCAAGACTATGGAACAAACTGTTAGATTGAAAAATTCAGAAATTTTGTCCAATTTAGACTCAAAACTTGCACATCTGACTTTCGATCGCAGAAAAAAATTGAAAACTTTGGTATTTTCTTTTAAAAATCTTTTTTCAGATGTGCCAAACAAAACCACTGCTGTTTGTCATGATGTTGATGTCGGCGATGTTTCTCCAATTAAGCAGCATCCTTACCGGCTCAATCCACTTAAACTTGATTTTATATGAGACAAGAAATTAGATATATGCTTGACAATGATATTATTGAGCCGGGTATGAAAAATGCTCCAGCTACATTTCAAAGAATGATCAATAATGTTATAAAAGATTTAGACTGTTGTTACGCTAATATTGATGATCTTATTGTATGTAGTGATAGCTGGGAAGAGCATTTAACACATTTATATGATACTTTTGATAGATTGTCACAATCAAATTTGACTGTTAATCTTGGCCATTGTTGATTATTTAGGGCACACAGTTGGCCAAGGTCAAGTGAAACCTATTATGGCTAAAGTGGATGCAATTACCAATTTTCCTCCTCCTACAAATATAAAACAACTTATGAAATATTTAGGCATGATTGGATTTTACAGAAAATTTTGTTCAAATTTTGCTACTTTTGTTCAACCATTGACTCATCTTTTACAGAAATATTCTAAATTCATCTGGAGTGATAATTGTCAAAACGCTTTTGAAAAAGCAAATCACTTTGAATTAACTGTCCCGTTCTTATCACTCCAGACTTTGAAAAGCAATTTAAACTTGCCGTTGATGCAAGTGATGTAGTTGGAGCCGTTTTATATCGAGAAACAAATGATAATGTTGAGAAACCTATATCATATTGTTCTAAGAAATTAGATAAACATCAGAAAAATTATTCAACTATTGAAAAAGAGTGTTTTGCACTGTTGTCTGCACTTCAACATTTTGATGTATATTTAAATCCCACTATGCATCCTATTCTGGTTTATACTGATCATAATCCTCTCACCTTCATACATAAAATGAGAAACAAGAACCAGAGGTTGACTAGGTGGAGTTTATTGTTACAGGAATGATATTATTGTAAAACATATTAAAGGTAAAGATAATGTAATAGCAGATGCTTTATCTAGATCTTATTAAAACACTGTATACCTACTATATATTTTTGTATATATTGTTCATGAAAAGATCTCGTTAAACTCAAACTTCTTTTAAGGGGGGAGGTGTTGATATATTTATTTATCTTGGCCTAATTTGTTTTGTGTGGCCTTATAACATGTATAATATGCCTACAAATACTTATAGTTGTTTACCAAATATTGTTATAACTGTGCAGTTTAGAAATCACTGGAACAATCATAGATACTGACGGAATGATTAGAACTTTCTATTTGACTTACATAATAATTCTGGAATGATCATAATATACGATGTGTAATTGAAACTTCTACCGTATTCTAGAAGTTTCCCTTCTACAGTCTTCTATAGATTTCCGTGATAACTATATATATAAATTAGACTTTCAGATCAGATCAGACATTAACATTCTTGTGTTCTCAGATGTTGGATTGACACATTTTATTTACGTTACACACATCATACTAGATTGTGACTAATTGGACATAGTATTCTCTTTGGATTCCCGCAACAGTGACGAGAATTCCAGATAAAGAAAAGACAAAGGATCGAACATATAAATTTTAAACAGTTAAGTTGACATTTCATTTTGTATGATATTTCTTGTAAACTTGTATATAATAAATCTTGTTAAATTGTATTATTGATTTGTGTCTTTTGATGGCTACAATTAAAAAGTGATTTCTGGCCGTAACATTACCAATAGATCCATTTTTTCCGTACATCAGGATTGTATCTGCACTTTAGGGTGAGGTATTCCGTAGCCTCCTCAATTGTATATTTGGTAACCTTTTGGACTATTACTGTACTACTGGAAAGATATCTCGCACTGATAAACTTAGTGTTTGATGTTCCAACTATCAACACATTCTTGTCAGATGAATGTGTATTGGTTTTCTCTCCAGAATTTGGAAGCTTGACTGTCGTCTCTTGAGCTGTATGTGGTGTTCTTTGTGGTTTTGGCTGGCACTGTTTTATCTGTACTATCGCGTCTACTCTGTTGGTTTTTATTAAGTGACTTTACAACCCCGGGCTCTTCTTTGTTGATGCTTTCAATAAGCAGGCTATCATCACTTCTTGATGCATGCAATTTCCATGAAATTATTTCATCTTGTAAGTTGAATATTTGTGTTCTCTGTTCTTTAATAACTCTCTCCACCTCTAATATACTGTCGTTCTTGGTATTAACTCGCCTTTCCAAACTTTCCAACTCAGATGTGTAAATCTGAATGTGACTGTGCGCAATCAAGCTGCTGTTTGATAATCTTTAAATCGGTTTCGCATTGTGCTGCTTCTATTTCCTTCTGTGTTGGTATGTCAGAAAATCTCCTTCTCCAATTGTCTTTCTCAATAATGATATTTTCCATTCCTCTTCTAACATTTGTGCAACTGCATTTGGTTGCTTAATGTTTCTAATTTCTTCCTTAGCAACTCATTCCCCTGAATCAACCTTGTTGTTTCATTGAGTATTTATCAATTACTGTTTTGGTTCTTTGAAATTATATCTAAGGCGTCAACAAATTTTTTCTCTAGGTCTGATACTGAAAACTCTAGTACATTTTTGAATGTTTCTTCATGATTTTCTGTAGGGTTGTTATTCATATCTGATCCGCTCAATTCAGTTTGTGTATCCATGTTCACTACTAAAGGTTCGGCTTGTATCCCCCCTTGAACTTATAACAGTATTTGTTACTACAGCTTTTGGGTAGAATGTATTGTCTTTAAGATAACTTTCAGTAACGCATGCACATGCTTCACATATATACTTCCTTTGTGAATTCTCGTAAATGAATAATTGGTAAGCAGGTTGCAATGTACATAAATAATACCATCCCTTACAACTTGTACATTGAATTCCTGATCTAGTAACTGAATCTGAGCATGTACCACAACTTACTATGATAGCTTTCTCTATCACAGGGTGTTTCACAGGGGTTTATTCAAACATGTCAGCATTATACACAGATTATGCTTGATCTTGCCAATAATGGGTCTGATATGAAATTCCTTATTTTGCAAGGCCATCAGCTTGTACATTGCCATCAACATTTTTATGTGCTTCAACCCATCTCCAACAAACTGCTAGATCATTTTGTAACATGTGTAGAATTTCCCATAATTCTTTATTTAAGACAGAATTACCTTTACCTAACTTCCAATTATTAATTGTCCAAGAATATATCCATTTCGTAATTCCGTCCTTTACATATTTGAGGTCGGTGTAGATTTCTGCATTTGTAATGTTCAAAGTTTTACATTGCATAAGCGCTGTAATAGCAGCTGACAGCTCGGCACAGTTATTTGACTTTCACCCAAAAGTGTTTCTGCTACATTCGTGGGGTGGGATGGGCCCCAGTATACACATCCTCCCATTAGATTTGTCCGTTACTCCTACACATACACGTCTACAAATATTACAACTGAATCATCCATCGTAGTTTCGTTACAAGTTTTTTACATTGGCAACCCCCGGTATTGGAAATTTTTCTGCTTTATGCTCTGCGCATCTCTAGGAAATATTAGGTCAGGATTTACTGACCTTTCATCGTTGTTTTCAAAAAGACGTCCATTAACGGTCAATGGTCTTTGGTTGGTACCAAAGATATAACCGCTATGCTACTGTATATAGCAAGTAAAAGGTCACGTTTTGGTGTCAAGTTTTGGGTTCTTGCGGAAGCAGTTACATGTGAACCTGGGTGCGTTCGCCCTGATTCACGTTCGCCCTAGTACCTGTTCGCTCTAATACCTGTTCGTCCTGGGATCGTTCGCCCTTATACGTGTTCGCCCTGATTTTTATTTTATTATGTTGTATTGTTGTATAATGTATATATTTGAATAAAGTATGTTAAAGTTTGTATACAATTTCGCCGAATATGTTGTATTGCTGCTACCAGAAAATAAGTTTCTGTGTTTTCCAGGATTACAAGGTATTTAATATAAAACAACTGAAGACTAAGTTATCTGTATGTATTTATCTTTATTGATACATTTTAACAATATCAAAACATTCATTAACAGTTATAACAAGATCAATCTCGAACTGCACATCACACAGGTTTATTTCCTAAAACGTATTTTAAAGAGCACTGAATTGAAATACTGTAAATAAAAAAAGATACCAAAAAGACACAATCAAAAAGCCATACATTTATCATGTTTATACACCATGATTTACTAAATATCTTGAACTCAGTCATTATCAAAACACACTTGAGATCAAAGAAGCCCAGCTGCGATAAAAATTCCCTTTCGTGTCTTATAATTCTTATATTCATTGTTTTAACTCATTCCAAGCTGACTAGGTTATTTTAAAAACTTTACTTTCATTATTAATCCACCAATTTGAAAGACATTTAAAAACAACAATCAACGCTTTCAAAGACATCATAATTATACCTAATCAGCATTATAAATTAAAATCAACAGTCATTAAAAGTAATATAAACAAGGTATAATTGAAACTGGATGCAGTTTCGAATGTCTCCCAAACGAAGCTCTTTCTCTTTCAGGGTATTTTTGGAATTCCTAGTGTTTGAAATACTGGGCAAGTGTACAAAGAGATTGAGTATATGCAAAATGTTTGATATATGGTATTCAATATCTGCAGTTTTATATGTTGTAATCGGTATTAACATGATTAACAGATGTTTTATCAAAATATTTTATTATTGAAGGTGCAATGGCCTCCACCTCCCCTTTAGCCATTTAAGGGGGTGGGGCATGACCCCCCCCCAGACCCCCTATGGTACCAAATGATTCGTCTTATCATAAGGAGTAATAATATATATGGTTATAGGGTGGGGATCTCAATGGTTTTCAGAATAATAAGTATTTTGTCATTTGAGGGGTGGGGCATGACCCCCCTCAGACCCCCTATGGTACCAAATGATTCGTCTTATCATAAGGAGTAATAATATATATGGTTATTGGTTGGGGATCTCAATGGTTTTCAGAATATTTAGTATTTTATCATTTGAGGGGGTGGGGCATGACCCCCCTCAGACCCCCCTATGGTACCAAATGATTTGTCTTATCATAAGGAGTAATAATATATATGGTTATAGGGTGGGGATCACAATGGTTTTCAAAATATTAAGTATTTTGTTATTTGGCATGACCCCCCCTAAGACAACGAAATGGAGGGTATAACATAATACCTCGCCACTTCGTGTGGCGGGGTATAAAAACTTAAATATCCAAGGTAACAGGTAGTATTTCCAAGTTAAGATCACAAATGATCAAGTTATATCACTTTTCCCATAGACTTCTATAGTAAAATTTTGCAAAACCCCACCCCCTTTTGAGACCCCCAAAATATATGTTCCCTCCCACAGATTGAAAATTTTTTTTCGGGAAGCGCATCTAGGAATATGGGCCTAGCAAGTCGTATGATATCAAGCGATTCCGTCTATTGGTTTATGAGAAACGGTGCACACAAGTGTTCGAAAAAAAGTGCCCGGAAAGAAGAAAAATAATAATAATAATAATAATAATAATAATAAGAATAATAATAATAATAAGAATAATAAGAACTGAGCAAAAACAACATGTCTCCAAACTTCGTTTGGGAGACATAATAAAAACAAATGTAACAATGAAGCCTATGATGTCCGTCATAAATATTTATTTATGCCTAGGCATAAATCGATTTATGCCTATATTTATGCTATAAATATTTATGCCTAGGCAAACAAAAAAAAAACAAAACAAAAAACTAAAAAATCTAGCAATTGCCTAAAAACGAGCACCGTTATAGAGTATAATTTTTTATTCAGCCTTTACTTTATCTGAAATAAAAAACAAATGAGAAACACTGACCTCTAAAAAACTCAGGCAACCTCAGATGCTCTTGAAGGATAAAATGTTTGACTGCGAAATCAAAAGTTTGATTATGATCAAAATATTTATATTCAACAAGTCGAGGTAAAAAATCACATTATTTATTATTCTTCAAATCTTCAAAGCTTCTCGTCCTCTTAGAGTATGATCATCCATGCATAATAAAATGAAGGTCAATCGTCAAAATTGAAACTTGATACAGGCATTTTTCAAAACTGCATATATTGCATACGTACAAAAAACATATAGGTTACAATGGGAAAAAGTATTAAAGTGGGGTAAATCATTCATGAGACAAAATACCTCAAGTGAAATGAAACCCATTTTCAGACTTTTCAAAAACATTAATATTTATATATGGTGTAGTTTATATATTATTAAAAGATTTGGGAAGTTTTTCCCCAAAAAAATATGAAAAAAGACGAATTTTGGTAGAATCTGGTGCCATCTCATGCTTTAAAACATGCATTTATAAAATGGTTTAAAAGACCTGCCGAGTTATTTATTTTCAATACATTGTAGGTCAGGTTATTTATTTTCAAACTACCACAGAACAAACCATTCATTTTTGTTATTATCAAGGCTGAGTTATTGATTTTCAAAATCCTCCTGCTCGCCAACCCCCCCCCCCCCCCCAGAATATAAAATGGTCATCCCCTTACATGTATGTATCGCCTTTCATATGACAGTAAAATGGTTTTGGTTCTGAATTTCCTTCTTGGTGATATTCCAAACAGTGGAACAAATTGACACAAATGGCCTTTATACACGACTTTTGCGGGCCGAAAATTTGGAGTCATGAATGATTAAGCATAAGATGTCTGTTTGTAAACATAAAAATGCCTTTCAAACAATCGTTTACGATAACAAGTAGGTAAACATTTCAGATTATTCCAAACAGTGGAACAAATTGACACAAATGGCCTTTATACACGACTTTTGCGGGCCGAAAATTTGGAGTTATGAATGATTAAGCATAAGATGTCTGTTTGTAAACATAAAAATGCCTTTCAAACAATCGTTTACGATAACAAGTAGGTAAACATTTCAGATTAAAAAAACAATGATTATGAGTGAAACAAATACAGGGGAAATTTTCCCTACTCCTTGATTAAATACTATAATAACCTTAGCAAAATTTGTTTACTGTATTCCTTGACTTGCCCTTGATGTTTTGTCACTTTCACCTGACAAAAAACTTATGGTATCATGAGTAATGCACCAATTGTGAAGTATGCTAACTGTAATCTGACGTTCCTTGTCATTTAGCTCGGTGTTCAATCATTTGGAATAATTAATCTGATTTTATGTCAAGTATGATACATTTGTATTACACTTAATAATAATAAAAATAATAATAATAAGGCAACACCAAGTTTATTTTTAGTGCTTTGGATATCGCCACTCCTAGTTTCGGAATTTAAAGGAAAAAACTTTTTACCGCTTCATTTTGAAAAAACGCTGAAAAATCATCCCAAATTATTCATTTTCAAAAAATAAAAAATGTCGCCCAATCCTAAAATTTTGCGATATTTTACTTTAAAATAATTTTTGTCACACGTACAATGTACAATGTAAATTTGATCTTCGCCCAAGAAAAACTAGTCCTCAAGAAAAAAAAATTAAAATTAAAATTGCGCTTGCACCATTTTTTGCCATCTAAAAATCCAAAAAGAACTAAAAATAATTTTCGTGTAGCCTAATAATTAATATTTGAAATGCAAAATTATACCCCAAAGAGTTTACAGCATTATTAAAAATTTTAAATATTTTACATAAAATAAATACAAAGTTTTAAAAATACAAACCGATTAATACAGTAATTATATACGGGTTAAAGAAACAAATACATATCATACAGCTGTAGAGTTCACTTTCATCAGTACTATGGACTTTTGTTTATAAATGGAGCAATAAACGGACTTTAGGAAAAGGCATTTTGGTATCTTAACTTTAGTATTTGTCCCTTTTCTGTTGAAAAAAGCATGTGCTCTGAAAGTGTCTATGCATCCATTAAAATGTGGATCATCTGTACATTTGCTGTTGGAAAAGCCTAAACCAGGCTTGAGGACGTCTTTCTGACAGTTTTGACTTCCGTAAATGCCCAATGGGAGTATTAAGACGTCATAATATGGAGAACGTAATAGAGAAAAAAAAAACATTTGTTGTTTTCGGCCAATGCTTGGTAGTCAACGGTATAGTTTTGAAATCAGCCCAATCAGCCCGGTGGCAGAGAAAAGGTTAAACATAAAACAACTAACTGTTAAATCAGAGGCTCCTACGCAATGGCAATGTTTTAGCCATATCAAGAAGATTTGAGGACACTTTGTGGAGGAATTCACAACAATCATTTTACCAAGTTACAAAAAAAAGGACAAATATACCTAAGGAGCAATCAAAAAAACATAATCCATTGGACAGATCATTTGCATTTATAGTTTCAGTACAGAAGACTTTTAAAGTTTCAGTTAATCAGTAACAAGAATTGCCCATGGCAGCCATAATTTTTGCCAGATCAAGTCAAAAGAGGGATCTGGGTAGAATATCTAAAAAAATCACTTGTATCAAGTTACAAATCATTTGCACTTGTAGTTTCAGACGAGATGATTTTTCAAATTACAGCCAATCAGAAACAAGAACTGCCCATGGCGACCATGTTTTCCGACCAATCAAGTTAAAATGAAGAATATTTGTAGAGGACTTCATTAACATCATTTGTACCATGTTACAAATCATTTGCACTTGTGGTTTCGGGGGAGAGGATTTTTTGCCAGATCAAGTTGAAATGAGAAATCTTTGTAGAAGACCTCACAAACATCCACTGTGTCAAGTCACAAATCATTTGCACTTGTAGTTTCAGAGGAGATGATTTTTCAAATTTCAGCCAATCAGAAACAAGAATTTTTTGTCCAATCAAAACGAAATTTTTATAGACGACCTTTAGTACATCATTCCGGCAAAGTTTGGTTCCAATTGGCCCATTAGTTTCAGAGGAGATGATCAAAATCTGAAATGTCAACGAAGACGTCAGAGGGAGGACGGACTACAGATGCAAAGTGATGGCATAACTCACATGGCTTTGCCAGGTAATCTAAAAAGACACCCAGTAGTAAAAAACATATCCCAACAAACAGAATTCTATGTATTGCTAAATTGGAAGATTTACTCATGGATAAGGTGCATGCATAAATCCTCAAATTTTTTAACATTTTTATATTAATCTTAATTAGAATTTTTCAATGCTGCACCTTCCCAAATGAAAATTCTGGATTTGTACCTACACTTGTATTACATCCTGTACATAACATTTTTAGTGAATCAGTTAATTAGGATATAAAATGCTATATTCAATCCACCAGGAATTAATCACCACCACTTTTATAAATCTGAGCATTAAAAGCAGAATATCTACAAAACATACAATTACTTGATGAAAACTTAGATTTTTAATGTTTAATAAAACATACTTCAAATATTGTTTTAAACCAACAGATAAGAATAATCCAAAGATCACTCCATTAAATTTTGGTCCTAACTGGCAATGTGGTTTCAGAGGTATATTGTACAACAGCTCATAGGTGACTCAAAACTCTTCATAAATGTACTAGATAAGTACTGTAACAAATGAGTACTTTCAATAAAATAACAGCAGTATTTAAGTGACCATTATTTTTCTGGGTATTTAGCTGCTGCTTGTAATGCTTCATCTAAATACTTCATAAATCTGTGGACATCTTCAAATGAGCAGTACATTGGCGCAGGAGCCACTCTTATCACACTAGGTTTCCGTTCATCACACTGCAGATAAAAATAAATCAGTCTTGTCATTTCAGAATTATAAAATATATATTTATTTATTTCTGTACATGTGTCACAATTAACCAACACCATACATTGTACTATTTATTTCTTAACACCATATTATTTATTTCTGTACATGTGTTACAATTAACCAACACCATACTATTTATTTCTGTACACGTGTTACAATTAACCAACACCATACTATTTATTTCTGTACACGTGTTACCTTTAACCAAGGACGTATAACTAATATACGTCCTTGCTTTAACCAACACCATACTATTTATTTCTGTACACGTGTTACCTTTAACCAACACCATACTATTTATTTCTGTACATGTGTTACAATTAACCAACACTATACTATTTATTTCTGTACACGTGTTACAATTAACCAACACCATACTATTTATTTCTGTACACGTGTTACAATTAACCAACACCATACTATTTATTTCTGTACATGTGTTACAATTAACCAACACCATAATATTTATTTCTGTACACGTGTTACAATTAACCAACACCATACTATTTATTTCTGTACATGTGTTACAATTAACCAACACCATACTATTTATTTCTGTACATGTGTTACAATTAACCAACACCATACTATTTATTTCTGTACATGTGTTACAATTAACCAACACCATACTATTTATTTCTGTACACGTGTTACAATTAACCAACACCATACTATTTATTTCTGTACATGTGTTACTATTAACCAACACCATACTATTTATTTCTGTACACGTGTTACAATTAACTAACACCATACTATTTATTTCTGTACAAATTACTGTATGGTATTACTAAATTTATAAGATTGCTTTAATAGAGACTCAATAGTTGTGTTATTATTCATGACTTTATCTGTTTCTTATGTTTTTACTTTCTTTTGATGGTGGTATTTCAACCATATTTATAAATGTACAAAAAAATATCAGCAAACCTTTCAGTCCATAGGAAATGTAGACCTTTGAAATACACATCATTTATGATCCACCATTATAAATTTTGGGACAGGATGGGTGAAAATACAGAAATTAAACACAACAAATCAGAAATTCATCTTTTTTAAGAAGTTGATATAGATTCAAACGTATTAGAATACACCTTGACAGTCTAGTGTATATTGGTTATAATTATCAATCGGCTATCAGGGCCCTTCTAAAAATATGATTCTATGAAAAAATCTTCTTAAACTTCTTACCACAACACCTCTCTTCTCCAATTCTTCAAACACATGACTGATGTTGATAGAAAAAGACAATGATAACTGAGCACCTCTTTTGTTGATGTCTGCCGGAGTAATTATGTCAACACTAACATGTTTCCAGTCTTCGGAGCTCCCATCAGCTACATATTTTGGATCTTTCGGAAATTTATTTCTTATTCTCATTTCTAAGTATGCAGTCAGCAACCTTGACTTTGAAACTAACTCGTGCATAGATGTTTTATTAAAGATCTGAAACACAGAAAATGAAATTTTACAAGCCTTGTCAGTAATCATTAACCCTCAGAACTGTATCCCTTACCTGATTTAAACACACACTTGGTTACGTATTTAGAGCTTGCATTGTTCTTTCATGTGAAAAAATGCCCCTTTTGCTGATTAAGACTCAGTTGGAACATTTATGCAACAAGTAATAATTGTAACAGTGAACTGTTACTAAGTCTCCCAAACGAAGTTCCCATCAGACCCCACAATGGTACCAAATGCTTTGTATTGTCATAAGGAGTCATAATATATATAGTTATAGGGTGGGGATCTCAATGGTTTTCCAAGATATTAAGTATTTTGTCAATTGAAGGGGGCAGGGCATGACCCCCTCAGACCCCCATGTGATACCAAATGCTTCGTCTTGTCATAAGGAGTAATAATATATGTGGTTATAGGGTGGGGATCTCAATGGTTTTCAAGATATTAAGTATTTTGTCATTTGAGGGGGGTGGGGCATGACCCCCTCAGACCCCCCTTAGGTACCAAATCCTTCGTCTAATCATCAGGAGTAATAATATATATGGTTATAGGGTGGGGATCTCAATGGTTTTCAAGATATAAAGTATTTTGTCATTTGAGGGGGCGGGGCATGACCCCCCCCCCTCAGACCCACCTTAGGTACCAAATCCTTCGTCTTATCATAAGCAGTAATAATATATATGGTTATAGGGTGGGGATCTCAATGGTTTTCAAGATATTAAGTATTTTGTCAATTGAAGGGGGCAGGGCATGACCCCAATCAGACCCCCCCTACAGTACTGAAGTCTTTGTCTAATCATCAGGAGTAATAACATATATGGTTATAGGGTGGGGATCTCAATGGTTTTCAAGATATAAAGTATTTTGTTATTTGAGGGGGGCGTGGCATGACCCCCTCAGACCCCCCTTAGGTACCAAATCCTTCTCTTATCATAAGCAGTAATAATATATATGGTTATAGGGTGGGGATCTCAATGGTTTTCAAGATATAAAGTATTTTGTCATTTGAGGGGGGCGTGGCATGACCCCCTCAGACCTCCTTAGGTACCAAATCCTTCTCTTATCATAAGCAGTAATAATATATATTGTTATAGGGTGGGGATCTCAATGGTTTTCAAGATATAAAGTATTTTGTCATTTGAGGGGGGTGGGGCATGACCCCCTCAGACTCCCCTTAGGTACCAAATCCTTCGTCTTATCATAAGCAGTAATAATATATATGGTTATAGGGTGGGGATCTCAATGGTTTTCAAGATATTAAGTCTTTTGTCATTTGAGGGGGTGGGGCATGACCCCCCTCAGACCCCCCTATAGTATTGAAGTCTTCATCTAATCACCAGGAGTAATAATATATATGTTTATAGGGTGGGGATCTCAATGGTTTTCAAGATATAAAGTATTTTGTCATTTGAGGGGGGCGGGGCATGACCCCCTCAGACCTCCTTAGGTACCAAATCCTTTTCTTATCATAAGCAGTAATAATATATATTGTTATAGGGTGGGGATCTCAATGGTTTTCAAGATATAAAGTATTTTGTCATTTGAGGGGGGTGGGGCATGACCCCCTCAGACTCCCCTTAGGTACCAAATCCTTCGTCTTATCATAAGCAGTAATAATATATATGGTTATAGGGTGGGGATCTCAATGGTTTTCAAGATATTAAGTCTTTTGTCATTTGAGGGGGTGGGGCATGACTCCCCTCAGACCCCCCTATAGTATTGAAGTCTTCATCTAATCATCAGGAGTAATAATATATATGTTTATAGGGTTGGGATCTCAATGGTTTTCAAGATATAAAGTATTTTGTCATTTGAGGGGGGCGGGGCATGACCCCCTCAGACCCCCCTTAGGTACCAAATCCTTCATCTTATCATAAGCAGTAATAATATATATGGTTATAGGGTAGGAATGTAAACTTTTTTTGACCTATTTAAAAAATATCAAATTTTGAGGTATTTGAAGGGGCGTGGCACTGCCCCTGGGGCCCCCTACACTTGAAAAATGGTTAGGACCAACATCTCATGGGGTACTATAATTGTGCAAAATTTGATTGAAATCGGTCAAGTATAAAGTACAAAAGTGCCCCGGACAAAGTTGGCGGCGCAAGAAATAATAAGAAACCCAACAAAAACAATAAGTATTGCAATAACATTGCAACTTCATTTGGGAGACTTAAATATGACAATTCATATCAAAAGAAAACACTTGATCTCAAGAAAGATGCAAAACCTATAAAAAATCTCCTGATTTTAGTCACTATAGTCACTATTTAAAAATGGATTCCCAATGGTCCATTACACCATCAGACTAGTAGTTAGAGAAGATTATTTTCACTTTCTTGTAACCTGTTTGGAGTTTTGTTGAGTCACATTTAGATGGCGGAACGTCTTGACATGAAAAGATGTACATTTTTCTTAATATTTCTGCATTAGAAACAAAACCATTTGAATTTTCTGGCAGCCAATGATTAGGCAATTAAATTTTCTGGCAGCCAATGATTAGGCAATTAAATTTGGCCATTGCCATATGTTAACCATTACATTTTGTTAGGGAAAATCATATCATCGCATTAGGGTTTGAGCACAGTCAAAATTGAAGCTGAAAATTTGACTTTTCAAAGATTAATGTGCTTTCCAACAGCACCGAACTTCAAGAATGTATATGTCTTCAGAGTAAAATGAACCAATCTTTTCATTTTTAAGAACGGATTCAGCCATTTATCCTTCAAAATGTTGAAATTAGAATGTGGATAAATATACCCAGTGTACGGCAGTTTTCCAGTAAGTTGTTTATAAAAATATCTGTTTTCTGGTTGAGTCGATGTACGATTGTGTCTTCTTCCGTAACTTCACTTGAAAGTGTTCGGTTGGGTCTTTTAGTAAAAACCATCCTGTAGTTTTAAATATGATAAAAAAAAAAAACATGCAAAAAACGTTCCATATTTATCACATTGTGTAAATGACAATGAGGAATATACATGTTTATTTGAGAGTATTGCATTGAAATGATCTCAATAAATAAAATTAGCAAATCACTTTGTTTTCACCAAGTTATGAAATGCTACCCAGTTATCAATTTTATCTGTCAAAGTATTGCAATAACACTTGAAATCCTTGAAAAAAAAAGATTTTCACTTTTTAAATAAATGTGACTCAACTGAACATTGCAAGTAATTTCAAACCCACCATACAAAGACTCAACCGGAAAAAAACAAAATTTTGATTACATGTGTGCCAAATCAAACCGTACAGCACAATTTTCTACTGCAGACTATTTTGAGGGCTTTACAGGTATCGTAGAATGGCTTCGCGTTGTGTTTAGGGGAGTTGGTCAAGGCGTCAACAAAATGAATGCGTCTTTCATTACAAACTTCTAATAACCAACTAACGTTACAATAGCGTTACGTCACAATGTTGAGCGGCCGCGCCGCCAAAGGCGACGTTACTTTTAGCGTAATTTACAACATTCTCGGGCCGCCGAAAATCACTTTTTACCAAAATAAATTACAATATGATAAAATTATTTTTAGAATAAAATGTCTATATCTCTGATCAATATCAATTCTAATGTCAATAAGTAATGAATGAGTAATAAAACTTGCACTGAAGAAATGAATTAAAATTAAACTCAATTGTCTCTAACTAAATAAAATTAGCACAGTCTCTAATGATATAATTAACACAGTCTCTTTTTCTATCATATCCTCCGGCGGGCAAAATGGTTCATTCGTCGATGGCTCCTCTTACTTCCAACGGAAACAGTTTCACTATGGGACGATTCGTAATTCCATTTTCTGTTTTAATTACGGCAGATCGGATAAGTCCATCTTTTCCACGCACCAGCTCCTTCACAACGGCAAGTTTCCATGTAATGCGATTGGAATCGTTATGCACAAGTACTACATCTCCAGCTTTAATTAATTGTTCGTTTTTACCGGTCGTACGATGATACTCTAGCAAAGACGTTAAATATTCATGCGTCCATCGTTTTCGAAACTGTTGTAAAAGTTCGTTCTGTCTTTGTAAGTTTCTGTTAAGTTTCGAATGTAAATTTTCCGTCAAAACACTATTTTCTAATGCGATTTCATCTGGTGCACAGTCGGTTCTACGTCCATATAACATATGTGCTGGTGTCAGCGGTTCGGGATCTGTGATATCGGTAGATATATAAGTTATCGGACGATTGTTCATAGTTGCTTCTATTTCAGTCACAATAGTTCTTAGCATTTCTGTACTAACGCACGTTTTCCCTAATGTACACTTTATAGCTCTTTTCGTGATTCCAATTAGTCTTTCCCAATAACCTCCAAACCACGGAGCACGATTCGGAATAAATTTCCACTCGGTTCCCTTTTCGTTTAATAGTCCTTGGATTTTATTGTCTCTATTAGATCTTGTAATTCGCTCTGCTGATGCTTTGAAATTTGAACCATTGTCCGAAATCATAATTCTTGGAACGGATCTCCTTGCACAAAATCTTCTAAATGTCAAAATAAACGATTCCTCACTCAAATCGGGAACAATTTCTAAGTGCACGGCCCTCGTTGCGGCGCAAGTAAATAAGCATATGTACGATTTCGTATGTTCGTTGTTCGGTCCTTTGGTTTCCAGAGCTCCTGTGAAATCTACCCCGGTTACGGAAAATGGAAATTCATAATTAACTCTATGTTTAGGTAGGGTTCTGATTTGTCATGAAATGTTCTTAAACTGTCAATATTATCTAGCGGTGCGGGCAAATCTAATAGCGATTTCATGTACGCATTCGTTATCTTGTGCGGCTGGCCGTAGCGGTTTCTCAGTAACTCAATTGCTGTGTGGTAATTTGCATTTGTCATTGTCAAACCTGATATTACATTTGCGGCATCATAATGAAGCAATGATTTTAAATACGAAAACTTCTGGACATCAGTAAGAGTATGATTGAAGTGCACGGTCGACTCGTAGGAGTCCCAAAAGTACTGCCAATCGAGTATTTCTCCACTAAAATTCGGTAGTGACAACTTCGGAAGACGGTGATTCTGGCTAGACATGGTACTCATTTGTGAAAATGTTTGAGTGGCTTCACGTTGTGTTTGAGTTTGGTTTGTGAATGGATTGAACTCAGGAGCATTACCACGGAGTGTTGAATTGCTAGTACATGCGGGGTTTGCGTTTGTGTCCAAGTACTTCTTGTATTTGCGTAATTTATCGTCTAACTCTAAATAATACTCATCTGACTCCATGATTTCATCTGCCATATCCTCCTCCTCTGTTTTCTCTAGAATCTGTCCATCCAAACCTTCAAGTGTCACTTTCTTCTTTTGAATATTGTTCAAAATGTTTTTCACATTCTCGGAATCAACTAGTTCCTCTTTGGTAATATCTTCCAGTTTCTTTAGGAATTTTGTCACGGCTGCCTTGTTTGCGGCTCTCAAAGATTTCAGTCGTTGTACATCCATCTTTTGTTTTTGGTCACGGCACCACAATATCGTAGAATGGCTTCGCGTTGTGTTTAGGGGAGTTGGTCAAGGCGTCAACAAAAATGAATGCGTCTTTCATTACAAACTTCTAATAACCAACTAACGTTACAATAGCGTTACGTCACAATGTTGAGCGGCCGCGCCGCCAAAGGCGACGTTACTTTTAGCGTAATTTACAACAACAGGCACAATCAGTACATTTTAATGACCTGGTCAAATTGTTTGATAGAACAAACTAGAATGACAACAATTTCAAAGGTAACCATTATAACAACGTCAACATAGGCCTTCGAAAATTGAAATTCACTTCTATTTTACAAATGCTTTTGACCTTACTCTTTTGCAACAAATATCGGCAAAATTCGGAGGAATATTTTGAGGGCATACGCAAAAATTATGAATTATTGTATTAGCTTTTGCAATATAATTACAGGGATTTTTTTAAAAAAGATAAAAAAGAAGAAAATATGGGAGCCTACCTGTTCATGTTAAGAAGTTCCACCATCTTAATGGGACTCAACAAAAAACACCAACAGGTTACAAGACTGTAATTTTTGTATTATTATTAGGGGCGGTATACTGGTGTAACAATTCAGTGATGCATCATTAGTATTGATAAAGTACTCCAAAGATATGCTATCATATTGTCACTTCAGAATCGTAATGTATTTCCGGATTTTATGCACGGTTTCAGGTTGGATTTTAGAATCGCCAGACAGGTTTTGTTGGTGAAAATTTCAGTTGCATTGTCATTAGTCTTGGGTACCAGTTTCACATGTCTTATAAATTTTACCAAATTAAATATAATGACTTCTTCCATTTTATTTATTGGGGCCTCGGTGGTCTAGGTAGTTCGTCATGACTACTAATGATCACTAGCCTTTCAACACTGAGGTAGTGAGTTTGAATCTCACTTGTGATGGGTGTGTTGGACTCCAATCAATTGAGAAGGATTGCAAATTTTCCTACCGAAGGTTGGTGGTTCTCTCTGGGTAATCCGACTTAATCCACCAATAGAAAATGGCCGTTGCGAAGTAGCAATTGTGCTGAAAATGGCATAAAACCCCAACTAAAGCAACAAACATTTTATTTATTACATCTATGAACAGGGTTAATTGTAACTTTTCAGATTAAAAGTTCTATGTTGTACAATGCTCGTTTAATTGCAGTTTGAGAGTAAAGTTTGTTTGACAAAGTTAATAACCAATGTATCGTGATATATTTTGAAAGGTAAATGCATGAGAAGTGTAACATACGTTTTTTTAGACAAGTCCTAATATTTTTGTAAAATGAGTACAAGTGTTTACTTTAGACCTTGTTTGTATTTGTCAATCACTGTTTGAGCAATATGCAGACAATGTTAACAGAAAATACTTACACTCAGTCAATCTACGGAAACATTTGAACTCTCTTAGAAGCTAGTCTTATTCTAATGTTTTTTAATGTTTTTTTTAAAAGAAACTCAGATTCATTCTCTGATTTAAAGTTCAACTGGATTATGGCAAATTAAATTTGCATACCTATGTTTATTGATTGAAAAAACAAGGGGCTGCCAAGAGCCTGAATTGCTTACCTGTTATCTTTTGTGTACCAGTAGATCTTGCATCAATGATTATTTTTGCAATTTAATGTATACCGTCACAATTTTCTCCTTAATATTGACCTGTACAGCTAAAATATAGAATCCTGTACCCAAATAGATATGGTTGCTAGGGACTTTTTCATTGGTTGCTTTGGACTTTTTCAATGTTATTGACTCTTGACCTTCAATTTTGACCTGAACAGGTAAATTGTACGGTCCTGAACCGAAATATATATCGTTGCTAGGGACTTTTTCAATTTCATTAACTCTTAACCTTTCTTTTGACTTGTACAGGTACATTATAAGTCCTTAACATTAATATATATGGTTGCTAGGGACTTTTTCATGGGTTGCTATGGACTTTTTCAATGGCATTGACTCTTGACCTTCAATTTTGACACGAACAGGTAAATTGTAGGGTCCTGAACCCAAATATATATGGTTGCTAGGGACTTTTTCATCAGTTGCTATGGGCTTTTTCAATGTCCTTGACCCCTGACCTTTCTTTTTGATGGATGGATGGATGAATTATTGTTTAACGTCCAGTGGCAACCAGGTGCATATCAGGACGAGAACATGTTGATATGATAATGAATATGATCCCTGCTTTGTACTAGACCAACACGCTAAGTCAGATTTTTAATGTGCTAGCTCACGAGGTAACTGTCCGCAGGAAGACATATCACCTCACTCAGACACATTATACTGACTCCGAGCCGACCAGTCTTTGCTCTTACTCATAGATGCCGCGTGCTTGGCGGAGAAGCAGCAAATACCAATTTTAATGTCTTTGGTTTGACCCGGCCGGGGATCGAACCCGCGACCTTCCGCACTCGGGGCGAGCACGCTACCACGAGACCACCGAGGCGGTTCCTTTCTTTTTGACTTGTACACGTAAATTATAAGGTCCTTAATCCAAATATATATGGTTGCTAGGGACTTTTTCATCGGTTGTTATGGAATTTTTCAATGGCCTTGACCCTTGACGCTCCATTTTACTTGTACTGCTACATTTAATTCACAGTAACACCCTAAACATCTGTGACAATGTCAGACCATTATTTTCTGTTTACATGTATATAATCTTTCAAGGGCAAAAACTCCTATAAGGGGTCAATTGACAATTTTGGTCATGTTGACTTATTTGTAGATCTTACTTTGCTGAACACTTTTGTTGTTTACAGTTTGTCTTTATCTATTATTATATTCAAGATAACAATCTTAAACTGCAAAATTTCCTTAAAATTAACAATACAATTCAGGGGCAATAACCCAACAAAGGGTTGTCCCATTCATCTGAAAATTTCATGGCTGGTAGATCTTGACCTGTTGAACATTTTTATCCCGTCAGTTTTGATATAAATGCTTTGGTTTTTGAGATATAAGCCGAAAACTGCATTTGACCCTATGTTCTAATTTTAGCAACAGCGGCCATGTTTTATGATAGATCAAAAGTTTAGATAACATTTATAAACTAGATACCCTAAGGAAGATTCAGTTAAAGTTTGAAGGTATTTTGCCCAGTACTTTCAGAGGAGAAGATTCTTGAAATAGTTTACGACAACGATGAATACGACGGACACCAAGTGATGGCATAAGCTCACATGGCCCTTTGGGCCAGGTGAGCTAAAAATGGTGGCATGGACTTTATTTTCATTACACGAGTTGGAGTTTCCTTAAAATAACGGCCGTCATATTTGCGATTTTGACCAGTGAAATAGATCTGGCAAGTAATTAAATTTACATTCAACTAAAACTTCACTTTTGACAAGAGTTCAGGCAACTAAAAATGAAAAGTTTATATCCTCTAATGTCTGTAAATTTCATTACCAAACAGGTGCAAATTAATAGGACTACAACATGTAAATGGAAAACCCAATACTTTATTTTATCCTCTGTTGTAATTTTCAACATATTAAAAAAAAATAATGTTTTTTTGACATGCTTTATCTCACAGTCTAATCTGATGCTCTGAATTCAGACCCCAAAACAACATACTATTTTGTGCATGGATTTTGCATTGTTAATCTGAAATACTTTACCTGTAGATATTTTGTTTGGTAAGAATGTATTTAACAATTTGTATTTACATGCAAAGTAGAATTTTTATAATATGTTCATACTGCATAAAATATATACCAGCAAAATTCAACAATTTTGGTGCTATACGTCAGAAATACGTGTAAATTCTGAAATTTAATAAAAGCAATTACATTCCATCTTATGTCCCTAAAATCAGTCATCTTTAATTTGAAAAAATCCTTTATGCTTACCTCCAGACTAGCTTTGATGGGTGCACACAGGAGACCAGGAGTATTGCTTATTCTGTAACTATAAGCACCTGGAATTGGGTCCTCTTCTAAAAATAGATAGAATAAATTTAGTCAGGATAAAAGGCCTTTTTTGTAAAGATCAATACATAATTTATTCAGAAATCGCCTATTAACAAATCATCCTTAGTCGCCCAGGTTGCAGACTAAGAGTCCCTGTTGATCGACATTGTTGTCATTGTTGCAAATGACTAAAAATTTGTTTATATCTAAATACAAAAGCATATGTAAACATTTTTCTTCTAATGCATGTTCACAAGTTACTCTTTAAAAATTACATCTATATCATGTATATACAAAATAAACTAGAGTCTCTCAAGAGCCTGTGTCGCTCAACTACATTTAACTTGTCCACCTTCAGCTGGACTGAAAATTTATCTTGGTTGGTTTTCCCATAGGTACAGTGTTAAACAAAGTTAGGGTATGGTGGCCATCTTAGTTGACATTCAAGGTTACCAAACACAATCCTGAAAGAGGACCATTGCTGGCATTAGTTTGGTTCCAAATGGCCAAAGTATGATGATTTGCACATTAAATTTTCCCATAAGGTCCTAATTTGAACTAATTGAACATTATTGATTTGATGGGAGTAGTGATGAACCCCTGGGAAGCGAGGTATGTGTCATTTGGTGCATCTTACCATAGGGAATAAGAAAATATGGTTTAGGGGTGGGGATTTTAACAGTTTATGAGATAATTGAACATTATTGATTTGATGGGAGTGGTGATAAGCCCCTGGCTAAGCAAGGTATGTGTCATTTGGTGCATCTTACCATGGGGGATAAGAAAATATATGGTTTAGGAGATAATTGAACATTATTGATTTGATGGGAGTGGTGATAACCCCCTGGGGAAGCGAGGTATGTGTCATTTGGTACATCTTACCATGGGGAATAAGAAAATATATGGTTTAGAAGTGGGAATTTTTATGGTTTATGAGATAATTGGACATTATTGATTTATGGGGGTTAGGATCACTCTACTGAAAGAATGAGGTACATGTCATTTAATGCGTCTTGTTACGGAGAATAATAAAATATATCATTTAAAGCTATGGATTTTAATTGCATATGAAATTTTTCAAAAATATCGACTTTGGGGTTTGGCAAAGACCCCCCTAGAGGAACGAAGTATATGTCATTTAATAGGGGTTGTCATGGTGTATAATAAAATATATGATATGAGATGGTTATTGTATCGTAGAGTTTTTCGATGAAAAATAAAATTCCCCATAGGGTCCTATAGTGAACCCCTAGCCTCTTTGAACTCCCCATTATACCTCTCAGTGATCCCCGACAAAAATGAATAGTATTAGACACAACAGAAACATTGATCTTTCAGAGTGCATAAATGGCCTGGCAGCCATGCTTTTTAATTTCAGATCGGCACCAAAAATATCCATTTAGTTATGGACCATTATCTGATCATTCAGGCATAATATTACTTTCACCTGTCGAACTGTTTCTGACAAGAAGAAGTTTGTATATATTTCCCATAGGATCCCATGTTAAATGTATCCCGTGGTGGTGGCCATCTTGGATTGCAAATCGGCACAAAAAACATAAACTTTGTAGAGAACCATGTAAGGATCATTCCTGCAATATAACAATTCCATTTTGTAGTTTCAGAGCCATGTTGGATTTTGGATCAGAACCAAAAATATAAACTTTTTAGAGGACCATCCAATGAACATCCCACCAACTTTGGTTTCAATTGGCCATGGGATTTTGGAGAAGAAGATTGAAATGTGAAAAGTTAACAGATGGACGACGGACGATGGATGCAAAGTGATGGCAATAGCTTACATGGCCTTTTAGGCCAGTTGAGCTAAAAAAGTATACCCTTAACATAATTATGAATGAATCAATTTATTTATTTATTTAGTTGGAGTTTAATGCCGTTTTCAGCACATTTGGCAATTTCCTGGCGGCCAGTTTTTATTGGTGGAGGAAGCCGGAGAAACCGGAGAGAACCACCTTCGGTAGGAAAATTGGCAATCCTTGTCAATTAAGGTGGGAGTCGAACACACCTCGCCACAGGTGAGATTCAAACTCACAACCGGTAGTGATCATTAGTAGTCAGGATGAACTACCTAGACCACTCGGTCACCGAGGCCCCTTGAATGAATCAAAACACACCTTTAAGTGATTATTTGGACCATACAATGAATGTGTGTGCATTCACATATAAAGATGTAAGAATTTAAGGCATTATGTTATATTTTGAATTATTTCAAAAAGTTTTATTTTATCAATGGTTTTTTTAAATTCAGATGAGAGCTATCAGATAAATTCAGCTTCATATTTCTTCTCCAGATTGACAGTATGGTTGAACTTTTCATATTTACTTTTATTTCTTAATTTCCACAGTGTCCACTTTAGTAAAAAATTAATGTGTTTATAAGAAAAGTGGAGTTGGAATCTTGAAAAATTCATATCTTTTTCGTTTATATTAATTATTGGTTAGTAAAATATTTAATTGTCTTAAAATTACATTAATTTCTTGTACAATTTTATCAGAAATATCACATAGAAAAAATAAATCTTGGAGAGACTCAATATTGTTATTATGGACAATCCCATTCTACATGTATGCAATCTGCTCTCCATATATTATATTATATTAAATTATGTAAACATTTCAATTGGAATTCTTTCAACAATCCTTTAGTTTTATCATAATTAATTTGATTAGGAAGCTTTTTCATATTTGGACAATACCTCAAAAGATTACTAGAGGTTCTCAAGAGCCTGTATCCCTCACCTGGAATTAACTTGTCCACCTTAAGCAGGATGATAATTTAAGTGTAGCAGTTATCTTGTCTAGTTTTCCCATAGGTTCAATGTTAAACATAGTTAGGGTGTAGAGGCCATCTAAAGATGACATTCAAGGTTATCGAACACATTTCTGAGAGAGGACGATTGATAGTATTAGTTTCGTTCCAAATGGTCAAGTTTAAGGTATGGTGACTGCAAATTAAATTTTCCCATAGTGTCCTATGTTAAACTAAGGTCATCTTTGGTGGCAATCTTGATTGACAGGCCAGGTCAGTGGACATAATGACCATTGCTGCCAAGTCTGGTCCCAATTGGCCAATTGGTCTCAGATCATAAGATTTTTTAATGAATTTTCCCAAAGGTCCTACTAAGTTCAGCTGTGACGGCCATCTTTGTTGACATTCCAGGTCATCAGACATATTAATTCTGACAGAGGACCACCTAAGGACCATTTCTGCCGACTTTGCTTCCAATTGGCTTAGTGGTTTCAGACAAGAAGATTTTTTAATGAATTTTCCAATAGGGTCCTCTGTTTAGCTAAGTTTGGCTGTTGTGGCCATCTTGGTTGACATTCTGGGTCATCAGAAACAATTCTGACAGAGGACCATTTAAGGACCATTTCTGCCAAATTTGGTTACAACTGGCTCTGTAGTTTCAGACATCTTGGATTTCATATTGGCATGAAAAATATAAAGTTGGTAGATGACCATGTAAGGATCATTCCTGCAATCTAACGATTCAATTGCTTTTGTAGTTTCAGTGAAGAAAATTTTTGAAATTTCATCCAATCAGAGTGCATAATTGACCCTGGCAGCCATGTTGAATTTCGAATCAACAACGAAAACATTAGTCAGTTCTCTGGCTAGTTGGTTAAGTTGAACATCATCATCAGCGTCGTCTTCTTCGGCAGTGGTATTGTCCGAGTTGACAGGTGAGAATCCAGCTAGGGTGAAGCATTTCATGATGATGGTGTCCTTGGTGTTGTCCCAGGCTCTTGTTATCCAATGTATGGCATCGAGAACAGAGATCTAGCGGCAAAGTTCTGTAGCTGAGTCTAAATTGTCGATCTTTGTCAGAAGTGAGGTGATCATGAGTTTTCGGTAACGGGACTTAAATGCTATGATGATTCCCTGATCTGGTGGCTGAAGAACTGAAGAAGTGTTGGGTGGTAAGAAATTCAAAGTAACATTGCTGAATCGGGCGTCTTCTAAGTGTGATGAAGCGTTGTCAAGGAACATCAAGATTTTACGGCGCTGACCTCTCATGGTTCTGTTTACCTTGCTAACCAGTTTGTGAATAGGTTGTTTTTGTTGACATTCTTGAAACAGTGTGGATTAAGTGCTTTACCTTCACCAGTGGCTTGAGTTTTTCCCCTGTTGAGCTGCATGCAAACATCACGGTAAGTCTTTCTTTAGTCCTTAGCTGAAAGTGTCTTGTCTGGTAAGGCTCAGTAGAAAAGACCAGTCTAATCACAGTTAAAGATGTCATTGGGTGAGTAGTCCTTGGTAATCTCAGGTAGGCAGCTCCTGTAGTCGACTACTGTGTCTGCATTTACGGTGGCACTTTCTCCACCGATTTAAATGAGTTGATTGAGTAACGGGTGTGCCATCTGCTTGTTTGGGTTTGAGTTGAGTTCATATTGTTCTATGTAGGTGTCTTTCTTGCGAATTATGTCGCCTACGGTCGACCTGCCTACTTTATACTTTTCGGCAAGCTGTCTCTGAGATAGTTTGGGTACAGTGTCATGGTCTTTAATCAAGTTTATTTTATCACTATGTGATAACTTTTGCTGGATGAGACATGTTTAGTACAATTTTTAACATCAGGCCTTTTTATTTCATTACATAGCCTTCATCATGTGTAAGAAATTAAACAGAAATCGGCAATTCCGATGAAAAATATTAAATTCTTAAAAAGACTTTTAAAAAGATCAAAGGTGTAGTGATTTTTTATTTCATTAACAATAACATTCAATGACTTTTAAATAAAGTCAATTCTTTTGATTTCTTCAGGTAAATTTTATAACCGGCCAATATAATGAGTTGAAATTTAATTGATTTATGAAAGCAAATATTCAAAATGTGGCCGATGTCCGGTATGTGGAGGTGACAGGTTTTACAAATAAAATTTACACTGAATTTAATATATATCGGCCAGCCCTTTTCAAAGTGGCCATTTTGAAGGGGAAACTGCTTTTATGAGGGACCAGTTTAGAGAAGTTTCACTGTATTTCCCATAGGATTCTTTGTGTTAAATGTGTCCCGTGGTGGTGGCCATCTTGGATTTCAGATCGGCACAAAAAACATAAACATAAACTTTGTAGAGAACCATGTAAGGATCATTCCTGCAGTATAACAGGAACAATCATGCCTTGTTTTGTTTGAATCCATTCAGCGGTTCTCTAAAAGATGATTCCACCAGTGGCGTCAATCAGATGTGGATTCTTAAAAACTCAAAAAATTTACTACAATATCTAAAATCAAAATCTTTGGCTACATGCAACCGTATAAAAACATTCGACTTCTCTACACTATATATATATACTACCATACCACATTCTCAATTAAAATATCAATTGAAACAACTAGTTCATCAATGTGTTTTCAAGAAAATTGGTACACGCAGGTATAAATTTCTAGTTTTAGGTAGAGAAAAGGTTTATTTCGTTAAGAACCACTCTGATTCTGACAAGAAGTATTCTGAAGATGAAATTACAAACATGGTAGATTTTCTCATAGACAACATATTTTTTTGAATTTGGCGGTCAAATTTTCCAACAAACAATTGGCATTCCATTGGGAACCAACTGTGCTCCTCTCCTCGCTGATCTGTTTCTGTACTCGTATGAAGTGGACTTCATTTAAGGGCTTCTGCATGAAAACAAAAAGAAACTAGCCCAATCCTTTAATTTCACTTTTCATTATACAGAGATGATGTGTTGTCCTTAAATAAGGATAAATTCCAAGACTTGCTACATCTCATCTACCCCAGTGAACTTTAAATTAAGGATACTACAGATACACCAAAGTCCGCTTCATATTTGGATTTGTTTCTCAAAATGGACAATGAGGGACATCTGAAGACAAAACTGTATGACAAACTTGATGACTTCAACTTTCCTATTCTTAACTTTCCCTTCTTGAGTAGCAATATCCCAGCATCGCCTGCATATGGCGTCTATGTTTCTCAGCTTATCCGATATTCAAGGGCATGTGTGAGTTACCATGACTTTCCACAAAGAGGATTACTGCTGTCACAAAAGCTTCTTACCAGGGTTTTATCAGGGATAAGTTGATGTCATCACTTAGGACATTTTACAGTCATCATCACAAATTGATTGACCGTTACAGTGTTCCAATATATAAGATGATGTTGGACCCATTCCCACTGTCGTAACATTTCATGTACCTCCACTGATTTGTGACTACAGTGCAACTTGCTTAAGCCGACACAGTATTCCGAAAACTTGTGACATCTGACAAAAATTTCCAGTCCCAAAAAATGTCTATAACAATCTTTGTTACAAAAAACTTGTGTATTTCGAAACCTGTCACTTCCGTAACCCAACACTGTTTTCAAGTCCCAATGTTATTAGTTATACCTAATTAATCCTGTCTAATCTGACCCTTGATCTGCTAATCAATAAATTAAAATAAATAATTATCACGTGTTAATGTGTATCATGATCACTGAACCATCAAACAAATTGATATGATTGTTTACATTTAAATTTATAGATCGGAAGGTGAGTTGAGGCTCGTTAAGGGTTACAGATAAGTTTACCTATATGAAAAATAAATATTTTAATGTGAGTTATTTTCAGTTTCTTTGTAAAAATCATTCAAGTATAATACAACATGGCTACGACACCTAAATGTAAAAAGAGAATTTTGCAAAATGTCTCTCCTTCACCAAAACAGGCTAGAAAGGATTTAAGTTTAGACGAAAAGTTATATTTAAATATTTATGGTGGTATATGTGTTGTATTAAATGTATTTCATCCTATTACAACCATGCTTTTACATACCAGTCTCATAAACATAGAGTTATTTCCCGTGATATTGTTGTGCATACTTGTGTTGTTCAAAAGTGAAACCTGAGTATTCCGACACCCTGTATAATCTGACACAATTATCTGGCCCCTTAGTGTGTTGGATTAGACAGATTGCACTGTACCACCGGACTGACTTTGTTGAAATTTACAAAGCAGAAACTGCTTACCCTTCCAGAGCACCTGAGTTCACTCCTGGTTTTTATAGTTCATGATGTTCATTTTTTTTTAGTTTTCAGTGTTTATTTGTTGTGCTTGTGGTTGTTCATTTGTCTTCCCGAGTTTTGTCTGTCTAATGGATTACTTTTTTGGATTGCTCCTTAGGTATATTTGTCCTCTTTTGTATGAATTTCCGATAGGGTCCTATGTTAAACTAAGACCCCTGCTGGCAGCCATCTTGAATGATGGATCAACATCAAAGTAACAACACTTGGTCAGCATCTCATGCCATGTTTCGTTTCAATCCATTCAGTAGTTCTCTAAAAGAACGTTTTTGTATGTTTTAAAATTTTTGTGTTAAATTACAGCCAATCATAAATTAGAAAATTTCAGCCATGTTTTTCGACAAATTCAAACCAAAGAAACAACACTTGGAAAAGACCTTATAGAGAACATCTCTGCCTAACTTGGTTTCATTCTGTTAAGTGGTTCTCAAGAAGATCATTATGTGAAAATATAACGACACCAGACGACGGACGCCAAGTGATGGCAAAAGCTCACATGACTTAAAAGCAAGAGACAATTTTTATAATGTCACCCGCTCGTAAAATTCAAGACATTCAGTATAAAATAAATAACAAATTTCTAATGGGTGACGGAGTATATTGTAACCCCTCTGAAAACAGAATCGACAATGTTTTCCAGGGGTTACAATATACTCTGTCACCCTCTTAGAAATGTGTTATTTATTTAATATCACCTTTAAATATAATTCTTTGATACCAATTTTGATTCACAAGATGTGCACATTTTGTCGACTTACAACTCATCTGTTGTGCTCAAGGCCTAAAATGTTGAAAACCAAAATAACATTCCAAAAGGCTGAAGAGTAAATTCAAAATACCAAAATGACCAAAATGGGTAAAGCGAAAACATCTAAGGACAGAGCTATGCATAAGAAATATACTCCTTAGTTTTTACAAATTTTACAATTTTGTAACAAAAAATTTTAAGTATCAATTTCAGTGTGTTTTCAGGTGAGCTAAAAATCAGTTAAAAAAAAAAGGACAAATATACCTAAGGAGCAATCAAAAAAACGTAATCCATTGGACAGACAAACCCGGGAAGACAAACGAACAACCACAAGCACAACAAATAAACACAGAAAACTAAAAACAATGAACAACACGAACTCCTATAAAAACCAGGAGTGAACCCAGGTGCTCCGGAAGGGTAAGCAGTTCCTGCTCCGTATACGGCACCCGTCGTGAAGTTCAACAAGGTCAATCCGGTGGAAGTCACAAATCGTAGGGGTCACATGAAAGGTTACGACAGTGGGAACAGGTCCAACATCATCTTAGATATTGGAACACTGTAATGGTCAATCAATTCATGATGACGACCGTAAAATTTCTTAAGTGATGACATCAACTTATCCCTGATAAAACCCTGGTTAAGAAGCTTTTGTGACAGCAGTAATCCTCTTTGTCGAAAGTCAGGGTAACTCACGCATGCCCTTGAAAATCGGATAAGCTGAGAAACGTAGACGCCATATGCAGGCGATGCTGGTATATTGCTACTCAAGAAGGGAAAATTAACAATAGGAAAGTTGAAGTCATCACGTTTGTCATAAAGTTTTGTCTTCAAACGTCCTTCATAGTCTATTTCAAGAAATAAATCCAAATATGAAGCGGACTTTGGTGTATCTGTAGTATCCTTAATTTCAAGCTCACTGGGGTAGATAAGATGTAGAAAGTCTTGGAATTTGTCGTTATTTAACGACAACACATCATCTATATAACGAAAAGTGAAATTAAAGGATTGGGCTAGTTTCTTTTTGTTTTCATGTAGTAACCCTTGAATGAAGTCCGCTTCATATGAGTACAGAAACAGATCGGCGAGGAGAGGAGCACAGTTGGTTCCCATTGGAATGCCGATTGTTTGTTGAAAAATTAGAATTAAAATTCTTCTTTAATACATTATAACAGTGCCTTCTGTCTTCAACTTGTGTGGTTTTTCAAATGCACCAAGAATGCATTATCATAGTCATGGTTTTCAATCCAAACTAGCTGTAAAATTCACATATCTTAATACCAACCTGACTTTAACCACTTTACCTTATTTATTTTATAAAAAAAGAAATACTTCTTGAGGCAAGAATAACTTTTTAAAACAAAAAGTGCATGTCAAGACATCATTTTACACTGTCTAGCTACTATTGCATACTTTGTTAGGCCTTCATACACAATAAGAGGGCTTTTAGTGCTGACTATAACCTAATACTTACTATTGCTCATTTCGAATCTTGTTGAAAATTGATGTCCCCACCATCCTTGCAGTTTTACCAAATCTTGATGTCTATATTTATCATGTATGAATATACTGGCCAAACCTCCAGAACTTGAATTCAGATACTGAAAACATTTATGGTTATATGTATAGACTTTTTGCAATGTTTTATTTGGACCTGAAAGAATATCTACTAATGACAAAGTTAACAGTACATCATCTTTGTATGTTCTTATAATAAAACTTTCTCATTTAGTTACAAGTTATTTTCAAATTCAATTACGTGAACTGTTCAAACAAAAGTGAAAATATACAGAATCTATTTTCATCTACAATATCAGACAGATAGAAACATGGTATCACTATTCTTATACAACAGATACAGTCTGTAAATCTCGTTAGATCTATAAGATCATTTTTTGTTTGTTAATTAACCTTGTTGAGTTGTACAAGAAAACAATTTTTTTTTTACCATTTTTTGTAAATGTTATATTTTTATATCTGAAATATGATTCTGAATGGGGAATGTGCGACATAAAAAATAATTTAAGCAAAAATTTAAACACATTAAAATAGTCAAAAGACCAACTCAGACCTTAAATTAGACCATTACATTGAATATTTTTTTACACATAGTTCATATTGGATGCAATCCGGGGATGTAATACCTAATTTAATAAAATCTCATAGATGGCCCAAGACTAAAATTAGCACATACTTTTCGATGTTCACAAATATAATCCCTTATATAAATTTACTGTATTTCTTCCATTTTTATTTTCTAACCCTTATTAAAGCATTTTTAAATGGTTTGTTCAAAGTTCAACTAATTTAGTTGATGTTTTAAAAAGTTTGAATGAGCTGTCACAATTAAAAGTGGTGATTTGGTCAGATGGAAAAGGGTCAATATTTAGGGTGTCATCTGCTGTCTTCAAGAATTCTGCTACCCTATAAGATATTTTTGCCAATATTTTGAGTTAGCACTGATGAATTCTTTTTAAATTTTGATATTATGATAGGAAGTAAGTATACTTTCTACATGAGAAAGATTTTCAAGATTGCGCAGGTGCGATTTTTTTAAATTCAAATTCATTTTAATATCAAAATGCACTATGAATTAAAATATGTAAAATACAGAAATTGAGGTTAAGTATTAATTGACAGAGAAATGACTTTTTTAATATGTCTACAAAATTGCTTCAGAAATAATTTTTTTCATTCTTTTCACAGAATAACTTACGATTTACCTTGTATGAACACCAACAGGCAAAATCTACATCCCAGTCATGTAAATGTAATTCCACATTGCCTACTGCATGGGCAAGATCCCATCCTACGTAACATCCCTGCAATTAACAGTGAGTCAGCTTATAATGCCAGACTTTTTTTATTTTCAGTTTAACGGGAGCGCCGACATGATTTTTGGAAAATCAAAATAAAATAAAATTGACTCGGTGAACTTTTATTTTCATTTTCTACGCCGACTCGTTTTTAATGAATAATGAGATTATTGGGTATTTTAGTTTAGCGCCAAATATGTGGGTTGTGATAAAAATAGAAACAAAAACAAAACAAAATGAACGAAACGAAACGGAAAATGAAACGAAACGGAAAACGAAACAAAATGAACGAAACGAAACGAAAAACAAATTGATCTTTAGTTCTTTGGATTTTGCCACTCCAATTTTTCAACTATGTAAATTCTAAGAAAAAAATTGTTTGCCACTTAATTTTGCAAAAAATCAAGTTTTTTAAAGAAATCAATAATAAAAATTGTTCGCCTGCTCCTAAAATTTTGAAAAAATTTGCTTTTTTGTTTATATTTGCCATCCAAAAATCCGAAGAACTAAAATTTAATTTGGTGTGGCCTTATCTTCACTGTATTGAATATTTCAAGAGATAAGAATATTTACCAGAATAGAAATATTTATAGTTTTAATAGTCTTATCAAGGTGTTCTGATGATTGTGTAATTGTCTTATCAAGGTGTTCTGATGACTGTGTAATTGTCTTATCAAGGTGTTCTGATAATTGTGTGATTGTCTTATCAAGGTGTTCTGATGATTGTGTAATTGTCTTATCAAGGTGTTCTGATGATTGTGTAATTGTCTTATCAAGGTGTTCTGATGATTGTGTAATTGTCTTATCAAGGTGTTCTGATGATTGTGTAATTGTCTTATCAAGGTGTTCTGATGATTGTGTAATTGTCTTATCAAGGTGTTCTGATGATTGTGTTGCATTACCTGAAGTGTGAACTCTCACTTCTCTCAAATTATATTTTACCATGTAGTATACTAGAGGTTTGTAAGGTGTGAACTTAATAAAATTGTATTTTTTAGTTCAAAGTACCTGCTGATATATAGGATCTGCTTATTGTTAGTAGGTGGCAAAGTACATGTAGTTTACAGGTAATTTTTTCATAACCAGTAGGGACCAGTATGAGATTGTACATATAGGTTCCAATCCCGAACTTAATAGGTAAAGTTTGACAATTTTCCTGCCAAAGGTTTACACTTAGTGATTAAAAAAGGCCACCAAAGAGACAATTTGGCTATTAAATCCCAATTAACCAAAACAAACCTATCGTTATATTTTTATTGTATAAAACCGTTACTTTTCATGAATTTTTGACATTTTTTGGGGGTTTCTGTCTTGAATTGTGAACTGTTGATCTCTTTTGAGGACAATGACAACACTAGATACATTTACAAGTAATCTTTCCAAATGAATGTTCAATCGAACGGAATGATGTCTTATTGATGCTTACCTGATATCTTTTAATATACAATATTTACTAAGTAGAAAACGATTCCTCACAACAAAGCAATGAGTTCCATAACAAATGTCTTTGCCTCATCTATATAAGAAATACACATGTGCAGGATTTTAAAGATATTTTTTATAAAGAACATCAAAACATATAAACAAAATAAATATATAAATTAAATCTACTGATTTTTTTTTTATTCTGAATTAAAAACAACTATTGCAATGAACATTTTTCAAACTAAATATAGAAACTTTCATTCAGTTAGCGTTATATAATTATCCAAAAGTGATTAATCTTTTACCGTAATTCAAATAAATCCTTTGGTTTTTTTCATGGTGTGATGAACATTTCAGAAACTTCTTTTTAAATCAAAGTTTTTCAGGAGTACTCCAGAAATGTCATTATGTATTTCAATTTTCAATTCATCTAGTCAAATTAAAATTCAATCTCTTGTTCAAACTGCTACTGTCATACAATGTATTATACACTCAGTTTTCTTCAGCTCAACTTTGTCGAACTCCACAACTGACAAATTTACATTTAATATGTTCAATTTTCAACAGGCTCTTTGGCTGTAACCTATCACCATCCTATTAATAAAAATGGAAATTTTTATATTAAGTATACATCTGCATAAAATCCTTGTGACTGTACAAATATACTTTTTTATCAGGAACTGACAGTAAAACATTCGTTGGAAAATATATAATTTATTTGTATATGAGCCTTACAGCCTTAGAAACAGGTAGAAATTTCTAACATATTTGGCAATTAAAAATAAATGTATATTTTCAGACAATTTACAGAAGGCCATGGAAAATTGATTGTTGGTTTCTCCTAACATGATCAGTCTGTTTTCACCGTACGGGTCAATTTTTATTCCAGGTAGAAATGAATAAACTGCTGCGCCATGAGGGCATGATACGCGCGTCGTCCAGAAAGTTAAATTTCTCCAACTTTGATTTTGTTGCTTATTTTTGATGAATAAGTCACATCCCACTCTGGAACAGAAAATCAAAACTTCACCAAAAAGTATAGACCTTTAGACTATCACAACAAACAACTGTTTAAAGTTTGAAGTAAATAGGACAATGCATTCTTAAGACACAGCGTGACAGGTGAAAAATTTCCCCTTTTTTAATGAACAAAGTTCCATAACTCTGAAATTTGAACGAATAAAATTCCATAACCATCCAAAGTTTTAAAAATTGACAGTTTTCGACGATTTTTCAACGAATAAAGTTCCATGTCATATCGGAAATTTATGAGAGAAAAAAAAAAAGTAGCTTACGTCAATAGATATAAAACAAATCACCAAAGTTTCATGAAAATTGGTGAAAGCGTTTTTGAGTTGTTGTCCAAAGTGTGGACGACGGATGGACGGACAACGGTATACCATAATACGTCCCGTCTTTAAAGACGGGCATATAAAAGTTAAATAAGGCAAATTTCCTGTTTTGTTTTGTGGCAATTATTAACGTTGATTTTAATTGTCTGATTGTCAATTAGAAACTGTTATAATATAATGCAACTTTCTTCTCCCATGTTTTTAAATAGCTTATTTTATGGAATCAGGTATGAAACAAACTCTTTTCAAGAATTTTCAATGAAACAAACCTTTTGTCAAAATTTGTAATGAAATAAATTTGTTTTACAGAATTCTTTGAGACTGAAACTATTCACACAAAAAAAAATTAACATGTTAGGGGAAATCAAAAATCAACTTTGCCTGGCCTAAAAGAATACTTTTTTTATCCAGCAATGATAAAAAATTTTCTTGTAATGGGAAAAGCCATGAAAATGGCTCATTTCTAGCACCTTTTTACGAAGTTAATAATACAGGCAAAACATGACTTCATAAGCACTGTGAACAAAAATACAATACTGAGCCCCAGATAAAGTGCATATCAGCGTCATTTACGCATTGAAAAGGGGAAGATAAGCTTGAGAAATATTTTCAGGCCATCAAAATTACGCTCAGTCCGATGCACAGCTTTAGCAAATCCTAAGCGTTATTGCTTACATATTTACTTGTAAGCTACATTATTGACATTTAGTTTCAAAGAAGATATTAACTTTAATGTAAAATTTTATCAGTCACTCATCAGTTAAATGTAAGTCAAAGTGACCAAAATCAAGCAGTAGTGTAACAAAATACCACAAATAACGTTACCTTGCATTTTGTTGTATCACATTTCTCAGGTTATAAACCTTTTCCTGTTCAGGGTTTTAAAGTTTAAGGCTATAAAATAAGAATACAAGGTACATGTTAAATAAATGGTTAATAAGTGTTAGATTGTGTAACAACAAACACATTTTTTATCATGTCAACAGAAAGCACAATAAAAAAAAGTAATTTGACCTAAATTAAGAATTGTGAGTTGTCTCCCATTTACAGAGTTCTGTTCTCTTTGGAGGCATCTTTCACATGATGCAAACAACAGAATTCTACAGACTTTTCCCCAAAATAATAAATAATTGGAAGTAAATTGCCTAATTTGCTAATCATTGCACAGTGTGTTTTTATGACTTATTATCTTACTTTATACTTAAACTTTATTTTAGTTGTCTAAAAAAATCAGAAATGTGAAATTAAAACAAATAATTGAATATTAACTGAGGGGAGATTACTCTATTGGAAGCCAGCAAATTTACCTTGAAACTATGTTTTAAAAACAGATTGATATAACCTTTCAAATACCTATAATAATTCACCTTTAAATTCCGCACCTAAAACCATTATATTAGTCTAGAATCAGCCAATACATGTATTTGGGATTTTTGTATTAGGGGGATGGACTGTATTTTATCTCGTTTCTGTCACAGTGGAAATTTATCACAAATAAATGTCACATAGTGGAAAAGCTTGAAAAAAATTTTATTTGATATATATTGTTTTATAGGGGTTTAAGATACAACAAATTGGTCCGTTACCAACTTGCTTCACAGAGACCATTAATTCCTGACATCATTTAGGAAACCGAACACTGTTACATTAAATGAACAGTCATTTGTTTTCTTAGGAATATATATTTTCCATACACATTTATGATACATTATTCCCCAAAATTTTTGATGACTGATGAAGGCTTTCTCCTATTCAATATTTTCAGAAAAGGTTAACGAAATATTTGCTCCTTATGTATGGAAAGATAACTCAAGCATATGGGAGACCACTCCAATATCTGCAAGTAGGGAATATATGTATGTAATATATCAATGAAGTACTTTTTTCTAAGTCAATGCTATATGACTCTTTGAGTCTAGATCTGCAATGAATGTTTGTGTTCAATGTATTCCTGTTCAAATTTCAAAGTTTCGCCTATTTTCAAAAAATCAGATTGAACATATAGGCACATGGTTATTTTCATGCAGTTTTGAGTGAAGGAGGTTGTTATTTGTCATGTTTATAACAAACTTAATATATAAAAATACTACATGAAGGTTAAATTGTTATGTTTTGTTCATAATAAATGTTATCTTTATTTCCTCATGTTTATATGCCCTATCCAAGACCCTGTATTACAGTTTTACAAAACTACTAAGCACAAAAAAACAGCAAATTTTAGAACTATTTCAAGAATAGTATAATGATTGTTCTCAGGATTTTAGTAAAGTAAAAGTTATTGTGATCATCATTCTTTATGTTTTTAAGACAAGGTGGGAGAAGAAAGGGACAAGAGTCATATTACTTAATTTCTACTCTTGGTTGGTTTTTGCATTCGCCCTTAGATATGGATTCAAGGTTGGATGTGGTGTTCCAAGTAGCATTCTATTAATTTTTACCTAAATTTTCATATCGAATTACTTTTTTACAAGCATATAAGTAATTTACTGGTCCTTTTAAATCTTTTTTTTTTTTTGTCATATTAACATCAACTTGTAATTAAAATTTAACCTTTACCATATAACGATAAATAAAAACCTCACATTTTCTGTCAAAAGTTAATAAAACTAGAAAATGTGTCTATAAGACATAGATGCCTAACCCTAAAAACAATATAGGTTTTGAAATATTGACCTAAATAGGAAAGACATATCCAGTTATGAAAGTGAAAAATGTTGTTTATAATGGTGCTAATATATGGTATAGAACTGTGTTGTACTTTAAAAAACCAAAATTGTTTTGTTTAAGTATCATTGACGATATGGAGCTATGGCAGTATGAATTTAATTTCTTTTATGATACATGTATGTTCTACAATGAGCAGATTTTAAAAAAATCAACTTTTTCAAATTTAAGAAATATGAGGAAAATGAAACTAAACATAAACTTTAAGCAAAGTTATTTGACCATGAAATGTAGGTCAATGTGACCCAAATATTGCTGAATAGTGTAGTACTATGCAAGAGGACTGTAGCGGTGAAAAATCATTGATATATTATCATAAGATTCTGATTAATTGACCCTAATGTAGTAAAATTAAATCAAAGTCACTGAAGCATGAAATGTAGGTCATAGCGACCCAAGTGTTGCTAAACTGCATTTTACTCTATAAGAGGACTGTAGCGGTGAAATATCATTGATATATTACTAAAGGTTTCTGAGAAATGCTGCTAAACGCAAAACTTAACTGAATTGGGACGTACGGATGGACGGACAAGGGTATTTCTATATGCCCCAGCCACATTCCTGGCGAGGCATAAAAATCTTAATGCTGTGCATCAACCCTAAAAACTATAGCTCTCTAATTTATTTAAAGATTGACTGTAATCTTTTTTTTTTCAGTCTATATGAAAAAAGACGTATTTGCTGCAGACTGATATTGTAAAATATCAGCTTCCAGTCATTATATGAAGCCTTATTTGGCAAGTGAGCGTAGCAAATGAGCCAAAGGCTTCATATTGTGACGAGCGGCTGTGTTCTACATTACTACCGGTAACCAATGACCTGAAATACAGTATAAATGGACCATTCAATACAACAGGAAGTTCTTGAAAGCTACTATTTGTACAGGGTCAATGCCATGTAAAAAACTTGTACAGGGCCGATATAGAGAGCATCGGCCCTATATAAACTTCTGCTTCTGGTTCTCCATAGAAATACATAGATCTATGTTTTGTTGCTGCTGAAAAAAATAATAATTAACCTGAACGACAATATATTTGCCCTGTATTTATTTCCACAATAAGAAGTTATAGAAGAATTACTGTAATTTTAAGTCACTGGTTAAAGGTGTCACTATAATATATATCTGCTGAGAACCCAATATTATTTTTGTCGTTTTCTTAACAACAGTGGTTCTCGCCAAGTACTCAATCTTCCTCCACCAATAAAAACTGGCAGCCACGAAATAGCTAAAATGTGCTGAAAACAGCGTAAAACCCCAAATAAATAAATAAACTTTGCACAAGCACCAGCATTTAGATTTTCTCTAGCCGCCTAAAAAAAAACAAAAACAAAACTCCAGCTGCTACATAAGGATCTGGAGAAAGGGGATGTTATTCACAAAGATTGAAATGGTTTGTTGCTTATATGTATGTAAGAGGTATGTTTTCTGCTACTTGCTGTCACAAACATTATGCATCACAACTATCAACACAACAAGTTAATTATGACTGAAACACCAATCCCTCATCCCTTACCCTGGGGCAGATTGTCAGATCAGATCAGGAGAAAATGCTTATATTTTATTTATTATTTGGGCACACAAATAATCTTTTAATTTTTATGAATGTTGTCAGGTTGCTGGTATACGTTACCTTAATATTTAAGATCAGCATAATCATTGTTTGATCAATTACAATGCATGCATCATTGTTGTTCCTTCTTCCGTGCTGATACCACGTGAAATATCCACTCTTCAAGCTTCTCAAAGATTAAGATTTCCATATAAGGAAAATAGACCCCGTCTTCATACAATGATGGACAGCTCAAGTTTTAAAACATTAAAGCCTTTTTTCACCAAATATGGACACGCATTGTGATGTACAACGTAAGGATATGTAACGGTTTATTTTTTCCGGTGTGAAATTATTTCCGAACTCGTATATTAATACACTTCTGACGGAATAAAGTTGGAAAATATTTCATTATATAAAAATTAAGATTGCTATAAAATATTATCTGATTCATATTTTACACAAGATCATCATTTGACGGTCGGAAAATATTTCACAGATATATGAATATCACAGCCGGAATAAATTATCTCTTACAGATATACGTTGTAATATCAGTCGCATCAATCTCAACGAAAAATTAACCGGAATTTTAACGTAAATATCTTTTCTAATGGAATCAATGCCGGCATTGATATCCATGACGTACCACGCAATGTTCATGAATATTCATGTCATTAGCAGGAGTTAACTCCCCGTGACCAAAAATAGAAAACATTGCCTTAACATAGCTGCTTATGTTAAACTGTTCCGTTCTGGGATCCATCTTCAATGGTAGACAGGGTCTTCGGTACAATTCTGAAAGAGGACCAACTAAGGTCCATTGCTGCCTAGTTTTGTTCTAATTGGCCCAGTGGTTTGAGACAAGAAGATTTTTAAGTAAATTCCCCATAGGATCCTATGTTAAACTATGTTCGGCTCTTGTGGCCATCTTGGATGGCGTGCAGTCATCACATAAAATTCTGAAAGAAGTCCACCTGAGGACCATTGCTGCCAAGTTTTAATCAAATCATCTTTGTGGTTTCAGACAAGAACATCTTTAAGTAAATTTCCAATAGTGTCCTATGTTAAACTATGTTCAGCTTTGACAGCCATCAGGAGCCTGTATCACTCATCTGATATTTCAAATTTGTTTGATAAATGTTTTATGCAATTAAAATAAAAGATAATTTATGAAAAAAGTTTTCAGACAAATTGATGACTTTATTGACTACCGGTACACAAATTAATTATGACTTGTTAATTTCCAAATCATATTCAAAAAGATTGTTTGTTAGGGTGATAATTTAAATTTCATGAATTAATTGGGCTATCTAATAAAATGTCAAAAATTACAACACATTTTAACATATAATGTGTCAATCATATTTGTCAGTTGATTACACAATTCCCTACCTTGATCGTATAACAGTATGGTTGTGAATAAAAACAATATATGACACAGGGAACCAGACAACATGATACAAATAACAAGAGTGGACACACTAAACGCCTCGCCTGAGTACGCACATGGACATAGAATAAAGATTATCTGATACCCTACATTTCAAGTCAAATGAAAATATATTAAAAGAAATAGTAATGGTCAGGAAAAATTTGTCTGAAAAATCTCATTCAAGCCTGCAATTGTGTCCAAGGTCAAATGACAAATCTCAGACTTGTATGTACCCACCAAAAACTATCAATCAACCACAAATACTGGGTCTATATACATTTATAACATTTGATGAGAAATGGACTTAGGCCATAGCAAGTTAAATTTTTTTGTTTGGAGTCAACCTTTTTTTTCAAATGAAGGAGGGTATGAGGCAAACAAACTAGAGGCTCCCAGGAGGCTGTATCGCTCACCTAGACATTGTCCATCTTGAATGGCAGCCGGGGAACATTGCTGTCAAGTTCCAATTGGCTCACTGGTTTCAAACAAGAAGATCTTTCAGTGAACTTTCCTATTAGGTACTTTGTTAAACTGTTTGGCTCTGGCAGACACATTCAATGACGGACAGGGTCATCAGATACAAGTCCGAAAGAAAACCAACTACAGACTATTTTTGCCAACTTTTGTTGCAATTGGCCAAGTGGTTTCAAACAAGCAAATCTTTAAGTAAATTTCCAATAAGGTCCTATGTTAAACTATGTTCGGCTCTTGCGGCCATCTTGGAAGGCACGCAGGGTCATCGGATACAATTTTGAAAGAGGACTATCTAAGCACAATTGCTGCCAAGTTTTGTTCCAATTGGTCGAATGTTAGACTACGGCTTTGGTGGCCATCTTGAATGACAGGCGGGGTCATCGGATATAATTCTGACCACCTAAGGACCATTGCTGCCAACATTTGTTTCAATTGGCCCAGTGGTTTCAGGAGATCATTAAAGGCCAGGTGAGCTAACAAAATAAAACAAATAGTAAATCAGTAAAACTGAACTTAAAACAATAAATCCTTGACCTAGACCATGTAGACTTTAGAGGTATCAATCCTTGACCTAGACCATGTAGACTTTAAAGGTATCAATCCTTGACCTAGACCATGTAGACTTTAGAGGTATCAATCCTTGACCTAGACCATGTAGACTTTAGAGGTATCAATCCTTGACCTAGACCATGTAGACTTTAGAGATATCAATCCTTGACCTAGACCATGTAGACTTTAGAGGTATCAATCCTTGACCTAGACCATGTAGACTTTAGAGATATCAATCCTTGACCTAGACCATGTAGACTTTAGAGGTATCAATCCTTGACCTAGACCATGTAGACTTTAGAGGTATCAATCCTTGACCTAGACCATGTAGACTTTAGAGGTATCGATCCTTGACCTAGACCATGTAGACTTTAGGGGTATCAATCCTTGACCTAGACCATGTAGACTTTAGAGGTATCAATCCTTGACCTAGACCATGTAGACTTTAGAGATATCAATCCTTGACCTAGACCATGTAGACTTTAGAGGTATCAATCCTTGACCTAGACCATGTAGACTTTAGAGGTATCAATCCTTGACCTAGACCATGTAGACTTTAGAGGTATCGATCCTTGACCTAGACCATGTAGACTTTAGGGGTATCAATCCTTGACCTAGACCATGTAGACTTTAGAGGTATCAATCCTTGACCTAGACCATGTAGACTTTAGAGATATCAATCCTTGACCTAGACCATGTAGACTTTAGAGGTATCAATCCTTGACCTAGACCATGTAGACTTTAGGGGTATCAGTCCTCGACCTAGACCATGTAGACTTTAGAGGTATTAATCCTTGACCTAGACCATGTAGACTTTAGAGGTATCAATCCTTGACCTAGACCATGTAGACTTTAGAGGAATCAATCCTTGACCTAGACCATGTAGACTTTAGAGGAATCAATCCTTGACCTAGACCATGTAGACTTTAGAGGTATCAATCCTTGACCTAGACCATGTAGACTTTAGGGGTATCAATCCTTGACCTAGACCATGTTGACTTTAGGGGTATCAGTCCTTGACCTAGACCATGTAGACTTTAGAGGTATCAATCCTTGACCTAGACCATGTAGATTTTAGAGGTATCAATCCTTGACCTAGACCATATAGACTTTAGGGGTATCAAAGTAAAACTTTTAGAAATTGACTAAACATTCATTTTCAGCCATCAAATGCACGTTCTTTTCAATTACATTTCAAGACATAAAAAAGAGATGTTAATATTAAACTCAAATAACACCTACATATACAGTACATGAGGCATACCAATAACCATGTCTCTCTGAGCTGTACATGTATGTTTATCAGTCTCCAGTATTTGTTTTATATTTCTAATGTTTGAAATCATCTTAAAATTCAAACTTAATAGATGTATGATCTAAAATCATAACTATGCTGGGCTTTAAGGGTAGAATCATTTCAAAGATAACTTTAATCAAAAGTTCAAAACTAGAGGAAATTTTGACTAGAAACAAAACATAAAACTAAGTGTTTTGATTATTTTGATGCCTCAAATTAATTGACAACATTGAATGAATTGTAAAATGAATGTAAAATTGATATTACAAAGTCCTAGCTATTCATTCAATTGTTCAAGTGATCATCTCTTGGCGGCAATAAAAGGACGATAAACGACAGAACGAAGACGAATTTCTGGATTTTGTCAGCAAACACGCAAAAATTACCTTGTTTGTTTTATAGAGAAACAAGAGGTTCCCAAGAGCCAGTACCAGTACCAGTAGATCTTGCATCAATGATTATTTTTGCTATTTAATGTATACTGTCACAATTTTCTCCTTAAAATTGACCTGTACAGCTAAAATATAGAATCCTAAACCCAAATAGATATGGTTGCTAGGGACTTTTTCATCAATTGCTATGAACTTTTTCAATGGCATTGACTCTTGACCTTTCTTTTTGACCAGTACAGGTAAATTATAAAGTCCTTAACCTAAATATATATGGTTGCTAGGGACTTTTTCATCTGTTGCTAGGGACTTTTTCATCGGTTGCTATGGAATTTTTCAATGACCTTGACCATTGATGCTCCATTTTCCTTCTATTTCATTTTTACTGAGTAACTTTTTTCCAACAAAGAAGTCAAGGGTCAAGGTCAGATGTCAACATCTTTAGTACACGACACATCATACTGAGGTACACTACCTTCACATCAAAGATCTAAGATCTAGGTTTTAAGACAAAAAAGTAACTGGCTAGACATGATTAGCAATTTATTGACCTTTAGGTCAATATTCAAGGTCAACATCCTTAATATGTGACACATCATCTTGAGGAAACCTACGTACACAACAAAGATCCAAGGCCTAGGTCTTTAAACAAAAAAGTTACAAAAATGACCTATTTATTGACCTTGAGGTCAACGTTCAAGGTCAATATTCTTGGTATGTGACACATCATCTTGAGATAACCTACCTACACACCAAAAATCCTAGGCCTAGGTTTTTAGACAAAAAAGTTACAGGCCGGACACGAAGATCATCTAAAATGACTTATTTATTCACCCTAAGGTCAAAGGTCAAGGACATAGGTCAACATTTTTGAAACATGACACATCATCTTGAGGTGACATATTCACATACCATAGATCTAAGGTCTAGGTCTTAAGACAAGAAAGTTATGGGCCGGACACGATTTGCAGCGGCCCGCCCAATCGCCCGCCCAAATTCACCAATTCAATAACCGGATTTTTCCAGAGGAAAACCCGGTTAATAACAACCTAAAACTGCAAAATTTCCTTATTAACAATTCAGGGACAATAATCCGACAAACGGTTGTCCGATTCATCTGAAAATTTCACTGCTGGTAGATCTTGACCTGGTGAACATTTTTACCCCATGTCAATTTTGCTCTAAATGCTTTGGTTTTTGACCCTATGTTCTAATTTTAGCAACAGTGGCTATGTTTGTTCATAGATCAAAACTTCAGATATAATTTATAAACTAGATACCCCAAGGAACATTCAGTTGAAGTTTGAAGGTATTTTGCCCAGTAGTTTCAGAGGAGAAGATTCTTGAAATAGCTTACGACAACAAGAGCCAACGGAGGCCAAGTGATGGCATAAGCTCACATGGCCCTTTGGGCTAGGTGAGCTAACTAGAAAATGTGCCTATAAGAAGCATGAAATGTAGGTCATAGCGACCCAAGTGAACTGTGTTGTACTATACAAGTGGACTGTAGTGATGAAATATCATTAATATATTAATGTAGGTTTCTGAGAAATGCAGCTAAACACAAAACGTAACCGAATCGGGATGTACAGACTGACAGATAAGGGTAAATCTATATCCCCAGCCACATTCCAGGCACGCCATAATGAAGAAAATCAAATGCAGGCGCTGACACCAAACATAGGTTAGGTATCAGACTGATGACACTTACTTGCATGGAAGTTTCTACAGACCATATACATTGGATTTATGTATTACAGCTGCAGAAAAATGGACTTAATCATGAAAATGTGTGAAATTTGTTGCCACCAATGACTATCAACCAAATATGGTTGGTCTATGACAATTGCAGTTGCTGAGAAATGGACATTATTCCAAGAAGTCACTCAATCATGAAATTGCAGTCAAGGTCAAAGGGCCTAGGTAATACAGTTGCTGAGTAATGGACCTAATCTCCAAAATGTGACAAGGTCAAGGTCCAGAGACAGGGGTCAGACTGGCATGTACCAACTAAGAACTATCTATAGACCAGATATGGTGGGTCTGGGTATTACAGTTGCTGAAAAATTGACTAAATCACGAAACTTGGATGCAAGTCAGTCAACCATGAAACTGAGGTCAAGGTCCAGAGACAAGTGTCAAACATGTAACCACTAAGAACTATCAATAGACCAAATACGGTGGGTCTAGGTATTACAGTCACAAATTGACCTAATTACGAAGGTCCAGAGACAGGTGTCAGACTGGCATGTGCCTAATAAGAACTATCTATTGACCAGATATGGTGGTCTTATGTACTACAGTTGCTAAGAAATGGACCTAATCACGACTTAAATTTGCAGGCAAAAAAATCGGTGTGTGTTTTACATAAATATGTTTTATACACACAAAAATATGGTACTATTCACTCCTTTCTCAAATTTGTTTCTAGCTGTAAACAAGTGCCTATAATATACAACAGAATACAATAAGTAAAAATTCAGGTAAATACAATGCCATACAAAAACCGTACCTTTGCATGACCAGCTTTTGTTATAGTTGGAATGTCAAAAAATTGTCCTGTGTAATACTGTACACCAGAAAAACATATCACAGCAATAGAATCTCCCTCTTCTTCTATCTTAGCCAGTATATCTTCTGTACGCAGTGTACTCTCTCCCTGTATAAAAAAAAACAAAACATATCACAGCAATAGAATCTCCTTGTATTTATATCTTAGCCAGTATATCTTCTGTATGCAGTGTACTCTCTCCCTTTATAAAAAAACAAAACATACCAGTATATCTTCTGTACGCAGTGTACTCTCTCCCTGTATAAAAATCAAAACATACCAGTACCGGTATATTATCTGTATGCTGTGTACTCTCTCCCTGTATAAAAATTTTTCTTAGCCAGTATATCTTCTGTACGCAGTGTACTCTCTCCCTGTATAAAAATCAAAACATACCAGTACCGGCATATTATCTGTACGCTGTGTACTCTCTCCCTGTATAAAAATCAAAACATACCAGTACCGGCATATTATCTGTACGCTGTGTACTCTCTCCTTGTATAAAAATCAAAACATACCAGTACCGGTATATTATCTGTACACTGTGTACTCTCTCCCTGTATAAAAATCAAAACATACCAGTACCGGTATATTATCTGTACGCTGTGTACTCTCTCCCTGCATAAAATTTTTCTTAGCCAGTATATCTTCTGTACTATTATTCAAAACAAAACAGTTAGAAAATGAAAGGGAAAAAACTGTTGAAGGATTACTAATTAATCTCGCGCAAACTGGCATGAAAATGGAGAAAAATGTTCTCAATATTTTTGTAAATTGGAAAAAAAAAGAATTTTGTTGAAAAAACTATTAGTATTACAGAATTAATTGATGACCAAGTTAAACAAATTTCAGACCAGTCTAAAATTTTACTTGAACAGCAAGGTTTTTATAAAACCTTGTATTCCAAGAGAATTTTGGACTGTGATAATACATGTACTGTCATGTCTTTTTTTATCATAATGTTAAACTCACAGAAGTGTGAGGGTAACTTAACATTTAAGGAATGTGGGGAATCATTGAAATATATGAAAAATGGGAAAAGACCTGGATCTCATGGGTTTACATAAGATTTCTATAATTTTTTTTTGGAAGAATATTGGCCCATTTGTTTTTCGTTCTCTCCAATGTGGATTTGAGATTGGAACTTTTCCTGATTTTCAGTATCAAGATGTGATAACTTGTATACCCAAAGAAGGTAAAGACAGGGGGGGGGGGGTTGAAAATGATACATCTTGAGTCTTTTAATATGTATTTAAAAATCAGTTGGATAAAGAGCTATATAACAAATCCAAATGGGCAATGGCAAAAAATTCTTCTTTCATACATTGAAAAGTAAGGCAGTGATCGAATCTTCAAATTTGAGAAGGAAAAACTTAAAGATATATCTGTAAAATTAACAAATCCTTTTTGGAAAGACGTTTTTAAAAGTTTGCATTTTGCAAAACCTTGTACAAAAATTGATATTAAGGAATTATTATCGCTTGATATTCTTAATTTTATACCAATGGAGGATTTCAGTTATTACATTAACTGGAAAAATTTTGGCATTCAGTATCTGAAGGACATTTTTGATGTAGATAGAAAAGACTTTTTCACTTTTAACCAATTAAAACAAAATTTGAATACAGATAACTTTTTTGAAATATTTCAGCTTGCTTTCCAGAATCCCAAAGAGTTTTAAAATCTGCATTTTGAAGAATTGTACAATTATTGATCTCAATCATTTCCAATTGGAAGATAATTATTACTAAAAAATAGTGTCAAATAAAAAACTAAAATTTGTGTGTAAAAATCTTGTAGTCAAAATAAATTTTTTAAATGGGAAACTATTGGAAAGTGATATAGATTTTGTTGAAAAAATCATGTAATAGTACACAGCTTATAATTTTCAGTTTAAGCTATTACACAGAATTATCCCTTCACATTCTTTTTTGTTTAAAATAAAGCTCAAAGACAACAAAGTTATGTAATTTTTGGATAACAATCAGTGAACATTTGAAGTTATTTTATGTAAATTTTCAACTTGCTAAGAAAGATATCCTGCTTGGTTACAACTAGGAAAGTTTGTTTTTGAAATTTTTAATAGCCATTGTAAAAAATATATTTATAGATGTAAGTTTAAGGAACAGATACCACATTTCATAGAAGTTAAAAAATATTATTGAATGTAATTATAGATCTGAATTATATACTGCAACAAAAAATGGTAAAATAATTACATTTGAACATTTTTGGGCTCCTTTACAACAGATATTTCCATAATTATCAAAATAAAAGAAAATATAGTCTGTTTTTCTTCATAGACATATTGTAAAGTGGCCCTTTGTTTATAATGGACTGTTATAGTTTTTTGTTTTGTTTTTTTTTAATAAAATATTGTAAAAGTTCTTCCTTAAGTTTTTGCAACAAAGTTGCTTGTGTATGAAAGTCTGAGTAAGTGAAGATTTTATTTATAATTTTTTTTCTTTTTTGTTTCCTTGTAAAATTAAAATACTCATGTATTATCCATATTTAGAGCTAATAAAAATAAGCCCTGTCATACCCTGGTCAGGTGGTAATGTAAGGGCTTTTGTAAAACCCTGGCTACAGAAAAATAAATAAAAAAATTTAAAAAGCATATCTTCTGTATCCAGTGTACTCAGTCTCTCTCTCTCTGTATAAAAAATAGAGGCTCAGAGGGCTGAGCCTGTATCGCTCAACTGGAATGAAAGCCATTTTTATTGATGTACCTCAAAGAGAAAAGTCACTTCTCCCTATCATTATGAAGTGTGGTAAGCCTTGTAGGAACCAACTTTTTCTTCATCAAGGTCCTTCTACTTACAGGTCAGCATATTCTAAAATTTGGTGGTTCCCAAGAAGATTTTTGCATGTATTTCCCATAGAGTCTTATGTTAACCTAAGTCCTCTGCTGAAGGCCATTTTGAATTAGGGATCGGCACAAGAGTCACAACACTTGGTGAGCACCTTAAGAGGAACATTCAGACAATGTTTGGTTTCAAGTAATTCTGTTTGTCACACCTGATCTGGACAAAATGAGGAAACTTTGTAAAAAACCCTCCAACAGGTGCTTTCTGTCAAGTCTCATTCCCTTTGGCCAAGCAGTTTCAAAGAAGAAAATTATTAACTGATGAAAGACAAGAACTGCCCACGATGGCCATGTTTGTTGCCTGATCAGGACAAAATGAGGAAATTTTGTATAGAACCTCCCAATTACAATGTAAATGCTTTCTGTCAAGTTTCATTCCATTTGGCCAAGCGACTTCAGAGGAGAAGATTTTTTTTATATCAGCCAATCAGAAACAAGAACTGCTCATGGCGGCCATATTTGTATTCTGATGGGAACAAAATGAGAAAACTTTATAAAGGTCCTCCCATATATGCTTCCTGTCAGGTTTCGTTCTACTTGGGCAAGCGATTTCATAGGGGAAGATTCTTTTTTATAAGCCAATCAGAAACAAGAACAGCCAATGGTGACCATATATGTATTCTGATCAGGATGAAATAAAGTAATTTTGTAAAGAACCATCCATAGATGCTTCCTGTCAATTTTCCTTCCATTTGGCCAAGCAGTTCCAGAGAAAAAAATTTTTTTTTTAATCAACCAGTGAGAAACAAGAATTGCCTATGGTGGCCATGTTTTTTGCCCGATCGGGATGAAATGAGGAAACTTTGTAAAGAACCTTCCATAAAGAATCCATAGGAGAAGATTTTTTATATCAACCAATCAGAAACAAGAACTGCCTATGGCAGCCATATTTGTAGTCCGATCGGGACGAAATGAGGAAAATTTATAAAGGACCTCCGATATATGCCTGTATCGCTCACCTGCCCACCTTCATCTTGGCTGGTTTTCTGATAGTACAATGTTAAACAAAGTTAGGGTGTGGTGGCCATCTTAGTTGACATTCAAGGTTATCAAACACAATTCTGAAAGAGAACCCTTGCTGGCATTGGTTTGGTTCAATATGGCCAAGTTTACGTTATGATGATCTGCACATTAAATTTACCCCTAGTGGTCTCAGAAAAGAAGATTTCTAAATGAATTTTCCCAAAGGGTCCTATGTTGAACTTAGTTCAGCTGTGGCAGCCACCTAAGAACCATTGCTGCCAAGGTTGGTCCCAATTGGCTCAGTGGTTTCAAAAAAGAAGATTTTACAATTTTCCCAAAGGGTCCTAAGTTAAACTAAGTTGAGCAGTGGCAGCCATCTTGGTTGACAGTCCTGGTCATGAAAGAGGACAATCTAACGTCAATTGATGTCAAGTCTGGTTGCAATTGGCTTAGTGGTTTAAGACAAGAAGATTATTTCATGAATTTTCTCTTAGTGTCTTATGTTAAAATAAGTTCAGCTGTGATGGCCATCTTTGTTGACATTCTGGGTCATTGGACACACTTCTGAAAGAGGACCACCTAAGGACCATTTCTGCCAAGTTTTGTTCCCATTAGCTTTGTGGTTTTTAGACAAGAAGATTTTTTAATGAATTAATTTCTTTATTAATTAATAGGGTCCTATGTTTAACTAAGTTCGGCTGTGGTGGTCATCTTGGTTGACATCTTGGTTGACATTCTGGGTCATTGATCACAATTCTGATAAAGGACCATTCCTGCCAAGTTTGATTCCAACTGGCTCAGTTGTTTCAGATATTTTGGATTTTATATTGGCATGAAAAACATAAATTTTTTGGAGGACCATGTAAGAATCATTCCTGTTATTTAACGATTCCATTGCTTTTGTAGTTTCAGAGAAGAAGATTTTTGAAATTTCAGACAATCAAAGTGCATAATTGACCGTGGCAGCCATGATGAATTACAGATCGGCACCAAAACATAAATTTTGTTAAGGACCATTAAGGACCATTATCTGATCATTCAGGCATAATATTACTTCCATCTGTCAAACAGTGTATGACAAGCTGTTTGTATGTATTTCACATAGGGTGTCCTGCTTTGGTGGCCATCTTGGATTTCAGATCAACAAAAATCAAAAACTTTGTAGAGGACCATGTAAGGATCATTCCAGAAATATAACAATTCAATTACTTTTTGAGTTTCATAAAAGAGGTTTTGGAAATTTTAGCCAATCAGGGTGCATGATTGACCCTGGCATCCATGCTGAATTTCGGATCGGCATGAATAATATCAATTTTGTTAAGGACCATTAGCTGATCATTTAGGCATAATAAAACTTCCATCTGTCATACGGTTTCTATGTTTGTATGTATTTCCCATGAGATCCTATGCTAAATTTGTTCCGTGGTGGTGGCCATCTTGGATTTGAGAATGGCACAAAAAAACATAAGATTGTGGAAGACCATGTAAGGATCATTCCAGCATAATTCAATTGCTTTTGTAGTATTAGAGAAAAACATTTTTTAAATTTCAGCCACTTTGAATGCATAAATGGCCCTGGCAGCCACGTTTTTCAATTTCGGATCAGAACCAAAAATATCTATTTTGTTAAGGACCGTTATCTGATCATTCCGGCATAATATTACTTCCATCTGTCAAACGGTTTCTAACAAGAAGATGTTTGTATGTATTTCCCATAGGATTCTATGTTATATGTGTCCTGTGGTAGTGGCAATCTTGGAGTTCAGATCGGCATAAAAAACATATATTTCTTGTAGAGGCCCATGTAAGGATCATTCCTACCATATAACAATTCAATTGCTTTTGTAGTTTCAGAGAAGAAGATTTTTTAAATTTCAGCCAATCAGAGTGCACATATGGCCCTGACAGCCATGTTTTTGAATTTCGGATTGGCACCAAAAACAAACATTTTGTTAAGGACCATTATCTGATCATTCAGGCATAACATTACTTCCATCTTTCAAACAGTTTCTGACAAGAAGACGTTTGTATTTCCCATAAGATCCTAATTGTTAAATGTGTCCAGTGGTGGTGGCCATCTTGGATTTCAGATTGGCACAAAAAACATAAATTTTGTATAGGACCCCTGCAATATAACAATTCAACTGCTCTTGTAGTTTCAGAGAAGATTTTTTAAATTTCAGCTAATCAGAGTGCATAAATGACCCTGGCAGCCATGTTGAATTTTGGATCAGAACCAAAAACATAATCTTTGTAGAAAACCATCCAATGAACTTCCCAACCAAGTTTGGTTTCAATTGGCCATGGGTTTTGGAGGAGAAGATTGAAATGTGAAAAGTTACCCGTCGGAGGGGCGATGGACGCCAAGTGATGACAACAGTTCACATGGCCTTTTAGGCCAGTTGGCTAAAAACAAACATATCATTCAAATAAAACTGTAACTGTGGTTAAAAGAAATATTGTAAATTGGAAATTTTTATGATTACTTATTATTGTGACTCTTTGGAGATTATCAATTCAATATTTCTATTTATTTTAGGGTCATACATATTTCCAATTTAGTTCTCTATCTGCAAGCTAACACAGAACAATACTGAAACATTCTAAATTAGATTTGTAGCTTATTTCATCTTTGTCGGTTTACAAAATTATCATAGTGTTGAAACATCATAGTGTAAAAATTGTATTGATAGCAGTCTAAATTTTCATTTTCATAAAACACCATATCATAATAATTATGGGTTACAGTGCAGTTATGCTGTAGCATGTGGAATTAAAACTAGAGGCTCATAAGAGCCTGTATCCCTCACCTGAATTTAACTTGTCCACCGGAAGCATGACTAAAAATCTAAGTGTAACAGTCACTTTGGTTGGTTTTTCCATAGGGTCCTATGTTAACTAGGCTGCCTCAGCTGAACTTAGTTTTAAATACGACTCAACTTCAAAACTCATTTAAAAATCTTCTTGTCTGAAACCATTGAGGCAGCAATTGGAACCACACTTGGCAGCAATGGTTCTTAAATGGTCCTCTTTCAGAATTATGTCCAATGACCTGGAATGTCAAGCCAAACTTTCTTGGTTGACAGTCAAGGTCACTAGTTTAAAAGCTTTCGAAATAGCCATCTGGATTTGTGTTTTGTACTCATTTATGTTATTTTTTGTATGGCATTTTGTGAGTTGGGTTGCTTTGATTGATTGGTATGTTATTGTTGACCTTTCCTGTTATCCACTTTGTTGTTAGTTCACCTGGCCAAAGGCCATGTGAGCTTTTGCCATCACTTGGCGTCCATTGTCCGTCATCCGTCGTCGTCCGACGTCCCTAGTAAACTTTTCACATTTCATCTTCTCCTCTAAAACCACTGGGCCAAATGTAATTAAACTTGGCAGGAGGCATCTATGTTAGTTCCTTTATAAAGATTGCTCATTTCGTCCTGATCTGACAACAAACATGGCCCCCATGGGCAATTGTTGTTTCTTATTGGCTGAGTTTTCAAAATCTTCTCCTATGAAACTGCTAGGCAAATGGAACAAAACTTGACAGGAAGCATATATGGGGGTCCTTTATACAGTTTCCTCAATTTCCTTCTGATTGGACTACAAATATGGCCGTAATGGGCAGTTCTTGTTTCGGATTGGATGATATAAAAAAATGTTCTCCTCTGAAATCGCTTGGCCAAATGGAAGGAAACTTGACAGGAAGCATCTATGGGAGGTTCTCTACAAAGTTTCCTCATTTTGTCCTGATCGGACTACAAATATGGCCACCATGTCTGATTGGCGTATATAAAAAAAAAACTCTTCTTCTCTGAAACTGCTTGGCCAAATGGAACGAAATTTGATAGGAAGAAAATATGGGAGGTCCTTTATAAAGTTTCCTCATTTCGTCCCGGTAAGACTACAAATATGGCCACCATGTGGCAGTTCTTGTTTCTGATTGGCCGATTTAAAAAATCTTCTTTGAAATATGGCCAAATGGAACGAAACTTGAGAGGAAGCATCTATGGGAGGTTCTTTACAAAGTTTCCTCATTTCGTCCTGATCAGTTAACAAACATGGCTACCATGGAAAATTCTTGTTTCTCATTGGTTGATTTAAAAAAAAACATTTTTCTGTGGAACTGCTTGGTCAAAAGGAATGAAACATGACAAGAAGCATCTGTGGGAGGTTTTTTACAAAGTTTTCTCATTTTGTCCAGACCATGCGACAAACATGGCTGCCATGGCCATTTCTTGTTTTTGCCAGACCTCTGAGCCTCTAGTTTATTTAATAAGATCATCTTATTTCATGTATTTGTTTACAAGATGGACTATCCCATGAACAAGAAGGCGAAACCAACACACTTAAATGACACCAATTGTAGTCGTTTCTAAATTAAATTTCATTGAACTATGTGTGTTAGTATTTTGTTACAGTAATTTTCGTTTTCATAGACAAAACAATCGTGATTTTCAGTGTGGGAAAAATTAACCTAAATCGAGAAGAACTGTTGTTTTTTCTGTGTTAAATAATAAAAATACACATGAAGAAATAAGTTTATCAGCATCACTGTTTATGTTGTTAAACATTGAATTTGTATTTACCGCAAAAATTGTTATGTTTGTTAACAATTCAACTGCAAGGAATATCAACGATGTCTTGTTTATTTATTTGAATAATGACATGATGTTATATATTTTAAACATTTAGCAGAAACATAATTTGTGTGGACATTTTCTACTTAATTGATATTTAACCTATTTTCTGTTCATCAGTTATTACTGGTAGTCCCCTACTAGCAATGGTGAAGGGGACTATAGGTCTGTCAGTCTGTCAGTCCATGCATCAGTCACACTACAGATTTCCGTTTTTTTTTTTTTTTTTTTTTTTTTCAGAAACAATTTAACCAACTGATCTTATTTTTGATATGAAATAGTTTTGATGTGAGCTTATAATTAATATGCTGTTGGCGTGGGCAATGATGCGAGCACAGCAATATTAAGCCTTTCCAGAAACTCATTTGCGGTATCACGATTCTGACTCTAAAATTATAATTTGAAGGAAGATATTTCCCTTCCTTTACTTACTTCCGGCGAACAAAAGTTTTTCTAGCCTTAGTATGTAGCACAATATGGCTGCCCCAATTAAACAAAGACTTTTCTAAATGACCCATATGTAGAAAATGCATATGCTCCTATAGCACTCGCTCGTCAAATTTGACTTTCAAGCTGATCAGATAATTATTGTGAGAGTTATTTCCCTTGGAGATAGAAATCATTGTCAAAATATTAGTTTTCCATACTTTTTTGCTAACCGTTTTACAATAGATTGTATTTTTAGTATGAAGACTAATAATGATTAGCTACTGTAACAGATCAAGTTTAAGTTTCAGGCTGATCAGGTAATTATTGTGTACTCCTTGCAAACATAGTTTTACGATTTGACCAGACCTGATTACTGGCACATTGTTTAGTAACTGGTATATATCTTTATATCACAGAAAACAATAGTAGATGATATATATGATATGATTACATTTTGTCCCTAAACTGCCTTACAATTAACACAGAAGTTAATTTATATTTTAGGTAAATGTAAAATAAAATTTTAAATAATCATGGTACCAGATACCAAAAATAAACATAAATAAACTGTAACACAGGGATATGTCTCGCTGTCAGTAGAAAATTCGAAAAAAGATAATCTGATGGACAGCAACAATGCTAATTAATTCAAAGTCATTGGACCATGAACTAATGGGCATGGCCTCGAAATGGTCGACAAACTGAGATGTTATGATAGTAATGCAATTTCATGAAAAATATCATTGATCTTTCACAAGTAGTTCCTTTCAAACTAACTTAAGCAGAAAACTTAACATTGAAAATTGCTAATTAATTACAATTCACTGGACCATGACCTCAGGGGCAGGGCCTCGAAATTAATGTCAAACTGAAATGTACTGATAGTAATGCAAATTTGTAGAAAATATCATTGATGTATCACAAGTAGAAAACTTAACAATTGTTGATGTTGTAGTCGTTGTAGACAACGTAGCCGGAAAAGCAACACCTATGCCTCGCCTTCCATGAATTTCATCGCAGGCAACACAAAAACTAATATTGATAAATTATAGCTGGTCCCTGCAGATTAAACTACACATAAGAAAGTACCTAAGGTCTTCTGCACAAAGTTAACTGAATTACCTCTCTTGGTTTAACAAAAACCATTGATTCTTCTGGGTTATAACCATGTAATCTGATCTGACTGGCAAAGGCATACTGGAAAGAGTAACATTCATATAATACTAAACAGTTTTCATTGTTTTTGCTTCTTTTGAAAACATAGCTGAACAAAATTATGTGAGATCAATTGTTCAAAGATCAAAGTTCTTTATTTATCCAATTTTGGACCCAGAAGGACATTACAATCATTTTTTTTTACAAATAAAGTATAATGTTGAATAAAACACAAATATATAATTTAGTAAGAGGCATATTAAATGGTTATGATTATTAATATCCGTACTATGCCCAACTGAACTCCAACACTACTCAAAGGGAAAAGCGATGGTTTTCAACTGTGTTAACATATGAAACAATAAGAAACATGTAAAAACACATACATATCAATTATTTCAAATATACTTGGGGAACAATGGGTGACTCAATGGTTTAAATTTATATTTTATCGCACTTGAGGTATATAAAATATATTTCAATTAATTTGGGTAAGTAATTAATTAAATAGATATGATTGTATAATAAGTTGTATTATAGTTAGACAGGCTTATACCAGTAAAGTACAGTTCCAATGATAAAACTACAAAACTTGTTAAAATTGACTATTAGAAAACATGTATGTACCAAACATGGAACAAATTGCAAAACTTGTTAAAATTAACCTTTAGGAAATAGATATGTACTAACATGATATTTCGACAGGGATCCATTGGAACTGCATTTGGACTGGGTATGTTTCACATGTCAATCACCTACAGGTGTCTGTCTATTTGTAATAGTACCATTTTGGGATACTGTGATTGACGTGTGAAGGACTAATTTTCCATATTTGTTTAATATTTTCTATGTATTATTTTATTTTTCTATGCAGTATTTTATCTTGTTCCAACTGGTTTTGGGGGCTAGACTAAAATACGAGCGACATTGTAGTCTGCTCAGATAATAAATTAACCACTGTCTGTTGATGTTAATTTATATGCATATTAAAATATTGGAACCAGTCTCTTTAATATACTACGAGGGTAACCAGTAACCAGTAAGCAGTAACCTGACAAACCACTATACGATCAACGACCCATAAGCCAACAATCTCTACAGACACTCTTTAGCCAAATTTTTTAATTCTCAAGGGCAACAACTACTGGATTTTTGCATTGCCTCCCAATTATGTACAGGGCACCTAAATATAGCAAATCAATGTCTATAAAGGGCACACTGAAAAAGTCCCATTCATCAACAGAGTATGTAAAATTAACCTCTATATAAAGGGCACTTTGTTCTGGTCCCTTATTTGCCCTTTTTCGACAGGTTTGACTGTATATTAAATGGTTGTTTTATAGGTGATATAATGGGAAATTTAACATGTTATAAAGCAAATGGCACCACAGTGTTGTCGATTATGCATTGACCAGCGTGGACTTCATTTCAGCACTTTAAATTTTTTCATGTTTCAGATCCTTGTCTGATTATGCACAGATTGCAGTACACATCAAATGTAATACTGAACTTATAGATACAAATTCACTTTATATATATAGCTAATGCTCTTAGTCAAATGTATAAATGGGAGCTTTTATCTGAAGATAAATTATTTAACACTTTTAAAGGCCCTAATATGGTGCAAGAAATTTGTAATTTTGAAAATTCCTCATTTGAAAAGAGCTCCTGTGGTGTAGAAAATGCTGAATGTCACATCACAAAAACTTTTAGTACTTTAGCTAAGAGTTCAAGGAAAATTGTAAAACTTGTTAAGAAAAAAGTAGTTAAGAAAAGAAAACCCTGGGTTAATAGAGAGCTGACTGATTCAAAGAAAACATTATACGACATTTCCCTTCTGGAAAGGCTTAATATTGCTGTGCTCGCATCATTGACTTGGCAGTGTTATGTGGAGACAACCATTTAATCTTCAGTTAAGAAATACTTTTTTTTAAACATAGCAAAGTGAGTAAAAAATTAATAAAAAAGAAAAGAAATCAATATAACACTAGAGGCTCAGAGGGCTGAGCCTGTATCGCTTACCTGGCATGAAAGCCATTTTTATTGACGTACCTCAAAGAGAGAAGTCACTTCTCCCTATCATTATGAAGTGGGGTAAGACTTGTAGGAACTAAATTTTTCTTCATCGAGGTCCTTCTAATGACAGGTCAGCATATTCTAAAATTTGGCGGTTCTCCAGAAGATTTTTGCATGTATTTCCCATAGGGTCTTATGTTAACTTAAGTCCTCTGCTGAAGGCCATTTTGAATTAGGGATTGGCAGCACCAGAGAAACAAGACTTGGTGAGCACTTTAAGAGGAACATTCAGACCATGTTTGGTTTCAAGCAATTCTGCGGTTCTGTAGATTTTTGTTATATGTCATAGATACTTTCTGTCAAGTTTGGCTCTATTTGGTGAAGCAGTTTAAGAGAACAAATTTTATTTTTTTTAGTCAACCAATCAGAAACAAGAATTGCCCATGGTGGCCATGTTTGTCGCCTGATATGGACAAAATGAGAAAACATTAAAAAACCTCCAACAGATGCTTCATGTCAAGTCTCGTTCCCTTTGGCCAAGCGTTTCAAAGAAGAAAATTATCAACCGATAAAGGACATGATGGCCATGTTTGTTGCCTGATCAGGACAAAATGAGGAAATTTTGTAAAGAACCTCCCATAGATGCTTTCTGTCAAGTTTCGTTCCATTTGGCCAAGGGATTTCAGAGGAGAAGATTTTTTTATATCAACCAATCAGAAACAAGAACTGCCCATGTCGGCCATATTTGTGGTCAGATTGAATGAGGAAACTTTATAAAGGACCTCCCATACATGCTTCCTGTCAAGTTTTGTTTTATTTGGCCCAGCAGTTTCAGAGGAGAAGATTTTTGAAAACTCAGCCAATCAGAACAATTGCCCATGGCAGCCATTTTTGTTGTCCGATCAGGACGAAGTGAGCAATCTTTATAAAGGACCTTACATAGATGCTTCCTGCCAAATTTAATTCCATTTGGCCCAGTGGTTTCAGAGGAGAAGATTAAAATGTGAAAAGTTAACGGACAGACGGACTGACTGACAGACAGACGCCGGACATTTGTATACCATAATACGTCCCATCAAAATTTTGACGGGCGTATAAAAACACACTTCTGTTTTAGTTACAAAGTCCCGTAACTCAAAAAGTTTTAATCTTATTTTCACCAAAAAGTATACAGATCGTTTGACCATCATAAGAAACAACTATGTGAAGTTTCGTGAAATTTGGATGAGTCGTTCTCACGTTACGGCGCGACCTGTTTATAACAATCAGACGGATAGACGGACAGGCGGACAGACGGACGCTGGACATTTGTATACCATTATATGTCCCGTCAAAATTATGGTGTTTCAAAAAGCAGACACATCTTTTCCACAGTTTTTATAAGAACTTTTCTTTAACAAAAGAATATAATTTTCTTGGGAATATTTTGGATTACAAAGGTCGGTTCAAGAGTTCAATACAGGAACTCTCCAAGAAAGGTTTAAAAGTATTTTTTCACTAAAGAAATATTTGTCTGATTTTCAGAATATACCAGTGGATCTTTCTTGTAAATTGTTTGACACTTTGATAAGACCTATATTATTATATAATAGTGAAGTTTGGTTTATGGAAATTATCAGTCTATTTATACAGCTGTAAATAGGTGCAGGATTCATGGTACCATCTGCGACAGTTTATCTCTAAGAGACAGATTTTGCTTAAAATACATCATAAATTTTGTAAATTTATTTTGGGCATTAAAAAGACTGCTTGCAATATTGCAGCAAAAGCAGAGCTAGGGAGATTTCACGTAGATTTATTCATAAAAAGGCAAGTCATGTTATACTATGCTAGACTTCATGATGAAGAAATATATCCTTTGATAAAAGAAGCATATAATTTAAATAAATCAATGCATGATGAAGACATTTTCATTTGGTATATGTTGGCAATGGAAATTTTCAATGAACCTGAATTGAGAAGAGATGATTTAGATAATTATAATAATTCTTTGAAAGTTGTTAAATCCTCATTTAAAGGTATATCTAAAAAGACTGGAAACAAAATATGAAAAATTGATGTCTGAAAAACTTGTATAATACATCAAAACTTTTTTTATATAGCAAATTGAAAAAATAAATTAAATTAGGAGATTATTTAATAACCAACAAAAACTTTAAACCAGAGGCTCCATGGAGCCTGAATCACTCACCTTGATTTTTGGTGACCAAAACTGACAAAGCGCTTCTAAATAAGATCTGTAAGGAATTGTTCTACAGTTTCCAGCACTTCTAGATAAGATATTTAAAGAATTCTTCCAGTGTCCAAGGTTAAAAATATTAAACTAAGTCCAACTGTGGCAGATAGTTTGGATTTCCATCGTCACGAAATCATAATTATTGTAGCAGACATTTATCCAAGGATCTTCATGAAACAAAAACATTTCAATTGGCTTAGTATTTCTGACAAGAAGACCTTTCTACAAAACCGGCTTGGTGGTCTCGTGGTAGCATGCTCGCCCCGAGTGCCAAGCATGCGGCATCTAGGAGTAAGAGCAAAGACTGGTCGGCTCGGAGTCAGTATAATGTGTCCGAGTGAGGTGATATGTCTTCCTGCGTACAATTACCTCGTGAGATAGCACATTAAAAATCCGACTTAGCATGTCGGTCTAGTACAAAGCAGGCATCATATTCATTATCAAATCAACATCTTCTCCTGATATGCACCTGGTTGCCACTGGATGTTAAACAATAATTCATCCATCCATCCTTTCTACAAATTTCCCCATATGGTCCAATTTAAAACTAATCCGACTGTGGCGACCACCTTGAATTTCAGATCAACATAAAAAACATACCTATTGTAGAGGCTCATCCAATGCTTGTTCAGACAGAAATATATTTAAATTGGCTTGGTAGTTTCTGAAAAGAAGACTTGTGTACAAATTTACCCATAGGATCCAATGTTCAACTAAGTCCAGTTGTGGTAGCCATCTTGAATTACCGATAGGCACAAAAAACAAAAGTTTTGAAGAGGTTCATCCAATGCTTGTTCATACTTAAAAATATTTCAATTGAATCGGTAGTTTCTGACGGGAGGACCTTTGTACAAATTTTCAATAGGGTTCAATGTTAAACCAAATCTGGCTGTGTTGGCAATATTGAATTTCCGATCGGCACATAAAACATATATTTTGTAGTGGTTCATCCAAGGATCATTCATGCAACAAATCAATTCAAATGGCTGAGTAGTTTCTGACAAGAAGAACTTTAAAGATGAATCATATCATAATGAATTATCTGTCCCTGGTAGATATGTTGAATATCCAAGCAGCACAAAAAACATAACTTTGTAGTGGTCTATCAAATGATCATTCACACATCAAAAACATTTCAAGTGGCTTGGTAGTTTCTGACAAGAAGACCTGTGTACAAATTTCCCCATAGGCTCCAATGTTAAAATAAGTCTGGCTGTGGCGGCCATCTAGAATCTCCAATCGGCACAAAAAACAAAAAGTTTTGTAAAGGTTCATCCAAGGATCATTCATGCAACAAATCAATTCAATTGGCTCTGTAGTTTCTGACAAGAAGAGCTTTGAAGATAAGTCTAATCAGAATGAATTATCTGCCCCTGGTAGCCATGTTGAATATCTGATCGGCACAAAAAAAACATAACTTTTGTACAGAACCATCCAATTAACATTTCTGCCAAGTTTGGACTGGTGGTTTCAGAGAAGAAGATGAAAATGTGAAATGTGGACGGACAACGGACGATGGACGGATGACAGACACAAAGTAATGGCAAAAGCTCACATGGCGTCTTAGGCCAGGTGAGCTAAAAATGCCAGTTTCTCACTAAATTTCGAGTTAGTGATCACAATATAGAAGTTGAGTGTGGTCATTACAAGAATGTTCCTAGAAATCTTAGACATCTTAGAGTGTGTAAAATGTGTAATATATTAGATCATGAATCTCATTATTTTTCTTCATTGCAACATCAATAAAGACATAAGGTACTCATTTTTTTTAAATATTGAACAAACTAATCAAGATTTTCAGAGATCAGTCCAATAGGTAAACTATGTGTTATTCTAAATCCTAATATAGAAATACAATGTAGTATGAAGAAGTCCGTTGAATTGTGAAAATGATGTCCACATTGGCCAGTAATTACATCTACTATAACTGATATATTGTAATGCTAACTACATGAACTATGTAATATATTGTAACAGTAGAGCATGATTTGTCTCCCAAAATTACCTACCGCACCAACCGGGGATCGAACCCGGAACCTTTGGTGCAGTAGTCCACCGCTCTACCAACTGAGCTAAAGGAGTACTCCACTAGCGCAGCTAATGGAGGGTGGTTATAAACCTGTTACGGTTCTATAACTTCTATATTAATCAAGGGAAGTCCGTTACACTTCCCCCACCTCAAGAGTCATCGTCCTACGATGACGATATCCAACTTCAACCCTTTTGCCAACTAGCCCTTTTTGACAATCGTGGGTTTTTTACTTGGGCGCCAATGTAACAGTAGAGCATGATTTGTCTCCCAAAATTACCTACCACACCAACCGGGGATCGAACCCGGAACCTTTGGTTCAGTAGTCCACCGCTCTACCAACTGAGCTAAAGGAGTACTCCACTAGCGTTACCTGTTACGGTTCTATAACTTCTATATTAATCAAGGGAAGTCCGTTACAATATGTAGTTTGTTTTTTGTATTGTATTGCTGGGTATAATATGCAATAAAGATATATATTTACAAGTAATAAATGTACAGCCATTTTGGGTAATTCCGTGCATCGCCCTATTCGGCGCATTAACATGAAAATGATTTGAATGCGCCTAATTAAACGCTGCGCCTATTTACCCGACAACATAGTATACTTACTTTAATTCAAGCGTTCAACCCCAAATCACTTCAATCTAATCAATACCCAATACCCAATTTGTTACATGTTTGGATTAGACAGACAAAAAAACAGTTTACTTATTGGGTACTGACAGTTCCAGTAATTTAGATCTTATAAAAAGAAATTATTGTGAAGGAACTTAAGAAGTTAATCAAGGATAGCCACGATATATTAAAGCTATACGAGTTTAAGTAGACAGGGTAACATTATATAATGTCACATTGACTGTTTATATTACAATCCTTATGTGGAAAGGAGTATAACTCGTTAAGTCACAGATAATATTAGATGATGGACCTAATTTGATTTTGACAAAGACTTGTAATCTTTTTGTTTATTTTAGAATACTGTGCATTTATTTTTACATCAATTTTTGTGGAGTGGGAAAAAAAGGATATTTTTGTGAGTTCTTAATTTTATAGTTGATTTGGAAAATAAAATCAAAGGTCTGAAGGATCTGAGAGTCAACTTGCAAGGGTGGCATGAGAGTTAAATTAGAGAGAGTTATATACATGTATATGTCTGAGACTATAATAACAAAGTTACTTAATGTTCAGTAGATCTGCATCAGGTTTTTATACTTCAGTGACAAGAGACATTTTATACAACATTCTCAATGTTGAAGTAGTGTAAGAGAAAAATCTTAGTTTTAACATTGTGAGCAATAAAAAATTTTCCTATTGGATTATCTCTCTTTGCATAGTATCAGCAAGTACAGTATTTCATGACACAAAGATATTCTTCCGCATAATGTTATACTTCGACAAATTCAGACTTATCTTGTACCATTATGAACTAGGAAAACATATTTTATATTTACTAAAATTCATGTTAAAAATGATTTTTTAGAAACTCCAGTTTAATTGTTGTTGAATCGTTCAAGTTTGTTTAAGTCCCAACTACGTTTTGTCGAAGTGAGTAAAAACCCATAGTATCATAGAGTACATTTTTTCAACGGGACAACAAAGAGCCTTCTCTAAGCTCGCCGATTCAAAAAATAAAATATAAAGCTCTAGTAATTGATAAAAAAGTTTTAAAATCAATGGATGAATAAACAGACAGATTTACTTTGAAGGGTTATCGACAATGTCATTCTAGATTTGATTGGTTTTAACTTTTAACAGCTTTATCAAAACATAACACTTTTAAAAGTGATTGCTGCCCTACCTGGAAACACAGCCAATATAAATTATTCAAATTAATGTCATAAATTTGCTCAGTAATCCATGGTCATCAAAAGCCCCTTACATAGTTATAGAAACAGTTTACTACATAAAATGTTAACACAGAGATATCTCGCCTACAGATGGACAGCAACATTGCTTAATTGAAAGTCGCTGGACCATGACCTACCCAGGGCCTGGAAATGGTCGTCAAACTGAGATGTACTGAAAGTATCTTTATAGAAAGTGTCATTGATCTATCACAAGTAATTCCTATCAAACTAACTTAAGCAGAAAACTTAACATTGAAAAAATTGTTAATTAATTGAAAGTCACTGGACCATGACCTAGGGGGCAGGGCCTCAAAATGGTCGACAAACTTTATAGTAATGCAACCTTATTCAAAATATCATTGATCTATCACAAGTAGTTCCTATCAAACTAACTTGAGCAGAAAACTTAACATTGAAAAAATTGCTAATTAATTGAAAGTCGCCCTACCATGACCTAGGTGGCAGCGCCTCAAATGGTCCTCAAACTGAGATGTACTGAAAGTAATGCAAGTTTATAGAAAGTATCTTTGATCTATCACAAGTAATTCCTATCTTAAGCAGAAAAATTAACAATTGTTGACGGCTATGCCTATCATTTCTTACAGCAAAAGACAAAAGTAACAAAATAAATAAAATGAAATTACATGTAATACATAATTTTTTTATCCTTATTTTCAGTGATTGCTGTATTCTTAGTAAAGTCAAGAAATACCAAAGGGATATTTGAAGGAGGGAAAAATCGAAACAACTGATTAACTCCGGAGAACATCAAGACAAGACCAAAACAATATATGCACTACAATTAAAAACAAAAAACATATGAACAATTCTCTTTCCTTTAAATAATGCTATTTACATTAAAGTTTTATTCATGAACACTGAATGTTAAACATGAACACGTGCATTTTTGTTAGCAAACTAATGAATGTTTCGATATTTGATTTTAGTAAAATGATCTGAAGATTTCTATTTTGTTGGACTCTTAAATTTGTGGGTTGATCTGTCGAGGAAATGAACAAAAACTAGTTAAATAATAAGTGTTCCACAGTATTTGATATATTATATTACTAGTTCCCTACTATCAACTTTTGCATCCCAAATTCTGGAGATTAATATATGTATGCATGTGGAAATAATAAAGATAAGAAAAACTCACATGATCTGATGGAAATGCTTTACTTTCGCAGAGGATTTTGTTTCTTTTTATTGTTGGTCTGTAAAAGGAAATCTGCAATACATATATTATAAACAATCATTTTCTTTTTACAATTTGTACTATAGAGTGTTGATTTTCTTAAACAAGCACTTGTTTTGATGTCATTAATATCTTTAAAGGGAGAAACACAGCTGTTTTTGAGATTTTTGTTATATAATACACATAATGATGATTGCACATAATTATGTATTACATTTGCATGCATTTTCAATTCTATGTTGGTGCACATTCATAATCTCTAGATAGTCAGATATAAAATGCCAAATCATGAATTGTATACATGTTTGTGTCTTTATTAGAATACAGTAAATATGACAAAGTAGCTGACCCAAATTTTTGCCTATTAATTCAAAGTGAATTCAATACTTTTTATACAAATATACTTGAGTAGAATACACCCTTTGTGTCAAACTATTTTTATAGTCTCAAAGTCAAAATGTCAAACCAGGTGGCCTTGATTGATCATATATGTTTTTCCTTTCATATAATGTAACTTCAAGCTTACTTTTAACTGTAAAGATCATTGTTTCCAAAAATCATTAACATTGATGAAAATTCATTGTTTTTTTTCACATTTAAAAAAAATAAAATTGTTAAGGTTGAACGGAACCCAGTGTCTCGCCTGCTTTTGCTGTTGTCTATGTTTTTAGTACAATAGTTTATCATGAAGAAGCTCTGTGAAAGTTTGGTAAAAATCCAGGACGGTTTGAGAAAGTAATTAATGTTTTAAACACTTTAACTGCAGACTGTATGTAATGTTAACTGGGAGAATCAAAGTGATGGAAATCACCATTGGAAAGATTACAAGTTGTGTATAATTTCAAATGCAACTAGGTGGAACTGTTTTGTAAACCAAAACATATGTCTCCCCTTCACTTTATTCTAGATCAATCTTTACCTCTAGGATAAAAATAATAATTTTTTGACCTTGAGGTCAAAAGTCAAGGTCAAATGAGGGTCATAATGGTATGCAACACACACTCTTGTGGTAATACACCTACATACCCAAGGGTATAAGCCTAGGCCAAAAGACAAAAAAAGTTGCAACTCAGACTGGGAAATACTATAATTCTAGTCTAACCCTTCAGCCTCAATATTGACTTGTACCGCTATATTATAGGGTCCTGAATCTAAATATATATGGTTGCTAAGGAATTTTTCAATGACACTGACTCTTGACCCTCCATTTTAATTGTACAGCTACGAATACCATTTAATTTATTTCAAGTTATGTTCTAAACATCTGTGTGAATATGTCAGACCATTATTTTTACTGATATTTGACATGTAAATAATCTTTCAAGTGTAAAAACTCCTATAAGTGGTCAATTGATGATTGACTTATTTGTACGTCTTACTTTACTGAACATTTTTGTTGTTTACAGTTTTTCTTTATCTATTATAATATTCAAGTTAATAACATAAAACTGCAAAATCCGCTTAAAATGAACAATTCAGGGGCAATAACCAAACAAACGGTTGACCGATTCGTCTGAAAATTTTTCCTGATGAACATTTTTACCCCTTTCAGTTTTGCTCTAAATGCTTTAGCTTTTGAGATACATGTATAAGCCAAAAACTGCAGTTTACCCCTATGTTCTATTTTTAGCCATGGTGGCCATTTTTCTTGACGGACAACAAAATAAAACATCATCTTTATTCTAGATACTGTAAGAATCATTCAGACTAAGTATGGCAGTAATTGGTTCAGTGGTCTCAGAGGAGAAGATCTTTGAAAAAGTTAATGACATATGCCAAGTGGTGGCAAAAGCTCACATGGCCTATTAGGCTAGGTGAGATAATTAAAAAGTGGAGTTTATCCTCGACAAGAACCTTGCAAAGAGGAAATATTCTGTCTTCAGGGGCTAGCCCTATATATCTACCCCTTTCTATATTTAAGTCATGAGCACCTATTCTAAATTTAATGAGTATCTGTCTTTCAAATTTAATCCATATTTTAGGTATTCCTCAAACTTAAAAATTGATTTGAATTTTCTGTATGTTCTTAATTTATTCCCTGATTTACCATTTTTATTTTTATTTTATATTTTCTTTACACAGACTGGTAAATTTTAAGCCTTACTGTTTCTTAACTTTAAAAATAAATTTGTTTTTAGTAAATTTGTGGTGGTTACAGAAAATTGTTCTAGACCTAATGCTTTTAGAATCTCTTTGATACTGCCAATCCATGATTCCTGGTTTTTATAATTCATATCATTTGCAAGTGCAATTGCTTCTTGTAAAATCCAGTTCACTTTATTTGCTTTATTTAAGTAACACCAATATTTTATCATATTTAATAGTATATATTATATAACATGAGTTCTCCTCTGCATGCATTATTTGATGACTTAGTTCTAACCCCTAATACAAATCTACAAAACTTTGTATGTATTTTTTCAAGAATTAGGGAATTAATAATAGTTTAAACTGGAGATCAAAACTTAATATGGATGAGTAGTAGAATACGTCACCTTCGACACAACAAAGTCTTATATGGGGAAGGTGGCAGTCAGGATTTATGGTAAGATTTACAAGTAACTCTCTTATTTACTATAATTATGATTAAAATATCATGCAAATAAATTGATAAAACTATGAAAGTTCAGATCTAAAATTTTCAAAGTCAAGAACATTTGTTTACACCAGGAAGTAAAAAGAACACACAAATAGTTTACATAGTAGCTCCACCAGTCATATTTAAAATTTATCATGTGCCTAATCATAGTAAAATAATTATGTTTTACAGTTCACACTATAGAAATACTGGTAAAATGTGCATAATTTAATAACATAATACACTATTGAGTAATTATATATAATTTCATAGGTCAGTGGCATTTTGTTTCCACTACTAATAATTAACCTGTTAACAATGAGGGTGTGAGTTTGAATCTTTCTTGCGGCACCAGATATTTCAAAAACTTTATAACTAAGAAAACCTATTTAAAGCCAATGAAATTCCTAGTAGGAACGTTTATTAACAAAATGTGGTCCTTTTTTTATACAGAAATTCTCTTGCAATGAAAAATTCAAAACATAAAGTCTTATACATACTAATAATAAATGGAGATTTACTGTAAGTCCATTCATAATAGCAACTTCACCAGGTCTACCATCTAAAAAGACAAAATTACGTCTCAATCAAAAGTTTGCATTATCCTCAATATTAAATACACTATTTTTATATGAATAAAAATGAACAGAAATATGGAGGTAAATGTGCTGGAGTCCAATCTGAGTTGAGTACAAAAGAGGTCATTACACAAAAGGGTGTGTTCATATTCCTTGACAAGCTCTTAAAGGTCCCATAATCAAAATACTGTGAAAAAATTCAATCCAAATAAAATGCTTTTTAAAGTTGAAAACAATATATCGGGATAAACAAAGAAGATAAACATACAAGTCAGATTACCAGGGTAATCAAACAAACAACATACCGGTATAAACACATAAGATAAACATACAAGTCAGATTACCAGGGTAATCAAACAAACAACATACTGGTATAAACACATAAGATAAACATACAAGTCAGATTACCAGGGAAATCAAACAAACAACATACCTTTAAAAACATAGAAGATAAACATACAAGTCAGATTACCAGGGTAATCAAACAAACAACATACCTGTATAAACACATAAGATAAACATATAAGTCAGATTACCAGGGTAGTCAAACAAACAACATTTTGGTATACACACATAAGATAAACATACAAGTCAGATTACCAGGGTAATCAAACAAACAACATACCGGTATACACACATAAGATAAACATACAAGTCAGATTACCAGGGTAATCAAACAAACAACATACTGGTATAAACACATAAGATAAACATACAAGTCAGATTACCAGGGTAATCAAACAAACAACATACCAGTATACACACATAAGATAAACATACAAGTCAGATACCAGGGTAATCAAACAAACAACATTTCGGTATACACACATAAGATAAACATACAAGTCAGATTACCATGGTAATCAAACAAACAACATACCTTTAAAAACATAGAAGATAAACATACAAGTCAGATTACCAGGGTAATCAAACAAACAACATACTGGTATAAACACATAAGATAAACATACAAGTAAAATTACCATGGTAATCAAACAAACAACATACCTTTAAAAACATAGAAGATAAACATACAAGTCAGATTACCAGGGTAATCAAACAAACAACATACCTGTATAAACACATAAGATAAACATACAAATCAGATTACCAGGGTAGTCAAACAAACAACATTTCGGTATACACACATAAGATAAACATACAAGTCAGATTACCAGGGCAATCAAACAAACAACATACCGGTATAAACACATAAGATAAACATACAAGTCAGATTACCAGGGTAATCAAACAAACAACATACCAGTAAAAACACATAAGATAAACATACAAATCAGATACCAGGGTAATCAAACAAACAACATACCGGTATAAACATATAAGATAAACATACAAGTCAGATTACCAGGGTAATCAAACAAACAACATACCGGTATACACACATAAGATAAACATACAAGTCAGATTACCAGGGTAATCAAACAAACAACATACCAGTAAAAACACATAAGATAAACATATAAATCAGATACCAGGGTAATCAAACAAACAACATACCGGTATAAACAAAGAAGATACACAAGGAAGTCAGAAAACAACGGAACGAACAACATACCTACAAGTTTGGCCATTTCAGTATCAAGTTTCTCATCACAAAATGCCCATGGAAGATCACCTTTTGTATGTCCCTGAACAGCCCTGAAATAAAATACAATTATAACAAATATTCCTATTTACAAGGGAAAAAAACATGCAAATTTATGAGTGAAACAAGAGGCTCCCAAGAGCCTGAATTACGCACCTGTAATCCTTGCATTAATATTTCTTTGCTATTTAATGTATACCGTCACATTTTCCACTTTAATATTGACTTGTACAGCTAAAATATGGAATCCTGAACCCAAATTTATATGGTTGCTAGGGATTTTTTCATCAGTTGCTTTGGGCATTTTCAATGGCCTTGACTCTTGACCTTTCCATTTTGACTTGAACAGGTAAATTGTAGGGTCCTAATGCCTAATATATCCATCCTCCCAAGTCAGGTTTTTGTATCCAAGTTTGCTCCTACAAACATCACACATTCATATTTTGCGGGTCTGAAGTGAACGATTTTCATTGGTTCTTCTCAAGGTCAAAAGAGGACCCATTTGCATTGTAGGTAAAAATTTCTAGGTCACACACCAGGCCGCAATATGTTCGACCTGCAAAATATGAATGTGTGATGTCAGGGGTTTGTAGGAACGAACGTGGATACAAAACCCTGACTTGGGAGGATGAATATATCTGGTTCACTAGGGACTTTTCCATCAGTTGCTATGGATTTTGTCAATGACCTTGACATTTGCTCCAAACATCTGTGACAATATGTCAGACCATTATTTTTACTGATATTTGACATGTAAATAATCTTTCAAGTGTAAAAACTCCTATAAGTGGTCAATTGATGATTGACTTATTTGTAGATCATACTTTACTGAACATTTTTGTTGTTTACAGTTTGTCTTTATCTATAATAATATTCAAGATAATAACATAAAACTGCAAAATTTGCCTAAAATTAACAATCAGGGGCAATAACCTGAAAATGGGTTGATTGATTCATCTGAAAATTCCATGGCAGGTAGATCTTGAACTCATAAACATTTTTACTTCTTGTCAGTTTTGGTCTAACTGCTTTTGTTTGAGATATGAGACATTTCACCCCTATGTTCTATTTTCATCAAATCCCTGGATATACTTTTTAAGGGAACATTCAGGTAAAGTCAATTTAAAATTGGTCTTGCAGTTTCAGAGAAGAAGATTTCTGAAAGAGTAAATGTCTTTCAAGGGCAATAACTCCTTAAGGGGTCAACTGACAATTTTGGTCATGTTGACTTATTTGTAGATCTTACTTTGCCATTTACACTTTCTATCTATGATAATATTAAAGATAACAACCTAAAACTGCAAAATTTACTTAAAATCAACAATTCAGGGGCATTAAGGAAATATGATACAATAATGTCCCTCTACTGATTTTTTTGTTAAAATTTACCAGGTGGTCAATACTTTTCAAATATGGAAAGAAAAACATACCTTCATGACTTAGTTTTTAAGATATTTGACACTGCTTTTGGTATATTTGATCCAAAAAACCCTAATTTTTTCTTTTTTCAAGACTTTCATAAAAACCTGTCTAACTTCACCAGTTCTTTTGTTAAATATTTCTAATAGATGAAAAAGATTTATAAACTAATAGGAAAATTATGCAAACTAAGGAATATTGATAATAGTTTGATAACTTTAGATGCATATAGAAAACAATTCCTATTGATTTTTTCTTTAAATTTGAGTATATCTATCTTGGAGTAACAAACTGTTGGGATCCATACGCTTATTGCTGAGATATTTGAGAAAAACCCCAAATTTTAGGTTCACATAAGGCTTTTGCTTGAAGGATACTATGACGTCACAATGTGTATTTCTCAATGACGTCATTATCTCCCCCGCTACTGTATCATATTCCGTTAACCCAACAAAGGGTTGACCAATTTGTCCGAAAATTTCATGGCAGGTATTATTTTCCAGAGTGCAATTTTCAGAATTTTTGTTTTTTTGCAGTAAAATCAGTGATTATTTTATTGTGTTTATTTTTAGTCAATGAAAAACAAATGGTTTTCACTATTTTACATTTTTTTAAGGATAATGTAAAAGAAGAGTATGGTATGCATTCAGTTTTAATGAAAACAATATTTTACATATAGGATGACTTTATGAGTGGCCAAACAGAGAGCAATAGGGATACAATTTAGCCGCCCCAAGAATTTTAATCAAAATCAAAATTCCCACAGAGAAATGTTACAATCCAGAATTGAGTATGTAATCTATTCTGGCAATTGTAAATATATAACCATAGACCACTTAAGCTTAAAATGATCATTGGTATTGTATTAGATTGACCCCAAATAATCAAATATGAACTGGATGATCTGACACAATGTAATGATTATCTCATAATAAACTAAGTAATATTGATTTTCTTTGACTGCTGCAAACATTGACTGCAAAATATCTCATGTCCAAAACTGGAAAAATAAATGCAATCAAGTTTTGAAAAAATTCTGTCCTTTTTTTAAATTGGCAGGACGCCTATCACAAGCCTAACGGAAGTTGTCCCATAAAAGAAGCTGATAGTTTTTTATTTTTGCCTTGTAAAAGCAGCTACCATTCTTTCCATATTGGTGACTATTCAAGTTGTTTTGGTGTGACAAAAATGTGTACAAAAATTCCCAATTTGAGATGTAGGCGGATGCCCATTTTAAAATGTGTGGAATGTTCTGTGCGCAAGCTTCCTATTCAGGACCTGCAGACACCGAGAATTCCCACGCACATTGACCCTCCAAAAGGTGAAAAAGACAAATGTTAAAAATTTAAAATAAAATCCTCCTGGCCATCACATATTTTTTTAGAAGGGTGGATCCACTGATAAATGTCATTTGTAAGAAACCAACAATGTTGAATATGGTGTAGTATAGTTCAACTCACTGTAGGTTTGTTTTGGATCACAAGTTTCTAGACCTGTAGCTGCAATAAGTGATGTGGTTAATTATAAAATGTTTTGAGTGGCCTCAATATTAAAGAGTCAATCAACACATATGTCCTCCATACATTTTGATTATTTCAAATATTTGGCTTTACAGAGCTACCGACATGATATTCATTTGCAATGCCTCACTGTGATAAACATCAGTAAAACCACTGTTCTTTTGGAAGGACTTTGGTTACAAACATGAACCGATTTTGTGTTAAGAATTATTCATGTTGACAACCCCCCCCCCCCCCCCTCCCTCTCCCCCAGTTGCTACCTGTAAAATATACTCATTTATTTGTAGATTGTCTCTCCGACTGTTACCTATTTTTAAAATATACTCACTGTTTACACCATTTGTCCATTTCAACATCTAAATAGTGTTTGGCTTTCTTTGGACAAAGTCCAAGAGAATTTCCACAAAAATAAACACAATCTTCATCTGGATTCACAAAGTTTGTATCAACTACAAAAAATCCAACAGTAGTCAAGTATATTTAGCTCATACTCTTTTATTTAAAAATTCCTGGTTAGACAAATTAATTTGTTGGTCCAAATTCAGTACGAGTACTTTGAAGTCCTGATATCATATATTCCAAAATTTGAGATGAAGGGAGACAATATGATTTATATTTCCTGTGTAGTGTAAATCATCATTCTTTCTATATTAGTATTTGTTGTTTTCATTGGTGCCATCTGACCACAAATTTAATTTTTCAAACAAAATTAATACCATAAACTGTGATTTTTACAGTGAAATAAATCAATTGTATTTGTTTAAGTTTGGTAATTTGAAACTTTGTTTTTACATAAGAAGATGACAGGGAATTGAATGCCTTCTGCTACCATTGTTTGACTCAAGGTAAGAAATCAACATTTCAGGGAGCCTAGTTAGGTCAAACTTAAAAAATCACGTCTTCAAATATATTGCAACATTTACACATTAATCAAATCAGCATTATCCTTGCATGTTTTTCTTACAGTTTAGGGGCCAGCTGAAGCCCACCTATGGGTGCAGGATTTTCTCGCTGCGTTGAAGACCCATTGGTTGCCTTGAGCTGTTTTCTGCTCTTTGGTCGGGTTGTTGTCTCTTTGACACATTCCCCATTTCCATTCTCTATTCTATGAAAGGAGATGATGAGTAAATGTTGACAATGAAACTGAAATTTTGGAATGTAGAATAAGACCAGCTTACTTCCATGTAATTCTTTCATCTTTGGGTAACAAAATTCTTGGCGCAAGTTTCTAAGAGGATCTTTTTCATCCATATATTTTGCAAACTGCAGGCTATCCAATGGTAGGCATTTTTCTTTGGAAATTGACTGTAAATATGTTGCTGGATGGTTGTCATCTTGTCTTGACGTTTTTGCTGGAGATGCATCCATTACTATATTATGTAGTTGATCTCTGCAAATTGATGATATACAAACAAGAGATTGTCCTCCTGAATTCCCATCTTTGATTGTAAATAATTATTAATGAGAAATATTTTAAATACATGTACATGAAATGCACATACATTATGTCCTGTTTACATTAATAAATGACAAATTGTCAAAACTTACTGACGAGTCCAAGCTTTTCTTATATAGTATTAAAATCAAAAACTAAATTCAGTATTGAAAACTATTTATTACAGACAAATCATAACAAAATTTCGCATTAGTGACCATAGTTTAGAAATAGAAACAGGTGGCTATAAAAATATACCTAGGGAACAAAGAATATATAAATTGTAATATAGTGGAAGACAAATACCATTTCCTTATACACTGTTGACTAAATGAACAACATCGAAATAAACTCTTTGAAACCATAAAAAATGTATTTCCTGATTTTGAAAATGTGTCACCCATAGATAAACTGAAATAAATCCTAACTTCTAACTCAACCCTTTTATCAGCTGATCTAACGAAAATATATATTTTCGCGTTTATGTTAAGGTTGTCTCAAGAAATATATTCACTGGATTTAACTTGAATATTGATTTATGGTCATTAATCGGAAACACTTCCTTTTGGCACCCCTTGATTGATGGAATAAGCATAGGCACATGCAAAGGGGTTCCAAAAGGAAGTCTTGCCTCAAATTATGTTTATTCAGTTGAAAATTTAAAAAAAAAAATTGTTACTTATAAGAATGTCATGGTGATGAAAAATTTAGCTGTTATGGTCTTTTTTCGTCAATCAGATTCACCGACAGGCATGTTAGTTCATATATATAGGAAGAAGGATAACTCTAAAATTTTGTGTAAGAAAGTGAGGAATTTTTAGCGCGGTTTTATTTTCATGTCCCGACTTTTGCCGCGAATACAGCGAAAATTAAATCACCGCGAAAAAAACCACTTGTACGGTATAACGCCATCCCGGATTGGAACGATTTGCCTGTCAACATCAAGAATATGAATAACAAAAATGCTTTTAAGGATTATGTACCCTTTTGTTGTTTCAATGCTATACATATGGAAATTTTATAGAAAATCCTCAGCCCTTGTACTCTAAGTATTTGAAAATTCTGAACTTAATAGATAGGGAATTACTGAATGCAGTGCTAACACAAAGTTTTTAAATAAAGATAATAGTTAAAACAAGTACAAATATAGACCTATTCAAGTACACCTTCTAAGGTGTGCTCGACTTTGATTAGGCCTTTTTGTAAACAATAAACACTAGCACATCATGGACAAAGAAGTGAGTTATCTATGTTTGAAATGTTATAATGAAAATCTTGTAATAAAGTCTGTGGATTTTCTGTAAAATTCTTGGCTTGATTAGCCACAAAATCCACATTTTCTATCAAATGCAATGAAACAATTAATATTATTTCCCTTTGTTATATCTACAAACTAGAACCATATTTTATTCAGTGCTTTTTTCTGTTTTGATATTACTGCAATTTAAAAAAATTATTAATACACAATCAGGTATACAGAAGGGTTCATAAACCTTAAAGAGCGTTGACTCATTGAAACCCAGAGCAAGTCTTGATTTGGGTTTCAAGGAGTCAATACCTTTTTATATTTATTTTTTCAGGCTCATGATCAAGGCCATTTTGGTTGAAACCTTGGATAGTTTTAACTTTTTACGTTGTTTTTTTTCCATGATATTGTATTTGGTTTTGTTTGGCTTGTGTATTTTGAACATTTAAGTCATTTTATACACCTTTTGACAAATCACCATTTCCATTTATTTTCCTTTTTTTATTTGCCTGTGATTCATATTCTATTTTTCACAACTGCAGTGAAAACCTCTTGACAGTTCCCAGAAATAAGACGAAATATCAGAAAAACAAACTTTTTTTTAAATATTACTAGTATATACTAGGGATCAGGAAATATTTAGTTTAAAAATTCACCAAAGCAGAGATGATACCAGTGGAGAATTCCAGCAAGTTCAGGCATCAAGTAAAAAGAACTTCAAACCAAGTGTCACTCTAATAGGAACTTCAAATACCAAAGACACACATCCAGAGAAAGTTTCATCAAATTATAATGTGAACAAAATTATTGCTTACACTATGGAGGCAAAAATTAAAGAGGTGTTTGGAATTCCTGAAACACCTACTGCTATAGCCCTTCACTCACTTACAAAACATCTAATAACAATGCCACCAGATTTATTTGTTTAGGAAATGATAAAAATTATAAAAGAAATCCATGAGATGTATCCAAGCACTAAGATGGTTGTGTCACTCCAAACCCCTAGAAAGGACACTAAAGCTCAGATCATCAGTGCTGTGATTAAGGACAAATTTATGGAAGATAAATTAGTCTACATTTGTGACAATAGGAATTTAGCAAATTATAAAGGTGAAGTTTTACAGCGTTACATAAGCGAAGATGATGGTTTTCATCTCTTTCGCTGCCCATATTTGTTTCACTCTAGACTCAGCTTTAGGATTCCCACCACGCATGCTACATTATCAAAACCACTAAAAGAGGCGTCAAAGCACTGGAAACAGGGTCAGAGGAGGTGGACGTGGCTATGGACATAATAATAGACACTGATTTTACTAATCACATACTCAGTTTGTTTTTTTCTTTTTCTTCTTATACATTGTATATTAAAAATTTGATTGACACTTTATTCATTTCAAAGTCATAACAATTTGAACAAAGGCCTGCATATATAGCTCTTCCTAAAGTTCTTTTAATTACTAGTAGTATAGATATTTTGGTGGTATATTGATACTTTCATCTATAAAAAATGGTGTAAAGTTTTTAAATGATGGCATATCTGAATACCAATGTTTAAAACTGTGTAAAGAATACTTTAATTTTGAAAAACATATATATCTATGCGTTACTATGATCCGAGGAGTGGTATTGATTTATTTGATATTATAGAAAAATATGGGGGAAAAGGGGGATACTCTAATTGTGGGGGACTTGAACGCAAGAACCAGTTCTGAAAAAGATTATATTACAGGTGACAGTGTCCACCACGTTCCACTTTACAATACTAATTATGATACTGATTTTGTTGAAGAGGAGAGAGTCAGTCAGGATCTTATTATAGCATATATAGATACAAGAGGGAAAGCTTTATTGGAACTTTGTGTATGTAACAAATTGCGTATTTTGAATGGAAGATGTTTTGGTGCTGGTAAATATACATACAAATGGCTGTAGTGTAGTAGATTATATATTAGTACCTGAAAGATTGTTAAAAAATGTATTATGTATGAATGTATCAAAGCTAACTTTCAGTCTGTCATTGTAAAATTACATTCAAGATACTGGCATCATTTGAAAACAAATCCCAAATCTTTGGTTTGAAAGATTTTCCTATTATATCTTCTTTAAACACAAAAAATATTACACAATTCCAGGAGTCATTTAATCATCCAGCTATTCAAAAGGAAGTGAATCAATTTTTGAATGAAAACACTAATGGAATAAATAATGCTACAAATAAAATACATTCATTTTATGAAAAAGTCTGTAGAGTTTCTTTGAAAAGGAAAAAAATAGGTAAAGCTAAGATTAATAAGTGGTTTGATAATGATCTTGAAAATATGAAAAGGCTAGTTCAAGATAAAGCCAATTTAATGTCTAAATTTCCTAAAGACCCTCAAGTACGTGGCTCTTTTTTCAAAATGAATAAAAAGTATGCCAAACTCAAGAAAAGTAAAAGGAGAGAATTTAAACAAAATATTCTGAACTGCTTAGATCATTTGGAATCTGAAAATCCAAAGGAATATTGGGCTTTCCTTAATGAGTTACATAATGACCAATCTAATGAACAAAAAAAAGCAACACAGATGGAGAAACCTGGTTCAATTGTTTTTTGTAATTAATCTTCTAATCCTAATAGTATCAAACAAAAACTTGAAAACCTAAAATTTAAAGAGGAGAAACTAGGAGAGAACTCAATTAGTTGTTCATCACTTGACTTTAAAATTTATGAAGCAGAGTTACAGAACGCTTTCTCCAAAATAAAATCAGGAAAAAGCCCAGGTTTAGATAATATTAGTGATGAGATGGTCAAAGTTTTATAAATCCTTGTTTAATTAAACTATTTAATTATGTTTTTACTTGTGGATTATACCCAGAAAAGTGGTCAGAAAGCTTTATCTCTCATATATCATGTATATTCAAAACTAATGACCCTAACAAACCAGAAAACTACACAAATTGGTTTCTCAAAAAAGTCACGTACTTCTGATCATATTTTTGTCTTAAGGTGTATTATTCAGAAATATCTGTAGACGGGAAATAAAAAACTTTATTCAAGCTTTGTGAATTTCCGCAAAGCTTTTGACACAGTTATTCTTGTAGGTATCTTGTATAAATGACAGCTATATTACACCAATGGATATTTTTATAGAATCATAAAATCTATGTATATAAAAGACCGGTTATGTGTGAGAGTTGGTAACAAAATGAGTAAGTTCTATACCTCCCAAGTTGCAGTCCGACAAGGCAATGTTCTCAGTCCAAACTTGTTTAAATTTTTCTTAAACTATTTACCTGATATTTTAATGAAAGAATCAGATTCTGTCATTTTAGATAATACTCGTATCCCCTGTCTTCTATATGCAGATGATCTCGTATTATTGTGAGAGTCTAAAACCGGACTTCACCAAAAGTTAAATATTTTATATGATTACTGTATTGAATGGTGTCTAAATATTAACTGCAAGAAGACTAAAGTTGTAATTTTAACAATACTGGAAAACTTTTACAAGAAAAATGTACAAAAGGTATTGATACAGTAGAATGAGTGAAAAAATACAAGTATCTTGGTCCAGTCTTATCTCAAATTCTGTAAATATATCCTTGGTGTTTCAAAACAATGCACTAATATGGCAGTTCTCTCTGAACTTGGAAGATATCCTTTATATATTCATATGTTGTCTCAAATTTTTATCTATTGGCATAGATTTGAAAACTGCCCATCCAACTTAATGAAGAGTGCATATAATGAATACAAAAATAATGATAATCAATATAACAATTCACAGTATACAAATCTATAGAAACTTGGGAGAAAATTAAAGATAGCTACAAGTCTGGTTCTGGAAAGTAAGATACATATTTAGATTTAAAAGCCATTTTACTTATGAAAAATATCTTGATGTTAATTTTAGCAAGAGGAAAGTAATTACCAAATTTAGAGTAAGTGACCACAGCCTAAGAATTGAAACTGGGAGACATGAACATAAATTGAACTCGCTAGGCAAACAAGAGATAGGAGAGGACAAAATTCAACAATGTACCAAAAATTCTATAGAAAATGAAGTGCATTTCATTTTTGAGTGTACATTTTATAAAACAAATAGAGAAACTTTTTTCAAAAACTTTTTCACAAATATCCAAATTTGTCAAATCTTAATATTTTGGAACTGTTCATCTGGATTATGTCCAACAAAAATGCAGAATTTGTTCTGTCTCTTACTGATTATCTAAGAAATAATTATACTGTCAGAGGTTCTAAACATGCTAAACCATGATTATATGGGTGCAAGACAATTTGGACCATGTATAAAGTCAATTCGGACCGACTATAAAGATAACTCTACGCAGAAATTCAGACTGTTAATGAAGACAATTCGGATGGTGAATGAAATTTGTAGGCTGACTTATGACTGTCATTTATTAAACAAAACTATTGAATAAACTATATATCTTTATTTGAGCACTATACATAAATTATAAACCAGACAGGTTTTTGTGATAAGAACTATCTTAAAAGAATTTTATTTGATCAGTTTATTACATCTTGGTTTAGTGAAATATCAAACTCGTCAAGAGGGCAATTTTATGGCTTATTCAAGAAAAAGTTTGGACTTGAAGAATATTTAAACAAGATTAAGTGAAAAAAGCAGAAGTTAGATTACAAATCTAAGAGCTTCAAATTTACACATACCAATAGAGATGGACAGGTGGCAAAATGTTCCAAAAAATGACGGAATATGTACTCTTTGTAAAAAGGAAATTGGAGATGAATTTATTGTTTCAATGTAAAAATGATAATATAGTTGCTCAATGAAATAAATATTTGCCAGCATATTACATAAAAAAAACCCAACCTATTTGTCCAAGTATTCCATACAGGTATATGAAAAATCTACTAACATAGTTTTTCTCAAAAGACGAGCTGAAATGTCTTTGTAGTCGGTATGTATTGTCCTATATTCGATTATATTGTATGACATTTTATTAGGTACATTATGTACTGAACCGCAAAAGAAACGTCACATTTTTCAAAAACTAAAATTTTTCAAATACATTGAAAAAAATTATTTATTTATTTTGGTTTAGGTAAATTACCTTTAAATGATGCTACGATTATGTTTAAATCTCCGTTACGGCTGACTGCGTTCATTAATTCGGTCGTCCTAATATTGGTTTCACTGGGTCAGTGGGACACGTTCTGCCGTCAAATTTCATGATGATGATATGCACGTTGAATCCGTGCCTCAAGGCTATTTAAGAGGTGCGAAGTTTTTGTGTCATCATTATCGGTTTGATGCAGTACTGATGCCAAGACTGAACCCACTACAAAGAGAACAGGCAATTGGACGTTTGGTTGCTGAACAGCAGCCTCAAGTCGTTGCAATTGCATTCAACTGCAATGTACACACCATCCAATGTCTATGTGAACGCTACAATGCAACAAACAATACAAATGATCGTCCACGAACTGGTCGCCCCAGAGTAACAACATGGGGTCATGATTGCTACATCTTACGACAGCATCTGCAGAACCGTTACAAAATAGGCATTAACCAGAGACCAATTAGTGATGATAAAGCCCAGCGTCGATTGAATTGTCGTAACGTGAGTTGTCGTGGTCCTGCCAGAGGTCCTATTCTCACACCACGTCATCGCCTTGAACGACTACAGTGGGCCACCCATCATCCAATTTGGCGACATCAGCAGTGGAGGACGGTTATCTTTTCAGACGAAAGCTGTTACTGAATTTCAAATGCAGATGGCAGGACACGAATCTGGAGAAGACAGGGCAAAAGATATGCTGATAACTGCGGAATCGGCTTGAGCCAGAAATTTGGGCCTGTTGTCTTCCAGAATCTTGGACCAGGTAGAGGAAATGGTGTCAGTGCAGCCTAGTATATCGATCAAGTTCTATGACCACATGTTGTGCCACATATTGCATGCCATCAAAACCACTTTCCAGCATGACAATGCACATGCGCATACTGCAACAGCTACAAAGGACTTTCTACACAGAACAACATTACGATTATGCCTTGGCCCGCTCTTAGTCCGGACCTACATCCCATAGAACATGTGGGAGGAGATTCAGAGAAAACTGAATGACGTCCATCAAAGACCGACAACTGCTGTGGAACTTCAGGCATCTTTTCTGCAGGTGTGGGCTAGGATTCCTATGAACTTCATCAACAGTCTGATTCATTCCATGTAAGTCCGAGATGCTGGGTCGTAATTAACGCTGATGGAGGACACACAAGCTACTAACTGGTGACCTGTATTAATTGATCCTGTGATACAGTGGTGAAAAACTTTCATCAATGAACAGTGGAACTGAAATGATGTGAATTTGGGCAATATTAACAATGATTTTTATATGTCCATTCAATAAAAAATATGGCATTTATTCTTGTATCATTTTTGCCTCAAATTACTGCGATGTTTATTTTGCAATTCAGTATACAATAATTAGTTGATTTTTTATGAGGTATATTATATACATGCAATATTTAGCTGATATTTTGTGAGGTACGTTGTATACTGTTTAATATTGAGTTGTGTTGCTTTGACCGGCTGACTCTCCCTCTATCAACTTTAATATAGGCCTACCAATTTTATCTTTTTTTGTTTTTATTTTATTTTACTCTATTATGATCTATTAGATATGCAATCATTGAAATCAAAATGTTCTTTTATGTTTATTGTTTATACTACTTATGTTTTGTGAGCCTGTAATGGGCCCTATGATTAGGAAATAAAGATATTCTATAGCCATTTTAATCTGCTTGTTACCTGCTGTCCTTAGAAGCCATGCTTTACCTTGTCCTTGACAGTTAACTATGAAAGGCCGTTCATGTCAAAAACGGTGGTATAAACTAACGCGTTAACATTTAACGTGACAAATGTTATTTTAACGCGTTAAATCCTGTTTTAACGCGTAAAATGATAAGTTTATTGCGATAAATAAATTCTGTTTTTTAACGCGTTAAATGTTAACGTGGTAGATAGCAAAGACCGACAACCGCTATCGCGTTAATATCTAACGTGTTACGACTTAAATTCATTTATATCACAATTCAAATTTTTTATCGCGATAAAAAAAGTATCCCATATACACAGCCCTGTATGGCGCAGGAATAGTGTCACAATGGCGTTTTAATGCCATCGCATAATTCATTTATGCCATCACATAATTCATTTATGCCATCACATAATTCATTTATGCGATGTCATAATTGTATTTATGCGATGGCATAAATAATTATGGAATTGCATTATTATTTATGCGATTGCATAAATTTAATTATGCGATTGCATTAATCACATTTATGCGATTGCATTAATCACATTTATGCGATCGCAAAAATATCTTTACATTTATGCAACTGCATATTTATTTTTGCGATCGCGGAATATATTTTTTTGGACCAATGAAAATTGATATAACATAGATTTAATCTTCCATTGATTTTTAAAGAAAAGTCCAAGTGTATACGAATGAACTTCTACATAGTATTAACTTTTAACTGCTTTCGTGGCGCTAATTAAGTTTTAACAAATTGGATTTCATATTAACAGGAGGATATTTTAGATTTTATAACGGATTATATTTTCCACGATATAGGATATTGTTTTATTGACTCTAATATTTTAACAAGACGTTAGTTACCGACTTCTTGGTGTCCCGGAGTGTAATTAATAAGATAAGAAGAATGGCGACTCGCACGAGGCATGGAGGAGGAAGAGATAATATTAATTTGGTGCACTTCTTATCTACTTGTGATGGTGTTATCCAGGATGTTACTAGATTACTAAGAACTGATCATAGCGACATTAACTATGTTGATTCATCGCTTTTGCGAATACAGACTCTTGCAACAAATCTGACTAGGGTTTGTCATAGCCATCCAGAAAATATGCAGTTATTGCATTTAGTACAGTTACTTCAGACTGACATCAAGGAATTGAAAAGGTCTCAAATTTTCATTTATTTAAAGGTTTATGTACCCTTCTTTAGACTTTAGACCTGTGTAATCATATTTTTTTTTAAAGTGCAATATTTGCCAACATTGGCAACAATAACAAAAGATCAAAATACTGGATAAAAGAGGGTGCCATTAACATTTGAGGCATTTGTAAATAACGTCAGAGTACTCAAGTCGCCAATGTGTACACAGATCGCCCACCCGGTTTATTTTGTCATGGTAAATGTTGATCCCAGTGATAGAAAATTTTCTTGTGTGGATGAGAGAAATGTTTTGTAGCTTTAACGGACAGGAACAAATTTTGCGCACTGAAGTCTGGGAGGGTCTATTCACTACCTCGAAAATCATGCACCCTCCTAAATGGGCGATATAATACAATACAACACAGTAACCTTGTAATTGATCATGCTTTTTATTGCCAAAATAAGGCACCTAGCTATAGCTTTCAGTTTTACAGCTAACCTAAAAGTACTCAAATTGCAACGAGTACCCAAATTACAATCATTTTGAAAAACCAGTAACAGCAGTTTTACAAGTTTTTAAAGAGATTAAATAATTTGTATTTTTAGAATTTGCAATTATGCATGTCTTGTAACATATCTAAATATATTTAAATATGCACAAAAGGCGACATCAACAGATGAGGTATCCAGCGAAAAAAGTAAAATTTATGGAAATGTCGTGTGCGACGTCTATAAAAAAGTCAACTTTTAAAAATGAGCAATATAAATATTTCGAAGGCATCTATTTCTTACAAAATTAATAGTTATATGTAGCATGGACTAGTGTCAAATTGTTCTGAAAATGTGGAGAAATTAAACAAAACATTCGCTATTTGATTTTATAGGATGAATTTAAGCATGGTTCCAATTTAGGTATTCATCATTACAGAATCTAATGTCATTTGGAGGTTGATTCAAACCCATTTTTTCTATTATTCAGTATGGATTCAAAATTAAATCTGTGGAACTATATAGTTATAAGGAATACATCTACAAAATAAACCCAAAATGATTTTTTTTTCTTAATCTTAAATAAACTTTAGTGGAAAACTGTCAAAATATGTTCAATTTGTGTACCCTCACATTATATTTACTGCGTTTTAATTAACTCTAGTACATTTTTATCAAATTTTATTTGGAGTTTTACTGATTCCATTGATAAAGATTGGGATTAAGTTTTGTTGTTCTTCACAATATTTAGTGACCATTTCTCACTACAATAAAGAATATTTGGGTTAACACAAGAATAAAAAGTTTCATGTGGGAAAAAACATCTGTGTGACTCTTACCTGAATATCACATTTTTTTATAATACAAAAAAATGCCAGAAGTCCATAACTCAGTTCTTTTGCCACTCCAGAGTTATCATGGTTTTGGGACAATTAAGGTAAAAATGTGAAAATTTCTCTGTCCACAGTCCTACATTATGTCAAGTTTCTTTTGTTGGAATTTTATGAAATTTAATTAAAATATTAGAATTGATATAATTGTATTATATGTCTCTCTATATATGATGCAATGTAGAAGACACATGACTTTGTTTTTTTGACAGATTTCACTTTTGTCATTGTCGATTATTAAAGGGGACTTTATGGATAAACAATTTTAAATCTCTATATCCTAATATGAGTCAACATGATCAAAGTTTGCATTTATAGAATTTCGTGTAAGGATTTATGGAAGTTCATGCCATTTTATTTTTGATGGATTTAACTTTTGTCATTCTAGAGTTAATGGACTTTTTAAATTATATTAAATGGGGATCTTTCTGACAAGTCAGTTTTCTACTTTTTACAATATATTTTTAGCTCACCTGGCCGAAGGCCATGTGAGCTTTTGCCATCACTTGGTGTCCGTCGTCCGTAAACTTTCACATATTGATCATCTCCTCTAAAACCAATGGAGCAATATTAACAAAACTTTACAGGAATGATTTATGGAAGGTCCGTTACTAAGATTGCCGAAATTTTTTCGATCCGCAAAAAAACATGGCTCCCAGAGCAGGACATAGTTTAACATTGGACCCTATGGGAAAACATGTTAAAGTTCATCTTTTCTGAAACTACTTGAGCAAATTTAACCAAACTTTACAGGAATGATGTATGGAAGGTCCTTTAATAAGATTGTCGAAATTTTTCTGATCCGCCAAAAAACATGGCTGCCAGAGCAGGACATAGTTTAACTTTGGACCCTATGGGAAAACATGTTAAAGTTCATCTTCTCTGAAACTACTTGAGCACATTTAACCAAACTTTACAGGAATGATGTATGTAAGGTCCTTTACTAAGATTGCAGAAATTTTTCTCATCCGCCAAAAAACATGGCTGCCAGAGCAGGACATAGTTTAACATTGGACCCTATGGGAAAAACATATTTTGATCATAGGCTCTGAAGCTATTGAAGCAAATTGAATCAAACTGTACTTGAATGATGCGTGGAAGGTTCTTAACAAAGATTGCTCATTTCGTTCCAATTTGACAACACACATAACCAACAACGAGGAACGTGGTTTAACATTGGAGCCTATGGGACAAACATATTTTGATCATCTCCTTCCTCTGAAACTATTGAAGCATATTTAACCAAACTGTTCTGGAATGATGTATGGAAGGTCCTTTAGAGGGATTGCTCATTTCGTTCGAATTCGACAAACATCATGGCTGACAACAGGAACATAGTTTAACATACATGCCTATGGAAAAAAAACATATTTTGATCATTTTCTCTAAAACTATAATAGCAAATTGAATAAAACTGTACTGGAAGGATGTATGGAAGGTCCTTTACAAAGTTGGCTCATTATGTTCAAATCTGAGAAAAACATGGCCGCCAGGGGGAAATTCTTTTAACATTGGACCCTATGAGAAAAATATATTTTGATCATCTGCTTTGAAACTTTTGAAGCAAATTCAACCAAAGAATTAATGGAAGTTTGTAGAAGCATTGTTGTCAGGTGAGCGATACAGGCTCAGCCCACTGAGCCTCTAGTTTTAAACAGTTAAAAATGTTTAATTTGGGAGTCCATTGCCTTGGTTTTTTAGCTCACCTGGCTATGGCCAGGGTGAGCTTTTGCCATCACTTGGCGTCCGTCGTCCGTCCGTCCGTCGTTAGCTTTTCATTCAAACATCTTCTCCTCAGAAACCATTTGGCCAATTCCAACATGGTGTATGGAAGGTTCTCAACAAAGTTTCCTCATTTAGTTCTGATTGGTCAAGAAACATGGCCACCAGAGGCAATTCTTGTTTCTGATTGGTTGATTTTCAAAAATCTTCTCCTCTGAAACCGCTGGGCCGATTGGTTTGAAACTTAATAGGAATGATCTATGACATGTACTCTACAAACGGTCCTCAATTTATTTTGATCTGACATAAAACATGGCTGTCGTAGCTAAAAATAGAAAATAGGGGTGGATGTGTTGTTTTTGGCTTGTAACTTAAAAACCGTTACAGATATCAAAAATCTGACAGGGGTAAAATTGATAAGCATGACGAGATCTACCTACCTTGAAATTTTGAAGGAAATTCCAAAACCCATTTAGGAGTTATTGCCCTTTTTTCGTCAAATTTTCAAAATTTTAACATTTTTCGTCATTTATCTCCAAAACTATTTGAGATAGAAGTGAAATGTAAATTTGAAAAATGTTTACCATGTTGAGATCTACATACCCTGAAATTTTAAAGGAAATCCCAAAACCAATTTAGGAGTTATTGCCCTTTTCTGTCAAATTTTCGAAATTTTAACTTTTTTCGTCATTTATCTCCAAAATTTGGACAGTGTTCAAGATGACACGATAAAGTCTTTTGTTAGATTGAGATTGAATTAATTTTAATAGAGCCCTCAACAGAACTTTTGGAACGAAATAAGACAAACAGAAGAAAAAAACTAGCATTAAAACCCAAGGGAGACCAGCCTTGATTTAATCTTGTTGTAAATTTGAGATACAGAATTAAATTTATAGAAGAATTATGAGTAAACTAAAAGTGAGACCTACACCTTTATAATTTGAGAAAGTTGAAGAATCTGAGAAAAGATATATAAAAAGGTTATGGATAAAGCTGTAATGAAATATAAAACAGATACGAGTAAAAAATTAAAAAATCTTAGATCTCAAAACAGAGTATTGAAAAGTTTTGAATCTAAACAAATATTCAAAAGAGCCTGATATTGATTTTGAGGTATAACTCAGTTTTTTCAATAATTTAAAATCAGGTGACTCAGATCCAATAGACTGATCAAAATGTAATGAATGAACTGAATGAAATTCTGAACAGTGCAATTACAAAATATGAAATAATCAAATGTATTAAGAACCTAAAAAATAATAAAGTCAATGTTGATAATACATGTATGGTTATAAATGATTATATTAAGTCTTGATGTGATTTTTTCATTGATGTGTATGTTGAATTGTTTAATTTGATTTTTAAAACATTATCTTTCTTGGATGATTGGAACAATATATGGAGAATTAGGACGTTGTGAATGTCCTAGTAACTTGCATGATTTCATATTGGGCAAAGTTGATATTTACCAAACCTAGTAAATTATCTGTAATTACATACAAATTAATGTTGAGTTAATCATGGAACTATGGTAAAATTTAATTGGTTGAACTGTATAGAATCTATTTTTAATGAAACTGGTTTATCATCTGTATAGTTAACTCAATCTTGTATTAATGAAACTGGGATAAATACCACATTTAGGACATCTCTCCAAGATCAGTTTAAACAAATATGGTACTTAGATATTCAAACGAACCTGAAAACATTGCATTGTTGCTTTTTAAGGATTTTTTTGGCTTTAAAAAGAATTGAGATATTTTTTAACTCTTATGTATACACGTATGTCATGTTAGACTGGTTAATCATAAACTACAAATAAACTTCCAATACTGATTGGTAGATGGAAAAGAATTGAGAGGGTTAAAAGAACATGTGAACACTGAGGAAAGATCTTGGTGACAAATTTTATTATGTAATGACATACATTTATGACTGCAGAAAAAAAGTATATTGATTTTAAATGTATTACTTATCCAAATGCAATTAAATTTAAGGAAGTTATGAATGTTAAAATTAACTCCAGTGGGTGTTCTCCGGCAAGTATTCTAGTGTATTTCTGTAAATAGTGTACATAATCTGTGAAGTTTTCCTTTCTTTTGATTTGTATCTGTATTTGTAACACTAACATTATGTAACTTCTGTAGACCATTGTATTAACATAGGTTTATCCGAATAAAATTATATATAATGGACCAGTTTTTTTCAGGCGAAGATCAAATTTACATGTCAGTCAATCAGAGATATTTTTTTGTCCCCTACCCGCAAAGCTGATGGGGACTTTAGGTTTTCACTCCGTCCGTCTGTTTGTCTGTCTGTCCGTCAATCCTTCAGTCTGGCAAATCAGTTTTCCACACTTTTTTTCGCCGTGCTTGAAGATATTGATTTGATTTTGGTATATACATGTAGTTTTACTATAACAAGTTACAGATCAAGTTCAAATTTTGTTCCGGTCTGCTGATTTTTTGCAGAGTTATGGTTCTTGGCCGTAGAAAATTCATGCAAGTTATTAGTTTTCTGCACTGTTTTTTGTCATGTTAAATATATTGATTTGATATTTGGTTTTAGTTTAACCATGATAAGTTACAGATCAAGTTCGAATTTTGTTCCAATTCTTTGCAGAATTATGGTCCTTGACGCAAATAATCAGTTTTCTGAACTTTTTTTCGTCATGCTTGAAGCTATTGATTTGATATTTGGTTATATAGTTTAACCAAGACAAGTTACAGATCAAGTTCGAATTTTGTTCCTGTATGATGATATTTTGCAGAGTTATGGTCCTTGGAAAATTCATGGGAGTAATCAGTTTTCCACACTTTTTTTCGTCATGCTTGAAGATATTGATTTAATATTTGGTATATAGTTTTCTTGAAATGTGAAGAATTTGCTGTGAAATTTCAGCATTTTTGCAAAATGAATCTAAAAAAATTTTTTTTTTTTTTTTGAATTTATAAAGTTTGAAAATCCAAAGAACGAAAAATCAATTTGATGTGGCCTTATATGTTCCAAATATGTTGATTTTTATGCCATGCCTGCGATAGTAGAGGGGCATTATATTTTTACAGTCTGTGTGTCTGTCCTCCAGTCAATCCCGAATTATGTTTAAGTTTTTGGTTAAGGTAGTTTTTGATAAAGTTTTAGTGGCATCAACTTGAAACTTGGTACACATGTTCCTTGTGATGTCTTTCTAAATTGTATGCCAAATTATGGTTCTGACCCAAATTTCATGGTCCACTGCACAGTGAAAATGATAAGTTTGATGTGGCATCAGTTTACTTTGGACAAATTTACTTTTTCAAATATCAATATCATTACTACACAAAATAAGTCTGAATTTTTCAATATCTGAAAGAGTGGAAAAAGATTGTACAACCTCAATAATATAATTATATTTTTTGTTGTACAGTGCAGTACTGTACATGAAATAAGAAATAAGAATGAAATTCATCCTCTACTTCTAAATTGCAAATTTTATAATTCTTTCCTCAGTGGGAATGTTACAGCACACCATGGACAAAGAAGGAAGTGTTATATATATATGAAGGCTTATTTTGTGCCACGGTGGTTTTCTGGTGTTTTTCTTGAAGAGTTATATCACTTGCACAACACATGTTGGTGAATAAAATATTTATTTTACATTGTATTTGTGTGTAACAGTGTATAATTTGAGTAGCACATATTCATTCCTATACATAATGGACAAATAAATTTAGTTTTGATTAGTTATAATTACATAAGATAGAATTATTACTAAACTTTAGTGTTGTGTATTTTATTTGGTCAGTTATTAAATGTACATGTATTAAACAGTTAAAGAAGTAATTATCTGTGCCTCAAATACTTTTATACTGACATATTGTTATTGCATGGTTTTAATAGATTGCTGAATAAAATATTGAACCTGGTGTTGGTAATTGATAGATGGCATTAAACCGACTTGTAACATTAACATGAAAAACAGCTTTGCTGGCTTATTATGCCCTGGGGACAAAAAGGTTAAAAGGGGGTATTAATGTAACCCCTATCTGTCTGGATATAGATACATGGTATGTCTGGCTATCTCCTACAGTTTTGGAGCTACATCTTTATATTTTTTAGAAAGTTATACAGATTACAGAGGTGTGCTTGTCCACACGGCAAGCTCCGCCATGGTTGGTTGTTAATTGTGATCGACTGAACTTTGAAAAACTTCTCAAGAACCGCTCAAGGGATCGAAGCAAAACTTAGTAGATATGTTTCTATCAATGTCCTGAAGAAGTGTTCGTTACTTTGGTGCCGATGGAAAATTCAAAATGGCCACCAAAGAAGGTTAAAGTTTTTACATAGAAACCCTGTGGTTTTTTTTCAATTTCTAATGATGTTAGGTGCAAACAATTTATGCAGAAATGATCATTAGAATGCTCATAAAGTGTCAGTCTTTTAGACTTTTTAGCAGGTACGATAAGGCTTCAAAGGGGCCCAAATGGGTCAATTTTGTCCAATTTTCAATGATCATTTAGTTGAGAACAGCATTATAGATTTAATCCAAACAAACAAGATATGTTCCTATCAAAAGGAAATAAAAGGTTAAACTTGAGTGTCAATCTTAAATTCAAAATATCTTCCAGTAAGTTTACATAGAAACCCTATATGGAATGTAACAAGAGTTGACACACAAAAATGTCTCGCCTGTCGTGTATTTCTAATGAAAGTAAATGCTATCACACCTATTGCATACAGTATTCGAAAAACAGGCCAAAACACAAAAACTTAACTATAACCATTGAACCATGAAAATGAGGTCAAGGTCAGATGACACCGGCCAGTTGGACATGTACACCTTACAATCCTTCCATACACCAAATATACTAGACCTATTCTTATAGTATCTGAGATATGGACTTGACCACCAAAGCTTAACCTTGTTCACTGATCCTTGAAATGGGGTCGAGGTCAATTGAAAACTGTCTGACGGGGATGAGGACCTTGTTAGGTATGCACATACCAAATATAGTTTTCCTATTACTCATAATAAGAGAGAAATTAACATTACAAAAAATCTTAACTTTTTTTTTCAAGTAGTCACTGAACCATGAAAATGAGGTCAAGGACAATGTACATGTGACAGACGGAAAGTTCGTAACATAAGGCATCTATATACAAAGTATAAAGCATCCAGGTCTTCCACCTTCTAAAATATAAAGCTTTAAGAAGTGAGTTAACGCCGCCGCCGCCGCCGGATCACCATCCCTATGTCGAGCTTTTTGCGACTAAAGTCGCAGGCTCGACAAAAATTATATATTGCACTTCTTATTTTTGATAAATAAGCGATAAAAGCAGGGTGAGCAGGTTGTACTAAAATTTATATGGATACGAGATGTGCTAAATGCAACTCAAACCTACTTTACTGATTTAAAAAAGTTTAGCAACATATTTTGATGAATAAAGCAGTATACGTCTAAATATAATATGTAAACACATTATTAAAACATAGAATAAGGTAAGATTGCTGAAAAAAACCCTCCGAAATTATAGAAATCTATCATTTTAGATTTATCATAATATCTTTGGGAGTAGATTAGATATACCTATTCGGGCTAACGCGGTGTATCTAATACATATAATTAATCCGATGAACATACAGACAACACTACCCATCTTTTATCCTATAAGAACAAATTTGTTTTTTGAAGATTTAAAAATGATTGGTGTAGATAGTAACACAAATTAATATTAATCAATATATGAAACATATGTTGTATAATAGGCGAGTGACATTCAGACCTAAAATAATATTTCATGCACCTACAATGTACCTAACACACAGCTATAATATATATATCATTTGAGAGAGAAAAATGTGTAGCTATCATTATATCTGGTCGTAAAAGTAGAAGATTGTGCTTTTCCTTTAATCCAGGTCAAAAGTCGTTCACAAAACTTTGAAAAAATAACATCATCTAGCATTATGGACTTATTTGAAGATGACGGCAATAGAATCACGTTGTATTTTAATTTGCAGGATACTATGACATCAGTTCATCAGTTTTGTGTAGGATTTTTTTATAAAAAATAACGGACGTTGGACCCAAAGTGATGAAAAAAGAATACGAATCCGTTTAAAAAAGATTTGAACATGCATATCACAAGTGGATTCTTAAAAACTTTACTACAGTATCTTAAATCAAAATATTTTGCTACATGATATTACAGAATAAAAACATTGGACTTCTCAACAATCTATACTTCCATACCACATTGTCAAAATATTGATTGAAGCAGGGACTTTCTATACTAAAGTGCCTGAATCAAGCAATTAGTTCATCAATGTTTTTTCCGACAAGAAAGAAGACACACGCTGATATACATTTCTAGTAATATGTATAGAAAAGTCTTATTTTGTGAAAAACAATTAAGACCAAAAGCATTGCTGGTGAGAAGTAGATTGGTACGTGTACACTTATTAACAATTCATAACTTAAATATATCTAGAACTGTTCACTGAACCCCGAGAACTCAACATCTTTCGTAAATACGGTCTTGGAAGTTGGATGGAGAGTTGTCTCATTGGCAATCATAACCCAATCTGTTTGTGTTTATATTATTAGAGCAGCTAAATATATCCAAACCAAAATTAATGCCTCTGTAAAATTTTATAAGTATTTACAGAGAAAGGGTTTAATATGTCTCTGGTATTTATAACATTTTGTTTTTACTCAAATTTGAGAAAATTTCAAATATTTCACCTTTTTTCGAAAGAAGCAATACATGAACATCAGTAAACAAACATTTAAAGAAATAATTTACAGATATAAGGAAGTTAAATTCTGAATAAACAAATAATTGTAAATAACATAGTAATAATTGTTTATTCTTCCAGCTAGACTAGGCGTATAATTACTCCAGGCGAGTTCGATGGAATTCGGCACGTGTCAAGAAAAATTGTAATAACTTCTTAACATTCATACATCAAATTTTACACAATGTTTTTTTATACTGTATATCATTTAAGCAAATGTGAAAAAGATAATAAATTTCCCTATCGATAAGTCTAACTGCTTTTTATAGGGCTAAGTGCACATAACCGGGTTACGCTGTATTTAGACATATCGTTAGATTATAGAAAGTTGTTCCGAAAGTTTCACCTGAATTTAACATGCAAGGAAGATTTTGATTGGACAATGAAATCATTTTTGCCATATCATTAATGTAATTATGCGATTGCATAAACTTTTTTGGGATTGCATTAATAAAAGTGCGATCGCATAAATATAATTAAGCAATCTCATAAATAAATACCCAATTGCATTAATAATTACGCCATTCCATAAATACATTTGTGCAATGGCAAAAATAATTATGCGATGGCATAAAACGCCATTAATGCAATTCCATAATTATATATGCCATCGCATAAATGAATTATGCGATGGCATTAAAACGCCATTGTGACACTATTCCCGCGCCATAGCCCTGTAATTTACATCAGGTAAATGTTTCGGTTTTAATGCTGCTGATGAGAGGTAACTCAGGATCGAAATGCGTCGAATACAGCATAGTATAAATTTACAATATCTTATATTAATATCTTTGGATTGTTATTTTGAAACTCCTGGGATGATACCTCTGCTAGTGGACCCTAGGTCCCCGAGGGTATTCGCTAACCCAGTCGTCAGACTTGTCTGACATGATTATTCATTGATTTGTTACAGAAATTACCAGTATTTAGCAAAATTCAAAAATAATAGAAATACTAAGGGTTCATTCCTTGTATTGCACATGGTAGATCTCCTTAGCTGAAGTTTGGCTTCTTATTTCGGTGTTTTTGGTTGAGTACTTCTTGTTTAATATAAGTTTGGTTCTTGGTCTTCCAAATGTTTCAGTTTTAATGCTGCTGATGAGAGGTAACTCATTGAAATGCGTCGTATACAGCATAGTATATGATTAGTATCTTTAATTGGCCTGATTGTTATTTTAAATATTTTTAACGCGTTAAATGATCGTTTATCGTGTTAAATATTCTTTTATCGCGTTAAACATTCTTTTATCGCGTTAAATATACTTTTAACGCGTTAAATATACAGTTAATATTTGTTATGTGCATCTTTTAGTTTTTGTCCAGGTCAGGACCCCTTCTTGTACATTATTATTATATATGAAAAGTAAATTTAGGCCTTGTTTGTAATATTATCTCTGTGTCGTCAATTCCGAGACGAAAGTCTTTCGTCGTAAATTTTTGGAAATGTTTACAATTAAAACATTCTGGACCAACCAGTCACAGAAGGGGTGTTAGGATACCTCTTTTCATGTGCTAGGCACAGGGGCCCGACTTCTGGAAATTTGTTTCTTTTTTATTTTATTTATTTTTTTTGTTATCTTATTTCATGAGTACTTTTAAAATCCTGCGATTTTTTAGTATAAGGACGTGGATAGTGTAAAGCACATTGATAATAAACGCAGAATATTCGTTGTTACGGTGAATATTTATTAAAAGTACTCATGAAATAAGATAACAAAAAAAAATAAATAAAATAAAAAAGAAACAAATTTCCAGAAGTCGGGCCCCTGTGGTGCTAGGTAGTCAACTAGACTTTGATCGCACTTCCACAAATCTAATATGAACTTTGTAGGTAGATAATATGAATACTAACATGCATTTTTGCTGATACAAAATATTTCTTTAATCGTTATAAACCATTTTTTGCATCCCTTGATATCACTGTGAACTAAGCTTGAAAATGACGAAATGGCAGGATAAAGCACTTAAATTTGTTCAGCTTCTGGGGTCCTTGACGGACTGTATAGAGCAGAGAAAGAAACCAGTTTTTAGCTAAAGTTTACAAAAAATTGTAATATTTTAAAGTTTAATGAACTTATAAATACAACAAAGCAATCCAAAGTAAAAAAAAACTATGCAAGTTCATTAGAGTGATAAATGATAAAATGAATTCTCCCAATTAATCACCCACTTTTTCCATCCTATTTTCCCTCTTACTTCACTAATCATCACATTTATTCTAACAGGTTTATATATATCCATGTATCGTATACTGTATTTATTTTATTTCCTCATCATTTGTACCTTTAATATTATTATATGTATATGTCTATGTTCTTCTGTATTGTATCTACATAAGTTTATCGGAATAAAGTATACTGAACCGCAAAAGAAACGTCGCTTTTTCAAAATGTTAGCAAAATTCAAAATAAATATTAATTAATGATTTTTATATAATCAGTATTACGATTACATCACCAGGTAAGATTAAATTACCTGTGAATTAAATTTTCGGTTGAATAATTTTCAGTTGATATCGTAGAGCGACCGTACCTAAAACCGCCCGTGGGACACACTTGGCGGTAATTTTTCTTAAATCTTAAATGTTCGTGAAATTCATGCTCCTTTATGGGTATAAAAGGCCGGAGAAAATTAAAGAGTGTTAGTATCAGTGTTGACACAGAAGCTATGCCACGTCTGACTCCACAACAGAGAGAACAGGCCATTGGTCGATTGGATGCTGGGCAATCTGCCAGAGTTATTGCTAACGACTTCAACTGTGCTGTTCGAACAATTGAACGTCTACGGACACGGTACAATGCAACAAACAGCACAAATGACCGTCCAGGGAGTGGTAGACCCCAAGTCACTACCCCTAGACAGAATAGAGGCATTGTTCGTCACCATTTGATGAATCGGTTCACCCCAGCTGCCGAAACTGCCAGAAACACTGTTGGAACACATGGACGACCCATAAGTGATGATACGGTTCGTCGGCGATTAGCTGCTAGAAACATGAGATGTCGCCGTCCAGCAAGAGGACCTATTCTTACTCCTCGACACCGTCAAGCTCGTCTTCAGTGGGCCACTCAGCGACAGAATTGGCGAAATCGACAATGGCGTAACATCATCTTCTCTGACGAAAGCCGTTACTGCATTTCAACAGCCGATGGCAGAACCAGAGTGTGGAGAAGACGCGGGGAACGTTACGAAGACAGCTGCATTCTGGAAACAGACGCGTGGGGAGGACCTAGCATCATGGTATGGGGTGGAATCGGCCTTAACGTTAAACTTGGTCCAGTCATCTTTCAGAACCTTGGCCCAGGCAGAGGAAATGGCGTAACAGCTGCCCGTTACATCGACCAAGTCTTGACACCCCATGTTCAGCCCCATTTCGCACGTCATCAAAACAAGACTTTCCAACAGGACAATGCACGTGCGCATACCGCAAGAGCCACAAGAGACTTCCTACAGCAGAATAACATTAATGTTATGGATTGGCCGGCTTTGAGTCCAGATTTAAACCCTATTGAACATTTATGGGACGAAGTTCAAAGACGGTTGAATAATGAGCAGCCAAGTCCGACAACTGCAGCTGAACTTTCACAAGCGTTTCAGAGAGTATGGGCACGTATTCCGATGGCGTTTATTAATCGACTCACCAACTCCATGTACCGAAGATGTGCCGCAGTAATTGGTGCCGGTGGAGGACATACACGTTATTAACGGACGTGGGAGCACAGCATTGAAAACATGTGACGTTGCGACAATTGTGACGTTTTTGTGAACATTGTAACCAAAAGACTGTAAATCGTTCATTAAATTTTGTAAAAATTAATTTAAAATATATAAATGTTACTTTGAAATAAATGTATGTGAACATGTCATTTTGTGCGACGTTTCTTTTGCGGTTCAGTGTATATATAGACCTCCGCCTAATTTACTGCCTCCTTTTAAACAAGTCCTAATTTACGGACGTATATGAAATAACACGTATGACCTCTTGATAGACCGAGCTTTTAAATTATATAAAGATTGTTTGAAAGCTATATATATATGTTTGTAATAATATCTTTTAACGCGTTAAAATACCTTTTATCGCGTTAAAATACCTTTTAACACGTTAAAATACATTTTAACGCGTTAAAACATCTTTTATCGCGTTAAAATACCCAGTATCGCGTTAAAACACTCTTTTTTCAACAAACAATCGGCATTCCGATGGGAACCAACTGTGCTCCTCTCCTCGCCGATCTGTTTCTGTACTCATATGAAGCGGACTTCATTCAAGGGTTACTACGTGAAAACAAAAAGAAACTAGCCCAATCAAAGTCTAGTTGACTACCTAGCACCACAGGGGCCCGACTTCTGGAAATTTGTTTCTTTTTTATTTTATTTATTTTTTTTTTGTTATCTTATTTCATGAGTACTTTTAATAAATATTCACCGTAACAACGAATATTCTGCGTTTATTATCAATGTTCTTTACACTATCCACGTCCTTATACTTGTTGTAAATTACGCTAAAAGTAACGTCGCCTTTGGCGGCGCGGCCGCTCAACATTGTGACGTAACGCTATTGTAACGTTAGTTGGTTATTAGAAGTTTGTAATGAAAGACGTATTCATTTTTGTTGACGCCTTGACCAACTCCCCTAAACACAACGCGAAGCCATTCTACGATATTGTGGTGCCGTGACCAAAAACAAAAGATGGATGTACAACGACTGAAATCTTTGAGAGCCGCAAACAAGGCAGCCGTGACAAAATTCCTAAAGAAACTGGAAGATGTTACCAAAGAGGAACTTGTTGATTCCGAGAATGTGAAAAACATTTTGAACAATATTCAAAAAAAGAAAGTGACACTTGAAGGTTTGGATGGACAGATTCTAGAGAAAACAGAGGAGGAGGATATGGCAGATGAAATCATGGAGTCAGATGAGTATTATTTAGAGTTAGACGATAAATTACGCAAATACAAGAAGTACTTGGACACAAACGCAAACCCCGCATGTAGTAGTAATTCAACACTCCGTGGTAATGCTCCTGAGTTCAATCCATTCACAAACCAAACTCAAACACAACGTGAAGCCACTCAAACATTTTCACAAATGAGTACCATGTCTAGCCAGAATCACCGTCTTCCGAAGTTGTCACTACCGAATTTTAGTGGAGAAATACTCGATTGGCAGTACTTTTGGGACTCCTACGAGTCGACCGTGCACTTCAATCATACTCTTACTGATGTCCAGAAGTTTTCGTATTTAAAATCATTGCTTCAATATGACGCCGCAAATGTAATATCAGGTTTGACAATGACAAATGCAAATTACCACACAGCAATTGAGTTACTGAGAAACCGCTATGGCCAGCCACACAAGATAACGAATGCGTACATGAAATCGCTATTAGATTTGCCCGCACCGCTAGATAATATTCACAGTTTAAGAACATTTCATGACAAATCAGAAGCTTATATACGTGGTTTAGAGTCGTTAGGCCAGAGTCAGGAAATGTTTGGATCACTACTTATACCAGTTATTCTTAGTAAACTGCCGCCAGAATTTCGAAAAACAATCACGCGAGAAAATGGACATGACAACTGGAACATACAGACACTTCGTTGTGCAATTACACAAGAGATTTCTATTCAGGAATCGGGATATACAGACTATGCGCAAAAATACAATGGAGCAACTCCAAGTGCAAACTTCGTAACAGGAGTTAGACGTCAAAACGAGCGGAAAAAGTTCACAAAAAAGTCTTTTGAGAAAACACCAACATTGACAAAGAAGAGATGTGTTTATTGTAATGGAAACCACTGGACAAACGAGTGTAAAGAGGTAACCGATTATGAGGAAAGAATTTCAATTGTAAAAGAAAGGAGCCTTTGCTTCAACTGTCTTGGTACACATCGAGTAGCCGATTGTAACTCAAGAAATACATGTAAGTTTTGTCACCGCAAACATCACTCAACACTTTGTAAAAAGAAGGTAAGTACGAGTCACAAGTCACAAGATAAAACTCAGAGCAAGGAACAGGAATCGGCAACATCAGTAATGTATACCGCAAACAGCGAGGATAGATCTGCAGTTCTTTTGAAAACCGCTATAAGCCCAGTAGTTTATGAAAATACTTTTATTGACGCAAATATTCTATTTGATGAAGGGGCGCAACGATCTTTCATAACTCAAGACTTAGCCACAAAGCTCAATGTGAAAAAAGAAGATTCCGAAAGCCTCAGTATATCTACTTTTGGAAACGCCGACAAGAAAACAAGAAACTTAGATAAAACAACAATATATTTGAAGTCAAACGAAGGAGACCTTATACCAATCAAAGTACTGATCGTACCCACTATAGCACCCGCACTCCAAAATCAGGACATTCCGTCATCACAGAGATTTCCGTATTTACGAGGACTACAATTAGCCCATCCAGTAATGCATGGAGAACAATTTGAAATCAACTTATTAATTGGTGGAGACTTCTATTGGGATATAGTACAGGACAAGATAATACGTGGAAATGGACCTACCGCTGTAAGTTCAAAAATAGGTTATTTATTATCTGGACCCGTCCCTACTAAGAGCAACAACATGTCAACTTCAATGATGAACATTCTTGTATGCCGCAAACAGGAAGAAACCGATCTTGAGAAATTTTGGAAACTTGAATCGTTAGGAATCAACGCCAAAGAACAGAATGATCCGAAAATGAATGAAATTATCGCAGACTACATGGAAAACTCAATTATCAAACAGAACGAGAAATATGTTGCTAAATTACCATGGAAAGAAGATTCGCCCGAACTACCTACCAACAGAGAAACTGCTAAACGGAGAACCGAATCTGTAATTCGTCGTCTAGTGAAAGAACCCGAGATATTCCGAAAATATGGAGAAAATATTGCTGAACAAGAGAGGAGAGGTTTTATTGAAAGAATACCTATTGACAATGAACAACCAACACATACGATTCACTATATTCCGCATCACCCAGTGCGTAAAGATTCCACAACAACTCCTATCCGGATTGTATATAATTGCAGCTGTAAAGCCAACAAAGATAGTCCGTGTTTGAATGATTGTCTTGAATCTTACCCGCCTTTGTTACCAGATTTGACAGAAATACTTGTTCGATTCAGAATGTACAATTACGCAGTTACCGCCGATATAGAGAAGGCTTTTCTACAAATAGAACTCGACCCGACTGATCGAGACGCTACCAGATTTTTTTGGTTGGAAGACCCTACAGAACCGCAAAGCAAACTGATAACTTACCGTTTTAGAGTTGTACTTTTTGGTGCTACCTGCTCACCATTCATGTTAAGTGCTACGCTAATGAAACATTTTCGTAACAACCCATCTTCTACATCATCAGAACTTCAGAACAATTTGTACGTAGACAATGTGTTGACCAGCTTTATTGATGAAAATTCCGCTTTGAATTTTTATGCCGAGTCTAGAAAACTACTTTCAGAAGCAGGATTCAATCTTCGTTCGTGGAATTCGAATAGCAAAGATTTGCAAAATCTAGCCGCAAAAGATAAAGTTGCAGAGAAGGAGAAAACCGTCAAAATCTTGGGTATGAAATGGAATACCGAAACAGACAAAATAGAATACCAACCAGTGAATATTACGGAAATCAACAAATTAGTGACAAAACGACAGGTATTGAGCTCATCATCCAGAATTTTCGATCCTTTAGGACTGATCGCACCTGTAACCGTAAAAGCTAAACTATTTATGCAACAGTTATGGAAGTCAAAGCTCGATTGGGATGAAATTTTAAGTGAAGATTTGAGTAGACAATGGCATGATATAGCAGTGGAAATCGAAAACGCAACGAATATGACATTTCAAAGATCTTTACTAGACACAGACAAATTAGATGGATCGCTACATATTTTCACCGATGCGTCACAGTTAGCGTACGGAGCTTGCGCTTATTTGGTAACTAAAAACTCATCGCTTATCATAATGGCGAAAAACAGAGTCGCACCCGTAAAGACAATTTCTTTACCACGCTTAGAGTTAATGGGAGCAGTGACTGGAGCAAGATTAGCCAATCATCTTCGAGAAATAGTGAAACCGCAAAATATATTTATGTGGAGTGACAGTCAAATCGTTCTAAGTTGGATTATATCAACAAAGAAATTGAAACCATTTATTGCAAATAGACTTTCGGAAATCAGAGAACTCATAGGAAATTGTCATTGGGATTACTGTCCGACCGAGGATAACCCTGCCGATTATCTTACACGAGGGATAAGCGCTAAACAACTTCAGGAGAGTACTATTTGGATAAATGGACCGAACTGGATTTTGGAGAGAGAAAATTGGCCAACTTGGAATAAAACAGTGAACGAATGCAACGCACTTACAACTATCAGTGAAGAAGAAATAGTGATTAACCGTACACCGGAAATAAGTGAGAAACCAAATCAAACACAACCAATTATAAACATTTCAAGGTACAGTTCACTACAGAAACTTGTCCGAGTAACTGGATACATCTTGAGATTCATTGGTAATATACGTGAACCAAAGGAGAAACGACAATATGGATCGTTAAGTTTAAAAGAACGAAATACCGCATTAAGAGTAATAGTGAAGTTAGTACAAAAAGAGACTTTTCATGACGAAATTTCTAGTTTAGAGTCAACAATCAAAGGAACAACACTAATTCGACAACTTAAACTGTACATCGACGAAAACGAACTGCTACGCTGCGCAGGAAGAATACACAACGCACCCGTCAATGAAGATACCAAACATCCGATGTTATTGCCTACACATCATAGTTTTACCGCATTAGTTATAAACGAGGCACACGAGAAGACACATCACGGAGGACCTAATATTACAATCGCCAACATTCAACAGAAATATTGGATACCGAGAATTCGACAGACCGTAAGATCGCAACTTCGAAAATGTGTTACATGTAGGAAAATATTCGGGAAACCGTATAGTGCGCCAGATCCACCACCCCTACCTAAACATAGAGTTAATTATGAATTTCCATTTTCCGTAACCGGGGTAGATTTCACAGGAGCTCTGGAAACCAAAGGACCGAACAACGAACATACGAAATCGTACATATGCTTATTTACTTGCGCCGCAACGAGGGCCGTGCACTTAGAAATTGTTCCCGATTTGAGTGAGGAATCGTTTATTTTGACATTTAGAAGATTTTGTGCAAGGAGATCCGTTCCAAGAATTATGATTTCGGACAATGGTTCAAATTTCAAAGCATCAGCAGAGCGAATTACAAGATCTAATAGAGACAATAAAATCCAAGGACTATTAAACGAAAAGGGAACCGAGTGGAAATTTATTCCGAATCGTGCTCCGTGGTTTGGAGGTTATTGGGAAAGACTAATTGGAATCACGAAAAGAGCTATAAAGTGTACATTAGGGAAAACGTGCGTTAGTACAGAAATGCTAAGAACTATTGTGACTGAAATAGAAGCAACTATGAACAATCGTCCGATAACTTATATATCTACCGATATCACAGATCCCGAACCGCTGACACCAGCACATATGTTATATGGACGTAGAACCGACTGTGCACCAGATGAAATCGCATTAGAAAATAGTGTTTTGACGGAAAATTTACATTCGAAACTTAACAGAAACTTACAAAGACAGAACGAACTTTTACAACAGTTTCGAAAACGATGGACGCATGAATATTTAACGTCTTTGCTAGAGTATCATCGTACGACCGGTAAAAACGAACAATTAATTAAAGCTGGAGATGTAGTACTTGTGCATAACGATTCCAATCGCATTACATGGAAACTTGCCGTTGTGAAGGAGCTGGTGCGTGGAAAAGATGGACTTATCCGATCTGCCGTAATTAAAACAGAAAATGGAATTACGAATCGTCCCATAGTGAAACTGTTTCCGTTGGAAGTAAGAGGAGCCATCGACGAATGAACCATTTTGCCCGCCGGAGGATATGATAGAAAAAGAGACTGTGTTAATTATATCATTAGAGACTGTGCTAATTTTATTTAGTTAGAGACAATTGAGTTTAATTTTAATTCATTTCTTCAGTGCAAGTTTTATTACTCATTCATTACTTATTGACATTAGAATTGATATTGATCAGAGATATAGACATTTTATTCTAAAAATAATTTTATCATATTGTAATTTATTTTGGTAAAAAGTGATTTTCGGCGGCCCGAGAATGTTGTAAATTACGCTAAAAGTAACGTCGCCTTTGGCGGCGCGGCCGCTCAACATTGTGACGTAACGCTATTGTAACGTTAGTTGGTTATTAGAAGTTTGTAATGAAAGACGTATTCATTTTTGTTGACGCCTTGACCAACTCCCCTAAACACAACGCGAAGCCATTCTACGATAATACTAAAAAATCCTAAAGGGATATAAGCCGCCATTTTGGATTTCCTACCTCTGCCACGATTAAAATCAATTAAAAATACTTCCATGTCACAATTTATTTCATATCTGCCCTCAATCTCTTCCAAAATGAATGATCTTCTATATCCAATCATCATTTTACCAAGCTACGACATTAAACTCGATAATTTGACGAGCGAAGTCAAAACTTATTATATTTCGCTTCGAAAGCAACGTTCCTCGTTACTTCACTATTGAAGTCAAAGGGACGCAACTCTGATTCTCATTGACTTATACATACTGTTGTATAGAGTAACATTGCTTTCGACCCGAAATACGCGAACTTTTGACTTTGCTTGTCGAATTAAAGAGTTTGATGCCGCATCTTGGTAAAATGGTGACTGGATTTTGAAGATGATTTAATTGATTTTAATCGTGACAGAGGTATAGGAAATCCAAAATGGCGGCTTATATCCCTTCAGGATTTTTTAGTATAAGGACGTGGATAGTGTAAAGCACATTGATAATAAACGCAGAATATTCGTTGTTACAGTGAATATTTATTAAAAGTACTCATGAAATAAGATAACAAAAAAAAATAAATAAAATAAAAAAGAAACAAATTTCCAGAAGTGGGGCCCCTGTGCCCAGCACATGAAAAGAGGTATCCTAACACCCCTTCTGTGATTGGTTGGTCCAGAATGTTTTAATTGTAAACATTTCCAAAAATTTACGACGAAAGACTTTCGTCTCGGAATTGACGACACAGAGATAATATTACAAACAAAGGCCTAAATTTACTTTTCATATATAATAATAATGTACAAGAAGGGGCCCTGACCTGGACAAAAACTAAAAGATGCACATAACAAATATTAACTGTATATTTAACGCGTTAAAAGTTGTTTTAATGCGATACAAAAGAAGACAAATATACCTAAGGAGCAATCAAAGAAACGTAATTCCATTGGATGCAGACAAACCCTGGAAGACAAATGAACAACCACAAGCACAACAAATAAACACAGAGAACTAAAACACAAGGAACAACACGAACTCCTATAAAAACCAGGAGTGAACCCAGGTGCTCCGGGAGGTAAGCAGTTCCTGCTCCGTATACGGTACGAGTCGTGAAGTTCAACAAAGTCAATCCGGGGGAAGTCACAAATCGGTGGAGGCACCTGAAAGGTTACGAAAGTGGGAACAGGTCCAACATCATCTTAGATATTGGAACACTGTAATGGTCAATCAATTCGTGATGACGACCGTAAAATTTCCAAAGTGATGACATCAACTTATCTTGATAAAACCCTGGTTAAGAAGCTTTTGTGACAGCCGCAATCCTCTTTGTCGATAATTTGACAATCTTTATATAATTTAAAAGCTCGGTCTATCAAGATATTGATAAAAAATATTATTACAAACATATATATATATATAGCTTTCAAACAATCTTTATATAATTTAAAAGTTTATCGGAATAAAGTATATATAGACCTCCGCCTAATTTACTGCCTCCTTTTAAACAAGTCCTAATTTACGGCCGTATATGAAACAACACGTATGACCTCTTGATAGACCGAGCTTTTAAATTATATAAAGATTGTTTGAAAGCTATATATATATGTTTGTAATAATATCTTTTAACGCGTTAAAATACCTTTTATCGCGTTAAAATACCTTTTTACACGTTAAAATACATTTTAACTCGTTAAAAAATCTTTTATCGCGTTAAAATACCCAGTATCGCGTTAAAACACTCTTTTTTCAACAAACAATCGGCATTCCGATGGGAACCAACTGTGCTCCTCTCCTCGCCGATCTGTTTCTGTACTCATATGAAGCGGACTTCATTCAAGGGTTACTACGTGAAAACAAAAAGAAACTAGCCCAATCCTTAAGTTAATTTCACTTTTCGTTATATAAATGATGTGTTGTCGTTAAATAACGACAAATTCCAAGACTTTCTACATCTTATCTACCCGACCGCCTCGGTGGTCTCGTGGTAGCGTGCTCGCCCCGAGTGCGGAAGGTCGCGGGTTCGATCCCCGGCCGGGTCAAACCAAAGACATTAAAATTGGTATTTGCTGCTTCTCCGCCAAGCACGCGGCATCTAGGAGTAAGAGCAAAGACTGGTCGGCTCGGAGTCAGTATAATGTGTCCGAGTGAGGTGATATGTCTTCCTGCGGACAGTTACCTCGTGAGCTAGCACATTAAAAATCCGACTTAGCGTGTCGGTCTAGTACAAAGCAGGAATCATATTCATTATCATATCAACATGTTCTCGTCCTGATATGCACCTGGTTGCCATTGGACGTTAAACAATATTTCATCCATCCATCTTATCTACCCGATAAAGCTTGAAATTAAGGATACTACAGATACACCAAAGTCCGCTTCATATTTGGATTTGTTTCTTGAAATAGACTATGGGGGACATTTGAAGACAAAGCTTTATGACAAACGTGACGATTTCAACTTTCCTATTGTTAATTTTCCCTTCTTGAGTAGCAATATACCTGCATCGCCTGCATATGGCGTCTACGTTTCTCAGCTTATCCGATTTTCAAGGGCATGCGTGAGTTACCCTGACTTTCGACAAAGAGGATTGCGGCTGTCACAAAAGCTTCTTAACCAGGGTTTTATCAAGATAAGTTGATGTCATCACTTAGGAAATTTTAAATATAATGTAAGTTAATCCAAAAAAACAGAACAAATATAACAGCTTTCATTCGCTCAATATGTATTTCATGTGCCTTAGTTCATTATACAATCAGGTAGAGCAACTTAAAACAACAACCTTAACAATGTAAAAGAATGTTGGCATTGGGGGAAAATTTAACGCTTAATATGTTGTTGTATCGCGATAAATACAATTTTAACGCGTTAAATGTATTTTTAACGCGTTAATTGTTGTGTTAACGCGTTAAATGTTTTAATGTTGTTTTATCGCGTTAAATGTGGTTTTAATGCGTTAAATGTATTTTTAACGCGTTAAATGTATTTTTATCGCGTCAATTGTTGTTTTAACGCGTTAAATGTATTTTTATGCGTTAAATGTTTAAATTTTGTTTTAACGCGATAAATGCATTTTTATCGCGTTACACGTTGTTTTATCGCGTTAAATATTGTTTAAAATAAGTAGAATAACGTTAGATGGTGATTTTTGTCAATTAATTAACGTACCTCTTGACAAGTAAAGTCTCCAACCCTGGGAGGATGTGCATAAGTAAAGTCAAGAAATACCAAAGGGATATTCGAAGAAGAGAAAAATCGTAACAACTGACAAACTCCGGAGAACAACGAAGACAAGACCAAAACAATACATGCACTACAATTAAAAACTAAAAAACATATGAACAACATGGACCCAACCAAAAAAACGGCCGTAGACTCAGGTGCTCCGGAAGAGTAAGCAGTCTCTGCTTCTTGCAGGACACCCGCAATGCTGTCCATGTTAAATACGATATGCGGAAGGGATAATATCAATGGAACAGGTCCATTTTCATTTGGGAAACGGTTTTTTCATACCTGTCAACCAAGTCATGATGACGCCCATAAAACTTTAATAAGGATGACTTCAGCTTAGGAACAGCGTACCCATGTCTGAGCAACTTTTCTGTCAGAAGCCGGGCTCTGTCCAGGAAGTCAATGTATATGTCACAAGCTCTGGAATAACGTATGAGTTGTGAAATATATACTCCATACGCCGGCGCTTCTGGAATATTGCCGCTCAAAAATGGGAAGTTGACGATTGGAAAGTCAAAGTCATCCCGTTTGTAGTAAAGTTTTGTATTCAACCTTCCTCTGGTGTCAATTTCGAGGTGAAGGTCAAGATAAGATGTCATAGAAAGTATGTTCCATTTTTTTAAGATTTCGATGTAAAACCTACAATATTATGGAGTTTACCAAATATTTTCAAAATTCGAAAAAAACATAATTTCTTAAGTTATAATGAACAAATTGGTACATTTGTTTCATCATAATGTGTTGTTGTTTTAATACCTTAACACTTTGAAGTTCAGGGCTAAAATGCCACGTTAAAATTTATTAACGAACAGTTGTTAATTTATATTATCTAATTATATTCCCCACTCCCAATGGGAGGGGGTATAAATTTTTACCCTTGTGGTTCCGTCCGTCCATTAGTCCGTCCGTAACAAAATGTTTCGTCGCCCTAGCTTTTCTCTACTACTTCTCATCACAGCCACTTGATATTTTGTCACAAGCCTTCTATAGGTATGTCATATCGTGGGATATGTTACTTTTTGGACCAACGCGACATCAACTTCCTGTTTGAGGACTTAGTTTATTTTTCGACCTTATGGTTTTTAATACGAATGTTTCGTAACATTTTCCTCTGCCACTACTTATCACAGCCGGTTGATATTTTGTCACAAGCCTTCTATTGGTATATCAAATATCGTGGGATATGTTTTTGAACCAAGGCGACATCAACTTCCTGTTTGACGACTTTGTTTAGTTTTCGAACTTATCAAAAAGAGGGGTATTATGAATGAGCCATGACTCACAGTACATCTTGTTTAATGTACTTTAAAATGCATGATTTATATATGCAGCGAAAATCCAAGAAATACCACAAAATGTGGTACTGCTAAATTGTTGAAACCATGTTTTAAGGACATCGAAGAAAAACATGTTAGACTTCCTCATGCATGTTGTATACAGGGTGTCAAGTGGTCCTATATTCCTATATTTTTCCTATATTTCCAGGCAATTCCTATATCTCCTATATTTCACTGAAAATTCCTATATTTTCCCCCTTTTTCCTATATTTTGAAAAAAAATTGGAAAAAAATATATTATAAGAAAAAGTATGAATAGTGGAATGAATCACATTATATTAGTGGAATGATTCACATTATGTATGTAGGCTGCAGTGGGTTTTAGTGCTTATACTTATTGATCATAATATTAAGGTGGTACCCAACACTTTCACTAAAATTAATTTGGCTCGTTTAATTTTCATAAAATTTTGACAAAGTATTTACTTTGACCTATTGACAACAATTTTAAAATTTCAAAACATTTGAACCAACCAATTCATCAGAAAAATTACACTGATTGTATAGCAGTTTGACAAACACTAATATTGATCATTGAAAAGCTTAATATTCCCTTAATAAGACAACGTTATTAAAACGTTTAGCTGATTTTATAGAGTTATCTCCCTGTAGTGTTAGGTACCACCTTAAGCTAACCTTATGCAGCAAAATATTTGTTGCTTTTATTAATGTAGGATTTTTTATGTAATTAATTAATATTTTGCATTTAAGTGAATCTCTCACAGAACAAAGGTTACTTGACTGCAGAGCATTTTTACATTATGTTTTTTAATACAGAACTTTTTAATAACATTATTAAATGTTTTAAAATTATTGTTTTGTATTTCAACTGACCCTGACTGAGCACTGCTGATGATTATTTGTTATATGAAATATGCATGAACCATTCATCCAAATTGTAATCTTAAGATTGTTTCTAAGTAGACTACAGTATACACAGATTTATTTTTTCCCTTGAAATTACTAAAAATAGTCTAACAATATTGGCGTGACTAATAGGAGGTACAATATATTTTAATTGAATGCATTGTTTCAGATTGTTTTGAATTATTGAACAAGTTTAAAATGCCAAAATCGAAGACTCAGTTTCAGCAAAATTTGTTTCATTTACAATTTAGTTTTTAACATTTAGTTTAGAACATTTTTTTTTTTATAAAAATTGTGTTATTAACTTTTATTTTAAGTAAAAAGGAGGTGAGGTATGACTGTAGGGGAGGTGGAGGCCATAAATTAAGAGTAAAATTTGGTAGCAATTGTCCTATATTTACCCCATATTTTCAACTTGAAAAATCCTATTTTCCTATAGTTTTGGTCCAAAATGGCTTGACTCCCTGTGCATACCTTTTGTTTCCTAATTGTATGTTAATCACATTGAATCATTTGTAATTAATGTATGACATTAATGTTAATTTTTCTTCCCGTTTTGATTAAGCAATAAAGTTGTTTGTTTGTATTGGGTGGGGGATATAAGTCTTCTGAAACTTCTCTAAATAACTAATAACTCGTCCAAAAACGACAAATGAAATCAATTAAAGTATTAAAAACCAATTGTTTAGAGAACAGTTGAAGGTTTTTCCACGTACCCCAACTGCACGTATGTTGATAAAAAAAACAGGTTTAAAATGTAATTGTTGGTTTTAGAACATAGCTAAGCTTTCAGCGATTGCAAAAATATTTGGTTCTGTGTACTTTTGATTGAAATAAGGGAGGTATTATCCTTCTTCCCGTATTACAAATATCACTTCTGGTTTGACATGATAGGTAATTTCACAATTGTTCAAAAAATGTATGGACAGCTGGTTTGAATAACTAAAAAAGTTTTATTTCTGGTTAACTAAATGTTTCTGATGAATTATACTGTTTGCACTATAAACACCAAAACTTCATTAATATGACCTTAGAATTTGACAACTCTAGACGTTTTCAAAGGTTGTAACATTGTCACATTAATTCATATTCTAATATATTCAAAACTTCTAAAAAAAAAAAGTCTACAGAAATAACCGCTGTCGCAGAAATGACGTCATCAAAAGGAGTGCCTGAATTTTACGCTTTCGAAAACTTTAATTGCTTTAAAAATCCGAAAAAACCTTAAAAAGTGTGAAAAAAATGCAAAATACGTAATCTAGATCATGACCTTGACCTTTGACCTTGTGACCTTTTTCAAGGTCATTGGTCGATGAGGTCATTGCAGAAGACCCCATGCCATTATTATGTACCATCCTCAAGTTATAAACGAAAACCTTAAGTTTTAACGTTCTAGGGGCAATTACTCCCAAAAGATGACGTTATACAACTTTAACTCAAATGTAACAAAGTTTCCTTCAAAGTTGAGCACCTTTACTAAAACGCGGTCCCCTTTGATAAAACTGCATCTCTCGTCTTTGTGTCATATTCCTTCTTTTGTCTCGCCTGTGACATCTTTGCTGAACTGATGGCAAGTTCATAAGATATCTGTAGTCTGTTTCTTAAATCCCCCACATACTTGGTAGTGTTCGTATGTCTAGACTGAGTTTCAGTTCCAAATACTAAGTCAATAGGAAGTCTTGATTCTCTTCCATACATCAGATAGAATGGTGAGTGCCATGTTGTGTCTTGCTTTGTCACAAAAGCTTCTTAACCAGGGTTTTATCAGGGATAAGTTGATGTCATCACTTAGGAAATTTTACGGTCGTCATCACGAATTGATTGACCATTACAGTGTTCCAATATCTAAGATGATGTTGGACCTGTTCCCACTTTCGTAACCTTTCATGTGCCTCCACCGATTTGTGACTTCCCCCAGATTGACGTTGTTGAACTTCACAACGGGTGTCGTATACGGAGCAGGAACTGCTTACCCTTCCGGAGCACCTGAGTTCACTCCTGGTTTTTATAGGAGTTCGTGTTCATTGTTTTTTAGTTTTTTGTGTTTTTTTTGTTGTGCTTGTTGTTGTTCATTTGTCTTCCCGGGTTTGTCTGTCCAATGGATTACGTTTTTTTGATTGCTTCTTAGGTATATTTGTCCTTTTTTGTGCAATTGTATTCGTCGACAATTGGACCAAGGTATCGTTTCCAGTTCTGTTTTTGTTCTTTTTGTAAGGTACCTAACATTAAACAAGAAGTTCTCAACCAAAAATATCGAAATATGAAGCCAAATTTCAGCCAAGGAGATCTACCATGTGCAATACAAGGAATGAACCCTTAGTATTTCTATTATTTTTGAATTTTGCTAAATACTGGTAATTTCTGTAACAAATCAATGAATAATCATGTCAGACAAGTCTGACGACTGGGTTGGCGAATACCCTCGGGGACTTTGGGTCCATATGCATGATATATCGTTCCATATGATTTTGTAACTCTGACTGTTGTTCAGACTATCCTTGGTCTTCTTGTTTGGAAATTGTAGCTTTTCCAATCTTTTTGTCACTTATCGGCTCTTCTGTAGTAGTATTCTGCATAACAGAAGTATTTTCACGTTTTTGAATCCTAGCTCTTTTTGTCTTGTGTGCCTTGTATTTTTCGGGCATACTTATTATAATGTTTTGGTATACCTGTCCTCTGTATACAGATCCATTTATACCCCTCATGTAGGGTTGAGATATTGCTGTTGTTGGCATATTCGTGCTTGGTATGTTGCCCTGTAGGGGTTGGTAGTTTGTGCTGATATGATATGGAGGTGGAGCAGTTGGCTGTATACAATTTGTTTGTATCATGTTTGTGAAGCATTGTTGAAGGTTTTGTGTTGGTATCCTTATGCTTGGTTGCTCATTTTGCCATACATGCCGATTCGGTATCTGAATAGTATATGTCATGTCTGCCCTTATGTTACGTTGATAAGGAACTTAAGGATTGTGATATTGGGCTCTGACTGGTTGAATGATCTGGAGTGTCAACTTATCTGTTCTAGTAAAAGGTCTGCTGTTTTCATCTTCTACAATTTTGTGCCTTGTTTCAATTTGGATTTCAGTCATTTCAGTCCATTATTTTAGCCTCTAAATTTTTTATTAGGCTTTCCTCTGCTTTTTATCAGCTGCTCGTTCTCCTTTTTGTTTTCGGGAACTTTGATGTTTAGCCTAGATGATAGGAGATTAATTGTTCTCTGGTATTCTTTATTGGATTCTTCCAACATTGTCATATGCGTTCGACATTGGACTAGCTGCATCTCGAGACTTCTCAAGTTCATACCAGTCTCTTTTTTCTTCTTTTTTGGCATATGGCAAAATTGTGGGTACTTTGCTAATTTGCATAGCGCCATTTTGGATTTCTCTGACAACAGTCATTACAAAGCATTATACTTGCCCAAAAAATAAAAATGCAAATATTCAAATTCTTTAACTCATAATCAATTTGTCCGCATATAGGTACATTCTACACAATATTAGCTTTATTCTCGTGTGCAAATGAACATTGTCAGCCTTGGAAAATTTCCGCCAATTCAGTTTAAAAAACTGAAGCGTAACCGTAGTATAACTGCTATATGAATTAACCAAAATTAGTGAAAAGTGCAAGTTCAAACTACAAATACACATACAAGGCGAGATCATACATAAATTGTCCGCATATGGATAACTACTTTGGAGGGTGAATTTTAGGAGGAAATAACTTTTATCTCACTTGCTTTCATAACTTTTCCGCCAAATTGTTTTAAAACATAAATTTTCAAGTCTCCCATAGTGTGAAACTTAAAATGTGAAGCCTTTTCCGTCAGAATTAAACAAACAATTTGTAAATATCCGCCAAATTACGCTACTTTATATTTTAAGTGTGTTTAGATCGAATTAAATTTAAAATGAAGATATAATTAAGAAAACATTACTCTGAACCTAAAAAGGGAGACGAATCAAATCCACATCCATTACATTCCTCCCTCCTTAAAGACAATTATTAATTAAGTTAATATTTGGCAAAAGAAATATTAAAAATGGACGTATTTAAAACAATAAACAACAATATAAATCAATGCAATTAGACAGTTAATAAATGTTACTTCACCATATGCCATAAAAATACATGTATAGTCAAATCATTGGAAAAGTTGATCACTGTATTGTCATTCAGGAATTACTGGCGAACACGCATTAAACGTAGGTCCTCTAGAGAATAATTGTTCCATAGACAACGGACACAGTAATAAGAAGAATCCATGAAACGGAACTTATCTGCATGGTTCAAGTTGTACTAGGTATAGTCCACCATCGTAGATCTCAAGAAACACATAAAACTGTTTTTTCGGGTTCAAGATGATCCGACGTTGTACCAAAAGTAAGAAAAATATTCTCATTAAAGAAAGGCGTACTTTATCAGCTGGTTCAAGTTTTCTCTCCATCTAGCTGACAACCTATTAGTTTTTGCCATGACTAATTAAAGTCACAGTATAGGAATACCATAACCAAACTAAACAAACTAAACGAACTCAGTCTGTTAAGAAAGGTTAAAATCCAAAACAAATGATCAAATTCGAACTAGAAACTAATCATCAAACTAAACATACCAACATCAAAAGAAATAATCACAAGCATCTTAAACAACGTCATTTAGAATTGGCAATGGTAACAATCCGGCTCAATAACGAGGCCAATAGAAAAGACAAATTTATTCCCAACTTGAATTTAGATATAACAAATTAAACTGTCAAAAATAATTAAAATACTAAATACTAGTATGCAAATTAAAACTCATAAAACATATTATATCTCAACTTCAACTAGCTCAAACTTGCAACAACAAAACTGCTCTGCACTCTCATCAAAATAATAAGATGAAAACCTATCCATATCAGACTGAGTACCATTTTTAACTCTCTTGAAAACTTTATGTGACTTTTTGACAACAACTCAACTGTAGAAGAAAAGCGTTTTTCTGGTAGACTTGGATCTACTGAATTGACAGTTTTATAAATTTTATTGGGACATTTATCTCTAATATGCCCAAATAATGAACAGTTAACACACCTTTTCACCTTGGACCTCTTGTTATCCAACTTTTTAACAACTTTAACAATTTCATCGAAACCAGATTTCAAACAAGAAGTCAGATCAAAATTCTCTTCATTAATCTTAATTGGATTTGCAACAGTATCAATTAACATATTGACAGACTCATACTCCGTACCCAAAAATATAGCAGCATCAAAGGTATCAGGGTGCTTAAAAGAGACAAATTTACCCATTTCTTCCTCCAATTTTCCAATAAAAAGATCTTTAAAATAAGATTCTAACTGATGAAAATGATCTGGATATGAAAGATGACAAAAAGTTTAAATCGATGTCCAAAATCAAACACTGATTCATCTTGCATAATGTTACAATTCTTCAAATGAAATTTGTGAAAAACAATCCTCTTCTCAGTATTAAAACGTTGCAATAATAATTTTTTAAGAAAAATGTAATGTTTACGCTGAGTAGGAGTAAGAAGACGTTAAACTGTTTGTGCTTCTCCTCTCAAACTAATAACTAACTGACAAGCAATTTCAGATAAATTCCAGTTATTCCATTGACTAACCGCCTCAAACTGAATAAAATAATCTTGCACATTAACACTAACACCATCAAAAGTACAAGGTTTCTGCTCAAACTTATTCAATTTGAAAAACAAAATTTAAACAAAATCAAAAATAAATTTCAACAAAACGTTCAAACCAAAACTGAGGGATCAAGTATCCTAGTCACGGCACCATTTGTTACAGGAGGGGGTCAGTGAAGACACCTCCCGGGACGTGTAATGGTCAGTACTTCACCCCTATTCGATCATCAGGATACCTGATGTCAGATTCTGGCTGAAAAAAGACATAAATTCAATATAAGACAATATTTTATTTACAAATATACAACTACCTAGCCAAACGTGTAATTAAAAATAAGTAATTCGCGTGGTGTTTTACAATTTAGTTAAAAGAACCAAAGTAATGCCAAAGTAGTTGCAGAAAAACAATTCGGGTGGAATCTATGGATTCCTGCGAGCTGAAGTCTAATTTAGACTGAAATTAAAGTGTACTAGAGAAGTGGCAGTAATGCCGACTCGTACACGTGGAGAGTAGTCTTCTCTCCACCGCTGCAACTCGGTCTGATCAATGTTAAGATAAAATCTTATAACTTTCTCAGATAAATTTAGAGATAAGGTATGGAAGAAATTTTGAATAAGCTAAAATTCATAAAATATTAAACAGATATCATTGAGCCGAGAAGTTGAAAAGACTCGATTATCCGTAATTCAAACAATTTTATCATTTTCGATCTACAACTAAGGGAGGTAATTTGATTAAAAAGTCTGAAGTCACGTGACACAAATGTCATGAATAAAGTACACAGCAGTTTGCCATACGGTCTAATTTTATCCTGGTCTGGAGTGTCAAAGGTATCTGTTGTAGTAAAAGGTCTGATGTTTTCATCTTCTACAACAGATATATTTGTTGAAGCTTTGGTGATTGCCTAGCATCCGGTGGGTTTGTTATGTTTGGCATTTCTAACAGTTATACTTGGTGGTAATCAGCTGCTATTCTTTCCACTTTCTCGTGCCGAGAATGATCATTTTCGCTTTTTTCTCTGTTTTTTACAGTTGGTATGTCGTAGAGCTTTTGGTATTATAATTTCATCTGCAATCATCCCATCTGTTTCTTTTGTTGTTTGGGTTTCATGTGACATAGTTTCAGTCGTGTCAGTAATTTCTTACACTATTTACTGTTAAATTTGCGCTCCTTAGTTGTTACTTCCCTTTAAGCAATTTCCGTTTTGTTGCAGACGCAATATGACTATGGCCTTGCGTGCACTTTTTCTAGCAAGACAACTTCGTTTGATTGGGTAATATTATTAAGTCATATGATAACACATTAATTTTGCGTATTTTCAATTTTCAGCATTTCAAAAGGCACACAAGCTGCAAGAATACAGTTTTTAAGTTTGTCCTTTTCCTTGAAGGTCGTGTGCGATTTTAACATTTTGGGAACAGGTACCTTTTACGAGGGATACATTTTAAGTGCATTAAAAATAAATTTTAGAAATTCTTATTGTGTCGCCTGCGGAACGCATGGTCGACACATAAGGATCACTATCTGTCGTCTTGCGGCGTCTTGCGTCGTCACACTTCTCTTCTATCCTCAACTAGGCCTACTCTATAGCCGCTCAAAGGAATTTGATTAAACTTTCTCTGTGCATTAACCTTAATGTACAGGTGTGCATATATATTTTATTTTTTTAAATTTTAAATTTTTTTTGTAAAAATTGACATTTTTGAAAAAAAAGGGGGGGGGGTTCAAAGCTTCTACATGTATCCTTAACTACTCCATAACGGCTCACAGCTATTTGATGACACTTTCTCTGTGCATTAACTTTAATGCAAAGGTGTGCATATATTTCATTTTTAGAAATTTTAATATTTTTTGTAAAAATTGATGTCTGCAGGCAACACATGTCTTCCTTGGAAGACTCACACATTTTTTTGAATTAAAAAGGGCACATCTGGATATAATTAACTAAAGGCACAAATTTTCTGAATGAATTACAGGGTCCAAAGATTTAACTCCTCACTTTCACCATTGAGGATTTTTTTGAAAGTGAATGAATTCAAGTAGATTCTCCACTTTTGTTTGCAGCAATCATGAAAATTAGTAAAAATTACATAAAAATATAAAAAGCTACTAAAACAAATTGATCTTATCAACTGAACCCCTTCACCGATGGAGTCATTAATCATTATATTTAATTTTTTATGTAAAGTTGAAACAAAACCTGATATGTCCATGAAATAAGGTATCTTCATGGACATGTTGTGTCTTAATTATTGAAGAGATAAATGTTCGTTTTTGGAAAAAGATGGAGGATTTGACATTCTGAGATAATTTCAGAATTTTTTACCCCAAATGGCGCTTTTAGTCCCGCCTCAAATTTTTGATTGACATGACGGGTGTGAAATGTGTAAATATCTTTGTGCTAGTTTTTATACGACTGCAAAATTTTTGCGGTCGTATATTGGTATGACGTTGGCGTCGTCATCCGAAGACATTTGGTTTTCGCACTATAACTTTAGTATAAGTTAATAGAAATCTATGAAATTTAAACACAAGGTTTATGACCACTAAAGGAAGGTTGGGATTGATTTTGGGAGTTTTCGTCCCAACAGTTTAAGAATTAGGGGCCAAAAAAGATCCCAATAAGCATTTTTTGTTTTCGCACAATAACTTAAGTATAAGTTAATAGAAATTAATACAAGGTTTATGACCACAAAAGGAAGGTTGGGATTGATTTTGGGAGTTTTGGTCCCAACAGTTTGAATTAGGAGCCAAAAAAGGGCCCAATAAGTATTTTTGGTTATTATCTTGGTAAGGGAGGTAATCCAAACACATTTAAAGCAAAATGTTGTGTATGATTCAATTACCTCCCTTACAAGTCGTAAATTATGTATAGAGAAATGGGGGGGGGGGGTGAAAACAAAATTTAGGGGGGGGGTAAATGAGAAATTGGGGGGGGGGGGGCAATTTTTTTCTCATTTCAGATTTCAGAAATTATTTCAATTTTTTTTTTTGCAACAAAAGGGGGGGGTTACAATAATTTTTATTGTTTTTTGTTTTTTGGGTTTTTTTTTGGGAGGGGGGGGTCAATGTGCAACTTTATAGTGTATTGCACAAAAGCAAAAAAAGGGGTAAATTTTCTTTTGTGGGGGGGGGGGGGGCAATTTGCCACAGCCACAGTATTGCACAAAAAGCCAAAATTTGAATATAAATTCAAATCATATGACCAATTCTAAGTTCTTTGATTACAGCTATTCTGTGTCTGAAACCTATTATGTGTCAAATATTTAATTACAATCCAAATTCAGACCTGTATCAAGTGCGAATATTGTGTCCAATTTTGCCCCAATTGTTCAGGGTTGGAGCTCTGCGGTTGTATCCAGCTGCGCTCAGCGAAGCAATTTATTACAAATTAAGCCTCAATTTCAATAATATTATGGAAATGTTACAGTATAAAAATATTTTTTTAAAAAAGGAAAATTATTTCACAAAATTCTATCTGTCTCCGAAGTACAACGAATTCGCGTAAGGTTTTGTGCACAATTAACATTTACCATTATTTACATTGGATGAATTTATTCCAACCCAAGTTTCTTCATTACTATCAAGCTGTATGGTACCAATTTTTAATATGTCAATACATTATCTATATAAAACAATTTCGGAAATTTTTAGAATTAAAACTTGCTGACAAGTGTCATTATTTTGCAACATAACATTTCATCTCCCTTCTGACAGCTGACATCTTGGATCCTGATTTCTCATTATTAGCATTGCTGGAAGTTGACTTTATTTTCATTACACAAGTCGGAATTTCCTTAAAATAACCGATGTCATATTTGGGATTTCAACCATTGAAATGGATCAGGCAAGTTATTAAATTTATAGTCAACTCAAACTTCGCTTTTGATACAAGTTCAGGCGATTTGACAATTTTCAGGGCGACATCAACTTCGCTTTTGACAAGAGTTCGGGCAAAGTGAAACGGATTTTTATGATTTTTATACACAAAATTGGACTTGACCAAAGGAGGGTCCCTTTTGGTTTTGAGGAAAATCTGACAAGAATTTTTGGGAAAAACTTAGTATTTATATGAAAAAATGCATATTTTGAGAATTAACCTTATGTCGTATGATAACTTCAGATTGCCTTCACAGATTTTCATAAATTTTATACACAGTGTTGAACATGATCATCAGAAGGTCCCTTTTGATTTTTAGGAAAATCGGAAAACACTGTTCGGGGAAAAACTTAGTTCTTATATGAAAAAATGCATATTTTGAGAATTAAGAGTATGTCGTATGATAACTTAAGATTGGCTTACAAATTGTCATAAATTTTATACACAGTGTTGGACATGATCAAAGAAAGGTCCCTTCTGAATTTAAGGAAAATTGGGAAACATTTTTTTGGGGAAAACTTTGTTTTTATATGGAAACAGGCAAATTTTGAGAATTTAGCTTCATGCTTTTTGACCCTATGGGAAATACATACAAAAATCTTCTTCTAGAGAAAAGCTGAATGGATTGAAACGAAACATCTGATCAAACTTTTATATTTATGTATAGATCAGAATTCTCTTGGATGAATTCGAATATCAATTATTGATTAATTTTCAAAGAATTCTTCCCTTGTGAACAGTAAACATGGTAAATATCCAGTACATGTATATGAAAAATTGACATTATAAGCGCTCTCATGTCTACATTTCTCAAAAGAATTTCATAACATTTATGTCCAAGGTTAATATCAGCATTCTCTGGGAAAATTTCAAAATTAGTATCAACTGATTGATTTTCTTGGAATTATTAGTCTTGGGACATTAATAGTGAGGAAACTAAACTTTCAGTTTGTCAGCACTTTTACATCTACATATATCTCTGCAAATTTGAATGAAAGTACTGTGCAACCCTGGATATAAGTAATCTATTTTAAAATAGCAACTTGCTTGGATCAATTGGAAATCAAACATAACAATTCTGTCGTAGGTAAATATCCTAGAAGACTCTTAATACCTTTAATTTTGGGAAAAAATACCTAGAAATCATACATTAAAGAAATATATTATTGTGAGCAGTTGAATTTCAAAGATTGCAATGCCATCATATGTATATATCCTGGAAGATTTTGGTGTTTTATTCATGGAAATGCCCCTGTGTGGGTCCCGGTGACACAATAGAATAGGCCCACAGCTCCTCGGCTTGGCGTAAGAGGTCCCTTAAGAGGCGACATGTTTGCCTGTGTCGCAAACCCGTGTCGGTAATAGGGAGTGTTCCTGGATGGCCGGAAAAACGGTTCGGATCACCACCTGGGGCACAATCTTTACCTAGACGGGAGGACGGATGGACCCGATTCGGTCAATCAGCTGGTCACACTGATCTCCTTTCAATACTTTATTTATATTTTCTTCTCTTTATAAACTGAGTAATCTAAATTCTAAATTGCTGATATATGGAATTGGTGTTGGCTTATGGGTCACAAAACTCAACAGGTTCAATTTTTGCTTTTTAGTTTGGAATTCCATTTTTAGCTCAGCTCACCCAAAGGGTCAAGTGAGCTTTTCTCATCACTTGGCGTCCGTCGTCGTCGTCCGTTAACTTTTACAAAAATCTTCTCCTATGAAACTGCTGGGCCAAATTGAACCAACCACAAGCATCATTAGGGTATCTAGTTTAAAAAATGTGTCCGATGACCCCGCCTGCCAACCAACATGGCCGACATGGCTAAAAATAGAACATAGGGGTAAACTGCAGTTTTTGTCTCATATCTCAAAAACTAAAGCAATTAGAGCAAAACTGACTCGGGTAAAAATGTTCATCAGGTCAAGATCTACCTGTCGTGAAATTTTCAGACGAATCGGTCAACCCATTGTTGGGTTATTGCCCCTGAATTGTTAATTTTAAGGAAATTTTGCAGTTTTAGGTTATTATCTTGAATATTATTATAGGTAAAGACAAATTGTAAACAGCTAAAATGTTCAACAAATTAAGATCTACAAATAAGTCAACATGACCAAAATCATTGATTGACCTCTTATAGGAGTTTTTGCGCTTTAAAGACGGCATCCAGCGTAAATTTTCCTTTAAAGATCTTTTCCTCTCAAACAACTGGGCCTATTGAGACCAAACTTTGGTGGAATGGTCCTTGGGTGGCCCCCTTCCAAAACTATGTCTGGCATCCCCGACTTCCAACTGAGATGGCTGCTGTTACTAAAAATAGAAAAAAAGGGGGGGGTGACTTTCAAAAATCTTCTTATATGAAACTACAAGTCCAGTTGGAACCAAAGTTGGCAGTAATAGTTCTTAGGAGGTTCTCTTTCAGAAATTTGTTCGATGACCCGAACTGTTAACCAAGATGGCCGCCACAGCCGAACTTAGTTTAACATAGGACCCTATGGGAAAATCACTCAAAAATCTTCTCGTCTGAAACCACTTGACCAATTGGAACCAGACTTAGCAGCAATGGTCCTTAGATGGTCCTCTTATAGAGGTGTGTCCGATGACCCGGACTGTCAACCAAGATGGCCGCCACAACCGAACTTACTTTAACATAGGGCCATATAGGAAAATTCATTGAAAAATCTTCTTGTCTGAAACCACTTGATGTATTGGAGTAGGACTTGGCGGCATTGGTCCTAAGGAGGTCCTTTTTCAGAAATGTGTCTGATTTCGTGGACTTTGAACCAAGATGGCCTCCACAGCAGAATTTAGTTTAGCATAGGACCCTATGGGAAATTCACTCAAAAATCTTCTCGTCTGAAACCACTAAGTCAATTAGAATTAGACTTGGTAGCAATGATCCTTAGATGGTCCTCTTTCAGAATTTTGTGCGATGACCCAGACTGTCAGCCAAGATGGTCGCCACACCCAAACTTAGTTTAACACAGGGCCCTACGGAAAAATTCATTGAAAAATCTTCTTGTCTGAAACCAATTGACATATTGGAGCCAGACTTGGCAGCATTGGTCCTTAGGAGGTCCTCTTTCAGAAATATGTCTGATCACCGGAATTGTCAACCAAGATGGCTGCCACACCGAACTTTGTTAAATATTGGACCCTGTAGGAAAATACATTTAAATATCTTCTTGTCTGAAACTGCTTAGCCAGTTGGAACAAGAATTAGCAGAAATGGTCCTTAGATGGTTAGATGGTGAGCGATACAGGCCCTTGAGAGCCTCTAGTTGTTATTGCTTTTTTATTTATTATTTATGAATATTTAATTATACAGTACAGTGTTTAACTTCTCCAACTATTTTTGTTACATTCTTGTTTGGCCTTTTAATTTGGAAAAAATATACACCCGGCTCAAAGAATGGCTCAATGGTCCCGGTCCAGCTGTTTACTGGTCATGTCTTGCCCTCTGTGTTTTCTCTTGTTTGTCTGAAGAGACCCAAATGAACCCTCAATGAAACCGAGGTACAGTGGGATGGGATGGGTGGTGTGCATGTACCGATGTAGGTTGATGTTTGGGTTCTGGGGTCTCGGATGATAACCACTGATGGAAGCACAGAGAAGGCGGTGGCTCATGGGGCAAGGCTTCCTCGGCTTAATGAGGCCACATGTTTGCCATATGTGGATACCCGTAAGGATAGAGGACGGGATCCTGGTGGTTGAAACATACCACTTTGGCCCTTATTTTATCTTAAACGGGTGGTTGGATGGGCCCGGTCCTGACCAATCGGCTGGTCACGCCAAGCCCTTGAACTTGCCTGTTGCCAAAATGTACAGCAATAGTACCATTTATACAAGTCGGTTCAAGAAGGCGGTGGCTTATGGGTCAATCGTGTAGATGATACTTCATATTGGTGCTGCTCCGAGGCGGGCGGGGGGCAGGGTAACGAAACATTATACATTCACCATGGCTTCTACAGAAAACCCCCCAAAACCAACAAGTGCTAAAAGAAAATTTAATTTCAGTGATGATGAGGAACATTTGACCAAATAACCAAATACAGATTCTGGAAATTTCTCAAAATTTTTGGTATTAACCAGGCCACACTTAAAAACTTTTCAGTTTGCACTAACCCGACCCTGATTTTCATCAGTGGGTAGGTAAGTAGGCTTTTTTTTCTTTTTTTTTTCGATATTAAAACCCTCATATAAAATTTGGAAACAGGCAAATGTTACCCCAGTCTTAAAGGAGGATAGTCCCTCATGTTTTAAAAAATTATCAACATATTTCATTAATTAGTGTATTGGGAAAGGTCATGGAAAGGTGTGTTTATAACCATCTCTATTTACGTCAACATGATATAATCACTAATCATCAATCTGGGTTTACTCCAGAAGATTCTGCTGTAAGTTGGCTTTTAAATATAGGTTACACTCCATAAATTAATAGTACCATTTTCTATGTGAAGTGAGCTAACAAATGTATATGCTGCGCCGGCAGTTCCGATAAATCCCGAAGACCTTGAAATGCCACAAAAGTAACACATGGAACAAAGTCAGACGGGAGGTGAATAAAACCCGCAAAAAAATCTTTTCAATTTTAACCTAAAAAAAACTTTTCAGTCGGCCCCTTTTTTTCAGGTCGGGCGCGTTAGTGCAAACATAAATATTTTTAATTGTGGCCCCAGTACAAATTCTGATAAACCGTTAACCAAAATTTCTCCGATTTTACTGAACGAAACAATCCAAAGCTATGCCGGCCAGGTTAAAAAAGTGTCAAAAATGAGAAGTGGCAGTCTACTTGTTGAATGTTTTAGACCTCAACATTCAAAAAACCTCCTCTCCCTTACTTGCATATCTGACCTTCAAGTCTTAGTAACTCCACATCGAACACTCAATGCTTGCATGGGAGTTATTCAAGAGAGACCATGATTTATATGACCTTTCAGAGGAAGACATACAGGAAGAACTACAATCCCAACATATATCAAAAGTGAAAAGATTTACCAAAAGATCTGAAGGGAAAATTGTAAAATTAAACACTTATCTTCTGACCTTCAACCTTAAGCTGTGCCGGAACACATCTACATAGATCCCTACAGGATCAAAGTTGACACGTACCTAACCCTACTTGCTTCAAATGCCAGAAATTTGGGCACGGTAGGAGTTCATGCCGGGGTACGGAGAAATGTGTTAAGTGTTCTGTATAGGGCCATTCCAATTTTGAGTGTGACGGCACAGTTAAATGTGCAAACTGTGGTTTGGGCCATCTTGCTAACTCCAGAAACTGTGAATATTATAAAAAAGAAATCGAAATTCAGAAAACAAAAGTTGAAAAAAATATAAGCTATCAGGAAGCTAAAAGACTGGTCTCTACCTCGTATGCAGATAAAGTTAAATTATCTCAACCAACAAGATCTTTCAGAACCCAAACTGAATTTACCTGGCCTGATGGGGCACAAATGCTGACACCTTTACTTTCATCAAATCAATCAAAACCTCAAAGCTCCCAAACTGAACCATCAAATTCTGTTCAAACATCTGAATCTCTACCTACTCAAAGGTCAGGTAAAACTCAACAGCCATCATCATCCAAAAAAACGTCATCATCTCAGAATCAAAAAACATCTCAGAAACCCTCATCATCCAAAAAAGATACAAGATCTTCGTCAACTGACAAAACAAAAAACAGACAACCTTCTAATCGTCCTTCAAAAGCCAAAAAAAATCTTATACCGGGAACGGTTCTTATCGATCTGACTGTTTGTGACCCTTCGTTATTACTGGACTTCTCATGGCAGGTCCATGATGATTTATGTGGTAGTGATCATTTTCCAGTTATTTTGGAAAATCTATTTCCTTCTTCGTCTGAGAGAGTTGCTCGCTTGAAATCTGACAAAGCCAATTGGCCTTTGTTCGAACAACTCTGTCGAGATGAACTTACAACAAATAGTTTCCATAATGTTGAAGACCCAATCCTTAAATTTAACGAAAATTTATTATCGATAGCGGAAAGAGCCATTCCCAAATTCTCGACAAATCCGAAAAATCCTAGCAAACCATGGTTTGATTATGACTGTGAGGTAGCGAAGAAAAATTTAAAAAAGGCCGAACAATGGTTCAATATGCATCCAACTCCTAACAACTTAAGTAAGTTCCGTATATTCCGTGCGAAAGCATGCAGAACATTTAAACAAAAGAGACGAACTTCTTGGCAAAACTTTGTTTCTAAAATAAACTCTCGTACACCTATGAATAAAGTCTGGAATTTTATGCAAAAAGTTAATGGAAAAAACAGAAAGGCCAATCTTCACCATCTTAAAGATGGCCAAAATCTTTTGACATCTGAAAAGGACATCTCTATAAACTTGGAGAGACTTTTTCAAAGCATTCTTCTTCTCAAAATTACACTCAGGAATTTCAACACATCAAAAATCATATGGAAAATTAACTTTCGATCGAACAATTGTGAAGACTACAACTGTGCTTTTTCTTTGGATGAACTCAAAAATTCTCTGGCAAAGGCCCATGATACAGCATGTGGTCCTGATGATATTCATTATAAACTTCTGAAAAACCTCCCTGATACATCAGTGCAAACACTTTTGGATATACTTGATAACATTTGGGAAACTGATGACTTACCTTCTATTTGGAAGCTGGCCACAGTTGTCCCTATTCCAAAACCTGGGAAGGATCATTTTGAACCGTCGAATTATTGGCCAATTGCCCTCTCAAGTTGCATATGCAAGACGATGGAACAGATGATCAACGACCGCCTTGTTTGGTTTCTCGAGACAAACGGTCTCCTGTCCAATATACAGTGCGGATTCTGACAAGGCAGAAGCACGTTAGATCATCCTATATAAAAATTCTAGATACTGTTCACCACCAAGGCCTATGTTTGGCTTTGGGGGCGTTCAGAACGTCTCCTGTGGAGAGTTTATATATAGAGGCGAACAAGTCGTCTCTTTATAACCGTAGGATAAAACTTGGTTTACAATACTTAACCAAGCTAAAAGCATATCCTTCGAATCCTGCCTACGACTTTGTTTTCGATCCTCTCTATCAGGATATATTTGAACAACATGAAAACAAAATCCCTCCTTTTGGTATTCGGATGAAACCACATATTTCTGGTTCTGATATCAACCTTGATGAAATAGCCCTAATAAATATACCTCAATCGCCACCTTGGCTTGTACCCAAACCTAAATTTATTTTTGACCTCAGAAAACATAAAAAGTCTGAAACAAACCCTACCGGTATTATAATTCAGCAACATTTTGCTGAAATAAAATCAAATTTTGTATTTCATGACTCTATTTATACTGATGGATCTAAGGACGGAGACAAAGTAGCTGCTGCAGCAGTACACGGACAGCAAGAAGCAACTCTCTGCCTTCCATCTTCCAGTTCAATATTTACTACTGAAGCTAGAGCCATCATTCTGGCTTTAAAATTTGTCAGAACGTCTGATAAACTGAAATTCCTTATTTGCTCAGATTCTTTTTCATGTTTATTAGCTATAGAAGGTCAGAAATATAAAAACCCTTTAATTGCCCATATTATTGAGTTGTATAAAAGACTTGTCCAAATGGGCAAAGAAATAGTTTTTATCTGGATACCAAGTCATATTGGTATCCAGGAAACACAGTTGTAGATTGTATAGCAAAGGATGCTTTAGATGACCCAGTTACTAATATGTCAGTGCCTTATACTGATTTTAAACCTTTGATTTATAAAAATGTTGTACTTCTGTGGCAGTCCCAGTGGGATCTGCTTAGAGACAATAAATTGCATTCTATTGAGCCAACTGTTGGCACAAGTATTTGTTTCTTCAACAGAAGCCGGAGAGAACAAGTGGTTTTAACTAGATGTCGCATTGGCAACACCAGGACGACTCATTCTTTTATTTTAGAGTGTGAGCCGCCTCCTGAGTGTATTCCATGCCAATGCCGACACACTGTGAAACACCTTTTAATAGACTGTAGATAAATCCGACATCAATCGTCGGTACTACACAGTCGACAATATTAAAGACTTGTTTACAAAGGTTGCTGGCAACCGTATTTTACAGTATCTGAAAGACGTTGGACTGTATTAAAGAATATAGTCTGACTACATTCTTGAATAGAGTCCAATAATATTAAAATTTGTTAATACGTTTTGAATGTTATTTTATTTGATAGCATAGCTGTGATATTATTTTTGTAAAGTTCGTCTTTGATATATTTATCATATTGAAAGTTTGTCTCGTATTTATTTTGTTTTATTTTCTCCTGAAGTATTATTTGTAAATAGTCCATTCGTTTTAGATAATATTTGTTTAACCAAACTTAATTTAATAAGATCTCGCTGTGATATGGCTTAAATGTCGCCCACACGGCATTAAACAATATTCAATCAATCAATCAATCAATCAATTCATGGAAATGATTCAACAAAATTTGACCCCCTGAAAGATTTATTACTGCCGAGGGACTACTGATTCGGACATTTTCACACCCCAATGATAATTTTATCTGCCTTTGACTTTGGACTACCACTTAATTTAGAAGAATGTACCTTAGGTTTCCTTATGGACAAATTTCAAATTTTAATTCACGTAACAAGAAACAAGACTATATTGTTTTTGTTTATTTTATAACAAGAATTAAGGGAATATATGTTTCTCCTAAACCTTGTAAACACAAAATATTGGTGGTTCTTCAAAGAAGAAGGCATGATAAGAATCCTCCAGGATCAATTCCCTAGGCAGAAACATTGGTGGTTCTTCAAAGAAGAAGGCATGATAAGAATCCTCCAGGATCAATTCCCTAGGCAGAAACAATCATCATTGTAACTCCATATCCAGTGTTTCTCATAAAGAAGATAAAAGTCTCTCAATTTTATCCTTTTGTCTTAACAAAAAGTTTTTTTTGGTCTTGCTGTAGAGAAATGATAGACATTTCCATATGTGATTTTGTATTATTCATGTAGGTCATATTTTTATTTCAGTATAAGAAGTATGAGTTCTGAATGGGGAAGTGGAGCAGGAAAGGTTCGTATAATAAAAAATATCTCTTGTATTTCCTACTGAAAAAATAGAAAATATTTATTGTATTTTATACTGAAAAAAATAGAATAAAAATTATCTATCTTATATATCCTATAATAAGAAAGTATTGGTGACACGAGCTGATTTAGGTCAGCTATATATATTTCACAATTGCGATTGAATAAATTAAGGTCAGCCTTCGAGCTTGGTATCACTGACTTCAGTATCATGCTGCAATACACTTAAATGCGCTACAACTTAGCAAAAGAATGTTCGACAATAATTATCACTGACTTCAGTATCACACTTCAATACACTTAAATGCACTGCAGTTTAGCGAAAGGATGTTAGACACAACAATATGACAAAACTGTTTGCGATGAATAAGAAATGGAACCATTTTCAATTGTCAAAGCGGGAATCTGTAAATTTTGTGCACAACATTGTTTTCAGGTTTTAGTACAATCAGCTTGAATGGCCTGATAAAGCCGCTCTATCTTTTTTCCTAATTTAAAACTGTATTGCAGTACATAGAGTCGTGATAATTCAGCATTCCCCCACATATTCAGGACGAGATATTTTCATGTGACCCGAATTATGAACTTATATTGACATGCTTTTTGGAATTTACATGCACGTACAAAATCAGGTTGAATATATATACTCCGTTTTGGCGACTTAGTAATAAGAAATGGGACAAAAACAATAATTCCTCAAAACTCCATTTTGGCAACTTAATAATAAGAAAGAGGGCAAAAATAAGTTTCGTCTGGGAGACTTAATTAAGAAGCTAACATATATTGAGTATTATCTGTGATATTTTGATTAAAGGTAGATGTTTTAAAAAAAATTGTAAATTTAAGCTTCATTATGGTATCACTTAGTCTAGATATATAAATGAGAATAAAACGGTCTAGATATATAAATGAGAATAAAACGGTCTAGATATATAAGTGAGAATAAAACGTCAGTGACTACATGTATAATGGCCATCTTAACCATTTTAGTCATATATCAGGCATGCTTTACTTACAATTAATTGCCATTATGAAGACACCCAAAAATGTCAGTAGTGTGACTAATGGTTTTGACAACTTCCAAATTAAATTTAGCAATGTAACTCTGAGTATTACTCTCTCTTTATGAAAGTTTGCATGATAAACTTCTTGAAAAAAAACAACAGCATTTGTGTTAACACCTTACTTTTTGCTACATCAGCCATTATTGTGATGTCAGGAGTGTGACACCAAATTATTTGGCTAATTTAGGAATCAATACTTGTTCACCTGTTTTGGATCAAAACACAGTTCTTATTATTATGTGTATGACATTGGAAAAGCCATATTTAAATATATTTTTAACAGCATTTGAGTGTAAATGTCCCAAAATAGATATTTTGAGAATCTATACCCAAAATATATGTTTAAAATATAAGATATACTGTACTTAAAAGGCCTATTCCTGTTATAAACCAGTAATAACTATAACAGTGAACTGTTACCAAGTCTCCCAAACGAAGAAACATATCTTGAATGGGTTACATTGCATTCAATAAATTATTTGTTTTTCAGTGACTGAAATGGGGAAATTGTTCCTATAAATTTTATGCTTACTTAATGGAGAGGTTACTTGAAAATCGTGATATGAGTATTTTTTGTTACCCGATTTTTACAGCCATACAATGTCCCATTTGATCAAGTTTTGTTTGTCAACATGCTGCATTGACAGAGATATTTCCCAATATATCTGAACCGTTTATGAGAGCTGATTTTATTGAATTGTGTTATAAAATGCATGCGGTTTCATTAAATAAAAATAATAAAAAGACTTCTTACCTGCCGTGATAAGTTCTCCCAACATCAAGTCAGTGTAGTTTGAATCATATTTATATAAAATGATCAATTGCAACACAACAAGACATTTTTTTTAATTTATGACCAAGCAAATGAAATAATATCTATTATTACATATTATGTCTGATACATTGATGTCTAATTTGTATCAATATTATATTAAATCTACAATATGATGTAAGGACAGAAAATAAAATAATTAAAAGATAAAACAGCACTTTAATAATAAAAAATATCTGAGTTGCATATTCACCCAATAAAATTAAATCCATCTATAAAGAAAGAAAACTCTTAATTCCTTTTTAAAACAAGAACACCTTCAAAAAAGAAAAAAAAACCAACTGGACAGTCATGATCCCTGGCCAGAAGCAATACCCTGCAAAAATGAATTTAACTGGTTAACAAAAATATACATGTATTTACATTTAAATTTGAGATGGACAGGTTTACAGTTTTAAAAATTAATTACACTATAACACACTCGCGAAATCACAGAACGAAATCAGTGTCATCTTTTGATAGATATCATCCTGAAACAAAATTTCTTCTCATAGTAAGTGACCTTGTCGACCTTTTACCCACTGGGTCAATTACAACAGGATTTTTCTCTTTCATTTTCATTCATTTGCGTACGGGAGAGCAAAATTCAATATATAAAAATGTGGTAAGCAGCAATGAACTTATCATGGCCCCTTTGACCCTTTTATTTTGGAAATGGTGAAATATACAAAAAAAAACTCTGCAGTAACTTTTGTTGGGTTTTTCGTGAGGAATCATTTTCAAAAAATTAATCAAATCCGATGAAGAATTAAAAAGTTTCAAAAATTAGCGTGTCACCTTATATCTCAAAAACGATAACAGATAGACAAAAACGGATCGAAAGTGATTTTTTTTCTGCAGCAAGGAACATAATAAATAAAAAAAAATTAAAAAGTTAAACCAATACTGTTTAGCATACCATATTATTGGAGAATTGTTTATGATATACCATAAAAATTTATTATCTTCCAGGAATAGTAAATTATCCCTGCAAACAATAGCAATTGTGTCACGTCTTGTCATGGCCATAATGATTATAAATAAAAATGTTTATAATTAAGGGACAATGATCTCAATGTCTTTTGTTGATTTTTTTAGGAGGGAATACCCCCATTCCCCGGGCAATGTGTAAAATCATTTATGCGTCTCCTTATAGGCAATTAGAAATATAATTTTTTATGTGGTTCCAGGGTATGGAGTTAAATTGTTAGGTTTTTATCAATCTGTCTAATCATGGGGAAAAAAAATATCTATTTTTATAGTCACCCCCAAATACTAAAAAAAAAATAATGTTTTCCTTTGATATTTGCAACTATTTTTCCAAATTTCTCACATTTCTAAATTATTTTAATATCCTTTGCTGCTTAAAATAAATGAAGTTGTTGTTAATATACATTTTGTATGTAAAATCCAGTTATCTGATTATGAAACAATAAATTTCCTACCAATTCAGTTATCATTTTCTCACTTTAAAATTTAATGTATGGAATGTGACATGTTCAGCATTCACTTAAAATGACTAAAATTTTAGCTTTAGCTCTTATTATTCAATGTTGGTAATATTCTGTACAAATGGTATAAATAAAATGAAACTTAAATGGGATCTTTGCTTTAATTTTTCATTTAAAAGTGATATTTTGGCATAACTTGTTTTATTAAAAGATCGCTTAAAGCAACTAGTTCATCAATGTTTTTTCAAGAAAAATGGCACACGCAGGTATACATTTCTAGTTCTACGTAGAAAAAAGGCTTATTTCTGAAGAACCACTCTGATTCTGACCAAAAGTATTCTGATTTTCTCATAGACAACACATTTGTTGAATTTGGCGGTCTAATTTTTCAACAAACAATCGGCATTCCAATGGGAACCAACCGTGCTCCTCTCCTCACCGATCTGTTTCTGTACTCATAAGAAGCGGACTTCATTCAAGGGTTACTACATGAAAACAAAAAGAAACTAGCCCAATCCTTTAATTTCACTTTTCATTATATAGATGTTAAATAACCACAAATTCCAAGACTTTCTACCTCTTATCTACCCCAGTGAGCTTGAAATTAAGGATACTACAGATACACCAAAGTCCGCTTCATATTTGGATTTGTTTCTTGAAATAGACTATGAGGGACATTTGAAGACAAAACTTTATGACTAACGTCATGACTTCAACTTTCCTATTGTTAATTTTCCCTTCTTGAGTAGCAATATACTAGCATCGCCTGCATATGGCGTCTACGTTTTTCAGCTTATCCGATTTTCAAGGGCATGTGTGAGTTACCCTGACTTTCGACAAAGAGGATTTATGCTGTCACAAAAGCTTCTTAACCAGGGTTTTATCAGGGATAAGTTGATGTACCGGGTAATCACTTAAAATTTTACGGTCGTCATCACAAATTGACCGTTACAGTGTTTAAATATCTAAGATGATGTTGGACCTTTTCCCACTGTCATAACATTTCATGTGCCTCCACCGATTTTTAGCTCACCTGGCCTAAAAGGCCATGTGAGAAATTCTCATCACTTTGCGTCCGTCGTCGTCGTTAATAATTTTTCAAAAATCTTCTCCTCTGAAACTACTAAATGGATTTGGATAAAACTTAGCATGATTGTTCCTTAGGGTATCCTGCGCAATGTTTATGCTTCGATTTTTGATCCATCGAAAAACATGGCCACTGTTACTAAAAATAGAACATAGGGGTCAAACAACAGTTTTTCGCAAATATCTCAAAAATCATTAGGTTACAGCAAATTCTGGCAGGTTGAAAGTGTTCAGCAGTATGAGAGCTACCTGTGTGCTGATTTTCGTGAAAATCTGTCAACTGATGTTAGAGTTATTGTCCTTTTTTGACATTTTTGGCTTTTTTTTATGTTATTATTTCAAAAATCTTCTTCTCTGAAACAACTATTCAAAATCAAATGAAACTTGGTAAGATTGTTCCTTAGGGTATCCTGCAAAAAGGTAATGCTTGGATTTTTGATTGGTCGAAAAACATGTCCGCCCTTACTAAAAATAGAACATAGGGGTCAAAATGCTGTTTTTTGCTATTTTTTCCTGAATTATAGAAAGAAAATGAAGAAGAAAGCTACTTTCAAGGTAAACATGGTATCCCAAGTTGAATGATGATGATAAAAGTTTGTTTTGGACGGCCATTTGTAAAATGGCTGCCATTTTCCTGCCATTTTTAGCTCACCTGGCCGAAGGCCATGTGAGCTATTGCCATCACTTGGCGTCCGTCGTCGTCCGTCGACGTCTGTCATCCGTCGTCGTCGTTAACAATTTTTCAAAACTCTTCTCCTCTGAAACTACTTGACCAATTGGAACCATACTTGGTATGAATGTTCTTTGGGGTATCCTGCATAGAACTGATATGGGGATTTTTGATCCGTTGAAAAACATGGCCGCTGTTACTAAAAATAGAACGTAGGGGTCAGACAACAGTTTTTCGCAAATATCTCAAAAATCATTAGGTTATGGCAAATTCTGGCAGGTTGAAAGTGTTCTGCATGATGAGAGCTACCTGTATGCTGATTTTCGTGAAAATCTGTCAACTGATGTTAGAGTTATTGCCCTTTTTTGACATTTTTGGCTTTTTTTTATGTTATTATTTCAAAAATCTTCTCCTCTGAAACTACTTGACTAATTAGAACCAAACTTGGTATGAATGTTCCTTGGGGTACCCTGCATAGAACTGGTGTGGGGATTTTTGATTCGTCAAAAAACATGGCCGCTGTTACTAAAAATAGAACATAGGGGTAAATTGCTGTTTTTTGCTAATAACTCAAAAACCGTTACAGATATCGAAAATCTGACATGGGGTAAAATTGATCAGCATGACAAGATCTACCTACCCTGAAATTTTGAAGGAAATTCCAAAACCCATTTAGGAGTTATTGCCCTTTTTCATCAAATTTTCATAATTTAACATTTTTCGTCATTTATCTCCAAAACTATTTGAGATAGAAGTGAAATGTAAATTTGAAAAATGTTTGCCATGTTGAGATCTACATACCCTGAAATTTTAAAGGAAATCCCAAAACCCATTTAGGAGTTATTGCCCTTTTTTTGTCAAATTTCAAAATTTTAACATTTTTGCATTTATCTCCGAAACTATTTGAGATAGAAGTGAAATATAAATTGAAAAATGTTTGCCATGTTGAGATCTACCTACCCTGAAATTTTGAAGGGAATCCCAAATTCTATTTAGGAGTTATTGGTTTGTGTAATTTGAGGTCGGGTTCTGTTACAATTATTTAAGGTTCACCCTTATTCCTGGTCAATTTTGTCAACTTCCTGCCAGGACTACCACCATCAGGGACCATATTTTAACATTAAACCTTATGAAAAATAAATCTTCAACAAATTTTCCCTGAACTATTGAACCAATTGCAACAAATTTGGTAAAATAGTTGATTAATTGTCCAATGAAAACCAGACTCCAGGTGAGCAATACAGGCTCTGGTGAGCCTCTTGTTTACACTTTGCGTCCGTCGTCGTGGTCGTGGTCGTAAACTTTTTCACATTTTCAGCAACTCCTCTGAAACCACTGAACCGATTTAAACCAAACTTAAATGGAATGGTCCTTGGATGGTCCCCTTTAAAAATTGTGTTCGGTTTTCCCAGGCACCATCCAATATGGCTGCCATGGTCGGGCATAATTTAACCTCGGACCGTATGGGAATTTTAACATTTTCGTTATCTTCTCTGAGACTATTAGGCCAATTGGAACCAAACTTTGGTGGAATGGTCCTTGGGTGGCCCCTTTTAAAAACCATGTTCAGTTTCCCCAAACACCATCCAACATGGCTGCCATGTCTGGACTTAGTTTAACATTGAGCCTACGGAATTTTACTTTTTCGTCAACTCCTCTGAAACCACTGAACCAATTTAAACCAAACTTAAGTGGAATAGTCTTTGGATGGTCCCTTTTTTTGTGTTCGGTTTTCCCGGGCACCATCCAATATGGCTGCCATGGTCGGACATAGTTTAACCTTGGACCCTATGGGAATTTTAACATTTTTGTTATCTTCTCTTAGACCATTAGGCCAATTTGAACGAAACTTTGGTGGAATGGTCCTTGGGTGGCCCCTTTCCAAAGTTATGTCTGGCATCCCCGACTTCCAAATGACATGGCTGCTGATACTAAAAATAGAAAAAGGGGGGATGAATTTCAAAAATCTTCTTCTATGAAACTACAAGGCCAGTTGCAACCAAACTTGGCAGTAATGGTTCTTAGAAGGTTCTCTTTCAGAATAATGTCCGATGACCCAGACTGTTAACCAAGATGGCAGCCACAGCCGAACTTAGTTTAACATAGGGCCCTATGGGAAAATTCATCGAAAAATCTTCTTGTCTGAAACCACTTTACCAATTGGCACCAGACTTTGCAGCAATGGTCCTTATATGGTCCTCTTTCAGAATTGTGTCCCATGACCTGGACTGTCAACCGAGATAGCTGCCACAACCGAACTTAGTTTAACATAAGGCCCTATGGGAAAATTCATTGAAAAATCTTCTTGTCTGAAACCACTTGACCAATTGGAACCAGACTTTGCAGCAATGGTCCTTAGGAGGTCCTCTTTCAGAATTGTCTGATTTCATGGAATGTGAACCAAGATGGTCGACACAGCCAAACTTAGTTTAACATAGGACCCTATGGGAAATTCACTCAAAAATCTTATGGTCTGAAACCAGTAAGCCAATTAGAACTAGACTTGGTAGCGATGGTCCTTAGATGGTTCTCTTTTAGAAATGTGTCCATTGACCTAGACTGTCAACCATCTTGGCTGCCACAGCCGAACTTAGTTTAACATAGAACCCTATAGAAAAACCAGCCAAATTTTTAGTCCTGCTCAAGATGAAAAGTTCAATGCTGCTGAGCAATACAGGCTTCGTAGAGCCTCTAGTATTTGAAGATGAATTAAAGCTTGTATTTTGTATTGTGAATCATCAGATTGACCATGACTGTATATATTAGTCAAGGGTAGGGATAACTCATGCCCATTTCTTTCCAGAGGTCCTTGAAAGGCTTTTAAAGGTATTTTCAGCATTTTACATGACCTTTAATACTCAGTTTAATTTACAACAAACATTAATATATTAATTTAGTTTATAGTGCATTGTTTGCCAGGTGAGCGATTCAGGCTCTTGAGAGCCTCTTGTTTACTTCCACCTGATTGACTTTGTTGAACTTCACGACGGGTGCCATATACGGAGTTCCACCTGATTGACTTTGTTGAACTTCACGACGGGTGCCATATACAGAGCAAGAACTGCTCACCCTTCCGGAGCACCTGGGTTCACTCCTAGTTTTTATATTAGTTCCTGTTGTTCATTGTTTTTTAGTTTTCTGTGTTTATTTGTTGTGCTTGTGGTTGTTCATTTGTCGTCCCAGGTTTGTCTGTCCAATGGAGTACGTTTTTTTTTTTTTATTGCTCCTTAGGTATATTTGTCCTTTTTATGCCGTAAGAGACCAACATCTATTAATTTTGTAAAAATGATAAAAGATACATGTTGTGGATGTTTAAATTATCTCTTTAAAGGAGACCTATCTAATTTTTGTCAGTTTATATGAATGGTGAATCAATACATGTTTGTAGCTACTGAAACTCTTGGCTTAAAAATAAATCTGTAATGTCACACTCCTGACATTTGTAATTCAATGCTATAGTATATTTGGCTATGGATGTAAGAGATTTCACATTTTTTCCTTTCATTGGCTTCATGTGCCCTAACTACAAAAGCAAAATTCATTGCATGCATCATATTTTCTCCTGTATCACTGGAAAAGTTCTAAATGTGGCATTTGTCACATTCCTGACCAGAAAGCTGGAAGAAAAGTAGAATGTGAGAATATAAAGTCATGTATTGCTATTATTATGAAAATATAAAGTCATGTATTGCTATTATTATGAAAATATAAAGTCATGTATTGCTATTATTATGTATTTTATACTACAGCATACATTCGTATGTTTTATTCAGGTGATTCTGAAATTATTTAGTGTGGTCAGGAGTGTAACAAAATGCATCTAAATTGGATTGCATATTTCATTAACAAATTTTGAAAATATACTTTATACATACATGTATACACTGTAGGTTTTCTATATATGATAACCTACATAAATATTTATTGTGCAAGTATTTTGGTTGAGAATTCTGATTGATTCTTGCTTTCAAGAAATATTTTAATCTGTGTTTCAGATAAAAATATACAAAAATATCATTTATTACCTAGTTTGTTACATTTTAGCTCACCTGGCCAAAGGCCATTGTGATCACTTGGCGTCTGTCCATCATCCATCTGTCCGTCCGTTCATCCATTAACTTTTCTCATTTTAATCTTCTCCTCTGAAACCACTGGGCCAAATATAATTAAATTTGGCAGGAAGCATCTATGTAAGGTCCTTTATAAAGATTGCTCATTTCGTCTCAAACGGACAACAAACGTGGGCATGGACAATTATTGTTGTTTCTGATTGGCTGAGTTTTCAAAAATCTTTTCCTCTGAAACTGCTGGGCCAAATAGAACATACTTGACAGGAAGCATATGTGGGAAGTCCTTTATAAATTTTCCTTATTTCGTCCCGATCTGACTACAAATATGGCCACCATGTGCAGTTCTTGTTTCTGATTGGTTGATATAAAAAAATCTTCTCCTCTGAAATTGCTTGGCTAAATAGAACGAAGTTTGACAGATAGCATCTATGGGAGGTTCTTTACAAAGTATCCTCATTTCGTCCCGATTGGGCAAAAAACATGACCGCCATAGGCAATTCTTGTTTTTCATGGGTTGATTAAAAATTTTTTTTTTTCTCTGGAACTGCATGGCCAAATGGGACGAAACGTGACAGGAAGCATCTATGGGAGGTTCTCATACAAAATTTCATAATTTCATCGCGATCGAAGTACATATATGGTCACCATTGGCAGTTCTTGTTTCTGATTGGCTAATGTAAAAGAATCTTGTCCTCTGAAATCACTTGCCCAAATGGAAACTGACAGGAAGCATATATAAATTTTCCTTTATAAATTTTCCTCATTTTGTTCCAATCGGAATACAAATATGGCCAACATGAGCAGTTCTTGTTTCTGATTGGCTGATATTAAAAAATATCATCTGAATTCCCCTGGCCAAATGGAACGAAACTTGACAGAAAGCATCTAATTGGGCGGTTCTATACAAATTTTCCTCATTTCATCGGTTGATAATCTTCTTTGAAACTGCTTGGCCAAAGGGAATGAGACTTGACAGGAAGCATCTATGGGGTTTTTTTTACAAAGTTCCTCATTTTGTCCAGATCAGGTGACAAACATGGCCGCCATGGGCAATTCTTGTTTTGATTGGTTGATTTAAAAAAAAAAATTCTGTTAAACTGCTTGGCCAAATAGAGCCGAACTTGAAAGAAAGTGTCTATGACATACAATAAAAATCTACAGAACCACAGAATTGTTTGAAACCAAACATGGTCTGAATGTTCCTCCTAAGGTGCTCACCAAGTGTTGTTACTCTGGGCCGATCCCTAATTCAAAATGGCCTTCAGCAGAGGACTTAGGTTAACATAAGACCCTATGGGAAATACATGCAAAAATCTTCTGGAGAACTGCCAAATTTTAGAATATGCTGACCTGTTAGTGGAAGGACCTTGACGAAGAAAAAATTGGCTCCTACATGGCTTACCACACTTCATAATGATAGGGAGAAGTGACTTCCCTCTTTGAGGTACATCAATAAAAATGGCATTCATGCCAGGTGAGTGATGCTCAGCCCTCTGAGCCTGTAGTTAAATAATATAGTAGTAAATAATAATAATTTGGTATCAAAATGTTCCTAATTTCAATTCGTTTCATTTGAGAATATTTTACAGTGAAGAAAACTTTCCATTAAAAAAAATCAAAAGATTTTAAGTACGGCTATCTAAGTTAAAATTACAATGCATATCATCAATTAAAAGTTGTGTAACTTTTTTGTTAATAAACCAGTTTACATCAAGTTTTGAATTCATCAAGTTTGAAGAATGAATTATAGATTATGATATAATTTGCTAATATTGTAATATGTGGAAATTTTACAATGTTTGTCACAATTTTGCCTCATTATTTTTTAAATCACCCATAACAACAAATGCTTGGGTCAGACACGTACAGCTGCTGACAATACTTGGGACAGACATCTACAACATCTGACAAAAGCTTGGGACAGGCAAGGTTGAACTTGTTAAAATAATATACATAACAACACAAGAAACCTACAAAAACAGACAAATGCTTGGGACAGACACCTACAACCACTGACAAACCCTTGGGACAGACACATACAACCAGTGACAAACACTTATGAAAGACACATATAACCACTGACAAATGCCTGGGACAGACACATATGACCATTGACAAACACTTGGGTGAGAGACATACAACCGCTGAAAAATGCTTCGGAGACACATTCAACCACTGACAAACTCTTAGGACAGACACCTACAACTACTGACATGCTTGGGACAGAACATACAACCACTGACAAACACTTGGCACATACACATACAACCACTGACAAATGCTTGGGAGAGACACCTACAACCACTGACAAATGCTTTGCACAGACATATACAACCACTGACAAATACTTGGGACAGACACATACAACCACTGACAAATGCTTGGGACAGACACATATGACCATTGACAAACACTTGGGACAGACACATACAACCACTGACAAATGCTTGGGAGAGACACCTACAACCACTGACAAATGCTTTGCACAGACACATACAACCATTGACAAACACTTGGGACAGACACATACAACCACTGAAAAATGCTTCGGAGACACATACAACCACTGACAAAATCTTAGGACAGACACCTACAACTACTGACATGTTTGGGACAGAACATACAACCACTGACAAACACTTGGCACATACACATACAACCACTGACATATGCTTGGGAGAGACACCTACAACGTGACTGACAAATGCTTTGGACAGACATATACAACCACTGACAAATACTTTGGACAGACACATACAACCACTGACAAATGCTTCAGAGACACATACCACTACTGACAAACTCTTAGGACAGACACCTACAACTACTGACATGCTTGGGACAGACACATACAACCACTGACAAATGCTTTGGAGACACATAAAACCACTGATAAACGCTTGGGACAGACACATACAACCACTGACAAATGCTTGGGACAGACACATACAACCACTGACAAATGCTTGGGACAGACACATACAACCACCGACAAACACTATGGACAGACGCCTACATCCACTGACAAACATTTGGGGCAGACACCTACAACCAATGACTAAAGCTTGGGACAGGCAAGGTTAAACTAGTTTAATGAGTTTCTTTTTTATTTTACAGGGTGGTGGAACTGGTGGCTCCATTAGGTTTGTTTTAACATACAATTACAGTTTGATGAACTACATTCTTTTAGTGGTGAAATTTAAAGCATGAAAATTGTAAGAAATGCCAAAATCAGCTTTACATCACCACCAAGAATTATACTTTTTTTAGCTCACCTGGCCATGTGAACTATTGCCATCATTTGGTGTCTGTTGTTGTCTGGCGTAAAGTTCTCTTTAAAGATCTTCTCTGAAACCACTGGGACAATTTGGACCAAACTGGTGGAATGATCGTCAGGGTATCTAGTATGAAGTTAGTGTTTTATTTTCTTAACCATTGATAAACAAGGCTGCCATTGCTAAAAATAGAACATTGGTGGTATACTGCAGTTTTTATGCTTATATCCCAAAACTAAAGCAATCAGAGCAAAACTGACATTGGGTTTAAATGTTCATTAATATTAACATTTACGATAAGACAGATGATTTTTCATTGCCTATTGATAATTATCCGTTTTTAGATGGCGACTTTCCCTTGGCTCCATCATATGGTGTTTATATATCCCAACTTGTTCGATTCGCTCGTGTATGTTACAACTTATATGATTTTAATTAGGTATGACACATGAATTTTTAGGTTTAGATATTCAATAAAGATGTTGTTTTTATTAGATAGAGCTTGAAAATCTGAATGCAGAACACTTTACCTTTTTAAGATATCTTGAGCGGTTCAAAAGTTATGACCAAAAGAAGGTTGAAAATATTGAGATTTCGTTGGACAAAATGGCGCGGAATCGAATAAAATTCAGTTTTCTAAGTTTTTATAGGCTCATATCTCAGAAAATAGCAATAGCATAGTGCTGAAAATGAATAGATTTGGAATTTGGACATATTTCAGTAAGATATGTCATTTGCAGACAAAAACTCTACTTTATTTCTGCAATATACAGATCCAAAAATTGACTTTTTGTTTTTTGCAGATGTGTCCGCTTCGAAAAATTGACTAAATTGAATTTTCCGGAGTCTCATACCTCAAAAACTGAGAGTTAGATATGGCTGATAATTGACATACTTCATATTTGGCTTGTTTGTAGTTTATAAACTCATTATGAAATTGAAATTCCTTCTAATTTCTCCAAAATGCCTATTCAAAAATGGACTTTGAAGGCTTTTAATATAAATTCGCGGCAAAAAATGACAAAGTCCAACATTTTTTATCAGTAAATTTGCCGTAACTTTTTTTTCCATGCATATATATTGAAGAAAATTTGTACACAGAGGTTTTTTGGTGTGATCTTTCTTTTGGTGCTGCTTAAAATGATCTATTTGTAATAGATTTATTGATATGCTTTGATGGCATCCTAAATTTTAGATGTTGCCGTGGAATTTTTGTGGTTTTACGACTGGAAAAATTGCATTTCTGCCGTTAGTTTCACTTCAATTGACATTAATAAACAACCCAATATAAACACTTAAATATGTAGTCTTTCTGAATATAATTCCTTTGAATGTTAGATGTTTGTTTGTTTAAATTGTTGATAATATAATATATTTTCTAAGTGCACTTATGTTTCACAGGTGACAAACACAGTAGTTGATGCAGACTCGACATTTTTTTTCCATGAATAATTTCAATTATTATTGTGATGGTGCTGTACTACAGTTTCAGATTGACTCTTCTGCTCATATTATCACTAAAAGTTTAATAAAGTTGCAATCATTTAATTCTGGTTTCTTTTCTTTCCTGAGAAGGCCTGAAGGGAAGCAAAACGTCAAATTGAAGATATCAAAAACAAACATTTTAATAATTATTAAGAACAATGATAAACAGTAACAATGATAAAGATAGCATCCAATACAATCAACAAGTTGAACAAGAGTGCATTTCAATAAATAAATAACCAATTCCTCCGCTTTGCGAAACAACTTCCAAATCAACGTTAAAAATTCTATTATCATATACATGTATTAAAACACCTTAACTCTTACTTGGGAAACAGCAAAAAAAATGGATGTAGATATAGCAAGATTTAGAGTTTTTGAATTCCTGGTGAAATTCTTGTTAATTTCAAAATTGTTATAAATGTGTCATATAATGTATTGATCTAACACCCATCATATAGTCTAAATTGATAAACTATGAAATAATGTTTGTAATGGAAACCAGACTTTACAAAATGTATACCCAGGACCTAGATAAATGTATTTTTAAAAGACATACAAAATATAAAGTGCATAGTAAAAGGACATACAAAATATAAAGTGCATAGTAAAAACATCCCATATACATCCATGAAGGTGATTGGCTGACTTATTCTCACATTTTAAACATTCAGACGCATCTTTCACCGTGTACAGCCAAATCTTTGGGGGAAAGTACCAGAATCGAAAAAGACTTTACAGCAAAATTAAGTATCTGAATTCAACACCATGTTCGAATAAAGGCCTCTCCTCAAGTTTCGGTTGAGCATATTTGATGTATTAGACCATCTTGTTGGTACATCTAAAGCTGGAATGTCAAAGCGTAATATGTCTTCCATTGTTGAATATATAGGGACACCAAGAACATTTATTGTTGTATACAATAGTGCATACTGAACTGCTGTTACACATGTCAATTCTGAAAAGATAAATAGAAAATAGTAAATAAAATGAACGAACTTTGATTTCTGAATCAGCTTTTTCTTCTTTTTTTTAAATTTATTGTAAACTTACTACAGGTTTAATAAAGAGCTGCATCATGAGTGCACAATCTACCTTTTGCTATTGTTATCAGAAAACGACTTTTGAATATTAATGACAATTTTTCCGCATCTCAAATTAAAAAACAATAATTCAGAAATAAATGCACAAACGCTAAAAGGAAAAGTGTGCAGTTATAACTTTTGATTATCCAATTAATTTTCATAAAGATAATAAATTGAACTTGAAGCAATCAGATAAAGATAAACAAGTATATATACAATCAACACAAATCTCCCAAAATAGTCTTTTTGAGAAAAAATTAATATATATTCTGATCAGAAGTTTTAATGTGAAATCAGATGAAGGGACCAAAAATTTATGTCCGACAAACTTTGTTGTTCTGGACTTCCAATATTTTCATTAAATTCCACTTCTATCCCCACCCTTTTTAGCTCACCTGGCCGAAGGCCATGTGAGCTATTGCCATCACTTGGCGTCCGTCGTCGTCCGTCGTCGTCTGTCGTCGTCGTCGTCTGTCGTCGTCGTCCGTCGTCGTCGTTAACAATTTTTCAAAACTCTTCTCCTCTGAAACTACTTGACCAATTGGAACCATACTTGGTATGAATGTTCTTTGGGGTATCCTGCATAGAACTGATGTGGGGATTTTTGATCCGTCGAAAAACATGGCCGCTGTTACTAAAAATAGAACATAGGGGTCAGACAACAGTTTTTCGCAAATATCTCAAAAATCATTAGGTTATGGCAAATTCTGGCAGGTTGAAAGTGTTCAGCATGATGAGAGCTACCTGTATGCTGATTTTCGTGAAAATCTGTCAACTGATGTTAGAGTTATTGCCCTTTTTTGACATTTTTGGCTTTTTTTTATGTTATTATTTCAAAAATCTTCTCCTCTGAAACTACTTGACTAATTAGAACCAAACTTGGTATGAATGTTCCTTGGGGTACCCTGCATAGAACTGGTGTGGGGATTTTTGATTCGTCGAAAAACATGGCCGCTGTTACTAAAAATAGAACATAGGGGTAAATTGCTGTTTTTTGCTAATAACTCAAAAACCATTACAGATATCGAAAATCTGACATGGGGTAAAATTGATCAGCATGACAAGATCTACCTGCCTTGAAATTTTGAAGGAAATTCCAAAACCCATTTAGGAGTTATTGCCCTTTTTTCGTCAAATTTTCATAATTTAACATTTTTCGTCATTTATCTCCAAAACTATTTGAGATAGAAGTGAAATGTAAATTTGAAAAATGTTTGCCATGTTGAGATCTACATACCCTGAAATTTTAAAGGAAATCCCAAAACCCATTTAGGAGTTATTGCCCTTTTTTCGTCAAATTTTCAAAATTTAACATTTTTCGTCATTTATCTCCAAAACTATTTGAGATAGAAGTGAAATGTAAATTTGAAAAATGTTTGCCATGTTGAGATCTACATACCCTGAAATTTTAAAGGAAATCCCAAAACCCATTTAGGAGTTATTGCCCTTTTTTTGTCAAATTTTCAAAATTTTAACATTTTTGAATATCTCCAAAACTATTTGAGATAGAAGTGAATATAATTGAAAAATGTTTGCCATGTTGAGATCTACCTACCCTGAAATTTTGAAGGGAATCCCAAATTCTATTTAGGAGTTATTGGTTTGTGTAATTTGAGGTCGGGTTCTGTTACATTTATTTAAGGTTCACCCTTATTCCTGGTCAATTTTGTCAACTTCCTGCCAGGACTACCACCACCAGGGAACATATTTTAACATTAAACCTTATGAAAAATAAATCTTCCACAAATTTTCCCTGAACAATTGAACCAATTGCAACAAACTTGGTCAAATAGTTGATTAATTGTCCAATGAAAACAGACTCCAGGTGAGCGATACAGGCTCTGGTGAGCCTCTTGTTCATATTAATTCCATTTCTTCCCCCCCCCCCCCTTTTCATATTTTTGGCTGAAAAAAACTAAGTCGAACCCTAAAAAAAAATTTGGCAGCACCCCTGGTAGGGATGAACACTTTTTAACCCCCCTCCCTCTGTCCCAGGTCAATGTGGATGGGATTTTTTTCTCAAAATTTTAAAAGAAAAAAGGACCTGAAAATATGTTGGACAGGCTCCATTTATAGTGACATGGAGCTTTCATACTTTCAAAATTAATTCCTAGCAGAATGTAATTAAAAATATCCTACCTGATCTGAATTCTTTTTCCATGATAAGATTTTAAATCTCCCTCCATTCACCCACTTAACGTCAACAACTCGCCGACTGATAGTGACGTTTCCATCTTAGCGTCCCTCGATACGGAAGTGACTTCTTATGCCCAAATATGGGTTTATCGGTAGCGGAGCCACCATTTTAGTTTCGTAAAGGAACAAATGAATTTGAAGAAAAAATTCTCAGCTTTCTTATGAACTGATTTTCGGACTCAAAAAATATCGGAAACCCCGAATATTTTGATGTTCTTTCCTTTAAAACATTTTTTTCATGTGAAAACGGCAAATTCGGAGAGAGAGAAATATATCAAATTAATCTATGAAACTACAGCTTCAAAATGACCCCTATATCAAAGATGTCCGACCAGGGGCTCCGGTGCCGCGAACTCGTCAAAACATGATAACAACGGCGTCTCTCGGTAAAATTTGAACCAGACGTCACGGTAAATATGGACAAACGTTGGCGGCGCTACTTTTCAACTGCCATAAAATCCATTAAAATGAGTTGCTGTCATTGAAAACGGATATTCTTGTTCTCTGCAGTCCACTCGTTCTTCTCATATCATTTGTTTCAATCAATTCGTTGAAACAGCATAAAAAATGAGAATTAAAAATCATACTTTTAATATCAGATCTCAAAATCCGACGTCAAAATGGCGTCATGTGTCATACCTGTAGTATCCATGAAAGTCCGCGAAATTACCTCTTACACATTTGCACTTACATTATTACGTTTTCGTTACTACGGCATTCTTTGTATATTATGTTAGTCAGCCATTATTAAAAGTTCTACTACAATTCCTGTGTCTCTTACGATGTTTCATTGGCGACGAGGGACAAAAACATTGACGAAAAAGTAGAAAAATTGAAGAAGAGGAAGTTTGACAAAGAACGTTAAAACCCAGAATCGATTCAGGACCGATATAACTAATTACCAGAGTAACGAAAATGGATCGCGGTGACCCGCAAAGAATCACAGTTGTGACGGAGACCAGGAACTTAAGAACTACACCTTTCATTCAGAGTAGTGAACCATTAAGAACAGGAAAAGAATGGGAGGATTGGCTGGAAGCCATAGAGCGTGAATTCAGATACTTCAGGATAACAGAGGCTGATAACAAGAAGGACGCATTGTTGATTTATGGTGGAAAAGAGATCGCACGTTTGGAAAAAAGTTTGAAAGATGAACCGGCAGAAGGAATTGACAATTACAATGTATTGAGAAACAAACTGAACAAGTATTTTCTTCCGAAAAAGAATAAACACCATTCAAGGTATGTTTTTTCGAAGATGAAACCGGAAAGGGATGAAACAATTGGTAGTTATGTTACAAGACTCAGAGAAAAAGCAAATGAGTGTGAATTTAGGGACACAACAGAGGAAAGAATTCTAGAACAATGTATACAAAGCATAGATAATAAAGATCTTATAAGAAAAGCTATAACTAAAGGATGGAATTTAGACCGATTCGTTGAGGAAAGTGCACAAATGGAGGACACCGATCTACAAATGAAGGCGATGAAAATCAGTGAAGAATCAGATGTATTCAAAGTTAAAAACAACTTTAATAGGAAATTTGAAAGAAGACAGGACAATAGACAACAAATAGAAACACATAATAAAACCGCTTCACGTATGTTGTGCAATTATTGTGGATTCCGGCATGAAAGTAGACAGTGTCCAGCTTATGGAAAAGAATGTAGATGTTGTGGAAGAAAAAATCATTTTGAATCAATGTGTAGATTGCGAAACAAACAGGAAAACAGATCTGAACAAAGTCAAAGAAAACAGTTTCATAAAAGATATCGTGGAAACGTAAGAAAAACTTTTGAAGATGGTACTAGTAGTGATGATTCCGATCAGTATGAGGATGATTATTTTGATAGACCAATTAAATATGTTGCAAAAATCGGAAAAGTGAAAGCTGTAAGTAGAAAAAGTGACAATGCAAAAACAGTAAAGATTCATTTAGGAGATGTAGAGATGAAAGTTGAACCCGATAGTGGTGCAGATGTAAACGTTATGGACGAACATCATTTTTCAAATCTGAGGAAATTATCAAGAAACAAACTTAAATTGGAGAAAAGTAAGACAGTGCTAAGTACATTACAGAATTCACTTCCTGTGAAAGGAGAATTCAAAACAATAGTAAGAAATGCAACGTGTGGAATGGAAACAAAATTTATTGTTATTCAAGGCAGGATAAATTCACCACCGCTTCTTAGTAGATCAACTTTACAGAAATTAGGAATGATGGAGATACGACCTGATGGATCTTTCGCAAAGGAGAATGATATGAAAGTGACAAAAGAGAAAGCAGATGTGATGCTCGTAAATGATGGTGGGAAAACAGAAATTACACAAATATTAGATGAATTTGAGAGTGTTTTTGATGGAATTGGACAGATACGAGACAATAAAAACAATAGTGAATTGTATGTGAAATTTAATATGAAACCAGGAGTTGCACCAGTAGCGCAAAAACCAAGACAAGTACCGTATTACTTACAAAAACCATTAAAACAGTGGTTAGATCAAGGAATAGAGACTGACATATTTGAAGAAGTTCCACAAGGTACTCCTGTTCAGTGGTGTTCACCTTTAGTAGTGGTGCCGAAACCAAAATTCAGTAACATAGATAAGGACAAATTAGAATCTCATATGATAAGAGCCTGTGTTGACTTACGAATACCAAATAAATCCATGGAAAGAAACAGGATAATACAGAGTCCAGTTGTAGAGGATTTTATATATAAATTTCATGAATGCAAAGTTTTTTCAAAAATGGATTTAAGACAAGGGTATCATCAATTAATGTTAGACCCAGAATCAAGAGAAATAGCAACATTCAGTACACCGTGGGGTAACATGCGACCAAAAAGACTTATATTTGGAGCAAAGTGTTCACAGGATTTGTTTGATGAACAAATGCAGAGAATATTTGGAGATATACCAAACTGTTTAAATCAGAGAGACGACATACTTATTGGTGGTATTAACATGGAGGAACACAACAAGACACTGAGAGAAGTTATACAAAGAGCAAAAGATTTTGGAGTAACCCTAAATAGAGAGAAATGTGAATTCGGAGTGGAGGAACTGGAATTTTATGGTTACAAATTTACTAAAGAGGGATTGAAACCTACACATGAGAAAGTAAGAGCCGTAAAAGAAGCAAAAGCACCCAACACAAAGGAAGCAGTCAGGAGTTTTCTAGGTATGATTGGATACTTGTCAAAATTTATACCAAGATATTCGTTACTTACAGCACCACTGAGAAAACTAACACACAAGGATACAAAGTTTAAGTGGGGACGTGAAGAGAATTCAGCATTTGAGAAACTCAAGGATAGCATAACAAATGAGAGTACAATGGCATTTTTCAATCCAACTAGACCAATAGTGGTACGTTGCGAAGCAAGTTTCAATGAAGGATTATCAGCAGGATTATTCCAACAAACGGAAAAAGGTTTACAACCAGTGCATTTCATTAGTCGTTCTATGTCTGATACAGAAAAGAGATACAGTCAGACAGAAAAGGATGCGTTATCTATAAGATGGGCCAAGAACAGATTTAGTTTATACCTTCTAGGAGCACCAAGATTCAAAATAATAACTGCACACAAACCGTTAATCCCTATGTTTAATAAAACAACAATCAAGTTACCACCACGCATAGAAAAGTGGGTTATGGATATGCAAGATGTAGATTTTGAACTTTTATACGAACCGGGAAAAGATGAAGCTGATCCGTTAGATTTCTTGTCAAGACATCCTTTACCAGAAAAGGAAACAGATGGAACAGAAAAAGTGATTAAAGCAATTATTCACAATGAGCATGCTGTAATGCTAGAACAATTAAAAGAGGAAACGGGAAAAGACGAACAATTAATAAAACTTAAAGATATTATTCAGAAAAGTAATTGGGAAAATAATAAGAAAAACATGAACATAAAGCCTTACTATCATTTAAGGAATGAACTTTACGTAGCCGAAGGACTAGTATTTAGACTAAACCAAATAGTTGTACCAAGGACATTACAAGACAAAGTGATCAGAGCTGCACATAAAATGGGACATTTCGGAATGACAAAAACAAAACAAATGTTGAGAGAGAAATATTGGTTTCCAACAATGAATTCGATGGTTGAGGAGACAATCAAGAAGTGTTTCGAGTGTCAAGTTACAACTAAACAACAGAGTAAAGAACCTTTGAAAATGACAGAAATACCGGAAAATCCGTGGGAAGTCGTCTCAGTGGATTTTGGAGGCCCGTATCCAGATGGACATTACAATCTTGTAGTAATAGACAAAAGGACGAGATATCCTGAAGTTGAAAAATTAAACACAACTGCTTTTAAACAAACTAAGGAGAAATTAATTAAGATTTTTGCGACACATGGTGTTCCGAGAAGATTAGAAAGTGATAATGGACCACCATTCAATTCTATTGATTTTACCAATTTTTCAGTCGAGGAAGGATTTGAACATCACAAAATTACACCGCTACACCCGAGAGCAAATGGAGAAGCAGAAGCATTTATGAAAGTACTAAACAAGACAGAACAAATCGCAAACCTTCAACACAAGGATAGCGCTATAGCCATTCAAGAAATGCTTGTAGGATATAGATCAACACCACATCCAGCAACAGGAGTTTCACCATATGAAGCACTTATGAAAAGACAAATCAGAACAAAGTTAGACTATGTTTCCAGATTAAGCAATGACAATCAAATAACTGACGATAAGTTAATAAATGATAGAGACAAATGTTATAAAGACAAGATAAAGAATCAAGCTGAAAACCGGAATACAAAGGAACATAACTTTAAAATTGGTGATTATGTCTTATTAGAACAAAGTAAAGTGAACAAATGGTCAACTGCATATGAACCTGCATTTTATGTAGTATATGTTACCAATGGTTCAGCAATTGGAGCTAGAAGGATGACAGATGGAAGGGAAATTCGAAGAGACGCTAGTAAATTTAAATTAGCCAATGAACTGATGAAGGAAGAGGAAGAATATGGGCCCCCCGCAAGACAGGCGCGGGAGGGGGCAGATTATAGAGAGGATACAGTAAGAAGAGAAAATGGGCCCCCCGCAAGACAGGCGCGGGAGGGGGCGGATTTAAGAGAGGACACAGTAAGAAGAGAATATGGGTTCCCGGCAAGACAAGCGCGGGAGGGGACGGATTGGAGAGAAAGACTATTAAGAAGATCTGGATTGTGTGATGAAAAGACTGATAATAAGAACAATGAACAAAATTCAAATATTTGTGAAAATAGGCAAACAGTAAATGACAGACCCCAACGCGAACGTAGGGCACCGACACATTTTAATGACTTTATAATGGAATAGAAAAGAAAGTGATCTAGAGAATATTCAATTAAGTGAAATTCAAGAGACTGTAAATTTTTTAACCAATAATTAATAACACAAACACATGTTGTAACATTCTTTTAATCATTCTTTTTATTTCTTTTAATTTTACATTTCTGTTCTTTTATTTTAAAGTCATGGAGGAATGTAGTATCCATGAAAGTCCGCGAAATTACCTCTTACACATTTGCACTTACATTATTACGTTTTCGTTACTACGGCATTCTTTGTATATTATGTTAGTCAGCCATTATTAAAAGTTCTACTACAATTCCTGTGTCTCTTACGATGTTTCAATACCTATTTTAATGAAAGAAATCTCTGTATCACGCAAAAATTATTACACCAGAGATTTCGGGATCACAAACTTGTCAAAACTTTTACTAAATTTTATCATTGGTACAAGGACATCATTCATAAATATAAATCAACGTGCAAACATCTTATATGTTCAGGTATTTCACATCCCATCTTTTATGGTAATATTCTATATAAAGCACAAAAAAGTCGTCATTCACCTGAAAAGCTAACCAGACCTTTAAACAGACTTATATTATTACGATACTGTTGTCAAGTCATTAAAGATAGCATTTTTTTTAATTAATATTGATTGACTTATAGGGTCTTTGCATTGGAAAAAAACACATATATTCTAAAACCAGTTTTTGGCATGATACATGTTATGTTCTTCTCGTATAATTTATGATGGCATGATACTAAACTCCTAAAGAGGAGGGATTGTGGCTGATTTTCTATATGAAAAAGACATAATCTTTCGATCAGTTTAATTGAGATCTTGAGCTGGTATATTAGTAACTGCTAGTTGTCCTTTGTTAATAAATATTGATCATTGTCATTTTGCTTAGTTTCTTATGTTACCTTTTCAGCTCACCTGACCCAAAGGGTCCTTGGGTAGTCCCCTTCCAAATTGTGTCCGATAGTCCCGACATCTGACCAAGATGGCTGCCACGGCAGAACTTAGTTTAACATAGGATCTTATGGGAAATTCATTTAAAAATCTTCTTGTCTGAAACTACTGGGCCAATTGGAAGCAGACTTGACAGCTATGGACTGTAAATGGTCCTCTGTCAGAAATATGTCCAATGACCTAGATTGTCAACCAAGATGGCCACCACAGCCGAACTAGTTTTAAATGGGACCCTATGGGAAAATTCATTAAATATTCTTCTTGTCTGAAACAACTGAGCCAGTTAGAACAAGACTTGGCAGCAATGGTCCTTAGATTGTCCTCTTTCAGAATTTTGTTCTATGACCTGGACTGTTAACCGAGATGGCCACCACAGCCAAACTTTTAACCCTATCGGAACTGGTTGCTATATGTAATAGACAATGCGATATCAGGTGAGAGATACAGGCTCCTGGGAGCCTCTGGTTTAACATCGGATATCTTTTGAACTGAGGTTTACTGTGTGTATTGCTGTTTGTTTGTTTATTCCACATTGGCTTTAGGTATAGGGGGAGGGTTAAGATCTCACAAAACATGTTTATCCCTGCCACATTTTTGCACCTGTCCCAAGTTAGGAACCTCCAGGTTCATTTGTATGTTTCGGAGTTTAGTGTCCCGTCCATTTCGCTGAACTAGTATGCATTATTATTTAGGGGCCAGGGATGGGGTAATGTTAATCAGTAATCGTAATTAGCTGTAATCGATTACATTTCTCAATGTAATCACATATAATCAGTAATGGTGCATTTTCTAATTACAGGTAATTGTAATTTAATCAATTACAGTGCAAAAAGTTGGGGTAATCATGATTACTTTTAGATTACATTCATATGATTACTTGCTGATTTCTATATAAAAATTCCTTCATTCATATCTATAAATAATCATCACACTCTCACTTTGATTGTTAATGATTTAATATTATTGATCTTTTTTATCTTTTAACAATTTAAGGTTTAGTATAACCATGCTTGAAGGGCATGTGGAGTATAAATTTGTGATTTATTTTGAAAACTGTTCACTTAATGAATTTACCTTACTTTAATAATCAATATAAATAGATCCACTTAAACAATCTAAAAACAATTGCTGTAAATGTTCAACAAAATAAGATCTACAAATAAGTCAACATGACCAAAATCATTGATTGACCCCTTATAGGAGTTTTTGCCCTTTAAAGACGGCATCCGATGTAAACTTTCCTTTAAAGATCTCCTCCTCTGAAACCACTGGGCTAAATAGATGAAAACTATATGCACATAAAATGAATAAAAAAGAAATTGAATGGCAAATTTTTGTCAGAGTTGTTGTTTCTGTCTAAAGTGAATTTCCTGGATAATGGGATATTTTTTGTTGACATTTTTAAAATCCAGTCAGCATTTTTGAAAAAGAAATTTTGAATGTAGTAATTTTAAACTAATCCAGTTGATATACTGTGATATGTGCTGTGAATTGTCCATGATTATTGTATTGATACACTCTTGATGGAAACTAATATCATTTATACTACAGAGATGCTGGTGGAGCACTGGGTAAACTTGAAGCGGCTCACGAAGAAGAATACTTCAGAAAATTGGTAAGTCATACGGTGAATGTTATATAATTTCCCAAGTTTTGGAGTACTAGTATATGAAATTTTAAAATTTTTGGGTCCAAACTTTGGTGGAATGATTCGAAATTTGTGTCTGCATCCTTGACTTCCAACCGACATGGCTGCTGTGACTAAAAAAATAGAAAAAAAGGGGTTTGAATTTTAAAAATCTATGTAACTACATGGCCAATTGGAACAAGACTTGGCAGCAGTGGTCCTTAGGTGGTCCTCTTTCAGAATTGTGTTCGATGACATGAACCTGTCGACCAAGCTGGCCACCAAAGCCGAACATAATTTAACATAGGACCCGATTGGGAAATTCATTAAAAAATCTTGTCTGAAACTACTGAGCCAATTGGAACCAGACTTGACAGCAATGGTCCTTAGATGGTCCTCTGTCAGAATTATGTCCAATGACCCAGAATGTCAACCAAGATGGCCGCCACAGCCGAACATTATTAAACATAGGACCCTATGGGGAAATTCATTAAAAAATCTTCTTGTCTGAAACTACTGAGCCAATTGGAACAAGACTTGACAGAAATGGTTCATAGGTGGTCTTCTTTCAGAAATGTTTCCAATGACCCGGAATGTCAACAAAGAGGGCTGCCACATCTGAACTTAGTTTTAACATAAGACCTTATATGAAAAATCATTAAAAAATCTTGTCTGATACTACTTAGCCAATTGGAACCAAAGTTGGCAGAAATGGTCCTTAGATGGTCCTCTTTCAGATGTGTGTCCAATGACCTGGACTATCAACCAAGATGTCCACCACAGCAAAAATGTTTATCATTGGACCCTATTGGAAAATTCATTAAAAAATCTTTTTGTCGGAAACTTCAGAGCCAGTTATAACCAAACTTGGCAGATATGGTCCTTAAATGGTCCTCTGTCAGAATTGCTACTGATGACCCAGAATATCATCCACCACAGCCGAACTTAGTTAAACATAGAACCCTATGGGAAAATTCCTCAAAAAACCACTAAGCCAATTGGTCCTCTTTCAGAATTGTGTCCAATGACGGAATGCATATGTCAACAAAGATGGCCGCAAAGCTGAACTTAGTTTAACATAGGAGACTATGGGAAAATTCATTAAATAATCTTCTCGTCTGAAACTACTGAGCCAATCGGAACCAGACTTGGCACCAATGGTCCTTAGATGGTTCTCTTTCAGAATTATTTCTGATGACCTGGACTGTCAACCCAAATTTCTGCCACCGCTGAACTTGGTTTAACTTAGGACCCTAAGAAAAAATTCATTCCAAAATCTTTTTGTCTGAAATCACTAAGCCAGTTTGGACCAGATTTGGCAGCAATGAACCTTAGATGGTCCCACTAGTAACTCAATTTTAATCTTGATCGGCCATTTCGATCTAGATTTGTCTTGTTTGTCTTGATTTTTCGAGAGGAAATAAATTCTAACCAAAACAAGATTTTCAAAGCACTTTTACGATCAGAGCGCTTGCAGCCAATCAAGATCAGTTCAGACCAAATCGGATCATTTCATATCACCTGTCATTACCTTAAAAAGACCTTTTTAAGAAGGATTTGGATCTGTTCAGTACAGAAAGAAAATACTGAAAATCTCTGTTAGGATTGTTAAGAACGTCAAGATCATAATTCATTTTACATATTTCCTTCCGTTTTATTCTCGGATTTACCTATGATTCAATAGGGATTATTGTCAGGGAAAGTTTTAAAGTTAAATCGATTTATTGACATAATGTATTGATTTTTGTTATAAAATATGTTATAAAAATACTTGTTTTTTTTCTGAATATGTATAGGAATATACAGATCTTGTATTTATCACCTAAATTAAAATCATTCATATTTGAATTTAGAAACATGTACATCAGAGAATGGGTTTGTCACTGCACATGATATTTTCTACCAATGTTTGATGAAAATTCGTAAATACATTGTTAAAAATTTTACCTTTTCAGGTCACCTGGCCCAAAGGGCCATGTGAGCGATTGCCATCACTTGGCATCCGTCATCTGTCGTTGTCGTAAACTTTTTTTTAAAGATCTCCTCAGAAACCAAAAGGCCAAATGGAACAATATTTGGCAGCAATGGTCCTTAGGTGGTTCTCTCCCAGAACTATAGCCGATGACCTGGCCCGTCATCCAAGATGGCTGCCAGATCCAAACATGTTTAACATAGGACCCTATGGGACATTTACTTAAAGATCTTCTCGTCTGAAACACTTGGTCAATTGGAATAAAATTTAGCACCAATTGGCCTTAGGTGGTCCTCTTTGAGAATTATATCCTATAACCCAGCTCCTCATCCAAGATGACCGCCAGAGCCGAACATAGTTTAACATAGGACCCTATGGGGAATTTAATTAAAGATCTTCTTGTCTGAAACCACTTGGCCAATTGGAACAAATAGGCTGCATTACCCTCCTTACATTTTTTTTATGTATTATATTGCATGTTATTATAGATAAAGACAAACTGTAATTGGGAAAAATGTTCAACAAAGTAAGATCTACAAATAAGTCAACATGACCAAAATCATCAGTTGACCCCTTATAGGAGTTTTTGCCCTTTAAAGTCAATTTTTCACATTCTTTTCGTCATCTCATAAACTTTCAAAAACCTTCTCCTCTGAAACTACAGAATCAATTTCATCCAAACTTAGGCTGAAAGATCCTTAGGGTATCTAGTATAAAGTTTGTTTTATTTCTTGTCTATTGAGAAACTGTTTTATTTTCTGGTCTATTGAGAAACATGGCTGCCATAGAATATAGACGAAAAATGCACGTTTTGGTTCATATCTAAAAAACTAAGGCAGTTAGAGCAAAACTGACAGAGGTAAAACTGTTTATGAGGTCAAGATCTACCTGCCATGAAATTTTCAGATGAATCGGTCAACCCATTTTCTGGGTATTGCCCTTGAATTGTTAATTTTAAGGAAATTTTGCAGTTTTAGGTTATTAACTTAAAGATAATTATAGATAAAGACAAAATGTTAAGCAATTTAAGATCTACAAACAAGTCAAAATGACCAAAATTGTCAATTGACCCCTTATTGGAGTTTTTTTCCCTTGAAGATTATTTACATTTAAGAAGTAATTATCTGTAAAAATGATGGTCTGAAATATTGTCACAGATGTTTAGAGCATAACTTGAAATAAAGTAAATGGTAGCTGTGCAAGTAAAATGGATGGTCTAGGGTCAACTTCATTGAAAAATCCAAATTACAACCGATGGAAAAGTCCCTAGCAACCAGATATATTTGGGTTCAGGACCCTACAATTTACCTGTTCCAAGTCAAAATGGAAGTTCAAGAGTCAAGGCCAATGAAAAAGTCCATAGCAACCGATGAAAAAGTCCATAGCAGCCATATATATTTGGGTTCAGGATTCTGTATTTTAACTGTACAAGTCAAAAAAAAGGTGAAAAATTCAACAGTATGTATACATTAAATAGCAAAAATAATCATTGATGCAAGACTACACAAAAAAATAACAGGTGAGCAATTCAGTCTTTTTGGGAGCCTCTTGATTTTTTCTTGGTTCTTATCTAATTAAGCCGGAGATATTTATGGCATAGGTTGTGTATTTTGTCAGAGAAATGTATGTATAATAATTTATTTTAGTTTTGTTTCGTGTTTTACCTGATCGTGTTAGTAAACCTTAAGAAAAGATGTTAGGTAAACTTTTTACATTTAGCTGAAGACAAATTTTAAATACAATAAAATATTTAGTAAATAAATTAAAACTCCGGTAGTTGTATTTCGTCATCAAAGGCCTTCTCCAATGTACAAAGATGTCATTAAACTGGACAATCACCCAACTTCTACAGGTAAACATTGATTAATTTGTCCCATAACATAATTTAAGAAAAAGGTTAATCAAAACTTAGATTTCCGTTCATTTCTAAATTCTTATGGATTCTCAAATGTACTTGTGCATACATAAATTTCAGTGATAAGTACATGTGTAAAATTTGTGTATTTCTGAATATCATTTATCATTATATAAAACATGTGAAACACCCGTATGATTGTTAGAATATTTTTAACAAAACAAGGGCATAATACATTAAGTCTATAAAATGACCATTCAGTATAATTTCAAAGCCTTCACTGAAAAGTAATAAAGCGTGATAAACCCTACTAAATCGTGGGAAAGTCTGAGAATAAAACAAAAGAAATTATTTAAAATTAATTATGATCTTGACGTTCTTAACAATCCTAACAAAGATTTTCAGTCTTTTTAAGGTAATGACTGATGATATGAAATGATCCAATTTGGTCTGAACCGATCTTGATTGGCTGCAAGCGATCTGATCGTAAAAGTGGTTTTAAAATTATGTTTTGGTTTGAATTTATTTCCTCACGAAAAAATCAAGACAAACAAGACAAATCAAGATTAAAATCGAGTTACTATTGTCCTTTTTCAGAATTGTGTCCAAGTACGTACCCGGAATGTCAACCAAGATGGCTGCCACAACTGAACTTAGTTTTAAATAAGACCCTGTGGGAAAATTAATTAAATAATCTTTTTGTCTTAAACAGCTGAGCCAGTTGGAACAAGATTTTGCACTAATGGACCTTAATGGTCCTCTTTCAGAATTATGTCCAATGACCAGGAATGTCAACCAAAATAGCTGCCACAGCCGAACTTAGTTTAACATAGGACCCCAATGGAAAATTCATTTAAAAATCTTCTTATCTGAGACCATTTGGCCAATTGGGATCAGACTTGCCAGCAATGGTCATCAGATGGTCCCCTTTCAGAATTGCAGCTGCTGACCTGGCCTGTCAGTCAACATGGTCACCAAAGCTGAACTTATTTTAACATAGGACCCTATGGGAAAATTTACTTTTCAGATCATCAAACCTTAAACTTGGCCATTTGGAACAAGACTAATGACAGCAATGGTCCTCTTTCAGAATTGTGTTTGATAATCTTGAATGTCAACTTAGATTGCCACCACTCTCTTACTTTGTTTAACATTGTACCTATGGGAAAACCAGCCAAGATAACTGCTACACTCAAAGTTACATCCAGGTGAGTGATGGAGGCTCTTGAGAGCCTCTAGTTTGTTTTGTCTTACAAAAGTGCCTTAAATATAACTTGTATATCTGTAATATTCAAATGATTTAAATATATTGACAGTGAATTGCATTGTAGGCAGCACAACAGCTCAAAGAATTGAAAACACATTTAGAAGAGGAAGTTCATTATCATGAGAAAGAAATTCTGGAACATAAGGTCATCTCATTGGTCAATTTTTTATAGCTCACCATGCTTATGTATGTAACCCTTTGAATGTGAATGCTCTACCTATTTTCAAGTAGATAGTATAACTCTCTGGCAATACATGTCAATACACAACTGATAGCACCCTGACATTACTATAAATATAAGAATGAATTATTTGATGCAATTATAAAGTTCCAAAATTTGGCTGAAAATTAACTGCAATAAATAATGAAGTTGTGTTTGAACTTTTAGCTAGAGAATTTTGCATGTTTTAGCATGGTGCTTTCATTGATCTGGTACAGCAAACAGGAAATTATCAAACAAGATACATTTCATGTACATTTTTATTATCTATAGGAAATAAAATTGTCTTCAGACTTTCCTACTATATATAAATTTAAATTAACTTCCTAATACAGACATACTTTCGATTGATTATTTAGGAGAAACAGCAATAATTATGTACATATAGTATGATTTCAAAAAATAAATTTTATCATGTTTCAGTCTGTTGCTGACTGTATCTTGTTTCTAATACTCCTGCTTGCATTTATCAGCCTGTAAGCCTTGGTAACAGTATAATCAACCTGCACTAATTTTTAGTCTTCTTTCTATGCAATTCTAAAGCAAGCTCAGCAGCTTAAAGAAATGAAAGAGCATTTGGATGAAGAAGTTTCTCATCATGAACATGAAATAAAACGACATCAGGTATGCATTGTATGGCGTCCATTTCTCTGAACTAGGGGCCAGCTGAAGCCCACCTAGGGGTGTGGGATTTTCTCACTGCTTTGAAGACCCATTGGTGGCCTTTAGCTGTATTCTGCTCTTTGGTCGGGTTGTTGACTCTTTGACACATTCCCGTTTCCATTCTCTATTCTATTGTGTCGTTGGTAAATAAATGTGTTTGTGTGTAGAATATGCATTAGACAGTTTGAGGAAATTTGTAAAAGATTTGAGCAGACATGCTTGTTTTTGACGATTTGACTTAGTTAAAATGTGATCATTAGAAAAATTTTCATACTTTTTAGCTGCCTGGCCTATAGACCATGTGAGTTTATGTCATCACTTTGTGTCTGTCGTCCATAAAACTTTTCACATTTTGATCTTCTCTTCTGAAACTACTTTGTTACAGATTACAACCAAATGATCCTCCTTGGTTCTGGTCAGATCAACAATATTTCCACCAAAGGCCATCTTTGATTTTGATTGGCCAGTTTTCAAAAATCTTTTCCTCTGAAACTACGGTATGAAATGTTTTGAAATTTTGCAGGATTCATGACAACAATACCATCAACTAACGATCTAATTTGGTTGAGATTCATCCGATCAAGCAATGACTGCGGCTTTTCAAAGTTTCTATTGAATCCATATGGGAAAAGACATCACTTTGTGTCCGTCGTTGTCATCGTAAACATTCCTTTAAAGATCTTCTCCTCTGAAAGCACTGGGCCAATTTCAACAAAACAGATGTCCTTAGGTGGTCCTCTTTCAGAATTATATCCGATGACCCTGTCCACCATCCAAGATGGCTGCCAGACCCCAACTTAGTTTAACATAGGACCTAATGGGAAAGTTCATGGAAAGATTTTCTTGTCTGAAACCACTGAGCCAATTGAAAGAAGACTTGGCAGCAATGGTTCTTAGATGGTCCTCTTTCAGAATTGTGTCTGATGACCCAGATTGTCAACAAAGATGGCCACCACAGCTGAAAATTCATTTAAAAAATCTTCTTGTCTGAAACCACTGAGCCAATTGGAACAAGACTTGATAGCAATAGTCCTTAGATGGTCCTCATTCAGAATTATGTCTGATGACCCAGAAAGTCAACCAAGATGTCCACTACAGCCGAACTTAGTTTAACGTAGGACCCTATGGGACAATTCATTAAAAAAATCTTCTTGTCTTAAACCACTAAGCCAATTGGAACTATGCTTATCAGAAATGGTCTTTATCTCTTTCAGGCGTTGGCCATATGACGGAACTGTCAACAAAGATGGTCACCACAGCTGAACTTAATTTAACATAGGACCCGATGGGAAAATTCATTTAAAAAATCTCCTTGTCTGAAAGCACTCAGCCAATTGGAATCAGACTTGGAAGCCATGGTTATTAGATTATCCACTTTCAGAATTATGTCCAATAATATAGATGTTTGTTTCTTAGGTGCTTTTATGGCTGTTGATCGGCAAATTTAATCCAGGTGAGCGATACAGGCTCCTGGGAGACTAGTCTTTATATAATCAAAATATATTATACTAGTGTACTTTATTTTAGTCAGTTTCTCATATATCTAATTCTCAAAACTGTTCTTTTAATTATAACACTTTGTTCTTCCAGAAATTTTAGTTTTACAGTCATAATTGAAGCTAAAGAAAGTTTTATATCAGTTTCCCCTGATGAATTCACAATCTTCGTATATAGAGGAAAACATCTTTTATTTTTATCAATATTCAACATTACTGAAACTTCATTGCTCTTAATTTTTAACTCACCTGACCCAAAAGGTCATTGTGAGGTATTGACATCACTTTTAGTCCGTTGTCTGTCCGTCCATTTGACATTTTGAACTTTACTAGAGAACCACTGAATGGATTGAAACCAAACATGGCACAAATGTTCCTTACAAGGTGCTGACCAAGGTACTTTGGTTCTGATCCGTCATCCAACATGGCTGCCAGCATAGGACTTAGTTTAACAATGGACCTTATGGGAAATACATATAAAAATCTTCTAGAGAACTGCTGAATGGATTGAAACCAAACATGGGATCCTTATGAGGAACTGACCAAGTGTTGTTACTTTGTTGCCAATCCGTCTTCGAAGTTGGCCGCAAGCAGGGGACCTAGTTTAAGATAGAACCCTGTGGGAAATACATACAAAAATCTTCTTCTAGAGAACCACAAAATGGATTTAACCCAAACATGGAATGAATGTTCCTTATGGGGTGCTGACCAAGTGTTGTTACTATGTTGCTGATCAGTCATTCAAGATGACTGCCAGCAGGGGACGTAGTTTAACATAGGACCCTATGGGAAATACCTACAAAAATATTCTTCTAGAGAACCTCTTAATGGATTAAAACTAAACATGGCATGAATGTTTCTTATCACGTGCTTACAAAGTGCTGTTTACTTTGATGCTGATCTGTCATCCAAGATGGCCTCCAGCGGGTGACTTAGTTTAACACAGGACCCTATGTAAATTAATACATACGAAAATCTTTTTTTTAGAGAGCCGCTGAATTGATTGAAACGAAACATGGCATGAATTTTCCTTATGAGGTGCTGACCATGTGTTGTTACATTGGTGCAGATCTGTCATTCATGATGGCTGTCAGCAGAAGACTTAGTTTAACATCAGACCCTATGCTAATTACATACAAATGGCTTCTTCTTGAAAATTATTGAATGGATTGAAACCAAACATGGCATGATGTTAATCTCGAGGTCCTTTAGCAATGAAAAAATGGAAATATCAGGTGAGCGTGACAGGCTCCTGGAAGCCACTGGTTAAAAATATATCTACCAAATTTCAGATCAAAACCAAATTATTTATGTTGTCTTTATTATACATCTTTCACAGACAGGACATATCATGGTATACCAATGTTCGTCCATCAACACTTCATACGGTAACTCAAATTTGGTTCAATCATTTCTCATGAAATTTTAACATTAGGATTGACAGAAGAAAGCTTCCTTTTGATTTTGAAGATTTTCAGTTTTGTCATTCTGGAGTTATGGGACTTAGATTGTTCAAATGTAAGCAATTTTTCACATGTCGTGCATAAACTCAAGAATACATTAACTGATTTTCTTCAAACTATAACAAATTATCACAAATGATAGTCTGAGGGTCTGTGTACTTTTTGACGATTTTAATTTTTTTCATTCCAGAGTTATGGGACTTAGATTGTCCAAATATAAGCAATTTTTCACATGTCATGCACGAACTCAAGTAAGCAACAACAACAACAATACTTTATTTTAAGAGGGTTACACAGTTAGTTATATAACTAATCTTCCCTGAGGCCCTCATCATAGAAAAGCATAAACAAAAATGCAAACATATACATGGCATACATTAGTATAAAAGTCAAGTAATGATAATGTTCAATACAACTGCATAAAATGTTATGAAAAAATAAACATGATGAAATAATTAATATTCAATATTTTTTTTTCAATTGGTTGTTTTCAATAAATGATCTGTTATTTTGAATTTGAAAGAATTAACATTTGTAATATTTCGTAACGATATAGGCAAATTGTTCCACAAGAATGGTCCAGAATACATAAAAGATTTCTTGAACAATTCGATTTTTGGTTTAGGGAGTATGAGGTTTCCTTGAACAGCATTTCTCAAGGGGTATGGATTTGTGTCTGAAACATAATGAAACTTGCTAGTAAGATATGATGGGGCATCATTTTTGATGCACTTAAATGTCATCACAAACTTGTGATATTTTATTCTCTGTTCAACCGTCATCCAGTTTAAGTGTTTGAATAAGGGCTCAGAAGGAGCGAAAGGGTCTGTTTCTAGTATTATTCTAGCAGCTCTCTTTTGTAATTTCAATATCCTATTTAAACCCTCACTGCTACAACTACTCCACACTATACAACAATAATCAATTAGTGGTAAGATATAACCATTATAAAATAATTTTCTGCAGTCTAGATTTAGAAATTTCTTAATCTTTATTAGTACCGGTAGATATAGCCTAGATGAAATTTTTGAGCAGATCGAATCAATTTGGTTTGTCCATGTGAGGGAAGGGTCAATTTTAATGCGTAAGAGACTTTCGCATGTGGAAGATTGTATCACTTGATTGTTAATAGTTAAACAACTTTCACTGTAATGTGGCATTGCTTTTTGCTTTGTTCCAATAATCATATATTTTGTTTTATTTTTATTGATGAACATATTGTTATCATTACACCATTCCTCAACACCATGCAAATCTTCTTGTACCTTTGACTGCAGAGTTTGATAACAACTACCAGAAAGATGTAAAGTTGAATCATCAGCATATAAGTCAGTGCAACAATTTTTCATATAGATAGGAAGGTCATTTATGTATAAAATAAACAGAAGAGGCCCTAATATGGAGCCTTGGGGGACACCATACTTGATATAAAGTTTTTCAGAATGAGCATTACCAATTTGTACTTGTTGAGTTCTTTCTTTCAAATAGGATTTGAAAAAAGAAACAGCAGCATTATCAAATCCATAAATTTCAAGTTTTTTACAGAGAATATCATTATCTACTACATCAAAGGCTTTCTTAAAATCCAATAGGACTGCTAAGTTGATGTTACTGTCATTCATGTCCTGTACCCATTTATCTATGATATTGATAAGGGCAGTTTGGCAAGAGTGTTCTTGTCTAAACCCAGACTGTGCTGGGTGTAAAAGATTAAGTCTTTTTAGATAGTCATGCAAATGTTTTGAAACATGCTTTTCTAAAAGTTTTGATAAAACAGGAAGTACAGAAATTGGTCTATAATTTGTTGCCATGAATTTTTCCCCAGCTTTAAAAACAGGGGTTACTCTTGCATTCTTTAGAACAGTGGGCATTGTACTTGTATCTATTATTCTGTTAAAAATGTAAGTTAAAGATGAAGTTATGAAAGGAGCACTTAATTTTAAAATTTTTGGTCCTATGTTATCAGATCCGGTGGATTTATTAATGTCAAGTTTGATAATCTCATTAAATAAATTATTTATTGTGACTGGTGGAATTGAGAATTTTTCATGTTTCATCTTAGTAAATTTCTTTTGTACAAACTGAGTTAATCTTGCATAATCATGATTATTGCTCCCAGATCTATCAGTTCTCAGGTTTTCAACACATGACGTAAAAAATTTATTAAAAACATTACAAATGTCATTGACATTTTTAGTTCTAACACCATCTTCATTTAGAAGCTCATTTGGTTTTTCTTGTTGGGATGGGTTTAGACTGTGAATACATTTCCACAAATCTTTTGATGCTTTTGAATTTTTTACCATCTGTGAATAAAAAGTTCTTTTTGATTCATCAATTATGTGTTTGGTCCTGTTTCGCCAAAATTTGAATTCCGACCACATTCCTAGTTTATGGTATTTCTCTCTCATTTTCCTGGCATACATAATTTCATTTGTCAACCATTCAGGTTGTCTGTCTCTTTTTACTCTTTTAGTAACAATAGGTGCATGTTTATCAAGAACTCCATTAAATATGTCATACCACATCTGAATACATGTATTTGGATGACTTTCATGTTCAATTTTATCAAAAGGTGCAATAGCTAAGTCACTTAAAAAATTTGTCTCATTAAATTTTTTAAAGTTCCTGTAAGAAATGGTAGTATGAATATCTTTTTTAATATGTGTGGCAATTTTTTCTTTTCTAGTTAAACATACTGGATAATGATCACTTATTGAGAATTTAGCAACATGTGATTCTAGTATCAAATCCTTATTGGTGACATAAACATGATCAATTAGTGTACTAGAATCAGGTGTAACTCTTGTTGCTTCTTGGATTATCTGGTTGAGATTATAGGTTTCTAATAAACTTAGCCATTTTTGTGGTTGTTTATTTGGTTTCAAAAAATCTATATTAAAATCACCAACTAAAATTATATCTGAATTATGATTGATGGCTGTTGTCAATTCTTTTTCAAATTCATCAATCCAATTAATTAATGAACTAGGAGGTCTGTATACTGAACATAATAAAAATGATTTTTTGTGAACAGGTTTAATTTCAAACCACATTGTTTCAATGTCACTTATTTCAAATTCAGCTTTTCTATCAAAAATCACTTTTTCTGAAAAATAAGCAACCAAACCACCTCCACCCCGCAATATTCTATCTTTTCTGTTCAAAATAAATCCAGGAATTTGTATAAAATTATCCTGGGTGTTCCTGTCCAAAAATGTTTCACAACAACTGTATATATCTGGAGGATTTTCAGAGAACATTAAATTGTATTTGATTTCATCTAGCTTGTGTTCAACTCTGTTGACATTATGTGAACATATTTTTATACCCTTGGTTAAAGAAAAGTCATAAACATTATCTTTTCCTTCAGATATTTCTTGTAAATGAGTTAATTCATAACAATTATTTAGTAAGGCAAATAAACATGCTGTAACTAATACACTTAATCCCATAGAAAAACAAAGCTTAAAATCAACAGGTGATATGGCCTCAGGGGGATTGCACAAAACATTTGTATCAGTACATTGCAAATTAATTACATCATCATTAGATTCATAAGTACCATTATCAGATTTTGTAACAGTTACAGTATCAGTGTTAATCACTGTCAAATTTCCAGCATTATTCATACTGGTGATTAAATTTATTTTGTTCAAATCACTTAAACTAGTTTTAGAAAAATTGATGATAGATTTGTCCATTATATTTGAAGAATGTTTAAGTTTAATGATTTTTTCACTTTTCTTAAATAAATATTTAAGACTACTGTCTATAGGGCAGATACACTTGTAAGTATTACATTCTTGACAAATTTGATATAAAACATCAAAATAGTTTTTGGAAGTCTTTTCATTTTTAGAAATAAATTTTAAAGATGAAATGGCTATATCTTCGTTGCCATCTTCCTAACTCCAATACAGATCACAAAATTTCTCTTTATGACCAAATGATTTACAGGAGAAACAAGAAACAGGTTTACCATGCCTACATGTATTTAGGTCATGGCCTCTTTCACCACAGTATTGACAGTAATCATTGTCAGATGAAAGTTTAAGAATTTTTACATATTGATCAATGTTTTGTAAAAATATCTTTGTTCCCATTTTTGTAAGATGAATGCCATCTCTTTGGAATAAAGTCTTTTTGACATAGCCATAGTTATCATGAAAAAATTTGCTATGATCTATATATTGCAAATTGTAATATTCACAAAGATCAATGAGAATTTGGTTTACCGGTTCTACATCTGCATCCTTTCTGGGGGGTACACTTGACACAATAATTCTAGTGTTCATATCTGCTTTAGATCTTAGCAAGTACAGTAGACTTTCATAGTTCTCTTGAATCAAATTCAGGGTGGCACCGTTGCTTATATCATTACCACCAATATGGACAATGATTGATTTATATTGCCTTATGTCTGTTTCTTTCACAATGTTGATAATATCAATAATTCTTGCACCTCTGTTTGTTGATACACTGGTGTTTATCAGGTCTTTTGTATTAATGCTTTTCAGTAGCGAACTACCTATCACAAGAATGTTATTATTATTTCTATTCATTTTCTGATGTTGGGATCCATTCACACGACTTTTACCCTTTTTTTCCAGAGAGTAGGATTTAGATATATTTGGATATATTTAGATATAAGCCTTGACTGATTTTCTTCAAACTTAACAAATTATTACAAAATGATGGTCTGTATACTTTTTGACGATTTTCACTTTTGTCTTTCCAGAGTTATGGGACTTAGATTGTCGAAATATATGCAATTTTTTATAAGTATAAAATTTCCTGCTTACACAAAGATGATATTTAGTTTGTTGTTAGTGTTATAATTTAGATATCTTAAGCCATTAAAAAAGTAACATGATACTTGATTTGCTAAAAAAATAAAATCAATATTTTCCTACTGGCGTATCATGCAAATAAGGTGCAACAGTTTATTATTAGCTCACCTGGCCTAAAAGCTATTGCCATCACTTGGTGTCTGTCGTCCGTCGTCATTGTCTTTAACTTTTCTTTAAAGATCTTCTCTGAAACCACTGGGCCAATTGGAACAAAATTGGCAGCAATGGTCCTTAGGGGGTCCTCTTTCAGAGTTGTATCAGATGACTCGGCCCATTATCTAAGGTTGCCGCCAGAGCCGAACATAGTTTAACATAGGACCCTATGGGAAATTTACTGAAAGATCTTCTTGTCTGAAACCACTTTCCTAATTGGAACAAAACTTAGCAGCAATGGTCCTTAGGTGGTCTTATTTCAGAATTGTATCCCATGACCCCATCTGTCATCCATGATGGCCACCAGAGCCAAACATAGTTTAACATTGGAACTTATGGGGAATTTACTTAAAGATATATTTGCCTGAAACCACTTTACCAATTGGACCATATGTTGGCAGCAATGGTCCTTAGGTGGTCGTCTTTCAGAATTATATCTGTTGACCCAGCCTGTCATCCAATATGGCCACCAGAGGCAAACCATAGTTTAACATAGTACCCTATGGGAAAACAAAGATCTTCTTGTCTGAAACAATTTGGAACAAAACTTAGCAGCAATGGTCCTGAGTTGGTCCTCTTTCACAGTTATAGCCGATGACCCCACCCATCATCAAAGATGGCCGCCAAAGCCGAACATAGTTTAAATATATGGCCAAATTGGAAAAATCACTGAAAGATCTTCTTGTTTGAAACCAGTGAGCCAGTTGGCTTGACAGCAATGTTCCAGGCTGCCAGTCAAGATGGACATAGTCCAGTTCAGTAATACAGGCTGCTGGGAGCCTTTAGTTTTTCAAATAGCATAAAATGGACCTTATAACTTTTTGTATATGCATTTGAAAATTGGGTCAAGGTTGGTTCTGGTGATAGCATCACAGCAAATAATCATTATCATTGTTCCAGAGTTATCAATCTTGATTGAGAGAAAAGTATTTTCTGTTATAAAATCAAGGTCAAGTACGTAAGAAATGTTCAACAGATCTGTTTTCAGAATTGAATTTGTTGTTTTGAATGAAAGACCAAAGGTCAACATTGATATTTCTACATTCCAGAGTTGTGCCCTTTATTTTGAGAAAAATGGAACTTCAAGAGTTTCCATGCTTTCAGTCAACAAGTGTTCAATCTTTTTTTAGCTTACCTGGCCCATCACTTGGCGTCCATCGTAGTCGTAAACTTTCGTTTAAAGATCTTCTCCTCTGAAACCACTTGGCAGCAATGGTCCTTAGATGGTCTTCATTCAGAATTTTATCCGATGAGCCAATCCGCCATATAAGATAGATGGAAGAGACGAACATAGTTTAACATAGGACCCTAAGGGAAATTTACTTCAAGATCTTCTTATCTGAAACCACTTGGCCAATTGGAACAAAAGTTGGCAGCAATGGTCATTACGGTAGGTGGTCCTCTTTCAGAATTATATCCGATGACCCTGTCTGCCATTGTTTGAAACCAGTGAACAAATTGGAACTTGACAGCAGTGTTCCATGCTGTCAGTCAAGATGGACATAGGGTGAATGATACAGGCTCCTTGGAGCCTCTAGTTTAAATTTAGATATAATGTTTCTAGTAGACAATGAATGTTAAGTTCCGTCATAACATTTATTAGTTATGTTTTTCTTGAATAATACATCTTATTTGATAGAATAACTGAACTGTTTTACTGGTTGGTATCCATGAGATAACTCATCCAGCTTTCTACAGATAATTTTTTCTAAATTTTAATATGTTATTTATAGTGAATAAATAAACTTTGAGTTAGATTTTCATCATCAAAAGTTCAATTAAGTTTTATCCCAACGTGATCTATTGATGCCATCCACCAGAGAAAAATAGAGAATTGAATGGTTCAATTGCAAGAATTCAGTGATTTTTTTTTCAAATTTATTGTGACCAGATGATAAAAAATTTGTTGTCATTGTGACAGATCGCTTCTGTCATGGCATTTTTTAATAATAATATTTTTGACAATTTAGGAAGCCATTGAAAGGCACAAGAAGAGAATATCATCACTTCATGAAAAAGAACAGCAAAATAAAGAAGGATCAAGCAGTAACTGAATATTTATTTTTAGACATGATATCTTTAGAGTGAATCTTTGTTTCTGTCAATTGTTGTCTTAAGTGTGATTTTGTACACAAATATATATTAGTGAAATAAAAGTGCTGACAAGTTAATGTCAGTATCAGGGAGAAATTAGTAGAATGATAATGTCATGTTAATTTTAGAAAATAAAATAAGATTTGTGATTTCTACTGCAGTTGTATGAAATAATAAGAATAAAATAGAGATTTCTAATTTGTTTCTTCAGATTACCTGTACAATGTTAGATTCTGTCCGTGGTATCTATACAGACTTCTGATTTGTTCCTTCAGATAACCTGTACAGTGTTAGCTTCTGTCCGAGGTATCTATACAGACTTCTGACATGTTCCTTCAGATTACCCGTACAATGTTAGCTTCTGTCCGTGGTATCTATACAGACTTCTGATTTGTTCCTTCAGATTACCCGTACAATGTTAGCTTCTGTCCGTGGTATCTATAGAGACTTTTGATTTGTTCCTTCAGATTACCTGTACAATGTTAGCGTCTGTCCGTGGTATCTATACAGACTTCTGATTTGTTCCTTCAGATTACCTGTACAATGTTATCTTCTGTCTGTGGTATCTATAGAGACTTTTGATTTGTTCCTTCAGATTACCTGTACAATGTTAGCTTCTGTCCCTGGTATCTATACAGACTTCTGATTTGTTCCTTCGAATTACCTGTACAATGTTAGCGTCTGTCCGTGGTATCTATACAGACTTCTCATTTGTTCCTTCAGATTACCCGTACAATTTTATCTTCTGTCCGTGGTATCTATACAGACTTCTGATTTGTTCCTTCAGATTACCTGTACAATGTTAGCGTCTGTCCGTGGTATCTATACAGACTTCTGATTTGTTCCTTCAGATTACCTGTACAATGTTAGCTTCTGTTCGTGGTATCTATACAGACTTGATTTGTTCCTTCAGATTACCCGTACAATTGTTAGCGTCTGTTCTTGGTATCTATACAGACTTCTGATTTGTTCCTTCAGATTACCTGTACAATGTTAGCGTCTGTCCGTGGTCTCTATACAGACTTCTGATTTGTTCCTTCAGATTACCTGTACAATGTTATCTTCTGTCCGTGGTATCTATACAGACTTCTCATTTGTTCCTTCAGATTACCCGTACAATTTTATCTTCTGTCCGTGGTATCTATACAGACTTCTCATTTGTTCCTTCAGATTACCCGTACAATGTTAGCTTCTGTCCACGGTATCTATACAGACTTCTGATTTGTTCCTTCAGATTACCTGTACAATGTTAGCTTCTGTCCATGGTATCTATACAGACTTGATTTGTTCCTTCAGATTACCCGTACAATGTTAGCGTCTGTTCTTGGTATCTATACAGACTTCTGATTTGTTCCTTCAGATTACCTGTACAATGTTAGCGTCTGTCCGTGGTCTCTATACAGACTTTTGATTTGTTCCTTCAGATTACCTGTACAATGTTATCTTCTGTCCGTGGTATCTATACAGACTTCTCATTTGTTCCTTCAGATTACCCGTACAATTTTATCTTCTGTCCGTGGTATCTATACAGACTTCTCATTTGTTCCTTCAGATTACCCGTACAAAGTTAGCTTCTGTCCGCGCTATCTATACAGACTTCTGATTTGTTCCTTCAGATTACCTGTACAATGTTAGCGTCTGTCCGTGGTATCTATACAGACTTCTGATTTGTTCCTTCAGATTACCTGTACAATGTTAGCGTCTGTCCCTGGAATCTATACAGACTTCTGATTTGTTCCTTCAGATTACCTGTACAATGTTAGCTTCTGTCCGTGGTATCTATACAGACTTCTGATTTGTTCCTTCAGATTACCTGTACAAAGTTAGCGTCTGTCCCTGGAATCTATACAGACTTCTGATTTGTTCCCTCAGATTACCTGTACAATGTTAGCGTCTGTCCGTGGTATCTATAAAGACTTCTGATTTGTTCCTTCAGATTACCTGTACAATGTTAGCGTCTGTCCCTAGTATCTATACAGACTTCTGATTTGTTCCCTCAGATTACCTGTACAAAGTTAGCGTCTGTCTCTGGTATCTATACAGACTTCTGGGCCCAGTTGTTCAAACGTTAACCACAATTTTCAGTTTCATATTTTCGCTTCCTTGACTATCCCTGAGGACTGAAAATTTTCTGATGGGTTAATCATATGACTTTGTGTGTGCATGCAAAATTCTGTAAAGGAATATTACTTAACAATCGAAATAAATGAAAGTGAAAAAAAAGTGATTAATTTTTGAACAACTGGGCCCAGATTTGTTCCTTCAGATTACCTGTACAATGTTAGCGTCTGTCCGTGGTATCTGTACAGACTTCTGATTTGTTCCTTCAGATTACCCATACAATGTTAGCTTCTGTCCGTGGCATCTGTTAGTAATCTTTCATGATGACATAGGGCTAAAGATAACCCAGAATTATATACCAAAGAAGTTATGACCACAAAATTTATGAATGAAATTATCTTTTCTGTTGCCATTATTTAAGTCATGAAGAGTTGTCCAAGTTGTTTAAAACTTAATTTTATGAGTATCATTTTATGCTGATCATACATTTAATATCGTTGATAGTTATTAATTAAAACTACATGTACATGTAATTGATTTTTCAAAAGTAGTCCTTAACATTTTCTTTTCTAAAGTACCCACCTGTTGTCAATGCTGGTTTGAGACCAGCATGTTGAGCATCGAAATTTTAAGATTAAGATTAAGATGAACAAATATCCTACCATCAGATTAATTGGTTGGTAAAAACAGACTTGGATCAAATGTCTTTTTACAGACCTGTTACAAGTGTATATAAATTTTAAGATGCTCACAACTAAGCATAAGTCCCTACTGTCTGTAAACGATTTTTCAACATTTGAGTACCCTAATCAATGTGAATTGTCTAATCTTGACTGATAGACTCAATTAGCTAAATCGTAACTAAAACAATCGAACCTACCCTATTTTGTTCAATCATGTCTTAAGAGAATCAAAATCATTTTGCCAATGTAAAAGGGATATAATGCTTCTTATGGTACATCCCTGTGCTGGATGAAATATGCAGATATAAAATGCATGAAAAATATTTGATATTATGGTTTTATAAATTTTAGGATTATTAAGGCCCGAGTCCAATTAAAATGTTTAATTCTCTCAAAATTTCAAGTTCGTTTATTTTTGTATTGGAAAGAAGTAGGGCCATTTGCTGCAAGTCTTTTGATGAATCTCCTTTCATATGACAGTAGAATTGTTTGGCGATATTCCATAAAGTAGTACAAATTGAGCCAAATCGTCTTTATACACGACTTTTGCGGGTCGAAAAATAACAATCCAAAGATACCAATATTAGATATAGTAAATTTACACTATGCTGTATATGACGCATTTCAAGGAGTTACCTCTCATCAGCAGCATTAAAACCGAAACATTTGAATTTATTAATGATTTACATAAGAATGCATTGCATACAATTGGTTACGATAAAAAGTAGGTAAATAATCAATGGTTTTGTGTGAAACAAATACAGGGGAAAGTGACAATACTCCTTTCCCATTCAGAATTATTATTGATATCTACAAATATAACCTTTATAAACAGTTGTAAGCCTTTTGTGTTTTCTTGAATGACGACAAGATAAATTAAGTGACAATAAATCGTCTTATGATTTTAACATTAAGACCTTCAAAATGTCAAAAATCCATTCCAAGAATTCACGTTTCTAGACAGTAATAATTGAAAAACTTGCCCAATTGGAACCCAAATTGGCAGCAATGGCCCTGAGATGGTCCTTTATCAGAATTATGTCTGATGACCCGGACTGTCAACCAAGATGGTTGTCGCAGTCGAATTCAGTTTAACATAGGACATAACACTCCTCAACGAATCTACATACTAAATAATGATACATTACATTATATAATTCACAAGTTCATCCGAATTTATTTTATTTTCTTTTGAGCTTAATGTAGTCATTAAACTCCATCATTCTTTGTGATGCCGGTTTGCAACATCCAGTCGGTTTACTGAGAAAAATGAACAAAAATTTAGAAGACAGGTGTTGAGCCAAAATATAAAATCCTTAATACAAAGCACGTTCAATGGTCTGTTTAAATCTACAAATTATAAAAGTATTCTTTTAGAAGACAATGTTAACTATATGTCTATACTACAGATAAAAACTTGGTAACACAGAAAAAAGGATATAATAATGGCATTATCATGTAAAATACAACCAAAACACAATATTAATAATTCATCTTCGGAGATTTTAACTTGTCGAGGTAATTATGTTACAGAAAAGTATTATATCCTACTTCGGACTTATCCGAGAGAAAAAAACACCGAAGTTCGACACATCGAGGTAAAATTACATTGTATTTTTTTTCGGGGGACCTAGAGTTATCCGAGAATTCGAATTATCGGCGTTCGAGTATGTTTGTTTGTTTAGTTGGGGGGGGGGGGGTTACGCCATTTCCAGCACATTTGGCTATTTCATGCAGCCAGTTTGTATTGGCGGAGGAAGCCAGAGTGCCAGGAAAGAACCACCGACCTTCAGTAGGAAAATTGGCAATCCTTGTCAATTAAAATTGGAGTCTAACACACACACACACGCCACAGGTGAGATTTAAACTCACCTCTGTGTTATCATTAGTAATCATTACGAACTACCTGCTCCAGAGGCCGAGTCATCAAATGTAAAAATGCATAGGACAAATGGGAAATTTGCAGGGACTGAAATTACTTAGACACATCCAAGATTTCGAGTTAACCGAGTTCGACTATACCAAGTGCAAAAATTTAACCAAAGTCATTCAAGCATAAAATTTAGGTCATGGTGGTTCAAATGATGGAGTAATTAGTGTAAAATCATTGATATATCTTAATTAAGTCTCCAAAACGAAGTTTGGAGACTTCTTGTTTTTGCCCCGTTTCTTATTATTCTTTCTTGTTTTTGCCCCGTTTATTATTATTCTTTCTTTCACCGACGCGTTTCTCAGATACCGTAAGTCCAAAATATAAGAAACTTACGGATATGTTAGATTTTTTCTGGGGATCCAAATAGGGGTGGGGTTTACTATAGAAACCTATGGGGGGGGGCTTTTTCAGCAACATGTTCAGAACTTATTAAACTTTAGGATATATTCAGTATGTATCTCTAGGCGAACCCCTGCCTAATTTTTTTAAAGGGGTCCAGAATTAATTTTGGGGCCCAAGAGGGGATAAAATTCAAGTCTCCCAAACGAAGTTTGGAGACTTCTTGTTTTTGCCCCGTTTCTTCTTATTATTATTCTTTCTTTCTTTGTTTCTCAGATACCGCAAGTCCAAAATCTATGAAACTTAGGTATCTGTTACATTTTTTCTGGGAGTCTAAATAGGGGTGGGGAACCTATGGGGAAAAAACTTTTTCAGCAACATGTTCATAACTTATTAAACTTTAGGATATATTCAATATGTATCGCTAGGCGAACCCCTCCCTAATTTTTAAGGGGTCCCAAAAGGGGTGCAGAATTAATTTTGGGGCTCAAAATGAAAAAAAAAATGCTTTGTTTTAAGCAATTTAGAAATGGGTGTAGGGATAGGCTGGGCACGGGGAACCACTGCCCAAATTTTTTTTAAGGGGGTCAAAAAAAGGTGAAGAAGATATTTTGGGGATATAATTCACTTGAAATTAAAAAATAAATGCATTTGACAGTATATAAAGGTTTTTTTATAATTTTTCTGTTCAAACATGTTTTGATGGAATATGTTATATATGCTTTTTATGGGGGGGGGGGTCTAAGTAAAGGTGGTGTTACTATAGAATCATTTTGAAAAATGTTTTGTTTTCAGCAATGTAGAATTGGGTGAATACCCCCAAACCCTTGCCAATTTTTAAAGGAGGTCCAAAAGGGGTGCAGAGGATATGGGGCTCAAATGGGGATAAGAATTACTTCAGATTAAAGAAAACATACATTTTAAAACCCATACCAGTTATTTTCATTTTTTTTCTTCAAATGAAACCCATGGGGAATTTTTTTTCCAGCAACATGTTCATAACTTAATTATTAAACTTCAGGATATCTATGTATCTCTTGGCGAACCCCTGCCAATTTTTTTTTTTAATTTGTTTGTATAGATTCATCAAAGGTATTTGTATTTTGTGGCATTCGTTTGGGAGATTTTGTAACCTACAGGTTACAGTTATCAATTTTTAGTTTCTGAAAATAGACCTCAACACAAACATTACACCCATCGAGTCACTCATGTATAAAAAGTAGATCTTTTGAGATATGCATTATATAATGATTCTCTGTAAGAGGATTATATTGGTGAGTAAATGCAAAACTTCATCAAGATTCGCTCATTAAAAGGTAGCAAAGTGACCCAAATGGGACTGAACTGGGTTCAGTGTTAAATGAGCACTTTAGTGGTTTAATAGATATATCTCGACAGATTTCTGAGCAATGGACCTACAGCAAAAACTTAACATTAGCAGAGTTATGTATGTCATACAGAAGACAAGGGTAAATCTATATACCCCTTCCATTTGTGGACCGGGCTTAAAAACATGTATGGCCAAGATTAGAAAATATCATTAATTGTTTCTTGATACTCGGGTGGAAGTCTATGGCACGCCGTTGTTATATTTATTCAATTTCGAGATATCTTATTTAGTTAAATAAGATATCTTATAAACTAATTGAGATATTTTATTAACTTATAGAAATATCTTATAAATTAATAGAGATATCTTATAAGTTAATAGAGATATCTTATAAAAAAAATAGAGATATCTTATAAACTTATAGAAATATCTTATTAACTTATAGAGATATCTTATATACTTTCAAATTAAATAAGATATCTTATTAAATATATAAGATATCTCTATAAGTTAATAAGATATCTCTATTAGTTTATAAGATATCTTATAAACTTTATAAGATATCTAATAAAGTATGTGTTTAAAAGATATCTTTATAAAGAAGTAAGATATCTTATTAACTCATAGAGATATCTTATTAACTTATAGAGATATCTTATTAACTCATAGAGATATCTTATTAACTTATAGAGATATCCTATTTACTTTCAAATTAAATAAGATATCTTATAAAAATTAAAGATATCTTAATACTTAATAAGATATCTTGTTAAATAAATAAGATATCTTGGAATTTGAATAAATATAAAAACGGCGTGCCATAGAAGTCATATCAGTCACGATGGTGTGCAAAACATGCACACCAAATGATTTGGAATACCAAGGTCAAAAGACGGGTATACTTGGACAATAAGCATTTAAACATTTTTTTATGCCCCACCACGAATGTGGTTGGGGCATATAGAGTAACCCTTGTCCATCCGTCCGAACGTCCCGATTCGTTTTACGTTTAGCTCCATTTCTCAGAAACCTATAGTAGTTAATACCGCAAAAAAGTGTACTTTTTTCTAATCAAAGTTCCAACGGCATGTTTGAAACCCCCCTCAAAATAGTCATATGACTATTTTGCCCCCCCCCCCCCCTTTTCCTTGTGATTTGTTTGTATTTTTTTTTACCAAAGTTGGTTTATCATTGCTGCCCTTAGAATAGTACTTTTTCTGACCAAAGATCAAAGGGAACCTTCGTAACCCCCGTCAAAATAGTCATATGGCTTTTTTTCACCGCCTTCCTTTGTGATTTTTTTTTACCGAAGTTGGTTTATCACCGCTGCCCTTAGAATTGTACTTTTTTCAACCAAAAATATGGCTACCACCCCACCTCCTTTTCTTGTGATTTTTAATACTATTTGTTCATGTTATAATATTTTTCAAATTATTTGCAAACTTACGGTTGACAGGTATTTGATTGAACTTGATGGTATCGCGCGGGGATGCATAGGTTAAAATTTAAAAGAAAACTTGTAGAAAGCTGCTCAGAGCAGGAGGACGGAATACCTAACATTTTAAGTGACACTGCAAATAATTGTATAACTTCTCTTGGAAAGTTTCAGAAAAGGAGTGCTACCGTATCAAGGGACAGTGTGTTGTTGGCGTGTGTTCAAGGATTTTTTATCAACAAACTGATGGACAAACTAACCATGGATATTAGGGAATTAAATATTCACCTGGCCACGAAAGAAATTGCCAGTGTATTCGGCGAGTTACTTTTACGCTTTAAGCAAACTAACAAAAATAATTATTAAACACAATAAACTTCTTAAGTGTGACATTCCGGTGAGGGAATTGACTCAAAATTTATAACTTGTTGAGACAATTTGTGAAGAACTAAACTGGTAAATGTATTTTTTTGTAAAATTTATTATAAAATTTATAAGAATGCAGTAAAAGTATATGTATGTATTGTTTTTGTGTTATTTTGAAATACAGGTGAGTTATTAGACAGCAAATTTGAATACCCGCCATGTTCTAACAGCGTTAGAATAAAACGGAAGTATAGTTTTTCTTAGTACTTTTCATGACGTCATGAATTGAAGGAACATACTCAACAGATTGATAGCTGGACAATTGGCTGTATCATATACCCATAGACAACCATATATCAAATAAAACATATTTCTTCAAGCTTTCACTGTATATAAGTATTTTTAAGGAATTCCTTTCCAAATTCTTAGCATTACAGAATGATAACTAACAAAAAATAGGCCTCCCCCCTTCAAATATTTCAAAAACAGACCAACCTCAGAGCATCCTAGCAAGGATTCCTGCGTAGTTTAGAGAACTGAGTATATGTGTTTTCCAAAGTACACATTCAACTGGTTTCAGCACATGCAGTTCGCCGCCTTTTAAAATTGCTACATGAAGTGGTATAAAAATGTTGGGTTTTCACCTACCCTATTTTTGGATGTTTTCAGAGTAATCTCCCATTAATAAAACTTTTCTGAAAAAAATTACTTTTTTACATTTCATGCATTTTTTTTAAACTTAAAATAAAGCCAAGACTCTAATTTAAATAATGAAACCAAAAAACAAACAGAAATCAATATCTAGAACTTATGAATAGAGGGAATTCCATACCTATGACAGAATATATTTAGGGAAAAATCACTGGAATTTTATACGAAACTGCTGTTTGCATTCTAACAGCGTTAGAATAAAACGGAAGTGCAGCCATGTTCTAACACTGTTAGAATAAAACGGAAGTACAGCCGCCATGTTCTTACAGCGTTAGAATAAAACGGAAGTGCAGCCAGGTTCTAACACTGTTAGAATAAATCGGAAGTACAGCCGCCATGTTCTAAACTGTAATAATAAAACGGAAGTGCAGCGGCCATGTTCTAACAGTGTTAGAATAAAACGGAAGTACATCCGCCGTGTTCTTACAGCGTAATAATAAAACGGAAGTTCCACCATGTTCTAACACTAGGAATAAAACGGAAGTGCAGCCATGTTCTAACAGTGTTAGAATAAAACGAAAGTACATCCGCCGTGTTCTTACAGCGTAATAATAAAACGGAAGTTCCACCATGTTCTAACACTAGGAATAAAACGGAAGTGCAGCCATGTTCTAAAAACATGCTAAATCCGGTTAACTTGGGGTAATTTAATTCATTTTTACTGGATTTAATTCCTGTACTATCTTTGGATCATGACATAAGGAACTGCAATATCATTCGTCGTAAAAAGTAGACATAAAATGGATAATCCTTCCAAATTCCTCATCTGTAATTTGTCCGTCTTCCGATGCCTTTTTCAATTTTCAATTTTAAATTTATACTTTCTTGCTAAAGCGAGCTTTTTCTCCACTTGCTTTTGTTTCTTTATTTTTCGCTTGTAAATCACATTTAAAACCAAAACTACAACAGAATTTACCACAGCCAGCGAACTCAAAGGAATACAAGCAATCATTCCTCTACCTGTAGCTGCTGTCCCCACGAAGGAACCTGTGGTCAAAACATTTAATGTGGTACAAACAGTGAGTGCACCCGATACAATTTTACTCCAACGTTTACCTTTTCATGTTTCTAATAACAAGTCATGTTCTAGTTGCTCAAGTCCCCGTTGTCTATACTTGGTTTTTTTTATCGCCCCCTTTAAAAAGTACTTTTTTAATAGTATTTCATTATAAATTTTGTCGGTTTGACTAAGCCATTTATATAAGATGTTATAGATATCTTTTTCCTCTGATTGACGAAGAAAAAATAGACAGAAGAAGCAGCATAAAAAAAAACTTAATTTGTGTTAGTACTGAATTGTGTTGTAGCGAAATTTAGTCTTTATGTAATCAAGAAATTCTTGTGGTGGTGAAGACCGTAACTATCGAAGTAAATGCCTCCGGCACTATTAAGTTTATCACACCCAACACACCCAGTGGGTCCCTTCACCAATGGAACATCAAGATTCAGTATTCCAAACTCACTTTTATTCCGTTTGTTTGGTAGATTGTCCCGACTATACACCCTCTGACATTAGTAATACCCAATTTGTAAACCCGCTTTCAGATTTCGAAGTTTTTAAGCGGTTTAAACGGTTTATTTTTTTTTATTTGCGTTACATATGGTCTTCTAACGCTGTCTACAAGACGGGTGCTTTATCTATAGTTCTTTTTTCCAAATAAACCAGCTAACATTGGTACTGATAGACTGGCTAACATACCAAAGAATCCACCAGTCTGTTGTCTTCTTGTTATTCGAAGTCTAGTTCCGGTCTTTTTGCGGAGTGCTGCTTGAAGTTGGTCTTTTTGTGTTTTTTGTCAATTGGTCAACATAACGTTTACTTAATAAGATAGGAATTTTATTGTATGGTACTTTTGCTGTTTTTACTGGTGCGCTTACAGCTCCATTACCAAGAACTTTCTTTACCACTGTGTCGGCTAATGCGCTCGCAGCTCCGATGCCTAGAGCGGGTGATAATTTAGAAGCTACAGTCTTCACGACCGAAAGTATAAGTTTAGCAAGAGCACCAAGGAATCCGCCATTTTGTGATTGGGCTCTCATTTGTGTCTGTGTGATAGTTGAACGCCATTCCCAAATGCTTTTGCTTTCTGTATTCTATTTACTTGCGTTTGCGTTAACGCCATTAGAAAGTCACCCGTTAATAGACTACTTATTAATCTTCATGTAAGGCACGATTTATTCTCATATGCCTTTGCTAAATTTCTTCGTTGACCTTCGGATAAACCGAGACTATAGTTGATGTATTTACTCATTTTTATTTCATTATATAATTACAATATTTCCAATGACTCGATACGCATCAGCAGGAACGTCATTCAATTTGTAATGAAGTGTAAGAGATGTATTCTCTATACTCACTGTTTCATCTATTCTCTGTACTCACTGTTTCATCTACATAAGTTAAATCAAAGTAAATAAGCCCGTACAGGGACTCAGAATTGGTAGGGGTCAGCATATTCCCTGTATCATAATCGTTACCAGCATCAAGCTTGAAATTGCAGACATCGTCGAAAATTCTAGCGATTTGATTCGAGTTGTACTCCTTTTCCTGGTAATATATTCTAGAACCAACTTCTAGTTTGGCTGTCAAGAGCTTACGTTCTGCATTTGCTTTATTTACACTGAAATTATAGAGTAATAAAGGGTTTTCGTCCTGATTACCGTGTTTGCCATCTCTTTGCAAGAATGCAATTACATGTTTCGGGTGCTTTATTCCTGCTGTAATTTGATATGCAAATTCGGATGATCGACTTGAACTACTACTGTGAATGGATTCTCTCAGGTATGTCCATTGTCTTGGTTTCATATAATTTTGAAGAACAGAAGATATACCATCAGAATTTAATTTAATCCAGAGCTTAAAGTGTGTAATTATGACTCTGCTTACATCAGCGCCGATCCTGAATATTAAGTAATTATCGTTGTTAATCTCTATATTAATTCCCATCTGAGCTGGAGGCAACAGATTTTGTTCTAGCAATCGAAAGAAACTGAACCGATTTAGAGGTATTTTTGCTGTTACTTCAGCACGGGCGATTGTTAATGCAGCTCGTGCCGCAAATCCCGTATTTTCCACAGCAGCAGCTCTAGTACTATCAGGGTAAATAAAGCTGTTTTTACCAACAGACTTGACATACCCATCGGACAAAGTAAGTAATGTTTTAACGTGATTTGCTAATGACATATTGTTACAGTCGTATTTTTATAATGGAGTAACTAGCAGGTAGATGAAAGACGACAACTTCGTATTAAAATAAATGTTCTATTAACAAAACGGCATAAAATTAAAACAAAATAAGATAAAATGCTTGTTCAAAGTTCACTAGGTAATCCTGGTTAATTCGGAAAATCCGTAAATCACTGGTTAGTTTATTAATTAATTAATTTAATCTTTACAGCTCAATTATAGTCACAGTTTTTAACATACAAGATCTGTATTGTCCAATGAAATATAACTTTATAATTATGAATATAATAGACAAATTTAACCCTACGACGGTATAATATTTTTCCGTTATGTTCGACTCTCATGTGACGAATAAAATGTGTGGCATCTGAAATAACAGTTGCTGTCGTACCATCTGCTAGCTTTTCTACCTTGAATTTTTTTAAAGGAAATATTCCTTGTACCAATGAGAAAACCCCCGTATTCTTTACCGTAAATTTATAATCCTTCTTTACCTGTTGTTCTGTGTTGGAAGAAAATCTTAACGGGGTATCTAGTTAGACGCTACAATACTCGTACCTTCCGACAAACTTTGTTCCCCTAAACATCTTTTTCTTACAATATTATTTTTCTTTTTCATATATAAAAATGAGCAGTTACTGTGTGAAAGAGCAAAAGATCACGGATTCTGTCTCCCAAGGATGGTAAGAACAAATAACGGAAGATACATGGAATATAGTACGTGTGCTAGCTGCGGAATCACTAAAACCAAGTTTGTCTCAAGGAAAAAAGAGTGGAAAACTCGACTTACACAGAGCGATTAGGCCAATGGTACCAAAAGTTGGAGTTACTCTACCAGGAACAAATTATTGTGGACCCTATAATAGAATGGGTATACCCACCAAGAACAAATTAGACGGAATATGCAGAAGTCACGATCTTTGTTACTCCGATGCTGCACAAAATTTTCCAGGAGGAGGAAAACAAGAGTTTGTGTGATAAAAAGATGTTGTCCGAATTAAAACAAGTAAAACCCTCGTCTGTTGGAGAGGCTGTGAACAAAATGATAGTCCTGGTTGTGATAGGATCCAAGAGTAAATTGGGACTCGGAGTAAAAAAAAGCCGCCGGCGCGAAGCAAAAAGAAGAAATAAAGTGGACAGACAAATTACCAGAGAAGTTGCATAAACAAGCAAGAAAAACGTTTTCCCTCAGACGAGTGGAAGTGTCCCATGTCGATGACACTTGGAGTGCCGATCATAACAAGGGGTACAAGTATTTACTCAATATAATTGACGTATTTTCCAAATACGCGTGGAGTGTGCCACTGAAATAAAAGACAGGACAAGAAGTGAGCGAGGGGTTCAGAAAAATACTAAAGGAGGGTAGGACCCCAAAATTACTATGGATCGATCAGGGACCCGAGTTCTACAATCAAAAGTTCAAGAAACTTCTGGAGGACCACGATATAGAGATGTACCACATATTCAATCAAGGAAAGGCTGTAATTATAGAGCGCTTCAATCGCACCCTGAAGATTAAGATGTTCCGCTACTCCAGTGCTAATAACAACTAAAATAATTATATAGCGGTAATACCAAAAACTCATAGAACAATACAACAAGAGGCCAATGGCCACGTGGCTCTCCGGTATTTTCATTTCAATCTTACTTGAATTTTATGTTTTAAGTACATTAAAATTAACCACTAATATTATACAATACATTATCAGTCACGTCGATGCAACAATCACTATTGTGCTAAGAATAGTGTTACATTCTTTTTTCACGTCATCACATAGGTTAAAATAAAATGAAACAGTATTATACCAGAGACATATATTATATGTCTCTGATTATACATAGTTGAAACATAATAAAATTATTTTATAATTTATTACTTGAAGTTTGTGTATTTGTCATTCGCGTAGATCTATATGATCAGGCTAAACATAATACACTAACCTCATTCCCCGGACCTCATTGACGTATATGTTTTAATACACAGAACGATGATAAATGAATGCTGTGGCAATATTCCCCATAAGGTGCTTGGCTATAACGTCTTTGAAGATGACAAAATAAAAATCTATTAAACAACGCTTCTGTGGTGCATTGTTTTTGAATATAAGAAATCATTCTTTTTTTTTTAAATGCCAAACGAATGACCTTAACTTTTTTCAAAAGCTAATCTTGTATTGACTGTTGTGTATGTATAATTTACAAGATAAATAGGTAATCCATTTGTTTCTCTTATCAACATTCAGCCGGTGCAACTTTAATTATATGTCAAGGACTTTAACTGTTTTGTTACAATGGTGTATAATGGGAATATAGGTCATTACAAAATTCCGCATTCCACACCTGTAAAACTAGATTTGAAAAAAGCATGCACAACTTCAGCCTAAATACCGTATGCATCCAAATGCACAATTTGCAGTAAGTTACCGTTTTGGAGATCTCGAGCTCACAAAATCACGAATATTCTGCTACCCACTGCATAAGGCTCTCGGACCTATGGTCCGGAGAGCCAATAATACGAAGCACACTTCTATAACAAGCCGTTTTACTATTTATTCTAACTTCAAGATATCTCATATAATATATAAGATATCTCATATAGTTTATAAGATATCTTATATAGTTTATAAGATATCTTATATACTTTATAAGATATCTTATATAGTTTATAAGATATCTCATATAATTTATAAGATATCTCATATAATTTTCTTTATAAGATATCTTATAAACTATATAAGATATCTTATAAACTATATGAGATATCTTATAAAGTATATAAGATATCTTATATAAAAAATATTTATAAGATATCTTATAAACTTTATAAGATATCTTATATACTTATAAGATATCTTCTAAAGTTTATAAGATATCTTATAAAGTATATATTATATCTTATAAAGTTTATAAGATATCTTATAAAGTATATAAGATATCTTCTAAAGTTTATAAGATATCTTATAAAAACTGGATTATATAAGATATCTTGTATATTATATGAGATATCTTATATATCTTATATATTATATGAGATATCTTGAAGTTAGAATAAATAGTAAAACGGCTTGCTGGCAAGCCGTTTTACTATTAATTCTAACTTCAAGATATCTCATATAATATATAAGATATCTCATATAGTTTATAAGATATCTTATATAGTTTATAAGATATCTCATATAATTTATAAGATATCTCATATAATTTATAAGAAATCTCATATAATTTTCTTTATAAGATATCTTATAAACTATATAAGATATCTTATATAAAAAATATTTATAAGATATCTTATAAACTTTATAAGATATCTTATATACTTTATAAGATATCTTCTAAAGTTTATAAGATATCTTATAAAGTATATAAGATATCTTATATAAAAAATATTTATAAGATATCTTATAAACTTTATTAATTAATGTAAATTTTTATAAGATATCTTATAAACTTTATAAGATATCTTATATACTTTATAAGATATCTTATAAACTTTATAAGATATCTTATATACTTTATAAGATATCTTATAAACTTTAGAAGATATCTTATAAAGTATATAAGATATCTTATAAAGTTTATAAGATATCTTATAAAAATTGGATTATATAAGATATCTTATATATTATATGAGATATCTTGAAGTTAGAATAAATAGTAAAACGGCTTGCCATACACTTCCATAAAAATGAAGCCAGTCGAGGCAAGTAAACTCTCTAATGAAAACACGGTGTACCGTAAGCAGAAATCTCCGAAGACCCCAAAAATTTCAAATGGCCGATAAGGTCAGAATAAGCAAAAAGAAAGGCACGTTCGAAAAAGGTTACACACCCAACTGGACTGAAGAGGTATTCACGATATCCGCAATTCAGTACACTCCAATCACGTATAGAATTACAGACTTGAATAATGAGCCTATAGACGGTAGCTTTTACGAACCCGAGCTCCAGAAAACAGATCAAGAGATATACCGCATAGAAAAGAATCATCAGACGGGATAAAAAGAATGGGAGAGTATATATCAAGTGGAAAGGATATCCAGACAAATTTAATTCCTGGATTCCCGTGTCAGACCTCGAGTCCCTCCGACCTAAATCTTTCAAGTAGAGGCTCTATACTGTCTTTAGATAACAAGAAAAATAAATGGAAATGGTGAGCTGTCAAAAGGGGCGTAAAACGACTAAAAATGTATGAAATACACAAGTCGAACAAAACCAAATATAAAATCGTAAAAAACAACAACAAACTTAAAAAGTTAAAAATACTCAACGTTTCGACCAATATGGTCTTGATCACGAGCACGTAAAAAATAAAAATAAAAAGGTGTTGACTCTTTGAAACCCAGAGCGAGACTGAGTCCGTACATAAAATGTAAACAAAAACAAAAAATATTTGACGTGGGTGTCGATCAGTAAACGTAATCAGAATTTAAGACAGATGTAAAACGTGAATTGTGAATCTATAAAGAATGGAACTGATTGTCCAGTGGGCAATCACTTTCGATTGCCTGGTCACAGCTCGTCAGACGTCCGCGTAACCGTTTTAAGGACAGTTAATGGAGGAAGACAATACAGACAACGCCTTGAGCAGAAAATAATTTTTAGCTTGGGGACACTCCGACCCCGTGGAATTAATGTAAAAAATTCTTAATTTCAATTCATTTACTAAGTATGCACACTCACTTTTTGCGGTACAGTTATCTTATAACAGGTACGTTTTCTATACAACATAACGTCAAAGATATTATTTTACTTATTTTTACTATGAGTGCACACAACAGTTTTTCTTAGTACTTTTCATGACGTCATGAATTGAAGGAACATACTCAAAAGATTGATAGCTGGACAATTGGCTGTATCATATACCCATAGACAACCATATATCAAATAAAACATTTCTTCAAGCTTTCACTGTATATAAGTATTTTTAAGGAATTCCTTTCCAAATTCTTAATTACCATTGCAGAAAGATAACTGACAAAAAATAGGCCTCCCCCTTCAAATATTTAAAAAAAAACAGACCAACCTCAGAGCATCCTAGCAAGGATTCCTGCGTAATTTAGAGAACTGAGTATATGTGTTTTCCAAAGTACACATTCAACTGGTTTCAGCACATGCAGTTCGCCGCCTTTTAAAATTGCTACATGAAGTGGTATAAAAATGTTGGGTTTTCACCTACCCTATTTTTGGATGTTTTCAGAGTAGTCTCCCATTAATAAAGTACTAGTATAATAGTCCCAGGTTTTGTTTGACTTGTGTATTTCATACATTTTAGTCGTTTTACGCCCCTTTTGACAGCTCACAATTTCCATTTATTTTTCTTTTTATCTATTGTCGCATGAGCTGTTTCGCAAAATACTTAGTTTTTTATATTGTCTTTATCCCACCAAAAATAATTTTTGATGCAGCTATCTGGTAATTTTGGAAAAGTACCATGTACCCACACCCTTAATTTAATAACAGTAATAGCTCCGTCTACTAAATGTAGAATCTTGTCGTTCTCCTCAATATCTAGTAATGTATACATTCCACATGGTAATTTTTCTAAAGAAATCTGCTTGCCACACGCTTCCTATAATATTTTTAAAAACTTTTCTTTTCTCATCGAGGTATACTGACAATTAGGGTTAGGGTTAGGGTTAGTCAATACTCGACTCGTAAACAGTTGGTGGTTTGTCACTCATTTTTTTCTTTTTAATTTTTAATCATACAAATGGTGCAAAAAAAGAGAGTGATTACGCTTAAAGAGCGTTATTTCATATTTCTTGATTATTTCCTGAATATTTTTTCTCAGGTAATTTACATACAAAAAGGAATAGGGATCTTTGGTAGCCAGCGCAAGTTTTTCTTTTTGAACCTGAAGCTCAGATGAGACAAGATTCCGTTCTTTTTTGCTTGGAAAATCATATACTATGTAGAAATTACAGTTAAGTCTACAATCTTTGGGTATCCGAAAATAAGATTGACTCAGATAAATCATATTTAATTTTTTATGCCCTCCGCGTATGAAGTACTTTGATATTGAAGATTGATCTTGCTGCGAGCAAATATAGTCATCAAAGATTACAATCTTCTGTCCGATGTTATGGACAGTATCAATGACTTCGACGTCTTGATTTGAGACTTGCAGTAAATCCTCCAAGTCCACTTTTAATTTTTTTTCCCATTTCCTCAAATCGTTTGATCATTTTCTGATAGTAATGTTGTCAAAATACACTAGCGGCTTGAACAAAAGATGCATTAACAAATTAGTATTACCAGATCCGGACGGTCCTACAATGAGCATACGGAAAAAATATCTTGGCATATTGTCGACTCCTTCTATTGTCTTGACGTTATTATTATTCCCATTTCAGGAAGTATTGTGGTACCGACGTCTTTTTTATAACGGATAGGAAAAGATTTATTTTTATCTACGAAAATTCTTCGCTTATATTGGTTCTTATTTGCGAGTCTCTGGAAGTTCCTGATATGAAGAATACTAAAATGTTCGATCCCTTGCTCCTCCGATGATCTCTTCAGATGTACCTTCTTCATGGAGAGATCTCTTGTGTTCTTCACTTGCTCACCCTGCAACATCTTTTGAAAATCTTCTTGTGTTAACTTGGAGTTGTCCAACCCTTTTCCCTTTGTCTTAACGCCGATTGCATCATCGCTATCAATTGTAATAGTCATGTACAGCAAGTTGGGCGCGATATATATGGCTTTGATTATCTTGGCGTCCTTGTAATCATTCGCCAAGTCGCCCAAGTTATTCCCGTTGTAATTCTAAATAAGTCTCGCCTGATCTCCCGGCACGTGTAAACTTTCTGTGTCCGTGTAATAAAACAAGTCCTCTTCAGACCTTTTTTGGGGGGGTTCAAGTTCATCATATGGACGTACATGATCTTGTGACTGAAGGCAAGGACGAAAGCACCCAAACGCGATGGTTTACTAATTTCATTTGTGAAAAAACAGTTGAAATTTTTTTTCAAGTTTGAGAAAATTGATCAAAATTTGAAATGGCCAAAGCCTTATTGGACTACAATGCTGCAAAGTGTTTTTGTGGGCAAGGCCGCTAAAATTTACTCAGCTCTTTCTTCTGAAAAATGTTCTGATTATGACACTGTTAAACAGGAAGTTTTGAAAGCGTACGATCTAGTGCCAGAAGCATATAGAGAAAAATTTAGGTCTTATAAAAAGTTCGAATCACAAACCTATGTTGAATTTGCTAGGGAAAAACAAGATCTATTTGATAAATGGCTTACGTCAAAGAAAATAGATAACAATTTTGATAAATTAAGACAATTAATTTTATTAGAAGAGTTCATGTAGTGAGACTTAAAAACACATTTAGATGACAAAACCGTTGAGACTACAAGATGCAGCTATTTTTTCCGATAATTATACCCTTTCACATAAAAGAAGTTTCAAAGGTCAAAATTTTAATACTTCAAGCGGAAATTACAAAAATCAAAGTACTGAGCGTACTGATAATAAGCCTGTTGCACAGAATAAGAGTCCGTCTAGTTATAATATGTCTGGTCCAAAATTTTATACTTTTGAGAAGAAGTCACTAACTTGTGCTTATTGTAAGAAAAATGGCCACCTGATGGCTGATTGTTTTAGACTCCAGAAGAAGAATGAAAGAGATAATAAGCCCAAGTCCAGTGCTTGTACGACACCCCTTCTTACCAATAAGTTGGAATGTCGCACGAGTCAGGCTTTTAAGTCCAGTTTTTGTGAATACATGGAGGATTATAAACCCTTTATGTCTGATGGATTTATTTCTATTGTTGATAATACTACTCCTCAGCCTATTAAGATTTTACGGGACACTGGAGCTTCTCAGACTTTGTTGTTAGAAGGTGTGTTCCCCTCCATCGTATTTATTTGAAGTCAGATTTAATTACTGGACCAGCTGTTGTGGGTGTTCGTCCTACTCTCCCTGTTGAGGGTGTTTCATTATTGCTAGAAAATGACCTAGCTAGGAACAAAGTGGTTGCTGAACCAATTGTAACCAGTGAACCGGTGATGAATGTTAAAAGAACATGATTAGGACTTTTTGTCTCGAATTTGACAGCGACTGGGATGATGGTGTTCACTTTCTACTTTTTTGCGGCCCGAGAGGCTGTTCAAGACTCCCTTGGTTTTAGCCCCTTTGAACTGGTGTTTGGTCATACTGTAAGGGGACCTTTGAAATTGATGAAGGAAAAATGGCTTACTCAACACACTGGCTTGAATCTTCTAGACTATGTATCTAGATTTAAAGAAAAACTGTATACTGCTTGTCAAATTGCTCAGAAAAACTTTTAAAATGTACAGAATAAGATGAAAATATGGTATGATAAAGATGCCAAGGACAGAGTTTTTTAGCCGGGTGATAAGGTACATGTACTTTTGCCAGCCCTGGGCATCCTTTACATGCTAAATACTGTGGTCCTTATACAATCGAGAGTAAAATCAATGATTTGAATTATATTGTAAAAACTTCGGGTCGGCGTAAACAAAATAGAGTGTTTCACATTATTATGTGAAAACCATATTTTGAGCGTACTAATGAAGGTGAGAGTAAACTAGTTGCCATCTTAGCCATGGTTAAATTGGAGAACGATCATGACAAACCAGATATAATTGAACCATCTTTTGATTCCAAGACTATAGAACAAACTGTTAGATTGAAAAATTCAGAAATTTTGTCAAATTTAGACTCAAAACTTGCACATCTGACTTTTTCCAGATGTTCCAAACAAAACCACGGCTGTTTGTCATGATGTTGATGTAGGCGATGCTTCTCCAATTAAGCAACATCCTTACCGGCTCAATCCACTTAAACTTGATTTTATGAGACAAGAAATTAGATATATGCTTTGTCTAGATCTTATTAAAACACTGTATACATACTATATATTTTTGTATATATTGTTCATGCGAAATTCTCGTTACCCTCCAACTTCTTTTAAGGGGAGGGGGGGGGGGGTGTTATGATATTGTAATTGTTATATTTATTTATCTTGGCCCAATTTGTTTTTTGTGGCCTTATAACATGTACAATATGCTTACATAATACTTATTGTTCTTTACCAAATAATGTTATAATTGTGCAGTTTAGAAATCACTGGAACAATAATAGATAAGGGTGGAATGATTAGAACTTTCTATTTGACTTGCATAATAATTCTGGAATGATCATAATATACGATGTGTAATTCAAACTTATACCGAATTCTAGAAGTTTCTGTTCTATAGTATTCTATACAGTGTTCGATAGATTTCCGTGGCGGCTATATATACGGACACGAAAGTTAGACTTTCAGATCAGATCAGACATTAACATTCTTGTGTTCTCAGATGTTGGATTGACACACTATTATTTACGTTACACACATCATACTAGATTGTGACTGATTGGACATAATATTCTGTTTGGATTCCCGCAACAGTGACGAGAAGCATTCCGGATAAAGAAAAGACAAAGGATCGGACATATATATATATATTTTTTAAAACAGTTAAGTTGACATTTCATTTTGTATAATATTTTTATAAACTTGTGTAATAAATCTTGTTAAATTTTATTATTGATTTGTGTCTTTTGTTGGCTACAATTTAAAGGTGATTTCTGGCCGTAACGCTTTAGACATATACACTTATAATTACTCTCTAGGTGGTCTATTCGGTATGTCTAGGTATCCTATTGTTCCTCGTGTTACTCCGATACCGATTGGACTTCCTGTAAATGATTTAACTAGATGTGATAAAAAAGACCTTTCGAAATCAGTGGTAAGATTTTACACTCTCCCCATAGTTTTTTAAAATTATCCCAGTAATGATTACCAAATTTTAAAATTCAATGATAAGTGTAAGCCCACATTTACCATTCGCCTATTTGTCAGTGGAGAGGATGGATCAACTACATACATCTCATGTTATAAAAGGAAACACTAAGTGATGCTTTTCAAGAAGATTTGGAAACCAGAAACTTCATAATTCATGATTATCAAAACGAGATTGAATTCACACGGGAATTTGAAAAAGATGATGAGCTATTCATTGGAGGGGTATGTTAGTTGTATATGGGGACAGGCAAATTATCATTTGAGGAGGAGGTGCCGGAAGTGACGTCAACAGGAAATGACGTCACAGGAAGTGACGTGACCGAAACCTGAAGTACCCGGAAGTGATTTGCGCGCATGCGCAACCGGAAATAGGGCGTTTTCTCCATGATTTGTTTACGGAAGTGACGCAAGTCACGTGCTGGGGCCCGAATGTGTGGTCTCCGCATGTGTAGGCGGAACCGGAAGTGGTTTGCGCAACCGGAAGTAGTCGATTTTCCCATTATTTGTTTACGGAAGTGACGTAAGTCACGGACCCCGATGTGCCATGCTTGACCAGAATTAAGTTTGAATTATCTCCCTTTTCCCGCACTTCTCGGTCGCTGCTCATCTCTTGCTCATCGCTGCTCATTGCTGCTCATCTCTTGCTCATCACTGCTCATTGCTGCTCTTCTCTTGCTCCGTGCTGCTCTTCTCTTGCTCCGTGCTGCTCATTGCTGCTCATCTCTTGCTCCGTGCTGCTCATTGCTGCTCATCTCTTGTTCCGTGCTGCTCATCGCTGCTCTTCTCCTGCTCTTTGCTGCTCATCACTACTCTGGACCTTACTCGCGTGCTCATTTCGCTCCTGTTGCTTGTTGCTGTTCGTGATCGCTGCTCTTCGTTGTGGTCGCTGTTCGTTGTTGCTTCTGCTGCTGCTGAGGGGGTGAAGGTGGGATTCTCACTGTTTTGTTATGAATCACCTCTTGGTCTTGTTGATGTTACGATGACCGTCAAAGATGGCTTCGCCTAGGTAACGCGGACCTGAAAGAAAGCACCCTATGACAATCGTTTACCCTAACACTAGTTCTGCTTACCAGCCTGCTTCAAAGTCATGTTTCAAAGTCTAGCCGTATGCTGGTTTGGGCTAAATCCCGGATGAATTTGAAGTAGTACTAGTGTTAGGATTAGGGTTAAGTTAGGATAAGATTATTTTAGGGTTAGGTAAGAGTTAGGGTTAGAGTTAGACAGGACCTTACTCGCGTGCTCATTTCGCCCCTGTTGCTTGTAACTGTTTACCATCGCTATCGCTGCTCTTCTCTTGCTCTTTGCTGCTCATCGCTACTCATGACCTTACTCGCGTGCTCATTTCGCTCCTGCTGCTTGTTGCTGTTCGTCATTGCTGCTCTTCTCTTGCTCTTTGCTGCTCATCGCTACTCAGGACCTTACTCGCGTGCTCATTTCGCTCCTGCTGCTTGTTGCTTTTCGTCATCACTGCTCTTCTCTTGCTCTTTGCTGCTCATCGCTACTCAGGACCTTACTCGCGTGCTCATTTCGCTCCTGCTGCTTGTTGCTGTTCGTCATCCCTTCTCTTCTCTTGCTCTTTGCTGCTCATAGCTACTCATGACCTGACTCGCGTGCTCATTTCGCTCCTGCTGCTTGATGCTGTTCGTCATCGCTGCTCTTCTCTTGCTCATCGCTGCTCTTCTATTGCTCTTTGCTGCTCATCGCTACTCAGGAGCTTACTCTCGTGCTCATTTCAGTTTTGGGGCTACTGCTGCTAGTGGTGGTCGATTTTCGTTATTCAAAGATTGGATCTGTGAGAGAGCACACGGTGGGTCACTGCATTTATCCAGGCTTGTGACTGGCTATCATAAGATAGGCTGCATTAATCCTCCTCAATTTTTTTAAGGCCACTCTGCATTTGTCCCGGCTTGTGACTGGCTATATATATGTATAAACATACATAGGCTGCATTACCCTCCTTCCCTTTTTTTATTTTTGTTATTTTTTTTTAAATTTTTTTTATATATATATTTTTTCTGTTTTTTTTTCTTTGTAATATGTTCCAATTTCACATACAGTCATTGCTGTCTTCAGCTGGTGGTGGGTCGTAGTCGTTCAACACACGGTTGAGCAGATATTTTCGTTTTTCCACAGCTTATTCCCGTGATTCTTTTGATTCGTAGTCTTCCTCTTCTCTCAAGCGTTTAGCCGTTTTCTTGATCTTTCTATGTACGGGGTCTTTATTCATGTCTTGATGCCAGGACAATAGTCCGAGGTAATGCTTTCGTATTTCGTCTCTGTATATGTCAAACATGTCTCTATATGCTACCAAGCGTGCCTCGTCTTCTTCCATTCCGGCTTCGACTAGTTAGTTTACTTTCTGTGAGTATTCCGATTGATGTACTTGAAATGTTCTATTCAAAATGACTTCCCATGGAGACTGTTCGCATTGCTCTTCGGAGTCTTCGTTGGACTCATGTTCACTACTTTGTTCCGATTCCTCGTTATCGGCTTCTGTGGTGGTATCTGAGACTGAATCACTATAGTCTGTTGAATTCTCTTCCATACCGTGTGCATTCTTTTTGTGTCGCTCTATGTTGAAGTTTCGCTTAGACTGGTATCCACATATGTGACAGGTATACATTTAAGACGTCTTTCTTTCCTGGGATTCAATAGTAGAATGAGCTCCGGTCGTCCTGCAAGTGCTTATATTAGCTACAGGTTCCTCAACAGCTTGTTGATTCATAAATCCCGGATGAATTTGAAGTAGTACTTCGTTGGCAAAGTATTTGTTTCGAGATTGTTGCAGTTCAGATTTCACTTTTCTGATGAGGTCTCTATTAAGTCTTGTCCACTCGTTGTCAATCCTTCTACACCCCTTGCAGACATTCATGTTTTTGTAGAATTCCCCAAAGCTCTTGTTCATTTGACACTTTGTACATTTCTTGTTTGGATCCACTTTGCTGGGTCCTCCACTTGTGTTGTCCAGCCGTTTGGTTCTCTCCACTTTGGTTGGAAGTATTTTCCTTTTCATTTCTGGTTTTGCTTTGGTCTTTGAAAGATCCACAGGTATTAAGTATCTAGCAGGAACCAATAAACCGAGAGGCGTTTTCGACTCCATTGATACGTGTGTGTTGTTTGACGGTCTTCAAACAACTGACGAAATTAAACAAAACCTCTGATTATATTTTCGTTAAAAGCTTACCATTGGTGTCATAGTGACGAAGATTGCTTTTGTCTATTCATTCAGACCACACAGTTCGCTGTTCGTTGTTGCTGCTGCTACTGCTGCTGAGGAGGTGAAGGTGGGATTCTCACTGTTTCGTTATAAATCACCTCTTGGTCTCGTTGATGTTTCGATGGACATCAAAGATGGCTGCGCCCAAGTAACGCGGACCAGAAAGAGAGCACCCTAATGAAATGAAAAGTTCAGAGTCTTTCCGAACGGAAACGAACGTTTACGGATTTCAGTCCTAACCATAACCATAACCCTAACTCGAGTCCTAACCCTAACCCTAACTCTAATCCTAACCCTAGTTCTAACCCTAACTAACAAGTTAGGGTTATGGTTAGGACTGAAATCCGTAAACGTTCGTTTCCGTCCGGAAAGACTCTGAAATTTTCATTTCATTAGGGTGCTCTCTTTCAGGTCCGCGTTACTTGGGCGCAGCCATCTTTGATGTCCATCGAAACATCAACGAGACCAAGAGGTGATTTATAACGAAACAGTGAGAATCCCACCTTCACCTCCTCAGCAGCAGTAGCAGCAGCAGCAACGAACAGCGAACTGTGTGGTCTGAATGAATAGACAAAAGCAATCTTCGTCACTATGACACCAATGGTAAGCTTTTAACGAAAATATAATCAGAGGTTTTGTTTAATTTCGTCAGTTGTTTGAAGACCGTCAAACAACACACACGTATCAATGGAATCGAAAACGCCTCTCGGTTTATTGGTTCCTGCTAGATACTTAATACCTGTGGATCTTTCAAAGACCAAAGCAAAACCAGAAATGAAAAGGAAAATACTTCCAACCAAAGAGGAGAGAACCAAACGGCTGGACAACACAAGCGGAGGACCCAGCAAAGTGGATCCAAACAAGAAATGTACAAAGTGTCAAATGAACAAGAGCTTTGGGGAATTCTACAAAAACATGAATGTCTGCAAGGGGTGTAGAAGGATTGACAACGAGTGGACAAGACTTAATAGAGACCTCATCAGAAAAGTGAAATCTGAACTGCAACAATCTCGAAACAAATACTTTGCCAACGAAGTACTACTTCAAATTCATCCGGGATTTATGAATCAACAAGCTGTTGAGGAACCTGTAACTAATATAAGCACTTGCAGGACGACCGGAGCTCATTCTACTATTGAATCCCAGGAAAGAAAGACGTCTTAAATGTATACCTGTCACATATGTGGATACCAGTCCAAGCGAAACTTCAACATAGAGCGACAAAAAAAGAATGCACACGGTATGGAAGAGGATTCAACAGACTATAGTGATTCAGTCTCAGATACCACCACAGAAGCCGATAACGAGGAATCGGAACAAAGTAGTGAACTTGAGTCCAAAGAAGACTCCGAAGAGCAATGCGAACAGTCTCCATGGGAAGTCATTTTGAATAGAACATTTCAAGTACATCAATCGGAATACTCACAGAAAGTAAACTAACTAGTCGAAGCCGGAATGGAAGAAGACGAGGCACGCTTGGCAGCATATAGAGACATGTTTGACACATACAGAGACGAAATACGAAAGCATTACCTCGGACTATTGTCCTGGCATCAAGACATGAATAAAGACCCCGTACATAGAAAGATCAAGAAAACGGCTAAACGCTTGAGAGAAGAGGAAGACTACGAATCAAAAGAATCATGGGAATATGCCGTAGAAAAACGAAAATATCTGCTCAACCGTGTATTGAACGACTACGACCCACCACCAGCTGAAGACAGCAATGACTGTATGTGAAATTGGAACATATTACAAAGAAAAAAAAACAGAAAAAATATATATAAAAAAAATAAAAAATAAAAAAAGGGAAGGAGGGTAATGCAGCCTATGTATATTTATACATATATATAGCCAGTCACAAGCCGGGACAAATGCAGAGTGGCCTTAAAAAAATTGAAGAGGATTAATGCAGCCTATCTTATGATAGCCAGTCACAAGCAGAATGCAGAGTGACCCACCGTGTGCTCTCTCACAGATCCAATCTTTGAATAACGAAAATCGACCACCACTAGCAGCAGTAGCCCCAAAACTGAAATGAGCACGCGAGTAAGGTCCTGAGTAGCGATGAGCAGCATAGAGCAATAGAAGAGCAGCGATGAGCAAGAGAAGAGCAGCGATGACGAACAGCATCAAGCAGCAGGAGCGAAATGAGCACGCGAGTAAGGTCATGAGTAGCTATGAGCAGCAAAGAGCAAGAGAAAAGCAGTGATGACGAAAAGCAACAAGCAGCAGGAGCGAAATGAGCACGCGAGTAAGGTCCTGAGTATAGCGATGAGCAGCAATGAGCAAGAGAAGAGCAAGAGAAGAGCAGCGATGACGAACAGTAACAAGCAGCAGGAGCGAAATGAGCACGCGAGTAAGGTCCTGAGTAGCCATGAGCAGCAAAGAGCAAGAGAAGAGCAGTGATGTTGAACAGCAACAAGCAGCAGGAGCGAAATGAGCACGCGAGTAAGGTCCTGAGTATAGCGATGAGCAGCAATGAGCAAGAGAAGAGCAGTGATGACGAACAGCAACAAGCGGCAGGAGCAATTGAGCACGCGAGTAAGGTCCTGAGTAGCGATGAGCAGCAAAGAGCAAGAGAAGAGCAGCAATGACGAACAGCAACAAGAGCAGGAGCGAAATGAGCATGCGAATAAGGTCATGAGTGGCGATGAGTAGCAAAGAGCAAGAGAAGAGCAGCGATGACGAACAGCAACAAGCAGCAGAAGCGAAATGAGCACGCGAGTAAGGTCCTGAGTAGCAATTAGCAGCAGAGAGCAAGAGAAGAGAGCGATGACGAACAGTAACAAGCAACAGGAGCGAAATGAGCATGCGAGTAAGGTCCTGAGTAGCGATGAGCAGCAGAGAGCAAGAGAAGAGCAGCGATGAGTAAGAGAAGAGTAGCAATGACAAACAGCAACAAGCAACAGGAGCGAAATGAGCACGCGAGTAAGGTCCTGTCTAACTCTAACACTAACTCTTACCTAACCCTAAAATAATCTTATCCTAACTTAACCCTAATCCTAACACTAGTACTACTTCAAATTCATCCGGGATTTAGCCCAAACCAGCATACGGCTAGACTTTGAAACATGACTTTGAAGCAGGCTGGTAAGCAGAACTAGTGTTAGGGTAAACGATTGTCATTAGGGTGCTTTCTTTCAGGTCCGCGTTACCTAGTCGAAGCCATCTTTGATGGTCATCGTAACATCAAGGAGACCAAGAGGTGATTCATAACAAAACAGTGAGAATCCCACCTTCACCTCCTCAGCAGCAGCAGCAACAACGAACAGCGACAACAATGAAGAGCAGTGATGACGAACAACAACAAGCAACAGGAGCGAAATGAGCACGCGAGTAAGGTCCTGAGTAGTGATGAGCAGCAAAGAGCAAGAGAAGAGCAGCGATGAGCAGCACGGAGCAAGAGATGAGCAGCAAAGAGCAAGAGAAGAGCAGCGATGAGCAGCACGGAGCAAGAGATGAGCAGCAATGAGCAGCACGGAGCAAGAGATGAGCAGCAATGAGCAGCACGGAGCAAGAGAAGAGCAGCTATGCGCAGCACGAGCAAGAGAAGAGCAGCAATGAGCAGCGATGAGCAAAAGATGAGCAGCAATGAGCAGCGATGAGCAAGAGATGAGCAGCAATGAGCAGCGATGAGTAAGAGATGAGCAGTAATGAGTAGCGATGAGCAGCGATGACGAACAGCAACAAGCAACAGGAGCGAAATGAGTAGCGATGAGCAGCAAAGAGTAGCGAAGAGCGGGATGGAGCAAGAAAAGAGAAATGAAGTGCATCATAGAGCAATGAAATGGACCGCCGTTGCTTAGGCGGTTGCTAAGGACACCCCTCCATTGATCTATTGGTGACAGCATCACTTTGAGGTAAGGGGACATAATCCAATCCTACCTTTGGTCCTCACAGAAAACATCACCCGCAGATGAAAAGAGCGGGATAAGGGGAGATAATCCAATAGTGTACTTCGTATACTCTCGGACTTCGACATACCCTAGAGACCGATGAAAGATCCAGAGACGACCGAGAAGTGCGGGAAAAGGGAGATAATTCAAACTTAATTCTGGTCAAGCTTGGCACATCGAGGTCCGTGACTTACGTCACTTCCGTAAACAAATAATGGGAAAATCCACTACTTCCGGTTGCGCAAACCACTTCCGGTTCCGCCTACACATGCGCGGACACACATTCGGGCCCCAGCACGTGACTTGCGTCACTTCCGTAAACAAATCATGGGGAAAACGCGCAAATCCCTTCCGGGTACTTCCGGTTCCGGTCACGTGACTTCCGGTTCCGGTCACGTCATTTCCGGCACCTCCTCCTCAGCACCTCCTCCTCAAATGATAATTTGCCTGTCCCCATATACTACTTATGTTCTAGTCGAATTACTTGGTTATCTCTCCTTTAACTTCATTGAATGTTATTGAGGTAGATATCAAGTTTGAAAAGGTAACTTGATACTTTTATCATTCTGTGTGAGCCGAACGATGAACGTCAAAAACTAGATGATGTTACTGTAACAGTAGAGCATGATTTGTCTCCCAAAATTACCTACCGCACCAACCGGGGATCGAACCCGGAACCTTTGGTTCAGTAGTCCACCGCTCTACCAACTGAGCTAAAGGAGTACTCCACTGGCGCAGCTAATGGAGGGTGGTTATAAACCTGTTACGGTTCTATAACTTCTATATTAATCAAGGGAAGCCCGTTACATTACAATTCCTTTATGTCAGGATTTAAAAGAAATTAAGTGTTCTGATACAGTAAAAAAATTAAAATGAATTAATGTAATCTTAGTCAACTGATTTTAGTGTATTGTCATATTTAAATATTTATTTTCAGATAGCCTTACAATGGGAATTTTCTTATCTATTTTTAGAACTTATTGATAATATCAACACATGTGATAATTACACACTACTCCCACAATACACTTCTATACTACACGGGAATTAAATGATGTAAAATAAACCTGATTGCTAAAGTTAACTTATTAAATATGGTAAAAAAGATAAAAAGAAAGAAAAAAGAAAGAAAGTAGTCGTAGAGTCTAACTACGCATGCGCAAATTCAAAAAACATAAAATAATTGTCTGGCCAGACACAGTCCTTATCGCTAAACCCATGCCTTCAAACATAACGATTTTATGTATGGGTTCGAATCTCTTAACATTAGGTGGGTTGGGTGAAGGGTGTAAGAGACTATCTTTCCACACCTCAAAATTATGGCAAGCCGTTTTACTATTTATTGTAACTTCAAGATATCTCATAAATGAATATATGATATCTTATATAATCTAGTTTTTATAAAATATCTTATAAACTTTATATGATATCTTATATACTTTATAGGATATCTTCTATTATAAAGTTTAGAAGATATCTTATAAAGTATATAAGATATCTCATATAATATATAATATCTTATATAAGCTAGTTTTTATAAGATATCTTATAAACTTTATCAGATATCTTATATACTTTATAAGATATTTCATAAAGTATAAGATATCTTATAAATATTTTTTATATAAGATATCTTATATACTTTATAAGATTTCTCATATATCTTATAAGATATCCTATATAGTTTATAAGATATCTCATATAGTTTATAAGAAATCTCATATAATTTATAAGATATCATATAAAGAAAATTATATGAGATATCTTATAAATTATATGAGATATCTTATAAACTATATAAAACGGCTTGCCATACAAAATAATCCTTGTAACATTTCGAATGTTAAAATGTACAAGAGTCATTTAAAACAGGAGTGATAGAAAATTTGGTAGTATTCAACCTAATAGAAAAGGCAGCGGTGCGATAGAGGACAAGTTGGGAGGACAAGCGACTGAGAAGATAGAAAGTCATCCCCCAGCTAAGGGCCCTGTTGCAGTTTTTTTTTTAATTTTTAATTTTTTTTTTATCTTAAGGGTAGCGATGATAAACCAACTTCAGTAAAGAAAAAAAAGAAAAAATCACAAGGAAAGGGGGCGAAATAGTCATTTGACTATTTTAACGGAGTTTTTAAACGCAGGTTTTGAATGCGCCCTTTGACTTATGGGCAAAATAACCGCATGGCTATTTCGACGGGGGTTTCGAATGCCCCTTTGATCTTTGGTCAGAAAAAAGTAAACTTTTGGGGTTCTTAACTACTAAAGAGGTGTAGTAAACTTTTTACTTTTTTATTATAGTAAGTTATACCCATGAGGGTTAAACAATATTACATGGAATGCACAACAACAAACAAATACAGACAGAGAAGATACTTGAAAAAGAAAATAACTAAATAATATTGACCGATGTTGACACCATTTTCGCAGTTCCAACGACCGCTTTATAAAGTCACAAACAATTGGAAAAAGTTTTTTTTTTTTATCAAGTATATCAAAAATTTGTGATCCTTCGTCGCCAGATAGAAAATCTTGCTTTCAAATATACTAGCTCTTAACAGACTATTGGATTTACAAGGCAAGGAAAAATTGTATTCATCATCTAGCACCTTGCATCCAGAGCAAAGTATATTTTCTCTGGGAAAATTTTTCGGCCAACTTCGATATTGAGCGAGTGATCACTGATTCGAAATTTTGTAAGGAGCTGTCTCATTGTAAAATATTTTTCATTTTCCAAGTAATCTTCTAATTTTAAAGTGTTTTTTCACTTGGAACTATCGTTTAGTTTTGGGAGGTTAGACAATGTTAATCTTCAATTTTCTGTTTAATAATATTTTTGAATTTCTCTTTCAAACTCCATTTAATACTCGTGTGACCGGAACAGGAAGTGGTTTGCGCGCATGCGCAACCGGAAATAGTGTGTGTGTTTCCCCCATTTGTTTACGGAAGTGACGTCTGCGCATGTGTGACCGGACCCGGAAGTGGGTTTCGCGCACGCGCAACCGGAAGTAGTGGAATTTCCCATTATTTACTTACGGAATTGTCAGTCACGTGGTGGTACCTGGATGTGATTGATTATCTCCCCTTTTCCCGTGCTTCTCGGTCGTCTCTGGGTCTTTCATCGGTCTGTATAGGGTAAGGGTCTCGCATCGAGTCTCTAGAAACTGATACCCTCACTGTTGTGTCGAAGTCCGAGAGTAATCGAAGTACAGAGAGGTGATTGGATTATCTCCCCTTATCCCGCTCTTTTCATTTGCAGGTTATGTTTTCTCACAAACCATTAAAATCCCCATCCCTAAACCATATATTTTCTTATTCCCCACTGTAAGACGCACCAAATGACACCTACCTCGCTTCCCCAGGGGGTTATCACCACTCCCATCAAATCAAAAATGTTCAATTATCTCATAAACCGTTAAAATCCCCACCTCTAAACCATATATTTTCTTATTCTCCGTGGTAAGACGCACCAGATGACACATACCTCGCTTCCCCAGGGGGTTAACACTACTACAATCAAATCAATAATGTTCAATTATCTCATAAATTTTCGACGGTCAAGGAAGAAACGGCATAATAGCCGCGCTCTGAGAGAGATGAGTATAAACAATACCGTGATTCCCCTTTAAATGATACATACCTCATTACTCAATGGGTGCCATTCTCGCCCCCCTAAAGCCAATTATCTTGAATATTATATAAAATTAAAATCCCGCCCCCCTCGAATCATTAGTCTTTAATTATCTTGTAAAACATTGAAATCACTGTCCCTAAATCATACATTTTCTTTTTCCCCGTGATAAGACAACCATATTGATAAAAACCTAACACCACAACAAAAAAAAAAAAAAAAAGGAGGAGGGGGTCGTTCTCGCCACTCAATTCAATCATGTTTAATTATTTCATTTGTTTGGTCATAAATTAAAAAAAAAATCTTTGTGTTGCAATGTATTGTTTTATATAAATATGATTCAAATAACACTGACTTGATGTTGGGAGGACTTATCACGGCATGTAAGAAGTCTAATTATTATTTTTATTTAATGAAACCGAACGCATTTTATACACCATACAATAAAATCAGTTCTCGTAAACGGTTAAAAAATATTGGGATATATCTCTGTCAATGCAGCATGTCTAGAAGCCCGGGTCTAGAAGCAAAAGTTGATCAAAATGTGACATTGTATGACTAAAACTCGGATCACAAAATATACACATATCACGATTTTCAAGTAACCCCTCCATTAAGTATGCATAAACTTTATAAAAACAATTTCCCCATTTCAGTTATTGAATGCAGTGTAAGGCATTCGAGATATCGGTTACTTCGTAACAGTTTACTCGTTATTTACTGCCATAGCTTATTTATTACCCTTTTCACTAGAAATGTTAATTATTTCTTTTCCGAACCTTGTATTTAACGTATGGTTTATTTTCTCAAAAGGTTTATCAGAAGATTCAATTTTTTTTATATATATATCTAAACCTTTAAAGATATTACAAGCAAAACTATGCCAAGTATATCAGCCTTCTCTATCAAGATCTAGCATATCGCGTCAACGTTCGTTTTGCTTGAATTCCGTTTTATTGTTAAATCACCTCGTTGATCTAGATTCTTCATCACTCAGCATCTTTTCACCTTTTCACGCATGGCAACGTCCGAATCAGCAGATCAGACCAGTTGTTTTTAAATCACAAAAATAATGCCAAAATCATTGTGTTTGGCAATTAAAACTAAGTAGGGTCTACAATTTGTCGGTGTACAGGTAATATTTTTCTTAATGACTGGAGATCTCAGATTTTTTACTTGGAATGGTTTTTTGGCATGTTTTGAAATCTCAGGCTCAGCACCAGTACATAGTACAGTACTACTGTCTGGACACCTCAGTTCATAAAATGGATTTTTCGCATTTTTAAAGTCTAAACGTAAGAATTATTAAACAATCTTATGCTAGTTAATTAACCTTTTTGAGTTATCCAAGAAATCAAAAAAAATTTAAAGTTGTTTATACTACATGTAGGTTATGGCTTATGCTTGTATACATAAAAAAATATTCTAAATGGGGAATTTCCTATAGTACAATTAATGCAAATGATAATTTTCAAAATATTAATAATTTGAACTTATCAACTCAGACCTTTCATAAAATTTGTAAAACTTATTTTAAATATTTTGAATGCACTTTGTGCATATCTCATGCATCATGGGGTTGTAATACTTAATTTTATTAAATCTTGTTGCAAGGGTTATCTCTTATATTCTTTTACATTAAAAATTCCGTAGGCAGATTTTTTTTTTCTCTGGAAGACACGATTGAACAAAATTAGGTAAGTTATATTGTTTCAGCCATGGGTGCATCTTTCACCCAAGTGACTAAACAACTCACAATGATTAAGGTATTCAAATCTGAAAAATCCATTTTACGAACTGAGGTGTCCAGACAGTAGTCTTCAAATATTTTTTGTTACTTACATTTATTTGTAGAGTCGTTCAAGAAAACAAAAATCGGGTTTTCAAAAATCTTCTCCTGGGCAAAATGGAACAAAACTTGACAAGAAGCATATACATTGCAGACCTGATTTTCTTCCGCTTGAAAGCGGAATTCCGCTTTTGGAAGTCCGGATTTTTCCATTACGGTTCCGTTATTATACATAGTAAAATGGCTGCGGAAGTGTGATTTCCGCTCTGTTTTCCCTGTTGTCAAAATCAGGTCTGACATTGTATGGGAGGTCTTTTATAAAGTTTCCTCATTTCGTCTGGATCGGACTACAAATATCGCCAATATGGGCAGTTCTTGTTTCTGATTGGCTGAGTTTTCAAAAATTTTCTCCTCTGAAACTGCTTGGTCAAATGGAACAAAACTTGACAGGAAGCATATATGGGAGGTCCTTTATAAATTTTCCATATTTTGTCCCAATCAGACTACAAATATGGCTGCCATGGGAATTTCTTGTTTCTGATTGGCTGATATAAAAATAATCTTCTCATCTGAAATTGCTTCGCCAAATGGAACGAAACGCAACAGTAAACATCTATGGGAGGTTCTTTACAAAATTTCCCCATTTCGTCCTGATCAAGTAACAAACATGGCCGTCATGGGCAATTATTGTTTTTCATTGGTTGATTGAAAAAGCGTTTTTTCTCTCTGGTACTGCTTGGCCAAATGGAACGAAACTTGCAGAAAGCATATGTATAAAGTTTCCTGATTTCATCCCAATCGGACTACAAATATGGCCGCCATCAGCAATTCTTGTTTCTGATTGGGTGATATAAAAAAATCTTCTCCTGAAGTTGCTTGGCCAAATGGAACAAAACTTGACAAGAAACATCAGGTTCTTTACAAAGTTTCTCATTTCGTCCAGATTGGGCAACAAACATGATGGACAATTCTTGTTTCTCATTGGTTGATTAAAGAAATTGGGTAATTGGGACCAAACTTTGGTGGAATTGTCTTTGTATGGCCCCCTTCTCAAAGTATGTCCGGCATCCCCGACTTCCAACCAGCATTGGTGCTGTTACTAAAAAATAGAAAAAGTGGGAATGAATTTCAAAAATCTTCTCTGTAACTACATGGCCAATTGGAACCAAATTT